>CM057720.1:17468322-18833322 GCA_030064385.1 Melaleuca quinquenervia
TCGAACTTTTTTTCCATATTCCTTTTCTATTATATAATCAAAAAAAGGCGTTTTTTTGGGATAAATACGTAAAATCGAAGTGGATTAAGCGTATAAGATTAGAATCGCCACTCTTCCTTTTGTGTCATGGAAAAATCAATAATTTGAAAAAAAAATCTTAATTTTAATTATATATATCTCGTATGAAAAGAGATGGCCGAAAGTGTTGATATCATAAAAGAAAGATATCTAAATATAAATTATTATTATTAATAACAATATAGTATATATTTTTTTATTAACTGTTTCTTGCAAGCAACGGCAGCTCATAAAATGAGGAAAATTATTCTTCGAATTTATCGAATTTTCTCGAAACAATGGCGGGATTCGGGAGACGGTCTATGCCATCCCACGTGGAGGGCCAGTGGTATCTGCCGACCAAGCAAAATTCTCGGTGGATGACACGTCACCGAGGTTTGATCGAAAATGGACATGAACATTGAACATTAGTTGTCACGAAACCGATCGGATTGACGATGCGTCGGCCCAGAAGAATATCATTACATTTAATAATCCTTTACTCTTTCCCCTGCCGTCGACTCCCCGCTTGCATTCCTTTCTGGTTCATCGCTTTTTAAGGAAGAGAATAAGCTTTTTCTAAGAATTCCATCATAAATTTTTCAATTCCGTCGTTAAGTCATAAATATTTTGATGATTTATTGATTTAATCTTTTCGATCAATTTTTTATTAGGAATTATTTATGTTCATGTTGGATTTCCTACGTGACATGTCCAATGGATTGATAATATTCGTAACTTTTTTTTTCTTTTCCTGGGCCTTGGCAAGGCCCAATTGCCGACCATGGGCCATAATGGAGGCTAGCAACAGATACTGGCGAAAGAAGAGGGAAAAAAACAAAAGAGAGAATGAAAAACCAAAATTATAGAATTAAAAATTGCAAAAACTGCTCGTGCCGATTGGACTCGAGATTTGCGTTAGAAATTCTTTGTCAAAAGTCGGCTAAGGGACTAATTGGCAAATTGACAAACAATTTATGGCTAAAGTGGGAAAAATTTTATAAGTTTACAACTGATTTAATATGCGATTAACAAGCGGAAGACTATATTTTTTTAATAATTTTCCCCCTCAAATATATAATATATACTTCTTTCGCTTAGATCGACCAAAACTAATTGACAAATAATCTCGCATCATGGCGGCGCTCTCGCCCTATCGAAATCAAATAGTTATCGGCACGGGAGGAGGGCACGGCGAACCCGCTTTCGTGAATCTACGGTCGGACATCGCTCACCCGAATTTTACAAAGGCACTATCCCACGGGCTGGGGGCTCTTTCCCATAAAATAGGGGGGCTTTTCCAATCCAAGGGTCACCTTTTTCTTTTTTTAATCTTGGGCAGCCATTCTAATTTGGGCCCAACTTAGGAAAGATGGGTCGTCAATGTGGGGCACGTTGGGCTCTACTATGTGAAGCAAGTCTATTCTTGTCCAGACCCATTCACTCAAATTTTGATCTTAATAATGGCCTCGACCCGACGAGAGATTTGCCAAAATTAAGTGTACTCTTTTTTGCTCTTTATTATTATTATTATTATTATTACTACGGTGCATCAATGATAAAATTACTCGCCACAAATTACAAACGAGATCTCGACATGTTAACCGACGCCGCACGTCCTACCCTATGGAACGCGTTCGAGCAATATCGTCGTACTCAGTCGTGCCGTTCACAATCGTTACGTCGAATTAACGCGCATTAACATCACGAAGAAGAAACTTCCTTGCCCGCCGCAAGTATGTCCACGTCCCCTTCCTCTTCCGGGCGGGGTCCCAAACTTAGAAAGCCGCAATGATTTTGCAATTACCTAAGATCCGTACATCAACTCCAAGTACAACCATTTCTTCCCTTTCCAAGAACCTCTGGCAAGTCTTGACAATCGTTCTGGTCTCGGCTTTTCCAAACATTAGTAAGATCGAGATACCCTTTGCGAACCATGGCGATATCGACACCATAGCGTTCGTACATGGATCCCAAGCTACAGAACTCATTGCGGTTTGACAGAGTATGAACTAGACACCGAATGCGAAATCCACGAGCGAGGAACGAGTGTCGAGAGCCTTTTACATACCGAGATCGCGTCTGGAATCGCTGTTCTTAAGCCTCTAGATGGATCGGCGAGATGCTTGACCGATCTCTTCAAACAAAACCCACTTGCCTCCACGGCCTACGACTACAGGAAGCTCAACGATGATTCAGAGATGGCCGCCCCCACCCCCAACATCGCTCGGCACGAGATTTCTCAAGAGTCTCGACAGCGAGCGGAAGCCGCAAGATGGGAGAGAGAAGCCAACAAAAAGCAGCTTCTGGAGAGCGAGAGAGAAGGCGCCGCTTGGCAGGTCTTTTCTCCATTCGATGAGCTTGGGATGCTCCACACCAGTCTCGAAGGAAAACGACCTGTAACGTGCATGGTGAATGTATTTTCTCATGAGCCCTCCTGGAGAGACGGCTCCCCGACAAGTGAGAATCCGGAGCATGTGAAGGGTTGTCCTCATTTGGCCTCAATAATTGTACAGTGTGGGGGGGAAGAGCTGACGAAAGCGATCCTACCATTCCTGGACGAAGTAGAAGACAAGGGAGCGCACATCAGGCACACATGTCTCGAGCTGTAAAGCCATGCTTTACTGCCCCTACATCCTGCCTCAACAGCAACTGCAACTTGCCCTAGCCATGGCCATCTACTTAGCACAAAAGACTCCCCCTGTCTTACTTTCTGTTTGTTTGCTTCCGACCATCTAACCACGGGACAATATGCCCACCGGATGTTTATTACAACGAGCGGAGAATCATAGGCATCGTTTATCATTTTGAAGGCCCGAGTACTTAAGCCTATTTAGGCTGCTGTTTGGCCACGTCCGAGGATTGATGTAAACAAGATGATTAACTTCTTCGCATGCGTATCAGCGAGATACTGCGAATCAGAGGGATGGCTTGAGGGTGTTGTCATTGTGTTCTATCATTTGTAGTTCATGTTAGATACTTGAAACTGTTTTGAGATGCTATTGGACTTATTCATCTAATGGGAGTACACTGCCAAAAACCTTAGTTTAATTAGCTGCAGAATAGCAGTGCATGAAGGGCAACCCCCCTACGTGAAGTCCCAGTTAAATTATTGCTGCTCTCTCTCTCTCTCTCTCTCTCTCTCTCTCTCTCTCTCTCTCTCTCTCTCTCTCTCTCTCTCTCAGCCCTTCCATACTGTGTGTCACCAAAAAATATCCCAGTAGCAACCAAAGAACCATAACTCCCTCCTCCGAATGCATACAAAAAATTACAACTGTGGTGCAAAACTTATCAACAATACCTCACTCTCTCCTTCCACAACACACCCACCTCACAAATCCCCTTTAAATCACTCAACACCCTCCTTCCTTCAACCTCACACTTAACCCGAAAAAAAAGCACTCGCCTCTGCTCCAGAAACGACCCCAGAAAACTTCTTTCTTTGTCCCGATGGCTCATTCCACCCCCATTTTCATTCTCTCCCTCCTTGTCCTCGCCACCATCTCAAATGCTTGCGGCACGTGCGGGAACCCACCGAAGCCAAAGCCGAAGCCCGCTCCGGCCGCTTGCCCAAGGGACACATTGAAGCTCGGAGCATGCGTGGACCTCCTTGGAGTCGTCAGCGTCGTCGTTGGGACCCCGCCGTCCAGCCCGTGCTGTGCATTGCTTGCGGGCTTGGCTGATCTGGAAGTGGCCCTCTGCTTGTGCACTGCCATTAAGGCCAACGTGCTTGGAATCAACTTGAACGTTCCAGTCGCATTGAGTGCCATCGTCAGCGCATGCCAGACGTCAGTCCCTCCTGGCTTCAAGTGTGAATAGGAAAGATCATCAGAAGGGGTCCTCGCTCGACGCTGAGGGGTTCACTGATCTTCAAAACCACAGTGTTATCATTAATTTGTCATCTGATGTTCGTTACTTTCGTGCGTGTTGTGTCTTACAACGTTGTTGTCTTGTATGTTCCTGTGAGCAATTATTTCGTCCCGATAGTTCTATGTGTTTTGTATTGGTCGTTTGTACTCTAAGGGCGGGTAAAGAGACAGTTTATTTGATGATGATTGTTGATGTTGTGTCATTTATTTAAAATAAGTTGGCAAGTTGGTTTGCCTTAATTCTCTGTAATGATTATTGTTGGTTTCTATCAATTTAAATTATACTCACTTGGAGTTTTTCGTTGCCTTTTTGGATTTATAGTTTCTGTCAGTCTAGTTCAGATCAGAACTGAATCGCCTTCAGTACCACAAGCGCACAATACTACAAAAGTAGGCCGTCCGATTCCCCTAAAAAAAGGGAGGCCATCCGATTCAAAGATCGAATGGCCTCTCTCTCCGAATCCTCTGACATACATTCAGATCCCCCATGAAAGTGACTCCATTTTATATGTTTAAAATAATTGAAGATGCAAAGCTGCAAATAAGTTATTCAAACCATTTATATGTATAAATAGCAGCGTTATTTAAAAGATAATAACAAAAGACCCGTAAACGCAGGCCACACTAGAAAGTTGCGAAGTTGCCGACATGCATAGAGAATCTTGAAAACATAATATGTACATGTGTGAACTCATAAACTTACGTATACTTACGAGCGTTGGGATTCGTTAGATTATCCTCCGGTAACTTTCATACACAAACGCAAGTATCCTATGTCTATCGAGTCAACTGCAAATCATTCACATCAAGAACAAGAGACTAATGAAGTACAATTGATTGGAGATCAAACCCCAAAAGTTACATTAAGCAAAATCAAACCAAGAAATTCGTTCTACACGAGTTATTTTTGCTAAGACGTGCTTACAGCATGAGCCTCGGTTTACATCTGAAACACTTGAAATGCGATCGACTCAAAGGATCAACGCACCGGAGCCAGGTAGCAAATTTACATGCACGCCACACAAGTAGAAACCCTAAAAGATATTTCCTCGTTGCCGTCTACAAGCCACGAGAATCGGCCGTCGGCTGTCAGCAGAAAGTTCACGTGCGAGTCCTTTCCCCCAGACATGCCTGGTCTCCATGCTTCGTTCGTTCGCACTTATCTGTCCTTCCGATTCCTTCATCCGAAGCATAACTTTTGGACCAATCAGGGCACATCTAAAGACAGGGAGGGGCTCCAAGGAATCCCACGTCCTCATATCAGATTGGTCCGCCCGTACTAATGTCTGAGCAGATGCTCCGTGCTGAAGAGGAAAGCTTACCACAAATTCGAGAATACGACGACAATATTTATCCTGAGCTTCTGAGGTCGAGAGCGTAGACCAACTAATACATATATTCACATACACACTCGCATGAGAAACCACAGAATAGTCACAACCCAAATGCCGCCTTCCATGAAGTGAATCCGAGTAAAGATTTCTTGCCACTTTAGTAACTCAGCTTTTCCCCAACTTTCTTTGTAGAATCTTGACAACCCCTCTTTCTAAGTCAGGACTGCTTTTGTCGCCGAATAGGAGTCATCGCGACACGAATGTTACTTATATATATGCTCAAATGCGCTAAAGTCTCATTCGAGTCTTATTTTACGTCGCAAATGCCGAAATAATTCGTCAATTTTCGTTCGATGGCGGCTAGAGAGTAACAAGCTGAACCAGACTAGACAACCCACCAAAAGACCCGCCCATCAGAACAGTCTGCAGAGAACAATGGGCCTGGATCAGACATTCAAAGATCACCTGCACCATCTAAATTACCATCCACTACAGAAATGGAAAATTATCAGCTGCAATTGGGCATTTAATCTACAAAAAAAATTAATAAAAGAAACAAAAAAAACCAAGATCCACTGATGGTATTCCTAGTGATAACTTGTTCAGAACTACAAATGAAATGGTGCACAAACAAAGATTTCCGAACAGAACGTGGGACAGAAATCCACTCTTCGCTGACCATTGCTCAAGCATCACATTTTTCTTCATCAGCCCAAGCACAACCTTCGACTGGGAAGCTGCAAACCAAATTATATATTTTGTTTATTGTAAGATCAAAAGGAAAGTAACACAAGAAGACTACAAGCTCCAAAAAAAAAGTTCTGGATAGGCCTATTTATGCGAGTCGACTACACAACATTCACCAACAATGATAGGCAATAGCTTCTGCAGTTCCATTAGAACAAAGCATCAAAAGTATGGTGGAACAGTCAGAATTTAAGTTAACTATCAGCATAGAACAGCTAATCCTCATATACCCAGCTATTCATTAAAACTGTGAAATCCAGCAGAGTAATTAGACAAAAGATGATGACCATTAAAAATATCCTGAACCGGGCATACTTGTTTCATCAGCTTTCCAGTGGATTTTTCATACCTCAACAGCATTCATCTAATAGCCGAGGCTCCACAAGAATATAGAGTGGCTTCCCCTTAATCCTGCAGCAATCCTGTATGTTTGGAAAATGTAAACCATTTGGAAAACATGTTTTCAGTTTTCATGCATCATCTACAAAAATGGTGAAAACAGAGAAAAGGTGATCTGCTCATGCTGCTGCATCACTTTAGGAAAGATTCAATGACAATTAGGCCGTGAAAGAACAGTACTTAAAGAGGCCTTACCTTGACCTCAGGCAACCCAATAACACAAGCGCATTCAACCACTTCAGCCTCAACTCGTTCTGGCCAAAAAATTTGAAATCCCGGTCAGCATAAAACCGCATGAGATATTACGAGGCCAGATTGAAGACGACTTACCCAAAAGTTTTATGGCAGCAGACAAGGTCCCACCGGTGGCCACCAAATCATCGATCACTATTGCACGCTCACCAGGCATGACAGCACCCACATGCATTTCAAGACAGTCAGTCCCATACTCCAAGACATAAGACTCTGATATTACTTCACCTGCATGAATCATCAACAAGTATTGTAGGCCTCATCACAATTGAGATCCTTTCTACCTGTATGAAACACCGTAAGCAGACAGAACGCACATGAATTGCAAAAGATAGACATACAAGACGCATATGAAAGAAACAGAAATTCGACAACACTATACTAAAGCTCTTATGCAGTGGTACAGTGGGTACCTGTGCATTACACGGTCGACGGAGTAACAGTGAGAAATGCAGTGTGGCACGTGGATTTTACAGTGTAGATTCTGCTTTGGATTACTCTAAAAATTTTCAGAAACTATTTCTTTTTTACAAAAAGTTGCTTTGGAAGGGGCAACCTCTTATTACTTCCAAATTTTACTTTTCTTCCACAAACATGAAAATGAACAAAAATGATACGTTCACAAGAATAATGAACATAAAGTTTTACATGTCAAGATATGAGCTTAATGAAAGCTTTCAAGTGTTTATATAGAAGTCAGATAGTGAGAGCCACAAGATTTCTACAAGACCAATGTAAAAAAAAGAGTTCACGACAAAAAGCAAAAAAAAAAAAAAAAACACACACATACACACACTCAAGTTGCACGAGTGCTGCTTGTTTTCACTCCATTCCTAGTTGTTATTTTAAAATAACAAAAGCTGTGAAGAAAAATTATCAAACTTTAGCATTTCTATTCAAGTTTTCAAACGATGAATGAACATTTCCATGTCTTCAGTTTTCTAAAACAGTGCCCACAATTTCAAAAGATATTAAAAGAGGAAGGCTTTTACACAGGTTTTGGAGCCTACTTTTTTCCCAAAAAAGAAAATGAGAACAGAAAACTGAAACACTTTCACTTGGCAAGGGCCAATGTGTTGAAATAGTACCCATCAATTCGATTTTACATTCAAAATGATTCAACCCATAGCCACGAGCCAGAGATGCATTAGAATCTCTTTCGGTATGATTCCCTAAAATCTGGTCAGACTTCTGATTTGTGATTGTTGAGCCCCAAAAGTTTTGACTTCAGGCTTTATGCACATGTTATATGTGAATGCTTACATATTACTATATTATTTTTAGAGGCATTCGTAGATCGTCTGGACACATTTGGCATTAGCTAGGCTCCAGTAAGATATCCTTCTATTGAAGTTACTGTTCAACATTTTCTGCATCTAACAATAGACGATACAATAAATGAGCTATATTATCCACCATTCGGATCTCGATTTAACAAAGTTGCCAAGGGCATCCTTAGTTTATACTTGTATGAGAGTACTTGAGCAAATATTATATAGCATTTGCATTGTTAATAATTAGAGGTTCACATTCTGGAAAGGCAAACTATAAAGGTGCAGCTTTTTGACATAATGCTTCCTCTATCACCCATCCGCTTGGTAAACTTCCTATTACGTACTTTAAGAAGACACGTAGATCAAAACTACCAATCAACACTCGAACTAATTAATTTTTGGTACCGCCGGAATGGAACCCATCTTTAGCAGACTGACCTTCGTGTTGGAACGAGATGAAATTTTCTGATGGTGCCAAAACCTGGCATACCCTGCCAGACGACTGCATGCATATTATTGAAAGAAGAGCTAATTACGACACTTGGAAGAGCATCTTGTACCCGATTTTTTTCTTTTCTTTTACCACAAAAGCTGCACAAATGTACTTTCTAGTGCTCCAACTACTAATGAAACGCTAAAGAAATTCTCTGCATGCAAAGTATAATCATGTAACCATCGGTAATATCAGCTACGGTCAAGAGAAGAAGATGGAATCTTTCGAGCCACGTCGTGAACAATTGTGGCTCTCTAGGAACCACTGCTCAATTTTGCACCAGAAAGCAAAGAAAGTTGGAGAATTCCAAGCTAAAACATGTCGTAAGGCGGAGAATTCCAAGACAAAACATGTCAAGATTTATAAAAAAAAAAAAAACAGAGAGAAAGACATACCCGGCAACTTCCTGGGCTTACGCAAAGGAACAAACTTCGCGCCGATGGCTAATGCAATCGCCGGACCAAACATGAATCCTCTGGCTTCTACCCCTGAAGTAGATTTTTTTTTACCAACTTCAGCTTTGACAGTACTCGGAAATCAATAAGGAACCAATCCTCTCACGAGATTTTACAAGATAAATTATCCAACTACTGTGCTTTCTCGTGAGATTTTCTCCCCGTGTTTCCTCGTTGCCATTACCGACTCAGTAACATTAAGCTTACGGACGCTATGGACAATGACAATTCCCTTCGACTTTACAGAACTAACGTCAGATAAAATCCACGACAGTTTCCCATCAAAACAGACAAAAGAAAATTCTAGACCAGAACCGGCAAAACGAGGACTCCGCTCTAAACTGGAGATGACAATAGAACAGCACATGCCTGCGACGACAGAGATGTCCATGTCACGGTACCGGTCGACGAAGATGTCCACCGTGTCCTTGAACGCCTTGTGATCCAGCAGCAGCGTCGTTATGTCTTGGAACATTATCCCTTCACAAAACACAGAGGGGAGGAGGGGGAGGGGGGGGGGGGCAAAGCAAGAAACTTTTTCAAGAAGAGAACGCGCCAAGAACAGGAGGTGCTCGACCAAATTCCGCCGAGAACCCACATGCAAGAAAACCAAACCGTGGGACACGCGAAAAGGCTGGGGATTGGCAGGAACCCGCACCTGGTTTGGGGAAGTCGGGGACGACCCGAATGGCCCGCGAGATGGCCTGGAGCCTGGGGTCTCCTTTCAGCCCGTTCTCAGCTGCGAACATTCTTCCCCACACCTCTTCCTTCCTTCTCCCTCTCTCTCTCTCTCTCTCTCTCTCTCTGTCGAGTCCCTGTGAGGGGGGAGCCGAGGGAGCGAGCTTCGAGGGGGAGTTTATGGGCGCTACTCCAGAGTGGGTGAGAGGGAGTAATGAGTCAGTTGCTGTAGTGGAGTAGATGGCGAGGGGGGGAGCCTTAAATGGTAGGGGATTTTCCCTCCTAAACAGGGCTCGATCAAATCTTTTCCTTCTCTCCCTTGTTTCTTTCTTTCTTCCTTTTTACTGGTTTCGGTTTTCAATGTCAGACCAGATAGATAGATAGATAGATAGATAGATAGATATCTTAGGCTGCTCCTCCTCCCCCTCCTCCTCTGTTCTCTCCTATTTATGATATCCTTTATTTTATCGTGTCCATGACGTCCGTACCGGGGAGCACCAGCGCCGCGTGCGGATCACGTGACGCCTCTCGACGCACGTGCTCGACACCCTCCCTCCCCAGTTCGGTCCGTTCCCTCGAACCATCCCCGTTCTGCCATTGGGCGTCATCTTAAAATCTTTCTTCTCTCTCTCTCTCTCTAATGGCAAATCCGACCCCGTACTGAGTTAGCGAGCCATGAGTCGATCGGTCGCTTTTAATTTTAGTTAGGTCTGCGAGTGGGTCGAGTTCATAAATCGCGACCCATCAATCGGAAGAATAATTATAAATTTCTCAAATTGAAGCCGGGAGAAAACCCACCCTTTCTCTTAATGGACCGGGACGATAGAGAGGGATGGCTAGCATTATCATTCTCATTCGGCATAATCACGGGGGATTTTCAACACGGGATGTCAATTCACTTTTTCAGGATCAAATGAAGTTGCAACCAATGAACTTCCCTAAACACTTGGTGATGGCTTAGATTGAGGGTAACGTTTATTTTGGAGATAGATATGGTCTTCTCCCAAGTCGTGCAAGTGAAATGGCATGGAGCATGACCGGTAATGGTAGGTATAATTAGAATCCTCAGAGAAGTTATCGTAATTTGTACGGCGGAAGCCTATAAGGAGATGTTGATGCAATCAGCTTATACGCCCGTTTCACATACCGGTCTTAAATGTAAATAACAACACTCACGGTGGTAAATTACCGAGAGATTTTTGGCACGTGTTGAACGTTCGGAAATCGTGGGGATTTTCGCAGATTCGACAATCTCCTACATCTTATACGAAACATTCGGAGGTGATTGGCATCAGATTTAACAATACGAACGGACACGCGATTGGTCTTTTCCCTCCTAAACAAGCATTTCTAGGGTTATACATGCCCGGATTCGCATTGCGCACGCTGTTTGCGGTGGCTAACACCTCTCTCGGGGTTCGGTCGGAACGTGGGTTTCATGTTAAAAACATTGAAATGAACGTGGGTCAACCCGGGGAAAAAAAGGAAGATTCTTGCATTTTCCGACCCGATTCACGCGTCAAAAGAAGGCCCCCGCCCTTTGTTTTTTTTTGTTTGTCGTTTTTTTTCCACCGCCCCCATGCTCCACGCTTTCTCTCCTCTCCATAAATATTAATTATCTAAGATCATTACAATGAATTTTCCAGATTAAGCATTAAAGAAATATGCCCAAAGATGGAAACCGGCTTCCCTAATTATGCGCGGTCATATCCCGACCGGGGAAAAAACCGGCCGACGTCGGGAAATGGGAAAACCGGAGACGCCCGCCGGGTCGAGCCGCTCGATCCGTCGGTGGCTGTACAGCGAATACGGCCTGTTTGCCACTTAATTGTTACTGGGGCCGGCTAATGAACTTACCTATTTTCACGATAAAGACACGTCACGGAGCGCGAAACGGGAAAAAAAAAAAACAACACAAGGAAAGTGAGGTGTGTCCTAGACATATAACATAACACAATGTATGTAAAACCGTACATCGACGAGAACGTCGGATGGCGGATACGAGATCACGCTAATCTTAGATCCGATTACGACATGAGCTCGAACTGTCAAACCTTCCTCATTAAGTGACCGACTAAAAGAACCTTGTCATTTTTATCATAATCGGAAACCCTCGATCCACGTATAATTTGATATTAAGAAAAATCGAAACGCAAAGCATCAAAATTAAAACTCAATCGAAAATGAAAGATGCTCAATCGATATGACCCTCGTGACTTATTCGTCACACCTCTCGTTTTTACATCATTGGAGTGGATTATCGTAATTTCCACGCATACTCAAAATAAAATAAAATGAAATAAAAACATCCGAAATAACATGGACGAGATCGCAGAATTGCACGCCATGCTTACAATCACTTTCTTCTCCAAGCGCACCTAACGTTGCGGCATTAAAGGAGGAGCAATTCGAAATCCGAAAAAGCCTCCCCTCCCCCCTAAAGGAGAAATTAAATACATGTCGTGCATCCGAGAGTAGCAGCAATCGCCGGACTAAATGCTAAACGAACGTCCGAAAATAAAAAATAAAAAATAAAAAATCGAACAAATAAAAGAGCAAGTACGATAAAAAAATTTCAAATTATATACACTCCAAATTTTTTTATATATAATGAAAGTCATAAATTTGTCGGCTTGAAAAATCCGAATTTGTACATGCGAAAAAAAATATTGTGATTTTTCGTTAAACACAAAAAAAAATGTTACATTCTACGTCATAATGAATTAAATTAGAGTTTTTAGTTATATATAAAAAAATATTCAAGACGATTGAATTAATAAAAAAGAAAGAAATATGAGCGATCTGGCTTTCCTCTGTACTGTAGATTTGGCCCTGCCGGGGGGGCGGGCGGGCGGGCGTTGTCCCTGTTCCTAAAAATCTTTTTGACAAGAACGAGGTGTGGGGGCGGTTTCGTCAAAGCACCCGCGCGGCAGAGATCGACGGCTCCAGATTTAGAGAGAGCGAATCGAGCAGCAGCAGCAGCAGAGATTTCGCAAAGATTCGGTCGTGGTCCCCGATGTGGTCCCCGCCCCCCCTCCCCCATGTCCTTTTTTCACCCGCTGCTTACATCTTACCAGCGCTTTTAATGACGTGGCATTATTGCGCCCGGTTGAACACCGCGGCGCCCTCCACGTGGCGCGCTCGCGGTGTCCGCGCCAGGCGGCTGTCCCCGAGAGGTGAACTGCGAAATGGCGCAACGGCTCTTCTCTTCTCCGTTTTATCTTTTTTAGAGACAACGGGAGTAAACTTGCCGAAAAAGAAAAGGAAAAAAGAATTGAGATGATAATGCGTTTGGCGCCCCTCCTCGTCCAGAAATAATTTTTTTGAAAATATATTTAGTAAAATCGATTTTTTTTTTCATTTAGATGAGAGTAAATGTTTAAGTAGAAATTAGTTTTCTCTTTTTCATGTTGTGCATTTTCGCTCGAAAAATAAAATTTAAAAAGAAATTAGAAAACTTATCCCCAGCCTTTTTTTTTGTCAAATAGATTTTTCGTCCCAAATTTATTCAAAAACAGGAAATTAAGAATCAAAACCGTTATCAAACGCACTCTAAATTTTGTGTTTGCATGAAATTTGATATACTGTTCGTACCTATCTTCTCAGGAGGCCATTCGTGCCACAATGCTGTAATTTTGCAAGAATTGATCACTTGAGAAGCGTCGGAAAACGAATCTCGACGAAATCAATACGGGATCGGGGTCCCTTTGCTATGATTCAACAAAGGGTTTTTGTCAAGCACCGCCTCAAACGAGCGGTTATCCGGTTTTGCCAAGTCGGCATCGCATCGGAAGCGGCGACATTGGCTCATCCGGCTCTCCGACTCGCGGCGCCGCGGAAGCACGCTCGGCGAGCTTCGCGGCGCCGCGAGTCGGAACGGCGATCGGACTTTTCAAGAAAGTCCGATCGGGCATATGGCGCAACGGCGATCGGCGCATCGAGACCGGCGTCGCGAAGGTCGCTCGATTGGTCCCGTCCCCGGGGGGTGGTCTCCACACGGGGAATGACACGTGTCCGCCCTCCGCTTTTGTCGTCTTGCGCGTGCGCTGTCCCCGTCCCCCAATAAAATTAATACTTTTATTGCGTGGGGGGCCCGGTCGGGATACGATTCGTTTTTTGGCGATCGTGGATTTCGCGCAGCGATGGAATTAATACAAGAAATTCGAAAATCCTCGGGCAGCCGCTCGAACCCCACGCGCGTGGAAGTTGGTCCCGACCTCCCCCTTCGCTGGCCCACTCAAGGCGGACCCCGGGGTGGGGCGGGGCCCCACCGGCGAGTAGATTGCCCGATTCAAATTGACCCGAGCATTGGACTCTACCCAAATTTACCCATTTGAAAACGGGAAAGGAAAGGGGGGGAAAACAAAAGCAATTGGACTCGAGAACAAACTTTCTAAAGGAGGGTTTTGCGGAATCACGAAGCAATCCTTCGCCAACCTAGAAAGGCAACAAGGGATATGTTTGTGCCATCGAAATTCTAGGAATTTTCGAATCGCGGTGATATTAAGAAATAAATAAGTGACCCGGATGGGGCAGAATCTCGCCGCGAGTGAAGTACGCGCGAAAAAAAAAAAGGCGTGTAGAGTCGGTTATTGCCAGGCGTATGTTTTTGGGGGGTTTTTTTGTTTTCTCATTGGCTTAGCCTATCGGTGGAGAAACGATGTTACTCAAAAGAGATAAGCTCGAGGCTTACGCATTTCTTGTCTCCCATTGGTCTAATCTCGGTTAAGAGGTGCACGGTCGCTTGTTTCGTGAGTTTAACCCTTTAGAATCACGAAACCAAAGTGATAAATTGGCACGGTCGGACGCATAAAGAACTAGTAAGCCTGCTGATTTTTTTTTTTTGCGGGGTTAAAATGGAGCCGAAGGCTATATAGTAGGTCGAGGTTGAGGTATTGAAAGCTAAAGGATTAGGTGAATTCTCGATTGATAAGAGTTACGGATGTGGATGGATGTGTCGTGTGCATTCTATAATGTCGCTAATAAGTGTTGCATGTCCCTATCGACAGGGTCCACAAGAACAAAAACAGGCGGCAAGGAACAAATAGCAAGACAACATGCAAGGCTCTTAACTGTTCACAGGCACGCGAAGGATTTTTTGTACTATTGCCCTAAAAACAGGACAACATCATCCCCACGACCTTCGGGATAAGATATCGCTCGATCTATAGTCGCATCTAATCAATCGCAGCTCAACTCGTGCCTCGATCGTCATCGAGCATGGCCAACAACCCGATCCCACATACATTTTAACCGAGCGTAATTAGCAGCACGACAACATCGATGAAAAGAAGTCGACGGTTCTCCTATCGAATAGCAAAAGCTCCAATGGTCAAATTTTACACGGAAAAAGGTGCTTTTTCTTGAATTAAGTTTAAAAAAAGGGTTTTCGTGCGATAATCACATAATAAATGTCGAATAAAGAACAAATGTAAATTGGTGGCAAATCAATATAAACATCCATTCGGCAAGCATTCTTCGTGATTCAGAGATAAGGGTGATCAAATTCGTGCTAAGTGGCTCGAATTGATATTCTGTAGTTCCTAATAATCAACTGGCATATCTACTATTGACGCATTACATAAATGTAGAGGGATCTTCACCACCCTTTAATTTGCCTTAAAGAGTCGCACTTCACGGGACATCCGTGTCGTCCTCTGCCAACAAAATTCAATCACAATCATCATGAGTTGCCACACTTTGGAACCAGTTGGGTGAGGATAAAAACAAAATCTTTCTAGGAATCCGGGGGCAAATTTAAGAAAAAAGGGGAAAAAAAAAGGATTTTGAGATCGATCTAGGGTTTCTAGGGACGCACCAAGGGGAAAGAGCATCCTATGGTGGTGGGCCAATCGTAAACTTTCTCTTGCCAGGGAGGATTTCAACATTTTTTACAATAATTTTCTTGCCAATTAGCAACCTTTATCTTTATCAAGTGCTTAATGAAAGGAATTCTATGATTCTCGATTTTCCTATAGGAGAGCGTCATTGATGTTTGGAGAATCGGAAGAAAAGACTAGAATCGATAACGTTTGGCTTATAGTGATGGGCCAATCACGAACTTTCTTGCGAGGGAGGATTACAGGATTTTTGTAATAATTTTCTTGTCAATTAGCAACCTTCATCAAGTGCTCGATGAAAGAAATTCTATGATTCTCGATTTTCCTGATAGTAGGGTCACTGATATTTGGAGAATTGGAAGAAAAGACCAGCGTTGATAACGTTTGGCTCGTGGTGACGGGACGATCATGAACTTTCTTTCGAGGGAAGATTACAAGATTTTTGCAATAGTTTTCTTGCCAATTGGAACCCTTTTTTTTTTATCAAGTGCTTAATGAAAGAAAACTCTATGATTTTCGATTTTCCTGCTAGTAAGGCGTTGCGGATATTTGGATAATCGGAAGAAAAGAACAGCGTCGATAACGTTCGACGCGTGTCAAAAGAACATATTTTTTAATACGATCGATCTAACGAAACATGTCACGTCTAGATCGCAGCTAATCTAGACCGAATCCCCTTTTTTATCGAGACCTTTTTCGGAATCCATGTAATCACCAGACAAGCCGCTTCCTAGCTTGTGATTTTCAACACACTTTTATCGTTGGCTTTATCCACTTCCCCACTACGTGCGATGCGGGAATCTCTAATTTAATCGACGCCTTTTTTTCACTTTGGAGAAAATTAGGTAGGCATGATTTAGGTTGGCCATTTCGGATGTGACGGTTTTGTCTGTTATTCTTCTTCTTTCTTCTTCTTTTTGATGCTCGAATGTTTAGACAAGGTTGGTCGTAAGAGTCTTCCGGCCACCGTGGCGCCTCTATCTTTGGGTTAAATAAGCTTTGAGATTTTTGTTCCTACTTGCCGAGCTTATCCAAGTATGAATAATTATATTATTATGATGACGATAAGGAATGTATTAAAATAATTCAAAACCCACCTCATTTCTTTATATCAACGACCGCGATAATGACTGTTCGCGAACGAGAAAGGATGGTCTAATACAAAGGCCGTGATCGATTAACGTAGCTCGATTCGCTCCTGGATTAAGTATCGACTCAATCTTAGTCAAATCTATTGATGATGAAAGGACGGGAAATTAACATGTACGGGCGCCATCCGCCCGATTCCCGTTCATGATACGCTGGACAGAACTCTAACTCGGCTCGAGCATCCCTCGGCGACAAGAACGATTCGATTGACCCCGACGTGAACTCCGGCGACATTCTACCAATGGATCGCAAGCTTCGACCGCTATTTTGGATGGACTAGGATCTCTCTACCTTCTCCATTATCCGCAGATCTCTTTTGGGAGATAACAACGGCCCTAAAAAGGATAGAGGAGGGTGATCTCACCTTGGGGACAAGACATTGATGGGTGCACCACGCCATGATTAAGATCTAAAGAGGGATCAGAAATCATGTGCGGAGAGGAACATCATCTCCTCTGTCCCCCAATTGTTTAGTAGCAGTGTCCGCATTCATTCGGTCCGAGGATTGAGATTGAGGGGAGGGGGGGCGCTGATCTGTGTGGATTAGCCAACATCAAATTGTCAATTCCACTAGGCCCGAGAATTATAAAGAAAGGGAGGAAGGGGGGGAAGAATGGTAACAAAGTTCCGGAGTCGGGGCCCCACGAAATTGAAATGTGAACTTAATGGCTTGCGGAAATGGATCTTTTGGGGAGATATCCTCTCGGATCTCACAAGTGTTGTCGAATCGGGTGGGGCCGCGTGAAATGAGGGCCGGATCCAAGGATCCACATCCTGCTTCTCCTTCTTCTTTTCTTTCTTTCTTTCTTCTTCTTTTTTTTTTTTTCTGTGAAGTGGGTTGCTATCTAATTAGGGCAATGTTGGGCATTTGATTCTTGGAGTCCCATGGTTTTCCAGCAATTTGAGGGCTGGTGACCCCGGCACCTAATTATGGCTAAACGACTGAATCCACTTTGATCTTGTAAGATTTCGCAAGTGGGTGGCATTTGATCCGCGTCGATCTTACCTGAGTTACGGCATAGGCAAGAGAGTGCCTACTGCTTCGATTGCAAGACCTAACTTAAACAAGTTTCCTTCGTCATTCGCAAAGGGAATCAGAAAAAGTTCGCCTCAAGAAGAATTGATGGCGTAGCATTCTCTCTAGGTGAGTTGCATCAAGGCCGTCCATTTTCTTATGTTGGATTTATCGTGATTAGCGATCTCCATTGTCGATCGACACTCTCTGCGGCAGATTCATTTTGCGGAATTAATGGTTTCTAACATCTATGCTCAATAGTGGGTAACTGTGTTGATTAAGAGCTTCTCTCTCATTACCGAAATCGGTGGTTCGAAACCTATAGTTACTAGCATTTTAAGTGAGAGACTATTGTGTTGGGGTTTTGTGCTAGTCTCCCTCGAGGTATAGGGGCGCGGCTCTTTGGTGCAGCCCAGGCAAGGGGGCACATGGAAGATTCCTTGGTCATTAAAAAAAAAAACTTCAGTAGCCAATATCAGTTATTGATTTATGGCCTAGGACATATTACCAATCGTTGAAAGTAGAGTTTGGGCCCAATCGAGAGTACGTCAAAGTTCAAGATGGGCCTAGTCAGGACAGACCAGACTAAGGCCTCTCAAAGAAACAAGGTGGCGAAATTGTATGACATGGGCTCCTACTGGTGGCTTGAAGTGGGCCCAGATGGGCTTCTCTTCAGAAGCAATATGTTCACCAGGAGACATTAGATGGTGGACGTAGTTGAAAGGAGAAATGGAATAGTAGTCTTAGGGCATTTTTGGTGAAAACCGAAAATTAAATGTTGAATTTTTTTTCCCAACAGTTGAACTTTTAGTGCTAATAATCTCAGGGCACAAATGAAAACCGGTGTCTTCCTGCGGAACAATTTCTCATTGACCAATGAAATGATTCTGATCACGAACGATTAGCAGATGCAGGTCACAAGCTGCAAGAGCCATCCAAGGGTCGGTCTCACTGACCTATGAAAATCCTCAAGGTGCTGATGTTTCTTCAAGGTAACAGGTATCGGAAGCGACCATTTCCATCTTCGCTGGATCAGCCATGAAGCTTCTTAGACAACATAGAATATCAGATTGAGGTTATAGTGTCTTTTGTACTGTTCCCTCGTGTCTTTCATATAAGGATTTGTGTTTCTCATTATAGAAATTCCACAACACAATACTCCTCGTTTCTCATTTCCCCTCCATCCACTTCAACTCGGCATCAGTCACTGGTTCCGAGAAGATCCCGAGCGCGACGAGTGCGAGTACGGGGTGCATTCGCACTCGCTGCACCTGAGCATCACCTAACTTTGCGGGAAATCTATCCGGCATGAAAGATGCATGCTGCGTTTGTTCAGTTACTGTTTCAGCTAGCAAAGTTGGCCACAAATGGCGCATGCTGTTCGCCCTCAATTCACGACCTGAAGCTGCTCATTTCGGGAATCCGGCGCCACCAACGGACTTACCACCCTCCAACGAATCACAGAATAAAATTTCGCTAAGATTTTACTGGGAAATTTCAGCACAATGATAGAGTAAGTAATCTAGTAGTTTGTATTGTGATGCCGATACTACATGTAGTCTTGAGATTATTCTGTCCCTCGTTAAGTCTCAATATTCATTCATATACGAAATTTCCCTAATGAGCTTCTTGACTTGAACATGTTTTAGTCCAACCCTAGACCACACTGTCAAGAGGGTGGTTTGAGGTGAGTCTGAAGTTTTTTTTTTTTTTGGTTAATGAGATAGACAACTCAATCGATCCTCTAGATCCTTGCTAAAATTTTACTGGGAAATTTCAGCACAATGATATAGTAAGTAATTTAGTAGTTCGTATTGCAATGCCGATACTACATGAAGTCTTGAGACTATTCTGTCCCTCGTTAAGTCTCAATATTCATTCATATACTAAATTTCCCCAATGAGCTTCTCGACATAAACATGTTTTAGTCCGACCCTAGACCACACTGTCAAGAGGGTGGTTTGAGGTGAGTCTGAAGTTCTTTTTTTCGGTTAATGAGCTTTATCCCATCTAGCGAAAAGGAGAGATATGTAGCTGCTACTAGATTGGTGGATTGGATTACACGATTTTTGTCAAGATCTAGGTTTCACGATAATTATGAACCAAAATTTATGAGATGACTGCAATATGTCAAGAGCGCATAACATTGACAATGATGATGATGATGATGGCGACGACAATAATAACGATTATGATAACAACAGCAGCAGCAGTAGCAGAAACATCAGTAGCAATATAATGAGAAAATGGAGACTGCAGTATTTAAAAGAAATGCTAATATTGATTCAAACCTCGATGTCAATCTTATTAAAAGGTACACTGTGATGAGATTATCTTGTGGGACAGCTATATCATGGTCAAGTTTACAAATGGAATCGACTGTATATTGGAAACATGTTTTAAGGATGAAGTTCCTGCCACGTTAAATAATTAGCCACCGAGTACTTTTAATATGCGGCGTTGATGCTTAAAGCCTTGAACAGATGGTTGCTCCTGCCTGCCACGATATATCGTTCTGATATTTGAAGACATTTGGTCCTCTTCATAAAATTGGTGTAGGCATCGAGGACGTGTATCTTCTTACTCTTGCGGTTCACTTGTGAACCAGACTTGAGTCGAAAGGAGTCATGACGAGAAGCGGCTTAACGAAGCTTTTGACCAAAGCGCTTTATTCTTATATCTGCAACTGTAAGCACTATTTTCTCCTTGACGTGGGCAGCTTGAACTGGATCTGCAGAAAAAAATGGAAAAGACAAGCTCAATGCCCATTGGTTAGTACAATTGAATAATTTTAAACAAGTAAGCAAGAGCACTCAAACATGTCAGCAATGAGACCACCCACGATCATGTTTTGCAACTCATTTCGTACTAGAAGTATAAACATTTTGGAGCCAATATGATCAATATTGAATTTAGGAAATAAAAAAACTCTTGAATAGTTTGAGGAGGGAAGGAGTTACCTAATTCTATCAACTAGAGAGTTCTCAATGGATTCTGTCCATGATTTCATGTTCATTACAAACTAATCATGTTTAAATTCACCACGCGATTTCCCTTATCGCCAAAATGCTTTCTGACTTATAGAGTCTGTTGGGTCAGAGAAGGAGAAAACCCTAAGATTGTCCTTACTTCGACTGACGTACTGCTTTCAGTGGTGACGAATGGCAAGAAGTTCGTCGATAACCTCAAGCACGTTCCCGGGTCGGACACAAACCGTCCGTATACGATCTTTTAGCGAATGGCTCCTGCTTACTGTCCTCGAGAACTCCTCCGGCAACGGGGTCGCAAACCCCACCGCTCAGTCCTTGTAAGAGGCTAACGTACAAACGACGACAGGCGACGATCAGCGTGCTGTCGCTAGTATCATGGGAGGGGATGGTTTGTCAGTCAACCGTGCGGCTTCCTTAGTAGCGTCCCGCGAAGTCTGAAAAGTGAACCTTATATTCATGGCATCCATGACCCCTTGAGAACTCCAAGTTAGAGCCAGTCATTCGTGGCCTGGCTGCCGGACATTGGGTACGCCCGAATGAGAAGTACAAGAAGCGCTCATCTGTGGGCATCCTCCATCCCACTGATTTTGCCAAGATCCTGTCTGAAAGGTGCCTAACCGGTCGGCAACAGGAAATGTGGATTTCCTTAACTGTGCAACATCCATTACCTTGACAACTCTACCAAAGACAGTGTGCTTGTTATCCAACACGGAGGAGCCGCTGTGGTGATTAAAAAACCGAGAACCATTAGTGCTGGGGCCTCCATTTTCCATTGATCTTGTGAAAGGCATCTCATGCCTCAAACTGCAGCGACAGAATGTTGCAATTCAAGGTCTGACTGCTTCTGGCAAAAGCATGTTGCACCAAAAAAAAAAAAAAAACTATTAGAACTGTACCAAAACGGAAAAACAAATGCAAGTACTTATTAAGGAACAATTAAGAGATCGATAGTTTTACACTGCACCAAAACATAAATACTGCTAAAATGTGTGTGAGAGTGTATTGACAGCCAAATTAGAGTAGCGCACAAGCTAATTTTGTTAAACGACATAGGAGTGTTGGCAGCAAATTAGAGTACCTCACTGTCACCGAATTTTTCTGATTTTCTTTCAGAGAATCAAAGACACATGCCAGAAGTCAGGTAGAACTTCAGGAAGCAGGCAAAGAAGACGTAATTTGACAGGGAAGATGAAGAGTCCTATCTGCGTGATAAGAGTTTCCTAAAAATTCGGTAGTTTGCGGTTGTTCCATTTATAGAAGTAGCACTCTCAGTTGGGGAGCGGATTCTGTTTGGAAATTCAAAGGCTATATCATTCTTTGCTTCTCCACATGCTTCTCTTCAGAGTTGACGATTAGACATAGGGAGGACTGGAGGAAAAAGATAAGAAAAAGTCTGATATTAAGAATAATCCACGATAATGTCTTTAATCCACTTTAGCACCACAAGAAAAATCTACTTTACAATGTCAAGCGTAACGTAAGGGGTGAGAAACTCACCACTTCGTTGGGAAGTGAAGTAGCAACCCATTTTCCTTTATCAGATACAGCCAGAAACTCACCGGGAGGAGGCTTCTCGTTGAACAAATCCTCCCCTTTGTTGCATCTTCAGGTAACTCAAATTCTCTCCTACCGTTTAAACAATGTGATCAAAGGAAAAGAAAAAGCTGATGCCGGAGAGTGGAGGAAAAGACCATGCTACATCCAACAAAAGACATAATCAAATGCGAAGGGAATGCAGAGGGAACTCAAATTTGATACAAATAAAGACTCGTGTAGAAGCAAAAACTTCTCACATACACACAGTAAAATTATGTGCCATAGAATTAGAACAGCATATTTGACAATGCTGGAACAGAAACATACACTGGTCAGGTGATGCCACAGAATTTGATCTTCTAATATGCCGGGACATTATATAATAAAGACGAGCAAAACATGGAGAATCAAGCACCCAATGCATTTACTCAAACAATGAACTCCTGCAACAATATGGAATGACTTCAAACCTGCATAAATAGATTCTATGTTTCTGGAGTGCACAGCATAAACTTCCCATTCGCATTTGAGGCAGTGAGGATTTTTGTTTCTTGAATGCACTCAGCCTTCGCTCAAGATTTAGCGGCTGCATAGATGGAGAAATACAGTTCCTTCTGCTCAGCAATCAATGGCCTTTGCTCCGCTCAAGGTCCGCAGTCAGTAGCCCTTTGCAATTGCAGGCCGCTTGGCTTTGCACGTGGCCTTTGGTTAGCTCAAGGTCAGCAGTCGGCATACCTTTGCTCAGCTCAAGCTCAGCAGGCCTTTATACAGGCAGCATCAAACATAAACCAAATCCACATGTTTGGCCAAAGGCATCGCAGCAAAAAACACAAACCAAATGCATATATGTGGCTGATTAGCTTACTGTCCTACAACAGCAGACTTCTTGGCCCATAATTGAATCAACAAAAGCATCACCAAGCAAAATAGGAAAGAGCCAGATGAGGTTACAGCAGCATCGTCAAGCAAAACTCACCATTGAACTCATTGAGCTTAGTAATTTGCATTACTAAAATGGAGCGTACCAAACCAATGAACTCCATTGCTTACAAAAAGAGCCAACTATAGATGAGCTAAAACCCCACTGATCCCCTTGATCTAGCCACCGATCACAGCGCATCCTACAAGAAGCAATCTAAAGCGCCAAAATGCACCTACGACATCAATCACAACAAAAGCAACAACAGTCCCCTTAGTCCCCACATTTCCCTACGTACAGCTCTATGATCGGCATCCCATTCTTCACTAGCGCCACCTTCATTAGGGCAGAAAATATAGTACATTAACAACCACAAAATGGTCAGCCCCTCTTTCTGCTTGTAGAGTATACAGTATGCTGACCGAGACACCTCTTCTAAACATTGAATCCTAGTGGTGGTAGCGATAAGTAAGTATAGAAAAAAGGGTCTGCATGGCGCTGAGAACTATAACTAAGAGGCCCGAGAAGGCCGATATGAATGACCACGGACTAGAAAAGTAAGTGCGCATCAAGCTTGCCCAGTTGCTGTGGAAGTACGATTCCAGTGCCTCGAACTGCTCGGACAGAAAACAGTCATGCACATTGAAAGAAATGCTCTCCCCAAGCTTATCAAACAAATTAGCCACATAGCGATCATCATGAGAAAATAGTGCGATGATCCCATCTGAACGGAGGAGCCCCACGTCCTTTGGCTGCTTGATGAGGCAGTGCATGAAGGAGACATAATCAGTCATGTACTTGGACCTATTTTCCCGGCATTGTTCCAGGGACACGCAGTTTATCAGCACGGTGGTCATGAAGTCGTTGATTGCGATCTGTGGTATATGGAGTACCGGTTTCTGGAAAGTTATGTCGAGCAAGCTGTCCGCCTTCCTGGACTTGAACTTGATTCCCGAGGGCCTAAGCTCGGTCGCAGATGGTACGGACTGAGCCGATGGCCAGTTCTCCTTTGTGCAGTTGGGTTGAACCCCGCTTGTCGGATAGAGGCTCGAGTAAAACAGGTCCAGTAGATGCTCGCATTCAATAGTTCCCCAAGATTTGAGACGCGTCATGGGTCTCGGATAGACCTGATTGAACAATTTCAATGCGACTGTGGCCAAAGAGTCAGTTTTCCCTATTAACTTGGATGAGCCCGATGCGGCAAACAGTGACTCGAGAAGGGAGTATGGAATCTGGTTTTCGAGCTTCAGTAAGTCCATGATGAGAATCGGGATTATCTGAGGCCGTGTAAAGATGGGGTTGTCTTCTTCCTCAGTCGCATCGTCCCTCGTGAAAAAGCTGAGTAGGAGTTCCAGCACGAAGCAACAGTCCTGTAGCATCATCTGCACGAAGTCGCCACTCGTCATGTCCACATGTTCTGAGTACCGGCTCCGGGCAGAACTCTCTTCACGTGCCACTACTCCCTTGAGAAGCTCTAAGTCCGACTGGGTGCGGTGAAGGAATTTCTCGAGGAAGAGTGGCTTAAGCTTTTCAAACGTGAGCACCTGGGGCTGGCCCTTGTGGTTAGGCCCCAGAGCTACGATCTCGGGCTCTTCGGCCTTACGATTGATCCCACGAAGCGGCTGGGGGATCCTAAAGATGGTGCAAGGCGAGATCCCCGCTAGGACGCCTCTTGGCGCGTCCTCTAGGAGGCGCCCGACCCGATCCAACCAGCGAGCGGGTGCATCATTCATCCCAGCATCGGATTCGACCCTGTAAGTGCGAACTGCGGCATCGTCCAGTTCTTGTATCTCGGGCTCTTCGGCATTAGGATTGATCCCCAAAAACGAGGTCCCGTCTAGGAAGCCACTTGGCGCTTCATCTTGTAGGCGTCGAACCTGATGCAACCGGCGAAGGAACGCATCCTTCGTTCCGGCGTCGGATACCGCCGTGCCGGGTCGAGCTGCAGTATCGTTCAATTCAGTGATCTCGATTGCATGATGACCATTCATGGCTCCCCGTCTCACTCACGCTCAGACGAAAAGGAATTTTAGAGGGGACCCAAACAAAGAACACACGAGAAATCTAAGGAGAGCGAAGTTTTCGCAAGTTAAGCTCTGTTGCTCGGCCGCTGGATTCTAGCAATCACGTCCCTATACTTATGCATGAGCTTACATCAGCTCCCCTTTCGTCTGTGTGAAGGCATCTGACCTTTTTTCCCACGCACCCTCTATTTGCTTGCCACGCGTTATCAATAGCTCGCCAAGATGAACGAGAACCTCCAGGAAAATGACCAGACACGACCCTTTTCGTTGGTTTCCGCGAACCTGCATGATTGACGTTCAGAAATTACTTAGTGCGGAGAACGTCACCCCGCTGTCTCCCAACTGTTCGGTTTTTAATTCTTGAAAACATCCGACGTCCTTTTTTGTCTTTTCGCTGGTTTGGGAAGAAAAAAAAGTGTACAAGTGGGCCCCGCCTTCTGCTTATCATCTTTGTCTCTCATAATGAGATGTGGTTCAGAAAACTCATTCCGGAAAAATTAATTCTGAAACAGAATTAGAATTGCGTTCGATAGGAATTTTTTGATTTATTGATTTTGGAGTAAAACTCCGTTTCAGAAATAGATTTCCGACTAAAATGAGAAATACAAATTTTATGATTTCTCGTTCTCTTTGAGATTTTGAGAATTCGTTTTTCTCTCTCCTCCCAACCCTCATCGATCTTTGCTCTCCCTCACAGAAGCCGTCTTCCTCTTCTTGCGCCTGCTCTCCCTCACGTGCTCTTTCTCATCGAACCCCTCGCCTCGGATTGCAGGTTTGGTGCAGCATGTTGAGTTCAATTTTGTTGTGTGAAATTCGTAGATGATGTGTTTATGCCGGCGATGGACGGTCTTATTGGATCATTGGGCGACAGTTCTGAGGTGATTCAGCTTCTCATATCTGAAATTAGAGCTGAAATGGGTAGGTTCGGCGGATTCGCATCTTCAATGGCTAAATCACTAGTTATAAGTGAAGGGGAGGCTGAAGCTGGATAGATTCTTCAGCTTTCATTGCGAAAATTTGTGTATCTAGTGTGGAAAGCAGGTTACTCGTCAGATTTTCCATTTTGTTATTGTCCTCCACCTGATATCAATTCTTGTAAAGGTTAAAATGAGAACTTTTCAGAGCTCTTGAATTATCTTTTTGAAGAAGTCTTCTTAAATTAAGTGGGCTGCCGATGGGTCTAGAATTGTTCACGTAGATAGAAAGCATGTCCTGCATTTATGTTGTACGTCTAAATTCAAGAAATAGTTGGTAGATATCACTACTTATGAGCGCAAGTCTGTGCTTGGTTCCTCCTGAATTTGTCCAGTGACTAGTCCTTGCAATGGATTGACGATGATGGTGCAGTTATCTAGCGTTTGCTGTATGATTCTCATCCTTATATTCTTTCCATAATAGCAAAAAAGAGGTTCCTTGGTTTGAGTTAAACTGAATTCCATTTGTGGTACTTACTTGTTCTGTTTTCCATTTTGATTGATCATTTTATTTTAGCATGCGTATGCTGACTGTTTTATGCATATAGGCTACACCATTATTGGCTGGGCTAGCAGCGGCTGCTGCTGCACTGGCTGGTAGATATGGAATCCAGGCTTGGCAGTCATTCAAGGCGAGGCCACCTAGACCATGTAAACTCTATGAAGGTGGTTTCCAACTGAAGATGACTAGAAGGGAAGCCGCTCTTATTCTCAGTATAAGGTAAACAATCAGTTTTTTTTGTCTTCTGAATTAATTGAATTGGAAAATAGGCAGCTTTTTAGAGGATGGAGGTAATGGAAGTATATGACACCAAGCTTTAGGTGAAAGAGCTTTGGATAGACGCCTCTCTTAAGTGCACATTAAGCACCTTCACTCGGATTTTGCCTGACAGGCGACCACGGTGTCTCAGACTCACGGTACTATTCAACTGCATATAATGCTTAACAATTGACATCAGACATATGTGCAAGTTGGGAATAAACAGTTCGCTCATAATTATATGGCTTGACAGGGAGAGCGCAGCACCAGATAAGGTCGAGGAAGCGCACAGAAAAATAATGGTTGTGAATCACCCGGATGCTGGCGGCAGTCATTATCTTGCTTCTAAGATCAATGAAGCCAAGGATGTCATGCTAGGGAAGACAAAGGGCAGTGGATCTGCATTTTGGTGCCCCGGTTTTTGGGTTTCTCCTATTTAAAGAGGAGGTGCACTTCATGCGAATGAGCACTTCCTTTGTTAATTTTGGACTGATCAGTTGCATCTTTCATCTGTTGAAAAAGCTAACAGCCCGAGGCACTGCATGCATTAAACGGGTAGCGGAGTTGGATGAAATCTCCGGAGAAAATGGTATCGCCACAGAATATCAGCCTCTGATTACTTGCCTAGGCTCATGCGGTGGTGGAGACTTATTAACTTTGTCTTTCAGTAATTATTCCTGGTCGAGGACTTGTGCTTTTGGTGAACCTGTGATCGGTACTAAAGTTCGTATCTTTATATTGTCTGGTATTTGGTTGCCTCATTGGATCTCTTTCTTTAGTTAGAAGAGAATGGATGTTTTATGCAATTAAAGTGAATTCGAAGTTTGATCATAATAGAAAATGTGATCAAATTTGTCAATTTTTTGCGCTAAATAATAAGTATTTGATTTTTATTGGAATGAATATCTTGCAAATTCAAAAATGAAAAAGAATTTCTTCAAATGATACATAAATAGAAACAATTTTTTTTATCATATTAAACGGATTTCTGTTTCTAGAATATAAATTTTTTGTCCTCATTAAAAACGTTTTTTTCCCTCAAAAACTCATTCTGAAATAGAGTTAAAAAAACTTCTCTCTCTTCCAAAACTCAATTTCTAGATAGAAATTGAATTATGCCCACCCTTAACTTAATACAATCGCTTAATTAATTTAATTTGAGGCTGTCAAAGCAAGTCTAGCCTCGCTACGTGCCGATTTTTAATTTTCAGCAATCAAGTGAGTTGTCAAGCAAGCTCTTCAACCTTTCTCAGTTCATTAATTTCACTGGTTGAGCGTGACATGTTATGATTATTTTAGTGCAAAAACCTCAATCGAGTTGTCAAGCGAGCTCTTCAACCTTTCTCAGTTCATTAATTTCTCTGGTGTTGTGTGATATGTCATGATTAACCGAGGGCAAAAACCTTCGAACCGAATGTCGTGAGATGGAGGTTCACAAGCAGACCGGTGGACAAGCTGGAATCGCGGTGGAGAAACAAGGTCACCGTGTTTTTTACCAGCGCAAACAAAGAGAATCAACTTCACAAATGATTGTGATCAAGGAACCACGTAAAGGGCCGACGTATCTCGAGCGCGCGAGCTGTTTACTTTGATGTTGCCCCTCATGTCCACGGGTCCAGCCAAGAGCAGCCAACCAAGGGAAGACTAATCACAGTAACGAGCCGGTTCTGGCATAGCATGGCTCAGTCGTGGCCCCTAAACAGATGAACCCCTGAAACAGGATACCCCATCACGGGATGGTCCATGTGCCTGCTTTGATTAAAGGAGCTATCACACCCCACCGCACCCACATGCATGTATCGAGAGTGAAGCCTTTCTGGATTGATTGAAGGAATTATTGACAGAAGAGGAATATACACACCCTCAAAAGGATAAACAGTTTGACATCAGGAGTTGCCCCGTTTGCAAGCAAAGTAATTATATGCAACGATATCGTCTCCCAGGACATCATCATTTCAGGAGGTAAACCCTAACCTGCGTAAGTGGCCGAGACAATCACATCCGCGATGCAAGCGCAGGACTATTGAGCACCAGCACTGACGCCTTCTCTGAAAAGCATGTTGGCCACCGGAGGCGGAAGCCAAGCTGGATTAATTGCCGCTTGGCCATCAATTTGTTGACGCTCGCCGTGGTTCTCTTTCTTGTGTGGCTTTTTGACGGTTGATCTTCCCATTTTCTTGCCGACAAAAGCTCCGAGCTTCATGGCTGTGAATAAACCGATGGCGATGACAAGCGGTCTAACTGACCAGTGAAAATCCTCAAGGTGCTGATATTTCTTCACAATCCCAGGGCAGGTATCAAAAGTGACCATTTCCACCTCTCCTGGATCGGCCATGAAGCTACTCGATTCGTCCCCAAACATCAATAACCCTGGAAACTTCACAATGAGGCACCCGTTTGGTGAGATCCAAGAGATCCTCCCCGTGGCCCAAGTGCCTTCCCTTTTGCGTGGCCACTTAAATCGAGGGCTAAGAACATTGGCTTTCAATTGTATAAATTGCCCTACGCAGTATGATTTGGCCATCTGTAAATCCGAAGAACTTCCTTTCCAAAGGGTCTCCATCCCAATGAAGCCAACGGTGACACTTCCATCACGGTCAATGGAATGAAGAATGCCCACAGATGAGTGCTTCTTGTCCCCCTCCTTCAACTGCACCCAATCTCCAGCAGCCAGGCCATGAGTGACTCTCTCTAATTTCGAGACGTGAATTCTCAAGGGGTCATGGATGCCATGAACTCTCACCAGCACAAAGCCATCTATATCTGTGTCACGGTCCAGACCCACAATCACTCCTTCAGGGACATCCATATTTTCTAGCTTGCAGGATTTCAATGGCTTTCTTGAGCGCACAGCATCGCCCACTTGGAGCTGGTCCTTTGAAAGAAACCACTCTGTGAAACCAAGGCTACCTGTTTTCCCTGCCCTACCCCCAATCTCTCTCCATCCTGCTTCACTATAGTCCACATTTTGTGCACTGCAAAATCAGTAGCCACTTTTAACTGCAAGTGAAAATTAGCACATCGATTTGTATAAACTAGCAATGCCCTGAAACCTTGAGATACCAGAAGAGAGATAAAAACTAGTTAAGCAACAATGCAAATCTTAAGTCTGCTTACCATGTTTACAATCAGAAATAAAACAACCAAAGAATCTTGTCAACAAATACAGCTACCAGTTCAAACCCTAAAATTGCAAAATACCGAATTGCAAATAACAGCAGCACAAATGACAATGACCAACCATGAATATCCATGAATGCAAATTCAAATTCATCTTTCAAAATCCCGACTCATTTGACCACATGCTCATCCACAGGTCAAAGTTTCAATATGAGATGAAACGAAAAACATTTGCACAGACAAATGGCAGCTGTCAAATGAACCAAGGGACCCAATCAGTATGTTTGGAAAGATCCACAAGACCTAAGGAGTACCTTTTAAATGCTTGCAAAATGTCTTTCATTAGTGGACGGCTCCTAAAATCATACTCGAAGCATCCCAGTAGAACATTCTCAACTGGAGGAGGAAGCCCACTCGGAATCGGTGGCTTTTTATGCTTTATTACAACTGAGTTATATATTTCATCAACAGACATACCAAACCAAGGCTGAAGACCGGTTAACATCTCCACAATGGAACAGCCAAAGCCCCAGGAATCAGTCTCAAAGGAAATAGGACCTGTTTCATCTGGTTGCCACTGTTCAGGAGCCATGTAGTTTGGAGTTCCATGCCTGCGAGTCAAATCTGAGCTAGGCAAAGGGATTCCGAGAAGTAGAGATGGTATACCAATGTCCCCAAGAACTGCTCGATCCTTTTCATCAAGTAGGAAGTTACAAGGTTTAAGGTTGAGGACTAGAATTCCTTTCAAATGCAGCTCCAATACACCCTGAGCTAAATCAATGCCATACCTGTAAATAACATATTAGCACAATTAAATGTTTAAAGATGCAGTACTTATCAATCTGGGTGCATCACCTCAAAACTTCTGGCAGTGAGAGCTTTCCGGCCTTGAGACGAGCCATCTTGTCGCCAACAGATCCCTCATACAATTTCACGATAATACATATCTGCAGACCCACAGAGAGAGCTCTCCTTAGCAAAGGGTAGCTACCTTCTTAAGACAGCTGTTAATGTATAAAAATCAACGTAACTCACTTTTCCATTTAAAATAGAAACACCATGTAACCAACAAACACCTTCGGTCCCTCGAAATTTGGTGAAAACATCCTCAAACTTATCCAATACGGCTCTTGTATGATCCTCCTTGACTGGATGTAACATCTTGACAGCCACCTCATGGTACTCATCATAATCATCATTTGACTGATGATGAGTTGCCAACCAAACATCACCGAACAAACCCCTTCCAATCCTATGCCTAAGTTTCATAGTGGCGGGGTCAATCCATGGGGTTGATTGGTTTGATGTGGCCACCACAGTTCTGAGGTGGTCGGGATCACCTTCAAATAACTCGTACTCAAAAGCAGCAGGTTCGGCATTGGGTGGATTAGCAGCTACAACTTTTTCAGCCATTCGTCCTTCTGCAATCAGATGGAGAAATTATCAAATGAGCATCGCTGACAAAAAAAAAAAAAAACTAATAAGTGCTTTTGTTCTAGGAAAAAGAGATTCAACTCCACAGGCTATTATCCCAAAAGTGTCTAAGCATGGCGATCATCTTAGACTACCCAACAGAGCTATTTGAGAAAACAAGGATGAAGCTCTACATAAAGATCACATTCCTCATGTGACCTGAACGATCATCACTTCAATGTTACGCAAAAGCACAAAAAGTTTTACAACACACAGTCCAGACCCGGAAAGAACTTAGGCAGACCCGAATTGCAGTCGACTGAGGCTACACAGACTACAAATCATATCGACAAGTTCGAATAGTGACAAAATCAAGAATGGATCAGCACAGAAAAGACCATTTAAACAATAACTGGGGAAAAATCACCAGATTTGCAGTTCAAGAAATTAGCCAAACAAACAAACTCAACGCTACGAGAAGTTCTATCTCAGCGACTCTGTTTGGAACTGTTCCCTCGAACTTTCAGATCATTCAAACAGAACTCGAGCCAAAACCATCACGACTCCACCACTTCGAATAAAAACAAACAGGAAAGGGAAAACGGACCCCAAACGGGTCTCCACCTAAGTCAACAGAGACAGAATGATGCGCTATTCCCAGAAATTTCCGATTTTGAACGATCAGAAGCCAAGAAAAGGTGCGGATTTCGACAGGCTCCGACGCTTAGGAAGGCGAGCACTCGAAAGAAACAACCAGAGATAGAAGAAACCCACGAGTTATGATGCGTAATTAGAAGGTCCCTTGAAGAAGAAAGCACCGTTCGAAGACCGCGAAAGCAGTGAGAGAGAGAGAGAGAGAGAGAGAGAGAGAGATTTCTACCTGGAGTTCGAGCAGATACACTTTCTTGTACGATTTTTCGGAGCTGAAAACTGACAAGACTGTACTCTAGTTACGAGGAGGGAGAGAGAGAGAGAGAGAGAGGCGTGTGATTTAATGGCGAGAAAAGAGGTTGCGAAATGAAAATGAAAAGAAAACGGTGGGGGAAATTACAATTAAATCGGGCAAATAAAGATCTTGCAATTTGCATTGTGATATTTCTCCTGATTTTTCCTGAAAAAATTCATTTTTTAGGGGATGGGAAAAGAATTTCCGCGCATATTTTGTTTCCCGAAATATAATCGTTCGAGAGTTTTATGGCCTTTCTGATTAAGAACGAAATCGAGGAATTGTATTTGGAGCGACTTTTATCTTTAATTGTTTTCTCAAATATATAAATAACTACATGTAAAATTACATATACACATCCGTGATTATTAAAGATAATGGTGGGAATTCACATTTACTTTATAATCGAACGAAATTGTGAATTTTCTTTCAAAAGGCTCTTGTATTTTTAGATATAATATTTTGCTCAAAATATGGGGAAGATGATGTTAACTTTTAAAAACTAGATCCATTGTCGGCTCTTGTTGAATGATCTACACATGATTGGCTTGGTAGGACGAGGTAGCCATCGTCACCAGTAGTGAGGCGGTAATTGCAATTAGGAAAAATAAGAGTCGAGTAATTAATCTTTACCGTGAAATTACAAGAATCTACAAATATATGGAGCCCCAAATTGATGGGACCATGCTAGAAAATTCCCAAAATAGAAAAACTTCGGAGCAATTAAGGTTCTTCTGGACAAATTTCAAAATTTACTCGCTAGATACTCTGTTCTTCATATATTTAGTCTTTTTTTTCAAGTTAGGGATGAGATTAGAGATTAATGTATGCTTCTGATTGTCAGGAGGTCAACCCTATAAATCTTGTAATCATTCCATTATATTCTTGCTAACCCTGTAATCGATGGACCCGGATTCTCTCATGACGAGACATCCATTCTCTTCAAATCAAAAGATTAGGTTCCATAATTGTTGAAATCTCTAAACCTTGTCTTGTTGTCTATTTTACCATCGAGTTAAGTAAACAATACACAAATTCTCTAAGTATCTCGTATTACATTCATCGTTTTGGTGATGTCAATCTAGGATAGATGGTTATGCATCCAAGCGATTCGAAACATTACTCAGTGTATCAAAGTTGACCTCACATCTAAGCCTTGTTCCTCAATCAAACCTATCGATTTGGTCGTGGGGGTGACGGCAGCGGCATTGACTTTGGCTCACGGAACATGTCTCCACCTCCATGCACGGCACTATCTTCTCCCCTTCGTGCAAGGAAACGACTCAAAAACCACGTTCCGTGACGAACCCTTCAGTCCTCCGAAGCCGGAAAACGACGTGTCGATGTTCACGTTCCTTCGTCTCCGCCGTCTGTCTCTCGGCGTTGCTGGAGTTCGAAGAAGACGACGCGAGAGGGGAGGAAGCGAAATCGGGGACGATTGCGTCTTGGAATACTCAACCGGGGGGGGGGGGGGGGGGGGGAGATTTGTCTCGCGAGAGTTTTGACGATCTGCCAGCTGAAGATTCTTCACACCATGGCGATGAAAATGACGGAACTCAGATGTTTCGTCTTTCGAGATCCGGAGAACCTAAAACAGACTTGTGATTTGGAATCAATCGGACTTGTGACGCGAGAACGGACGAGAATGGGGCTTCATTTTTGTGTATAATAATGCGTTTTTGATTTCGATATATCTTTCTCTGATATACTCGGTATAAAACGATACGACCCTTTGAAATCGTTCTTCTAATCCTACAATATTGTTCGGACGACATAGACACTACTTCTCCCAGAAGTAACAGATGGCTCGCCCACATTCGTGACCTCCTAATTGCGCCACTTCAGGGTCAACTCCGAAAGTTTCCCCGTCTGAAAATCAGGGTGCAAAGTGGCATTGGATGAGTGCGGATGAAGCAATGGCGACATTAGACATTAGAATATCTTGGCGCCAAATCCTAGAATCGCTTGAACTTGGACAAGGAATAAGCCTACGAAGATCGACTAGTTGCTTCAATCTAACTTTGTGACGTTCCACCGTTCTCCGGATCACAGGCTCGTTTCCTTGGACAATCATTCGTGGTTTTCCGGCAAGAGGGCCGAGGTCTCCCGATTCGAAAAGGCAAGGAAGTAAGAACGCTCGTCCGGCTCATTATGACTAGGCAACGATAACAGAACGGCCCTGATTAAGGGCGTAAAGGGCGTCGGCGATGGGACGATGGAGTGGCCGACCAGGTACGAACGGGCTCGGGGCGGGCCGAGCCCGAGAAGGAACGGCTTGCCAAGCTAGGCCTGCCCCCTTTTTGGTCCTCCGACCCGACCGCCCGGACGACCTGGTCCGACGGCCGAGCGGCCATGTTCCCAATTTTGGGCGAAGCAGATTCATCAAAGGACAAGCTTTGGCGCACACCAACCGGTTCACATTAACGCTCGCAAAGTATTCTTTACACGGATATATAAGAAAATTCAAGAATTCTAGACATTCTTGCGTCCAAATCCATCCCAATTCTCAAAAGTCTCTTCCTTTATCTTCCCTCGGAGTTACAGTGAAGAATCTCGGCTCGGCACTGATTGATTTTAACTACTGGAGTGGGGAGGAGCGGGGATAGCAGAATCATTGGGTGGGGAGGACCTTGTTGACGATGTCTTGGCTGAGGACGGCGATCTGGGAGTCGAGGGCCTTGATGGTCTCCTCCTTCTGGCTCTCCAGGTTGGCCAGCGCCTCCTGCAGCTCCGCCTCCACCTTGCGCCGCCCCTCCAGCAGCTTCTGCTCCACCTCCGCCTGCGTCTCCTTCTTCATCTTGCTCAGCGCCGCCGATATCTCGGCCCGCGCCGCCCGCATCACCGCCGCGGCCTGCTCCTCCAGCTGCTTCACCTCCTCCGAAGTGTCCTTCACGCTGCTCAGCTTCTCCTTGATCGCCGCGTCCCGCTCGTCCATGAACTTCCCCAGCGGGGAGAAGTAGATCTTGTCCAGCGCGAACATCAGCAGCAGGAACTCCCCCACGATGATGGGCAGCGTCAGGTTGAAGTCGAACAGCGCCGCCTTCTCGATCTCCACTGCCAGCGCCGGCAGGGGGTGGACCAGGAGGGCGGAGGTCGCCGCGGCGGCGAGGAGGGGGTGGGATTTCAGGGAGAGGGCCGGAAGCCTGAACTGGGGGAGCGAGAGGGTGGCTTGGGGGAGCGACGGGGGCTGCTGCTTGGGCTTTGAGGCGGAGAGGGGAGGTGGGATTTGGGTCTTGCAGGAGGAGGAGGAGGCCACGATCATCTTGGCCATGGCTGCGATTCCGACGGCGACAGCGGCGAGACTTTCTCTCTCTAGCGACGGGTCCGGCTGAGTGCGTTTTGGAGAGAGAAAGAGAGGGGGAGAGATGATAAGAGGGAAAAGCAGAAGAGGAGGAGAGGATGCAGATTTCCGGAGGAGGGCTATCTCTTCCTTCGCCACACAAATTGATGAGGTTCCAAAATTCCGGCCTCGCACGTGCCTCTCGCACGTGGGATCCGATGGTAGTGTCCCCCACCACTTCATTAGAATCAATCATCACTAGCCAGTAACCTGCTCTTCTTCCAATTATAAGGTGAGACTTTCATAATCGCGACTCGACCTTTCGTCCCCATGGATTTCGGATCGCGCTCTGGTTTGACACGAGGTTACCCACTTCCGAAATTCATCTATGGAGGAAGAGGGAAGAAATAGGAAGGTCGAGCCGGAGATTCCATTGCACAAAGGGCTCAGGAAAACGGCGAGAGAAAAGAGAATCAATAATCAACTTGGACAATACACCGCCTCATGTTGTTATCAATCAGCATCGTGTCTAATACCGACACTGGGTACCAAGTCATCACAAGCTCGATGCCAGGGCGGCTTGTTCAAACAGACAGGTTCGGCTCTCGACAACCAATGTACTCTGTTCTCGGACCGGCTCTGCCGGAGGACAAACTGTTCACTGCATTTTAAGTTCTTCAATCTCTCCATGAATCCTTCTGACAATATGGTGTCCTACCACAGAACACCATTAACGTCCTTACTCTGTTCCAGAAGGCGTCGACGCACTCTGAGCGCTTGACGTCGCCCTCACTTCTTCTATCTTCTATCGTGGCCAATCTAGAATAGGGGAACCACCCCTGCAGAAAATTTGCCGCCGTGGAACTAATGTTCTCGCTGAAATCCTCTCCTCTTTCGTCACGTGGGAGGTTCCCATTCTCGATATCTTCTTCTTCGGTTGCTTCCTCCTTTTCGGAGCTACTTGATCTCGATAAGGATCTACAAATCACCCCATTCAGATAAGTCAAACATCAATCTAATAAATCGATGGAACCAGATAATGAATACACGATTGATTTTCAAGGCTAGATTATGGATCCATTACATGGAATGCAGCACATATTCAAAGCCCTTACAGGCTCCCCATGGCCATTTATATCAAAGCTTCGAAAATCTTAGAAGCGTGTTTGACGGCTGGATTAAGAAGGTAATCGCCAACATGTCATATGATGAGCCATGTCATGGGCATTTGCTGTCTAACACAGGTACCGCAGTTTCAGTTACGGCTAATTTATTGGGCTTAGAACTAGTGCATAAGCAGAATGCTTCTGTGAGTTTCATAGAAGCATGATCAGACTTCAATTCCTGATAGTGGATACATAAAACAGCTGAAAAAAATGAAGACAATCTTACCTCCTAAATTGTCTGGAAGCAGCAAGCCAGACACTAGATTTCTTCTTGGTTAAGCTTGGGACACCTGAGACATGCCGGATGAATTGAAGCTACAAAGCAGAATGGAATAATCAGCATGGAGGTATACACTGGATAAAGAAATTAATGCTTGTTTTAGGACTCCATCGAAAAATGCTGTTACCATCTTCAGATCATTGTGTAAAATGGAATAGCAAAAGACATTAACATTGTTCAAGAACAGCACTAAAGAACCAGGGCTATACTGAACTAAGAACACCAAAACTATTGATGCTGCCAAGAACATGTCTACACGCAACAGTCCAACAGTCATGAAATTTCTAATATCCACATTTCATGCAACTTGATGCAGATATCCTACAGTGACTGAAGGAAGCATACCTGATCACCATCCTTAATGCCGTAGTCAATTATATAATCAGTTTCTGTAACTAGCTTCTGACCATCATAGCATAAGCAAAATTGCCCCCACACATGCCGCCTATATGAAACAGAAGCAACAGAAATAGTTATTATCATAATTGTGGCTTTTCTGAGTATTATCTAGAAATAAAATATAAAAGAGGGGAAAATGCAAACAATATTCACCATTGCCCTCTAAAGGAAAATGATGAGAAAATAGGCAAATGACTATTGCATCTTCAGGAAAGTTTTTATCAGAAAATGATATAGAAGAGCTGCTGCAAGAATCTGCATGAGATTTGGAAGTAGTTGCAGCGGTAAGGAGAAAACGATACTAACTATTGGCTAATGAAACAAATTAAGTGCTACCGTTATCTGTGAGATGCCGAACTGTTCTGGTTCTTGTAATGCAGAGAAGTATCATACCATGAAATCTTGCCCGGTCCCTTCTGCGGCATGAAACTGAAAACATGTTCTACAGCCTCCTTGAGCTCCAATACAGTTGCCATTTTCATGACTTCAATATCTGCAGACCAAATTTAGTTAGGTACTCTGAACTCTTTAAATATCAAATCGACTGATTTTTATCTACGACCAGTATGGACATCTCTCTGTTTCTTGTTTCCTTATTTCACAAAAATATAAAGATGGTAGAGCAAGTATCAACCGCAACTCATTTCCTTTGAGTTCTATTATTTCACAAGCCCTCTTATGAAATTATCTTCTGTTCATACAACTGGTCAATTTCATAGGAATTTCTCAGCAGCCAAGCAAAGAGAAAAGTTAACAGCGGGAAAGTAAAGGGTAAATATGGCATGGATGTCCTCAGTAACTCCGATAAAAAGGTCAATTCGGTTGATTACAATACCATTGACAACTCAAATATCTCCTAATCACCCCACATTTCAAGCAATATTCAGTGTACAAGAAGGGACAACGTAAGAAATGATGAAGTTGCACAGAAAGAGAAAAGCTGGACCTGCATTTCTCTCAAATTTAAAACATTAGTGTTCTCAAATGAAATATGCAACCAGTCTTGGAACCATATGAAGCAACAATGAGGCGATAGCAAGAAACCTAAGAGCAGAGCAAGTAAGCTCAAAATTCATGCTCAAAACGTGCCTAACGCATAACTCAGTGATCATAGCTCAAATCGCTTCAAATCCCTCGCACGAACTCCACCTACACCACGCATCCCATCGCTGTCCGAAAGCTCTGCCTTTTCGAGCTGATTCTACAGGCGAAAATGAACATGCAACCACAGCAGCGGCGGAAAGAGAGATTATTACCGAAGGAAGTGCCGTCCAATTTGAGGACAGAGAGTTTGAGAGGCTCCTGAGGGAGCTGACCGTACGAGAAGCTCTTCGGGGAGATCCCGCCGCCGACCATCGCCAGCGGCGAGAAAGGCAAGGAGACGGACGACCGGCGCTTGCACACCGTCCTCCCCCGGAGAGAAGAACCGCAGCCATTGTCGTCGTCGTCCCAATCGTCGTCGCCGTCGCAAACCCTGAACACGATCTCGCTGCGAGACATGCCGAAACCCGAGACGCAGAAGGCGCTCCCCGGAATCCGCGGCGGACTTCACGATCGGGTCGCTCGCGAGCGTCGGTGACGATCAACCCATGGAGGTTCTCGGTGGGGAAGGGTTTTATACGGATCGGAGGGATTCTTCGGACAGAAGGACACGCATCGTGCGCGGGGCGAGGCCTCGAGGGTCGGCGCTTCTCGACTTTTGGAGCGATGTTGGATTGCGAATTGAAGCTTCTCGGCTATGGAGGATGCTTGTGTCGGAGGTGATTCGCGAGCGAGGTACAGGGAGAGGGAGAGGAAATGTGCTTTCTTTCTGTCTCTCTCTCTCTCTCCTCCTCCTCCTCCTCCTCCTCCGTTTGAAGGGCGGTTTGCCTGGTTCGTGTTTTTGGAGGGAGGGGTGACAGTTAAGTTCGACCATTGGGCCTTGGGCCTGATTAGTTCAGTGCATGGTTTTTCGGGCCTTCGGCCTTGGGCCTCCAGGGACGGGGATCGAAGGGGTGAGCTTTCGCATGGTTTTTCGTTTGGTAGTCCCGATCCGAGGCCCGACTCGATAACGAATCATCCTATCCGGTACTTGGCGACTCCTTCGAATCGAATACAAACTTCGAGTTAGGAAATCCTGGACATGGATGGAATAAACTCGGATTGGATGAAAGAATTTCAAAAGATAACTCAACATGCCTTGTTATATTCTGATGATAGAACGATGGGATTGCAACGTCCGGATGTTGCTCTATTGCTTAACGCGCGAGGGCTACCAACACGACGTCCAATTCATTTTCACTTCCAACCATCGCACAATCGTCGTCGCCTCCGACCGTCAAGATCTAGAGAGCGGGCTTGACATGTTTGGGGCGAGATCTAGAGACCTTGTGGGAATTTCAAAGATTTTCTATTCAGTCTTAGGCTGCACGAAATATATGATGGGATTTTCCATAATGGTGGAGGGTTTCGAGATTATTCTAATCTTTCCTTATTCTATGTTGTTCGATCCTAATTCAAACTACTTAAAGCATCCATAGCATTTGGTAAACAATATTTGCTCGAACTTAGGAGTCAAAATTAAGCCGTCAAGAGATGAGAATAGACGAATGGATTCGATCTCAAGCATTTCTTTCCAGCTTAAAATGAACGAAGACCCGAGATGGTTATTAGCGGCGGGGTGAATCGGACCCGGTACCTTGTTAAACTGCAACTCAAAAGCTTAACCAGCGGATGCTGATCATTCGGAGGGGCGAGATATGTGGACTTAACGTGAAATTCCCTAGATTACAGGATGAACTTTGCTGACATTGTGTCAGAGCACCGATTGTCGCGAGGCGGCAGCTATTGCTAGCCCTTTCCGTAGTCCGTCATCGAGCTTGATAGACTATTGGGTAGCCGGAAATTATTTGAGTGGAATGCCGTCCGCGTTGATCTTCTGCTATATGAATTCAACGCGGAGAACCAGTCAAAGAGCCATGACATTATCCTCAGGACCTGACGTGATCAAGCTTGTGGGAGCCCGGAATGGACTTTTTCTTCTTAAGATACCCGCTGATGTCTCCATCTTGAAAAGGAAAACCAAATCAAATGCTGCAACACTCATCCTGATATTTGTGGGGGGCAGCGAGGAGTCGTTTTATCTGTTGACGTCGACGAGTAATAAGGACGAGCAGACGGATGCCACCGTTTTGTTTTGTTTACTTTGGACGGGTCCAGGGTTTTCAGTCAAGGAAAGAGAAGGGTCTTTGTACCGCATGAATGCTCTCTCTTTCATACAATATTCAGAGAAAGAAGAAGTTTCAAAACGACCGTCTTGTTCTTGTTCTGTTCGCAGAAAGGAATCTGCATGACTCGCTTATTGAACCCCATCTCTAGCCGGCCTTGTCCTTCTCTCTCGCTCTCAGTTTGTGGGTCTGTGTGTATGAGTGTGTTTGCTGGTGCTGCGGCTGGTGGTGGTGGTGGTGTTTGCTGCTTTCTGCTCAGTCATGGGGGTGTTGACTCTGTCTATGGCTGTTCTTTGTGTGATCCAAGTTGTTTCTGCACAAAATCCAACAGATGCTAATGAAGGTTTGTGCGCGCGTTTCTGTCTCTGTCTCTTCTTATGTGTCACATGCCAACTGTTCCAAAACTCAGAATGAAGCATGAGAATTGAGGATAGAGTTTCAGTCTTACAGTTTATCACCCCTTCTTCCGCTTCTTTTGATGAGTAGTGGCTGCGCTGAAAAAGATCATAGAGCACTGGAAGTTGGGGAGTTCCTTGAATTTGACCGTTGATCCTTGCGCTCAAAATGCTTCGTGGTCATCAGATAACTCTAATCCCAAAATAATGTGCGATTGCTCCGGCAATGTTTGCCACATTACCCACTTGTGAGTCTGCCGTTTCCCTGCATTTCCTGGCCGATTTAGTGCCTATGACTCACATCAATGCTTGTGCTTGAATCAGGAAAATCTATGCTCTAGACATTTCGGGTCAGATACCGAGCGAGCTGTTTGAGCTGAAAGAGCTTATCGACTTGTGAGGAATCGAAGTCTATTCTCTTAGTTGTCGTTCGTTATTGTTGCTGTTGCTGCAATTTGATCGTCTTGTCTTGCGATCACAATTCAGAAACTTGGGCCAGAATGTTCTAAGTGGACCCATACCAGCTCAGTTCGAACAACTATCAAAGATGCAGTACCTGTAACTTCTCTATGCTCATCACTGCTCATAAATCCGTTGTCACTACTTTAAACGTCATAATTCTTACATATTAACGAACTCTATCAATTTCTCCTGGTGTTCGAGGAACTTGACAGTAGCCTAGGCATAAACAATTTGACCGGCCAAGTGCCTCCGGAACTTGGCAACATGACCGAGTTGCTTTCCTTGTGAGCATATTTCAACAGCTTTTTTTTTTTTTCTTTTTTGTCTCTTCCTTGTGAGGTTCCTAGAAACTCGTTATTCAATTTTGAAGTTTTCCAATGTTGCAGGAGCTTCAGCTCTAACAATCTTAACGGACCATTACCTGCAGAGCTCGGAAAACTGACCTCCTTGGGGCAGCTGTAAGCGCAAATTGGCTTCAATCTCACAGTCTCTCTTCTTGTGTTTTATCTTTGGTTTCCTTCTATGGCTCTCTCTTCAAGCAACAGCTTTGAGAGGCGCTGCAATAATCAACCACTTCAACTCATGTTGCTTGACTTTGTCTATTGACGGAGTCTCGATTGAGTCTTTTTCCGGCACTTCAGTTGCATTACGGAAGCTATGATGGACAACTTGCTGCTCTATTAGTCAATCGTCACCTCTTTATCCAGCCACTTGACTTTTTCTTCTGTTATCAATCCAGGTACATTGATAGCAGTGGAGTGAGTGGACCGATTCCCCAAGATCTGGCAAATTTGAAGTCCCTCACGAAACTGTATTGTTCTGATAATGGGATATTTAATTGTGTTTCTGCATTAGCAGGTGATGTTGAACGGTGGTGATTATGTGTGTTAAAGTAACTGCTCCTATGTTTCCTTTCACAGTTGGGCATCTGATAATCTCTTCACTGGAAAGCTTCCTGAATTTCTCGGAACGTTGACGGAGCTTGTGGATCTGTACGCATCACTTTAGCTCTTGAATGTGTCCCCTGTCAGATCAAGTTTTCTACTTATGAAACTAACATCTGCCTTTCTCAGTCGATTTGAAGGCACGTCCCTCGAAGGTCCCATTCCGGACACTTTTGGCGCTCTAACTAAATTGGAAAATCTGTAATATCCTAATTCCTTGGTCAAGTACATTGTAACTGTCAGCTTCTTGTGATTCCATTATATCAATCTTACCATTTACCTTTGAGATTGATGGCACTCTCCCTCCATGATTGAAATGTATAAGGCACAGATATGCATTGATTAAGTCTTTCGATATGCAACTAGTTAGAGTCAGCCAGATTCAGAACCTCTGTCTAATACGAACAAAATTACCACGTGCACTAAGCTTTTCACTCCGGATCGTGCCATTCTACAAAGGTTGAGCACATCCAATCCCAATACTAATGAAACTTGATCGTGCCAATCTTTCTGCAGCATCATTGGAGATCTTGGTGGCGAGGACTCATCTCTTGATTTCTTAAGAAATCAAAGAAATTTATCCGTGCTGTAAGATTATTCATTCTTTTAGGTGAAAAATGACTATTTTTTGATCTGGGTGTGTGTGGTTATTTATGGACTGACTTACTATGCAACAGATCTTTGAGAAATTGTCGACTGTCAGGACAGATTCCAGATGTCATTGGCACATTTTCTAAGTTGAAATACCTGTGAGTCGTCTAAATTCTTAAATTCTTGTGTCCAAATCAGATAAAGTCCGGTATGCATGCGCATGTGCTGTATTCTTGTACTCAATTAGGTATTTGAATCAGGGACATGAGCTTCAACAAGTTGGAAGGCCCAATTCCAGATTCATTCCAAGGTTTCACTGAACTGCAATACTTGTATGTTGTCTAATTCCTCCACATCTAGTGTGAAAGAACTTGGCCTTTTTCAATGGTATCCAAGCTCTTTTTTCTCTGTACATTATTAACTGTTTATGAACATCAGATTTCTTGGAAACAACAACTTGAGCGGTGACCTTCCTGTGAATATCGTTAGTCAAAAACTCATCGCCTTGTAAGTGCTTCTCGTGGTTCTAAGATTACTGATGGAACAGTGAACTGAAAACTCTATCTCTGGTTCTCCAAATAGAACAATTCTTAGTATGATATCTTCAAGGCTCAAATGTTGCCAGTGTATGATTTTGCATTCCTGACTGCAGAGATGTGTCGTTCAGTCTGCTCTCTGGAAATTTACCTGTGAATGTGGACAAGAGCGACTTGTCTATGTAGGTGAACACATTCTCGAGTTGTGGTAAATTGCTGCAAATTTCGTAGTTTTCAATCATCGAGAATGAATGATCATCTCTTTTTTTCTCAGGAACTTCATCGGAACATCCATAAACGCAGATAATCTGGAGGACAGGTAGTATTGTTACCACAACCTCAGATTGCTATGTTGATACCTCATCATGGTCCACAGACACATGTCCTCATAAGCACATAAAGTGTGCAAAAGTGGATTAGGTTTGGCTTAGGCTAATTTCACTCCTCGGCTGTATAGTACAGCGAAGGAATGGTTCGACCCTCCTGCGAAATGTTTCCCTTCTGCTCGTTAATTAGCCTGAATCGAACAAAGTCAGCAGTATCATCCTTCCTTCACTGCAAAATCAGGAATAATTTTTCTTCAGGATATCTGACGGAAGTTTTTCTGCTGGTTAACGCAGGAAGGCACTGGAGATGCTTCGCTGCCTTGATGGCAGTACCAAGTGTACAAACAAAGCCAAATCCAGTAAGTTTCCCTAAAGTTTTCATGGATGGTCTTTGCTTTAACCCCTGCATTTTATTTGCTCTAGTTGTCGCATCCTGATTCTTAAACCCCATCTCTGCAAGCGGTCGGAACACGAAATGTTTAATATGTTTCTGAAGCAATGCTATTGTTTCCAACAAAGCAATGATCTTTACCTGAGAAATGTTTAGTATGACAAATAATAATAGACTTCAATGAAGCAAGAAAATGGCAAAAAAAGGATGTTTAGAAACGAGTTGCGTTTTTCTCCGAGTATGGATCAAATCAATCCTGAGATTGGCGGAACGTGAAATTTTCTTGCAGCATCCTTTTCTATCAACTGTGGAGGCACGGAGCAAACATCAGCAGCCGGCGTGAAATACGATGACGACTCCGAACTGCTTGAAGCCGCTTCGGTTTACACAAGCTCCGATAGCCAATGGGGCGTCAGCAACAGCGGGTACTTCATCTTCACATCCAGTGGACCTCAGTACATAGTGAAGACGGACTCTCAAATAACCGAGACTCTAGAATCAGAGCTGTACAAGACGGCCAGAGTTTCGCCGAGTTCGCTGCGGTACTTTGGCCTCGGCCTGAAGGATGGAACCTACAGTGTCGAGCTTCACTTTGCCGAAATCAGGATGGAGGATGACTCGCAGTCCTGGAAAGGCCTAGGGAAGCGCGTATTCGACGTCTACATCCAGGTACGGCGTGCTTACCACAAAACTTTCGTATCTCCTCATGCATCATCCGATTGCTCGATCTTATATTTGCACGATCCCTGTGGATCCGATTGATCAAGGGGGAGCGTGTCCTCCAAGACTTCAACATCCTAAAGGAGGCAGGCGGATCCAATAGGGCCTTGGTGAGGACGTTCAATGCAAACGTCACGAACACAGTCCTGGACATCCACTTCCGATGGGCGGGGAAGGGCACTTGCTGCATACCATCTCAGAGCACGTACGGACCGCTCGTCTCGGCGATCCACGCCGCTCAAGGTTCGTCTTGGAATACTCTCGTTCCGCGCATTTTCACTGCTCGCTCCCTGTGCCGTAACATCCTTAGCTGTCGATAAACTGGTGAAAATTGCTTGTGCAGTCGCAGGTGCTGCCGGTACGTCGTCCAAACAAGACAAGAAGCGGGTCGGGAAAATCGTGGGGATAGCATTCGGGTGCACCGCCGCTCTGGTCATAGTCTCGTCGGCATTTTATCTATGGTGGGCGAAGGAAGCGCCGGCCGGGCACATGCGAATCCACATGGGATCGCCGAAAAGGAACATATGATCTCGGCGATTTGGTTTCAGGTTGAGTGCCATAGAGAATGAAGCCTTCCAAGCGGAAAATCCATTGTTGGCTCTGTGCTGTGGCCTGCCATGAGACTATGACCAGGGAACTCTCAAGCAAAAGTTCCTAGAGGCCTCAAGAGCATGCTCTCTTCGCCATGTAATGCACTACTCAAGTTGATTGTCACTTTGATTTTACAAGGACCCTCTCTTTGTCTCTGTCCTTCGTCCCCATCTCAATCTCCGTTTCGAGCGCACATGCTGTGGTTTAATGTGGAGTCTCTCTGCATCGCCAATAGTTGTGGATGATACACCAAACTAGCAAAAGGGAATCACTGCTTCCTCAAAATTGCATTGGATTCCATGCAAATTAGGGTTTCATAGATGCCGTTTTCTTCCTTATTGGGGAACATCGAATTCCCCAAAACACTCGATTGATAGCAATGCTGGATGCCTCTTTTGAGCTTAGCAATGTTCAAGATTGGACAGCCAAAAGGCTTTTTTTCTTTGGGTGGGGGAGGGAGGGGGGGGGGGGGGGGGGGATTTGTACTTAATTATGGCTTTGGCTTTGGTCCTTCCACTAACATTATTTATAACTATAACCACTCCACTATTTGTATTAAAAAAAATCAGGCTTTCATTGTACTTTAGGGCAACGTGATTGTTGATTGGGGGTCGAGAATAAAAATTAAAGGATCAGGACTAAAGTTGTTGGCACCATTGAGATATAATGTGTAGACTATGATCATAAAATATTTACATAAGAGAGATTCGATAATTGCTTTGGAATGATTAATGCTGTCTTGCTAGCTACAGTAGGGCTGGATGAGACGTGGGCTTCCCTCTTCTAGCTAGTTTATTTTTCAGGGATGAATACACTAGAAGTATGATAAATTGTCATGATTGAGATATAATATGTGTAGACTATGGTCATTAAATATTTATGTAAGAGAGATTTGATAATCACTTTGGAATATGTCTTTCTAGCTATAGTAGGGCTGGACGAGACGTGGGCTTCCCTCCTCTAGCTAGGTTGCCATGAAAGTGTAAGTGAGTTCTAAAACTTACAGAAAGTGCAATCGAATCCTAAAATTTATTAAGTTGATTCAATCAAGTCTCTCCATTAGCTCCGTCCAATTAGACTAACAGAAAATGTTAAAATGACATTTTTTTTTCAAGACACCTAAGCGCCACGTCAAAAAAGAGAAAAAAAAATATAAAGTTGTTTACAAGATAAAAAAAAAATAAAGAGACAAAAGAGGCATTTTCTTATGTATGAATTTCTTCTTATAAAGTTGTTTACAGGATAGGCAAAATTCAAATTCTAACATTGAGATGAACGAGAAATAAAGATAGAGTTACCAATCATGCATTTGCCCATTAATCGAATGCTTATAAAATAAGAGGACATTTTGAGAAAGAAAAAACAAAAATTTGGTCCCTTAAAAAAATCAACACCCTCTTTACTTTACGTAACAAAATCGACCGTGGACCGCTACACTAAATTTGCAACACGAGATGTTCGCGGATTATTGAATAATTAACCCGGATTATCATATCTAAGATTTTGTCCATTCAATGGTTATGCATAGTAGCTGTTTATTTTTAAAATAGCCATGGGATTTATATAATCCTTTTTTTCTTCCTAGTGAAAGTTTTATGTCCAAGTTGCCACTATCATGATCTTTCTTGGCGACGATTGAAGTACAATAGGTTGAACTCCACAGTAGACACATGCACGAACTTAATTAACTCCTTATTAGTTAGGCCCATTACTTAGAATAATGAGCAGTTGGAAAAGAAATCCACAAACACATTTGACTTTTATAGAGTAAAAAAGCATAATTGGGGTAATTATTTTTAAATACTCAAGAGAAAAAAAAAAGGAAGAAAAAACCCGATTGGACAATGAGAAGAAGTTAGGCGGCCAAAGAAACATAAACAATGAAAAGTCAGAAGACCGAGAGATTGTGCTTGATCCAGAGCTGGCAATGTTTGTGTATTGTTTCACCGTCCTTGAATGATGGAAGATTAAAGCTCCATTTGTTTTGTGAAAAATAATTTTCAGAGAAATAATTTTTAAATTTTTTAGTATTCATTTCACGGAAAACGAAAATAGTCAAGGAAAATATTTCCACCAATAAAAAACACCTTTAAGTAGAAGATATTTTCCGTCTTTTTTATTTACTTTTAAATATCGTCGTCTTTAACAGCGTGCTTCGACTTCATCCGAGATCGGATCGCCGGTGACCTAGCCTCTAGAGGCGAGCCTGAGACTAGTATTGGATTGGCAAGTTCATGGCTTCCAGTGGCAAGCCGAGAGTTTATGGGAGTCTGGCGAGGCTTGCAGCTGATGACATATCAATGTATAATGAATTTATTTATTTTTACAATTTTTCTTAGGTTTCAAATGAACATCCGAAATTATGATCATTTTTCAGAAAAAATAATTTTCTAGAAAATAATTTCTAAATATGTTATATTTTTCGTAATACGAATATAGCCTAAAAGCCGAATACGACAGCAATTTAAGAGCCGCCGGATCACGAGGTTTGCGAAAACCGACGGCCGACAATTAGTGAGGTAAAGTTCGATTAACAAACAAGCGACATGGGTCCAACCAAGCAGTTGAAAGTGCGTCCACGGAGAAGAACTTCCAATCACCCAAATCAAGATGTCACCTAATACCTAACCGAGTATTATTATAATATAAATAAAAGACTTGTGTTTTGTAAGGTCAGCTATGGTGTGACGTGTCTCGGAAAAGTGTCGAGAGGTACGTTCACGGTCGTCGAAGGTAAATGTTCTCCTGGTGAAGAAAGCTGCCATGTTCATCTCCTGACGACGTGATGTCTTGTCGCTTTCGGCTATTGACCGTAAAATCGCATTTTATATAAAAAGTACGTACATAATTTAGTATATATTAACAATCTTGACACCCAAACAATACCATACTGATTTATTTGATGATGGAAATAATTTGGCTCATTAATTAGGATCATACATTCAAAAATTAGACCGGGATTTGATCTCTTTACCAAAATTTATTCACTGAATTCCCAAAGAAAAAACTTCCCAAAGCCATTATTATATCATTCCAACTTTGGAGTTTCTTGGGTATTATCTTGGTATTTTGACTTCAAAAGGGAATCGGATAGTGAAATTCTTGTCGTCATCTCTATATGTGTATATATAAAGAAGCATGTAAATCTCGTCATCGGGCGAATCGTGGGTATTTTGACCGGTGCTTGCGACTTTTCTTGACCGAAATCCAAGCCGCGCAATCACGCAGGATAAAAACCGCATGTTTATGATTTTGTGATCCGATGCTTTTGTATGTTGTGAAAACGGCTTTGTTACCATTCGTTGCTGTGATTTTTGGAGAGATTGAGCTCGTACGACGAACATTTAAGGGTTTTGGATTTGAGAAGTAAAGAAGAGGGATGATTCCATTGATTTCGACGGAAAATGGTTTGATTTTTCGGTCAATCTTAAACTTTGTCATTTAGAGGTCATATATGGTATTTTAAAAGCTTGCCTTGATTTGATACCGTTCTCATGGCCATATCGGAGCGGTACTTCGTCCCTTAATGTCTAGCCAATTATTTCGTTTCGACGCATCTTGGAGAGAATATGCTAATTCTGGATCTGTTTGGATTCAATTGTAATCTCACTCTTAATCATAAACTCGCCAGTCGATTCTTCAAGATCGATCGATTCTCAAGCATCGACCAATTCAGAAATCTGCTTGATTTCGCCGGAGCATCAAGGGCTCGTTATCTCAAGATAAGTTCAATTTTACCAAATGACGGCTACAAGGGCACGAGAAAATCGTTGAAAGTACAGAGACATGCTGAGGGAGTTCGTTCCTTCGTCGATTGGAAAGTCGAATCTTTTTCGTTCTGGGAGGCTCGAAAAATATATTTTTTTGAATTAATTGATAAAAGAAGAACCTTCTACTTCCACTTCCAGCTAATCTCTGTACGTATACTGACACCGACGTCTTAGCCTCAAGAGGAGCAGAGATCCCCTGGGCGCTCGACCACCTCCAGAGTCCCGGATCGCCGTCCGTTCCCTAAGGCCGCACCTCAAATCCAACCATCGGAAGCCGCTGGTCACCGTCAGGCTTCGCTTTCGCGGTCCACCGCACGCCGTCTCACGTTCAAATATTATAAACCCGCACACACCAAAGTCCAACTCCCCGACCCCTTTCTCTCTCTCGTGCGCCTCAAAAAGGAACCCCCCTTGCCCCAGAACGAGGAAATCGAATCCCTGCTCCGTCCAGATCTCAGGCCAGATCAACGGTGGCCCGTCGCCGCCGGCCCGGCCGCCTTTTCCCGACCTCATTCCTCCCTCTCTCTCTCTCTCTCTTGCGCACGCGCTCTTTCCACTCTTGGACTCGAGAAGACTAAGGGTAGCAGAAGCCGGTGGGATTCTGACCGCATACCGACTCCGTTCCCCTCCCCCGGCGACCGCGTCTCGGCTTGCTTTCTTGCTCTCGGTGGCCTCCGTTTGAGAGGCCCTGCCTTCTTCAACGAAGTCAACGGGTCGACAGAGCTTCGGCTCCGCCGGAGCTCGTTCTCGCCGGATCTGAATACGCTTCTGGAGAATCCACCTTACTCCTTTCCTTTCTCAGACGAAGAGGACGAAGAGCAGTGATTGGCCGTTATCATCTCAGGATCCGTTTGCTGTTCTGAATCCGCCTCGCTCTTGCTCGGCAACCTGCATTTTGCTGGATAAAGTCTGTGGATCGCCGCCGCTTCAAGTTCGGCAGAGCTTATTTCCTTCAGATCTGATACGCTTAATCTTAAGGTAATTTCTCGGAGGTCAGCACTTCATTTGTCGCGCATCATAGGAAAGCATGGTAATCTCGCGTTGCTAAATGATTAAGCGTTACTTATGCGGTTTAGCTTTGTTGAAGCCAACGGTCGAGCCGGATAACTTCAATTATCGCCTGATTAATCACATAACTGTAATGACTGAAGCTTACTTATGTGTTTGGTTTAGTGAGATTGACCGTGGAGGTTGTTGTTTCTTCATTCATTGCTTGACCAATCAGTGGAAAGTGTCCTTCTCGATGATGTTTTTTTGGCAATGGATGAGTTTAGTATTTTTTTTTTTTTGGAAGTTTAGGGAGGTGAGGGCAAGGTAAGATGTCTCAAAGCACTATCCGCAAAGCCCTTGGGGCGGTCAAGGACCAGACGAGCATAGGCCTTGCAAAGGTTGGGAGCAACATGGCGCCGGAGCTCGAAGTAGCAATTGTGAAAGCCACCAGCCATGATGATGATCCTGCCGATGAGAAATATGTTCGCCGAATCTTGAACTTGACTTCGTATTCACGTGGATATGTGCACGCATGTGTTTCTGCGCTCTCCAAGCGACTTAGCAAGACACGCGATTATATCGTGGCGCTCAAATCCCTGACGCTCATTCATCGTTTGTTGAATGATGGAGACCCGATTTTCCATGAGGAGATAATGTATGCGACTAGGCGCGGTGCTAGATTGTTGAATCTGTCTGATTTTAGAGATGAGGCTCACTCTAGTTCATGGGACCACTCTGCCTTTGTGAGGACTTATGGTATGTATCTGGATCAGAGGCTTGAGCTGATTCTGTTTGATAGGAAGAGTGGCGGTGGCGGCGGCCCTAGTGGAAGTGCTCACGGTGGTGGTAGTGTTCACAGTGAGGATAGGTATGGGGGTAGAGATGATTTCAGGTCGCCACCGCCCCGTGGGTTTGATTATGACTACAGTAGTTATAGAGGAGAGAATGGAAATTATGGAGGAAGGATGAGAAGGTCGAGGTCATACGGGGATATGAGTGATGCTGTGGTGGTAAGAGATGGAAAAGAAGAGAGAAGGGTAGTGACTCCACTGAGGGAAATGAAGCCAGAAAGGATTTTCGGCAAGATGGGTCACTTGCAGAGGCTATTGGATAGATTCTTGGCATGTAGGCCAACTGGTCTGGCGAAGAATAGTAGGTTGATCTTAGTTGCGTTGTACCCTATTGTGAAGGAGAGTTTTCAGACATATGCTGATATCTGTGAGGTGTTGGCTGTTTTACTTGATAAGTTTTTTGATATGGAGTACCAAGATTGTGTCAAGGCTTTTGATGCTTATGCAAGTGCGGCTAAGCAAATTGATGAGTTGATTGGGTTCTACAATTGGTGTAAGGATACAGGTGTGGCAAGATCGTCCGAGTATCCTGAAGTGCAAAGGATTACCAGTAAGTTGTTGGAGACATTGGAGGAATTTGTGAGGGATAGAGCAAAGAGACCCAAGAGCCCTGAGAGGAGAGAGGAATTGCCTCCTGTGGCTCAGGAGGAGGAGCCTGTGCCTGACATGAATGAGATAAAGGCATTGCCTCCGCCAGAGAACTATTCTCCTGCACCGCCACCCGAGCCAGAACCTGAGCCGCCGAAGCCGCAAGTGACAGAGGATTTGGTGGATTTGAGGGATGATGGAGTTACTGCTGATGATCAAGGGAATAAACTTGCATTGGCTTTGTTTGCGGGGCCACCAGCTAATACTGGCAATGGTTCATGGGAAGCATTCCGATCTGATGGTAAGCCAGAAGTGACCTCTGCTTGGCAAAACCCAGCTGCTGAAGCGGGCAAGGAAGATTGGGAATTGGCTTTGGTGGAGACGGCCAGTAACTTATCAAAACAGAAAGCAGCTTTAGGCGGTGGACTTGATCCGTTGCTGCTGAATGGCATGTATGACCAGGGAATGGTGAGGCAACATGTGAGCACTGCTCAATTGAGTGGAGGTAGTGCAAGTAGTGTTGCTTTACCTGGTCTTGGCAAGAGCACAACCCCAGTACTGGCTCTCCCTGCACCCGATGGTACCGTCCAAACAGTTAATCAGGACCCTTTTGCTGCATCCTTAAGCATCCCTCCTCCTTCATATGTACAGATGGCAGATATGGAGCAGAAGCAGCATTTGCTTGTGCAAGAGCAGCAACTATGGAAGCAGTATGCAGTGCATGGAATGCGAGGTCAAGCCACCTTGGCCAAGATCAGTGGGGCAGGTTACTATGCACAAGGTCCTCTTCCGACAATGCCTTATGGCATGCCACCGGTCAATGGAATGGGGCCGCCGACTGGGTACTATCATTCTCCTTATTGATATGACTTTCTTATACCTATACGACTCTGTCTTTGCTTTGTTTCCGAGTTATGTATTTAGTTGTATGTTATGTCATGAACCTTTTTATACTTCTGGGTGCACGGCTTTTGGAGGACGGAAGAGTGACCCAAGAGGGCATTCATTCTGATGAAGAGTTTTGGATGCTGATATCCAGTGGGATCCTGCGCCTGCTTGTGCTTCTTGTAATATCGGAATGTCCATGAATTTGGCCTCTTGTGCAGTCATTGCTAGTATAACCAGAACTAATTTGTCATTGTGTAGGAACTTCATGCTCTGTTGATGTGTAAAAGTAGACTGACTATCTAAACCAGTTAAATATTCCCCGTCACCAGTATGCATGGAATTGTTTCCAGAGCTGTCCGTTCTTCAATTTAGATTTTTGTTTTTGCTGCTTTGGTTTCTGTTTCTTGCGTCACTTGGAATCGTGGGGAGCTTTACTTGCTTTGTTGATTATTTCTGGCTGATTTAATATCTCAGATCTGTATGCTCATGCCAGTAGGTTTTGATTTTAATCTTGGATAAAACTCCCTCTCCTACTGATGATCTTGGCGGCAAGCTTTTGGTGATCACTGTCAAGATTTCTGATGGTTATGAGGAGGACATAGGATAAGCTTGGGACATGTGTACGACGCATCTCCCTAAAGGTTAAACCTTGGGTCCAATTTTTGACTGGTTTGTCAGGACAGCTCCAACTCCGAGCCCACAAATTGACTTGATGAGGACAGAATGATTAAACAACCAAAGATGGATAAGATTGTACTGGGTTAGAAATCATGGAGATGAAGACGACGATATATAGTCCACAGCCTACTACAAAATGCGAAGAAAGGATAAAATTACTCAGATAAGTGAAAGGGACTTCATATGATTGATTTGAATGACTTTTTGGAATTTAGCCCTTGGTCTCCTGGCGTTGAATGATTTTTCGTTTTTTAGCTAATGAAGAACCCACTTACAGCAATGTCCTTTTGGACTTGCCCCCTTGTCTGATGCTTTAAGGGTCTTGAATTTTCGCCCTCCGAGTCAGGTGATGTCTCCCGGTTGTAGTGCTTATCGAGCGACTCCCACCACCTCCGCTCCTTGATGTGTGGTTTTCGGATTATCTCAACTATAGTCTAGCTAGGCGGGGTCGACCCTGGATTGTCCTTGCGGATCAATAGGGACCCTCTTGAGTTCCGAATTTAGGTCACCAAAATCGCGGTCCTTGCGGATCAATAGGGATCCTCTAGAGTTCCAAAATTAGGTCACCAAAATTGCGATGGCCGAGCGGTCTCCATCTCCTTCTGTACAGTCCTTTATTGGGCAGGTTGACTCATTTTTGCCCTCATGAGTTGATGGGTTCCCAATCTTTCTCCGTGGATCCGGGTCGGGTAGTCAGACACATCAAATCCAATAAGGCCCGTTATACTGAAGTAGACAAGTTCATCTGGATCCTGTCACATCATCAATAGGGGAATGACATTGAACTGAGAAAAAGATGAAACTGCACCGGATTTAAACGCGAGATGATCTCTTTATAGATGCTAGATTCTCCTATAGTGGACACACCACATGCCAGAGTAGATTCTTCGTGGGCATATGTAATATTTCCTTGGCAACTTTACTGGTTGCTTTCTGCTGTGCTTTGGAGCCCTAGGGAAAAAGTTCCCACGCAAAGGTCCTCAAAGCACTCTGAAGATTGGGGCGTGGGGATGGTGACAAGAAAAGTGCAGTAGAGCCAACCGGTCCAGCGACTCCTTGATGTTTAGGAGTCCAATAGTCGTGTCGGTCCATGCCGCACTGTCGACCACTTTGGAGATCAACATGGAGTGATGATTAGCCTCAAACAGAGCATCAATTGTATAAAAGTAAGTGGTGAAATAATCATGGATTCTCGTTAAGACTATTGAGCGATAAGAAAGAGTTGAAATTGACACTTTAGAACCAAGTCGAGTGGGATCAACTGACGTGCACGCTTTCAGAGGTCGTAGCATAAAATTAGGCGGCACATAATGAACCTCTCTCTCTCGGAACAGAGCTGGAAATTTTATTTTTCCCTTTGATCACGTGGAATTTTCCCCTCAAGTAGAAGAATTGTATAGCCATATGAAATGTCCACCGAATTATATTGGGGACCGAATGAAAACGCTAACTAAAATCCCTCCCCCCTCTCTCTCTCTCTCTCTCTGAGTTTGAGTTTGTGAAGTCATTAATGGCCGTGTCTAAGGACATATCGGTTGAAGTAGATACTTCTTTTTGATCAATCAAAATCAAGAAACTAAAAAATTCGGGATTGACAAGGCCCCCAACAAGACCACAACTCAATTAAGTCCGTCTTTCGCTTCATTTTCCCTTTGGTTAGCCTATTTATTATGGAAATTGAAACTCCAAAACTGCCTGGAACCTCATTAGGCAGACCTATCCTAAGGTCGACTATGCGGGCATCGATTGACTTTGCAGGTCAATGATGGTGGTTGACCTATCAAGTTCTTTGACCGCTTTCATGGCACCGACTTCGATGTAGTGAGAGAGCGAAAGGAAATAGATTTTACAGTAAGAATAGACTTTCTTTTGTCTCTCCTTGTTTTTTCTCGTCGGATGTTTGATTTGAGTCACGGACGACTAAATATTTAGCGAGTTCTTGCGTTCGGATCGACTCAGGTAATGGACGGAAGCAAGATCGACAGAGACCAAAAGCTTCGTCAAAGCGGATGCTCCATAAGAAGTCAACGGAGGTGGAACGGAACGGACCAGATTGCGCGTGGACTTTGGAGGGCTCCAGTCACTTTCAACCACGTAAGCTTCTACCTAACCAGACACTGCCAATCAGAGAACGCAGTCAAACTTTGAGAATATGACAAGAAACCAAAGTTAGGCCGATCAAAAACATCAATCTATTTTGATAAATTCATTCTTAACCCATATGCATGGAGCGATTATTATATACACTAATTACATTCAATGAATAAATTACCAATGAATTTAAATATAACAAGATTGTTACAATACGATGTTAAATGAATTACAGATAAATGTACTACTTATTTAAACGTAATCCATCTTTATAACCACCTCTGCATTGTCTTTCCCTTTAATCGATGACCGACCTCATCTGTTCGGTTCCGATCGGAGGGAACGAGATCGCATTGGACCATACACACCCTTAATGAAAATATTTTATTAATATCAATGAGATAAAAAATGGATTAGATATGGATTATTATTAGCATGTTTGGACCATATACACCCTTAATGAAAATATTTTATCAATATCAATTAGATCAAAAAATGGATTAGATATGGATTATTATTAGCCTGTCTGCCGATTTGATGGGTCTTCCCAAAGTCAACGACACTTTCTTGGTCAGCAGAGCACATGAAAGAGGAAAAACTGTCCCACGAAATCTTGGATTAAGCAGAAAACAGGCGTACACTTCGTATCCTGTTGGGGCTGAAACAGAAGGACGCCAAAAGCCTTTGTCCCATCTATGTACAGTTATCGCTTCCTGAAGAACGAGAGATCTACGAAAACGCCACCCTAGTCTTTGAAGAGGACGGCGTCCGCCATGCCCATCAGCGCTCCCGACGCGGCGGGGGCGAACTTTCTCGCGAAGAGGAACGGGTCGTGCCTCTTGTTGACGAGCAGGTCGGTGCCGTTGGCTCCGTCGTCGCCGTACCTGGGCCGCTCGCTCCTGAGCCGGCGGATCAGCGCGGGGCTCACCTCCTCCGCCTGGTACGTCCGGGGGTGCCCGTCGTTCTGGGCCCTCCAGTCCACGTGGGTCAGCGTGCACGGGACGCACCCACGCGGGTCCAGCATGCTGAGGAGGGTGGGGAAGTAGTGCTCCTCCGGGTAGCAAATGTGGCGCTGCACGCACGGGAGCTTGAACTTGGACCAGAGCAGCGTGTCCGCCACCGCCACGCGGGCGTGCCGCCGCGTCAGCACCCAGAACTGGGACCCGATCCGGAAGTCGTCGAGTCTCACCTCCGGGAGCATCGCGTCGGGCCCGCGCGCCGCCCATCTGTCGTACCTCCCCGCCTCGTTCGCGAGTATCTCGATGAAGCTCTTCCCCGATGTGGCCAGGATCCGGTAGGTGAAGTTGAAGGAGCGGAGCGGCACGCACGACGGGGACAGGAGGGCGAACATGGAGTTGCCCGGGTCGTGGAGGAGAGCGCGGGAGAGCAGCCTGCGCGCCGCCGAGATGAGCGTCGGGGTGTGCCGGCGGGACGGCTTGGACGGGATGACTCGGCCGGAGAACACGCCGGTGAATTGTGGGCCGGGTCGTCGAGTTGGGTCGGCGTGGACGTAGATGTTGTAGAGGTCTCGTGGGGCGTTGTTGAAGTAGGCCTCCCACAGCGGGGCGAAGGGGAGGCCCGTTGTGGTCAGGAACATGAAGGCCAGCTTTTTGGGCCGCGTGGGCTTCGGGCTGACCCGGGCCGCCAACCGGAATAGCGCCTCGTCCTCTGCATCGTCGGAGCTGACCGCCGGCGGCGGCGGGTGAGAGGCGGCGCCGTTAGCTTCTGCGATCATGGGCGGTGGCGGTGTTTCATCTATTGGGATTCTTGATTCTAACATCCTGGCTTCACGATTGGCCTTAATGCCGTATCGCCTGTTCGGCAAAGGGGTCACTGGCAAGGGCCCGGGGTCGCCGTCGCCGTCCGCGGCAGAGGTGGTGGTGGGGGCGATGTTGATGGTGAAGACGATGGCCAAGGGCAAGCAGAGGAGCAGAGCACAGAAGAGAGGGAGCGGATTCGGAGACAACATACCTCTCGTCCCTCTCGCTCACCTCAGCTCAGCTCTCCGCGGGGCGCAAAGAGAAGAACAAGAATGAGACCAAAGAGAAAAGAAGGGAGAAAGCGACTGGGAGAGAGAGAGAGAGAGGGAGGAGTGAGATTTTGGATCTGGAGCGAGAAGATGGTGGGGGTAACGGCCGTACTTATGCTACGTTAAGCAGACTTCTTGATGAATCCCTACAAAGCACAGAGAAGAGAAAAGAACACCCTCCTCTGTTTTCGGCAACGGCGGATTTCCTAAGTCGGGCAGGTCCTCGCTGAATCCAGTTTCGCATGTCTGCAACTTTAATGTCATTGATTGTGAATATGGTGGTGATGAGCTTTCCCTTCAAAGCATACACCACTTTCCTAAACCAGCAGAAATAAGAGATCTTGCCTTTAATCGATGGACCGGGCTCTCGCTTCTTCCTCGTGACGCTGCGCGGGGGTTTCAGACGGTGCACGTTTCCCGTCAGGGACACTGACCAGGAGCAGCAAAGCAGCTGCCCGTCCTTACCGCCTCCTTTGCCTGCGACGGGGGGATGGAGCTCGCCGCGCTGTGCTCCCATGGCGGTGTGCACGTGTCGGCCATGCAAGGCAACCCCTCTGGGGCCCACCCCCTTTCGCCAGAGCTTGAGCGAAACGAGCCTGAAACGCGTGAAATGGATCCCCTGCCTTGGTACTTTCCAGGGCGTACCAGGACAGGAGTGCCCTGAATGCGGCATAGCCGTCCAATTATGATCGGACAGCTGCTTTTTTTGAAAAAAAAAGAAAAGAAAAACCCTTTCTCCTATTAAAATGGGAGCCATCACGGCTTCTATTCAAAGCATTTCTAACTGGATCCCACCTAGTTAGAGAATTTGAAAGTCTTCACGTTTCATGAGTTCCGCACACGTGACCTGTGAGGCCATAACGAAACCGATCGGAGTCAGGAAAGAAAGAAAGAAAGAAGACAAGGAAGGGCAAGCGAATTGATCCCGAGACAACCACAGGTTTAAGTAGTTATTTGATGAAATGACTAGATAATAATCAAAGGAGTCGATATTGTGGAGGCTAATTCGATTTATTATGTGTCGTCTCATTTTGTTATTCGATTCATGTTGAGATATATTGGATGAAAAAATGTGGACCAATCTTTTTTAGAGTACGATTTGATCCGCCATCACCGAAAGGGATAAAGATGTATCATGATCTAAAACCAAACTTACCGAGACTCTAGAATTAGGCTTGGACCTAGATCAACTCCAATGTCATCGACCTTGAAAATGTTAAATATGATATTTTATCAATAATGAAATTTTCTTTTATCGGTTAATTATTTTAAGCCATCAATTTATATAAAAAAAATACTTTTTAGATGATTTGTTTTGTTTTGTTTTGTTTTTTTTTTTAATTTTCCGTTAAGATTGAGCCCTATGACACAGTCCGAGCTATACCATGATGAGCCTAGCCGCTCAAGCCTCTGACGCCATTCGCATGTTGTCGCTACCGAGGTTGGAGGGCTCGTCGTGGCCCCCGAAATCCCGCCCCGGAGATCGGTTTCGGGATCCTCAGATGGGATAATCTTGGTCATCTTGATCTTTCATCTGCTCAAACCTAATCTACATTAGTTACTGAATATCGTGTACTGAGGAGCTGGTGTTTCCTGTGCATTATTCTTCTTGTTGCTTATCAATCGATTCGGTGGAGAGGCTGCTCTGTGCACATAATCAAAATCGGGATGAAGTGCACGACGTGATGTGAGGCACGGCTTCTTCAGCACACCTACATCTGGCTTCTCCTAGGTTGTTGTCTGGGCGACTCCCTGCGTGGAAAACGAGGGGCGTGCGTCCAAATCGCAATCCTGGTGGTGCGAAATTGCCCGACATCGTTATGGCGAGGCCGATGAGGGCGCTTGCCTGGTGGAGTTGATGTCGGAAAGCTTTTGGTGCTTTGTCAGGTGGAGTTGTGGCGAGACTAGCCGCCCCTGTCGTCGTGGAAGCCACCACTCAGGCCTTCACTGCCATCCGCAGATCGTCACTACCGCCGTCGGAGGGCAGGTTGCCGCCGAGCTTCGTTTTGAGTCAATGCTGAAATCGAGCCCTAGGGCTCTGTTTTGGGGTCGCCGGCGACGATGTGGCAAAAAACTTTTACCCCAATATTTTTTTTTTCTCTTTCCGACTGCAAGCGAGCCCCCGCCGGCCAGAGAGGGCCGTACGAGGCCAGCCTCATCTAGATCTGGGCTGGGTAGCCCTTGCCCAAACCCAAATTTGGGCAAGGGAGCACCAACCAGATCTAGGCGAGGGCCAGCCTCGCTCAGCCCTCATCAACCGCCGGTGAGGGCGGCAAGAGCCTCCCCCCCGAACTCCAACTCGCCCTTAGCCAGTTGTCTTCGACAATGCTTCCGCTTCTTTGCCTCTGTGCTCCCTATCTTTGATTCAAGTTCAGTCCTTTGCCGCTGCCCTCAGCTTGCCACCACCGCCAGCTCCATCGCCAATGTTGTTCCCTCGTTCGACCTTCCCTCAGTTCCCTCTGCTCGATTGAAGCCTTAGTCATGGTCGTCATGGCCGTCGAGATTGTCAGGAGCCGCACGACGCACAACCCCTGTTTCGCCCTGCCTCTCGAATCGCTTGTTGCCTGAGCATTGCCGACCGTTCTCTGTTGCTGCTAGCCACTCTATGGCCGTTAGTGGAGTCCCTCAACTTGCCCTGATGCCAGCCCCGCCGTCCTCAGCCATCGATTCCGGCCCAATCGCTCTCGATCACACTTCCTCTATTTATGCTCGAGTTTGTTAGTGACGTTGCCCTAAGCCTCACCACCCATCACTGCCGCTCGCTAGCTATTGTGGTAGGTCCCCACCGACGACCCATGCCACTAAATAGGCCGCCACAACCCTCGCCTAGATTTGGGTTGCCTAGATCTAGGCCCAAATCTAGGCAAGGGCTGCGGCGGCCTCCCTAGCCCCCGCTACCCTTGCTTGCGGCTGGCAAGCTCCAGTAATTGGTGGAGCACGTCTGCCAAGTATTTTTTTAGAAAAAGGAGAGGAAAAAAAGTATTTTTTTCGTAACGGCTGGTCGCACCACGTCTCCAGTCAAAATCCGTCAAACTGACTTAATCAGCAAAATTGCAAAAGGTTTAGGACTTATTTGGTAAAAAAAAGGTTTAAAACTGAATTGGAAAAATTGCGAAATATTTATAACTTAAATGGCAATTGTCCCAATAAGTGGAATGAATGGATAGCGAAGCTTAGGCCAAAGGAAGAGCAAAAAAAAAAATGAAAGAAAAAATGGAGGGAGAAAAAAGAAAAGAAGAATAAAATTATTTGGACAAAAATGCTCCTGGTTATAAATAGAAAAATGGCACATGACAGACAAAAATTGGCTGTCGATGAGCTCAAACTCTTATTTGACACTAAATAGACTACTTCAAGTCTCTATTTGAAACATCCTCTCTACTTTGAATTCTCTTATGAAAAATTGACCATATTCCAGATTTTTAATAAAATCATATGTATAATTATATTAATCTAGAGAATTCAGCTAGACGGATCTCAATTTCTTTTGCCAACAAAGAGGGTGGGGAAAATTTTAAAAAATAAAATAAAAAGTCCCTCTATTCTTAATTTAACAATTCCCCAAGTTCCAAACATATTTACATGATCACTGAATGTTGTGAGAATAACATGTTATTTGTTAAACTCGTTATTTTCATGATACAATTGGAAAAATGTTTTTGGACATCGCCGATAGTTAGGTGCATTCTAGCATTATGTTACGTGAAAATAAAATCTCACATTTTTGTGAGTTTTATGATAAACTTTAGAGTATGTTATGAAGATTGTAATCCATTTACCCCATGACTTAATAATTAGAGAGTGGCGAGTTATCGCAAAGTGCGTCATCACATTCTCCTCGATTTTGACTTTTAATTTTAATTTTTTTAATATTTTAACATTTAACTCAAAATCTTCAATAGATTGATGCTTTAAATTATTTCAAAGCATACTAATTTTAGTCATCAATACCGTCTCGATCAAGGAAAGTATTTTCGAGATATTTGTTATCTAACATGATTCTGGGTTTGGCAACTAAGTTTGGAAATTTAAATATTTCGTCGCACAAACTCTTGTGTTTCGATGATTTGTCCTTCTAATTCGATTCGATAAGTGAGAATTGATTTCCACAAATATCCAAAGGAAGTGAACTCAACTGGGAAGTTTGTATCTTCGAGCCTCCATAACAGAAGTCAGTCCTAGTTAGCTTGTACAGGAAATAGGGGTGAGCAATGGTCTAGGGTCAACCCTGGCCTAACTCGGCCAGTCCTAGTCGGGTTTTTGAGTCGAACAGGTCGGTCCTCGGTTTTAGGATATCAGGTTGGTCCAACCTGACAATATATATATGTGTGTGTGTGTATATATATATGTATATTAAATATTTGTTATAAACCTATTCCATTTCCACCGTGACCTCCCTTATTTCATTGTTCAAGTTTCCAAGACTCAAATCCATGGGCCAGCCATAGGCACAACCCAAAGACAAAGTTGGCCAATGCATAAGCAAAACCCAAAATGCACACCTCCAGAGTCCAAGCAGGACAGCCATAAAGTTCAAGTAGGACAGCCTCCCGAGTCCAAGCAAAATGCACACTTACAAGACAGTTTCTTGCCCTAATTCTTGAAGTCTTCTTGCTCGCTCTCCGGAATTGCTGTCGCTGCCGTCGCTCGCCGCTCACCCACGACTTGTCGTTGCTGCCGCTGCCGTCGCTCATCCTCCCTTCGCTGTCGTTACTCGCCCTCCTTTCACTACCGATGGCCTGTCGCTCGCCTGCAGCGGCTCGCTCGACCAACGCCACTGCTCGCCCGCTTGACCCACGGACCGCTCGCCCGCTCGACCCGCGGCCCCTTCTCGCTCGACCGCTAGAATTGCTCCCACTAGAATCACTAGACACTATGAGAAGTGAGGAAATTAATACGTGTTCTTTTCTTTTTCTTTAGTGACATTAATAAACAATTTATTTTCCTTCACAAGTGGCCGAGAAGACTACTCTTCTACGACCCATAGAACTTAAACTTTTTCCTATGGCATTGGAAGGAAGTGAATTTCGGAGCAAATTTGTTGATGCAGATGAACTAATGAGCTACTGCAGCCGGTTTGTAGTATGGTTATTATTAGAATTGCACCAGGCTTTGGGGACAGTGAGTTAGCACTTGTGAAGGACACTTGGATTTGGATTGCTAAATTTTAGTGTATGTATTTCTTGTGTATATTTGGAGCTATTTTGGTCGGAAACTTTTGCATTGAATTGATATCGGGCATTTCGCGATACTTATATAGCGGTCTGCGGGTTGACCATGGGACCAGACCGGACCGATAGAGTCGGTTCGGTCCCAGTCCTAAGTTAGAAGGGTTGGTCCATGGTCTCAAAAATTGAGGACCGACACTGTGCAGGTCGGTCCTTGAGTTGAGTACGGGACCGGCCCAACCTGGACCGTGCACACCCTAACAGGGAACGAGGGAAGAGGGAAAAACCCTTGAAGCAAGAGAGACCAAGCTAGCTGCACATCCCAGGAAGCTGGTGCGTCTGCATGGAAATCCATACGGTCCTCACAGAAGAACCCTCGATGATGAAGAGATGATCGCTCGATTCCAGCAGGAGCGTTCCGGCTAGCGCGCGGTGTGAACTTTGTTCCCAGCAGCCGTCTGCATTAGCATTGGGAAATGGAAGTTCGACACATGGCAGCTTGAATGCGAACCACAACGTCAGAGCCTCACGCCCAATTCATGTCGGCAATCACGGCAGCACCCTTAGCTCGAAAAGACAAAGCCAGATCCATGAATGTACCCGAAACCAGATCTATCCTGAAGGGGGACCATCTAGAAGCCAATGGTCATGCAAGAGAAAAGTGACACTGCGATTTCCAATGATCTTCTCAATCAAAGGTTCGGCGAGCTTTCTTAATTTGTAAATTTCCGTCCATGAATGAGAAGAGGAAGCTGTAACGGGAAGAGATTAAAAGCTCCTTGCCTTTAGCTTTCTCAATGTCAATCCAAGCCACCCAAAGAGAACCAGCCTTGATCATTGGCAACCAAATGTGACATGGAACACAACCCTTCCAGAGAAAAGAGATGCACTCGCTTCGAATCGCTTTTGATAAATTTCTTTGGGAGGATGAAGACGCTGCACCAATAATCTGCAATGCTTTGTAGTACAGTGGAAACCAGTTGCAGTCCACCTGCAAAAGAAAGATTCTCGAAGTCCAGCGAGTGATCCTCTGCAAAATCCTGTCCATCAATGGCTGTCATTCTCTCTCTCAATTTCCCTTGTATTAAAGTCATCCCAAGTATTCAAGTGGGAGTTCTCCTTGCCTAAAAACCAGAATTCTCTATAATTTCCTCAAGTGACGCATCATCTTAGCCAACTGGATAAATTTCTGTCTTTAGGGGATTTAAGTCTTAAAACTAGGCATGCAAAAGACTAATTAAAAATCAAGAAGACCTCCCTAAAGTCCCCCAAGCATTCCATTTAAGAAGATGGCTAATTCATAATAAGCAAAAGCGAGTTGCATAACGAAGCAAAAGGATGTCGCCACGCCGCACACTAGCACCTGCATATGGAAAAAAGTCCCTAGACGAGAATGCCCCTCGCCTTGGCTTGGAAAGGCGCATGTGCTCGCCGGCAGCCCAAGAATTTGGTCTGCGAGCTGGAGATCGATTCGAGACTAGAGTACATGGAGAGCTCATCTGTTGTGCTGCTTAATTTCTCAAAATGCTTAATGTTTATCCATTTCTCCATGAATTGGGGACTTGGCGACCTCCACTGTTAACCTCATACTTAAAACTAAAGTGACAAACAAATTTCCCAATCATTCCAGACAGATTCTCAGTCACCCGATAAGGGAACAGAAAGAAGGCAATGTTAAATTTTACAGTCCCCATGTGCTTCTCTCTCTCTCTCTCTCTCTCTCTCTCTCTCTCTCTCTCTCTCTCTCTCTCTCTCTTTTCTTCTGCATTTTACCCGCAAGTTTAACCAAACAAGTTGGAATGGAGCAGAGACGTTTGATTGTCCTGTCACAAAAGGCCTTTTGCTGGCCTCACGAGAAAAAGCGACTGAATAGAGAGGTTGGGGTTTGCTAGTGCCCCTACCCTTCCCACCGATAGCGACCCTTTAAGAAAAATACCTTAAATCTTATCTACGGCAACCTATTATATTTGAACTCCCCTTTCTGTTTCATGTAAGTCGAATTAGAAGAAGGACGCGTGGTGTTTGATGCCCAGTAAATCTCATCCTCGAAATAAAATTTAGGCCGGGACCCAACTCTTGCATAATGTTACAATGCCCGTCCAAAAAATTAATGTAGGTTTAAAGAGATCACCGATATATATATATAGGACATATACATTACTTAAATAAGTGACTAATCGCACAAATTTTTTGTTTGTTTGAGTTTCTGTTTAATGTGCTCTCGAAACGCATGCTCGAAGCCTTACTTTTCATCAGAATAGTTGTTCTGTAATCGAATGAGATCACAGATTATTGACGCTTTACATATAATTGCTCAATGAGTACTTGAAAACACCAGTAAACAAAATCTCCTTTTTTATGATTTTCAGTGAAATCTTCTTTGTTAGGTATTTGACTGGTCAGGAGATATGCCTATCTGTGTGTGACCATGTATATACATACATATATATATATATATATTTATTTTTATTTATTTATTTTCAGAGAGAAACAAATAAATGAAAAAGAAGAGAGAGAGAGAGAGAGAGAGACAGATAGAGACTCGTGGGGATAGGGGAAGCAGGCATGTGGATGAGTGGGGGACACAACCAAGCCATCAATTTCAACCCTCTTCCCCAAATAATTGAGTGCCTGGTTTTTGACAACAGACATTAAAAAAATGGACAAATCATGAAAAACCCAACTCCTCTTTTCATTGATCAAAAAGTAGGAAAATGCTCATCGAGGTGCAAAACATATGGAGCTACAAAGAAGAAGAAGAAGGGATTATATCCTTTTGTGAAGAATAGACCATACTCAAGCATGAAACAGATAATTGGGTATTCATGAATTTCTGGAATTATCTCCTGCATCTTGAGTTTGGGAGATGTGGGGGGGTTATTTGAGATAATGGGGCGAGCAGATTTCAGCCAAATGTATCGGTTTCTTTCTCTCTTTTTTTTTTTAATAATGGAAATGGGTCCTATTCAACTGCGCAGTGCTCTGTGCAAAAGAATGGGCTTCCCCTCTCTCTTTCCATCTCTTCCCCCATACAGCTTTGCTTGGCTCTGTACTGCACTGATCAAAAAGCGTGAGAGCGAGAGCTCCGAGTCACAAGGAAGAAGAAGAAGAAGAAGAAAGCTGAGGTCACCGGAAGTTACCGGAAAGCTTTGATTTCTCCTCTCTCTCTCTCTCTCTCTCTCTCTCTCTCTCACACACACACACGCACGCAGGCCCGGACGAACATTCCTAGCAAGAAGCAGAGCTCTCTGTTTTCTTATTTCTGCGCCGTTACTGTTCTTTCTTCCTTGAGGAGGATGCCTAGACCTGGCCCAAGACCTTATGAATGTGTTAGGAAAGCTTGGCACAGTGAGAGACACCAGCCCATTAGAGGTTCTCTCATCCAAGAAATTTTCAGGTCCATCTTTGACTTGTTGATTGTGTTTTCTTTTTTTGGTCCGGTTTCTTCTGAAAATGCCAGTGTATTTGCATGTCTTGTTGGGTCGTAATCCGTGCTGGCTTATTGGAAATTTAGAGTGGTGAACGAGATTCATAGCTCATCTACTAAGAAGAACAAAGAATGGAAGGAGAAGCTTCCTGTTGTTGTCCTGAAAGCTGAAGAAATCATGTACTCTAAGGCCAATTCTGAGGTAATAGTGATTCTTCCTTTGTTTCAAACCTCGAAGTCTTCTGTCACAAACCACGACTGAGATTACTAAGAATTCATCCATAGAATCTAGTCTCGTACATAGTGGAGGGTGTGCATCGATTGATTTCTTTTTGGCTATCTCGAATGCCTTCGAAATAGGCAGAGTACATGGATCTTGAAACGCTTCAGGACCGTACAAACGATGCTGTCAACACAATAATCAGACTTGATGAGAGTGCGGAAACTGGAGAGCTACTTCAGCCATGCATTGAAGGTGACAGAACCTGAGTAAATCATTTTCTTTTTCTGTTTTTTCACGTAAAGCTCTCATCTTTATTTTCCTTATTATTGGATGTCTGATACATACTGCGTAGTCGGTGGGGATTCTTGATTTGCTATGTCTGTGCGCAGGCTCGCTTTGTTGTGTGATATGATGCGATTCGCTATGTTCTCTCTACTGATGTTGTTTGCGTCCGAGCCAATTTTTTCACCCTTTCACCTTTTTAAGTCAAATTGTATAACCCGTTCATTCTCTTTTAGTGATTCATTGTAACTTTTCTTGTAGCTGCCCTTACTCTCGGCTGCATGCCAAGAAGAGCCTCAAGGAGCCAAAGGAACAGTAGCCCTCAGCGATATCTGAGTGCGAGTTCTCAAGAACAGACCGGTGATCCTCATGGCATTATGAAGTACTCTAGTCCAGGAAATCAGACCATTTTTTCAGACCCAGTTTTGTTGTACCCAAATCATTCGAGACTCGAGACTGTCAATTCAGCTAAACCGGACTACACATCTTTTATCCGTGCTGTGAACCAGGCGTCACCCACTCAAGCTCACTCAGCATCACAATCATACTCGGTTTATCCCTTATATTTTCACTATAGTCGCCCACAACCCGAAAGAAATCTATCCCATTTTGGAACACTCTTCTCCCGTCCCAACGTTGTAGGAAATATTCAAAGCTGCCCAGCTGAAAACTTAGATGCATCAGCGATATTCAAGCCGCCAGCTGACATCAGGTGTGATCTGTCTTTGCGATTGGGCCCTCATTTGGCTGGAAGCATCGGTGCAGAAAAAAGTCAACCTCAAAAGATCGTAGACATGAGCCGTAGTAGCGCTCGGGAAGTGACCATATTTTGTGACCAAAGACCGGGAAAGAGATTGCAAACTCCCATTTTTACGCTGGGAAAACGCAGATCATCCATCTACCATGTTCTCAACCAAAAAGGGTTTCCAGCGTGAGCAATTGAAAGCGGACCAGCCCATGAGAAAGAAGAGTGCTCTTTGTGGTTATCATGTGGAGGATTCCCAGTGTTATTGGCAACCAAAGCATCCACTTAAGCATAACGATGGAACATTGAGAAGCTCAGGTTTGTAGATTAACCGTTCTCGGTGTATTTGGCTTAAATCTTCAGCGAAGAGCTAGCTTAATGTGTGGTTGCAAATGAACCTGCTAATTTCGGTAAGGATCAGTAGTGCTAATGTATATATTGAAGTTGGTTTTTTGGCAAGCCCCTCGCTACGCATGGCTGTACAGAGTAGCATGCATTAGCTATGCAACCTTAGTGAACAAATCTGGCGAAAGTTGTCTTCTGATGGGCTTGCCATCAGATGATGAAGTGTGACTAGTTGTAGCAGCTGAATGTAGTTTGAAACAATGGTTTATCTTCGAAGAGGTAGATTATGTGGGAAAACCCATGGAACATGTCTGCTTTTTTGGGTGATGCTCTAATGTCATCTGAGTTAGAGGTGTAGGTGGATGAACTTGACAGTGTAGACAAAATGAAGCAGAGAGGGCAAATGCAACGGATCCATGCATGCTGCTAAATTGGTAAAGGTCGGTACAGAAACTGGCCTTTTCCATCTGATCCTTACATTTGGCGGGGGGGGGGGGGGGGGGGGGGCTCCCCTGCTGCCGATTCTGCTTGTTTTGCCTTGGCGTGTTTCTGAAGGATTCATTTGCAAAAACCAATGACGCGAAATCAGAAAAAGGAAAAACAAAAACCGGTGGAGATCATGTGGGAAGGAGGGGAGGGGAGACGTGGCCACCCGCCAAGCCTAGCGGCAGCCCGACCGACAGTTTGCAGAGAGAGACTGCTGATGGGGGCTGTCGTTTCAGTGGGTGGGGAGCGGGTCCTTTTCTGATGAGTCGAGTAGTGGGAGGAAGACTGGTTTTCAGTTGAAAACTTGGGGGGACGAAAGGGGGATTGCCGGGGGACGATGGACACGAATGATGTATACCCTCTTTCCCTTCTCCCCTCTCTTTGGGTCGACGTCTGTGACTGGGGAGAAGGGCCTCTTGGCGTCGTAAAGGGGCGTGAAAGCGACGTGGGGATTGTGCGGTTCGGGCCTTTTCCTTTCCGATACGCGAGTTTGGGGAAGTGATTTTGCATTGAGGTCTGGTTTGGGGACAGATGCTGTGGATGATAATCGAGGGCATTGACTTTTTGTCTTTGAGCACGAGACGATGGGCTTCTGCCATTCTGAACGTCTATGTCGCTTCTTTCTTTATACGGTTTGTAATGAGGAAAACCCCACTCCCCCCCCCCCCCCAACACCACAAAGAAGTAGGTTTGGGATGCTCTATCGACCTCCCTAAGCGATGCGCTTGTGTCATAGTTGGGTTGAGTAACTTGAACCGCCCAAATCGGGAATTTAATCGGATCGGAAGTATTGGTCCAGTCACCGGTTCCCCAAAGTGGAATCGGTGTCCGAGCAGTCCGATTCCTGATTCATAGAAGAATTGGACTGATTAAATTTTTCATATTTTATTAAAAATAAAAATGTAAAAAAGAAAAAAGAACCCAAGTTGAGTTTTTGAAGTTTTAATTTACACCCAACTTCACCAAAAGAAATACTTCTAAAAAAATAATAAAGAATCTCAACTGTTTTTTTTTAGAATTTTCTCGGGGCCATTGGATTGCTTGGGAACCGGACCCGTCCAGTACGGTTCATGATCCTAGAGATCGGAGACCGACCCCATCATTCGGTTCTTGATTTCAAGCGGAAATTGGATCTACTCAAATCATGCACGCCCCTATGTTAGAGTCAAAAGGGCATATCAGCATGGTAGCTGGCTCACTTCTCACAAGCCATTAGATCAGGCATGATAGTCGGAGCACGAAGACCTTTCCTCTCCTCTGTCGTTTCGGCCTACATCATTGAGTCGCTAGATCACGCAAGTACCTATATCAGCTTAGCTTTGGACATAAGCTCCAAAGCGAGAAACTTCGTGGCTCATGTGGCCAGAGCATATTTTTGGTCGTGATATGGCTGTCCAATATTTTCTTATGGGCAATGGCTAATCGAATTAATAGCCATTGGTTGCCGCTGGCTATGCCCTCATTTATGGGTTCGTCTCCGTCTGCACATGCGGGTTCGCCGCCGCGGAGGTGGTGGGCAAGTGATGACAGCGGCGGATGATAAAAGCTGCAGCAGAGGAGAGGACACGGCGGGGACGAGCCGGGAGAAATTTGGTCTGGTAATATGAGAAATCAGAGGAGCAGCGCCTCCGTGGTTGAGGTCGATCTCGTCGGGTTCGACTAGTGCATAGCTCCACAACGACCTCGGATCAGAGGTCGGTGGCGGTCGTTGGCGATGTACCAACCTAAGGGAGATGGATGGCTATGGTAGTGGTGATCGCGGTGGTGATCGGCGAATGGCGATGCTTCTGAAGTCGCGGCTATGGTCAAGAACAACTGTCGGGAAAGTCCTAAATTTATTGCGATTCAACCCGCAGCCATAAATTAGCTCGAGCCCTAACCCGTAGCCATTGATGGATGCCTGCTATGTGGCCCTCGTTCATAGGGTTATTTCCATGCGCTCAAGTATAATTAACCACACCTAGCAATCTCTAACGTAATTAAAACACACAAACCAAATCCTCCAACTAATTTCTATATAGTTCTCAATTTATTTTAGCTTTAAAGAAAAGGATCGCATAAATGAGTGTTAATCATAAGTCATAACGAAAAGCAAAAGTAGAAGGAAAGAAAGAGAAAAGTTAGATCCAAATTTCTTTGGTTATTATTAACTGACAGAGGCTTCTTTTGTCTTTGTATTTTTTGAACGACTCATGTTTAAATTGCAAATCAGTTGTCAATGGCGGATTAATTAAATCAAACATAGTAAGAATGTCAAGTATAGTGGATTGAATTCCAAAATTTTTTTATGATACAGTAAACTATGGGTGATCGGTTCCTTGCGGTTTTCGATTCCTAGGGGAGGAACCGGACCAGACCGGATTGGGTGGTTTGGTTCGATTTCTGGGTGGGTGATTATAAAAAAGAAAGACAAGCAAAGAAAAATACACAACATGCAACATGACTCAAACTTAACATATTTAGATTGCGAGGTGTCCATTTGCTGAAATGTTACGTAGACAGTAGCTCATACTCCTAATAAATAATGAAACAATGATTCAGAAAAACATTCCTTCAGATTACTCCAGGATTGGCTTGGGAAGAGAGTTCGGTTTTGCACTTCTTCAGGACAATGTGTGAGTTGAAGAGCAAGGCAATGCATTAGGTGGATGCCATTGTTAGAAAGCAAGCGCGCTGCCCCTCGCAGCTTCACTTATGATTTCTGCAAGTTCTTCCAAGTTCTATTAGATTTTCTTCTTGATGCCGCGTGCAACAAGGTCATTTTAGTTGATGAAAGAAAGGCTTCTCATTCTGTTCCTCTAGGACTTGAATTAATGACTCCATGCTGTATAATACTGCCGTACATTATGTTATGTATCTCTCGACCTGTAACAGGCCCTATTGGTTAATCTACTGTCATTTGTCCCTCTTCATTTCTTGCTGCAAAGCGGAGACCATCAATTTTGATTGCCCCTCAACTGAGAGCGTCGAGGTACTCAGCGCAGGGGGTGTGAGAATGAGAAAAGAATTCTGTAAAATTTCTGTTTTATAATTTTTTTTTATTAATAAATAGTGTCAATCCGGTCTGAGTGGGTGGTTCCACCCTCGGAATCAGGAATTGGACTGAAAAATCCCTGTTCCATTTATATGGAACCAGGAACCGGACCAATAAATTTTGGAACCGCTCGGAACTGACCAGTTCAGACGGTTCTCAGTTCCGAGCGGTTCCCATGCAGACGCTTTTGCTCACCCCTAGAATAAACTATTCCTATGTTTGGTGTAAAAGTTCGGCAATAATGGCTATACTCCTTGCCCTTGACGAGAATAACTATTCATTCCTATTAATAAAACGACAACATGGTCTATAAGTCTGAACTTTTCAATCACGATAAATATGCGTCTCGGAGATAGGTGAACAAGAGGGTCTAGACTTTTAGTTATCCAATGAATTTCAAATAAATGAAAAGAAAGGCACTATTATTTCAATTTTACGTCACATCTTGGACGAAATGCCCCAATTGCCCTCTAAACTTTTTGCATCGAATTGAGTGACGGGCTTCCTCAAATCCAACTAGAAGTTGGGCCTTTTATCTTAAGACTAGGTTAACCTAATCATAATCTATGTGGTCAAGATCCTTAGTTTATCGCAAGTCTTTGGTTTAATTGCCAAAGTTTAGGGGAAAATAAAAATTAAAAATTAAAGTTGGGGTTGCTGAACACTATTCGGAACGTGAAGGAGGGATTCCATTTCTCAAGAGAACATGGCGTCGTATCTTTGCTCCACCACGCCGTATCCCGCAAGAGAAGGAAGAAGTCGTAGATGTCCCCTTGAGCTGGGAAAAGATCTCTTCTCCGTCTAGGGTTTTGCTCATTCTTAAGTTACCTAACTAAATAATAACGAATGCCCCCCTCCTTTTGTCAAAGGCAAGAAAACTTCTCCATAAGTTACCCGATTTAATTATGCAGTTAATGAAAGATTAAGGCGATAATGCTGCTCTAAACATCCTTACTTGGAGAAGAGCTGTTGGGCATCGCCCCTTATGTATTAATCTTATCTTTTCCTCTCAAGATTAGGGGAAATTCTTAACCACGTGAGCCTAACATAGTGGCATAACCTGTAGCTCTATTTGAATGACGAAAAGTATCATATAAATACAATGGAGAACTTTGTCCAAACAAGAACTGATGAACGCGAGAGACGGACAGACAGACAGAGACTAATCACATTAATACAAAAGAATGAGTATGAGGTATCTTTCAACCTTAATCTTTTTCCAGCAGAAATCTTAAAAAGGCCACTACCCTTCGAAAGATGATTAATGTTGTAATATTGTTTAACAACAGCAACAAGTAATCTAAAAGTTCCCACGTGTTCTCATTCGTCTGGATTCTAAATCTATGGCCATTTGCTTCGTGAAAAATTTAAAGCGGAAAAATATCTTTAAATTTGAGTCGACTTAAACAATTGAGTCAAGAAAAAATCTTTTCACAGTCCATAGAAAATCTATATTAAATCCAAAAAAAAAAAAACGACTTCCTCCTTTATAAAATAGAAGTCGTTTTCTAAACTAATGCACTCGGGACTGCTCAGATCCCCGGTGGCTATGCTCAAGACTCCATCGGTGAAGCCTCAGGTACCTTGCTCTCGAACCTAGGTCTCTGACGAGTAAACACCAGTTCTCCAAGGCTGATCGAAGGACCTCGTGTGGTCAAATGACATCACAGTATAACATATATGAAGTATTTCCAATGTGGACGTCCGCACATGTGTTCATATTGACTAATTTTTGTTCATACCATATGCTGAACCTTAATTAGATTGGTTGAATTATTGTGCACGTTCACGTGAGTATCTATGTGTTTTGTGCACGTTCACATGGACATCTATATGTTTTATTGCATCACACTTCGGTATCATTCGTTACCCAAGTTGGCTAAATTTTTTCGAATATGTTGACGTGAGAGGCTTGAAAGTATATAAATATTTCGCAATGTAAAGTATTGGCCGAGATAAATACTCCAAATTCTGGCCCCAAAAAAAAATCTTATATAGACACGATTTTCAAGAAGCAATCCCTATCATTTCACATATCTTATCCTAACACTAGGGCCACCTCTCAATTTGAGCATGTGGTTTCATTCAAGACTGTTCTTTGTCAGTTCCATAAGCGAAACATGTTCGATGATCCTTCACGGGCATCGTTCCTCACACATTAAACATCCATTGCTTGAATTAGTATTTAAAACTGAAGGCTAGAACGGAATTTGAGGATCTTGTCCATCTTCAGACAACCTAAGAGAGTACCTTGGACAAAAGCTGTGGAATCTAATCAGCAATTCTAAGTATTTCCCGCCGCAGTTGCAGGGATTCTGTTTTTAATTGCTATAATTAGCTGGGTAGGCGTATTTTTTTATGCTAGGGTTTTCTTACAAATGCTGTTTGACGAACTTGATCAAAACATTTGTTCTGTATGTATACCCATGTTTCTCACGTACCAAATTCAATTTAGCAAACTCTTTTACAAGCCCTAAATCAAAGAGCATCCTTGAGTTCATATTGAGCTATGTTTCCTTTGCTAGGCTAAATTAACACTCAAATTCCGTCGTCTCGTTTGCGCGTGAGAGATGGCATCTCATAGTCGATGTCGAATCTCATGTTTGTGGTGGTGATATATTGACTTTAGATACGTCTTGACGATGGTTCAAGATTTTGAGTTGAAATTAATCATTTGACAAATGACATGGAAAAGGAAAGGGGATGACATATTTCGACTTTACACGATGAATTGAACATGGGTTTGCCATTTTGATTGAACATGTCAATAAGTAGCTTGCTCAACTGAATATCGATATGATTAGTCGTGAGACTTGGTAAAAGATAATATTTTTTTTTGGCTATATGGTCAACTAATAATATGCTAAGGTTAAGAACTAACCTAACCGCATTTTCATTTACCAATCATCATATTAGCTAATTCTTGCTAGAATTGACAGCGAGTACTAAATAGAATTTGCTCAAAAGGATAAAGAATAAATTGGTAAAATTGAATATTTTAGGACTAAATTGACATATGCACAATAGATTAATGATCAATCCAACGATTTCCACCGTAGAAATTTACCAAATTCAAAAGCTAATCTCTACTATATGGTTAAAAGAAATTGTGATGGTTGTACATGGTGAACTTTGTTAAATCATCCTAGATCTGTATCTACCGGTTTATATGTTCTTCATATGTATCCATTCTCTTTTCACCGATAAGTTTAAATTTTTTGGATTGTATATTCTAACATAGAATTAGACCTGAGCTTTGTTGAATTCATTTTGAGTGTGCGGCTAGGGTTATACATGTGAAAGGGGGTTATATATGCTCCTTGTGTATACTTGATCTCCCTCCGCCCATAGCCCTGAGCTTTGCCTTTCAAACAATTTTTTCCAAGACTTGACCCTTTAAGACTAGATCATCTATGTCATTTTTCGTGTGGATGCTTTCTTGAGTCATTGATCACACAAGATGGTTATCCCACATCTTATGATAAAAGATCAAAGCCTATTCGATGAGTTTTTCAGCGCTTTTGTCAATTCTGCGAATGATAATTGCACTCAATAAGGTGCATAAAATTTATGGTTTAGGTACGCACAATCGAAATATTATGTGGTGAGGGAGAACAGACCGTCCAAATTCTAGTTTATGCTTATCTGTGACCCGAGGGTATTCGGTGACAGTTGGCCTTACACCTTTGACCCATCCACTTCACTCGCTTTCCTCCAACTTTGTCATTAATACTTCCAACTGCCTCTGAATCTGTCAACTTTGAACGAGCGTTATTGACAACTTGAATTATTTGCACAACGGCTGCACTTAAGCACCAGAAAGGTTTCTGCAGCTTTAATTCTCGAGTTTCCACGACATGGGATCATTGGATGTATTTAATTAATGCGAAATGCTAAATCTACTGTAGCTCTTTAGATAGATTGGGCGCTTGTGGGAACGGAGCCGACAGAAGTTCTTGAGATTTCAATTGGTTGATTGATCCATCCAGCATGTTCACATGACATGTATCTGCTTTTCTACGCAATGACACTCGTCCCCTCTTGTGCAATACCCAGCTGAAAGAGTATACAGCTTCAGGTGCTGCTTGACATTCAGACTACAAGAGGCTTAGAAGAGCAGTTTTGTTGACCTGTTAAGTCCTGATGTTATGGTGTTCAAGAAACGCGAAGCTCTTGCCAAGTTTTTTATCAACTATGCGTTGACGGGATGCGCAAATGTGTGACCAGCAGCCCAAAAAGCTGACGAAGTCGGTGTTTCTCTGGGCTGGCAAGTCAATGATTAATGTCAAAATAATCGCTAAAAGCAAAATAAATTGCAAGTTGGCATCTTCCCCATCTTATTACCAAAAAAAATAAAAATTGGACCGCCATCACCATGCTGTGGTCCTCCGACTTCAAGTTTGTCAATGAAGTTATAATGGAATAATAAATAAAAGAGACAACAATCGTTTTGGCTGCACATCTCTCTGGACACTACCTTGGGACTGAAGCAGAACCCAAATTGGAAGAAAAGAACAGGGACTGTTGTCTGAAATCTTGTTCTTTTCAGATTTTAGCAAATTGATGAGGTAAGAACTCAGATTTGTTCTCTTTTGATGGCCAAGTGAAGAATACCTTGCTGATTTCCAATTTATGTTTTTCCTTAAAAGATCTTTTTAAGTGCATCTCATTTGTTCTTGAAAAAAGCAGTTCTGGATTTGTGGTTGAAGATAGCCCTTAACTGTCTCATTATGATATTCTCTCATTCGTCGTATCTTTGAGTTTGGTAACGTAATACTTTCAGATTTGGATGCACAAACTCATCTTTTGCATCAGTTCGGGGCTTATCCAGTGTAAACGTTTTGCACTGCGGCATGTGCTTGGTTCTGCTTTTGATTTGTTTTGAAATTTCAAGAGACATTTTTAATTAAACAGTGAATTGCAGTTTATGAAAGTTACACAAGAAAGCGAAAGTAATGAGTTCCTGCTTGTCTTTTTGGATTTCTTTGATTCAATCACTAGGTGTCGTGAGCAAAACTATATATAGTTGCCGCAAATTCATCTGTAATTCTACACTTCGCAGAGCATTTTCAAGGTTCACAGGAGGCGCATGGGAGGATGAAATTCAAATCTTTTAGCTGGTTTTCTTTTTTTCTGATTTACAAAAGAAATATCGACGAGATGGTACCAACGAGAATTAGCATCCGCATTTGAATTTCGAGGATCAACATCAATATGTTTCCTTGGATTGAAGTTCTTGTTCTTGTTCCTCATCCTTGAAGGTATAACAATGGTGAGTTCAAGGTCAATGGCTGTTGCGGGAAATTTGTGGCTCTGTGTCATCTTGCTGTCTAGCATCTCATTGGAGGGTGCTCAAAGTATAGGCAAGATAAACCTGGGATTTCAAGCGTCTCAAATGGGTTCGATCGACACTGGAGGGGTGTTTCTTTTGTCCAACAGCTCGATTTTCGGCTTCGGCTTTGTCCAGGCCTCCGGTCCCACTCTATACTCGTTATCCGTGGTTCATTTCCGCAGCAACACCGTGGTCTGGTCCGCAAACAGGGACAACCCGGTCACGCATTCTGATACATTTGACTTCGATGAGAATGGCAACGCGTTCCTACAGAAAGCAGGAACCACGGTGTGGTCAACTAATACAAGCGGCAAGGGAGTTTCTGCGATAGAGTTGCGGGATTCGGGAAACCTGGTTTTGCTAGGGAAGGGCAGTACAGTCGTTTGGCAGAGTTTCGACCATCCTACCGACACCCTCTTGTCGAACCAAGATTTTACGCAAGGGATGAGGCTCGTCCGCCCCGGGTCCAAGAACTTCACCTACACTCTCGAGATTAAATCTGGCGACATGATCCTTTCTGCTGGTTATATAACGCCTCAACCGTACTGGTCGATGGGGAAGGACAGCAGACGTTTGAAGAACAAAAACGGCGGTCAAGTAGTCTCGGCCAAAATGGTTGCGAATTCATGGAGACTCTACGATGAGAACAGGACTTTGCTGTCGCAGTTTCCCTTTTCGGATAATACCGACCCTAATGCCACCTGGATTGCCGTCCTGGGAAGAGACGGGATCATCTCATTCTCCAGCTTGCCCAGTGGAGGATCTCCTGATGGCTCTTCCGTGAAAATACCCAGTGATGCATGCGGTACGCCAGAGCCTTGCAACCCTTATGCGGTCTGTTACAATGGCTATATGTGTCGGTGTCTCTCAGCCCTCGCAACTCGTCCAAATTGTAGTTCAGGGTTGGGTTCTCCTTGCGATCACTCAAAGGCTTCAACTGATCTCATAAATGCGGGGGAGGAAATTGGCTACTTTGCGCTTGGGTTTGTCTCACCCTCGCTGAATTCTGATCTCGATGGATGCAAGACCTCTTGCCTGAATAATTGTTCATGTCTGGCTTTATTTCATCGGAATAGTTCTGGAGATTGTTACTTGTTTGACAGTATTGGGGCCTTGCAGAGTTCTGATCAGAATTCTGGATTTGTCTCTTACATTAAGGTGCTCACCGATGGTGGTACAAACAGCGGCATTTCTCGAGACAGCGGAAGCAACTCGAAACATGTGTTATATGTTGTCCTAATTTCTGTTTCCACATTCTTCGTTGTTCTGGCTATGATTTATGCCGGATTCAGATATTCCAAGGCAAAGCCAACATTGCCCGAAGCTCCTCAAGAGAACTCAGAGGAGGAAAACTTTCTTGAGAGTTTATCAGGAATGCCAGTTCGTTTCAGCTATAAAGAGCTTCAAGATGCGACTAAAAACTTTTCCATGAAGCTAGGACAAGGCGGGTTCGGTTCTGTGTACCAAGGCGTCCTACCAGATGGGACGAGATTGGCTGTCAAGAAATTGGAAGGCATCGGTCAGGGAAAGAAAGAGTTTCGAGCTGAAGTATGCATCATTGGAAGCATCCATCATCACCACTTGGTCAGGCTGAAGGGCTTCTGCGCGGAAGGAACTCACCGGCTTCTAGCATATGAGTACATGGCCAATGGGTCTCTTGATAAATGGATATTTAACAAAGACAACGAAGGCATGTTAGATTGGGGAACAAGATACAACATTGCAATTGGAACGGCGAAAGGACTGGCCTACTTACACGAAGATTGTGACGCAAAGATTGTTCACTGTGATATAAAGCCAGAAAACGTGCTTTTGGATGATAACTTCCTTGCCAAAGTCTCGGATTTTGGATTGGCTAAGCTAATGACTAGAGAGCAGAGCCATTTTTTCACGACACTCAGAGGCACAAGAGGCTATCTTGCACCAGAGTGGATAACCAGCTATGCCATATCCGAGAAGAGTGATGTGTACAGTTACGGGATGGTTCTGCTTGAGATAATCAGCGGAAGAAAGAACTACGACTCCAAGGAAACGTCCGAGAAGTCTTATTTTCCCTCCTATGCTTTCAAGATGATGGAAGAAGGGAAGCTGAGAGAGATCCTTGATTCAGGTCTTGAGATGGACGAAATTGATGAGACAGTTTCTACCGCTATTAGAGTTGCTTTGTGGTGCATACAAGAAGATATGAACTTGAGGCCGTCAATGACTAAAGTCGTCCAAATGCTTGAAGGTATCTGTTCGGTTCAACAGCCGCCGACTTCCACTCCACTGGGTTCTCGCTTCCTTTCTACCTTTTTCAAACCAGCCTGTGAGGAAGGTACTTCCTCAGGACCATCAGATTGCAATAGTGATGCGCATCTTTCAGCAGTTCGGCTTTCAGGTCCAAGATAATGGCAAATTGTAACTCGAAGAAATTTTTCTGCTCTATATGTTTTGCATATTAGCCTTTTAGCCTGTAAAATATGAAAATTTTACCCAATTTTGTAGGGTTAGCTATTTTAGAAGTGTGACCACATTTTTTCCTCCTTGCTGTATGTAGCATCAGCAGGTATAATGTAAGGAAATTTAAGCACGACTAGTTGATAATTCAACTGTGACAGTTGATGCGTAAGTTAAAGATGGTCTTGTACTCTCCTCTATTGGAGATTTGAGTTCATTTTTGCTTCGTCATCATTGCAATATTAAGAAACGTGAAAATGGACCATATGTGTATTCTATGCGACTGCAAGGCTCAATTTCTTTCTGGTCATCCCGATGCTAAAATTCCCATAACTTTACAAACTTGATTGGTAGTATGCACGATCTTCTGAACTTACATGGCCATTAAACATATACCAAGTATAAATGCTAGCAAGTAGAATGTGAAATCAGAAACTGTTTTTTTTTTTGGTAACCGAGGTGTCCGGGCCAGCTTGCGCGCACCTCGATTATTCCTCGGGAGAAGTGAAATCAGAAATGGTTCATCCCCGGGTAAATTAAATATTTGGAGGCTCACAAGATAGTCAGCCTTCAACATACAAGTGGTATCATTTCATTTTGTAAAAGGCCTGTGAACAAGAGCAAGATTCTGATATTTAGCATCAACAGGAGCTAGTTATGACTCTCTTGGGAGGTAATACTGGAAGAGTAGCCTCAGTCCCACAAAACAGAACCCTCGAACATGTTTGTTCTTCAGCTTTAGGGGTCCGTTGAAGCATAAAGGAGGCTAACGGTCATATTGAAGATGACTAACAAGTGTTTGCCTCCAGAAGTTCGAGAGTTCCTTATCCTGTGGGTCGACCAGATTGCATTGATAATACAGAGCAGTCCCTATGAATTAGCTTCACATCTAACGATCCAGAGGTGCATCTCCTGTGGACTTGACCTTGAGCACCCATCAAACTGCCATTGAAACGTGTAAAAGACTTTGTGAGTTATGTCTAACCAAACTCCATCGATTTATCTGTTCAGTACCTTTCATTTGTAAAGTTTACAGTCTGCTTATTGATAAGATAGATAATGACTTAACCTCTAATTATTGCCTCGAATGATGATATGGTTTTCGACTGTAGCACTTTTTTTACTCACAAAATTGAATAATTTGATGACTAGATCAAGGAGTCTAGTTCATAGCCTTTGCAAGTCACCCGAGACTCGTTCATGTGCTACTGTCGAGGCGACGTTGGATCAACTTTTGGTGCCTATCTGTGTCTGATGGAGGTTACAAGTTTCAGATTTCGGTATTAATTGAATGGGAAAACTGAATAAAAATCCCTTTGTAGTACAGTTGGACAGGTTGGTTGATTCTTGAACATGCACATCAAGGAGATATCGTTTAAGAAAAGACAAGAAGTTAGGTATATAAAGATTGACATGGAAGACTGACATCCTGAGAAGTCTGATAGACGCTTACCGGACGTTGAATATGACCCTTTTGTTCAAACAAGTTTGTTCCATGGCTTAGCGTACCAATATGTTGGTTCGTCTTTGTACAGATAAAAAGATAACAAGGTCAGCAGGTCGACAAAAAATTTAAGTACAAAAGCCCAGTAGCATTGTAAAAGAAATCGTGATGGTTATGGACAATGAACTTTCTGCAAGAAACTTTGTAGATTTTCCTTTAAGCCAATTTCATTTACTATTGTTACTTTTTACTCGAGTCTCGCTTTCTTCACAATCAGTATCCACGTTCTCTCTCATGAGAGGACAGGCATTTTATGCCTGTCCATGAAGATTTTGAACAGTAATAGTTAGCTGTAGACCACTGGCCCATCCACTTCACTCGCTTTCCTCCAACTTTATAAGTGGAGACTGCAACTACCTTTGAATCCGGCGAGTCTTAATAACATTAAAGCCTATCTTAGTTCAAGCCATTTAACCGGGGGAATTAGGTGAGAGTGATAGCCTCAGATGAACCAATATTCTTGTGATGTACTTTTTACTAGCTCTAATCTTTGTATTGATGCCATACACAATTGTAGAGTGGTGATAGCTTCAGGTGCTGTTCAGACGTTGAACAGCAGTATTGTAGGCCTAGAAAAGCAGTGTTGTTGACCTTGTAAGAACTTAAGAGATGTGATATTATGGTGTTGAAAAAGCACATCAATCTCTTGGCAGATTTTCCTTCGTCAGCTATTATTGACCTGATGCGTAAATGTGCGGCCCTCTGTCCAAAAAACTGATATAAGTGTGCATTTTTCTGGGTTGGCCGTCGATGTTTATACTTTGTCCGTCTTCATGGGAAGGCAATTCAATGATTTTGATGGCCTGGCTTCATGGCAAGTCAAATGCATGGCTAATCATGGTTGTAGCGGTCCTCTTCCTTACAGTTGGTAAGGAAGTTTTAATTTCTCTCTAGTTGCTACCTCACGAAAGAAGCAGGATCAAATTGAAAGAAAAAGCAAAGACCCTGCTTTAAAGTCTTGTTTTTCGGAGTTCAAGCAAATTGATGAGGCAAGAGCTCAATTTGTTCTCTTCTCATGGCCAAATTAATTTCCATTTTCTTAATATTTCCTCTTTGTGCTTTTTTAGTGGATCTCATCAAATCACGGGTTGGGGGTTTGTAGCTGAAGAGATCCCTGTCTCTTCATATTGTTCTCCTCTCATTGATTGCATCTTTATATGTGGAAATATAATACTTCAGATTCGGATGCAAAACTTATCTTTTTGCATCAGTTCAGGGCTCAAACCTGCTCTACAAATTGTTTCTTTAGTGAAAAAATTTTCCCGTTGCCGCGTGTGCTTGTTCTAATTTTAGTTATTATTAAAAGTTCAAGAGCTATTCAATTAAAGAGGTGAAATGCAGCGTTTGAAATTTACTTGAGAAAGCTAGGGTAATGAGCTTCTATTTGTCTTTTTGGGATGCATTGATATGGTCTCTGGGTGTTGTAAGCTTCCCTCTGTCTAGATGAATTCATCAGTAATTCTAAACTTTGCCGAGCATTTTCAAAGTTTTCTGAAGGAGGAGCATGGTGGAATGAAATTCAAGTCTTTTAGCTAATTTTTTTTCTTATTATTATAAAAAAAATAATTGTGAGATGTGGTATTGATGCGAATATTAGACTTTGCATTTAAATCTTCGAGTATCATCACCAATATGTTTCCTGCAATTGAAGTTCTTGTCTCTTATCATCGAAGGTGGAATGGTAGTCGTCTCTTGTCATTGAAGGTGGAACAACAGTTAGTTCAAGGACAATAGTTAGTTCAAGTTTGTCTCCCATCATATAATTCTTTGCTCTGTCTCGTATTACTATCCGACATCTCATTGGAATGTGCTCCAAATAAAGAAAGGATGTACCCAGGACTCCAAGCGTCTTAAATGGATCCAATCGACAATGGCGGGGTGTTTCCTTTGTCCAGCAGCTCGATTTTCAGCTTCGGCTTTGTCCAGGCCTCTAATCCTACCGTATACCCAGTTAGCTATGGTTCCTTTCCGCATCAAAACCAGAGTCTGGGCCATGGACAGCGACGCCCCAGTTGCGGATTCCGATACTTTTGACTTCGATGAGAATGGCAATGTATTTCTAGGGAAAGCAGGAAACATGGTGTGGTCGAAAAATACAAGGGGGCAAGGAGTTTGGGCGATAGAGTTGCAGGTTGGGAAGGACAGAGCAGTCGTTTGCCAGAGTTTTCGACCCTCCTACAGATACGCTCATCAAGCCAAGGTTTTAGGGAAGGAATGGAGCTTGTGAGCCCCGGGTCCAAGAACTTGACCTACGCTATCGAGATTAAATCTGTGGACAGGGTCCTTTCTGCAGGTTATAATACGCCTCAAACTTACTGGTCAATGAAGAAGTACAGGAAAAAAGTGAAGAACAAAAATGGTGGTCAAGTAGTCTTGGCCACGATGGTCGTGAACTTATGGCCATTCTACAATGAGAGCAGGACTGTGCCGGGGCAATTCCTCTTTTGGGGGAATACTGAACCTAATGTCACTTGGATCACCATCCTGGGGAAAGAAGGGATCATCTCATTCTCCAGCTCGAGCAGTGAAGGATCAATTGATGCTCATAAATACCAAGTGATGATGCATATGCCAGACCCTTGTGACTCGTATGTAGTCTGTTACAGCGGTAGCGAGGGTCAGTGTCTCTTAGCCCTCACCTTCTCATCCAAATTATGGTTCAGGGTTGGGTTCTCCTTGCAGTCTCTCAAAGGCTTCTATTGTCTTGTTAATGTGGGGGAGATCCGGTACTTCGCGCTCAAGTTTGTCTCACCCTTGCCTGAATGCCAATCTCGATGGATGCAAGACCTCTTGCCTGAACAATTGTTCATGTCTCGCATTATCCTGTGTGAACATTTTTGGAGGTTGTTGACTGTTTGACAGCATTCGGGCCTTACAGAGCTCTGATCAGCATTGGGCGTTTGTCTCTTACATCAAGGTTTTCACCGGTGGTGGCATGAATGGCGGGAAATCTCAAGACGGTGGACGCAATGAAAAACGTTTCGTTATGTGTTATCCTATTTCTGTTTCCACGTTCTTCCTTTTTCTCAGTCTGATCTGTGCAGGATTCAGCTATTCCAAAGCAAAGCTGAAATTGCCCAAAGCTACTTAAGAGACTTTGGAGAAGAACTTTCTTGAGAGTTCATCACGAATGCCAGTTCATTTCAGGTATAAAGAGCGTCTAGATGCAACTGATAACTTCTCCATGAATCTAGGTTTGGCTCGATGTACCAAGGTTGCCTACCAGATGGGACAAGATTGGCCGTGAAGAAATATTATGATCAGAACGGCGAAAGGACTGGCCTCCTTACATGAAGATTGTGACCCGAAGATTGTTTACTGAGATATAAAGCCAGAAAACATGCTTTTTGATCATAAATTTCATTCCAGAGTCTCTGATTTTGGATTAGCTAAGCTAATGACAAGAGAAGAGCCATGTTGTTGTGACACTCGGCACGAGACGTTAATTCGTGCCGGACTGGATAACCAGCTGTGCCATGTCTGAAGAGCAATGTCTACAGTTACGGGAAGGTTCTGTTTGAAATAATTGGCGGAAGAAGGAACTCCAACCCCAAGGAAGCATCGGAGAAATCCTATATCCTCCTCTATGCTTTCAAGATGATGGAAGAAGGAAAGCTGACTTGATTTGACTCTTGAGATCGACGAAATAGATGGGGCAGTTCTATTAAAGTTGCGTCGCGGTGCATACAAGAAGAAATGAACGTCAGATCGCCGATGTTTAAAGTCACCCAAATGATTGAAGGTGTCTGTCCGCTTCCTCAGCGCTAACTCCTTCCCCACAGGGTTGTCAATTCTTTCCAAGCTTTTCAAGCCAGAAGACCATGCGAATCTTTCAGCGCGTCAGCTTTCAGGTCCAAGGTAACAGCAAGCTGTACTTCCTCAGGATTTTTTCTGCAGGTAAGTACGATCGCAATTTCTCCTCCTTGCCGTGCGTAACAATTGCTTGACCTACTTGATGATTCAACTAAAAAAGTTGATGCATTGAGCCAAATTACATGGCTGGAGTGTGGATGATGGTCTTTTAAGCTTACACGCCCATCCAGGTTATACAACGTTCCCGTGCTAGCAAGGAGAATGTGAAACCAGAAATGGTACATCTCCAGGTGAAGAAAACAGTTTGGAGGCTAAAATTGTCAGCTTTCGATGCAAGAGCAGTACCATTCAAACAGGGCCAACTGGGGCTAATTCCAACTCTTGAGAGGTGATAATGGAAGAGTTGCATCAGTAGCTTGATACATCGACAATTGTATCAACTCTGCAAATTTTGGGGGTCCTTTAAATTAAACAAAGTGGGTAATGGTCGCATTGAAGATGTCTACAGGGATTTGCCTGCAGAAGTTTTCAGTCCCCTTGTACCGAGGGTTAATCAAAATTGCAATGATAAGGAAGATAGACCTCTATGGACTAGGCATGCTCTTAATATGCCGGATATGCAACTCCTGGGTTCCCAACCTGATCATCAAAGTGCGCGACAAAAGACTCAAAAGATTTTATGAGTTATATCAAATCAAAATAAAGATTTTCCGCTTGGTATCTCTTGATTGTCGGAAAGTTCTTCGGGGATTAAAGATCATTGGTCCCCTTACCGATTAGCCTTGAAATTCTCTCCTTCAGTTCTCATGCTAATGACCAATGCGTTTCGACTATCTAATAGAATTGCCTAAATGATCTGACGACCCGATCCAGGAGTCCAGTGAATCACCTTCACGGGTCACCCTGAGATCAGATACATTTTCCTGCTGTCGAGCTGAAGCTATATCAGGTTTTGGTGTCTGTCTGCGTCCAATGACGGTCACAAGTCTCAAGCGTTCACCAGCCTGTAGCTCCGACGAAGGATCACCCAAAAGAATCAAGAGGTATTATACTATTTTAATTCCCTTCTGAAAATTTGTACAGGGTTGATAATAAAGGAAATGTCTAAAGAGTAAAGTTAAGTATGTTAAGATTAGCATGCAAAATTCGTACATTAAGGATGTGGCGGATTGTTATCAAGTATTGAAAATGACCCGTTTATTTAAATGCCGGGTCCATCAAATAACTTTAACATACAAATTCAAACGAACAAGTCGTGCTTAAGACCCCGTAAAAGTTCTTCGTACAATTGAGTACATAAGCTTTGCGAATCAATGATTGCAGGAAATACAGAAAAAGGAGTTGTTTTAGTTCATTCCCAAACTTTTAGCTGATTGTACCACAAAGCTCGTGCATGGTGGGTTCTCACAAGTCTCATTAGGTGAGGATCAAACTGGACTTTCACATATCGTAAGAACAATCCAGGGACATATATTGTCTGTGTACGTTAGCGACTGCTGTACTGTACATTTTTCAACCTATCTTTTGCCCCTTTCTTTTTGGTGGGTAGAAAACATTTTATCAATTGAAAAAAAAATTAAGATTACCCATTTTCATCTGCCCAGATATTTTTGAGACATCAATGGGCCAAAACAGGCCCCCCCATATTAGCATTTTCTTTATGTTTCGTGGGGATTCTCTGCTGTCACTGATTTCATTATCTTGAGAGCAGGCTTCTGGACAACACCTAACAAAGTTAGGGTGTCACTTCATGAGGAAGTCTCTCAACTTGGCCCCAGCTTGTCACTAACTGATATTTCTGATCCTGATGTTGATGAAGATGATGCCAGACAAAGGGGAAATGGAACTGCTTTTCTTTCAGGAAATTGCTCAACGAGAACTTCTGAATTGCTGCAAGACCCACCTCAGTGAATTGCAAGGCAAGTTCAACAGCAAGAAGGTACTTGCGGTGTAGCTTTTCGTTAGCACCAACGAAGCTCATACCTAGAAACAGTCATTCAAGGGACATGCCCGCGATTGCACCGGAAGTGACACCCAACAGCAAGACAGTACGTGAAAAACGAGTCAAGCTATCACTTGATTCGGAAAAAAGAAAGATCGCCGTCACCGCAGCACATTGATCCTGACCGAAGTCACTCGGAAATTCAGCGAGAGCGAGACCGAGTCGAGCATGGGCAAAAGCGGGCCGTGGTCGAGAAACATTCACGGGGTGGATCAAGATTCCAAGAGTGCAGGAACGAGCAGCAAATGGTCCGGCATAAAAGAAATCAAGTTGCAGAAGAACAGGGCATCCTCGTCGAAACCGAGACGCATTAAACTAAGCAGAAAGACGGTCGGATTTGGTAATCTTTGCTGGTCAAGAACTCGGGGCTGGTTGGGGCTCATGCATTGTCACATTCTCTGGCTTTGGCATTAACTTTTATGGCAGGTCTACTTCTGCTCCTAGCATGATTACTTTACTTCTTCCAAATTTTGCCACAAAGACGAATTTGCCCTTTTGACATTATACAAGGTGCTGTTACATTCAATTGGTCTCTTCAAACATGACATCTAAGACTAGGTAGTTGGCTTGGCGCCATCAAGAAAAGTCTATCTCATCGCTTGCACTTCTTTACTTCTTACATTTCAAAATGAGAAAATACAAACAGCTACTCAATGGGTAATTATCGAAAAAATTTTAAATTGGTAAGATTTCAAAAGGTCTAGGACTGAATTGATAACATTTAAAGGTTTAGGACATAATTAGCAAAAAAAAGATGTTTAGAATTGAATCGGTAAAGTTGTAAAATGTTTAGGACTTTTTCGACAGTTATACTCAATGTTTTCAATCGGATATTGCCGATCGAAATTTTTGCTGATTAATATCGTAAGAGAGAGAGGGGAAAAACACTTGAATATATAACTAAATAGTGTTGTGGGCCACTTTGTATATAAAGGAAATCAATTATATAAATAATAATACTTTTCCACATTTTTGGTTTCTATCTTGATATTAAGGAGGAAGAATAAAAAGAATGCCGATTTCTTATCCTGTTCCAAACCTCAACACTAGTCGTGTGGACTTTTCCTGCCGTTCCTATTGTCGGTCCAATCAAATACTCTTTAAAAAAAAAAAACCAGCACAGAATACGAAAGACAAAAGAATCTTGATTCTGATTCCTAATCTTGTGGAAATCGAGTGTGTTTTCTAGGGTTTAATTCTGCTAAAAAAGCTAAGCCGGTATACATACGACGAATTTATTCCAAATTAATTTATATATCATTGATACCTATTGTCAATTTACTTCAAACTAATTTTTGGGTCATTAAAAACCGAAATTTTACCTTTGCAACATATTTACTCTCCATTAGCTTCCTTCAAATTTTGCTGTGAAATTGTTAAGTTAGACATATGGCACTAGCTCAATTGTCATGGCAAGTCCACGTAGAAATTTATATTAGTTTGGAGTAAATTTTTTACAAGTGTACTAATTTTGCAGTGTTTTGGGAGCTCAAAATTAATTTGGGATAAATTCGTCACAAGTGTATAAGCTTGTAATTTTTTGCGATATTAACCCCTTCTTCTTCTTCTTACAATTTCTCTTTTCTTTTCCAATTCCCTTCCTAAAATAACGAATGACGTGCTCACCCAAAAGAATTAAGTGATAAAAATACTAGTCACTTCGAAGTTTGATACCTAGAGCTCTGTAAGTTTGGCAGAAATAAATGACTCGACTGTATTTTCCTAAATATGATCTATTGTATCACTCAAAATAATCACTTAATAAAAAATATTTTCATTATCAATAACAATTTATATTAAATATTTTTCATTTGTTCAACTTTTAAATAACACAAGCGATCATGTTTGCACGAAAGTGTTTGAATTAAAACTTTTTTTTTTTGCGAAAGACGTACCCTAGATGTCGTAATTTTAGGGTTAGATCGATGTCTTAATCTATTTCCCAGTTAACAAGATCTCAAACTCAGATATAATAATAATAATAATAGCAATAAAATAATGGATTGGGTGCTAAGCAAATAGGGGGAAAAGAGACTGAAGAATGTTGGGTGAAATTCATTAGGTGATGAAGGCGACAATAAAATCATCCTCTCCACTCAACAATGACACTTCTCTTAGAAAATGAAATCCACTTCTCCAAAATCCCTTTCAATCTCTTTCTCAAGCGATTTTTATCACGATCCAATTCTAGCATTAGCGGATTGTCATGGGATCTTACCTACCTTAACAAGTCATGGGATCTAATCCACGACTCGTTAAAAATGTATATATTTAAATTCCTCGTTCCGAAACACGGCTCAGCACTTACTTGGCCCGCCTCCATTGCCGCCGCCCGCCGTGGCTAGGGAAACCGTGGCCAAGTGACGTCGCCACCGCCCCCTACGTATTTGATTCATTTAATCCTCACGCGTGAGCAAATTAAAAGGGACCTTAATTATAATCTCCCCCATTTTCCTGACAATTTTAAAGGTTTTATTTATCTACTCGGCCTTATCTGGACAAGGATGCTCCGGGTCCCGGCGACATAAACATCCAAACACGCCACGTGTTGGGGGGCCCACGTTCAAAGCTCTCAGCCAATCGGGCTTCAGCGAGGAGCAGCGCCACACGTGCAACTTGCCGTAGGACGTCCTTGCGAGGCGAGATCCAACGGACGGGCGAAATTGAATCCCGCCCGATTGTATATGATCAATCGACGGCGTGTATTTGCAATTACCATACTCGTTTTCCATATTGCGCATCTAATTTCATTCGTTTTTTTGTTTTAATTCGAAGTAATCTCAAGCAAAATCGATTTTTATTATTTTCCCAACGTCGCTCTCGCGTGACGTGCTCGACCCACCAAAGTCGCAGTGCCCCTCGTCGCGTAGCACTTCGATTTCCTATCATCGTGCAGGAGACTATCGCGAAAGTCGGATCGGGCGGCATCTTTAATCATGGTCGTTTGGACGAAATCAGGATATCGCACGAACTAACCTAACATCTCTTTTTACTTTGCTTAATGGACTGAAATCGCCATCCCGATAAGCTAAAGCCACCATGGAATAAGTATAAGTACAGGTCGGATGACGGAAGATAAGGATTGCCCAACTTATTTCCACTATCCTTACCATCTATTATTGCCCCTTGGTTTAATGGGGTTGAACAGTCACGTCGTGAACCGATTGGAGGATTAAATGTGGGTATGTATTCTACGGTCTATGTACTCTATAAAATACACTAACATATATTCTACTTTCGTCGATATTTTTTTCTCTAAAATGAAAATGGGTGACTTGAATTTTTATGGATCTATGAGACATCGACGCGAATTTATGTGCATGCGTGCTTTGATGGAATTAGAACTTTAGTATAGATGGATAATCATGCCCAATTATTTTTTATATATACGCTTTTGATGAATTTATGAATTTACTAGAGATAAATAAATTGTGCGCGGTTCCTTTATCACTGAGGTGGAAGATTCAGAATCCGCGATTATTAGAGTTTTATGTAAGAGGTCATGGTGTTAGTGTTGTATTGGAGTCTTATGCTAATCTTTCCTAAAGTATAAAGCCCGGCCTTTGGTGCCGTTTGGACACGGAGGCCATGATGGAGTTCTCGATTACAAATAGAAAAAATAATTATGTGTGGTTATTTAAGGAAATAATAATGCGATATAATAAATGAGTGAAAATTAATTCGAGACCCTTCATTTTGTGGTCCGATAAATACGGTGTCGGCTGCGTTTTAATGCCGCGAACGTTGTCGTTTATGTGCTCCCGACAGGCTGAGCCTCTGTTGGTCGGTTTGTCAAGCACCACCCTCCACACTCTCATGTTAGAAGGCACGAGCCATGCATATTAAAAATAAATAGATAGATAGATAGATAGATAGATATATAAAATGATTGCTTCTTCCCAAATTAATTAGTGAATAAAAAAAAGTTATTGCGCATTCAAAGGACACCTAGCTGCATCCGATGCGATGTCGAAATTCATGATAAACAAATGCTGGGGATTGCTTTTTATCTTTCTTTTTATGAGGATTTTTTAAATCTAATGGGTTCGAGATTTTTCGATACATAATGATTTATCGAGGGGACGGCGGTTATATATATTGGAAGGCATGGACGCCTTAACATTCACGATTAATTAGGTTGCCCAGTTATGCGAAAACTCAAATTAATCTATCATGGAGGTTTGTCTAATTGGCCTATCGTGTTCGGCCTGTGCATGTATAATCTAACCATGCATTATGATGCTGCAATTCAAAAAAATTGCCATTGGTAAATCTTTTTTTTTCAGTATAATGACAAGAACAATAATAATAACAACGATAATATTTACACTGGTTATTGAATTAAAAATTTGGAGAGGCACATGAATAAATACAAGAATGTCACATATGATGCCAAGACACATCATATGCAATGGCAGTCCTTAGGGGGGACTAGTGGTGGCCCTCGTCCCCCTTACGTTACGAAATTTTCTAAATCCACGACAAGATATTTCTTGATATTTACGTGAAAAACGTTCGTCTCACCCCGGACCCGGATCCCCAGACCCGAATCCCTTGACGTGAGCGGAGCCCGCATCTGGGGATCCGGGCCGTTAAATCCCCCTCCCCTTGTACTGGGGGATTTAACGGCTTGGATCAGCTAACGTGGTTTATTCCGCATTAGCTGATCCAAGCGTGTCTAGCCCCCTCTCTTGAATCTCGACTTTCCGGTCCCCATCGGTCATTATCTATACTTTTAGAAAGGAATTGGCCAATATGTTCAGATACAGATTCCTAGAAAAGCTTCAAGTATAAGGTGATGTTCATTGGTGATGAGAAAGTTCGTGACATTGGCTTGAATTGTACTCAAAGAGTCTTGTCCTTGACAGCATCAAGATGCTGCAAAGATGGCGCATGGTTTTCATAAGCCTTTCTTTCTTTCTTTCTTTTTTTCCTCTAGAAGTTGAGAATTTCTTTCTTTTTTCTTGCAAAGTATATAATTTCTTATTATTTGTTCTAATTTGAATTGTATGAGCTACGCTGGAATTCCACTTTGCACCAAAATCCAAAATGGAGTTGAATCTTGCAGCGCAAATGAGGCAACTAGGAGTTTTTATTTGCACAATTTGGTCTCTTTGTTTTTCCATTTTATCTACATTTTCTGTGATAATTAATTTTTATTTTATTGTCTATGGTTTATTGTGTTTCATTTGTTAATTATTGAAATACATGTTCCAAAACAATATCTTGACGAAATTTAATTAAGATGAGGACGGTGCCATGCAATTCAAGTTCGTGTCGCCTCGGGGGTTTTTTTTTTTTTTTGGCACAATGTATCATGAACTGAAGCCCCCACCAATTTCGAACACGCTTAAATCCTGATGCATCCCAATTATCAAATTAAAATTTAGTTCGACTATAGAAATTATATCGTAGAAAGAATAATTTATAAAATATTAAACAACTTATTAAATTAATTACGATTCTTTAGACAACTTGTCACTAGCAGAACTCTTGACAAATCTCGTAGAAAACTTGAATCCCAAATTGACGAAATTTATTCAGTGTGCGTAGTTCGACTATAGAACTTAAAATGTTACGAGGTATATGTAATTCATTGTAAAAACAATGATATAATAGATATTGAATATAATTGACAATATTTAGCTTGATTTATGATATAACCTGTCTCGAACCGATCTGTCGACATATCAAACTCCAAACTTAAACTTTGATCAATCTCAATTATCTAACTTTACTCGACTGTAGACACTATATTATTTTGCGGTATTCAAGTTCATTTATAGGCTTAATTATATGACATATATAAGCCAATTTGCAGAATCAATCAAATGACATGATAATTTTTTTTTTCAGTATATGAATATGATTCACTAAATTTTCTCATGCTTTTGTTATTTATCTAAATTTACTTGCATTAATCTCATTCATTTCACGAAAAATAACTTTCAAGAAAATATTGAAAATATTTTCTAAATTTTTTGACGTTCGTTTCACTGAAAATAAAATAGCTAATGAAAATACTTTCCATAAATAGAAAAAAGGAATATATTAAAACATTTTCCATATTCTTTCTTCAACTATAAACATTTTCCATATTCTTTTAAAAATGGCCTGTGACAAAGTGGCCAGTCAATGTAGAACAAAAAAAATTTAGAGAAAGGAAAAGAAAAATTTTAAAAAAGTAATTTTAACTTTCCTTAAATTTCAAATGAACACCTGAAAATATTGTTATTTTCTAGAAAAAATGACTTTCTAAATTTTTTTTCAAAAATGCCACATTTTTTGTGAAACGAACCGAGTCTCACCGAAAATAAATTTCAGGAAAATATTTTCCTGAACTTCCGGAGTTCGTTTAATCAAAAACAATATAGTCAATAAAAATATTTTTCATAAATAAAAAAATACCTTCAAAAGTGGGAAAAATATTTTTCGCTTTTCTTAAGAGAGAAAAACATTTTCTATATTTTTCGTTTACTTTTAAATATCACGGCCTTTAACAGTATGTCTCAATCTTGTTCAAGGGTGATGAGTCGATGGCCTTTGACAAATGAACTCAAAAAAATATTATTATTTTTTAAAAGAAATATTTTTTCATCAAACGAATAGAGAAAATAAACTTTCACTTTACATAGAAAGTTTAGTTTTTGTTCAGTGAGGAAAAACAAAAAGATTTGATGACACTTTGGCTGTCCCGACGGACTCGTGTGGGTTGGGTGCTGTGTACAACAACAGTTTCAAAAATCCGATTTTTATTTTTAAATCCGACAATTTCAGAGTTTTTGTCTTGTGTTTTCGGATCCTCCGATCCGTCATCCATCCACCTCTTCCCTGCCCTTCCTACAGATCCCGCTCGGTATTTTTCCTATTCCTTGCAAATCTCTGCCTCATTACTCGAATCGTTTGACACAGCTTTAATGGAGTCTTGATTATCCTCACGGTCATTAAGGTACTGAAGAAGATATCTTTCTTTCTTTCTTTCTTTCGTTGCTCTTCTTGCTCTTTGGGTTTTCGGAGAGAATGTTCTTTGCGTATTTGTCTATGATTTGACATTTGAAACGTCAGCTGGAACGATTCTCCAAGTCGTCGTCTGTTCTCGGTTTCACTTCGTCAGTGGGTTTCGCGTTTTCAGAGGGCTGCATGTTGTTGGGAGAAGATCAATGCGAAATAATTGCAAGTGATCCTCAGAAGTGTCCCCATTTTATATTTTTGAGGTTTAGTGGTTCAATCTTTGGTGGGTTTTGCTAAAGAGAGCTTTTTTGGCTGATATGAGTGGAAAAGATCTGGTATCTTGTGCTTTTTTGCTCAAGTCCTCTTTTAAGGTTGGGTTTTTGTACTTTCTCTACGCTGATGACCCTCGATATATTTTTGAGGTTTGCTTGCGATTTGGTTTTGTGGGTGTTGGCTAGTGGTCGTGTAATGTGCTTTTAGCTTGCTCAGAGAACTCACGAAGTGCATACTGAATCTTTTCTCGGTGTTTGCTTTTTGCTGTTCAATGAAGAGAAAGCAACTGAATGTCGGCAGAAAGTAAGAGTTGGGTAATTCGAATGATATATATCATTGTGCCTAGTAGAAGTGTTAATCGGAGTTTCTCGCTATGTAGATTTTTTGTACTCTAGGATCGGCAGTTTGTCATGTTTCTTGGGCACCTAATCAGAGACATTCTTTGACAGATGCGCAATTGCATTATCTTGCTTCTTGCTTTCTGGTGTTTATGGTTCATTTTTAATAGTCTCTTTATGTGTTAGTTGGAAGTCTGAACATAGAGTGGGTTTAGCGGCAATTCTTCTGTGCTTATATTCTGCTGAGTTTCCACTCAATGTTCGAGTAGGTTGGTGTTTGCTTATTTCTGAGTGTTTATGCCTTATTATCTATACAGGGATCAATTATTTTCATTTGTTTGATAATCCAGTTGACATGTAGCTCACGTTCTCATGTCCTGTTGTCCTTATAGAGTACATAACCAATGGATTATGAGGACGTCATACCTACCAATGGGTTTGAGTCAGTTCATCAAAATGGCATGCATGGGCAATTTTTGAACAATGGAGAGGATGCTATCGCTGTGAGCAATGCCAATGTCATTGCAGAAACTGCAGATCTTGTGGCAATAGAGGCGAACTTCCATGACTTTAAGTTGGATGGCAGTGGCAATGACAGCAATTTTTCTACTGGCTGTGCAAAAGAGATGGATGGATCAAAAACACATAAGGTGGATTAGTTCCATAAGTTTAAGAGTCTTCAATAGACAACTTATTATCTCATTCTAAAACGCATCTATGCATGACCTTACAGGATGGAGCTGTTACCAGGGATAAGTTGAAAAATTGTGGACCTCAGAACATCGAAGACAAGAAGAGCAATGGGAAGCTCTCAAATGCCAAAGTTGCTTCAACAATTGGGGCAAGGAAGAGTAAGGATGGAAAGAATGTGGAAGCTGTTGGCTTGAGTTCGCGGACAAAACAACCTGCTGTAAGTAGATCATTTAAAGAGAGAGAAACTCAAGCAAAGGTAATTTTCATTGTTGTCGTGATATGTCATTTTTGTTTTCCTTTTCTGTGCTTCTATTTTCTAATGCCGTGGTCTCCAGTCATTCATGTCATTGTTCTTGTGCCTTATCTTTATCTTTTGCTGTTTTTCTGCTTCCAACAGCATGGTGGAAAATCTGATGCAGCACCGTCAGAAAGCTTTACGTAGGTCTATCTAACCTGTACAGTTTTATCTCTAGTGTAGTGGAGTAGTTAACCATTCCCGAATTTGTGGTGCTCATATTGTTGTCGTTATGAAAATTCTTGGATGCTTACAAGTTTTTGCCAATGGTTTTGTTTCTTTTTAATAAAGAACTGGATTTCCTTGTTTTCTGTCAAATAATCGGGAGACATATTCTTGGGCTTCTTCTGAATGGTGGTTTGCTTTATATGCAGAGAGAAGAAAAACCTTAAGCCCTTGAAAAAGGAATCTCTTGATAAACCAGAGGCCGATGCTCAATCTTCTTCGTATCCTTTTATTACTAGATATATAAATTTCCCTGAAGCAGTGGAATGAGGTCATCTGAAATTTTTCCGAGTGGTCAGAACATGCAGATAGTTTTCAAATCTGTTTAGCCTTGACTATATAATAGAAGTCCTACTGCAGGTGATTCAAAACCACGCAAAGTCGGTGCACTTCCAAATTACGGATTCAGTTTTAGGTGTGATCAGCGGGCTGAGAAACGGAAAGAGGTTTGTTTCCTGCCATAAACCTTATGAGCATTATCTATGGTTTACTCCAGCAAGATCTGCACAATCAATATAGTTTTTCAATCATGACCTTTGGCAGTTCTATACTAAGCTTGAGGAGAAGATTCATGCTAAGGAAATTGAGAGGACCACTTTGCAAGAGAAGTCCAAGGTCATAATTGTTTTTGGTAGCGATTGTTATGGAACATGGATATTTAAGTTACTTATAGGACCACTTTGTTTGAGGCTGTCTCCTGTTTCTTCCTTTAGGAAACTCAAGAAGCCGAAATTAAGATGCTCAGGAAGAGTTTGACATTTAAAGCTACACCAATGCCAAGCTTCTATCAAGAACCTCCTCCAGCAAAGGCAGAACTAAAGAAGGTTTTCTTTTCTCCCTTTTCTCATGAATGGCACTAGGTAGAAGCATTTCTCTTGTCATTACCGCAACTGCCAGAAGATCTATTACTGGTTCCCTTTGTTGTGATATACATGTCCTGTTGAGTGATAGGCGTTTTTTCTTTTCACTCCCTACATCTTTCAGTGGTCGATATATATGTTTTAAATTGTATCTTTAACATCTTGTTTTACTGTCCCTTATATCATATCTTCACTTGAGCATGAATTACCGCCCTTGGAGGCATGGTTGTATCCCCTGTAGAAATTCTCTTGTGAGAAAATCTGGTAAAGAAATTGAACTACCTTTTATAAATTCAATATCAAAAGAAAAAAACAGATAATATGGCTTGCCATCTGGCAAAAATCTGTTTGATGCTATATTCAAGACGTCTTTTTGCAAAAATTATTTTGCAAATTTGCGATCAATGTGTAAAAGAAATTTTTTGATTTAGTAAATTCACTTTGAAATTTGGGTGTGTGTGTGTGTGTGTGTGTGTGTGTGTGTGTGTGTGTGTGTGTGTGTATTCTATATTTGCAATGCAATCCATCGTCTCATCCCATCTATCAATTCCCTCTTTCCCCATCTTCCCTAGCAAAGCATTAGTATTGTGTTGCTACTTAATCATAATTTTCTCAGATTATCATATTTCTATAGTATTTGCTGCAATAATTTTGTCAGCTGCACTGTATTACATCACCCATCCATTCAACTCTCAATATTGCTAAATGATTCAGATACCACCAACAAGGGCCAAGTCTCCCAAGCTTGGTCGAAGAAAGACCTCCAGTGCAGATGAATCTGAAGAAAATGTGGGTGCAAGCCGGCGGTCAGGCCGTTTGAGCCTGGATGAGAAGGTGTCTCGCGACAACCCTGCCAAAGGACCTTCTCCTGGAAATTCTAAGAAGCCGCTTAGAAAGTCTCTTCCTAAACTGCCTTCTGAAAAGACCACTTCGTTAAGTGGGATGGCTAAAACTGCGAAAACAAATGATGTGGAAGGAATGAACTTGTCAAGCACAAGAATGGAGGAAAAGTTCGACACTTTAACTGAGATGTGTGAAGCTGCTGCTGCCAATCAAGAGCAGGAGGCAATTCTTGCTGCCGAATCAAATGCAGTGCACGTTCACATAGAAACTGTGCCGCCGGTCCAGGAGGAGGAACCATAGCCAACCCTTGTGGAGGAACCATAGATTCTGAGACATGGGAATCCCAATTTAGAAGTGGTGCGGACAAATGTAAGAGAGGTATGAGAATCAAATTGTACTATAAGAACAGGTGGAGAATTTTCCTTTATTGAAGATCACGCCTTTGTGTTCGCAGCAGACTTGGGTTGCTTTGTCTGTGCTTTTAACGATTTACTCTCCTTGATAGAATCTTCACTAGGTCCTTTTTTTCTGAAGTCACTATATTACACCTTTTGTGCCAATTTGTATTACTGTAGTATTTTCTGTTTGTTACTTTTAATGCCAGACTGTGACAAATTTTTGGGACAATGTCGGCCGAAATTTTGTTTAAAGCATTTTTTTCTTGTCCAGCATGGTCTGTCAATTGAATTAAGATGGATATGCAATGCGACAATGTCTTGGCTATGTCAATTGGTCATTGCATGGTAATGCTTGTTTTTGTTTTGACTGAAATCATGCTAAAACAATTGCTTTGAGAGGCACCCTAAATGCTCATATGAAGTGCCGGAATCCTTAAACACCAAATACGGAATAGTGAACTCCACTCTTTGCCATTCAGTGAGATGTTCTATATTGGTTTTACATACAACCAATGTCACTATAGTCAGTGGCATATCTTGCTGATAGATTTTTGCTCTTCAAAGTTATAAGGATAGGATTCATTGTGATTTACTATGCGTGCAATTTTTTTTCTTTCTTTGTGGTGCTTGGAAAGAATTGATTTGCTTCAAACATGTTTGCACCTAGGACTACCATACAGAAGTTGCGTGACTTGGACTTGCTTGATTGGTACAACCCAACTGGATGCCTCCTAATCTATGTTAATTTATCATCATTCAACTCATCTTAGGAAAAGAGTCATGTTTCTCCTTTATCCCATATACAGACCGAATCAGCAACCACATACAGAATTGCCTGTGCACCTATTCCTTCCTGTCCAAGAAGCATGGTATCTTGCAATTTGGAGATTTCACCTAAGCTGCCATTTTCTTTGGGTTGAAGAAGCTGCTATCTTGACACTGAATGTATTATTTCATTTTCTCTCATTTTATGCTACGGTTGACATTGCCGATCCTTTTTTTTTCTCAATTGTTAATAGGCCATTTTTTTAATTGAATTGTATTGGCTGGAGTTTAGCTAAAACCATGCATTAGGGTCAGTTGAACCATGCTTGGCTCTTTCTCTTTGTTCTCATTAAAGCAAAGAATATTCCCTCATGACATTCAAGAGGAACAGGTCACAGGAAGCCTCATGAAAATTTTAGTACAAGAGTGTACCATAGTACAAGACAGGAATATGGGAACAAAGAAAAGGTCTCTCTCTGCCTCCTTTTTTACTTTTGTTTTTGTTAATCCTTTCCTTTTGGCTTGAACTATCGAAGGAGAATGTTGCTCTGTGATATTATCAAATGCTTCCATGAAAGAACGCGCAAGGGTATGCTCATCCTTGGGAGGTCCTTTTTCATTGTTTCCACCATTTCTTAACCAAGATTGAACCAAGAAAAAGCTTTTTCCTTGGGAACTTTCATCCAGAAAAGCCTTCCCACACAAATCTCTTTTTTATTCGCAAGCCTTCCATGTGGACGAATTTTACAAGCATGTTGGGAGATGTGAAAGGGAGGGCTGCTGACGGGTAGTAACTAGAAGAGTTAAAAGCAGTAGTCATTGCAGTTGGTATGAAGGTGATCAGTTGAGCACTTGGGCAAGTTTCACTAGTGTTAAACCCTTATTTCTCCTCTGCCTCATGACCATGATCCCCACCATAATCATCATCATCTTCCTCTACTTCTCCAGCATCCCACAGGAATCGAGCATATGAAGCAAGAACGTAACTGCAAATGAAGAACACGCCTTCTGAGAATAAATTTCGGGGATCATCGTGACATTTATTGATAACGAGTATGGACATATAGATTTGTATTACATATGCTTGTAATTTACCAGTCGCCAGGAGCAGATTGAACAGCTTGATCGAAATAGCTCTGAGCACGAGGGCCATCTTTGTGTCTAGTCCATATCAAATCCCCATAGAGAGATAAAACATCACCATCGCCATCTGTTGCCTCATCACTCCTAGCTAATATTGCTCTTTCACAGTACGTCTCTGCTTTCTCTGCATTCCTCCGTACCTTAAAAAAAAGATCGCACCATAGATATTGGATTTCATCAACTCAACATTAACGTATTTTTTTCCACAATTACGCAAATCCTATCTCATTTTCATCTCTCACTTAAAAGTTCAAGATATTTTAAAAAGTGCGTGAAACAGGGTGAATTTAGAAATTATAATGACACCACTATGCAAATTACAAACAATAATTCATATAGATTACAAGACTTGCTACCTCTTTCAAGAACCTTGCATAGTTTCCTAGAAGAAGAGCATCGCAAGGATGAGCTTTGATCATCCTCTGGTAGTACCCATCTAGGCTCTCATTCCCTTGTCCCCAATCCTCACCCCCATCTCTCCCTCCATCCTCACCTCTGCCGCCGCCGTTCCCCAGGCCGCCCCCCAACAGAACACCGCACTTTTTATCCACAGGTGCTTCAATCAACCCAGAACATTTCCACATGCTCTGGAACGGCGACGTCTCATCACAAGCCTGATCCGCGCCAGATCTCTCCTCTTCTTGTTCTTCATCTTTGGGCTCTTCTATCAGAACTAAAGAGGACCCATTTGAGGAAAGTCTCTTCTTTGGCTTGAGCAACTCTCTCACATCATTCTCCGATGAAGTTATCGATATCTTCTTCTTCTTCTCCTCCTCCGTATCTGATGAAGCAGAGGAAGAGGAGAGATTCAGGGAAAAGGGTCGGCTTCTTGGGATCCCAAAGGTTAACTCGGATTCAGAAGATGTCTGGTGAATGCATGATGATGGCTTGAGGATGGGAGCGGATGTGCTTCTCAGAAGCATCATTTTAGCTCTCTCTCTCTCTCTCTCTCTCTCTCTCTCTCTCTCTCTCTCTCTTTGCGTTAACTGAGACGGGCGCTTTTATATGGTTGACGTTGGAAAGAATAACTCTAGGAGTTCTACGCAAGACATGCTGACGAAAATAAATCAATTACAGTTAAGAACACAACATCCTTCAAAATCCACGGGAGACATCTTCATGCATGTCAATTCATGTGCTTAATGTAAGAAACACGTAGTAGAATCGCGATTCGATCGTGACGATGAATCGGTTTCCCGTTCCCGACGACTTTGAGGTCGAATCAACTGTGCTATCGCTAGATTTTTTCGACTTACTTCATCGTGTTCGAGCTGTAAGTTCTCATCGCATCGAAAATCGCCGATCCCTTAGTTTGGAGCTGTTTGAGGCATACTCAAATCAATCACGGCAAGTGATATCATTTGAGAATTTTGTTGTGCACGTGTGAAAAAGAAATTATAATTTTTTTCTCAAAACCGACGACGACTCCACGATTTTCGTTTAATCTATTTAAATAGAATATATTATTGTGAGGGGAAAAATTATTGGCCGTTCGATAGTCAAATCCAGCGGTGGGCGGAAAAGGCACAACATTTGCCCACGTGGCTATACATGCATGTGCTGAAGAAGTAATCAAATTCAACCGCTCCTTTATTTATAAGCCGTATTATATAGTTTTCGAGGTATTTATCCATGGTCGCACCGTACTTTCCCATGTGGCAGATTTGACCTAACTGCTATAATCATGTGGAAGATACAAATTATGAAATTCATGTATGAGATAAGTGAAACTAATCGAATAGTGCAATCAAATCTCGAAACTCATCTAATCGGTGCGATTGAATAACTCTGTGAACTTTATCTTATTGGAGTGACGGAAAATGTGTGGTCAGAACATTTTGTGGAACTCCATTATCTTTATTAGATGAAAGCATGACATCATAATAAGAGATTGTAAGTTCCAATCTTTTCATATCATTTATTGCTTCCCCAATTATTTATTTCCAAGCTTTGCACATAGGCCAACAATTTACACAGCGAAGAGGAGTGTTAAAGTATTTATATAGTAAATCATACTATCATCGAATAATTGAGTTCTTAAAATACTTGACAAAGTGAGCCTACAAAATCTCATATTTTTCTAAAAAATTACCCATTCATGTTGCAGGGAAGAGATCACCCTGAACGTCCTCGATTGCTATAATCAACGATGGTACGGCGCATTTTTGCGCAAAACAAAAAAAAAAGTCATACGGCTTCGATTTCGCCAAAATTCAAGAAAATTTAGAAGATACCAAGTTCACTTCACAACGTCGGCATCAGAGTTAAGACACTCCAAGGAGAGTTCTAATCACCACCGCAAGCATCCCCCTACTTCCCCCCTCGACTGTCATTTCATTTCGATTGAGAATCCGGAGATGCCAAGCTTCTCCCGAGCTGTCCCTTCGACGCCCTCTTGTCAATGACTCCGATGCATACGAAAGGCACAACCTTCCATCTTCCATGTCTCTAAAGAGCGCGACTCTTCTCTAGGTCACGAACGCCATTCCCTCTCTGTCGTGAGCCGCTGGACATCATTGCTCTGAACAGCTAATGGCCACTTGAAGCGGAGACCCTCGAGCCAATGAGCTCTTGAACACCATGTTCTCCGAGCATGTCCTGTGTGTAGTTAATCCCTTGATGCCCTTAGCTCTAGGTGAATACAGCCTGTACAGAGCTCTCGGCAGGCCAAAAAAGGAAGTTTAGGCGATGTTTTGTGTTTGCTGGAATCGGATTGCCTCGCTGTCGCAAGCTCTCATTCGGTGCAAGAGTCGGCTATGATAGTACAACTCTCTCTTTATAACGAGTAAAATCGTTGACATCAAAGTCGCGTAGGATACGAAACATGATAAGGAAAGAAGAGGAGTGAATATCATGGAATAAATCACGTGGGGATCAATGTTAGGTAGTTGATTTTATCGGTATCTTTCTGTCGTTTACACAATTCTATATCATAGCAAGCGATCATGGTGTCGATTGTACAGTCAATTCAGACTTGTGAAAACATGTGCAAGAACAACATAGGCACATGTCGGAGAGAGCTCCCATCCTTTTCTAACATGGTTTTGCTTGTACCATGCCTCCGGCTAGATTCCGGAAGTTGTCGACTCTCCTGCTTATACCGTGCCTCTCGTTCTGAAATAGATTTTGGAGTGAACAAACTACGTCTTACGATCGCTAGAGATCACATGCACAAGAAGCGTTTGAATGAACAGAGCTCACAAGTATGATTCCCCGGTGGAGAAGATGAGCTCACGACTTTGCAAACCTAGATTCTCTTGCGGTGATCGTTTAAGTCACAAAATCAAAATAACAAGCATCTGATTCGCTTTTGCCTGGCGTGGTATTGCATGATGAGTGGTCAGTTTGAGCCCCAAGCCTGGCTTGCACACTAACATTGGCTGTCACGCTCACGAGAAGACTACGCTTTCTGAAGTTTGTCTCCTGTTTCGATTTGATGGTTAAAGATTGTCATCATAAGCTGTTAATTAGGGCCTCAATAGGGGAGTTTTTTTCATTTAAGGTATTTTTATATATGTATCTTTTGATTTGTAGAAGATTTCTTTATTTATAGGAGATTCTAGGATGGCTTAGATTGGTGTATATATGTGTAATTATATTCAAGTAAGAGTAGAAAATACAGAAGAGAAAAGGTTGTTTTATTGTTCAATAAAGATTGCTTGTGTCACTTTGCCACCATACTTTCATAGCGCACATCAGTCTGTGCTCAAACCCTAGTTATGGCAAATAAGATCATTGGCAAATAAGATTAGAATTGGCTAGATATGGCAAAAGATCATTGGCAAATGAGATTTGGGTCAAATCAATAAAAGTTTGTGAAAGTGTTGGGAGATTTAGTCAAATAAGATATATTTCCATGAAATGATTTGTTGATTTCATTTCATAGGATTCTTGCCTAAACGGTCCAACTTTTCCTTTTTTATTTGGTTGTGCAACTTCTTTTCATTTCTTATGTTATATGAGATGACGATGTAAAGGATAGTCAAATATGAATTTTTCGATTTACAAGCACGCACTCAGGTGCAGATGCTTACAGGTGCAACAATAGAAAGAAATCACTCTTTTGTACTCTGTAAAATATGACAAAAAGTTGTCTAACACATAGAAAATAGAGGTGTCAAAATGGATCAAAGACTCATATTTTAACTCATATTAGATAATATGAGTCATAAATAGTTTACTTTAAAAGGTTAAATGGCTTAGCTTAATAACCTAATGGGTCGTAAATAGGTTTTAAATATGTCATAACCGAATTACTTAATTAATTTTAAGTATTATAAAATTTATTTTAAATGTTATTATCAAGTCTGAAAATTTTGATATTCTAATTATTTTATTTTTTAAAAGTAAAAATTCAACTATTTTTATTTTCCCTTTTTTTCTTTCCTTTTCTTTTTCTCCTTTTTCCCTCTTTCTGAGTTGGTTGCTGGCCAAGAGGCGAGGGATGAACTCACTTGATTCTGGCGACTGGCAGAGCAAAAAAAATGAAAATATATTTTTAAAAAAGAAAATAATTAAAATAAAAATAAAAAATAGAAAAATTATCAAATAAAGCACATTGCATAAAATTATTTTAACAATACATTTTTTTTTACAAAATCATGAATTAAAATTTCTTGGACTTGGTTAAATATGTAAGCGTTTTAATAATACGGGTTTTGTTGAGTATGAACACAGGTCACCAAAATTGTATTGTATAAATATGGGTAAAACGGATTAAATGGGTCAGACCACATTTGACCCAACCCATCTATCTGACACCCTTATTGATAGTCATGGAGGACAACCAGATTGGTAGAGGAAGGAGGAAGAAGATAAAAATCTATTTTTCATTTTTTATTCCATCTTATTTGACACGTGTCAATTTATTATTGGGTATGAGTAAAAAATGTGCGACACATCAACGATTGTCGTGGCGCTTAATAACCGCTGAATATTTTCTCATGATTCTCACAAGGGACCTTTACGACTTAGCTGCCGCTGGTCTTAACATTTTGGCTTGGATGAGAAACATTTTCGGAAAAAAAAAAAAGGAAATAGACGAGAGTGCAGCAAAATAGAAATGAAACAGCACACAACGGATCCATCCCTCTTTCCTAAAAAAAATTAAGCAAAATTAAGTAGAAGAAAAGCAATACCACATTTCAAAACTAGCCGTTACAATTCAAAAGACTTTTACGAACGCTCCTCCTCCTCCTCCTCTTCTTGTTTCGTTGGAGATCGCAACATCTGTCGCCTCAAGCCATCTTCTTCTTTCCTACCTCACTTTCTCAGTCTCTCTGTCTCTCCCTCTGTTCACTCCCACGCATATTATCTATCTGTGGAGATGTTCACGGACGGGGTGGACGAGGGCGAAGCAGGTAACTCCAGCTCTTCACTTTTCTTGTCCATGCGGGCATCAGGCGTTCTTCAAATCTTTGGTTTTTTTTTTTATTCTACCCTGCAGCGTTCTTGTCTCAATTAGTGGATTTGAAGGAAAGTTTGTGAAATTAGACACCCGATGGGCCGTATATTCCTTTTGACCGCCCCTGCTCGAGGTTCTTGGTTCTGAACCTTGACAGCGACGAGAGTTTATCTCTCGTTTGCAGCTAATCTTGCGTTTCAGCTTTCAAGATGAATTGTTGCCTTTTAAGTAATAGTGGAAAATGTCGGTAATAGAGAAGCTATCGTAACATCACAAACAAAAAGGGAAAACTATAGTAATTCAGGAAAGAAAGGTTCAAATTGTGTCCTTAAATTGCCTCGGCATATCATTTTCTTGATCAATGGCTTGCAGGGATCGGATGTAGGAGAAGCACCTGCTCGCTCTCCTTTAGCAGAGAAGCTCAGCGGAGTAGACCCATTTTCTAAATCTCCTTTCGGGTTTAACAACAACAGTTACATGTCAACCCACATTTTATCTCTGCTGAAATTTCACTCTGGTCTCCTCACGCCTCACAGAGTCGTAGTTCCCCCTCTGGGAAAAGGTGATGACGATGATTTGGTATGTGATGAGGAAAGTCCCCGATGATATGGATTGTTCCTAGGACGACTCATTGAAGGCAGTTCTCCACCGATAAGACGAAGAAGAACTGTTTGGTCATTTGCCCCACTCGAGAGTGAAATCTAGCACTGGGCAACCTTTAAACAGACATACGTCAGATGGGGGATTAGGAAAGAGGACCTGTGATTCGAGTGGTCTAACATCTGCACCTGCAAGCAGCCATATGCTTTGAGAGCGAATTCTACGACGCAATGTGGGCGTGAGATGATCCTCCAAACCAGTTAATCTGAGGTAAATATTAGCGATATAGCTGTTGCACTGATGGTTGTCAATTTGTAATCGATTGTAGAGAAATCTGACACGTGTGAACATTGTGGAAAGTGGCGTAGCAGACTTGGGGACTCCTAGTGCACCCCCAATAATGGATAATGGAATTGAAGAGAAGAGCTTTCAAGTGGAAAGTGAATGTGAGGAAACTTTCAGAGGATCAGTAGATATCAACAAGACGAGTAACTATTTACCAAAAAAAAAAAAACAAGACGGGTAACAGACCACGTTTTTTCTGAAAACTTGGAGGATATTGAAGGTACAGCAGATTGTGGATGTAAAGTCCACCATAGGAATTTTATCTTACTGTTACCTTTCTATGCATTGCAATACATAACCAATATTCCTTTACAAAACACAGAGTGAGAAATACCAATCACGATGAGAAGGAAGTAAAGATACTGCACCGGCTGAAAAACTCGCTGGAACATTCGCCTTATTATAGCGCCAGGTATGGTTCTCATTCACAATTCACAGTCCACATCTTCTCATTCTGCTGGTAGAGATTATAGCTTGAGCTCTTCTGGGTTCCACTTGTTTAAGCCAGTGTCTGCTTCAAATTAAGTATCAACTTTTTTAATTCTTTGTTCTATAAAACACCAGCTACTATAAGTCCCCAGCATTGTGCTAAAGTGATAATGCTTTTATCTTTCTAATGTCAGATTTTATCCGTTTCCTAATGGCATTGTACTTTTGATTACTGCAGCGGTCAACATGCTTGGCAAACACCCGTAGCATATGATGCATGTATTCACTTATGTCTAGTCTATATGCATGGGCAAGGGGCTGTACAAAGGCACCTGAATTTCTGAGGGATGAATGCCTTGTCTTGAGCAATGCCTTTGGGTAGCCTAATTTTTAGCTTTTCATCAAATGTCATTTGTTTATTTATTTACTTTATGAATGCCTTATCTACTTTGAAGTCTGCACTGGTCCATGTCTATCGTCCTCTGATTATGCAGACTACAGAAGTTTTTGTTGCATCCAATTAGTGTCAAATTAAGGGAGGGACTGCAAAGAACGTTCAATCTTGTCCTTTGAAGGGAAAAAGGATTGTTGGCAAGATAAGAGTTGAAGGTATGGTTTTGATGTTTCCATTGCAGCAACTTTAAAATATATATGCCTTTCAATTGCGGATCAATTCTGGAAAATTGTCAAGTTCCTACTCTTCTCTAGATTGATATTTCAAATACCGAAGTTTGAAGCAAAATTTTGTCCGCAAGCCTGGAAATAAAAATATGCATCTTTTAATTATCAGTAGCAATCAATCAGTGTAAAAATGCCCATGAAACTGTAGTTAGAAGATTTCGAAGATTTCGAATTGTCCCAAGGAGAAGCTTAAGAGCGCATATACGCAGCGCAATTGCACCTGCAAGCAAGATTAGAGTACGTCAGACACGTTTCCTCGCTTGTCAAAACTGGCGTGAATTCTCTTAAACTATAATACCAGAATGTTATTTTAAAATAAGAATTTCAAGGCATGTTTGTTTTTGTTTCTAAACAGCATTTGTTAGGTCGTGTTTCAGAATTTGTAAGACAATGAACAATGTGCTCATAAATTATAACAATCCTTCTGGTGAAGCTGTTATCTCAAGGAAGCAGGAATGTTCTTTTACATTTTAATCAGGCTGCCCGGCCCGCCCTTTACATTCTTGCCAACATGACTTATCGTACACGCACAGAGAAATAGGCGGCTAACTTCAAAGGCATCAGAGGGATGTGATGACCATCACTGTTTTTATAACATAGAACAGGATGTTAAGCTAGTGAGTAGCATGTGATTTTTGATTTGGAGCTCAAATCCTATGAATCATAAGCCGTGATACGAATTCAAATTTCCCATCTTACAATATGAAGCTTAGCTTCCACACTTCACCAAACAAGAAAAATCCCACGAAACATCTCGACCAATCATTACTCCCATTAGGTCACAAAAACTTCAAAAGATCTCACGCCAAAAACTTGGATAAAAAAAATCATATAGCAGAAACGAAAAAGCAAGAATGTAAATACAGCATTAACTGCGATGTGCATAAAAAGTGGATGCAATTGACTAAGCAAATGAATCGGATTTGAAGATGCTTACTTCTGCTTCAATCCCCAGTTTGCCATTCTGACGCAGTGGTGCAGTTTCTTTGTCAAGACAAGATTAGAGTCGCCTGGTTCAGTTCGACCAGCTTCACCAAGTGCTGGTTTGTTTATGTGTCAAAACAAAATGTCGCACTTGTTTTGGACGATACAATGCATATGATACAGGCTCTGAGGTGTGGTCTTGTACGCTCTGCTAAAAATGAACAAATGACAAAACCAAAAAATTGACGCCCAATGGGTGGTATAACATCTACAAATATATATAATTCGGCAAATTTGCAGCATTTGCCATGTCTCTCGACAGAGTATCTATCGAACTTCAGCCACTGAACAAGGGGACTCAGGATCCTTTTCTTGAAGAGCATTTCCTAGTTATAGCTGCATCTAAGAAGCAAATCTATCATCCAATCTCTACCAGTGTAGAAAGGAAAGAAAGGAGAACAGAACGTCAAATGGCCCTTTCTTTGGAATACAGATGGAGTACACATAGGGCCAAAGTAACAAAGATCAGTAGTCTGATACGTACTAGATATATGTTTGAGCAATTACTTCATGGAGATTAAGAAAAAGTTTATGTTTCGTACTGAATGAAATTTTTCCCAGGCAATAATATACGTGGATGGGATCTGAAAATAGATGAAGGCACATAATGCAAGAGCATAATAAGATCTATCATACCATACTCAATTTTCTTTCATGCCCTCAAGAAACAGAAAAACAATCTAGCACGGCAGCACCATGTAGAAAGCATACATACGGTTCACATCTTATCTACCATAAAATGGTTCAAAACATTGATATCGAGTAAATATTGCGCTAACCTACCGCATCCTGTCCCATAGTCCAGGACATGTTGCAACAAATATTTGACTTGAGAAGACCCCTTGCAATTTCGTTATTAAGTCAACGAGTTTTAAACACAGCATTCACATTCTTTCACGGATCTCGATTTCTCAATCTTCTTTCTACGTTTCTTCTAGAATCCTTTTCAATCGTGTGCTACGGTTTTCTAGCATCTCCACAAGCATTAGTTTTGTATCTGATTGGAGCTTAAGGATTCTCATATCAATTGTAGCCATTCTCAAGTTTTCGTCCTTCAGGATTGTACTTTTAATTAAATGAGTAGAAAAGCTTGGAGCAATAAACCTAGTGGGACCAAGAAACATAGCTCCATCACATTAATACTCCAAGTTCTTTCCTTTGGATGTTATTCTAGGCCAAGTCCAAATTTGATAGATACGAGAATTACTTGGATGACTTGACTTATATCTTCTCAGCTACTTCATCTACAGGGAAAGTAAGAGACTTACATTGCTGACAAGTTTTCCTACTGTTGCTTGCAAGTAGGTCTCGTATTTTGTTCTCAGTAGAACTGTGATTCCATTCATCTTTTCTCCGAAAGGTGACTTCTCATCACCAGTCTTGTTGATATTTACCGACCCTCTAAAAGCTTCCTCATGTTCACTTTCAGCTTGAAAGCTTGTCTCTTCAATTTCATCATCCATTATCGGGAAAACACTATGGGTTCCCAAGTCTGAGACGCCACTTTCCACAACATACACATGAGACAGGTTTTACTACAATCATATACGAGTTGACAACAATCAGTCCAACGTCTATAGCACTTGCATTAGATTAGGTGATTTAGAGGACCATCTCGCACCCATTGTGTAGTAGAACTTCCTCCCCAAGCATATGGCTGCTTGTAGGTGCATACGACAAACTACTCATAGCATAGGTCCTCATTCCTAATCCCCCCATCTGATGTATGTCTTCTATAAGCCCTGAACACTTCAATTTTGAGATTCTCCATCGCCAACCCTCTGGTCAAAGGACACCCTATGCTGGATTTCACACTCGAGTGGGCATATGACCAAACACTTCTCCGTCGTATCAGTGGAGGACTGGCTTCTATGAATCGTCTTCTTCATCAGTGTACGAGCAATCCATATCATCCAGGAAAGAAGCGGCACTTTCCTCATCACTTCCCAAATCGTTGTCATCGTCTTTTCCCAGAGGGGGAGCTACAACACTGAGAAGCTTGAGGAGACCCAAGAAAAATTTCAATGGAGGTCAAATGGGGATTGACATCAGTATTGCTGTTGAACCCTAGAGGAGATTTAGGAAATGGGTCTACTCCGGTGAGCATGTCTGTTAAAGCAGAGCGAGCTGGTGTCTCCTACATCCGAGCCCTGCAAGCCATTGATCAAGAAAATGATATGCCGAGGCAATTTAAGGACAAAGCTGAACCTTTTCTTACTAAATTACTATCCTCTTTCCCTTTTTGTTCGTGATGTTACTATAGTTTCTCCATTACTGATCTTTTCCAATATTACAAAAGAAAGGCCACAATTTATCTTGAAAGGTGAAACGCGAGATAGCAGCAAATGAGAGAGACACTCTCGTGGCTGTCAAGGTTCAAGAACAAAAACCTCAAGAAGATTTAGGGGGGTTGGGGGGGGGGAGGAGAGAGAGAAGGGAATAATTGAGGCAAGAACACGCAGGGTAGAATCAGGAAAAATCGAAGATCTGAAGAACGCCCGAGGCTCCCATGGACAAGAAAAGTGAAGAGTCGAAGTTACCTGCTTCACCCAGCTGATGAAGGCCTTGTCCGACGCGTTAGCGAACATCTCCACAGACAGATAATTTAGTGCGTTAACACAGAGAGAGAGAGAAGATGCCTTCAGGCGAGAGAGATGTTGCGAGCTCAAACAGAGCAAGAAGAAGAGGAGAAGGAGGAGGAGCGTTCCTGAACGTTAACGGCTAGTTTTCAAATAAATCGACACGTGGCAGTTGTGGTGAAATCAAAAAATAAAAAAATAAATTTTTATCTTCCTCCTCCTTCCTTTGTCGATTTGGTTGTCCTCTATGGCCGCCGGCGCTTCCTCCTCCATCACAGAGATCCATCCCCGTCCGGCCAGCGTCTCCATCCCTTCCAGCATCACTAGCAGTCGGCCCAGGCTACCCTTCCGAGCCGATGTTACTCTCTATCCACCCTCCCCCTGGCTGCTAGCATCTTTACCCCCACAAGCTACCCCATGGCCATCGGCGCTGCATTCAAGCATCTTTTTTGGTTGGCTCTTCAGATTTTGACTATCCATGGCTGCTAGCACCAAACGAAAACACTATCACTTGGGGTCATAGCTCCAGATCTAAAAGTTCGGTCGGAGGCCATGGACAAGTAAAGCTTGCGGCCATGGATGAATAAAGCTTGTGGACATTGTCGAGCCCAGATTTGGACAAGTAACGAGCCGCTATGAGCGATGACGAAGAGCTTGGGTCGACTGTAAGTGACGCCGGACAGAATGGTGCTATGCAACGGAGGAGGAAGCACCGGCAGACTAGAAAAGGATCAAAATAATACCATGAGTCTTACGTGATATTCACAAACCCAAAAATAATCATAAGCAGGAATTGAAGGGAAGCGCTTCGTTAACTCATCTTTGCTTTATATCATCTTCTTCTTCTTCATCGAGCTCCTGGCGATGGCCGGCCGGCCGAGCTTCGTCGAGCTTGGCCATGGCGTCCAAATGAGCCGCCGGAGGACTGCCGGCCGCAAGGTCTTCTTTTGGCTCGCATCCTTTATCTTTTTTTTTTTAAATCTTTTTATCTTCTATCTCTTTCTAGATTTTTTTCAAGCTTATTTTCTCAGATGTGGCGCTTAGCGGCTGCCATGTGTCTTAAGAAATTAGTAAAAACAAGAATTAAGCTGGTAATTTCCGTTAATCAAATTAGAGGGAGTTAATGAAAGGATCCGACCGTACAAATTTGACGGGCAATTTGATTCGACTACATCCATTAAAAGTCGAGTCTCTCACAATTGCTTATTGAATACTCTGTATTTGTATATTACGAGATTGGATGTCTTGATGAGATGAGTTGCCATTTTTGGACATTATTAGTTAGAATAAGGTTAATTAGAGATACAGATAGTTCGAACGCGAACACAAAAATGGGGACGTGGACATTTAATATAGACATTTATAATAGAGATTGATTTTCGATTTTTCAATGTACTTTAGAAGATGAGGTTTTCATTTTTATGGAACCGGCAGTTCAATTTGGTAAATAAGTGAGATATTTGGGAATCGCTTTTTAATTTACAGTGAACCCTTAGATTATGATTTTATCCATGATTTAAGATTTACAACTAAAAGTTGTCTTAGCAAATTAGGTGATCTTGTATGGAATTTTATGGAAAACAATTGGAAATCAATGATGTATTTGTTTCGCGAAAAATGAATGGTTTTGAAGAATATTTTTTTAAAAAAATTATCGTTTGTATCTTCTCAAATAATTAGTTTTCATAAAAATATTTTATTATTAACAAAAGTTCATGTGTAAATATTTTCATAAACAGTGAAAATATTTTTTGTTTAATAATTTTTGTAAGTGATACAAGCGATTATTTTTAAAAAATATATTTTTAAAAATATTCATTTTTAATGAAATAAATAAAGTCCAAATAAGTTCTTTTTGAAATATAATTTGTATATAGTATAGATAAAATACTATGTGTGAAGGGAGGGTCCGGGAGGACACGTGTCACTCCCTTGCTCCTTTCTTACTTCTTTTTCTCTCGTCCTTACTCTATTTTGCTAAAAATCTTTTCATGTCTTTGTCTCCTCCTTTCTCTTCCCATTATGATTTTTTAATTTCTATTACACTCATATAATTATCTTTAAGATTTTTTTTTTGTTTAAAGGTCTGAGTCGTGCTCCTTCAATTCTCTTTTGCACTTTATGGGTTAACGTCGTACTTTAGTGAAATCCAGAATCATTCGATCGAGTAAGTCTACTTTCATTTTATCCAACACGCTCTTATATATTTCTCTTTAATTCATTAAACTGCATTCCACATGTTTATCATATTTATATTTCTTTATTATATCATCTCAAAAAAATTATCTTGATTATTTTTCAGTTGTCTTGATAATTACGATCAAATCTTAGCTTTAACAAATTTGCAATAACCTTTTCCTATGAATTTATTAAATTATGATGGGATGATCTAATTTATTTTCTTAATATCATATTATAACCTGAAAATGAGACACTATAGAGGGTACGAGTAAGCCTCACCTTGATTAGTGATCATAAGCTAACGATAGATTGATTTCTAGTTTCGTCATGTGATCGATTTAGAAAGCTTAGCCTAAAAGATCGAGATTGCACATCGTGGTTAGATCATGAAAAAGTCTATAATCACGAGGTAACAATATCAATTCTTTCTTTACGGCATACCGTATTGCGAAAAGGTATACAAACAAATTTACAATCATTTCATTTACAACAAAATATGCTTCAAACTTATTTTTCTATAAAAAAAATCAAATTCTAGGTTCAATCTCAAATACGCCCCAAATTTTATTGTCCAAAAAAAGTTATCAATTTTTTGTTCTAATCCTAAATTTTTCCCAAACTTCTTTTTGTCTAAAACAATTTCCAACTTCAGTTGAGTGCCCCTGGTAGCTCTCCACCTAAGAATCGTGTTAGTTATTTTATATGGCATTTTCACATCGGTGACAAATCTACATCTGCAACATGACGTGGAAAATTATCTATCAAATGAAACCGTTTTTATATAAAAATTCAAAATGGACATCCACCAATGATTTTTGAACATACAGCTTTTTGACTGGAATTAAAGTTAATAATTTTTTTTAAAAATGAGTTTTGGGGCAAATGTGGGGTTGGACCTCAATTTGAGAGATTCTTTTTTGGACAAAAAATAGGGAAGAATGAAGGTAGACATCTCTTTCCATTATATAGTACGACAATCTATATAACAAGAACGTTAAAAAAAACATAATATAATCATAGACAAATTAATACCCTAGCGGTCGATATTACTCATATGTTTTTGTTCTTTTGTCAATCAAAATAAAGTCGTCGGTGTAACATTACAGAAACCTTTCACGAGTATTATAATAATTCACCGTATCTAATCAGTAAATAAAATTCGAATAATCCGATTTCTGCCTCTATCTAATGATTTTTGGTTAGTGCTTGATGATAGACCCTAAAAGTAAAAATAATAATTACAGTGGATATTCATAATTTTTTTCGATGTAGCAAAATAGTCCAAATTTATATACGGCATTATATAGCATCTAATTCAATTTTATTCGGGATATATTTGTCACATTTGTATGATTTTGGAAAACCTTTTGCTACACAAAAAAAAAATTAGGGCATTTATATCACAATAGGCTAAGATTAGGATCTCCAGCGACGCAAAAATATTATAAAGTATTCATATCACGATGTACATAGTTTCGAATTTTTTGCGGTATTTACTCAAGATGAAATGCAAATTTCCGGACATTCTGCCGAATTAAAGAAAAGAGAGAGAAAAAAAAATGAGAAGAAGGAGAAAAAAGCTGGCGTTTTTCTTTTTTCCGAAATTAAAAAAAAATCCATTTAAAGCAAAAATTCGCGTTCGAATTCGAATCCAGTCCACGATGCTTTAAAAATCTTGAAACCGAGAGCGAAGAGCCCAAACTCGCGGGAGGTCGTCTTCTCCGCCTTCTCCCCTCCGGCTTCCTTCAGGTCTCAGCCTGTAGGGTTTTTGATTCGGCTCCCGTTCCGCCTTCTCCCCTTCCGTCACTCGTCCTCCTCCTCCGCCGCCGTTGCCTCTCGTCACGCGGCGGTCCAGATCGCCGGCGATCTGCCGGCGCTCAATCGCGGGCGGTTTCGGTAACCCTGAGTCGGCACGGCCGATTTGGGTGTCGTCGTCCCTCCTAGGCGAATTTTGATCGGTTATGGCGCCCACGAGGAAGTCCAGGAGTGTGTACAAGCGATACTCGAATTTAAATGAGGTTTCTCCGGATAAAGACGTCGGGAGCTCGAAGAGCAGTCGGAATCGGGTGAGTGGCCGCGTCTGCTCGAACAGCGCTTTCCTTTGACGCAGGGACGAGCGTGAGCTGAGGCTCATTCAATTTTGCCTGTAGAGGCGCTCCGTGCCGTGGCTATTCCTCTTTGAGTCTCGGGTTTAAGATTGCTCGCATTTTGTTGTGGTGGGTGCTTGGATGATTTATGTGGAGACGAGTTTGTTGAAAAGTTGCGTCTTTACTGCAGAAGAAGAAGTTGGGTGATCTAGGACCGCAGTGGAGCAAGGAAGAGCTCGAGCGCTTCTACGAAGCTTATAGGAAACATGGGAAAGACTGGAAGAAGGTATGCTGTTGTGTGGTGTCTAGTCTGTATCGTCTCTTTGATGGTAATTCCTTCGGCTGGTCTCGAATGGTTGTTGTATCTCTATCAGTCGCGCTTCTAATTTGATAGCATTCAGCAAAATGCTGGTTGTGCACAATGATAATAGCCAATGAGTCAATATACTGCGTCGGCCTTGGCTGGTCTGGATTTGTTTGACGGGAGATGATGAGCTTTTGATGGTGCATTAGTGTTGATGGGTATTCAAGTCCTCGAGCTAGGTAGCTAGGGCCGTCCTGTTTCCTGTATACCCCTCATATGTATATGTAAATGTTCAACGTTGCCTTTCATTTCCTTTGTTGGATCTCTGCTGCACTTGTAGATGGCTCTGTTCCCTCTTCTACTCTATCCGCTCCTTTTACTGATTGGTGGGAAAAGAATTATGAAGTCGTGCAGTTACAGCACTTCTTTTATTTCTATAAGATTCTAGATGAAACTTCTCTTTTAACTGTGCTTTATCTTCCTCCTTGTTTAGGTGGCTGCTGCCGTGCGTAACAGATCCGTTGATATGGTTGAGGCTCTCTACAACATGAACAGAGTAAGAAGCTTTGGTTGTATTCATAATGGTTACAGTTTGATTTCTTTGCGCAAATATGATGTCGATTGAAATATTTACCATTTTTTGGAGAAATTCAATAGCTGCCTGGAGTTTCTTACACATAAGGGCGATATCTTATTAAAATGTCATTTGTTGTGTTATTGTTTGTTGCTTTCAAGTCACTATAATCTGCAGCAAGTTTTAAGTAACGTATTGTGCAAATACTTGTGAACATGCGAACAAATGTCAATCTTGCACCTGAATGGGCTGTTAATTTGGGGTTCTTCTATATCCCACTAGCTTCATGTTCCGCTCTATTTTGTAATCATGTGGTTTAAACATCACAATCTCTACTTAAAGCAGTGCAACCTAACATGATCAAACATGAGTGCTGTGGGATGAAAGTCTGGACATGTTTATGAGCATCTAATTTGCATTACTGCTGGCAATATGTTTTTTGACTGATTGCTTCCTCTTTTGGCTCTCTATTCTTTCTTGACTAAATGATTCTAGTTTTTATTTATCTCTTTGTTTTTTTTTTAAATGATCTCCTGCAGTGCTATAAGGTCCAATATTGACCTATTAACTGTGACTAGCTGTTTCTAGTTGATGAGTAAGAACATGTGTTGATAGAGTGTTTTGGTAGTTTCTAAGCAATTCTTGATCTACTTTCAGGCATATTTATCCCTTCCCGAGGGTACAGCTTCTGTGGTTGGTCTTGTAGCAATGATGACCGATCACTACAATGTTCTGGTATGTCTCCAATAAATGTTTCTCTTAGGCAAAACAGCACTCTCTCTCTCTCTCTCTCTCTCTCTCTCTCTCTCTCTCTCTCTCTCTCTCTATATATATATATATATATATATATATACATACTGGAGTTCAGTATTGCCACATGTCTTTTGAGAGCTTCTTTCTGCTGATCTTGGCATTTTAATCTAGAACAATATTATTTTTATCTTCTTTGAATGATCGCGTTTCTAGATATTGGTCTTTCCTATAGTCTTTTCCTAGATAATTTTTTCCTTCTTTACGTTTGCTTATATTATCAAATGGAAACCAAAAGATTGAGGAGCATTTAAGACAAAATGTCTATGTTTATTGTTTGGATCAGATGGTCTCATGCTATGTGCTTTGGAATTGATGGCCTTGTATATGAAACAGTTTTCCTGGCGTGTTAACTAAATCTTCCTATTTCATTTTAAATTGACAGGAGGGAAGTGATGAAGAAGAGAGCAACGATGGAACGGAAATCAGAAACACACCGAAACGCAAGCGTGGTAAAGTTCAGCTTGGTGGTTCAAGAGAAGACCTACATCCCAGAGCTGACTTGTCTAATGATGGTTGCCTGTCATTATTGAAAAGAAGACGTGTTGATAGTAAGTACCTCACCTTTATTCGAAACAGGTCTTATTGCTTTCTGTATTTGCTTTGTTCATTTCTGGGAAAATTAGGCTGTAAAATTTGATGAATAGTTGTTGTAAAATCTGTTCGTTAAGTCTGGTTTTGAGCGTGTGAGTGTGCATGTATTAAGTGAAATTCAAGAGTTGAGCTTGAATGCTTTCTACTGTATCTTACCATTAAGCAAGTGGATTTTACTGAAGCTGTTTACGTGTTCCAGGTACCCAACCACGTGTTGTTGGCAAAAGGACTCCTCGTTTTCCTGTTTCTTTCTTGTACAAGAAAGATGGCAGAGAAAATCATGTTTCACTGGGCAAGAGAGGCCGGAAGCCAGAGGCTGATGCTACAGATGATGATGTTGCACATGGAGCAGCACTGGTTCTAACTGCAGCTTCCCACAGGGGAGGCTCCCCACAAGTTTCTCGAAGTCCTTACAGTAGAAAAGCACAGTTAAAAGCATCGCCTGTTCAGAGCTGGGAAAAGATGGTATTCAGCTTCCATCTGCATGTTCGTCCACTTGCCGTTTTGTTTCTCAGTTGATATGTTTACAACTGTCTTTTTTCATCATTTAGCATTCTCAATCGGATGCAACCAAGTATGGTGATGCTTCTCTGGACGAAGAATGGCTGGAAGGGAGCATTGGCAGTAGGGGAACAGAAAATGGAGACTATGAAAAGTATACAAGGTCCTTGACGGACATAGAAGGTGTTGGCACGGTAGAAGTTTGTCGGAAAGGGAAGAAGTTCTATGGAAAGAAAGAGAAAGCTGGGGGCATGGAAGAGAAAGAGTTTGAAGATGGTGGTGGAGCTTGCAGTGGAACAGAAGAGGGAGGCAATGATAATTCACTGAAGGGAAAAGTCAAGTTTGAAGTTTCAAAGGAGAAAATAGAGCACTCTCATCAAACTCAGAGAAAGAGAAGCAAGAAGCTTTTCTTTGGAGGTGCTTCATCTGTTTCTTTTATGAATGTAACATTTTATCACTGGCTTCCTTTTTCGGTCTCCTTTCTACTTTACCTTCACAAAGATAGTTCAAATTTGCATCTAGGCCGCTCTTTTACTAGAGCTTTTGTCACCTGAATGCATAGTTGAAGCTTGCTAGTAGTATGAAATCTTTCTTTTTATATTGTGGTTTGGAAGATGGTAGTAAATTCTGAAAAGTGGCCATATTTTGTTGAAATTTGGTTGTCATGCAGTTTTACTTCGTAGTCATATCATATAACATACCTGACATTTAAACCAAAGCTATATCTCCTGGAAATGCACTTAGATATCTTAGTGATTTGAGTAGTCAACTGGATAACAGTATTGTAACCTGACTTTGGAATTCAGAGTTGATTTTTTTGGAGGTTTTCTTTATGTGGTTTTTCTTTTTTCTTTTATTTATTTATTTTTTTTTTTTGGGGGGGGGGGAGGGGAGGAGAGGGAAGGTGAGGCTTTGAGGGACCACAGATATTAGGACTCGGGAAGCTATCCACTTTTCCTTTCCTTTGCTTCTTTCATGTGCATTTATGCACTTGGCTGTTTTTTGAAAGCATAATAGTCTATTGGTGGACCAGTGACTTGAAACATGTCAACACTAAACCACCGTAAGAACCCTCCATGGTAGACCATTCTCCTATCAGGATTTGGGCAGCTGTCCACTTTTCCTCTCCTCTGCTTCTTTTATGTGCATAATAGCTGTCCACTTTTATGTGCACTTTGCTGATGTCTGAAAGCATAATAGCTTATTGTTGGATCAATGACTTGAAACATGTCAACCCTAGAGCACTGTAAGAACCCTCAATGGTAGACTATTCTCCTAGACTAAAGTTGCAGGATAAAGGAGCAGAATGTGAACACTGGATATTTTAATGCATTTGGCATCCTTGTTGTGCTTTGGGCAGGGGTGGCTATATAATTCTTGACCTGGCATAAAAACACAATCCTTGACACAATATGAACTTAGTGGGAGAAACCTCTACATGACACGACGCATATTGACAGCTCTGCAAGTCATTCATGAACATTTTAATGCCAAATAGATCTTTGCCACTTTTTGTACTTCTCCAGATTTTTCTTTGTTGTCCAGCGCATACTATCTACTAAACGGTTGTGGTATCATATGCAGATGAAAGCTCTGATCTTGATGCTCTGCAGACATTGGCTGATTTGTCATTGATGATGCCAGTTTCGACCATGGAATCTGGTTAGTCTTATAAAATTCTCTGCTTTATTCTGTATTTCACAGACACATGTACATGCAGAACACACTTATGAGTTTATTGCTGTGGTTTCTTATACTCTCAATTGCTATTAGTGCAGTATTGCTGTATGGTTCTGTTCAATTTGCTGCCTTTTCAATATTTTAGAAATTTGTGGCACAGAATCCTCTGTCCAGTTGAAGGAAGAAAAAATAACTCGGGATATAGATGATAAGTTGACTGTGCCTGAAGCCACCTCTGGAGATCGTCAAAGAGATAAAGTCTTAGGGAAGGAGAAAACTTCTGCAGTTGATAGTAGAAAATCAAATCTTGCGAGGGCCTCAGCTATCAATTCTGATGCTATCTCCAAAGCAAAGGGGCAATTGCTGTCGAGCAATAAATCAGGGAAAAGAAAATCTAAGCAAATAGCATCTAAGGTGAGCAGCAGGAATAATTAATTTGCATGGTTGGATATATTGACTGAGCTTATCCCCGGTGCCGCCCTTTTATTTCTGAAATGGTTTTTACTGACTGCAGGTAATAAATGCTGAAGCTCATAATAATTTTCATCTAGGTGAATCTCTGAAAGATGAGGTGAGCACATGATATTTGATTCTCAACACTCTTATATGTTGCTGATATTGTGTTCCTTTTTAGTTAGGGTACACTCTGGTAGCCCTCTGATAAATTGGGTTTTTCCACTTTTCTAGAATCTAAATAAATAACATAGTTGTATGGTCTACAAATGAAAAGGATCTTGCTTCTTTCTTTTTTATGATATTCTGAAAAGCAACAAAAAGTGTCATAACATTCTCGGGCAAGGAATCTTCCTGTAGGTTCTAGTCCTCTTGCTATTACTTCCAAAGAGTAATCTTATATGAACAGTTATATACAGACTAGTTAGAAACTAATTGCTGGCATGAATAAGATATGAAGCTTTTGTTCTACAGTATCCTATAACACTACTTGCTGAAAACTTAACTCTGCACCTTCCTATGATTTCAACACTCTTAGATGTCACTTTTGAGAGAACTATTGCTGCACTGCTGCAGTATAGAGCTTTGAAGTTACAGTATTAAAGTTAAATAATCCTAAGGGGCTCTTCTTCTGTGCTGACCTTAAAGAGAAGGTACAGGCCAATGTGCTGGTTGTTTGGACGTGCTTTAAAAAAAATGGCATTGTGTTTTTTAATTTAACCTTGTGAATTTAAGGAATCTAAATATTGAATTGTTTGGTAGTTTTACATGTACACCAGTTCTGTGGTTGCGGAATTGTTGATTTGTCAGCACGAGTGTGGTTTTCCTTACCCTCTTTCTTTTTCTGATCAATTCAGTCACTTCTCCTTTGCTATTCATGTCTTATAGGCCTCAGCTGAGGAAGGAAAGACACTTGCGGGTCCACCATCTATGAGAGAGTTTAAATTGGCTTTTGCAAGAGAGGGTAGGGCATCTCTTTCAAAAGCGAAGAAATCAGCTAAATCTGCACAGAACTTGTCTGATATTGATCAGAAAAGAACGGAAACTGATTTGATGGGGTTGATCAGTCAGGTTCCTGCTGAAAATCAAGTCATTTTACCAGCTAAATCAAGAAATCGAAGAAAGAGAGATCTGCGGCAGGCACTGAAACCAAAAGAGATGAGTGGTTCTGATAGCACACTGAAGAACCGAACTGATAAACGTGGAATTTATGTCCAAGATGAAGCATTTTACTTAAAGGTGTCTCCCTTGTTATTTGCACAGGGATTGTTTAACTCTTGACAAGTTCTGACGTTAAACGTTAATGGGTTTGCAGGACAAACTGTCATCTTGCCTGTCATCCAATCTGGCGCGGAGGTGGTGCATTTTTGAATGGTTTTATAGTGCAATTGATTATCCGTGGTTTGCGAAGAGGGAGTTTGTTGATTACTTAAATCATGTCGGACTTGGGCACATTCCTAGGTTAACTCGTGTTGAATGGAGTGTTATAAGAAGGTAGATAAACTCAATGTGACCACTGCTGCCCCCTATTTTGCCTGTAAAAACTGCTTAAAGGATTGACAGATACTAATATTACACATGGTCATGCAGCTCACTTGGCAAGCCCCGTAGATTTTCTGAAAATTTCCTACGTGAAGAGAGAAAGAAACTGGAACAATATCGTGAATCTGTGAGAAAGCACTATACTGAACTTCGCACTGGTGTTAGGGAAGGACTTCCTACGGACTTAGCCCGACCATTATCTGTTGGACAAAGAGTGATTGCCCTTCATCCGAAAACAAGAGAAGTTCATGATGGAAGTGTCCTCACTGTAGATCATGACAAGTGCAGGATTCAGTTTGATCGTCCTGATATTGGGGTTGAATTTGTGATGGTAACGACATTTTAAAGATTCAGTTTCAGTTAGTTTCTTTATAGTCTATCTGGGAATCTCTGACGCTCCTCTTTTTTTCCCCTCGTAAAATTGCCGATAATATTCAAAATGCATAGAATTATGGCAGTGAACCTTGGATGTTAGAGCGGAGTTGAGTTAGTCTTTCTTCTATGAAATAAATTATCCAAATCTGCTGTTGCTCAAAGTTTTGATAGAAGTGTTTACGGGATGTGCAAGAAGTTTAAGTTATTTTCCAGAGTACTTACTCTTATTTGTCTAAAAAAACCTAAGATTTTTTTACACATAAGAAAAATTTTCCTCTTCTTGACTAAAGCAATAAAGTAGATCATAGAAAATATTCTGGCTTTCACGAGTTTGGAAATTGTAGGATCATCATCAATTGATCTAAAAGTTTAAATTGCTAGATGAGTGTGAATATTGAAATACTTAACAATTTTCCCATCATAAGCCATTATCTTGCATGAGATGATGACATTAGTGGGGTCGTTGCAGGATGTCGATTGCATGCCTCTAAATCCATTGGAAAACATGCCAGAGGCTCTTAGGAGACGGAGCCTCCTTATCGACAAATTCCCTGTGGTATCCAAAGAACCTCAAATTGAGGGCAATATGTCTTTTGGAGGGGCCTTTCTTTATGATTCTAGTGGGCATCTGGCAAATGTTCGGAGTCCCATGAGTAATTTGATGAAGCAAGCAAAGGTGAGCATGCTAATCAATGGTTGCTTGTTGATATTTCAACAAGGGTATCTGCCCAGTGGTGGCACTCTTTCTGACAAAAAAATCCTCAGGAAGTTCACCTTTCCTGTTTGGTTTGCTAGATCATTTATTATTACCTTCGGATTTTTGAGTTAGTTCTTTTGAAGTTTTCTTTCAAGACTGTTGGCTCCTGTTCAATGATGAATTATTGCTGCTGATAAAAGTCAGAATATTGTTCTTATGGGAGGTTTAAAAAAGTATGTACCAATTACAAAGACTGCTTTTTTAGTAGGTACACTTTCTCTTTGTGGTATTCTCTGTATCTGGTCAGCTGTAAGCTGCTGGAAAGGGAGAAGCAGGACCTCAACTGATGTCATGTTCTTTTTAGTGGACCAGCATCTTGCCCATGTCAACTATGATCTAACCGCAGCATCTGGCGGCTTGAATTAATTACTCTTTTCAAATATAGATTACTCTTGGATTTTCTACATTCTTTTGTGTGCTACACTGGTCACAGTTTACTACGGAACAAAACACTCTTGCATCTTGGTTGTCTTGCCCTCTGTGGCAATTCGCTTGATAAAATGATTGAGATGATTTTTCTGTCTAATAGTACATAAATTTATTGTCACGAGTCTCTTGTTTTGGTACTATGCCTATTACTATTTAGTGGTACTGTCACTACTGTGCAGCAGTAGCATGAGGTTGCTGCAGGCTTTCTCTATCATTTTATTTATCTGTGATTATGGACTAATCCGAACTGATTTTCCATGTCATCAGGACTCAAACCATGCAATTTTTCACGGCAAAGTAGCTGCTCCAGGTGTTGTCAGTACCCAACAGGCATTCTGTAGTCAGCCTTGCAGAACTGTGTATAGTCAGACGAGAGAAGCTGATATTCGGGCTCTTTCTGAGCTAACTCATGCTTTGGATAAGAAGGTATGTCTTTATCTATTATGCATCACCACTTCACCATGTTTAGCTTCAACTTTGTTTGGAGATTTTGATAATCTAGGTGCCTCATTAGACATTACTCGGAGTAACGCATTTATGGTCAGTTTAAATTTTTACGATTGTTTTTTATGATCTTGCTGTTTGCATGCTCTTCTTCAGTCAGCATTCTGCAACTGCATATCCTAAACCAGCTTTTGTCGCAGCATGTTGGGGCTTACAGACTAGTATGCTACGAAATAGTGTCAGTGCATAGAGATTGATCTCTCAGAGAGCTTACACATTTTTCTTTCCTTCCTCGGTGAATCATAGGAGGCATTGTTAATGGAGCTTAGAAACATGAATAATGATGTATTGGATGACCAAATTAACGGAGATGGCTCTCTTAAGGATTCTGAATCTTTCAAGAAGCATTACGCCACGGTACTTGTACAGCTAAAGGAAGCCGGTGGCCAGGCATGTGGCTTCCGTGAATTTTTGTATCACACCTGCATGCTTCTCTCTGAATCTGTAATTTTTTTTTTCCAAGTAGCAAGCTCTTTTCTATCCTGACATATGAATGACAGTTAATGTCTGACATGCAGGCTTCTTCTGCGTTGGTTCAACTGAGGGAACGGAATACTTATCCAGGAAATCCGATGCCTCCTTGGTTCAAGCCTCCAGTGAATTCTGGTGCTGCAATTGGCCTGCCCAGAGAACTTGATAAATACTTATATCCACATGAGTCAGGATGTAACGTTCATGAAATTGTGAAGGTTTCAAGATTGAAAGCACAGACAATGGTGGATAAAGCTATTCAGGTCTGATGAGCATTTTCTGGCTCTTTGTCCACATGCAACTGCCAACACACCCACCCACCCACTCAGACGCACACAAGCACACGATATGAAATGAAAGTGACCTAAAAATTATACTGCGGCATGCTCCAACAGCATTAAAATACAATATCGGTAATCTTGAGATGCATTGTCAAACTTCACGGGGCTGTCTTCTTTATTTGTTAGTCCAGGAGATGTTTGTGCGTGCCTTTTTTTGTGGTTGTCTATTAAAATAAGAAAAACAAGCAAATCTCTCAGTAGTTGTGCAGATGTAAATTGTGTCGGTGTGAAGTTCTTTGTATAGTGCATCTAAATTAGATTAGCTTTTGATTGATGCCTTATGGTGTTATCTCATTTCAGGTGATTTCGTCATTGAAAGAGGGGGAAGATGCTTTTACAAGGATTGGAGAGGCTCTTGATTCGATAAACGACCGACAGCTGGCTTCTGATGTCAAGTTATTAGGTGTGGCGTCCCCAGAGAAGGTCAACGGCAGCTTGGTTCCTAACAATCAGTTAAATGCCTGCCCATCCGAGACGAACCAGCTATCTGGTTCAAAACCTTGTGCTGATGCTGACAAGATTGAGACCCAGATACCAGCTGAGCTGATCACGTCGTGCGTTGCTACTTTGCTCATGATACAGGTAAGATCTAAAAGATCAGATATCTCATGTGCTTCTATGATTTATTGAAGCAAGAGCAGCTGAAGACAATTAAGATCATTTCACAAGAACCAGATGCAACTATTTGCCTGTGTTTACTCTGTCCTTTCTTGTAAAAGTAAAATATGCATTGTGTCAACTTAATTGTTATTAGCTATTAACCAAAATTTAGAAGGAAGCCTTATTGGAGGGGAAATAGAATGCTGTGGACCAACCAATATCTCTCAATCTGAACGAATGTCTGTCTTAACTCATTATGCTTGCCTTATGATTCTAGTGAAGTAAATCTATTTTCTCTTAATTGTTTCTTTCATGTGGTATCTTGCTTTGCTAATAAGTTTGATGTTCCAATGAGCAGACGTGTACGGACCGACACTATCCTCCAGCTGATGTGGCCCAGATACTTGATTCTGCCGTGACGAGTTTGCACCCTTGTTGCCCCCAGAACTTCCCACTTTATAGAGAGATTCAGATGTCCATGGGCAGACTGAAGACGCAGATGTTGGCGCTAGTGCCAACGCAAATCTGATTTCTCATCTTCAGGTCCGTAGAAGCTGGGTAATGTATATAAATACTGCCAGAATGTTCCCAATTCGTCTTCACTGCATTCTGTATCTGATTGGTCTGTGGTATCAATGAAGCCAACATGTACTATCTCTGCTGCGGTGTAACCCTGTCTGATTAGTTTTCTTTTTTACTCAGTCCTTGGTTTTCTTCTCATTCCAGTCTGTGGCTCACTCTCGGTGCCCGCCGGCGCTGTAGTTCCTCTTTTCTTAAATAAACGTCGGCAGGTTGTTGTGATTACCGACCTAGTAGGAAAAGAAAATAAACAATTGTCCCCATTTTCTTCTCTAATACCTGATGAGATCAGATTTTCCAGATTAACTTCTGGGGCTGCGTATGACTGAAAAGAAGCGCTTTTATGGGGTTTCCTGTTCTCCTGTTGCATCTGTAAGCATATTGATAACGTGACCCAGAATAGAGGAGGATCAACCTCGTTTTAGCTAGAAACGATTGAATTGATCTCTTATGCATGCAGCGATTAGTCATGGCTGTTTAAATCCAGATATAAGAAAGAGATCTCAGATGTATGAATCGTGAATCCAGAGCTGAATCGTGGGTTACGTAAAAGTGACTGAAATCGGTAAATTCTTGACAGGGAAATTTGTAGAGTAAGTCTTGAATAAGCTAATGAGAGCATAACTAATTTCGTGAACATGTTAAAAAATATCGTGAGACAGCTGTAGCACTGAGCTGTGGCATTTGGACATAGATACAAAGTTTTATGTGCCGTATTAATACATTATTGTACAATTATTAAGTATGTACTATGCAATAAAATAGAACCTACTTTATTCGATAGGTGAAATACAACAACTTTTTTTTCGGAAAAATTTGATGGACACGGATCGAAGCATTGGTAGATTTAGTAGTGAATTAACACCTCTGTATAGATTTGCCCATTAGATATGTATCGATTGGATCTCAAGTCGAACCAAATGGCCAGATATCAATGGATATGCTATTATTAACTTGTAATCTTTGCAGAAGATGACTTACTTTCTCACCAGAGTACTTTTATACTATGCATAAATAACTTCTGTGTCTATATTAGTTTTTCATGAAGACTCCGTTCCGGTGCATGGAGCCGCACCTATCTGAGCGATATGGTAGAACATTTAGGTCAAAGAGTCCAGGATTGATTAGTTGGTCTAAGATGGGGACATCGCATCTACTTATTTAGCATCAGAAAACGATATGCTGAATTTCATCATGATAGATGTCCACATTATTCAGATCCTCCTGGCGAAATACAGTTTCTACAAAGATTTCTTGGCTCCTAAACGTCAATGGCCTTTCCATTTTTGATAAAGCCATAACCAGCACCATCCACAATCATCTCTCATCCCAACAAGGGTCCACCTCATAAGTTCATCCAAGAGTAGGGCTTGAAGTCCCACCTAGAGAAACAGTTTCTTCCTAATCTCGCCTTCTGCCATACCACTTGCAAATCTCATATGGCAAATTCAGTAGGCAAGACCAAATTAACTTGATTGGTGAACAGGAGTGAGTACATTATATAGTTATGTCAGCACATTCGGCATTACGCTTCCAGAACTCTAAACATCAACGAATGAAGGCGATTCATGCACAAGTTGCACTAACAGAATCAAACCTCAAGCAGCACAAACTCACTACGCTCCACCAAAAAGTTCTCAGCTCAATGTGATGAGTACAGTGAATGTAGAGAATTACACAGGTGAGGTCATACACTAACATCGCTTATTCATGTCATTCAACAGTACGAAAAGCATTACAACACAAAGATTGGGTGGTACAATAGAGACACTACAATGTGGCTCACAAAAGAATGACCCCGGAAAACTAGGCTTTGGTAAGAAAAAACACTCTTAAAAATAAGTGTCGTGGCAGGCTAAACAGAAAAGCGCCACCACCAAAGCCTAAGGACACAGGACCTCACTCTTCCAACTGCCGAACTGACCATGACTCCAGTACCAACCCCGACCTTTGAGGAAAACAGAGACCAATCCATCAAGTAGCGACCACCCCAACAAGGGTCATCAAAAACATGACAGACTTGAAACACTAACAATCAACAGGCAACACAATGCAAGTAGACTAATGGCGAGAAAGCTCAGGTCAATACAACATAATGCTGAGCTAAAACACCAGTGCCAATCCCGACATCATTGAAAAAAACAAACAAACATGTAGACCTAGGACAAGAACCTGGTTACTGTATCTCAGGAAATTGTGGCCGAACTTTGACACCCCCAGTAGGAGCCAAAAAGCTAGGAACAGGTTTGAGAAACCTGCAAAAAAATAAAGGAGAGCACGCTCGGCCAAATCCCCTGGAAAAGGGACCAAGATCCTAATGACTTAAAAGACCCATATCCTATGGACCCAAAAACTAAGCTGATGCTGCTACTCACAAGAGCCAAACTCTCTGACTGTAATACAGAACTCCATCACCCATCCCACTCTGAGCATTAGTGATACTAACTCAGCGTGTGACCAGTCACCTTTGCTGCTTAATGAAGGATGTCACACCTCCAAAGCTGCTCGACAAGCAGGTTCACCGCTTTCCTGCTAATTCCACTGCAGTGCTGGAGATTCAAACCCACAAGTGACTGGCCCAATTGCCTCAAAGCAGGCAAGCACTTCTCTGATATCTGAGTACAGCCAGAAATAGAAAGTATCTGCAAATTGAGCTGGTCTGCACGAGCTAATGCAGCCACACCAGAATCAGTAACCGCGCACTGAGAGACATCGAGGTCATTCAATAATGGACAGTTTTTCGCAATTGCCACCAAGCTTGTATTTCCAACCTTCTGACAACCCTCAAGATTTAGCACCTCAATTGTCCAACCATGCATCTCAGCAATGGCCGAAACTGCTTTGTCTGTCAGATTAGTGCATCCGCTTATGTCAATTTTCACGAGACCACCATCACAGTTCTCAAGCAGTGGTATGAAACCTGCATCTGTTACTCCTTGAAGGCCGCTTAGATCCACATGCTGCAAATTCGGGCACAACTTCGCCAGCATGACTAAGCTAATGTCGCCAAACCCTGAGCAGTAACGGATAGACAATGACCGCAAAGATTTGCAAGGAGAAAGCATTGATGATCCAATATTTAAATCCTTCATTCCCAAGCAGCGCACTAAGGTGAGAGACTTCAATTTATCCCCACAATTAGCAAGTAAAGCGAAAAGCCCATACTGTGTGATCCGGTGGCACTCCTCCAGTTGAAACCTTTCAAGTGAAAGGGCTGCCTTTGCAAAAGAGTCTAGCCCACTGTCAGATAAGAATGCACATTTATGGACACAGAGCTGCTTAAGATTTGGGCAGCCTTTGCCCATTGCTTCTAGTGCCAAGTCTGTCATGCCTTGGCAAGACGTGACAGCAAAGGACCTCAATTTCTGCAAACCATGACCATTGCTCATGACCCAGAAGCCCCTTTCACTCACATTCTGAAGGTTGGCAAGGATCAAGTCGGTAACTGCCTTGCCATAGTGTCCAATAACAGCGAGAGACAAATCGGTCACATTAAGTGCCTGGAGCTTCACTTTCGTCAAGACACAAGAAGTGTTAGATAAGAGGCTTGCAATGCCTTGATCTCCAACATGGGGACAGTTGTTGATAGAAATGGACTTCAGATTGGGGCAGTTGTGACCAATAGCTTGAAGACCTTCATTCTGAATGGTCAAACAAGAGTCTATGCTTATATCAGTCAAGTTAGGACAGTTTTTTGCAATCAAAACCAAAGCCTTATCAGAAACTGCATTGCAATGGCGAAGTTCAAGCTTCTCGAGCTGCCTACAACCATTAGCAATCTCAATCAGACCTTCATCTCCCACGGAAGAAACATTCCAGATAGAAAGAGCCTTGAGTGAAGGGCAGCCACGTGCAACAGCCCTCAAACCAAGATCTGTTACTCCTCGAACAGAGTTATTTCCACGAATCAATAGCTTGCCTAGTCCCCCATGACCAGAAGTTCCCACAGCAATAGCAGCAAGACGGACATCAGTGGCCTTTTTCCCTTCCAGAACCCTTGAGAGGTACCCATCATCCTTGATGGCAGAAGGTTTATCCCCTGATATTTCATCATTTTGACCAGGGTTGTCCTCCTGTGTCAAAGGCAGGGTGTCTTTGTTGCAACATAGTTCATCACCACGGATGTTGCTCATAAGAAAAAGCCAGCGCTTTGAAACACATGCGCAGGCACTCCTCTCCTGGCCAGCAGGCAACCTTCTGAAGATCTCAAAGAGACACTCGTCTGGGAGAACATCGATTGAGGCCTTCTTTTTCTGCTTGAGCTGGTCTCCACTGAAAACAAATGGGGCACTGACACGGGACCTCTTACAAGTAGGGAAATAAACATCCACATGGCGACCAAGGGACAAAAATAGATTTGTTTCCTTGGGATTCGGGTAAAGTGACCCCCCAGGGCAAAAATCACCATCTCCTGCAAACATAGCACAAACCCAATTAGCCAAAATACTCAACACTTGCAAAGATTAAATACAAAATCATTGATGACAACACTCAAAATCAACGAATCAAGCATCATAATAAGCAACATAAGCACCAACATCTTCGCAAGAAAGCTGAGCAGTTACAGGCTGTAACCCTGTGGTCAGAATTTCGCAACTGTTTCTCATAAACTACTAATGATATAGACAAATCTGCTCAAGGACAAGTCGCAAAACATAAAAAATAATAATAATAATCAAACGTACGATGAGGGGAAAAAAGGACTGGAAAATGCAAAAGCCCACAAAACGAATATAATCAAATTTCATATGCAGAACTGCTTTATCAGATCTATCGAGAGACAGATGATCACACCAGAAACAATGAAACCCATAAACTGAATCTACCTTAAGTGTGTTTACCCAAACAATTAATTCCAAATCCAGCGCCATCACAACAAAAGCAGCCTCTTCAACAGCAATACCCATATGACCAACGCATCTGATTTAACCCACATAAGCATGGACTAATAAAAAAAATAGACTTCAAGCTAAAGAACAGCATGGCTATAGAACCAACCCGTGCTTAGTCTCCCAAAAGACATCGGCTACTATTGTAATCGTGGAAAAAAAATCCAAGAAAGAATTCCAACAGACCAAAAATATAAAAAACGATTTTTCAGCACCCGTCGGTGTTCATTCAGCCAAACAGCCTTAAGAACGCAAAATTCCCACTAATCTGATAAGAAACCCAGCTCAGGAAATGGAAAAAATCCACCTACAGTCTTGGAAAAAGAGAAGAAAAAAAACAAAAAAGGACCTGAAAAAACCAAGGCAATTCGCAAACTTTACCAGTGAACTCAAAGAGCTTCGACATCAGCGACGCTCGGGAAACCCTGGGAGGTCAAATCGGCACGAAATCGCGCCCGGAAACCCTCCGAAGAGAGCAAAAAGAAAAAGAAAGAGGCGAGACGACTTGCGATCGGGAGAGGAGCGAGCGGCAGCGAAGGCACGCGAGCATGAGAGGCCGGAGGCCCGCGATGGCGGGGGATCGCAGGGAAAACCCTATCAGATAGGGCAAAAAGGAGGGCGGTGGCGACGAAGGGAGAAGGAGGGAGAGAGAGAGAGTGGGGGATGTTACCAGCGAAGAAGATGGCGAAATATGCTTCTTTATCTGGGAGGCTGCGCTTTGGAGCACCGAAGTTACGGTGCGAGCGATCACACCGGATCGCGACCCCCCCAAGGTGCAATGCATGTGGGCGAAGATATGTTTGGCGGGGCGTTTCCGTAATTCTATAATTTGATTTTTTTTTATGGGGATTTTGTTTTTTTTCAATGTTTTTTAAATTAGATTTGTGGGAAGCGACGTGGACATCGTCAGAAGCCAGAGGGCGTGGCTGGTGTGTCGGGGTCACTTTACATAAAGCTTGGGGAGCGTTTGGACGTCGGGATAAGCAATCCCAGGCTCGGTTTGGTTTATCTGTTCTCCTTCTTCTTCTTCTTTTTATCCTTTGGCCTTTTCGGAGCTGATTTGATGATTGAAAAAACTTCCTGTGAATGTCCTGCTCAATTTCTCCCTCTGTTTTTTTATTTTTTTTTCCTGTCAAATCTGGACAAGTCATGACTATATCAAGCTTCTCGATAGTTCTGTAAACTGTAGAATTAACTCAATGTCATGTTTTCAAATGTTGTTGGGGTAAAAATTTATCTCTTATTATAAAAATCAAATAAATCGTACATGAAACGCGTTGGAAAATAATATTTGATATGAATGTTTCATTATCATCAAAACACGCATCTCACGTGCCTTCGGTCATGATTTAATGGATTTCTTCAAACATCCGTCTCGTTGTCGTTTTACTTCCCTTTAAAAGAAGTTACAAAAGGGTAGATACGGACTCGAAGAAGATTAATATCGCGATAACCCTTTGGGTCCCACGCAAAGTTATAAAACCCGACATTTAATAATGATTTCATTCTTATTGAGAATCTCATGATAATGCGAAGCGAATCGAGTCCTCTTGATTAGCATGTCGGGTCGGAAAAGTCATGCTCTTTCATTTTCCTAGAGTCAGTGCCGTCCATTTGACCTGCCAGGAATCAAGGACCAGTGCCCCCCCTTTTCAAAATCAGCCATAAAAGGTAGCTTTAGGACCGGTCCATCCTCGAGCCAAACACAGGCGTTGCGACACGCCAGGGCTCCTGACTTAGGAACAGGGACATCCTTATCCCGGACAAGAGCTTTTCCAGTCCTCAGTTTAGCTTTTCTGAGGCTTTGATCAATCATTAAAACCTGGCAAGATTCCTTCTTGGACCTTCCACTTGCTCTAATTCAATTGACCCGAATCCTCTGAGTCTCTCCAAGCATCGTGCGTCTGATTAGTTTATCAATGATCTCCTGCGAAACTAGCCTGTCGCTTCAATTTTGCTTTGGGATTAGATTATTCTAATCACGCTTTTCGTCCCGAGCACAACTTGATAATCTTCTAATTAGCCTTTCCCACCTCACGCTGATCCCAGCTGCACGTTTTTTTTGTCTGGTTTCTATTGTGTTGACATCAACCGTGCATGATTAACGTGATCAAGCAGCCCATTTGGACTAAGCGAAGCTAATCCTGCCGGTCTTATCGCTAATTCGCGCAACCTTCACTTTAGCAAAAGAACAAAAAGATTGCCGCCGGGTGCCCGCATCCAATTCGTACGATGTATCGATAGGATGAGCTCGAGAGCGTGCGCGGATGACATGGTAATGTTCGCGAGCACGATGTGTACATGTACTTACAAGGGGGGATGGATATGACCCCAATTCGACTATTAGTTAAAGAAGGGTACAACTGGAAGCTGACAGACTTGAAAAACAAGGGATTGGCAGAAGGATTAGCTGTCATTTGGGAGTCTAAATTAAGGAGCTTTAGTTTAATTAATGATCAACCCTTTTCCCAGAGAATGAATTGAAAAGCATCAACTTGGGAGAGTCGAAAACTTCAAGAAATGCATAACAGCCATAGATCAGGCAGGAAATAGTGTTGAGAACCGACCCATCGAGCAATTATTGGCTAAATCAAGTAATTAGCGATGTTTAATTAGCAGGCATGTCATCTGTGCTGCATGGAACTTATCTTGATCTTTAAAGTCCAAGCAGAAGAGACATATTTCAGCAATTCCTACACACAAAATTGTCGGCGGGCGTCGGATGTCAATCAACAATATTACCAAACTTCAGCTCTAGCAGATCTCTGGATTCTTCCTTTATGCTTGAGGATTAGATCGATCGATTGATGTTCTTAAAAGCGAAATTAGCAACATCAGTTTCATCAAACTTCATCTGCAAGAAATCTGGGGATGGAGTCGTCAAAATCGGAGTTCAACAAATTTAACGGAGCTCATGACTCCTGCATCTTCATCTGCAAGAAATCTGGGGATGGATCCGTAGCACATTTTGCATATCCATGCACTTAGCCGAAGGTTCATTCCAATGTCCTCAATTTCCTAAGACACATCGTAATTGATAAATGCACAGCACAAACAATTTGAAGTATCAAATGGATACCCCCTACAATTGGCAGAGTGGACTTGCAACCCAGAAATCCTTCGCGCAAAGACCCAACCATGGATTTTAAGCAGCTGATCAATGCTTTCAGATACGGTCCGCGATGTGCTTGGAAAGAGAGCTGATGGGCTTCGTCGAATCAAAGTCCCCACCTTTGTGATTTCGAATCTTTATCCGAGCAAGGAAGTCAGTGGCAATCCAAGCAAAACTTAACATCAAGGCGCTCGTACCTCCGTCGTCATGCTCATGCAAGTCCACTGATTTCTTCACCCATTCTGGATGGTAGGTAACCTGGTACCAAGCCGATGCCTTCTGCTCATAAAGCGAATTCCTCTCTTCATCACTCAATGACTCAGAATCCAAGTCCAACGTTTCAAATATCTCTCGAAATTCTTTCCTTAATGCAGTGTATGAGTGCTCGAGTCTCTCCTTCAGCTCTCCTTGCTTGCGGCTTCCATACTTTGGCATGGACCAAACATGACCGGTCACCAGCTCTTCTTCATTGTTCACTTTGTACTGGCCCAGGAGCCTAGTCAGCTGCCAATCGTAGGAGCACTTATGGTCCCATGCTTTGGAAATGAAATCTGCAGCACCTGAGACCTCGAGACTTCTATCATAGGTAACATCCTCAGGGACGCAGCACAGTTCAGAGGAGTTTGTATCTTCATCATGAGCATCTTTAATCTGACGGTAGAGTCTGCCCAAGATTTTAGTTGATTTGTAGGTTTGGTATTCCTCTTTCTCCATGAAGTCTGGGTACTGTTCAGGTTTCAGATGGTAAGGCATAGTGACAAGTGATCCAGTCTTGGGAAAATCAACTGCAGCGGCGGCCAACTTAGCCAATAGAATGCAGTTCTCATCAAGAGCCCCACGTTCGCTACGGTCAGCATGAGCCGCGTGCACATCACAGATTGCCTCCAGGTTCTCATCTGGAATGTGCTTAACAAAGAACTCGTTCATATCCTGCAAAATTGAGCCACATCAGGAGAAAGAGGGAGTCTTTCTGCTGCAAACTTACAGATCAGGCCTATCAAATGCTTATAAAGAACATAAAATATCTCTCAATACATATCTGACTGCTTAATGGCACAAAGTGCTGATGCTCCATTGAATCAACTATCCTGAGTGCATGGCGAAGTAACTTTATCAAATCCCAAGAAAATTAATCAGGAGACTCGTTTTCAAGATACTTTTGCTGCTCCTCATAGGAAATAACGCAATCTTCCAAATTACAAGCATCTTCTATAAATGAACCAGAAAAGGGGCAAAATCTACCAGGCACTACCAAACTAAATCGAATGAGGTGGCAGAAAGAAAATGACCACAGTCAGCCATAAAAGTTCATGCACGCAGACTCATGCTTTATTTTATCTATCCTTATGAAGGACATCTGCAACGAGCCTGTTAAGATCCAACCTTCCGCTAATTATAAGAACATGAAATAAAATTAAACACAAAAGATGCATCGTGAGAGTCACACAATGTTACTTTAAGCATAATAAATCAATTGTCACTGGTTGGAGTACCAGTCAAATGCCAAGGCTCATCATTCCTAAATTGAAGTTGGCCCAATTCTACAAAGTCTAAATGCTTGTCAAATACCACAGTTAAATGACAATTACCTTCATTGTAACATAATGGGGCAGCTTTTGCTCTTCTGCAGGATCATACTGCATGAAAGCCCAGCTCTTCTTACTTGGTGGAATAAGATTTTCTTCCCACGTGACAAAGTAGAGGTCCCCATCAAAGTCACTTCCTGAAGCTCCATTTGTGTGAGGTCTCTCCCCATTTTGAGGAAAAACAAGACAATCATACAAATGGTGCAACTCTGGAGCATCGACTGCTTCCAGAATCCTTATATCACCAGGGTGAAGACATGGATTTTTGCCCACTACAACATACCCTTTAATCACTTGTCGGTTCTTTTTAGTCACAGAGAATCTGGTGCCGTGCTTTATGAAGCAATTCTCCAGGGCTGGACTAGACACCTGAATAAAGCACTGACCTTCTTCAAGAACTCCTAGCTCATCCAAACAGCCCATCAGCCACCTCCCAGAAGGAACGAATATTCTAGCCTTTTCCCTAAGGCCCCACAGTTGTGCTGCTCGTATGCACATGAGCATGCCCCTTAAATGGGGTTCTGACTGGGGCCTAAAACCAGCACTCAACATTATTGCAGCAATGTTTCCCTGCTCGGCACTGGAGGACGTAAGGACATCAAAAGCCACGTCTGAGTCAACTAGCATCTGGTTTAATTTGAAAACCATTTTTTGCTGCATGTCCCAAAATACCTCATCTGGAACCTTCAACGTTGAAAGTAAAGTCACAATCTGCCTATTTAAAAAGCCAGGCTGAAACCTGGTCCATGAACATATTTCTAGGGTCGTGTGGTTTGACTGGAATTTTTTCATACTATGCCTCAAAGAAAGTCGAATCCCATCACCTTTGCTTGGCCAGCAAGCCACCACGCCCTTGTAACCGGCATAATGAATCTGAAATGCAGAAGGCGTGTCTAGTTCCAGTTTCAGCTTCTCTGCTACTTCCCTGGCAAGGTCAGGAGTTATCGTCCCAATTCCATCAGAGAAGCAATAGCCATTCCTATCAATACCTGGAAGATCGTAATATACTTCCTCTTGTGAAACTTCCACAGTTGCATATGTGGGTGATAAGCACTGCCCCAACCGAGAAGCCACTTTTGCAGTGTTCCTATTCTGGAACTTTCCCATCCACGCCCTGATCTTTTGGACATCAATATTCTTGTCTGCAGAGAAAAACCAAGCAGACCAGTCCCTAAGTTGGTCTGATGAGAAAGCCAGAAGTGAGTATCTCCGGCCGAAAAGATTATACCCGTTTGTCATTATTATCCTCACCCTTTTTAAAATTTCGCTCTTCCGGGATGAGGAGACTGACTTGAGGACATTAGCATTCAGTGTCTGCAGGCCTTCATCCATAAAGGTCACCCTCAAGAACCTGTGAGCAACATCCTTGTATTCCCGGAGCACCCTGTTTGATAGCTCCACTTCAGGTGGAAGACAATGCGATGTAGTTGGAGTTAAGACGAGCCTCCTTATCTCAACAATGTTTTCCAACTCTTTCTGGTTTGTAAGGAGTTCAGGATTCTTCACCAGCGATTCCTGAAGAAGTTTCAGCCTCTCGCATGCATCAAAGACCGGACGTTTGTAAGAGCAAACATGCTTTAGTGCTGCTAAGTTAACAGCCTTTGGTTGGCTTTTCAGTAAACCAAAGAAGCTCTCTGACAGCTGGTACCTGCTGAGCACGTTCTTCTCGATGGTAGCTTTCAGTAAGAACATGACATCGAAACCTATCTCCTTGTGAAGAATAAAGGACAAGGTGTCTAACATAGGCCTCCTGAAATTAGACTCATCCTGGATCCTCAGGGACCGTCTAGGGGATAATTCCTGCACTCTTTGCTCCCTAAGATAATCCATGGCCTTCTTCAATTTCAGTCCATGGCGTGGTGAAACTGACACTCTGTAGGTATTGCACCGACTGAAAGCCCCACTAGCTGTGAAATCTGTAATTCGAATCCAAGGATCTTCATCATCCAGCAAGTCAGATGGAACTGATACTTCTATGTCGTCATCAGCAGTCCTATAATACAGACAAGGAGGAGAAGCCAGCTGCAAGAGTAGGACAATAGAGGACATTTCCCTGTGCTGTCTGATCTCATTGATTTCCCTCAGCAAGAACTCCATCTTAAATTCACAATTTATCACAGCATAGCTGGACAGTTCTTTAAAAGAAAATGCTGTCTTCCTGGTGAAGCAGAACCTGCACATATCATCAAACGGATCAACAAAAAAATCAACCCCAGATGAGGGTCCTCTCCACCCTACCAGAAACTCTTCCGAAGTCATCAGGTTTCCTATCTCTAGGCACGTGTCGGGCAACTTAAAAGGACTGGTAGTCCTCCTCCTTTGATTCTTTTGGAATGGACTCTCAGGTCCCAGGCTGACTTTCAAAGGTTTATTATTCATAAAAAGCCCATCCTGCAGTGAAAGCTCATAAGCTGAGGTCGCAGCTTCAGGCGAAGCGAAATGCACAAAAGCATGTGGCTCCACCTTTTTATATTCATCCACTATCTGGATGGTGTCAAACGTCGTGATGTCAAAATCTGGATAAGAATCTGGGGGTGTCCAGGAAGTTTTCAATCTACACCTCCTGATAAGGCCAAAGGTATCTTCCAAATACTTCACAAGCTCTTTTGCTGTCACATTTTGATCAAATCCACCAACAGTAACTTGAGTTGCCACAGCATCCTTCCTAGCTACTTTTGACTCCATTTTTTCCTCCAAACACACTGTTCCCAAAATACCTATGGATGCAGCTCCACTATCACCTGCACAATATCCAAATCCAACCAAATCTCTTTCTCAACACTATTCTCGTTGGAAAAATCTTGCAAAAATTAAGAACAAAAACCCACACCTCACTCCAAGTTGATATAAAAAATAGGTAAGAGAGTGTCGTCTTTGCAGTAAACTAATAAAAAATAAATGCAAAATATCCCTAGATTTAAGTCCCATAATATGTCTAATGTAGTGAGATTCTTTGCTCAAAAGATATATAAGGTATCAATATCTAATAACACCAAGCTGCATTCTGGTTAGGCATGAAAATCGTAAGTACATATACCAGTTAGCATCTCCAGCGGAAAAGACGGGTTCACAGAATGGAACAGAGTAAAAAAGAACAGTAGCTTTTGGTAGCAAAAGCGGATGCTCAAAAATGGGAAAATAGAAGCTGTAAGCAAGGCCATAGTATAAGATAAATCCCCCAACTCCTATCGATAATTAATTCCTTTCTGCAACAACAAAAAGGGCAGAGCCCGACTTTGCCAAACCATGAGAAACTTCTCTGCTCAATTCCATATCTTTACTCAAGCGCACCACGTTAAAGACCAAAACCCGTCAGCCCAATAGCGGCAAGCAAATGACAATGAGAAACTTCATTTTCTTACCCAAAATAATCGTACTCGCGAATTTATCTTCCTTTTTTTTTTTTTCCCTGATGAATATTTCAGATAACAGCAAACAGATTGTAGCATGGGACAGCACAAGCTGCTCCAGATATGCAAAATAACCCAAGAGACCACAACCCACATTCAGAAAACGAAAGAACAGCACGATGGTCGTCAAGACGAAGACGAGCCATCCAAACACAAAATTGGACGAAGACCCAGAACCAATAATAGCGCCAAATGCAAAGACTTTACTATCTGACCATACTGGAAGAGTTGGTTTTTTCACGCTCCCTTCAGTGGGCTTCTAGCAAAGAGATGAATTTGCAGATACAGAGCTAGTACTTACCTCGGGAATCGCGTCTCTGCGGAGAGCGAACCGATCGATCGCTAGAGAGTTGATGAGTATAAGAGATGGAGTGTGAGATCCATGAGAGGGAAAAACGAAAGGGGAGGGTATAAATATACGACGCTTGAAATGAAAAATGAGAGACAGGAACTAAAAGACAAAGAGGGGGGGAATTACAGGAATGACCCATGTACGATTGTCAGTATTCAATTTTGGCCCCCCTACTTTTTGTTTTGTAACAGTTTCGATCCCTACACTAATACTTGATCACAGTTTGATCATAATTTCCTTCTTTTTATACTTCAATTGATGCGCTAATTATAACGTGTCCGCGCCATATGTTAATCTTCAGCACTTAACAAGCATTGCTTTGTTTTGCATTTGGATGGGGGAAGGGGGGGGGGGGGTAGTGGGGTGGAATTTGTCCTGAAATGAGGAATAAAGATTAGCTCAGGGACTCAAATTTGAGCAGGAGCACAGCATAAGGACGGATTCTGCAATTTCCCCTCAACCCTTTTATTTTCCTAATATCACGTCAGGGAGCCACAGGTTCATCGTGGGGAAAAGAATTGGCTAACGTGGAGCACGTTAGCTGATCCACGTCTAGTGATCAAAGCTATTAAATTTGGGAAGTGAGCCCTTCCTTGTACTAAGGGGGCATTTTAATGATAGGGATCAACTAACATGGAGTGCTCCACGTTAGCTTCCACATAAGGCGATCCGGGTCTTCATCTTGGGGTGTTTAGTCGGCATTTTTTCATGGGAATCTAGCCATAATTTTTGGAATGTGTTTCGCGATTTTGATTGGAAATTTATTTATAGGATCAAGACAGTCACAAGATGAATCACGGGATCAAAATTGAACAATGGCAACAGTAGTATATGATAAGTCACATGGGTCCACGGTTTCCTTGGGGAGTGCTTGATAACCCTCCTCGAGAAGGTTTCTCTATTCAATGCCTATTTTGACTTTCATGGCCAAATAAGAAAACTATCTTTTATTTGTTTATATATATATAAACTGTTGTAAGAAAAAGTTACCGGTCACCTAATTTCTAAATAATTTGTTTACAACTTATTAGTGGCTTACCCAAATTTTGTATGAAATAATCAACTTCCTTTGAGAGAGAGAGGGAGAGAGATGGAATGATTCTATTTGGACCTCCTGCCTGCGCTAATATATTGACCCGAGTCTGTGAGTTTCCAAGAACCATGCATTTGATTAACATGAAATCGTCTCTTGCGTAAAATAATTCGTGCCTCCACTTCACTCGAGGATTAGACAATCTAGAGACTGTTCTGTCCTTCAACCAAATGAGTGTGCCAGCGCGATGTATGTTGCAGGTAGATACGTCTGTAGAGAAAGGACTCCACCATATGCATGTACATAAAGGGTATAACCTATCAGAATTTGACCGTGAATTTAGGTAGAGATAGGGTGAGAACCGACCCGTTGAGCAATTATCGGCCAAAGCAAGGAAGGGCTATGGAGCTTAGCACTTTAGTGCATATATAAAATCAAGTAATCGACAATATTTAATTAGCAAGCACATCTCCTGCTCTGCTTTCTGTAATGGGTTTAGGTGGATATGGAAAAAGAAGAAGGGATGACGTCAAAGTTCGTGCTGCACTTACCTCATCTCGATCTTTAATGTCCTAGTAGAAGAGGCATATTTAAGAAATTTCGAAATGCGGGTGTATGTTGGGTTTCATTCAACAAAATTACCAAACTTCAGCTCTAGCAAATCTCGAGATCCTTCCCTTATACTTGAGGGTTAAATCGATTGAGTGACACTTTAGGAATCTAATGCTTCTAGGGACTACAGTAGGGGACCTGCATGAAGAAGCTGGAGCGCCTGCAACTTCTTTGCCGTGGAAAAGAAGGTAAGTTGGGACATGCTCTGGTTAGAAAAGAATACATGTACAGCCGGTTGAACAAGTCTCTTCTAGCAAATTAAGAACGTCAGCGTCATCAACTTCAACAGCAAGATATTCGGGGACTGAATCATCAAAATCAAAGTGCAACTGATTTCACAGTCTGCATATCTATACACTTTCCAAAAAAGGTTCATTCCAATGTCCTCAATTTCCAGAATTCTTCATAATTATTAAATGCACATGACAAACAACTCGAAGTATAAAATGGATACGCACTATAGTTGGCAGAGTGGACTTGCAACCAATAAGTCTTTCGCAAAGGCCCAACCATGGATCTTAAGCAGCCGATCACTGCTTTCAGATACGGTCCGCAATGTACTTGGAAAGAGAATTGATGGGCTTGGCCGAGTCAAGGTTCCCACCTTTGTGGCTTCGAATCTTTATCCGAGCGAGGAAGTCGGCAGCAATCCAAGCAAAACTTAACATCAAGGCGCTCATACCTCCATCATCATGCTCACGCAAGTCCACTGACTTCTTCACCCATTCTGGATGGTAGGTAACCTGGTACCAAGCCGATGCCTTTTGCTCATAGAGCAAATTCCTCTCTTCATCACTCAACGACTCGGAATCCAAATCCAATGTTTCGAATCTCTCTCGAAATTCTTTCCTTAATGCAGTGTATGAGTGCTTGAGTCTCTCCTTCAGCTCCCCTTGCTTGCGGCTTGCATACTTTGGCATGGACCAAACATGACCCGTCACCAACTCTCCTTCATTGTTCACTTTGTACTGGCCCAGGAGCCCGCTCAGCTGCCCATCATAGGAGCACTTATGGTCCCACGCTTTGGAAATGAAATCTGCAGCACCTGGGACCTCAAGACTTGTATCATAGGGAATATCCTTAGGGTCGCAATTTGGTTCAGAGGAATTTAAATCCTCATCATAAGCATCTCTAATCTGGCGGTAGAGTCTGCCCAAGATTTTAGTTGACTTGTAAGTTTGGTATTCCTCTTTCCCCATGAAGTCTGGGTACTGTTTTGGTTTCAGATGGCGAGGCATAGTGACAAGCTTTCCAGTCTTGGGAAAATCAACAGCAGTGGCAGCCAACTCGGCCAATAGAATGCAGTTCTCATCCAGAGCCCCATGTTCACTACGGTCAGCATGAACCACGTGTGCATTGCAGATTGCCCCCAGGTTCTCATTCGTAATGTGCTTAACAAAGAACTCTATGATATCCTGCAGAATTGAGCCACATCATGAGAAAGTGGGAGTTTTTCTGCAGCAAACTTACAGATTAGGCCTGTCAAATGCTAAAAAAGAACTTTAGACATCTCCCACTACATATCTGACTGCCTAGTGCGGCACAAGATGCTAATGCTCCGTGTCAAATTGACCATGCTGAGGGCATGTTGTAGTATGTTTATAGCGTCCAAAGAAATTTAATTGCAAGACTGGTTTCAAAGATACTTTTGCCACTCCTCAGATCAAACGAACATGAACTTCCAAATTACAAGCATCTTCTAAAAACGAACCGGAACAGAGGAAGATCTATCAGGCACTATTAAACTTGGTCGGATAAGGTGGCAGAAAGAAAATAACCACAGTGAGTGAAAAAATGGTCATGCACACGGACTCGCGCTTTCTTTTATCTATCCTTACGAAGGACACTGGCAACAAGCCTCTTAAGATCCACCATTCCACTAATAATAAGAAAATAAAATAAAAATAAATGCAAAAGATGCATTTCAAGAGCTGATAGTTCAGCTCTTGATAGTTCAGCTCCCTATGTTAATTTAAGCATCATAAAATACCTGATAGTTCAAATGTGAAGGCACGCCATTCCTAAAAGCTGTTCCAATTCGACAAACTCTAAATGCTTGTCAAAACCACAGTTAAATGACAATTACCTTCTGGGTAACATTACGAGGCATCTTTTTCTCTTCCGCAGGATCATACTGCATGGGAATCCAGCTCTTCTTACTCGGTGGAATGAGATTTTCTTCCCACGTGACAAAGTAGAGATCCCCATCAAGGTCACTTCCTGAAGCTTCATTTGTATGAGGCCTCTCCCCATTTTGAGGAAAAACAAGACAATCATACAAATGGTGTAACTCTGGAGCATCGACTGCTTCCAGAATCCTTATATCACCAGGGTGTAGACATGGATTTTTGCCCACTACAACATACCCTTTAATCACCTGTCGGTTCTTTTTAGTCTCAGAGAATCTGGTGCCGTGCTTTATGAAGCAATTCTCCAGGGCTGGACTAGACACCTGAATAAAGCACTGACCTTCTTCAAGAACTCCTAGCTCATCCAAACAACCCATCAGCCACCTCCCAGAAGGAACAAATATTCTAGCCTTTTCCCTAAGGCCCCACAGTTGTGCTGCTCGTACGCACATGAGCATGCCCCTTAAATGAGGTTCTGACTGGGGCCTAAAACCAGCACTCAACATTATTGCAGCAATATTTCCCTGCTCAGCACAGGAGGACGTAAGGACATCAAAAGCCACATCTGAGTCAACTAGCATCTGGTTTAGCTTGAAAACCATTTTTTGCTGCATGTCCCAAAATACCTCATCTGGAACCTTCAACGTTGAAAGCAAAGTGACAATCTGCCTATTTAAAAAGCCAGGCTGAAACCTGGTCCATGAACATATTTCGAGGGTCGTGTGGTTTGAATAGAATTTGTCCATACTTTTCCTCAAAGAAAGTCGAATCCCATCACTTTTGCTTGGCCAGCAAGCTACCACGCCCTTATAACCAGCATAACGAATCTGAAAGGCAGAAGGCGTGTCTAGTTCCAGTTTCAGCTTCCCTGCTACTTCCCTGGCAAGATCTGGTGTTATTGTGCCAATTCCATCAGAGAAGCAATAGCCATTCCTCTTAATATCCGGAAGGTCACTTTTTTCATTATCTGGAACTTCCACAGTTGCATATGTGGATGAGAAGCACTGTCCCATCCGAGCAGCACATTTTGCAGTGTTCTTGTTAGTGAACTTTCCCATCCACGACTTGATCTTGTTCACATCAATATCTTTGTCCTCAGCGAAAAACCAAGCAGACTTGTCCCTAAGTTGGTTTGATGAGAAAGCCAGAAATGAGTATCTTCGGCCGCAAAGATAGAACCCATCTGTCATTATCATCTTCACCCTTTTAAAAATTTTGGTCTTCTGAGAAAAGGAGCCTGACTTGAAATCCATTAAGATGGGTGCAACATAATAGCTGAGGACATTAGCATTCATCGTCTGCAGGCCTTCATCCATAAAGGTCACCCTCAAGAACCTGTCAGCAACATCCTTATATTTCCGGAGCACCCTGTTGGACAGCTCAACTTCAGGTGGAAGACAATGCGCTTTAGTTGGAGTTACAACGAGCCTCCTTATCTCAACAATGTCGTTAAATTCTTTCTGTTTCTTAAGAAGTTTGGGATTCTTCAGCAGCCATTCTTGAACAAGTTTCAGCCTCTTGTATGCATCAAAGACTGGGCGTTTGTAAGAGCAAATATGCTTTAGTGCTGCAATGTTCAATTCGATTGGTTGGCTTTTCAGTAACTCAAAAAAACTCTCTGATAGCTGGTGTTGGCTGAACACGTTCTTGTGAATGACAGCATTCAGCAAGAACAGAACATCGAAAGCTATCCCCTTGTGATGAACAGAGAAAAAGGCATCTTCCATAAGCCTCCCAAGATTAGGTTCATTTTGGATCTTCAGTGGCCGTCCAGGGGAGAATTCTTGCACTCTTCGATCCCTAAGATAATCCATCGCCTTCTTCAACTTTAGTCCATGGCGTGGCGGAATGGAAACTCTGTAGGTATTGCATCGACCAACAGCCCCACTAGCTGTGAAATCTGTAGTTCGAATCCAAGGATCTTCATCATCCAACAAGTCGAATGGAACCAAGACTTCTACATTGTCGTCAGCAGTTCTATAATACACACGAGGAGGTGAAGCCAGCTGCAAGAGTATAACAATTGATGACATTTCTTTGTACTGTTTAATCTCATTGATTTCCCTAACCAAGAACTCCATTTTAAAATCACAATTGATCACAGCATAGACAGACAAGTCCTTGAAAGAAAATGCTGTTTTCCGAGTGAAGCAGAATCTGCACATACTATCAAAAGGATCAACAAAAAAATCAACCCCAGATGAGGGTCCTCTCCACCCTACCAGAAAATCTTCCGGTGTAATCAAGGTTCCTATCTCTAGGCGCACATCAGGCAACTTAAAAGGAGTGGTAGTCCTCCTTCTTTGGTTCATATGGAACGGACTCTCAGATCCCAGGCTGACTTTCAAAGGTTTATTATTCAAGAAGAGCTCATTGTTCCGTGAAAGCTCATAGGCTGAAGTTGCAGCTTCAGGCACAGCAAAGTGCACAAAGGCATGTGGCTCCACCTTCTTATATTCATCCAGTATTGGAATGGTGTCAAACCTTGTCCACTCAAAATCTGGATAAGAATCTGGGGGCGTCCAGGAAGTTTTCAATCTACACCTCCAAAGAAGGCCAACTGTATCTTCCAAATACTCCACCAGCTCTTTTGCCGTCACATTTTGATCAAATCCACCGACACTAACTTGAGTCACCACTGTGTCCTTCCTAGCTCCTTTTGACTCCATTTTTCCTTCCAAGCACACTGTTAACTATGGATGTAGCTCTGGCATCACCTGCAACAGCATCCAAATCCCAACCAAAACTCTTTCTCATACAATGCTATTGATGGAAAAAAATATCTAAAATTTAAGAACAAAAACCCATGCCTTGCTCTGAGCTAACAGGAAAAATAGGTAAAAGAGTGACATCTTTGCAGTGAACTATTAAAAGATAAATGCGAAACATCCTGAGACATAATTTCCATAACATGGCTAACATAGTTAGGTTCTTTGCTCAAAAGACATATAAGGTATCATATCAAATAACAACAAATTGCATTTCATTGAGGCATGAAAGATGGTAACTACGTTTACCAGCCAGTATATTGAACAGAAAAGACGAGTTCACAGAATAGAACGAAGTTAAAAGGGACAGGAGCTTTTGATAGTATAAGCAACGCACATAAATGCAAAATAGAAGCTGTAAGCAAGGCAATACTCTGATATAAATCCCCAATGTCCTATTGATGATCAAATCCTTTCTGCAGCAACCAAAGGACAGACCCCGGCTCTGCCAAGCCACAAGAAAGTTCTCGGCTCAATCCCATGTCCATACACAGGTGTACCACATTAAAGACCAAACCAGTCAGCCCAATAGCAGCTAGTAAATGACAGTGAGAAACTTCTAACCCAAAAAAAGCCTACTCGTTGAGCTATCTTCCCTCTATTTTTACCCTGATCAACACTTACATCTTCCAAGGTTCAATTATCTGTTTCAACACCACCAACAACAACAACCAAAAAAGCAGCTCTATTTATACAAGCGAAATGAAACAGAGAGGCATGTTTCACCTGCCCTTTAACCCTTTGACCCAAAACATCCATTCTACGCGTGCGTGATCCACCACCTAAGCTGGTTACAGCCATCTCACCAAAAGACGCTCCTTTTCATATCAATAGCATAGGACAGCACAAGCTGCTCCAGAAACGCGAAATAAACGAAGAGCCTACAATTCATATTCAGAAAAACAAAAGAATCGCACAATGTTCGTCGAGACAATTGGACGGATACCCAAAACTGACCAGACTAAACTCGAAAAGCTGGTTTCTGCGCGTTCCCTTGAATCGGCTACCGAGCAAACAGATTAATTTTGCAGAACCGAGAGCCAATTACCGTGATGATTACCTCCGGGAATGGCGTCTCCTTGGAGGCCGAACTGATCGATTGAAGATCGATCGGCCACGCACAGACTCAGAGAGAGAGAGAGAGAGAGAGAGAGAGAGAGAGAGAGAGATGACGAGTGTTCAGAGGAAGAGAGCGAGTTTTATGAGAGGGAAAAAATGAAAAGAGAATATGTAGGCGCGCCCGCAATGAAACGAGAGAGATGAGAGAGAGAGAGGGACCAAAGAAAAATTGCTTCTTTCTATTTTAATCCTCCTACTTTTATCTTATCACAGATTTGGTCCCTAAACTAATCTCTAACCGCGATTCTGTCACAAATTTCGCATTCCCGTCCAAATGTCGTCGCGAATGCTGACTAATTGCCAGAGGTATGCACGTGGCGCCCGAATGAAATGAAAAAAATTTAAGGAGAAATTTCAAAAGTACTCCACATACTATTCTCGATGTTCAATTGTTTCTCGTACTCTATTTTGTGACAGACTTGATCCCTACTTTGATTTCAAGATACCTAACTCCACATGCGGAAAAACTTATTAAGCAATATTTGAATAGGCCCGCTAGTTAACATCAATTTAGACGGTCTATCATGTATAAGCCGCATCAAGGAAACTTATATTTGTGATTCTGATCGGATTTTCCTTGTAAATATTCAATGACCTTGCTTCTCTTGAGAACATGCGCATTTGTCCTAACTATATGGAGGGGACAATTTCGCGTGAACTGAATCCATTGAGGTGATCATTTAGGAAGAGTCGCTTCAATTTTTGCACTACTTTATAATGTGTCGGCAGCATATGTTAATCTTTATCACTTAGTCAACATTATTCCATTTGCATTTGGATGGGAAAAAGACGTGCCCTAAAACCAAGACGGAAGATTTGGTTAGGGACCCAAATTGAGTTAAGAATACAACATAGAGACAAGTTACGTAGTTCTCCCTAGAATTTTTATTTACTCATGCCACAGCAGCGCCGCTGCTCATCTCCCTTGGTGCCCGGCATTTCCCATGGGCATCTCGACGGGGTACGGAACGAGTCATGCAGTCGCGGCGAAAAGACTAGCTTAAGGATCAGATCGGCCGCGAGATAAAAATCCGGGGTCGAATTGGAAAGGTGACAATAGTGGAGGGACCGTCTTGAAATTAGCCCAAGAAAAGTGTTTGGTAAGTTGGAGCCAGCTCCTTCCTTGCGGAGGTTTGCTTGGTGACTTCCTTGATAAGGCCTTGCCTCGGTGACCTCCTTGAGAAGGCATTGCTTTCGATGCCCTTTTCACTTTTGCTTTGTCGCTTCTCGTATAAGGGCGTACGGTCATAATGTGTGTGGAAAGAAAGAGCTCGAAGGGATGGTCGAAATTGAAATAATGGAGAACGAGGAAATGAATCGATGGTCGAAGGAATGAGCAGTGCACGAGAGAGATTGGGGGTCGAAAGAATTTTCGTATCGTTGAAACTATCGAGCCGGAGGACGGTAGGGGCGGCGAGGGTTTCTTATGGAGCGATGAGATGCACAGATGGCATAATGAAAAGAAAAATCTATTTCCTAAATTATATTAATATTCGTTTTGAACGTCGATTGCTAAATAGTTTCTAATTTATGTAATTTTTTAATATTTAATTGTTTTTCAACCTACTTTTATGTTCTATTATTGCTGTAGTTATAGTTTTTTCCCTAGTCGACGCCGACTCTCGTCTTCTTTGGCTTTAACTGTTTCTAATTACCGTTAATTTCCTACAATATCATATTAACCGTCATTTAAATTTATAACGCGGTTCATATAAGTAAGTTTGTATTATGTTTTTATTTTCTATTGTCTAAGCTGCATTGTTTCCATCTAAATGTTGTTATCGTATATTTCTTCTTGCGTTTATGAGTAATCTATCTTTTGAATGCACGAAACTGATAACTTTTCGGAAAAAAAAAATGAAGAACTCAATGCTCATTCACAGCATCTTAACGTGCAAGAAAAATATATATATCGAGAATGATCAAGGATTGATAATCAGCAGCTAGTGTGACTGTTATATGCAGGAAAAAGCTATTGATGGCAGGTTTCTGTGAGCTCTATTTGGATTGCATTTCGGATCTCTCCCATGCAGATCTGTGAAGCCTGGTATAAGGAGAAGAGCCAAATCTACCCATTTGCACCCAAGAAACGAAAATGAGCAGCCACACTTTGCTGGGAAAGATCATTCCTAGTAACTCCTTGAATCAGCTTTTGATTTTTGAGCCCCACAGAGCTTGCATATGCACCATCCTTCATTACGTTCGCCCTTGGTTCCACTGGTCTACTCGTCGTAAGTGCTCATGAAACCGCCGACGAACCCTGCTCCATTGCAGTTCCCGCACAACATATGCTTCCTGCCTCTGCACATACAAAGATCCTGTGTCAAGCTTACAAGCAGACCTACAAGAGGAAGATCAAACCTCAGTCTATCATCTCGTATTAAGAAAGAGCGGGCCAAAAGGACCGGCAAGTTTGTAAGTCCACGTTCTTGAGAGCTCGGGGAAAGGGTTTCTGCGGCCTGTGATTTTCAGTATTGTCCGCAACTGATGTTCATTTCGGGGGAACTTGTGCTTACCCACAAAGCCAACAAGAGTCACCGGCTTTGAACTGTCCGTTGAAGAGATCTTCGGAGTTCACGCCACTGCCTTTACATTGAGAACACGTGACTGCGCCTGCGTATCGGATATAACACGCGAGATGAAACCCCTGTTAGATCAGACAGCAAATTTTCAATGAGGTAATCAGCAAGTGAAATGAGCATAAGGATTCCATTGGAGAGTTCAAAATCCGACCCATCCCTGATTGATTGAGCTTCAGGGCATCGTTCTGCAAACGATCAGTGAAGGTTACTGAAATGAAAAATGCAGACACTGTTGTTTACAGTTGATCAAGCCTAAAGAAATATGGTACCATTGGTAGATTTGAGCTAGGAATACTGGTTTGAGGTTTTTTAAGGAGATGAAAATTAGCTTGAGATAAATGTATCATAAAATAACGATTTGAGATTTCTTATAAAATGAGAATTAATTTGAAGTAAATGCGCCATGCGTACCAATTTGAAACGTTCATGGAATCAATCCTTTTTTAAATATCAACTTTTCTTATGTCTTACAATAACAAGAACCATCACAATATTTATTTTAATCTACCAACTATTACATGAAATTAACAATCATCATTTGCGTAAGCTGCAAAATTTTCCCTAATTAAATTTAAATCTAGACCTTTAGTGGCCAACTATCATTTGAGTTGCTAACTATCATAATATTTTTTTTTCTTCAAATTATAATTTGTCTACCTAATTGGCACGGTTCTTGACCTTACTTATCAAAATTTTAATTTTACCCATTCTTTTTGTTATAGAAATCATCAACCTCAATTAGACTGATTGCTAAAAAAAATTTCAGATCAAGTCTCGAACCAGTTTTGCATCACCTGCAGCATTTCTTTGGTTCTTTTAATTATCATTTTTTCTTACTTTTGACAAAAATTCTCTTATTCTTTTACTAACTTCACTTATTTTTCTTAGAAACGCTTTAAATTTGTTGACCGTTAATGAAACAACTATATTCTTCTATGTGACTTGCCTACTTTACTTCGATCAAGTTACCCACTAATCTTTAGTTAACAACTGCAATTCGAGTGTTTTATCAACATTTGTTTGGTTTTCCTAATTCACCAACTTTATTATTAAGGTACTCCCTTCTGTTTCTCTTGCTCACTAGCCCTTTTGTACCATTGAATTACCAAGAGTTGCCAACTCCTATTAAAGTTAGTTAAGGCCATTTTTTTAGATTATCACCATTTTAATTTTTGACAGAAGAAAATTTTTTCTTGATCATATATATTTTTATCTAATTTTGTTACCGACACCTTAAATTTACCAACAATCAAAAGAGATTACTATCATTATGTTGGTGACCTACTAATTCTATTCCGGATTAAGTAATCCAATAGAGAAATTGGTAAATTAAAAAAGACAAAATAAAGGTTGGTTACTAACTTCAATGACAATTGGTATCACATGACTAGTTAATAACTTTATTGGAGAAAGGTTAATCAACAACCTTAATTGAGGTTAGTAATTTCATATAAGAGTTAATACTTTTAAGACATAATTATGAAAGATATGTGAAAGTTGGTACAAGATTAATTTTTTTTGATAATTAAGAAAAAAAATGAACTCAATAAGCAACCCAAATGAGAATGGTTTTTTCTTTTATTGCCAAAACTCAAATAGATTAGATAACCAAAACTAATTCACAACTTAATCAAAGAAAGTTCAGATATGCCACTCTAATTTATTTCAATACTTTAAAAAAATGTCGGTACATTTATGGAGCTGCTAGTAAATGCAAATATAATTTTTCAATAAGAAAACTTGATTTTTTTTAAATTAGTAATTAACTCAAATGAAAGTTGGTGACCCAAATATTATGTAACACAATTTAAAGGAAGACTAGTTGGCCAGTCATGCTAATTTAGATCGGTAATCTCCAAAAATAGTTAGAAAATGCATGGGCTTGCTAATCAAGACAAATAAAAAATCGGTAGCTCAATAGAAAAATCGATAAATTAGAAAAATAATTAAAAGTAATTCAAATGGGAGTTCGCATCCAAACACTTATTTCCATAACAAAAGTTGATATATCACACTTATTAGATTGATAAAAAGAAAGGTAGTAAATTCCGAGCGTCGTCAAGTTATAAAAATAAAAGTTCGTAAATTAATACAAAACTGTAATTTGCAATCTATTAAGAAAAAGGGTTGGTTATATCATAAAAGTGTCTATAATTACTAAATGCCGCAACCCCAAGTTTTCGTCCTCTCTTTGCCCGGCAACGCAGTTCCTATGCTCAAAGCTGGCTAGAGCACCACCAAGTTCTGGTACTGATAGACCTCTTTCTGAAATTCCACTTATAGCACACATTCCATGGATTTGAAAGTTTGTCAAAGGCTCGATTGGCGAGCCTAGGTACTCAAATGGGGAGGTCGGGCTATGCTCAAACTGGGGTCTAACTTGGCTAGTGAGGTCCTCCCCTGTCGGTTCGGGCCTAGACGGCGGCGGTCCTGCCCAACTCCGGCGAGCATAATGTAACAGCTCTGGAGATCGTAGTCACAGGACTATGCATTGCAGGGTAGATCAGAAGTGGGCGAACCAGCACCGTGAAGTGACAGAAACAGAGGATGATCCCTCTGATGTTCAATCACAGAGCAGCGACGAGCTTACCGTTTCCGTCGCAGTCGGTGCAAATCACGCTCTTTGGTTTCGTGCGGCCGTCGCCCTTCTCAGCCTGGACGGGCAAACAAGAAAAAGGAAATTCAAAGGAACCTTCGAGGTTAAGTCAAGCGGGCGGGGGAACAAGACGCGCGGTGGGCACCGCTGAACTGCGATGAGCTTAGACGAAGATGGGTTCGACAGCGAGCCGGTCCGTGTGGGAGTTGCGATGAGAACTTCACCTGAGCTTTCACCCGCCGGAACGCAGTAGCTGGAGGGTGACGATGGGCTGTGCCATGGTCTCCGGGGCGAGCTTTGAGTGCTCGGACTGGATTGGTCAGCCGATTTTCTGACCATGGAAGCATATTCATAAGCCAAAGCAAAGCAAAGCAGAGAGACACAGAGAGACACAGAGAGACACAGAGAGAGAGAGACCTGATTTTGAGTTGGCATATAATGAAGAAGGAGAAGGGAAGCTCCAAGGTGCAGAGGCCATGGAAGAGCTTAATGAGCGAGCGAGTTCCCGTTGAGCAACCAAGGCACTGGCCTCTTCAGCTACTGAGCCGGGAACCACATAAGAAAAGATCATGAAATGCACTCCGGGGGGAGAAAACGGCAAGCGCAGAAGATAACGTCTTCTTCCGCTTCGTCTCTTGACAAAATATCTTCCAGGGACACATAGGATTGCAAACGGGCCGGACGGGCCGGGCCAGGGGTTTTTTGGGCCGACCTGGGCGGGCCCAAAAAAGTGAAGAAGAAAAAGGCCCGGGCCGCAGTTATTAGGTTCGGCCGGAGCCGGTATTCTTCTTTAATTTTCTTTTTAAAAAATCATTGTTTGTGAATTAATAATAAACGTGAAATCACTTCTCCTTGGCCAAATTAACGTAAAGCTACTTAAAAGCTGTAATTTTTTTTTTTTTAAAAAGGGACTCCTTGCACTCCGCCTTTGGCAAAGCATAACTTCTATTCCAAGCGAAGTTACGAGTCCATGTACACGATCTAGAAGGTGCTCGAGGCTAGTCACTTTTTGCTGTGCTTTGAATTCACGGCAACGCATATGAGTGAATCCAAAATTTTAATTTTAACGACCTCGAATAAAATCAATTGATGTACAGTGTTTTCTCATGCTACAGATGTCGGAATATGCAAAACTTATCGTTTTTACAATAGCACGGAATTCCCTCAGTAATTTTATTGAGGCACGTGGTCATTCCTCCCACTCTCCTCCAAACAGTTCACTATTTTTTGTTACATGCCTAAATCTTCTTAACTCTATTCATCAATTTTTATATTTTATATAATTTAAGGTCCTATTTGCTTTATCAAAAACAAATGATTTGAAAAAAGCATTTTTCTAAAAAATATTACCGGTATTGCTTGAAATAATTAGCTTTTATTATAATTAGCAGTTCATGAACAATGAGGATGTTTTACATTAATTCATTTTCATAAATGGTATAGGCTATTATTCTAAAGAAAATAATTTTGTATAATTTATTATTTTTTTTTGGTAAGGATTGTATAATTTATTTTCTACGAGGCAAAAGTCATAAAAAAAATTAGTTCTTTAACAAAGAATGAACAACATCGAGTGAGCACGTGAGGCTTGCCTATTTACGTGAGGGAAGGTTTTGAGTCCCGTCTTCTTTGAATAGCAATCGTGAGATCATTCTCGCTCTTTTGTTGTCAAGTGTGGTAGAGGGAAAAGGATCCCCTGCCATGAGACAGGAGTGACATTACGCGTTTTTAGCTGTCCAATTTGAAATCGAACGGTTGAAAGTAAAAGTCACTTTTAAAAAAAATTATTAAATGATGGCCGTCCGATTTCAGAACTTCTCGATGATCATGGAGGCACGATCTTGGGCTCGAGCCTGACCGGACAATGTATATGAACGCCGACCCGGCCCATTCATTTGCATATCGGGCCTGACGGGCTTGGGCGGGCCACCAGCTCAGAGACCACCTCGGGCGCGTCGGGCTGTCACGGATTCGGATCCAGATCCGAATTCGCTATCAGTATCTTCTTCTTCTTCTTCTTCCTTTTCCTCTTCACTTAGTACAGAGGATTTCTGCAAATTCGGTCCGCACGACATCGTTCATTTGCTCTTCTACCTCCGCAGAAGGAGAACCGTAACCAGCGATTATCTTCTCTCACCTCCTCGATGGTAACCTCTCTTTCTCTCTGTGTCGAACCCTAATCTGTTGAATCCGTTCGTCTTCCTGCGTGTTTGAATCCCTATCCGTCGAAGCAACGTTTCGAGTTCTTGCGCTCGCGGCAGACGATGGAAGAGACGAGGGACAACGACGCGTACGAGGAAGAGCTCCTCGATTACGATGAAGAGGAAGACAAGGCCATGGACTCCGCCTCCGCTAAGGTCAACGGCGAAGCCGCCAAGAAGTGAGTACCTCAATTTTCGTCTCTTGCGTTCTCAGGGCTGCTCGCTTGTTTTCGGTCGGCGGCGCTGCTCGGTAGGTGCAGCTTCGCTTGGGTTGATATGTGCCAGCTCGTACCAAAGGTGTGGTGTTGAATTGGAACGGTGACGTTTTGTGCATAGAGTATAGGGAGAGATGACCTTGAGGATTTGGGAATGTTCTTTGCTGGTGAACGCTTTAGAGGATTGGGATATTGGTTCTTTTCAAATGTTGAGCTACTGCCATTTCTTTGCGCGGATAGCTTAATGTAGTTTCGTTGTTGTGTAGGGGTTACGTTGGGATTCACAGCTCAGGCTTCAGAGACTTCCTGTTGAAGCCAGAGTTGCTTCGTGCTATTGTGGACTCGGGCTTCGAGCACCCATCCGAAGGCAAATTTTATGCTCATTTAACTTATTTTGGTGTTTGTGTATTGGTTGTAGACTAGATTGTTCATGCGCGTGTTTTTGTGTGTCCTTCTGTCTGTCTATATCTGGGTGAAGATATTGTGGAAGCAAAGATTGAACGATGGTAGATGGAGGAAAGGATGGGGATGTATGAAAAAGTATTCCTTTTTCTTAGGATATTTTGATGTTTAAGAGAATTTTTGAGGAAAATTGAATTGTTTTTTATGCTTCTTTCCTGTTTCAATAGCTTTTTGAAAGCTTATCAAGCCCTCATAGCAGTTCTGATGGAAGTTGATGAAGATGTCTATTGCTTTTGTCTTCATCTTTCTCGCATCTTACATGGTTTTCCCCTTTTGATATCTTCTGCATTCAGCTTCCAAGCATATTAAGGACTTTGCTCTAATATGGATGTTTCTTCTAATTTTTTTTTTTTTTTTAGTTTTTGGATGATTTTGCTTCCGAAAGAAAATTGAGGGATTAATTAACTTTTCCTTGGAAAAAAAGATAGCTTTGACTTGCATGACTGCCTGGCTTTGGCCCTTGAACATTAATTTTTCTTGTGATTTTCCCCTTTAAATTGGATGCATCACCATCATCTTCTTCAGTATTGGCATTTCTCTCTAGTTCGTGCCACTTTCAGTGTCTCATGCTTAACATCTAAACTTTCAGGTAATATTCTAGCATCACAATCTTTCAGCAAAAAAGTTATGGTGGTAATCCTTTCGAGTGAAAAGAGCAGGAATGTAATAGTTACTTACCAAGGGTTACTTCAATGCAACTTTCTTTGATTCATCAGTCCAACATGAATGCATTCCTCAAGCTATCTTGGGTATGGATGTCATATGCCAAGCAAAATCTGGGATGGGGAAAACTGCTGTTTTTGTGTTGTCAACTTTGCAACAAATTGAAACAGTTGCTGGGCAAGTTGCTGCACTTGTTCTCTGTCACACAAGGGAGTTGGCCTATCAGGTACTTTTTCATTATCTTGCCATGTTTTAACTTAATGAGGAAAACAACTTTGTTATTTTCTGTCTGCTTCATTAATGATCCCGTTCTGTCAGTTTGCTTGCACTTGCAATCCTTTTGAGATGGTCATTCTTTGTTGTTGTCTAGATCTGTCACGAGTTTGAGAGGTTCAGTAAGTATTTGCCAGAGATTAAGATTGCAGTCTTTTATGGTGGCGTCAATGTCAGAATCCACAAGGAGCTGCTGAAGAATGAATGCCCCCATATTGTTGTCGGCACACCTGGCAGAATTTTGGGTCTGGCAAGGGACAAGGACCTTTCTTTAAAGAATGTTAGGCATTTTATCCTGGATGAGTGTGACAAGATGCTTGAATCTCTCGGTATGATGTTTCTTGGAAAAAAAAAAAGATCTGCCTTCTGATAGTACTAAGTTGATGATTCTTTAAGCAGTAGGTTGCAGCTTAGTTAGTATGGACATTGTTTGTATTATATGCAGACATGAGGAGAGATGTGCAGGAGATATTCAAGATGACGCCTCATGATAAGCAAGTCATGATGTTTTCAGCAACGCTTAGCAAAGAAATCCGTCCGGTTTGCCAGAAATTTATGCAAGATGTAATGTCTCATCACCACTATAACTTGAATTTGAAGTCTAACTCGATATTAGCAGCTTTTTCTGCGGCTAGAGTAGATCTTTGCAGAATGGCAACTCCATGTTCCCCTTGGCAACTGGTGTGTGGTGCCGATCTGCTGTATCACTTACTTCACGATGCGGAATATCCGGCTTGATGGGGAAAGTTGGTGGAAAGTTATGAGTGTCAACCATGAAGGATGGGAATATTCCAGTGAAGCTTCTGTTTGCTTTCTTTTTTGTTCTTGGCATCTGTTTTGTTCTGATGGTTCGGTCATAGTGTGGTTTTAAGGTGGGTGTTTTCCTTCTCCCCTGTTTTCCTGGGTGAAGCGGGTTAGATTATTTCACTCTTTTTTTTTCTTTTTTTCCCCCTTTTTTTTGGGTTGGGGGGGGGGGGGTGGTGTGGCAGGGGGAGAGGGGGTTTGATGGTTGTGGTGATGGGAATGTTGTTGGGGTGGTTTACTTGAAACCTGAATTTGTCAAGAACAACTTCAGCTTGTTGCGAAAGTGGAGAGCTTGATGAGGAGGCAAATCAGATGGAACAGAACCGCGATTCATTGGATGATGCATTGTTCAATTCATAGTGGCTTCTCCTAGCTTGATGGAGGCGCTTAATCTGATTTACTAAATTTGCTGACGTTTGTTCCTTTCAGCCTATGGAAATATATGTTGATGAGGCCAAGTTGACTCTTCATGGTCTTGTACAGGTATTATAGAGTTCAATTTTTCTCGTGTAGCTCCTTTTCATAAAGTTAAATATCCAATGTTCTTACTGAAATTCACACTGGATTGTCAGCACTACATCAAATTAAGTGAAGGGGAGAAAAATCGGAAGCTTAATGATCTTCTTGATGCGCTGGACTTCAATCAAGTTGTAATCTTCGTCAGAAGTGTCAGCCGAGCAGCTGAGTTGAACAAGTTACTTGTTGATTGCAACTTTCCTTCTATATGCATCCATTCTGGCATGTCACAGGAGGAAAGGTTCCTCTCTCTCTCTCTCTCTCTCTCTCTGTGCAGTTGCATGCGATTATAGGTGCTTTTAGTTGCTAGAAATTTTTTTTTTGGGGCCAATCTTATGAGTTTGCTCTTGATAGCCTTTTTCTATCAAGATCATTTTATAATGGATAACCATACCGATATGTTTTGCCTCAGACAACAGCATTTCAGCTTGTATAGTATGGAGAATAATATGCTTACTCTGTGCTTTTTTTCTTTTCCAAAAATATGGGGAACCTCCCCTAAGAAGAGCCACTAGATTCATCACCCTCGATTAGGTTATGTTCACTTGGCAAGATTTCTTATCTTGGACCAAGCAAACTCTCATGGTGCAAAACTCTAGGATGAGAAGTAAATAACCTCTGCTTCTCGAGCATGGTTGAAGGAACGCCCTCGCTGCTGAGGCTACTCAAGTTGCTTCTTGCGTATTATGGTTCCAGGTTGTTGAAAGTGTGCCTTACCAGGACATGGATGCTTGGGGTGAAGTGGTGGATATGATAGTTTTGTTTGTCTTAATTATTCTTACTAGTGATCTAGGTGAGGAAGAGGACCTAGATTTGTAAGAATGAGCAATGAGGTCTTTCTAGAATAGGAAGCATCTTGAAAGGCCAACTTACCAAAATGTAAAGGAGAACAATGATAATTTAATAAGCAATTAGATTAGATTTGGTGTTATGGCACGTTTGATTTACATGAATGAGTACGAATGGAATCACAATTTCAGGTGCCAATTCCTTTTCTGAAGCTTGGATCAACATGTGACCAATGGAATTCTGATTCCACGGGAATGTCCATTCTGCCATCTCATTAAAATTGGCATTCCACTCCTTAGGCCATGGAATCACCATTCCACTTCCAGGCTAGAGCCATATGGACTCATAAAATAAATGAAAGTGAAAGAATATTATTCATCAATATATAATATTTTGTTGATACTTATAGTAAATTATTAATCGTCCAATTTTTTAAAATGATTTTATAATTTTAATAAGTACTATTTAATTGAAATCGCAAGTCTACATAAATTTCATTTATCATAATTTTGATTCCTTTTCTGTATTATTTTGCTTAAAACCAAACAAATGAAATCTCACTCTATTCCATTCCTAGAAACCTGCCAAAAAACAAAGATTTCCTTTCTACTTCATTCCTACTCCATTCCATTTCGTCATTCAGTTCCACATTCTAAAACCAAACATTCCCTTAGTGTGGTTTGTTTTCTAATTGTATATCGGAGATCATGAACTTCTTCTTGTGCTTGAGATTGCATCACCTTTCTTCATTTGCCAGTGTGCAGTTTAGTTGCCTTGTGACATGTTAAAGTTTTAGTAACTATTTTAATAGGATGTGCTTTGTAGGTTGACTCGGTACAAAGGTTTCAAAGAAGGACATAAAAGGATTCTTGCTGCAACAGATTTGGTTGGCCGGGGAATTGACATTGAACGCGTTAATATTGTGATTAACTATGACATGCCCGATTCTGCCGACACTTATCTGCATAGGGTATCCTTCGCGATCTTGTGTTACAAATGTATTTGGTCTAGCTGTATTATGATCCCTGAACAAGTTTAAGCATATGTTTATGCAAAATGTACCGCAGGTTGGTCGAGCTGGAAGGTTTGGCACTAAAGGCCTGGCGATCACTTTTGTTTCTTCTGCTTCAGACTCTGACACACTCAACCAGGTTACAATTTGGTGCTCTTGTCATTTTAGGGTATCTTCCATTTAAGTGTTCATTATATTTAAATATGCTATCTCAGGTTCAAGCAAGGTTCGAGGTGGATATAAAGGAGCTTCCTGAACAGATAGATACCTCCACATACAGTATGTTTATTGGATGCTTGTTTCCTACATCTCATTAGTAGTATAGCCTACTTGCTTAGGACCAGTAACCTTTCTAGTCCATGATGAAGATGGCTCTAACCCTATTTCAATGGGTTGACACTCTTTTAAGTTGTGGTCACACTTTTTTAGCTTCTCCACCGAATGGCGGGGATTTCATATTTACTTATTTGGTTCTACTATCTGTTCAGCTTTTCCTTGTGCGATGATGCTCTGAATTGTACATCATGTTTAATACCATTCGACATTCTAACATTACAATGCATGGTCTTATCATATATTTTTGTTGCTTTTGTGCAGTGCCATCCTAGAAGGCTGTTTGGATAGATGTCTCCTGGAACTTTTAGACATGGATGGCTGCAAGCTGGTGGTGTATCTTATGTCCTTGTTGGTCTCTCTGTGGTCCCTGCCCAACATCTTTATTAGTTCTGCTGTAGATTTTGAGGACTTGATTTAAATTGTGCAAGAACAGTTGTCTGTAGAGCTACGGATTGACATTTTTGAGTTTAGTTGCGGTATTACTTGCTGATTTGGGTTGGTGCACGATATTTAATCGTATTTGTCAGTTTGAAGTACATAGATAAGGAGTTCCGTAATTGAGTTTTGCACTTAACAATGTCAATGGTTCATGAGGTGGCAGCTACAGGACTTTGCAAAGCAGCAGAGTTAAACCTACCTGGTGGACAATGCTTTAGTTTTCCTTGAGAAAGTAGGTTTTCTTGATGTTAACGGATGAGTGTGCGTACTTTTTACCCTTTTGAAAGTTTGCAATGCTCCAGCATAGAGAAAAACGTAAAGGGTCTTTGTTGAGGTCTTATGTACGAGGGTTGATGAGATTCTCGCTAAAAAAGAACTTAATTATGAACGCTTCGATTTTCAAGTGATGAATTATGCATAGCATAAGGTCCGAAATGCCTAGAGAGTCGCGGAAATGAAATTTGCCATCGACCATGTTCAACTAAGATTTGTTATTGCTACAAAGGGGAACAGGTGATATCTAAAGAGGGCGAATCTATCGATAAATGACACGGGAACAGACGCCAAGCTGCAAAGCAAGCTCTCTCCACCGTCGCAACATAGCTCTTCATCTGTTTCTCCGCAGGCTGTAGATAATAAGTATTCGACCTATTATGCGAAATAGGTAGAATTGTTGAGCGGCCCTCTGAATTCAGGAGACCGGCGGCCATTAGCTGAGGCTGGGCGACCCTTGCGCTTGCATCCCTGGCTTGGTGCTGCGCTAGGGCAGGCGCCGGCCACTAAGTCAAAGCTACGTCCTCCCCTATTGTGAAGAGAGTCATGACCATTGCCTAGCTCTAAGCGAGGGCATCGCACGCAGCTGGTGAGGAGCTTGCGATTTGAGTGAGGGTCCTGAGCCCTCACGGCACTAAGCAAGGGCAGTGACCATCGCTAGTGGTCAAAATTGGATTGCAGGCCCTCACCTAGTGGCCGGTAGGGGTTTGCTAGGTCCGTTGACCCTTAACAATAAAAAAGAAAGAAAAACTTAAAAAAATAAGAAAAATTTTCGAATATTTTCTATTAGGCGTTCAAATCAATTATCTCTACGCAAAATTGGCATGATGGATTATACTAAAAAATATGACTTAATTTATCAATTAAAAAATTTACAACTAAATTAATACAAATATAAAAAGTTTAGAACTTTTTTTATTATATACTTCTCCCACATTTTGTTCCAATTGAGTTCCAAAGGTAGATTCAACAATGTGGCACTTTAGATCCCACGCTTTCTTTAACTCATGTGTTGTTTTCATATCGTTTATAATGAGGGGACCGGTTCGCATGGGCTAAATCCTCAATATTATCAAAAGCTTAATACCCCTTGAGAAACTTAACCATGTTAATCAACCGGGTCCCTACATCCCTCTATACCGAAGAAGGCAAATCATTTTTACAGTACTTGCTTTGCTTAATTAGTATGGCTATCCCCTGAGTTCTCGGAAAGTGTGCAATAAAAATAAGATGAGAGATAAGTGAAGTTCCAAGGTTCCTTTTCTCCTTCGCATCACTCGTCATCCTCGATTTGCTCTCTTAATCGATTGATAAATTCGACATGATTCTTTATTAATTTCATAAGAAGAATCAGATATGCATTAATTGCTATTGTGCTATACTTTAAACTTCAAATCATGAATAGACAAGACCGGCTAAGAAAGTTCAGTCCTCCGGAACGTAATCCGCCCCTTCTTTTCTCGACCGTGCGAGATTTCTTTTACCTTCTCAGTCGAATTTATTGAATATGGTCTCTTTCCATTTCAGAAGTTCTTCTCATTCCAAACATGGGAACTACCCTACAATTGCTACCTCGGGCAGAGGCACTTTTTACTGGGTAAGTAAGGTGTCTCTGGCTGGCGTCTCAATCATATTCATCTAATCCTGCTCCTCCCCGAAAGGGAAAGCAATCCCAAGCTCCAGATCTGATGACAATATATGAGAAAAAAATCACTATCACTGCTGTAGCATTTTAGAATGCTTTACAAGGACAATTGTTATTTGGAAATTTTCACTAACAAGCTGATGAATCCAAATTCATATCTGATATAGGAAATTTAGATATACCTTGTCGTGTTATCATATGGTCGCACTTGTTCAGAAGGAGTATAACTTTCATTTTTCAAGTTTTCCTCTTATAGATGTAATAATAAGTGCTGGGAATGTGTAGGGAACTAAATAGTTTCGCAATTCCACCTATAAATGAAAGCCCTGGGAAGATGTTTAAGACAACACCCGAACATCTCTCCATCTCGCATTTCAATCTCTTCCTGTCTTTTCTGTTGGCCAAGAAGGGCGTCCTTTATCCTCTGAGTGTGCATGATGGTGAGCGTTATTGTTTATTTTTTTGGGAGGTGTCGGTTTTTTATGCATCTTCTGACTAATTGTTACTTCTAAAATTTCGAAGGGCTTGATTTCGCTTTATCACTTAGTCTTGTTGTTTTATCGGTGTTCGATTTTCACTTGCTATCCGTCTCATGTTTTTACTTCATACACGACATCTAAAAACTCACAAAAAGTACGAATCCTTATGTTTATGAAGGTTATGTATCATTCGATAAATAAAATTTATTTATACAATTCAGAGAGAGAGAATAGCTATTTCTTTCTTATGTCATATTTCGAAAGGATAGTCTTTGTGTTTCAACCAATAGTGAAAATTTACTATGAAGAGAGAGTAGACTCTTGAGTGTTTTTAATTTCGTATTTTTTTGCCGATTTTACATCTTCATCTCCTTAATTCTTTGTAATAAAATCTATTCTTTCTTTGAGAAAACGACCACACTTATTACTTGTATTAAAAAAAATTTCCAGTTGCAAAATTATTCAGTGTATCCAGCATTTCTCTTGCTGATATCTAAGCCAAGTCGCGACTCGTCCCGACACAGTTTAGATAGTGCCAGTTTTCTATGAAGTGGTCCGTTCGCCAGCTCAACTTCAAAAGCTGTTGTGGCCGTGCAGGGATTTCTGGCTGCAATATATTTGGTCCTCTTCGCTGCTTCGTCAACTTTTTCAAGCCATGGAATCGTTGCAGCATCACCCATATACAACGTGATGAACTATGGTGCAACAGGAAGTGGAGTCAGTGATGATACTCAAGTACATCTTACATACCTTAAGTTCTATCCTTCTTCTTCTTCCCATCGAAAAACCCGGTGCTTTATTCTCGTCATTTCTTTTGTTATTTTGATTGATCTGTTCGGGCTTATGCGATGATTTCCGCTTCTTCTTTTTTTGAGGCCTTCGAGAAAGCATGGGGAGATACGTGTGGAGACAGTGGAGCAAAAGGCACACCAACCTTAGTCGTTCCTGGTGGAAAGAAGTTTAAGCTGTCTCCTGTCTCTTTCAAAGGCCCGTGTAAGTCCTCAAGCATCATCGTTCAGGTGAGACGCAGATTCTGGTGGATTCATAGTTTTAGCTAATGTTTTGATGAATAGATTCCATGTCAAAATCACTAGGAAATCGTTAGGCAAACTCACTTGAGGCCGACGATGTCACAATCGAAATCGGTGGCAAATGCTTGAGGTTCTCCATCATATTTTGTTCAGTCATGATGTATGCCGTATTGATTCTCAAACCATTCGACCAGATCTACATCGTGCAATGAATCCATGAGTTCTGACTTGAAGAGGATAGCTAGGTTGAATGCATTGGAAAGAGCTTAATTTCCAATCATTTTAGGAAAATGAAACTTCATTTTTCGTCAACATTTTTTAAATACTAAACTACGCATTCATCTAATAATTTGAATCATCGCATTTTTTTAATGCTCAAATAATCAATTATCAATGAACTTTTCCCACTACCGCACTGTCCTTGCTCCAAAACATAGCATAATGTACATGATTCTCTTTTCTTGGGGAACAGATTGACGGGACTTTAGTCGCACCTAGTTCACTAGGTGAATGGAAAACCTGCCCAGCGGGTACTTGGTTGGCTTTCCGAAACGTGGCCAATCTCCATGTCAAAGGATCAGGACAGGTCGACGGCCAGGGTTCAATTTGGTGGGGTGGAGCCAAGGTTAGTCAACAAATATCACCACGTATAGATGAGTTCAATATTACTTTTTGCCATCCAATTTTTTGCGATCTAATCAAAGTTATTGATCTTCATCTACTAGGGACCAAGCGGCTGTGAGAACCGACCAACTGTAAGAAGACACCGCAAGATGCCTCAAACCGATTTGAGATTTTCTTATTACTGGATGTCTTTGATTAAGTCTTCCAATCCCTTTCGTCGATAGCAATGACAACGAGCAAATCGTTTACGCAGGCTTTGTCTTTTGTCAACTGCATCGACCTCGTGCTAAGCGGACTGCACCATATTAACAGTCCAAAGAACCACATCTCCATCAGTGGATGTGATGGTGGTACCATCTCCAATCTCCGAATAACTGCACCTGAAACTAGCCCTAACACAGATGGAATCGACATTGCTAACACCAACCACCTTAACATCAATGACCTTAACATTCAAACAGGTAAGTACGCTCTAATCATACATCGGTCAAATTTCCTCGTACATAAAGATGATCTGACTCACACTTTTATGCAATATAGGGGATGATTGCATAGCTATAAATAATGGAAGCATCTTTATTACTATCACCAGAGTTTCATGCGGACCTGGTCATGGTATAAGGTCAGCTATCGTGTTATCAATATAGTCGAGATGTGCCTAATTTGATCCAAACTAATAGTTAAGATATATACATTTAAAATCTAAGTGTTGCGTCACTATGCATTTTTAGCATTGGAAGCTTAGGTAAAGATGGAACCCGCGTAGCGGTTGAAGAGGTGCGAGTGCGGAATTGCACCTTCACTGGATCTACGAATGGAGCGAGGATCAAGACTTGGCAGGTGATCAGGGGCTATATAGCTTAAGCAAGAATGATGATAGATCTCGATGAAGAACAAACATGATGACATAGAACTCTTCACTCTTTTCCTTTTGTTCTCATTAACCTATCTCCTCTTCTTTATATACATACAGGGAGGTTCAGGATATGCCAGAAGCATTGCTTTCGATGGAATCACGCTCAATGCGGTGAAGAATCCAATCATCATCGACCAATTCTATTGGGACAAAGTATCTCGAGAGAATATGGTAATCTCGCGAGGAAACAAGTTTTTGTAACACTTCAAGCTAGAGAACTGACAATATACAATGTTCTTTATCGAGCATTATTTGTTCAATGTGCTTCGACGACCTTACACACGAGACTTTTGATTATGTAGCAGTGTTATTAGGGTTAAGTTCCTCTGCTAGTTTCCTGACATCAGATGTTGAGGTGACGTACGCATGTCGATGCAGAGCGTGGCCGTTAGCAACGTGAACTACACTGGCTTTCGAGGGACCAGTGCTACTGATCAAGCCATCATACTCAGCTGTTCCAACCCGGGTTGCTCGAATATCAGATTGAACAACATAAACATAACATCATCGACGCCTGGAAAAATTGTCACTGCCTCGTGCAAGAATGCCCATGGATCAGCTACTTCGACCACACCTCCGGTGCCTTGCCTGCTTAAGTAGTGGCCAAGCACAAAAGCAAGCTGCGTTTTACACATGCAGACATAATTCTCCATCAGTTTACGATATCAGCAGATGTCTCCCATTTCTCTGATACAATGTATGTATATACGTGACAATAAGATGATGATGCGTACTTTCATGTCATTTTAATAAAAGGGAGGGTTTTTGTCAATAAATCCAATTGGCATATGTGAGTTGAAATTACTTGCAATGATCAGCACGTACAATGCGAAGTCATATATGGTGCATACATACAAAAGAGTCACTTGGTCTATACCATTTAAATTTAAAACATTTTATCTATAAATTTTGATGAAATTCTCGTGATAAACTAACTCAATACATTGAACTTTTGATATTTTAGTCGCAAAGAAATGATATGAATGGCACATTGTCTTCCTCTTTCTTTTTTGAACCAACCGTCATCAGTAGTGGAAGGTCGATAGCTTTGGCTCCCACGTTTCAATTGATCACGACAAATTCTTTTATGTCCCTAAGATGGTAAGGTCGAAATGATAAACTTAATTGGGGTAAGCAACGAAAGATTGAAAAAGTTATGAGTCTCAATTCAGAAATTTCAAAATTTCGCCGGGCCTTTATAGAAGGTTGTCTCGAAGTGCTCTTGGGATAGTGGAAACTGGAAAGAAATCTTCTTCAATACAGGAAGTATATAAAACAGAAATCTGGGAAGGTAGTCAAACTAAGCTGAACTGCATTGTCGTACCGATGGCTCAAGTGGAAGGTTATCCATACAAAGTTTTTTTTATGGTGCAGGAAGTGGTCGTGGTATGTTTCATGTGTCTCGCGGCCTCGTCCATTGTTTACCCTAGGATTGCGGAAGGATGGCCTGTCTATAATGTGCTGAACTGCGGTGATCAGGGAAGCTGCTTGTGGAGCTCCAGCCATAACGTGTCGAGCCATTATGTTACTCAAGATTCACGTGCATTTCAACTTGATTGGAGCTTAAATATGTTCACAGGGGGTTCGAGCTTGCCACTCTTTTTTCTTTGCCTTCGATGAAGATATTGCAATCGATAAAAAGAACCGTGCAAATAAGTCATCAGTATGGGAATGTGGTTCATACATTTTACCGACAGGAAGACACGGGTGTGGTTCAAACTATAGAAAAGCCATACAGCTTTTATATTTAAAATATGTACTTCATTGGTAGTTTGGGTTTATGTCCATGAATAACTATCGTGCCGCTTATATATAAACCTTTTCTTTTGTGATTAAGAGAGGTAACAGGAAGGTGAGGGATGCTAATTATAATGGAATTTATTGCTGGATATAGCCATAATTTAAGGGTGAATCAAGATAAACCTCGTGTCTAGATTTCTCTCTGTTACCTTTCTTTTTTTATTTTGTTGTGCTTGTGCCCCAAATCCTAACAGCCAAAAGTGGCATGATCCGAGAAACATCGAGTGATCAAACTCAAGTTTAGCCACCAGAAGCACGTCATTTGGTGACTTTTTGGCAACTTGTGGAGATTTTTGAGTTATTCTAATGAACTTTTCTCTTTCTTTGTGGTGCATTAACATATTGATGAAACTTTCGTCGCTGCAAGTTCATTAGGGCAATGGCGAAACAAATAAGGGTTTGGCCTTTCTTGACGTACCCAATTTCATCAGGAGAAACTGCAGGAGTAATCGACGGCCAATGTTCATTTTGGTGGAGTGGAGCCAAGGTTACCATTTTCTGTGTTTTGTAAATTATAAATCACTAAGAAAAAATATTAATTCACTTGAATCATACATCAATAAAACGTTTCATCTGATTCAGTTGTAAAAAATTATATTCCTTGAGAAATTAATTTCATTTAATTTTATAGGATCCATGAGGTTGCTATCAACCAACGGTGTCAAACTGACTGATGATTTCCTCATTATGTATTTTCAGGATAGCCAAATTCATTTTTTTAACATTGAGTAATTTCCAACAATTTATTGATTACGCATCATTACCAGTCCAAAGGGTCAGATTGCTATAGACTTTTGTAGTGGTGCAACTCTCTCCAAACAATTTAGTTGCACCTTTGGAAAATTGTCCAAAAAATTCGAAACTATTGTACATAGGTCAGTTCAATCCTAAACATTTCAATTGTGTTATCTAATTCTAAATATTTTGATAATTTACCGATTTGAGCATAAATCTTTCGATTACGCCAATCTCTTCTAAATCCTTTAATTATTTGCTAATTTAGTTTTATACTTTTGACAATTTTCCAATCTAGTACTTCAAATCCAAATATCAAGATAATAGGTTCATGACTAAATTGACAAATTAGCAAAAGGTTCAAAGTTAAATTGAGACGGTGAAATGTTTATGACTAGATTAAAAAATCATAAGAATGTTCATGAATAAATCCAAATAATTGAAATGCATGGGATTGAATTAATTGTTTGTACAATGCAATAAGTCTAGAAATTTTTGGACAATGACCCCGTTGCGCCCTAATGCTATAATCAAAGAGAAAATTGAGGGATTAATTAACTTTTCCCTGGAAAAAAGATAGCTTTGACTTGCATGAGTGCCTGGCTTTGGGCCATGAACATTAGTTTTCCTGTGATTTTCCCCTTTAAATTGGATGCATCGCCATCATCTTCTTCAGAATTGGCATTTCTCTCTAGTTCGTGCCACTTTCAGTGTCTCATGGTTCCTAACATCTGAACTTTCAGGTAATATTCTAGCATCACAATCTTTGAGCAAAAAAGTTATGGTGGTAATCCTTTCAAGGGAAAAGAGCGGAATGTAATACTTACTTACCAAGGCTTACTTGGATGCAACTTTCTTTGATTCATCAGTCCAACACGAATGCATTCCTCAAGCTATATTGAGTATGGATGTCATATGCCAAGCAAAATCTGGGATGGGGAAAACTGCTGCTTTTGTGCTGTCAACTTTGCATCAAATTGAAACGCTTGCTGGGCAAATCGCTGCACTTATTCTCTGTCACACAAGGCAGTTGGCCTATCAGGTACTTTTTCATTATCTTACCATGTTTTAACTTAATGAGGAAAACAACTTTGTTATTTTCTGTCTTCTTTATTAATGATATTGTTCTGTCAGTTGGCTTGCGCCTGCAATCCTTTTGATATGGTCATTATTTGTTGTTGTCTAGATCTGTCACGGGTTTGAGAGGTTCAGTAAGTATTTGCCAGAGATTGAGATTGCAGTCTTTTATGGTGGCGTCAATGTTAGAAACCACAAGGAGCTGCTGAAGAATGAATGCCCCAATATTGTTGTCGGCACACCTGGCAGAATTTGGGGTCTGGCAAGGGACAAGGACCTTTCTTTAAAGAACGTTAGGCATTTCATCCTTGATGAGTGTGACAAGATGCTTGAATCTCTCGGTATGATGTTTCTGGTGATTTATGCGTTTCTAGTTAAAAAAAAAAAAGATCTGCCTTCTGATAGTACTAAGTTGATGATTCTTCTTTCAAGCAGTAGGTTGCAGCTTAGTTAGTATGGACATTGTTTGCATTGTATGCAGACATGAGGAGAGATGTGCAGGAGATAAACAAGATAACTCCTCATGATAAGCAAGTCATGATGTTTTCAGCGACGCTCAGCACAGAAATCCGCCTGGTTTGCCAGAAGTTTATGCAAGATGTAATGTCTCATCACCACTATAACTTGAATGTGAAGTGTAACTTGATATTAGCAGCTTTTTCTGTGGCTAGAGTAGATGTTTGCAGCATGGCAACTCCATGTTCCCCTTGGCAACTTGCGTGTGGTGCTGAGCTGCTGTATCTCTTACTTCATGATGCGGAATATCCGGCTCGATGGGGGATGTTAGTGGGAAAGTTAAAGAGTGTCAACCAGGAAGGATGGGAATATTCCAGTGAAGCTTCCGTTTCCTTTCTTTGTTGTTCTTGGCATCTGTTTTGTTCTGATGGTTCGGTCATAGCATGGTTTTAAAGTGGGCGTTTTCCTTCTCCCCTGTTTACCAGGGTGAAGTGGGTTGGATTATTTCACTCTTTGTTTTTTTTTTTTTTGGGTGTGGCAGGGGGAGAGGGGGTTTGATGGTTGTGGTGATGTGAATATTGTTGGGGTGGTTTACTTGAAACCTGAATTTGTCAAGAACAACTTCAGCTTGTTGCTACAGTGGAGAGCTCAAAAAGGAGGCAAATCAGATGGAACAGAACCGCGATTCATTGGATGATGCATTGTTCAATTCATAGTGGCTTCTACTAGCTAGAGGAAGGCGCTTAATCTGATTTGCTGAATTTGCTGACGTTTGTTCCTTTCAGCCTATGGAAATATAAGTTGACGAGGCCAAGTAGACACTTCACGGTCTTGTACAGGTATTATAGAGTTCAATTTTTCTTGTGTAGCTCCTTTTCGTAAAGTTAAGTATCCAGCGTTCCTACTGAAAATCACGCTGAATAGTCAGCACAACGACAAATTAAAAGAAGGGGAGAAAACTTGGAAGCTTAATGATCTTCTTGATGCATTGGACTTCAGTCAAGTTGTAATCTTCGACAGAAGTGTCAGCCGAGCAGCTGAGTTAAACAAGTATTTTGTTGATTGCAACTTTCCTTCTCTATGCATCCATTCTGAGTTAAAACAAGTTACGTTTTTTACTTTCCAAAATACGGAGAACCTCCCCAAAGAAGAGCCGCAAGGTTCATCACCCTCGATTAGATTATGTTCACTGGGCAAGATTCCTTATCTAGGATCAAGCAAACTCTCATGTTTGCAAAACTCTAGGATGATAAGTAAATGACCTCTGTTTCTCGAGCATGGTTGAAGAACGCCCTCGCCGCTAAGGCTACTCAAGTTGCATCTTGCATACCATGGTTTCAGGTCGTTGAAAGTGTGCCTTACCAGGACATGGATGCTTGGGGTGATGTGGTGGATATGATAGTGGCTTTTGTTCATCTTTATTATTCTTACTAGTGATCTTGGTGATGAAGAGGACCTAGATTCGTAAGATTAAGCAATGATGTCTTTCTAGAATAGGAAGCATCTTGAAAGGCCAACTTACCAAAATGTAAAGGACGAATGTAAGAAATACATGAATTCCAGAAATAAATAGATACACAAATCCAAAAAGTATATGAACTCTAGAAATCAATGAGATACATGAATTTCATAAATAAGTAGATACATGATTTTTCACATCCATTGTCACTCCGCGGGCACGTAATTTGATTTACATGAATGAGCAGGAATGGAGTCGCAATTTTAGGTTTTAATTCCCTGTTTGATGCTTGGATCAACATGTGACTAATGGAATTCTGATTCCATGGGGATGTTCATTCCACCATTTCATTAAAATTGGCATTCCACTCCTTAGGCCGTGGGATCACCATTCCACTTCCAGGCTAGAGCCATATGGACCCATAAAATAAAGAATATTTTTCATCAATGTACAGTATTTTTTAGATACTATTTTAAATGAAAATGCAAGTATACATAAATTTTATTTATCATAATTCTGACTCCTTTTCTGTATTATTTTGTTTAAAACCAAACAAATGAAATCTCACTCAAATTCCATTCCCAGAAACCTGCCAAATAACAAAGATTTCGTTTCTACTTCATTCCTTCTCCAGTCCAGTTCGTCACATTCCCTTAGTGTCGCTTGTTTTCTAATTGTTTATGGGAGATCATGAACTTCTTGTCGTGCTTGAGATTGCATCAACTCTATTCATTTGCCATTGTGCAGTTTAGTTGCCTTGTGACATTTTAAAGTTTTGTCAGCTATTTTAATAGGATGTGCTTTGTAGGTCGACACGGTACAAAGTTTTCAAAGAAGGACATAAAAGGATTCTTGCCGCGACAGATTTGGTTGGTCGGGGGATTGACATTGAACGTGTTCAAATTGTGATCAACTATGACATGCCAGATTCTGCCGACACTTACCCGCATAGGGTATCCTTCGTAATCTTATGTTACAAATGTATTTGGTCTAGCTGTATTAGGATTCCCGAACAAGTTCAAGCATATTTTTGCACAAAATTGGTCGAGCTGGAAGGTTTAGCACCAAAGGCCTAGCAATCACATTTGTTTTCATCTGCTTCAGACTCTGGCACACTCAACCAGGTCGCAATTTGGTGCTTTTGTCATTTTAGGGTATCTTCCATTCAAGTGTTCATTATATTTAAATATGTCATTTCAGGTTCAAGCAAGGTTCGAGGTGGATATAAAGGAGCTTCCTGAACAGATAGATACCTCCACATACAGTATGTTTATTGGATGCTTGTTTTGTACTTCTCGTTAGTAGTCTAGTCTACTTGCTCAGGACTGGTAACCTTTCTAGTGTATGATGAAAATGGCCCGAGCCTATTTCAATGGGTTGACACTTTTTTAAGTTGTGTTCACACTTTTTTAGCTTCTCCATCGAATGGCAGGGATCTCATATTTACTTAGAGAAACTTGAAGAGAGAAGATGTGAATGTGTTTTCCTTGAGTTGTTGGAATACATAATTTCAAGTCTATTTATAGTTTGTATATTGTGGGTTAATAGATCAACGAAAAATCGAGATACGCCATTTACGTTCACGCATCTCATTGATTTCTAGAGTTCATATATTTTTTGGATTCGTGTATCTACTTAATTCTTGATTCATGTATCTTTAGATTCTTGTATCTATTTAATTCATGGTTCATGAACAGTAACTAAATAGTTTCGCAATTCCACCTATAAATGAAAGCCCTGGAAAGATGTTTAGGACAACACCCGAACATCTCTCCATCTCGCATTTCAATCTATTCTTGTCTTTTTTGTTGGCCAAGAAGATCCTATATCCTACTAGTGTGCATGATGGTGAGTGTTATTATTATTATTATTATGAACTGGTCTTTCGTCAGCTCAACTTCAAAAGCTGTTCTGGCCATGCAGGGATCTCTAGCTGCAATATATTTGGTCCTCTTCGCTGCTTCGTCAACTTTTGCAAGCCATGGAATCGTTGCAGCATCACCCATACACAATGTGATGAACTATGGCGCAACAGGAAGTGGAGTTAGTGATGATACTCAAGTACATCTTATATACCTTAATTTCTATCCTTCTTCTTCGAACCCGGTGCTTTCTTCTCGTTATTCTTTTGTTATTTTGATTGACATGTTTGGGCTTATGCAATAATTCCCCCTTCTTTTAGGCCTTCGTGAAAGCCTGGGGAGATACGTGTGCAGACAGTGGAGCACAAGGCACGCCAACCTTAGTCGTTCCTGGTGGGAAGAAGTTTAAGCTGTCTCCTGTCTCTTTCAGAGGCCGTGCAAGTCCTCAAGCATTATCGTTCAGGTGAGACGCAGATTCTGATGGATTCATATTTTTAGCTAATGTTTTTTCGACTGGATTCCATGTCAAAATCACTAGGAAATCGTTAGGCAAACTCACTCTACGCCATCAATGTTATAATCGAAATCAATGGCAAATGCACGAGGTTCTCCATCATATTTTGTTCAGTCATGATGTATGCCGTATCGATTCTCAAACCATTCCACCAAATCTACATTGCACGATGAATCCATGAGTTTCGATTCAAGATGATAGCTTGGTTGAATTCATTGAAAAGAGCTTAATTTCCGATCATTTTAGGGCAACAAAACTTTATTTTCGTCAAAATCTTTCAAATACTAAACTAAGCATTCATCTAATGATAAAAATTATCACAATTTTTTTAGTCCAAGTAATCAATTGTTAATGAACTTTTCCCGCTCCTTTCTCCAAAACATAGCATAATGTACATGATTCTCTTTTCTTGGAGAACAGATTGACGGGACTTTAGTCGCTCCTAGTTCACTACGTGAATGGAAAGGCTGCCCAGCGGGTAAATGGTTGGTTTTCCGAGATGTGGCCAATCCCCATGTCGGAGGATCAGGACAGGTGGACGGCCAGGTTTCAATTTGGTGGGGTGGAGCTAAGGTTGGTCAACAAATATTATCATGTATAGATGAGTTCAATATTACTTTTGGCCATCCATTTTTTTGCAATCTAAGCGAAGTTATTGATCTTCACCTACTAGGGACTAAGCGGCTGTGAAAAATGACCAACTATAAGAAGATATCGCAAGATGCCTCAAACTGATTCGAGATTTTCTTATTACTCGACATCTATGATTAAGTCTTCCAATCCTTTTTGTCGATAACAATGACAACAAACAAATCGTTTATGCAGGCCTTGTCTTTCATCCACTGCATCAACCTTGTGTTGAGGGGACTACACCATATTAATAGTCCAAAAAATCATATCACCATCTCCAATCTTTGAATAACTGCACCTGAAACTAGCCCTAACACAGATGGAATCGATATTTCTAACACCAACCACCTTAACATCAATGGCATTAACATTCAAATAGGTAAGTACGCTAAAATTATACATTAGTCAAATTTCACCGTACGTAAAGATGATCTGATGCACACTTCTATGCAATATAGGGGATGATTGCATAGCTATAATTAGTGGAAGCAGCTTTATTACTATCACCAGAGTTTCATGCGAACCTGGTCATGGTATAAGATCAGCTATCGTGTTATCAATATAGTCGAGATGTGCCTAATTTGGTCTGAACTAATAGTTAGGATATATACATTTGAAATCTAACACGTTGTATCTCTATGCATTTCTAGCATTGGAAGCTTAGGTCTACATCGAGCCCAAGAAACGGTACTAGATCTACGAATGGAGCGAGGATCAAGACTTAATTCGCAGGTGCTCAGGGGCTCTATAGCTTAAGCAAGAATGATGATAGATCTCAATGAAGAACAAACATGATGACATAGATCTCTCATTCTTTTCCTTTTGCTCTCATTAACCTATCTCCTCTTCTTTGTATTCATACAGGGAGGTTCAGGATATGCCAGGAGTATTGTTTTCGATGGAATCACGCTCAATGCGGTGAAGAATCCAATCATCATCGACCAATTCTATACCGACAAAGTATCTCAAGAGAATATGGTAATCTCGCGAGGAAACAAGTTTTTGTAACACTGCAAGCTAAAGAACTGACAATATACAACGTTCTTTATCGAGCATTATTTACCGATGCAGGAGCGCCCCTTAAGTAAAAGCTTCCCCGACCTGTTGACCATACATACGAGACTTTTGTTTATGTAGCAGTGTTATTAGGGTTAACGTTCCTCTGCTAGTTTCCTGACATCAGATGTTGAGGTGACGTACGCATGTCGATGCAGGCATCGAGCGTGGTGCTTAGCAACGTGAACTACACTGGCTTTCGAGGGACCAGTGCTACTGATCAAGCCATCATACTCAGCTGTTCCGACGCGGGTTGCTCGAATATCAGATTGAACAACATAAACATAACATCATCGACGCCTGGAAGAGGGGTCACTGCCTCGTGCAGGAATGCCCATGGATCAGCTACTTCGACCACACCTCCCGTGCCTTGCCTGCTTAGGTAGTTGCCAAATACAAAAGCAAGTTGCGTTTTAGAGATGCAGACATAGGTCTCCATCAGTTTACGATAATTCTGCAGATGTCTTCCCATTTCTCTGATACAATTTGTCATATACAGATACATACATACATACATATATATATATATATATATATATATATATGAGAATAAGACGATGATGTGCAATTTCATGTCATTTAATAAAAGGGAGGGCTTTTGTCTATAAAGTTAATTGGCATATGTGAGTCAAAATTACTTGTGATGATAAGCACGTATAATGCGAAGACTTGATACGATATGTGGTGCGTACATACAAAAGAGTCACTTGGTCTATACCATTTCTACACCATTCAAATTTGAAACGTACTATTTATAAACTTCCATTCAAATTTGAAATGTACTATTTATAAACTTTGATGAAATTTTTGTTGTAAACTAACTCAATACATCAAACTTTTGATATTTTCATCGCAAAGGAATGATATGTATGGCATAATCTTCCTCTTTCTTTTCGACCCAACCCTCATCAGTAGTGGAAGGTTGATAGCTTTGGCTCCTGCGTTTCAATTGATCACGACAAATTCTTTTATGTCCCTAAGATGGTAAGGTCGAAATGATAAACTTAATTGGGATAAGCATTTCAATCGTGCCAATTTAATTCTAAACATATTTGATCTTCATCATAGACTAGTTTTACTGTGATTCACCGGATCGTCGAGATGCATACCTTGATCACCCATAACTTATTTAGTCTCGAGAACCGATCACTCACGTAAATGAATTAACACTTGTTGATGCGGACATTGAACTCGAATCTGTTGGTGAACGGTGTGACGTATAGTGGTTTCAAGGGACTCCACTTCAGCTACAAGTACCACGCATGCTATTACATTTGGCCGTGCATCTTGCAATAAGATTTTGCTGAACAGCGTTTCCATAACTTCATCTTAAGGAAACTGCAAACTTGCGTAAGAATATCCGTTTAAAATTGAATTGGAGAACTACATATTGCGACCATAACATAACATTAGCATGTGTATATCACATCTTAGGTAAAAGACCCGAGTTCATCAGCATTTCTTCTCCTCGTACGTACAAAAATTTGAAAAAGATGGACGAGCTGACTCACCGGTTCGACCAGTGGATTAAGCTCAGTCAATGACAATGAAAGAGAGCCTTTCCTTTGTATGCCGCTTATTATTAAACTCTTCGCTAGCAAAATGCATAGCTATTGGCATTCGCACCGTATGCCGCCATATACCTAGTCATCAATAGATGACATAAAATGAATATAGCTAAGCATCGCCATCGGATTTCCGTAGCCAAGCCGGTATATATGGAGATCCACATAACAGAGAAGTGTGAGCTTCTGGTGCTTAATTTGAAAGAAAATGCAGGGAAGAAGAAAAGGAAGGGACCGGGTGGAAAAAAGCATGCGTTTGCCGGGAGTCGAACCCGGGTATATTGCTTGGAAGGCAATTATCCTAACCGTTGGACTACAAACGCTCTTTGAAATGAATCCACGCAACAATAAAAAAAAAAAATAAGGAAAGCTATCTCCCCCCTACTGCCGCGCGTGCATGGAATATGCCTGCAAAGATGCCCTCTCCTTTGTCCTTTCTGTGCTTCAAAAGACTCGCCGAACAGTCGGCCAACTTTAGGTTGCCCCATTTAAGAGCAGCACCAACCTTCACCAGTTCACCATCTCCTTCTCCTTCCTGAGCTTTGCTTCATTCAAGACTGGTGCGGCCACTGGCCTTTCTCGACATTGATGACAGTTTTAGATCTGCAATCGAAGTCCAAATCTAGAACCACCAAATCCAAATTCCCTCCCTCTTTTTTAGGTTTGCACACGGCGAAAGAAGCTCCTGCCCATTATAGCTTTTCCGTGCATTACATGGTGCTGACTTGTGGCTCAGAAGTGACCCAAAAGAAGGGGGGGAAAAATAAGGCAAGAAATATTAGTTGAGTATAGTCAAGACTTGGGCCTATGAGCGAAAAAGGGCATATATACCTGGCAAAACACAAAAGCAACCTTCGTGATCAGGAAATCGACACAAATTATCCCTGAATTTTCGTCCAGTGCGCACTATTATTCTTAAACCTTTAATATGTCCTCAAACTTTTAGTCCTTGACTGTATAATCTAGGCATTAGATTGAATCTAAGAATATTAATAATGAAACGTCTATATTGTATATTTACCAAAAGTTCAAACATCAAATTGGATAAATTAAGAGTCCAGAAGCGACATTGCACTCCGTGTCGAAATTCAGGGACCGTATCGAATAAATTAGAAATTCATGAACGACGTTACATGTTGAGAGGTAAAATCCATAGGCCGTTTATGTAATTTTTCTTTAAACATAGGAAGTTGCGGTTCATAAATATCCAAAAAAGGAAAAGGAAAAAAAGAGAGAGAGAGAGAGGCAAAGACATGTAATTGAGTTTAGTCATGACGCGGACCAATGAGCAAATGAGAGCATATACCTTGCCAAAATACGAAAGCTATTCACCCTCTGCGATTCCCATCGAAACTTGGACTTAACTCCCAGCGATTGGTGCAAAGCTGCAGACAGACACAGAAACCTCACGCATGGGCCGGACTTTACAGTCCATCAGCACGGCCCAAAACACCAACCGCCCTTCAACGATCCCTAAAGCCCATCTCTCCTCCAAACACAACTTAGAATATCAGGGTAACAACGTAATTGACCCCTCCGATTTTATTTAATATGATCCGTGAAAGTTAATCGAAAATCGTTTTTTCATATTAAAATATAATGTATAGATTAGATTGAAAATGTATCAAAATTTTATGGATCGCATTGAATAAATAAAAAATTTAAAAATGTTAATGCATATTGAATTAAAATTTTGAGATTATGTTAGATAAATTGAAAATTTAGAGCTTATATTATAAGTTTGCTCAAAATGCAAGAGTTTTTTCGTGACATTCCCTTAAAATATTCCCCAAAAAGAATTCATAAAAAAAGGGGGGGTAAAAAAAGCAAAGATCGTCCCATCGTCTTCTCTCTCACTCTCTCTCTCTATCTCTCTCTGAGAAAACTCTCAGATCTCCACTTCCCCTATTATCCACCTGAATCTGATTCCGACCCTTCTCCTCTCAATCCTACGCCCCGCCCCCTCCCTGCTTATCCTGCGCACCGCCCCTTCTTCCTCCTCCTTCCTCCTCCGCGAGCCGAGATGGGCAAGGGCGGTTCTGGGTCGGGGTCGCTGAGCGACGGCGTGGTGAAGAAGATCCTGCTATCCTACACCTACGTGGCCATATGGATCTTCCTCTCCTTCACCGTCATCGTCTACAACAAGTACATCCTCGACCGCAAGCTCTACAACTGGCCCTTCCCGATCTCCCTCACCATGATCCACATGGGCTTCTGCGCCACCCTCGCCTTCCTCCTCGTCAAGGTCTTCAAGCTGGTCGAGCCCGTCACCATGTCCCGCGAGCTCTACCTCTCCTCCGTCGTCCCGATCGGCGCGCTCTACTCCGTCTCCCTCTGGCTCTCCAATTCCGCCTACATTTACCTGTCCGTGTCCTTCATCCAGATGCTGAAGGCCCTCATGCCCGTCGCCGTGTACTCCATCGGGGTCTTGCTTAAAAAGGACAACTTCAAGGCCGACACCATGGTGAACATGCTGTCGATCTCGTTCGGGGTGGCCATCGCGGCCTACGGAGAGGCCAAGTTCGTTGCCTGGGGGGTGATTCTCCAACTGGGTGCTGTTGCGTTCGAGGCCACGAGGCTGGTCATGATCCAAATCTTGCTCACTTCGAAGGGGATCCAGCTCAATCCGATCACCTCGCTGTATTACGTCGCGCCCTGCTGCTTTGCCTTCCTGTTCGTGCCGTGGATCTTCGTGGAGTACCCGGTCCTGAAGGAGACCTCGAGCTTCCACTTCGATTTCGTGATCTTCGGGACCAACTCGCTGTGCGCTTTTGCTTTGAATCTGGCTGTGTTCTTGCTTGTTGGGAAGACCTCGGCCTTGACTATGAATGTGGCGGGGGTTGTAAAGGATTGGTTGCTGATTGCCTTCTCCTGGTCTGTCATTAAGGACACCGTGACGCCCGTGAATCTGTTCGGTTATGGGCTTGCATTCTTGGGCGTAGGGTATTATAATCACTCAAAACTGCAGGCTTTGAAGGCGAAGGAAGCACAGAAGAAGGCCGCCCAGGCTGATGAGGAGGCAGGAAGGTTGCTGGAGCAGAGGGATGGAGATGGAATGGGGGAGAAAAGAGATTCGCAAGCCTAATTTTTTGATCGAATTTAGAGATAGTTGAATATTGAGTTGAGTATGGAAATGAGTTATCAGGGAGTCGTGGAGGATACATTTGGTTAGGAGGAAGGCCAAGTGAATTGAGCGTGTCTTTCAATTTCCATTTGCACCATCGGTGCGTGGCATTTACCTTATCCGTGTCATCTGCTAGTTAATCATGTCTTGTACTTGTGGCAGGGCCAAGATTCGCATCTATTGCTGTGGATGTGATTATGTGCTTTACTTGAGTCGAAGAATCTCAATGGCCTGCTATATTTCCCAGTTTCTCCTTCTGGTTCTTCATACTAGCAATGTAGCGACTTTCATTTATTGATTTCGGTGCTTATTGACTCTTATAAATTATATGTGAGTGAGTTTTTTTTTCCCTCAAGTTTCTGAATTGGCGTGTATATTTCACCTTTGGTTTCGCCGTCCTTGACTCTTACTTGAACCCCCTGAGATTTGCCTTTGTTTGTCACTTGTCAGTGCTTCTTGAAGGTCAAGCCTGTACAGTCGGCATTTAAACATTGGAAGATGATGTTTGATTATTGATTGTCACTGGACATCGTAGACAATAACCAAGGCTCTCTTTAACTCCTGGTGATGGTAGATATCATCAGTTCAACTTATGAATCCACAAGTTTTGTGACCCACCAAATACATATTTTGCTAGTAGATATGTGAACGCTTTGTGGGTGAGTGCATTTTGCTCGGTAGCACTGACATATGATGGAGGAAAGGAATTTGGCTGTCACTTTCACATTCAATCTGCACTTTTGCTGAAGGTACATTGAATTGAAATATACTACGGAAGTTATGGAAGATCAGAATGTGGAATGTACAAAAACAAAAGCTGTTTCTGAGACTTGGCAAATGATTTAAATGATACCCCTATAGCATGTGGAGTAATGCTTGACCAGCCCTGCATTATCTGTGTTTTCCACTCTTAGATTCACGGAATTTGACTTAGAGCAGATTAGTCTCCATAAATGTTCCTTTTGCCATAAGTTCTTTCTATAGTTCAAGTTTGTCGTCTTAGCAGGGATAAAGTCCTCAAACTTTGTTGTGGTAATTTAACAGATCATGGTCGATCATCTGAACTGACATTGGTTGTCAAGAAGTCACTACTTATATTATCATCTTTGTTCAGATAATTTCACATCTGATGATCTCGAATGCATAGCATGACTCGATTTAAACATGTCGTTAGTAGCCTTTGCTTGTACATTTTACCGTGTTTCGATGGACTGTTTCAACTCTTTAATTCGGACAATCTGAGTAGTGCAGTTCCTAGATACCAAAAACTAGAGGGAACTGCATCAGGCTCGGTGTAGCAAATGAATCTGTCAAAAGCGTATGTCTGTCTTTCTCAACCTGCAAACTTTGTTGTCCTGCCTTAATGTTGGACTCAATTTATTTTCTGTTCTTTGTCAAATGCAATGAGTTCTCATTGGCCTATCCTCAAACTCAGGATGATTCTTAATCGGCTTGACAGTGGATCAAGCCAATGACAATGCAAATGTGGTTGTATCATGTGTTCTGGTTCGTCTATTCCATCGTCTGGACTGAAGAGCAAGTCTTGAGCTGGTGCAGGGTTCTGTAAATAGGACGATTCTTGCCTTCTCTGTGCTGATGAATCCCATCCGCAAAGAGGAGAGTGCATTGGTTGGTTATGGTGGATTATTCTCTCATGTCATAAAGTTCAACTCAATCCTAGTGTTGCTTAGGGGCATTTAAAAAGTTCTAATTGGGAAAAGTAATTTCTTCAAATAAATAAAAGTGAGCATTCTTTTTTGGGTAAATGAGGGAGTATTTATTTGTTTTTGTTTAATAACTTTCCTCATGACAAAAATAAGTTTGAACATCTTTAAAGTTGCCAAACATTGTAGAAAAAACAATTTGACCATCGACTCTACAAAGTCGTCTGATCCAGCAACCTCTAATTCTTTTGCTTGAGATCTAACGCTAATGATCCATGTCATTCTATAAAAATGTTATGATTCGGATTATACGCTGTTGCTCTTAAGTTGTCCAAGTCATCACAATATAGCATTCCTCTATGTGATTGACAAAAGTACACATATGAATGCCAATTTTTTTACATCAGATTAAGAATATCATAAATAAAAAAATCATAAATTATATCTATTATGATATAAATGTCTCAACTTTTTAAAAGAAATGTTTGAATTTATACCAATGTGACAAATATATCTTGAATGGAGATAAATATATTGTGTACATATAAATGTATAAATTTATTTATTTTTATTGTGGATATTTATGTTACAATATGTAAATTAAAAATTTTGTGTGATGCCATAAATGTTAAAATAATGATACAAATAACTCATGACTCTGCCAAATAAAATTAATGAACTTTTAATTTGTATAATATGGTTCATAAATTTTATTACATATTAGGTCAAAGATCAATGGTCACGTATGTCATATTTAAAAAAAATAATAAGATATTATGTATTACAATACATATAGTTTGAAGTTTTATTTTGTGGTATTTACCCCATTACACATTGGCAAAGGTGTGCTTGAATACTTTTCCTCCAATGAAACACAGCTATTTTCCACGCTCGGAGTCTCACTTGATGGTCGAAATCCGTCCACGTCACCCGTTGCATGCGCAGTGCAAAAATAAAATAACAAAAGAGCAACAGACTTTCTGACGTGGCAGTCCATCAGGCCGCCACGTCTGACATCTCCCGCCTCCTCCCCCTCCCTCTATACTCTTCCAGCTGCAGGGAAAGAGATCGAATCGAAGCAGAAGAGCGCTGCTTTCCTTCGTCGTCGATCGATCATCAAACAAGGGAGACATGGCTCACCGGGTTGTCGTGCGCCGAGCTCGCTCGATCGCCGGTGCTCTCTCTCCGTGGCCTCAGCGCCGCGGCGCCGTTGACGAGAATGCCATCAGCTTCCGCTTCTGCCGTAACCTCTCCGGCTCCGCTTCTCCGAAGCGTCCAGGTCATCCCCCCCCCCCCCCCCCCCCTCTCTCTCTCTCTCTCTCGCTGAATGCTTAGCCTGCGGCATTCTAGGATTCATTGATCTCGGTTCTCTGGTGAGGGGTGACTGCCTCGCCGAGCAATAGTGGGTGCGAAATTTATGTTTCGTTGACCTCTTTCCCGGGCATTGCTCAACGATGCGATATACTGATAGCTGAAGTTGGAATGAGGACAAACTTTGAGGTGCTGACGACCGAGCGCTCTGTAATTCATAGGCGTGCCTATTGTAGGATTATATCCGTGATGGCAATTTGAGCTTTTTCTGGGGCTACCGTAGAGATTTCTTATTGCGTCATTTATGTCTTGAACAGGAAGGCTACAGATAATTGATGTCATCAATTATTTCTAGCTGGTAATTCTAAGTAATAGCCACTTGAGAAATTCGAACAATGAATCGCAGAAATGCGACTGAATTGTGCTCCGATGTTGGACTTATACCAGTCTTTGAGCTAGTATTTCTCTTCAATGCGCGCTCCACATTGGGCAAATGTTAGGGTGAAAGATTGGCTGTCCTAAAGCGCCTTCTTTTAGGTGTCATGTCTGGCATTGTACTAAGTGAATTATATGTGCGTCTGTGTTGAGTTGTTTAGGGAACCCGCCTCTTGGTACTGAAAGCAAAACCCATTTTCAGGGCCACTCAAACAATACAAGGATCTCATCGAACAGGGACAGCTGCAGCACGATCCTTACCAGGAGAGTGTAGCTATCGAATTGGAAAATCTACTCGGGCGGCTGGAACAGTATGAGAAAGATATGGAGGAGTATCATGTACCACTTATGCATTTGCATTGTTTCTTTCATAATTTAATCTCGTAATCATCTCTAAGGAACTTAAAATATGTTGTCGATATTTCATTTCTGATGGTTTATCCTTTTCCTATGCAGATGAAGCTAGCTAATTGGGAGAACAAGAGAGAGAATGAACGACGCAGGATTTTGATGGAAGAAGCAGATATGAAGCAGCATGGAAATGTATGGTCATCGGTCAGCAAGCAGAGAAATAAACTTGTTGAGAAGTGGATATCTCGGTAAGCCCACTCTAAATGCAGTTGAAGAAATTTTTTCACTTCAAATATGGCATTTTTTTCAATGGTTCATTTCTTGATAATATTATGAATTTGTGGGCTTTCTTGTAGACATGATTTTGCAATCATCTGTTAATATGAAGCAAGTTGCTTTATGGAGTTATTTCTTCTAATTTGAAAAATCTTCTATGCTGGATGTCATGGAAGTGCAAGTACTCTAGATGTGCTTCTGTTATACGTCAACAACATAATTGATCAATCACTAGATATGTTACTGGCTCACCTCATGCATTGCATTTGCTTCTACTCCTAATTTCTTGGATGATGTCCTTCCCACTTACTCTTCATTATGAAACTATTGATATTTCTGGAAATAATGTTTCCTAATTTTCATGTCGACCCTATTTTATTGGAATTTGAACTTCAGTTTGCACTTCCTTATATGTTGGATATTGCATATCTTCATATAGAAATGCATGGATGATAAAGGTGATGCCTGCTAGCTGCGTTAAGTATAGAGGCATAATTTCCAATGTTTTTCTGCTTTATCAGGAAAAGGCCTGAAAGCATGGAGCCAGGAGTCGGAAAATGGGTCTCATATCTCAACAGAGAGAGGAAGTTGGACTCAGTTGTCGGTCGGCGTCCTACTGCACCTCCTGCTCCAAGAGGACTTTACCTGTATGGCAATGTGGGCAGTGGTATGTTAGTAAATTTTGCTGTCACAGGAAGAGACATGCAGCATAGTTCACTCATTTCCTTCCAGCAGTATAATCATTTAGATTGACTTTCCAATAGGGTTTAGTTATTCATATCAGCAAAAGAAACTAAGAAAAATTCAACATTGAAGTAGTTGTCTTCTTACTTACTTTGTACTGCTCGATTGTTGCTTGTAGAACATTAAATCTATTGAAAATGACGGTGAAATTGTAGGGAAGACCATGCTTATGGATATGTTTTATAGCGCTACTGATGGTATTATCAAGCATAGAAGACGATATCACTTTCATGAGGTAAACCTTTGCTTCAATGTTTTGAAACTATTACTCTGTTACAAGCAGCACTATTGTGTTAATCTTTTTAGACATTATCTTTCTGAGTCCTTTCCTAAGCTTGTGATGTTGCCTTTCTGGTTTTATGTAGGCAATGCTTGAGATTAATGCACGCATGCATCAGATTTGGAAGAAACAAGTAGAGGACAAGTCTTTGCAGTCGAGTATCTCTAGCTGGATTATGAATCTCCCCTTCGATATGAAAGTCAAGGAATGGTTGGCTGCAGAAGAAAGGTACAAGCAAGAGGTACAGATGAAGAACATCCTACCGGCGGTGGCAGACATGTTTCTCATAGATCAGAGAGAGGATCATAGAGGAGCCAGTGTTCTTTGCTTCGATGAGATACAGGTAAGCACGCTTGTGTTGTGTCCTAATTTGGTCATTATTCTTGCATAGATGCTAACTTGACTGATATATGGGTCAAAGATAATCTCCAGTGAAATTATCTCCTAGATGTTCCCCCGTGTTGTATGACTCCAAATTTTGTTGCTTTCTAATGCAGACTGTTGATGTATTTGCAATTGTTGCCTTATCTGGAATTCTAAGCAGATTATTGAGCAGTGGAACAGTTCTTGTGGCCACCAGTAACAGACCACCAACTGATTTAAATCAAGTATGTAAGCCTTTTGGAAAGCCGCACAACCTTTTTCCTTACCCAGCCACTTATTGTCCTTCAGAAGCTTTATTTGATTCTATATTACCATGTCGGAATTTATCGGGCCATATAAGCCATGAGTTTTGCCAGTCGCTCAATTAGGTAGTAGATTGGAAGAGTTCTCTTGAATAATGGAGTATGCTTATCTAATATTAGCAAAATATGACCATGTGTACCTTGTTATTTCTGCTTGCTTCACATAACCTCTGCCTTTTGTAAGTTGCTGTGATACAGGATGGTATGCAGCGAGATATCTTTCTTAAGTTAGTCCAGAAATTGGAGGAACACTGTCAGACCATTCTGATAGGAAGTGACATTGACTATCGACGTCTTATAGCAGAAAGATGCATAAAGCAGGTGAAAGAGGGTGTCCTATTTTTTATAATTCTTTTAAATAGGAAAGTGCACAAGTGTACAACCAGTATTTCATATTTGTCTGGTTGCGACGTTAAGCGCCATTTAATTCAAAGCAAGCTACTATATTCTGAGAAGATTTTCCATCATATGGCTGTTGAAATGTCAACTATGCAAGTGCAGGATCATTTTTTCTGGCCTTCAGATGGCAATGCTCAGAAGGAATTCGAGAGGATGTGGCATGAGATAACAAGCAAGTCAGGTGGACAAATAACTTCCACAACTCTAGGAGTGATGTTTGGAAGGTACTCCATTTGTTATGTAGTAGCATGTCTATAATTTGATGAAAATGCTGTAATAAATATAAATCATAACAGAACACTGGAGGTTCCAGAAAGCTGCAATGGAGTGGCACGGTTTGCATTTGAGTATCTATGCGGTCGGCCGGTATAGTATTTTCATCTCTTCAAGATTCCATTTCTTAATTTTATCAGTCTCGCATCCAGTAAGTTTCTTATTTGAGATCTTGTTTTATATGCATGATGCAAAATCATATCTCTCTTCATGATGGGTAACATGAGCGGAGCTCTGTTATTTAGCAGCATGATGCCTTTCTGTAAGAGAGAATTTTCAAATTCTACAAGTCGATTAAGACAGAGAAAAATGGAATAAAGGAGCTAAGTACCGAAGTAGTAAGAAACAACAATGTGAACACTGCTGGTTGCAGTCTCTAGGAAAGCTAACAAGATATGTTCTAAGTTTGCTTTCCTTTGGAAAAGGGATAAAGGCAACATATGCCCTGAACCTTTTTTTGTTTGTGCAATTGGTTCCTTAAGTACATGCCTTTTTGTTCGAGTTGCGGAAATGCTGACATGGACAAACACATCAGCACCACGTTAATTCTGACAGGAGAAATTAGTGCTTACATAATAACTTATACGAAGATTCACAATAACCTAAGCCAAACCATTGGAGAGAACAAGAGAGACGAAGGGGAAGGCAGCAAGGGGCAGAGGTGGCAGCCGCCACATGCTGGCAAGGGCTTGGCCACCCTTGCCAACTGCCGCTGGGGTCTGGCCAACCTGGGCAACATCTGGCCAGGATTGCGTAGGCTGGGCATGATCTGGCCTGGGGTTGTGCGTGCCATGCCATATCGTAGGGTGGTGCAACCCAAAACAACTGATTGCTGAGGTCACCCAACCTAGGATCAGATTTCCTTTTTTCTGAATTTATACAGTACTTATTTACTATTCCATGAGTGGTATCCATTTTTTTAGGGGCGCCTTGTCAGCATTTGACTGCAACTTAACAGCATTGACAGCATCTTCTTCCATTATTTTGATGGAAGCACCAAGTTGGAAAAGAAAGGCATATAGTTTAAGGACCCAATTCTCACAAAAAAATAGGTTCAAGGAACTAATTGAATAAATTGGAAGCGTTATTCCCTTAGTAAAATGGTAGTTGCTGATGTTAAAGTACTAGGAGTAGAATTTCTTAATGATTTATAGGGAAAAAAATGGTTTTACATCATCTCCAATGCCTTGTTCGATGTGCAAGGAAGTTAATAAATCTTATCAATTTGATACTTTCCCGGAAGTCTTATAATGCTCTTTCACCTTCATTTCAAGAACAATGTCACTGAACTTTTGAGTTAAGTTTGATAAACAAACTCCAACCTACTTTTATCATGTGAAGCTTGTTGCTTTTGTTGAAGGTTTTCTCCTGTCATGCACAGGTAGGAGCTGCAGATTATATTGCAGTTGCTAGGAACTATCATACTGTCTTCATATCCGACATTCCCAAAATGAGCATGCGCATCCGTGATAAGGTACATCACCATCTTCCAAGTACTGACTATTCATTCCAGAAATACTGCTTCATGGAATCTCTAATGTATGGCGAATGATGGCATCAAGCTCCAATAAGATGGAAGTAGACCAGACATGCAGATGAAAATGTAACAAACTCATACATGTTAAGAATTTTTATGAGTGGGTAGACACATGTTCGCCCTTTGAATTCTGTTCACATACCAAGTCTTTAATTCTGTAGCTGTCCCTCAAAAAGACAGTAAAGGATTTTTGTTAATATTACCCTCCATTATGCAGAATCTCTCATAGAATTATCGACTCGCAAATTTCAGGCAAGGAGGTTTATCACCCTCATTGATGAGCTATACAACCATCACTGTCGCCTAGTTTGCTCTGCAGCTTCTTCTATTGATGATTTATTTCAAGGAACTGAAGATGGTACTCTGTTTGATTTGGAGAGGTGAGTCCTTAATCAGTAAGATAATCATTCCATATGTTGCAGGTCCAGGATGCGAGCACAGATATAGTCTTCAGGCTTTAGGAGTTATGATTTTCCCATATTGAAACTTCTTTGACTGAAATGATTTGGTCCTTCCTCAAAATTTAGCTACCCATCTTTTTAGCCAGCAATTGAATATCTAAATGGACCAGTTTTCCTGCAGTTTTCTTGTCATTTTATTTGAGTAGAAGCGGCATCCTAGGCCTATAGTGCTTTCCATGGAGATATATCCTATATTATTAAGAACCTCGAAAAGAAACAAATGTTGGCAAGGCAACATGTGTGCTTCCATCACTTTGATGATTTAAAGGATTTGTATCCTATAATCTTCATTTTCATGATTTTTGAGTATCCTAATTATTCAAATGAGAAAACTCTGGGTGCATGGAAAGAAATAACTGTAATATCATGAAGGGAAACCCTGCTTAAGAATGGAATCTTTGTCGCAGAACCTTGCTGTAGCAACTATGGATTACAAAACCACGAATGAGTGGCCACTGCAAACCCAATATTTCTATTTCAATGTTATAATTTTTTTTGTACAGCTGTTTTGCTTGTCTTAAGTTGATGAAATTGTTGTGCTGGCTTAACAGGAATTTTGCAAGTATAAAATAATTTCCATGCATTAATTTTGATGCTTGGTGGCTTGATTCAAAACTATGAACTCATCAGTGTTTGTGTATATTTGCCTTGCCCAGCTTTCAATTTGAGACTGAGATAGAAGGAAGTAAACTTCGTCGGGATGTCTTAGCAGAAGGTAGTGTGAGTTCTGGAGGTGCACCGACTGGGATCATATCCATGCTATCTGGTCAAGAAGAAATGTTTGCGTTTCGCCGAGCAGTAAGTGATCCTCTGTGATCTCCTCCCTTCCTCCCTCCCTCCCTCCCTCCCTCCCTCTCTCTGTGCTTCTTGGTCAAGACTATAGCTGGAGACTATTATTGTTTTTATCTTGCTACTTGTTCAAGGGTGCAGAGCCGCATCTATTGGGCAGAGTACCCTTTCATTGACTGTAATGTCATCTCCTCATTTGAAGTTGGCGCCATTGCATAAGATACCATTAAAGTACCAGTGAGACAAAAAATAAAATAGTGAACCGACTGTTCTAATCTCACAACTACACAGAATTTGCTAGTAAACTGAGCTCTACTTTCTTGCTTGGTTTAGTTTTTTGTTACTTTTTTTTCTTAATATCGATGCATATGTTGCTGGATGGATAATTTGGATTTAATCTAATTTTGTACTGTTGGTTCTACACTAGATCTTTTGCTGGATGGCACCCTAACATTTAGCTGTCCTTCCTCAGTTATGGTCCTCTTTTTCTAAACTTTATGAGCTTCATGCAGGTATCACGCTTAATTGAAATGCAGACACCTTTGTATCTGGATGGAGTTCAGAGTTTTCATCCTTTTTATGAGAGACATTACCAAGAATTGCAACAAAAAGCAGAGTGAATCACTATCTTGTGAAAATTGACAAAACCGTTTTCACAGCTTTCAATTGTTCTGTCTTGTCTATCTAATCTCTAACAAAAGTAATCTGGTATATCATTCCATTTGTAAGTGCCGGATGAAGTCCTCAATCAATTGTACGAAATTTATTCTTCAGCCAGGTCTCCCCATTATTCAGTTAGGCCCTCTTTGTTGATTTCTTTTCCATTATCTTTATGACGGACCTATACTGAGAGAACTTCATTTATTAGATGTCTGGGCCTTGGCCTTTGCAAAGTAATAAAAAGGAATGTCTTAGCCTTGGATTCATCATGTATTTGGCGATAGTAATTTGATGATAGAACATTTTCTAGAAGATTCATAGATTGACATGCTGATTCTGCTAGAGCAGCTTCATGCCTATACGCATGGAATATAATGTTACAGTCAAGACAATTACACTCTGGGCGGTTTCATTTGTCATGGGTCAAGTTAGATTGACATCTCGTAATGAACAGGCTACATTTGTAATGCAGATTCCTTGGGTAATTATCATATGAAGCTACCTTCAAAACAAAAGACATGAAGTTAATTACTGGTGTTTTCATCAGGATGTTTATGCTTATACAGCTTGTACGTCTTATTTCCTCGGTGAAAGTCCTGCATGCCCTGCATGCAAGAGAAAGTCCTGATAAGCACGATTGTGAAACTTATGCTTCCTCTTTTTGTGAAACTTATGCTTCCTCAAGATTGAGAGAAATGGCAGATATTGTTACTGTGTATATTCAATATCGATCTTGGCATCGGGGCATCGAGATAGCATTGAAAGCCTTGTTAGATAGGATCATTGTTGCAAGCACAGCTTGCTTCGACTGAAATCGACCGCTTCAATGAAGGTGGTGTCTTCTCTGCAGGGCCTCTTTGGTCCACTGATGCATCTCACTCGATATTGCCGTCCACAGGCTGTTCCATTGTCCCATAAGCCGTCACTTGCTGCAATGAAAAACCCCTTTTCAGGGAACTGATCAATCGACCAAAAAAAAAAAAAAAAAGGAACTGATCCAGTTTGTATCCCTTGGACCTCATGGCTACATATTAAGACCAGAAAAATTCGACAAAGTCGAAGTAAGTTTTTCTTATGCACCGTTTTCAGATTTATATGCAAGAGCTATAGCATACTATAACTTTTATTTTGTAGCCATAAGAAATTTCTGACACTGCAAATTGTTCTAGTTGATTTCTGAGCATCGTTAATAAGGTTTGGGGGTTACAAATTCCATGAAAGGTTTCTTCCTGTTTTCTTCTCTTCCCTCCATTTTGAAATTTGACTGAAGATGGCCTTCATGCATTTGGTGCTGAACGAAGGTAAAATAAGAAAAATGTCGGAACGGGAAAATAGAGTTGACTTTGTATATACGCAAATATGCAGCCCCTAGAAATCTCAGAATAACTAAGCACAAGATTATTAGACATAGACTTGGTAAGAGTGACTTGTCATATTGTTCTTGCTAGTATAGCATCAGCATAGAGCCTAGACGGAAGTGGGTCAAAGAGAAAGTTTGTGGTTCTCAAGCAACTCTCTTCTTTTGATCTTATTTATATGCACAATTGAGTCCTGTCCATGAATAGATTTAATATTCTCTCTCTCTCTCTCTCTCTCTCTCTCTCTCTCTCTCTCTCTCTCTCTCTCTCTCTCTCTCTCTCTCTCTCTCTCTCTCTCTCTCTCTCTCTCTGCACAAAGATGACTTTTATTGGTTTTAGTCATCTGTTCTATCTGAAGTTCTAATCTTATACGTGTTCATTTTCTTTTACCATGCCTGTTTAGTAAAGTTGGAACTGATGTCATCTCCATCGTCCTGATACTATATATTGGAGGCTAGCTCTACACATGACAAAAACTTTTTAGTATTAGAACTGCAAAAAGTTCACAAGAAAAAGTGGATGGTTTCATTAAACATTAGATGTCCACAGGATGGTTTCGTCGTGTGGGAAATTGACAGAAACTGCTATATATAAATTTTGCATTCACAAAGCATAAGGCATCAATTCTACCACCTTTTTCTCTTGGCCATAAACTAATGCTACATCTTGGAGATAAATATTCAGGCACTACAAGTTTAATCAGCTAAGTACCCCCTAAATATACTATTTCTCTGATGAACTGCTCGAATGTGCATGTGGTGCTGTCATATTCCAATTGGTTGTATACACTGGACAGCTAGTTTGAGACGTTAGTTTACACAAAGATAGCATGAAGTCTAATTAAGCCAATGGCATATGCGATGAGAAAATGATGAAGAGATTGAATTGAATTGCCTCAGCGGCGGAGGCGGCGGCGGCGGCAGCTTGGTGATTGAATGGAACACCTTTTGTTGATTGATCTTGTGGATGTGAAGTTAGAAGCAAAAGCTGCTTTGAATTTTCGGTAATGGGTTGACGAGTGATCTGGTGGGTGAACAAGAATGGGTCTTGAAATGCGCATGCAACTTTTACCACTTATAACAGAAAAAAGATTAGACGGTTCTCTCGTAGGAAGTCCACGTACGCGATAGACTGAAATAAGTTAAATCGTTTATTGCTTAGAGAAGCACATTCTGCTAGACATGATTAGCATTATCCGGGAAAAGCATAGTGACTCGCAACCGTGTGTGGAGTTGTTAATTGTCATTATCCGCCCTTTAGTGAGATCCCAGTTGGAAGGTTTATCGTGAACTGGTTTTCAACTGCTTTCTATTGCATTAACAATAATATGTTCATATTGTTGATGTGCACGTGTAAGTTATACTAAAAAGTTACATATCAAAGAAATGATATGATGTAAGTAATTAATATATAATAATTAGCTTATAACTCAATGGTTTTAAGATTTTAGGCAAGTTTACTTGGATATGTAGGCCATCCGAGCTTGATTTTCTCTCGGCAATTTGCCCGGGCGAAGGTGTCAGCTTTTTCCCGTGCTCTCCTTGCGTATACGAACATGGCCTACACCCAATATTTTCTCTGCGTATACACCATGTCTTTTCAAATGGAGGAAGTTTCTATTTTCTCTTTATAGTTATTGAACCTCAGACTTCTAATTAATTTACCACTCAACCCTCGTTTTAAAAAGGCTTCAATGCTTTTTCCACCGAAAGTGAAGAGTATTATTATCTTTGCCTGCTTGGATCTCCTACAGGACTAATGCCTCGTTTGTTTACCTGAAAGGGTGAGTTGAATTTGGGGTGAGCACTAGATCGGACTGAATCGGGAATCGGATCGAACTAATTGATTCTAGCATGTTTCTGGTTCTTAAAATGTGGAATTGGTATTTACTGATCCAATTATAGATGTCAACAAGATCATTTTTTTATAGTTCTTCTATTGCAAAAAATTGAGGGTTGATGTGTAATTTCGCACTCTTCTTAAAACCCTAAGTGCCTTATTGCATCTCTCTCCTCAACACTCTTGCTTAATCCTTCTCAATCTCACATTGTCTTGCCCATTCTTAGTCCCTCTCCCTCGGCGCTCAATGTTTCCCTCTATCCTTCTGGCTCAGCCCTCCTTCTCGCCTCAACTCGTCCTACGCCATTTGAAGTTTCGACTCTCGCTTGACAACAAAATTATAGTATGGTATAAAAGGAACATCTAAAATGGGTCACTAGAGTATATATTGCAATGCCATACTTGTTTCTCTTGCTCTTGCTCTTTATTTAGAGTCAATCAAGAAGACCCAAAGCTCTCTCTCTCACTCTCTCTCTCTCTCTCTCTCTCTCTCTCTCTCTCTCTCTCTCTCTCTCTCTCTCTCTCTCTCTCTCTCTCTCTCTCTCTCTCTCTCTCTGTGGTTTCAGGACCATGTTGGCTGGTTTCAGGTTCCACAAATTAAGAATTAACCTTACTGATCCGACTCCCAATTTAGGGGTGGTTGATCTACCGAAAACTTTGTCACTAACTTTAATTGGGAGGAGTGGTCGTAATTGAATTGGTTTGAAATTAAGTAGAAGTGTGAACATGTCTAGTAAGACCCATATATTGATGGTTTAAATAGGAGCAGCTCCAAAGTCTGTTTGGGGTAATTTATATCAGAATGTCTCTCTTAATTGAATAGCAACAAAATAGGGCACACAACTATTTCCTTCTTTTTGTGTTCATGATCACTCAGTGAGTTCATGAGCAATTAGTTCGACGGGCGAGTTCGTAAACAGTCGTTTCCTATTGCATAAGACAGAGTATAACGGTCTTCATTTCACTTTGAAGATTGCAAACATCTACATTTGAATATTTCAGGGATGACATTTTAGATTCTAATACTGTGGAACATAGTTCCGACTAGAGCTTCCTTTTTCCTGTCTTCATTCCTTAAACACAGAAACCTGATCATATCCTGCATTCAAGAACAAAGGAGAATGATCCGTCCAACGTCAAACTTATTTGAGTAAGGAGGTGTGAGGGAAGAAAAATGTGCAGAACAATTAGAGATTTTACTGGATATATTCGGCGTTGATTTTGGCGGAGGGAGATGACGGAGATGACGGAGAAGGCACTGTTAGATAAGAGGATGGTGGAGGGGCATGGAGACTTGGGGCAGTAATCCACGACGGTGACGTCCACTGTGCCAGCCTTGCACGGCCTGTTGCTGCCGCTCAGACACCGCAGCCGGTACCGCCGCCCACAGGCAGCTCCGTTGTCCCACAACCCTTCGCTTACCGCCACGAACAGATTACCCGGAGGAAACTGGTCTGCCCTATACCCATTGCATCTGGTTGCTGCCACCAAAAAAAAAAAACTACGGTATAATTATCTCATATGCGGAGCTTTTTATTACGAAGATACTTCGTAAATCACGATATAAGTAAGTCATTCTGTTGTTTTTTGTAGGGATACTTTATGAAACGTCACGTGTTATTCTCGCCTTATTGCCTAGATAAACATGTACTGTGTACTTGTCAGCAACGCACCGACGTCTCGTGTGACAGTATTTCCCGTTCTGTTTAGCAAGTGATCCAAACAAAAATTCGTTGCACGAATAATCCTGTGCTAAATTCTGCTGACTGAGTCAGTTTGAAGACTGAAAGAGAGAAGAAGATATAACAAGGGTTTGTACTTACGGGTGTATGGTGGATCGTAGGAAGAAGCAGTGCCTACGTCTCCAAGAACGAACGAGCCCATTTCTTTGCTCATTAAGCTCATGACTACTGCTGTTGCCATTACTATCCAACCCATCTCTCTTTGCAGCAAGTTTTGGAAGTCGATCTTGCAAGTTTGGAAGACCATCTTGTTCGGCTTTGAGTATTTATAGTGCCCCCCCCCCCCCCCCTTCTCTCTCTCTCTCTCTCTCTCTATAATGCACGATGAGAACATGTGGTTTTTTTTGCCGTCGGGAACTAAAAGACCGCATGCTTATATGCGGTCATCTTTCTGACGAATCCGCAGGTTCTTCTACTTCCATAGGCTCACCGGATCTTTATTGTTTTCCCCTCTTCCCTTTTGTGATGAAAATGTTATCTTTGCGACTTGGAAGTCTTTAACTTTTCAGTTGCTTGCTTCTCACCCAGAAAGTGGTGAGAAGAGAAGTTATGGTTAAGAATAATGTGGTGGTGGGCAAGTTGGTTCGGGCTTCCAATGCCCTACCCACTCGAAAGGGTTCGAATTCCAGCTCACTCCATTTGCGCGACTTAAGTAAGGTGCCGTGGATGGTGGGTCCCTGTGCTAATGTCTTTTGTGGTTTACGCTGAGCACTGTCAGCTATGAGGTGGTTCAACTGCATTAAAAAAAACAGAGAAATAGATAATTTTTTGTATACTTTTGATGTATGAAATATAGTACATAGGCTTTAATAGATAAAAATTGAGGTAATATGATATCAACTATAATAAATCAAGAATATGCATAATTAAAAGGGTATATATGCATAATCTTGATATATATGTCAAATCAAAAAAGATATCTTAATATTGGTAACATCCCCTCACACACAAGATTAATTAGAACAAATCAACTTGTGCTCCAACTCATCTTACGTTTGAAAAATAATATGTGCATTGTTACCAAATCTTTGACCAAAATGAGCTAAATGGATCCAAGGAGAGGCAGGGCATGGTGGAGGGTGTGATGGTTCAAGGCTATCATTGACAATGAGATTTCAATTTGTTGATCGGCTGACGACTGCGCTTTGGTGGTGGTGTCACCTCTAAAAAAGAAATTTGTAAAGTTGAGAATCGAAGGCATTGAAGCCAAACATCATGCGTCCTTTGCAATTGACTTTGTTGTGACGACAATCACTTATCTAACAAAGCCGATGTGGGTGGGGTGGCTGCTCCGAGTGAAAAGAAAAACTCGACTTGGTGGTGCGTCGCCAACGTCAAAACATGACCACCATGAAGCTTGGTTCGTATCCAAATGATACATTTGCGTGAACAGTATCGCAAGATGGACTCATTTTTCTACGAGGTTAACTGATTACGAAGTCGAAAAATTATAAAACGAAAAAAAAAAAAGAATTGGAGAGACTTACGGGATTTGACGGATGTGCTAGAGTTGTTTCAAGAAAGAAGACTACATAATCAAGTTAAGGATAACGCAGGAAACAGAAATAGAGAATGTTTTGTATATTTCTGATGTATGGAATAGTGTAGATTAAGAACTTCTTTACATATTTCAATAGAATTTCAATAGATATATATAGATATATATATATATATATATGCAGCATGCTGAGAGATATGCAGAAATAATAAAAATGCTCATGATATGGCTGACACTTAAGACCGCAAAAGTTGGACTGCGGCCAAGAATTAAAAAACAGATCCGTGGGAGTGCAAGTGCTCCACATGGGTTGATGAAACCCTTCTCCCGTGCACCCCACACCCACTGTCGTGTAATGGTCCATAGGCTAAGGGAAGGCGTCTTTTTCTGTGCACGAGTACAATTCCTTATTGGTGGAAACTTAAGAAGTAAAAACGTGGGTCACCTGGACATCTTAGACATCCTTAAAGACTTTGTTAGTCTTAGGTTAGCGGCTGTGTTGGCCTCTGCTTATCTGGACATCATCTTCCTCCACTTCCATGCGATCGACAAAGATCCTCGTCAGTGACAATCTTAATTTGAAATCCTGTCGACCAGTCATTAGAACTATGCTCAAGGGGGTTCTTTTGTTCAGTGGGCGATCCCCACTTAAGTTCTTGTTTGTCTGTTGGATCTTCGAAAGTATACAAGTAATATGCGTTTGATCCCGTTATTTTTGCAGGCTTTTTGGGTTCACTTGGAAAAACCCACATTACAAAAGAGAGAGCTTGGTTTTTAGTGAAAGAACTTCGAATTTCGATTGTATATAATGCTTTCGTTAACAATATTTCCACGCAACAAGATGGAATTTGAGTGCACGTTTGAAGTACTATTATCGTTAATCAACAGCCCCAACAAATATTGAAGCTCCGTCCCTAACTCTGGCATGGCAGATAGCACAGGGAGGGAAAACTAGTAAAATGAAATGACCGGGCATCCAACTATTATGTGCTGCGAGCTACGCAGAATTAAATGAGGTAGTTAAACTGATTCATTAGGATGGTTTATAAGCATTGACTGATTTCCGGCCTGCTCATGAATCCAACACGGAGCCATGCTGAGAAAAAATATCGGCTGTGCAGATCATCAGATTGAGACGAGACTCTCGATGTAATTCTTTTTTCCTTCTAAACTATACTTTATGTAGCCTTTGACAACATCACTTTTTTCCTCCTCTCCTTTTTCCATGAGGCATGAGAAACTGTAGATCAACGACTGAGAGTTGATCCGCGAGGTTGGTAACTTTAGATCGAAATAACCTGCACCTGCCAACTGACAGATGTTTTAGTTGGGGTGCATCTGAAGTGAAACCATCAATCACCCTAGTTTTCTGGTGTGGACTATCTGGTTATCTACACCATTACCAGCCTCTGTCATCTACTTTTCCAAGTCCGACTTTCCAGTGTCCAGGCACGGCCTATTGTTAGGGAATTAATCAGTAATCACCTTCTTATTTGGGCCATTTCTGTTGTTGGGCCCAGGAAGAAACGAGCAGGTGACGCCCACTGCTGCACGGATTCTCTCTTTGCTTTTAAGTATTTCGGCCGTCCCTAACCTAGCTTTCACTTTGCTTCTTTGGCCAGTCGCCTCCCTACTTAGCCTTATTTAAAATTTGACAAAAATGCACACTCACTCTACTGATGCGGCGGCAGTCCCCAGAGGACGTCTTAATCTTTTGGCGATGGTGGCCAATGGTCAAGGCGACTCATCTTGATATTTACCAAAGAGAATTAAGTATATTACATTACGGTGAAATCTTATCGCATTACAACGCGACGTCGCATCACGTGGTAATGGTACATGTACGTTAACAAATTGAAATCGGGAGTTCAATTCACTCCGGCTAAAAAGAATACGAAAGACTAACTAAAGATTTTTTTTTTCTTTTTGCTCGTTATTAGATTCAATGGAGAGTGTTGGAATAATTTTCAAAAATACAAAACAAGCCATGAATCGAAATTAGTGAATGTTATGGGTATTTATTCTATAATAAGCACTTAAATTGTGACTTTTGTTGACTAGACATCTCCCTTTCCTCCCCAATTTATGCAATTTGCCTTGCCTAGTGAGATCCAGAATGGAAATAAAAGCCCCCGAGAGACTACGAAATCTTTAGAAATATACCCTTTTATGAATAATCTTTAAATGGAAATTATCCAGCGTACAATCACAGCCTCCTCTGTGCTGCACGCGAGAGAGAGAGAGAGAGAGAGAGAGAGAGAGAGAGAGAGAGTGCCTGGCTCTACTCCTCCGACCTTCGAAGAGGCGACGTAGCCCAAGACACCAAATATAAAACACACTTTTAACAAGGACGCAACGCTGCACAGAAAGAAGGGGTGGGATTCACCTACCCCTCTTCGTTCTTTCAAGTTTTCAACCATAGCCTCTGTTGCTTTTCTTTTTAATATAGTTGTCACCGTCTCTTCTCTCGAATTCTTCACGCCAAATACCCAAGAACCGGATCTTCCAACGGGCATTTCCCTTATTCCCTATTGTTCTCTTTGCTTTACTCTGTCCACCACTTTCGAATCTAGTACTCATATTTTGCCTTTACCTGTTCATTAAAAATCCAGTCTTTCCCTTCCTCTTTACTTCCAATGGATGTGCAACTATGAAACATTGCTCCGAGTGTTCGTCGAATCCCATTGGGAAGCGTTTTTCTGCGGTTTTGCTTGGTGGGTAGAGGAAGAATCCCGGGTTTGCGTTACAAAAGTTGGGATTTTTGTCTCTTCTTGTTCGTGAGAAGCAGTGGATTCTTAGTTTGTTGACGAGGTTTTAGTAGATGGGCAAGAAAGCAGCTCATTTGTTTGACGACAATAAGGATGGGGTTTTGTCAATTAGTGGTTTGGGGTCCCGATGGTGTCTCCAGGATGATGAATTCTATCCTGGAGGTGGATTGTTTGCCAGTGTTGGTCAAATGGGGAGGAATTTGGGCGTTCCGCAGAATCCCCCCAACCCGGCGGACACAGGTGGTGGGGGCGGCAATGGCATAAAGATGCCCTACGCTGAATTGCTGGTGAAGTATGTGCCCTTGCCGAAGGGAGCTGGGATTCTAGGTGTTCCCGAGGAGGAAGGAACATTAAAGAAGAAACATATTGGGCTTAGACTGAAAATAAAGGTTAAAAATCCTTCCTTGAGGAGGTTGATTAGTGGGGCGATTGCTGGGGCAGTTTCACGAACCGCGGTGGCCCCTCTGGAGACAATCAGAACGCATTTGATGGTCGGGAGTAGTGGACATTCCACTACTGAGGTCTTTCGTGATATTATGAAGCATGATGGTTGGAAGGGCTTGTTTAGAGGTAATTTGGTGAATGTGATTCGGGTTGCTCCTAGCAAGGCGATTGAGGTAAGTGGGAGTTTCTTTTTCTTTTCGTTTGCTTAGTTTTAGTGTTTTAGCCGTGTTGTCAACATTGAGATGTTATTTCCTTGACTGGTGCTTCAGGGTTTAGTTGTTGAACTTGTTACCATTTTGGTTACAAATATTGTCATGACGATCATTTGGGAGATCACATGCATTGGTTCCAAGGTTACAGTATGGAAAATCTATGCAGCATCCGTGCAATCTTAATTTTCAGTATCTATAATGGTTTTTCCCCTACCTGATATCCCTGTCAATTGTCATTAAGGTTTTTGTATGAATGCTAGACTATTGCTTTCAGTCTGTTATCTGCTGCTGTGAATATTTAGAGGACTTGTATAAGTCGTGCACTGCTTGTTGTGGGAGTAACTTTTGCTTCATTGGGCTTTTTGTAAATTAATCAAATAAAGATTTTGTGATATGGTCATGAGATCTTCATTTAATCCTCATAAGCTTGATGCATTGCATGACTTCATTCAGTTTCTCTTGGCTTTTCTGGGTTGTCGAGGGAAAAGGTGATGCTCATCTCAAATGTGATTTCTCTGGTAAATTAGTGGCAAAAATCTTTTGTTCCTTCGTAGACCATGCTTTCTAGTCTTTCTTCAGTTGCAGTTCTGAGCTGCATGGTTTCTTATTCTAGCAACAGCTCATGCGAGTCGTGAGCAAAGATTTTTCCTGCATTTGATTATGTTTTCCAGAAGTTCTTTGCATATGCATATATAGTTATAAAGCACATTGCTATATAATTGAGATGGTATTCATGACATTCTTGTTTTTAGTCTTCTCTACAAGCTTTGTGGATTGATTTTCCAGTATGACAGCTTTTCTCTTTTTTCTACCTGGAAAATGCATTTTTATCTGCAGTAATGCTCTCTCTCATTTAGTCACCTGTAAGCAATCTTATCATATGAATTTTCTTTCTTTCATCTCTTTGGAGCTTTGCTATCATTGCAGATTTATTCATGATGTTCTATGGGTAGGTATTTAGTCTGAAGAGATCTAGCGTTAGCAATTTGACATTTAACTGCTGCCCAAGATTTCTCTTGGCTCCTTGTATCGTTGCCAGGTTTAGTCTCTCCAGCTTCTACAATCCTTGAAACTTTTGGTCCTGTGTATTGCAGCTATTTGCTTATGATACAGTCAACAAACAGTTGTCGCATAAACCTGGGGAACAGCCGAAGCTTCTGCTTCCTGCCTCCTTAGTTGCAGGTGCCTGTGCTGGTGTGAGCTCAACAATTTGCACATATCCTCTTGAGTTGGTCAAAACTCGACTCACCATCCAGGTATAGTGCTATGTCATTGCTAACATGATATGATTGAATCTCATCATTGCTAACACAACACGGTTGCCTTCCCTGTTGCAGAGGGGAGTTTACGATGGTATGTTTGATGCATTCTTGAAAATAGTGAGGGATGAGGGACCTGCAGAATTATATAGAGGCCTCGCTCCTAGTCTTATCGGGGTGATTCCATATGCCGCCACCAACTACTTTGCTTACGACACATTGAGAAAAGCGTATCGGAAGTTTTTTAAGCAAGAGAAGATTGGGAATATTGAGACCCTTCTCATTGGATCATTAGCTGGCGCTATTTCAAGTAGCGCAACTTTCCCGTTGGAGGTGGCTCGGAAGCATATGCAAGTGGGAGCACTTAGTGGAAGGCAGGTGTACAAAAATGTGATTCATGCTCTTGCGAGTATACTTGAGCAAGAAGGGGTCGGAGGTCTATATAGAGGTTTAGGCCCTAGTTGCATGAAGTTGGTGCCTGCTGCCGGGATATCTTTCATGTGTTACGAAGCATGCAAGAGGATACTGGTCGAGGACGATGAAGAGGCGTAATAACATATTTGACAAGAAAAAATGCGAGGTCTTTTGCTTTGGGTCATTTACAGAGGAAGATGACTACTTCATATACGGCAGTTGAATCGTTTTGTTTTGTTTTTTCTTTTTTTAATCTTTTGCTCATAGGATTTTTCAATAGAATTTTTCACGGAAGTTCTTGTTACCGAGGTTCGTACTACATACACTCGCAAAGATATTGAAGGGGTCGACTTTTCTTTCAGATTACTTTGCGTGTTTCAGAAGAAGGTACTGGCATGTTTGAGAATACGAGCACCGCCATTGATGAGAAGATGAATTGGTTAGAGTTGAACCAAGAAAGATGGCCAGTTTGTTTGAGAACATGCTGATTGAGATGCAATGTTCTTCACAGGTGCTGCTTTGAGTGTGCATAAATCTCTTTAAGTACCTCACATGAGGAGCTTCTTTGCTGATCATATTGTTGGTTTAAATCAATAATAACACCATGTTTGGAGTATGCTGTATCAGTTGCAGGTACGAGTATCTTCAGCTTTCTTCGACAGAAGAAAAGCTCAGTATTGGACGATCTCATTGAATGTTGATCTTATTTCTGATGCAAACTTTGGCTGGTTACACTGCAAGACTAGCTCTTGTTGCCATACCAAACTTGGCAAAGCCTGCGGCTCTGAGAGGCTGCTACTTAGCAAGAAATCAAAAAGTGGCGATAAGTCAACCCCATCGACTCTGAATTTGAATATATACAGAGAGAGATCAATGGCATTGCATTTCACCCGTCAGTAGTGTGAGAAAGAGAATTAATTGACGTGCAGGAAATGCTTTCCCTAGAGCCTTGCGTGTACGAGACCTGTTGACAAATTGAAAGAGTGGCAGCAACGGTAATTAAGGCATTGGCTCAAACTTGACCAATTAACCTGTTCTGTATTCGACCTTTAAGTGCCAGATTAAGTTCGAAAGTGCTACATCTTTGTGATCAAACCACAATACACTGCTCAATAAATAACAACAGATGAATCAAAGGTCCAAGATGCCTATTTTGATCCAATACGGACACCTGTGAGAAGGACACGACAAAAAATGACGTCCACTTTTTTTTTCTGTTTTCCACCCAGCTTGTTCCCGGATGAAAGTACTGCCTCGATGATGCAAGTGACTTCCGATGGCACCGAGAATCTTGTTATATACATGAAAGAACAATAAGCGCATGTGAAGACACCTATCGCCACATACAATTAGCAGTTGATGCCACATTGACCATTTGCAGAAGATGCTGTGGTGTCCGAGGTGAAAGGGTCAATCCGTACCCAGAGCAATGAGAATATGGAAGCAAGAAGGATAGACCACACAATAACAATTGTCGGAGTACGATTCTGCCGACCCAGTAAACCCTTCAGGAATGGGTAAAGGTGAGCAATAACCCATATGGCAAAGAACAGCTTGCCGAACAATGGACCCCATGACTGGTACCCGCTGTTAATCGCATAAGACACACCTGCTACAATGCCAACCAAGTTTATGATAAGAACTGTGGTTGGAGGAATGAGAAGCGATGTCCATTTGAACACATAAAGCTCAGCAAAGTCTCCATCTTCATCAGCTGCTTTCGAAGTGACTGTGAAGTTGGTATCAATGCCAGCAAGCACTTTAAGAAGACCTTGGAACACAGCGAAAAGATGAGCAGATGTACCACCAATGACCCAGAACTGCTCATTTCTCCACCAATCCTCAATGCTGACACCACTCCAACGGAGCTCAAGAATACCAGTCGCGAAAATTGAGACGAAGAGGAGAATGAACCACATGCTAGCAAAGTTGCTTATCTGCAATTTTTAATGATATTCGATCAGTCATCAGATGAATGAAAAGAGGAAACAATGTTTAATAACGCTGAAATTACCAACATGCAGCTTAAGGTAATCTAGCATAGACTCAACTATATTTTGCTTATGAAATTGGTAGTATAGCATAATAAAGAGAACATCTATTGAAAATGGAAAGCGGCATGGTAATTGAGCACTCTTTTGTCCATGTAGATTACTTTAAATGGATAAATGATTCAGAAGGGCTGGGACTACCTTTTCCATTGCTTTGAAGGTAAAAAAAATGCAGATAAATGACATTAAGGTTCAAGATCATACTTCAAAGACTACAACGAAGAGTCCATCTGTAACGAGGAGGATTTTGGTGACCACAGAGTAAGGGATCCTAGAATATGGTTGACTTGGGGCTTTCTACTTAACTATATCGATGAGGCCTATATTTGCTGGCTAGCAGCTGTATTTTATTCAACCACCATAGCCGTTGGAATAATGTTTACGCAGCTTCTTTGACCAATGTTTCCTAATGGTTTCTCATCCCTCTCAAGCTTTATAAAAAAGGGATACGGAGCCAGTTGAAAACTGAATATTAAGAGAACAATAACTTCATACTGAAGAAGTGGAAATGCTCAGATCAGATGACAGAGGTAAACAAGACCCTTCTTTTGTTCATCTCACTTAAGTAGAGCCAACGTAGGTTAAGGTACAACAAACCAAAGCAGCACATAAGATTGAATACTCTACATTGAAGAGAGACGTATCACTTACCTCAGGTATAATAAATTTGTTAGTGAGAAGACAAAACGCAGGAAGCATACAATACGCAATCAGCGGTATTGAGGTGAGGGGATACACAATTGTATTGATGTACGCCAATCTCTCCAAGAGCTTCAATCGCCCACTATATCCATACCATATAGGACAATGCCTGCTTAGCAAAATCTCAATTGACCCCAAGGCCCACCTGAGAACCTGGTTTAAACGATCAGAAAGATTGATCGGAGCAGACCCCTTGAATGCTGGGCGAGGAGGCATACAATAGATTGAAATCCAGCCACGAGCATGCATCTTAAATCCAGTCAAAATATCTTCTGTAACAGAACCATATATCCATCCAATCTGTTTGTAGAAAGTACATCAAGTCAGTTCCTATTATACAACATCAAATTTTACGGCTAGGATACAAATCGTATACCATACCTCTTTGCCCCATTCAGTCTTGTCCTCATAGCCACAGCTGATAACATGGATGGCTTCTTTCAAAAGCGTTGCAGGATTAGTAGATGGTGGTAGGCCACCCTGTTCCATGAAAGTAGCCGCAATGAAAACTGGAGACTGACCAAATCTTTTCTCCAGACTTTTCTGAGACATCAGGAGTGACCTCTCATCATCATAGCCTACAAAACAAATTGGGGCTGTTAACATGACGTCACACTTAGCAAAGGTAATGTTAAAGTTTGTTTAACAACTAAGTGACAACCAAAGAGAGCAACGTTATTTGGTTTATTATAAAGTTTAAGGTGGTCCTTTAAGGGCAAGGGAGAATGGCCCAATCTAACATCTATTTGGGCTGTTTCAACAGCAATCGTGAAGTAATTCCAGGCATTCGGAGCAGTATAAGTCTGTTCTCTTGCATCCAAAGACACAGAAGAAAACTCATAATTAAATGAAGACCTACCTTCAACCCCCTCCTCGACGTCTTCCATATTGAAAATTGGAACAGTGGATTCAGTTCTTTTCATTGCTCTTTTCTTGTCAATGTACTTCTTATTGCCACCCTTCCCCTTCTTTCTCGAACCACAACAGCTCTTTACAATAATATTTGGCTCCAGATCTTCCTCAGTCAATACAGGGTCATATCCATAAAGGGCTTGCCTGTTGAAACAACATCCAGTTCCAACATAGACAGGGCCTTGGATGCCGTCAAGCCCTTTCAAGTTAATCTGCATTCAGATCATGAATATGAAAATCTAGCACGGTAAAAAAGCAACAAATGAACCTAAATGACTAGCATTTTGGAAGTAGGAAAAAGACGAAGAGACACCTACATCAAAGAAAACAATGTTGCGGTTAGCATATCGATCGTGCAAGTCAATTCCATCAAAACGTTGTGGGAACTGTACATAGCACGTCTTCTTTCCAAGAGCAGGATCCATCATGAAACACATTGCTTCTTTCAGTGCTTTACTGTTGTTAAAGTAGTGATCACAGTCAACATTCAAAAGATATGCTCCATTGGTTAGGACGGCCGAAACACGAATCTACAGAACATAAAACAGAAAGTTATACATTCAGAAATGCCAAAATATAACAACCAGATCTAACCAGTATCTCCAACAGATACAGCAAGCAGCAATACAGCAAAAATAAACTGAAATATTTGTTTCTCAATATGAAGAGAAATAGCATTCTTACTATAAGCTAGAGACAGCATTATCAACATCATGATCCCACAAAAGACAAAATATTCTAACTGATCCTTGAAAAAATAATCCACTTTACATTGTAACTGATAAAACAAAAGAATAAGCTTCAGTAAGGCAGGGTAAACTTGGAATGCAATTTCTTGCTCCAAGAGATCCATTAATCAGGATCCTAATGCGTATAGATGCAAATTTCAATGCAAGCAAGCAATGAAGAACCTAAATAAAGGAATCTCAACTGAAAAACTAAATCACAACAACGCCAACATCCATTCATGTGTTTGCAATTACAGCTGTCAGCCTGTCACTAGAGACACATAACAAGAAGCTACATAAGATGTATAGAGATGACAAACCAAAGCATTCATGGCTCCAGCTTTCTTATGATGTTGGAAACCAGGCCGCTTTTCACGAGAAACATAAACAAGTCGAGGTAACTCATTTCCATCTGTATCCAGTCCCCCACTGTGGCCCAAGAAAACCTATTATTTTCAACAACAAAAAGAAAACATTAACAAGACACATAAAAGAGGATAGGGTTGATTTAAATGCTTCTTAATAGTGGATAAGAGTGTACACCTGGATCATTCCAGGATGATCCCTAGGATTATTTCCAGGCCAGGCAGTGCCATCCTGCATTGTCCACCCTTCTTCTGGCATCTTTTGTGCCTTTGCAACTAAAGCATTGATTCGCACCTTGAACTCCTCGTATTCTCTCTATCAAGCACATAACCAAACAAATCCACATTATATATACCAGTATATTTGTAATACATTATGCATCTGACTAAACAGTACATTGTCAACAGGCAAACCACTAAATCAAAATTTTCTTTCACAAGAAACTGAGTCACAAAGGTAAAATAGGCGACACATGGACCTCCCAAGTGGCCTTCATTTCAGTTTTACAAGGACTTACAAAATAGTGCTTTTCTAGACAAGGACCACAAAGGCGAAGAGAAAAGAACAAGGACTAAAAGGTATCTGAGGAGAGGAGCAAGAGAATTGGCAAAGTATGCACAAAACTATGCAAGTCCGTCACATGTCTTTACACTATGTGTGAAGATCAGCTATGACAAGTATGATACAGTTACAGACAGTAAAACAGTCAGTGACTATGTGTAGGTTCCTATGACAAAATGCAAGCACCAACTACCCAATACGTTGCATCACTCACCTTCATTGCCCTGCGCTCTTTCACAAAAGAAGGCTGTATCTTGTCCTTCAAGTAATCGATTTTCTGGGCAAAGTAGAATTCAGGAGCTCGTGGCTCGATACTGTGCTTTTTGCAGAAGGGCACCCACTTCCTTGCAAACTCAGCAGTTTCAGAGAGGGCTTCAAAAGTCAACATCGCAGACCCATCATCAGAGACATAACACGACACTTTGTCGACAGGGTAATCCACTGCAAGTATGGACAAGACGGTGTTCGCTGTTATGAGAGGAGGTTCTTTCAAAGGATCCACAGTACTCACAAAGATATCGACAGGAGCCAATTGTGAAGGTTCCCCTTCGCGATCATATCTATAAAAAAAAAAGATAATATCATTATGGTGATGATGTACCCAGAAAGTTTAGCCTCATTCTAAAGCTTAACTCAAGCAGCAGTTCAGCACACACAATATAAACTTGATGAGAAATGCTACCTCAAAGCAAGCCTGTCAAGGTACGTTTCCCGATTGATGGGCGACCATTTTGGGAACTGATCCAAGAGCCAGGATAATGCAAACCAAATCTCACAAATAACAGATGTCAGCCACAAAGGGTAAGCATCTTTCACTGGGTGTGTCGCACGATATTGTAGGAAAAACCCCAAAATAATCAACCGGAGGATGATTACGACGCGGTAAGGAGTGAGGTGAGATGAAGATATAGGCACCACACGACTCAGAGGTTGACGAGCATCATCAGCCCTGCAAGATAACATACATCAATCTCTATGCTATAGGCACCACACAACTCAGGTTGACAAGCATCATCAGCATGCACATATACAGAAAAAGAAAGGGTTTGTATTCCCCACTGAACTCAATGCAAAGCAGAAATATGAATATCAACCACCTAAACAAGACATTCGTACAGATCACATGTCAGATATACGGATCGAGAAAGCGTCATTATATTTGCAGATCTGCTTGTTAGATGGACCGTGAGCAGGATGGCAGGATGGAGGCTAGTAGGTTAAAGTATAAATTCCATAGCATTTGTAGTTTATTATTAAGGAAGCAGAGACTCGTCCATCTCAAAATCTGACCAAAATCAAAAACCCCTCCCAGAAGAATTTGCAAATTTTCTTCCAAAAGAAAAAAGCTTAGCAATCGCTTGCATGGATCTTAAACACTATAACAGCCATCGCCAAAACATTGAATCTGCATTTTATCCAACCAAAAAGGTGACTGCTGAAGCTAGAGGTTACACTAAATTTAATTTCGTCAGAATAAATAAGCGAACAGAACAAGCAAGTTCAAAGAATGATGAAACTAAATAAACAAAAATTGATAGATAATATTGCCGAAGGCACAATTTATCAATAGTTATCATTTTAAAACACACTTACATTTGAAGTTCTTCTCCATTAGAGCCAGTGCCTTCTATGTCTCCCTTTCCTTCATGATATTTGTTTGGCATCTGCGTCATATTTTTCTCTTGTTTAAGTTTCCATCCTTCAACCCTTTCCTTCCAGTCAACATTTCCAAGGCCATAAGTATTCAAATCCTTCGATGGATCCACAATTCGCACAGGAACTGTTATGCCAAAGAATCAGGCAACCAACCTAAGCAACAAACATCTTTTCCAATATAAGAGCGCAAAGTACAGAAGTTAATGTAAAACCTGGCTGTCTGGGGTCAACATAGGGAAGGGAGTGCATGTGTTTATCAGAAGGGCCCAGAGGTCCAGACGTAGTCCTTACAGATTGGTTGTCAGGTGTAGCACAGGGGATTTCACCAGACACCTGTCAATTTTAATGCAGAAAATAAGACAATAATTCAGCTTTTTTTTAGCTTGACTGTCCAACAAAATAAAACAAAGTGTACTGAATCACACCAAAGCAAACAAATGTTTGATGTGGAAGATATAAAGAACAGGAGCCAATAGAGATAACTGTATTATTTCCATACCCAACGTAAGGCTTCCGTACAATACTGACAGTATATTATTCAATAATCTCATGAGCGCAACTAAAAAAAAACTACAGGCCATGAGAAAATACTTACTAGGAAAAGATAGTACATCTCTAGAGAACAACAAAATCCAGTAACGTAAAAACTATAGTTGATACAACATCGAAGAAATTTATCATGTAAAATGTACATAATGGAAATGTACACCATAACGTTGAGAACTCATCAGACTGCAAATTAGTCGCATACCGGCAGCCCATTGGTCAGGAGAGGGATTGGATGTTGAGATTCATGTCTAGAAGAAGAAGAAAGATCTGGATCTTCTCCCTGCCACTGTCGCCTAGCAGTGCTGTTTCCCTGGGCATAATCGAACTCATTCTCCAGGTCATCGACCTCATCCTCATCATCGTCCCCTTCAACTCGAGGACTACCTGTGACATGAAGACCACATCAACTTCATCACTTACTATGTAGACCCCACAATGAATTAGGACAATGACAGAACCATCACTGGATAAGCTGACCTTTGTGCCTCTTATATCGGGACTTGCACTGAGGACATGATTGATTACCATCTTTCCTCTCATACTCATAACAGGGACGGCACACAGGGAATGCACACTCATTGCAAGCAACAAAAACATCGCCCTTGGCATTAAGTCCAACAGTATCACCACATATCTGACAAATCTGGCCATTCAGATTTTTCAGGGGTTTGGGCTGCATCATAAATATGATCACCAATCATCAGACTCCATCATAGGCAGAAACAAGTCGATTATGCTCCAGGTCTTTGCCACCCTCGTACTCTTTGTACGATGAGGAAACTGGGCACAAATTGCATTAAAATATCGTTGGAATTGATGACAGTATAAGTGCTGTGGCGAGAAAGAGTGCAGTGAACTAATGTTATTGCACTTTCAATCATCAAAGCAAGAACAAGGACTTTACTCAGACTTTGATGTTAGATCTTGTAGTGAGTTAAAAGCAATAACAGTGATGCATGAGGGTAAGCTGAAATCTCTTAAATTTGAAAGAGATAACATACGTGAAACAATCGTTTTCAGTTGGATTGTTTTACAGCAATGTCCACGTCTAAGAGTCTGAACTATCCCACCCCCGAAGCACTAACGATCACAAAAGACATGAATTATCCAGATCTCAGCTTCTTGCCCGAAATTATTGGATCGAACAAGTGCTACGGTACTAGTTCTACAGAAGAAAATTAACGTAATGAAAGGACTAAGATCTGGGCTACCCCAAGAGAGAGCTAGAACAAGGAGAATAGGAAGACTACTTGCATCGTTGACCAAGATTGTTCAAGCATGACTGTGCCACGACCACCACTACAAAAACTAAGCATCGAAGCGCAGACAGAAGAATTAGATTGCCAGAATTGCTACAAAACCCATAGTTGACCGAACCTCAAACCAAAAACACTCCGCGCGGCACCAGAAAGTGAGAAAGTGAGCGCAACACACGACTGACCGACAAAAACTACCGACACTCCGATCCACACATTGCTACCACCGGCAGCCGAAGGTCCGTCACACAGGAGCCGGAATCAGGAATCCAACGTCCGCCGAGAGCAGAGTTCGAGCTCACGCAAGCCAGCCTTGGGCAAGCAAAGCTCAGATCAAACACACACCCGAAATGCTACCGACACCTCCGAGCACTGAAGAAGACAAAGAGGAACCCATCTCGATTTCTTTCGCCAGGACATCCATCATCAACCCAAGAGAAGAAAAAGGAAGAAAGAGAGGGCAAAAGACGAGGGAGACGAATCGAGGAGAGCACTCACTCCACCGTCGGAGTCGTGACGGATCCGGACCAGCTCGTTCCTCTTGTACGACCCGGCGACCATACCGGCATTAGCCTCCATCCTCGGTCAGACCCCACCGATCGAATTCTCTCTCAGATGGAGGCGATGGATCTGTGGGGAAGAGAAGGAGGGCTGGGCTGGACTGGACTGGAGTTCTTCGCCTCCTCAGCACGCCATGCCTACTCGATCTCTCGATAGCTTTTCCAGTCCAGCTATATCCGTCGACTGGTTGTCGTTTTATCGTTCGGGCCTTTCGTTTTCTGTAATTGAGATCCTGTTTTCTTCTCCTTTTTTTAATTATTGTTTCGGGACGTTGGGGGGAGTCCCCTCACCGGATGAGCGAGTAGTTGGTAGCTCGGCTCGCTCTCTCTCTCTGTCGGCCCGCGCGGCTCGGCTTAGTGAGGGGGGTGGGATTGGGAATTTCTTCAATTAGAAACATTTAATTCTTGTCTTTTTTAACGTGGGAAAATATATAAATCTCATTTGTGATCTCACTTTTGAGCCAGAAATAACGATGAATTTTTAATTTCTTTAATATCGTCCTTGAATTATAATCAATATAGATAGTGATTTCTGAACTTTTGATTTTTTTCAATTTGATCTTTGAGCTCTTAATTTATATTCAATTTAGTCCACGAACTACACAAAAATATTCATTTTTATCCCAAGGATTATATGCTATTAAAAGTTCGTTGCACATTAGACCAAATTCTATAAAAAAAAAAACTATGTCATTTGGTCTGTGGCGAATATGTGGAAAAGGAAGGAGACAAAATGAAAAGTTGAGTGGAATGTCAAGAAAAAAGTTTTCCACGAAACAAATTGCACCCTAATTTGAAAAACAGTTATGATTTCTTTTTGTTCATGAGCAAATATGCCGAAACATAATATTGTAATTATATATGATAGCACATGAAGTAGGAGATGATTTTGACTTGCTGGAATAAAGTACTTGTGTTATTGAAATATAATATATATAAGTATTTTTTTATTTGGTAAATTATATATAAGTATATAAGTATCTCTACCATGTACATGCAAAAAAAGAAATTATGAGTTGTATCAATTTCTATTGCTTAGAGTAGGGAAATAAAGGGCCTATTATAGTGGAAAATCTAACTTGGGACACTTGATGCGTATTATTTGTTATGCAATAAATGTGACATAACAATATTACTAAATCAAGTCGGATTCATATTCATCGTCGAGTAGTTCATCTCACCAGAAAAAAATCATTCATGTATCTAAATTAGTTAGTTTGTTTGGATGTAGGTGAACTATATAAAATGATGGGATTCGAATCATTCCTCCTTTTTCTATCAAAAATCGAATTCTTTTACTTTTATATTAATCTATTTTTGGTCAGATCAGTACCACAATAAATACTAAACTAGTAAACTCACACCATGTTTACCCCAAACTTGATTTTTACGGCATAAAAGCTTTCAAACTAATACACACGGTGCCATGTTTTCCCTAAGCCAATTTTTATCAAACGTCACATTTTCATAAAACTGATTTTTGCTTCATAAAAAATCCCAAATTAGTGCAACAAGTGCCACCCTTGCCCAAGTTGATATATTTATGTTGCGTTTATCCTAAAGCACAGTAAAATTAAATTTTGGGGGGGGAGGGGTAAAGAAGGCGCGAGTGCACATTTTTTGTGTAAATGTGTCACAAACATACTGACATAGCTTTTTTGGATTATAAAAAGTAATTTATGGTAAACTTGATACAAGTAAAAATTAATTTAAAGTAAATATGCGACGAATGCAATAATTGGGTTTTTCATAGTATTACTTTATATATATCTATACATATGGTATGCGATATTCTGATTTTAGCATGAATTACACAGCCACGGCTGAGCTCGAAAGCGATAGGCCTTGGATTGCTCCACAGTTGGCGAAGGCAAGGCTGTCCTTGGCTCACTCTCCACGACACGACAGCGAGCCGAAATCCAGAGCCGTTCAGACATCGCTGTCGCGACCTCAGCGAACCGACGCGACCGAACTCCGTGAGCTATCCGACGTGTCGCCTCCCCATTGGATCGAGATGAAGTCAGCTCCCTCGCTCCCCTTGGGCCTTCATCATAAACAGCGAATCGGGGGACGAAACGTGCCGATCTTGGCGGTTCGGCAGTGCCCATCCAAGGACGAAACGAGGACGATCTATTTTAAAAAAACAAATTTCGGAAATCAACCGCTCTCATCATTTGCTGTTCACAGCCTGTCCCGGTGTCCCCGCCCCCCCAAGAGTCACCGGCTGTTGTCGGTAGCTTCCGTTAGCCGGTTGCCGTCGGTGTCGGTGGACTCCATTCTAGATCGTGCTAATTAATCGCATTTTTGGGAACTCTCTGACAGAAAACGAAATCCGCCTCCTTTGCTTTAAATGGAAACATTGTAAAGAAAGACCAGCCCCGGTAAACGAGGCGATAAGACAAATGGCTTATTGTTAGAAATGGCGCATCGATTGTGTTACATAGGACAAACGGTGCTAACCAAATCACCGTGAAATTACCAACACATTAAAAGATTTATGACTATTTTGGCAATTCGTTAAAAAATTTAAGATTAAGTTGATCTAATCAAAAAATTCCAGACTAAATTAACATAAATACAATAAACTTATGACTCTTTTGATAATTTTAATCCAACATGTAGTTATGGATATATCACGTGCAAAATTACTAATTTCCTAGGTCATAGACACAAAAAATTATTCATTCTCTCTGATGACATCTTCACTTTAAATGTTCGATTCTCAAATCCCTTGATGTGAAATGCATCATAAATTAAATCTCTATTTATTTCAAAGAAAATAAATATCTTCCTAATCATGATTGCCCGTATCTCATGATATAATTAATTAATGAAAATATTTCATCGTTGATGACAATTGATGTTTACATCTTTTATAACTAAAAATATTTCACAAGTCCATATTTATAAACAGTAGAGGAGATTACTTTTAGAAAAATAATTTCCGAATCAATAGTTTTCTTCCAAACACAAAAATCCTAAACATGAAGTCCACATTTTGTGAAGTCAAGCGTCGGTTCTAACTCGAGTTTAGGCGGTTCTGGCTCAATCAGTTCCTTAGATGTACCACTGGAACATTCAGGAAGAGAACTCTGTGTTTCGAAGTATATTCAGTTGCAGAACGGCGATGTTGTCCATCCGGTGAACGATCAGTGTTGGAGCTATGAATTCGTAGCAAACACTTCTTGTCCGACCACAAATCCCACATCACAAGCTATTTTCACATCGACCAAGCTTTGGGCAAAAGGCCATCATGCCTTCCCACTGGAAAGTGAAAACAAGCAAGCCCATCAACGCTTTCCTCTCTCCCTTCTGTTGAATCCTCAAGAGAGAGCAGGAAGCATCGCAGATTAGACGTCCCCAAGCTTCTAATCCCCTAAGTGATTGGAAGGCCTAATCTAAAATGGGGAAAAAAGGAACCAAAGAGAGCACAGATCTACAACCTCTTCTTCTTCCTCTGTATTGACCAGATATAATGACTATTGCTGGCGTTATTCTTCTCATAAGGACCCATCCGCATTGGTGCTGCCGCTTCCTCCTCTCCTCCCTGCCGTGGTGTTCTTCAGTATCTGCACATTCATGATTCAGATGTCACGAGACTTGCAACGAAACTATTCAAGCTTCTGCACACATCATGTGTCGTAGCAACTGCTTCCACCTACAAAAACAACCTTTGACATTGCACACGAACACGCCACTTTGACATGAAATTCTACTAACCCGAAAGAAAATTGAGAGTCTGGTCCTACAAAATTGAAGGACAGTGCCGAAAGGAGGACTAAGAAAGGACCCTTCAGGAGGATTAAATGCATTACACTAGGCCCTGGGCATTGACATGTGTACTCAATTTCCCATGAACTGCCGTGTCTATGCTAAGCACCAGTTGGCATGACTTGCATATGCCAATGTTCAACCTTTCAAGGCAAGCCAAAACAAGCGTCAAACAAAATATCAGCAGCCAGGAATGGGGTCCCTACCCCACGCCCATCAAGAGCACCCCATACCCCACTAGTGACCAAAATGGCAGCCTATTCAATGCATACCAGAATTGATATGTACCATCTCCAATGATCTTGACGGGGGCGATGCCCCCAAAATCAATCATACTTCATTATTGCATGATGTACGCGCTTTTGTCCAGCCACCCATCACCATACCATATCAACTGATGAGAACTCAAACCCTCCCTAAGATTGGATCGCCAGAAATCACCGAGAACGGCGAGATAAACTTTTGGCTTGAAGAAAAAGAACAGAAACACGAGATGAAGACTAATAGATAGGACCATAGTTGTAATTTGGCTTTTCTCTCCTCCGAATCACTCTATCAACTACCACCCATTTCTGTTGAGTAATCAACCACACTCTATATGAATCTGTTGTCCTGTTTCTTCATACCTGACAACTCGATCTCAACTGCGTGTCCGCAAACTAGTAGATAATGACCGTTCGTTCTTCGTGATGGCTCCCCCCCCCCCCGCGCTAAGCTACGTTGATTCACTACTACGAATGAATTGGACTTTAGCATAAAAACGTAAACTAAATGGCTTTGAAGAAAGGTAATCAACTAAGTATATCTACAAGATTGACCCACCTCTCCTCTGTTTAAGCATTCTCCATTTCTCCTCGGCATATCGATTCCATGACCAGATTTAGGAATCAAACAAGACCCTCCAACATTATTATAATAATTAGATTACAGTGAACTTATAGTGACAGTAGCTCTTAAAAAAAACACTTCTTTTTCCTCTTCCAATGCACGTTGCACATGGCCAGAACACTTGAACAGATGAAGGAAGCATCATGGCGATCGTTCTAAAATGAAAATGACGCCAATCGAATCGAACCGGACCGTGACGGGCGATGTGTGTGCGTGGGAATCGACAATTCGAACTCACATGTCTAAGCATCTGATTCTCGTTTTGCAACGTGGACAGCTTCTCCTCCAGCTCCGAGTTCTTCTTCTCCAGGTCCTTCACTCTCAGCTCCAAGTCGTTCAGGTAGGCCTTCTTCCTCTCCCTCGCTTGCTGCGCCGATACTCTGTTTCTCAACAACCTGGGAAACGTATATTCAACATTTGACCCCCCCGTCAATCAACCCGTCATCACCAAAATGCCATGGAGGGCGACGGTGATTTACCTTTTGAGCCGCTTGTTCTCTTTATCAGCTGGACTCCTTCCCCTCTTCCTTTGGCTTTGACCCGCGGGCTGCGCCCCGTTTGGACCGGCCACCGAACCGGATTCTCGACCGGCCGCGGACGTCCCCGCCGGCTCCCCTCCCATCTCCGGCACCCTTCTGATCTCTTCGTCGCTCTCCATGCCTAATCAGCAACGAAGGAATCCATTAAACAAAATCCCAAACCGAAACCTCACCGGCGATCCCTGTGTCTACGCAATCACATCACGCAAATCGCGAAATGCCCAGCTCCCGCGCTCGCGTCGATAAAACTGCGGGATTCCCAACAGGCGAAGCGAAACCGCATTTTCACGACGCGGGGGCTCGGGTGAGAGAAAGGGAAAGCAGAAGAAACTACGGGTAAGATCAAAGCGCTCCCGCCTCTCGAATGCGTGGTTATTTAAGGCGGTTCGCGGCGTTCAGCGCAGGTTCTACATTCGCGGCGAAGGAGATTTTGGAATGGCGGGTGTTGCGCAGAGTCGCGCGAGATTCTGAACCAGACCTTCTTTGACTTCGATTTGGAGAGCCGAGCTCGAAGATCTCTCGCTGCTCGAAGGAATGGAGCTTGCAGCCATGGAGCTCGTCGCCTGCTCTTGCATATCTTCTTCTTCTTCTTCTTCTGGTTCTATCCACTGCGAATTGTCACAGAGAGAGAGATCTTTTCTTTTTTCTTTTTGAGGATTATTCAAATGGATGACGAGCGAGGGTATTAATGTTACAGCCAGTAAAGCCGGAGTATTAAATTGTGGGATCCACGAGGGCCGTCCGATAGGGGTCTCGATCGAGCGGTTATGGAGCTGGCGTCGTGGACTGATACTGGCCATGAGGGGGCGGTCAAATCAAAGGACGGGAGGGGGGAATCGTGGGCGAACGCAGACCCTCGATTGGGAGGCGGATCGTACGGAGAAGATGAGGCCAGAGGAGGAGAAATTGGACTCGGACCCGACTTCCGGAAATCGAGGCTTCAGAATTCACATGCTCTGAAGGCGGATTCGCACTTATTGCGCGATAGGGTAGGAGCTGGATACTAAGGGAGGGTTTGATACACGGGCCGGACTTAACTCGACTCAGATCGACTTTTAAATTTGTTAATAAGTTTAATTCCACAATGGAGCATTTGAAATCAGTCTTCAAGATTAATTTGATTATTGAAAGAACTTGAACTGTAAAAATATATCGAGAAATTTCGAACTATACCGTCGGTTCTTCTCATGTATGGAGCGACGGATCAATACGATCAACAAAAGTAACATTTGTTATCTAAACTAATCTCAGCTAATACAGGCGTGTGAGCTTTCGGGGGCAGATCGATCAATGTTCAACTATCACGGCATTCCAATCCTAAAAGAATTTACTAAGCCGTGAGTTTTGACTTACTATATTGTTTTTGGAAAAGTCTCCTCTTATTTTTTTTCTTTATTCTTTTTTGTATTTTACGATGCCCCATAAAAAATCGTAATAATAATAACAATATCCAAAAAAGTGTCATTATACTAAAAAGGCTGCTAGGTCAGGCAGATTCGGATCCTCGGACTTCATCAGAAGATCTAGAGGGGGAGGCCATTCGATCTTTGAATCGGATGGCCCCCTTTTTTTAGGGGGATGTTTGATCGTTTTTTTTTTAAGTTGCTGGCCATCCGATAGCTTCTATTTCCAAGGCGGAAAGGGTTTTGGTGGAATGGGAGAACATTTTGAGTACCAACTTGCATTGGCTTGGCAAGTTGGCAAAGCAATTGATATTAGCCTCAACATCTCGTGGGAGCATCGCTTCCTCTCCCTATCAACTTTACAAAATATCAAATTAGTTTGCTTTTCTCGTCCGACACACATGTCCTCTAAAATTTTTGCGATAATTTTGTGTTTTACTTGATCTTATTTCGAAAGACGAGCTCGACGTATATAATAATCTGAATGGATATATTTACGTATAATATTTTTGTGGGCGTTAAAGTTCTCCCTTATATTGACAATTCTCGTTATGGCAATTAGTAAAAAGAAATTATTTGAATTATTGATTCCCCGCAAAAAAATTTATTATCCATAAATAAAACGCATGTTGGATCTGTCTATTCTTGCCTCCTACGTGAGGGACATAAAAAATTCACGAAAATTATGGCATTAAAAATTAAATAAAAAGGAAAGAGGTGAATTCCATGACTAGTTGTGCAATTAAGGCTACATTCAGCATATGCCCCGAAAAAATTTCTTTATCTCTCGTCGATAATTGTAGGAAGAATTTTATAATCAAGAAAAATATCGTCAAAAACTCTAAATTGTATTATCTATAATACAATTATCCCAAATATATATTTCTATGTGCCACACAAGCATAGGTTCAGAATTTTTAGCGACAAGAAAAATTAGGGTAAAATGTGTCATACGAACATAAACTGATACAAAAAAATTCGGCGTAAGTATGTTTTGTGGCATTTTCCCTTTAAATAAAAGACCCAAAATTGAGTCGACTTCTCAAAAAAGGACTCGAGATGGATCTTGTATTGAATAAGAGCCTAAAGTGATCGAGTTAGTCTCAAATGATAGCCCCGAACTCGCCGACCAGCCAAATCTTCGCCGGTCGGCTTCTTCCGGCGGCTAGAGTAGAGACCATTCTATCTAAAATTTGCAACTGGGGAAACTTAAAAAAAAAAAAAAAACCAAAAGGAGCCGACCTCCCCCATTTTTGGCCCCCTGTGTCGCTGCGTCCAGGAATCCAGCTTTCATTTGCTGAGTCAGCAAATGACGTGTAATATAATCAATACTATTTAATGAAAAAATACATTTTAATTTTACTTGATTTTAAAAAAACAACCCAAAGAAAATTCACCGGTTGGGTTGGTCCACCGGAGTTATTGGATTTGCCAGCCGATCGTTAATGTCCCAAACTTCCTTATTTTTGTCCCTCTAGATCTGAAAGGTCCCTTTCTCCTATTTACAGGCCTAGGTATAAAAAGAAAGAAAAAAGAGGAAGAGGACAACTACCTTAATATCTCAAAGGCATGGGCATCTATATCCCTCCCATCTTTAGTTCATGTCCCATCAATACCAAGAATCATAACGTCGGGAACTCGATCCGATCGAACACGCGACGGGCTAGATGGCTGAGCTCGACCTTGGCCCGACACGGTTTTGCCGGCACCCGAAATTAGCCCAATCCGACGCCCGAACGCAGCACGGGTTAGGGATGACGAGGTAGTTAGCAATAGAGAGGCGAGTACAGAGTCGGTGTTGCACGAGTATGTGAGTAAGCTACCGAGTCAGACGGAGCCCGCCGGAAGTGCTTGAAGCCCGGCGGGAGCAACAAGGACAGGCCTCCATCGGAGAGAAACCAAGTCCGACGTCAAAAAAGCTTATAACTGCTTCAATACAAGACAAGGCTTAAGAAATTCGAGGCCCAAAAAGGCCCATAAGTAAGAATAACTAAATGCTTTTGAAAACCTATAAAAAGCAAGAGCCATTTACTTTATTGGTCATCATTTACATTTTCAGTTGAATTTATTCATTGTTCGTAGTCACTCATTCCTATTGCTTCATGTCTGAATCGCCACATAACCTATCTGTTCATTGATAAAAACGACGACGCAAGGTTTGTCGAAAGGAATTTTGTCGGAGTCCACTTTCGGCGAAACGGGTTTTGGTACGAATTGATCAAGATAATACTTAGGTCGGACCTCGAATGTAAGTTCGGTACGAGGCTGATGTGGAATCGAAGATTTTCGAAAGCCTGTTCTAGATATGTCGGCGCACGGACGGCGGCTGGTACACCTGGCTAATGTGCTTTTTCTTAATCCAAAGACAAGAAGGGAATGTTCTTTTCTTCTTGTTCACAGAAAAGCAAGAACTCACTACCAGACAACTGGTCTCTGCCAAATGACCGCAACTCCAATGCAGCAAAACATTCTGCAGAAGATTTCCGCCAAATTCCGCGGCGGCGGCGGCGACGACGACGACGACGACGCTGACTGCTCACCCTATTATTAGACGAGTGTGCTTATAAAGGCGAAGAAACATTCATAGAAAAGAGGCATTGAAGCAGAGGACGCTGCGACATGACCTTGACATTCACTCTTTTATCTTGACGTTTTAAAGATCGGTTGTCTTTCCCATCTTCCGCGTTTTAACAAGTTGCTGTTTGCTGAATACGCCCGAGAGGCTGCGGGTGTACGCCCTCTGAGAAGGGTTCATGCCGGAAGAAGACAGACTCCGGGGACAAGTAGCTGGAGGTGCGGCGTTGTTCGGTCCGGTGCTGAAGTCCATGCCCGTGAAGATGACTTTGGTGCTTTGGCAGGGCCTGAGCTCTTTGAGGTCGCTCTTATCATTCTTGTAGGACTGATCTGAAAAGAGGCTGTCGTCCCAGACCAGCCCCGATGAGCCCTGACTCCTGAACGACCTGGCTGACCTCTGCAAAGTGGCCATGACCCGAGCTTCTGCGTCTGCGCGCGGTTGAAATGACAAGCGAGTTCGAGTGATTTCGGTTCCCAGCGAACGCAAGCATATATAAATAGACGAGAGAGCTTGAAGAAATAGGGAGGAGGAAGCTCCGGAATAGGCCATGAGATGGCATCTGTTTGATCCGCCATGCATCTTGTCTTTTGTCCTGATTGTCCGAATACCAACACATGAGACGTCCTTGTCAAAATGCTGAACCTTTGTAGTTTTCTTAGACAGCATCATCCGTGATTATGTTTCTTCTCTGAACCATCTCTTATCAATACTCAGCCCGTCCAGGAAAGTAGGACGGGTTCGGCATCTTCCCTTGTTCCGGAAATGGCGATCCAAAGAGCTGAAGATCCTTCGTGCCAACAAAAGGTTATTCCAAGCGCCAATAAGGAATGAATTGCATCAGAATGGCCAAGACATCAACTTCAGCGGTCCTGTTCACGCCATGAAAGTCCCTGCCAAGAACTTCGTGATAGACGGAGTGATAATCTCGACAATTGTCACTGAAAGCGATTTCCTTATCAAGATCATATCGATTTTTCCAATAAAATCATTATAAAAATCCGTATCCATCATCTCCGCTGTGATGGATGAAATGCTATTGTCCGTTCATAGATCAAGCAGCATTCTGAACCCTTGACGTCAAATGTCGGCCGTAGCTTCGATTTAGCTGTGATAAATTAGCTCGGTAATCTGGCTGAAAGAAAACACGAACAAACTACATAAAAAGAAAAAGGAAGGACAGCATATTGCAGACAGAGAAACATCATGAAGCATGGGATTTACTGCATCAAATGTCATTATATCATTATGATACCATCCACAGCGCTGCACACGCGGCTTCACCAATTCACAGAACGAAAAAACAATTGATACAGCTTTGCACAACTGTTTTCAAGTAACAGTTTCAGGCATGGGTCTTTGGTAAGGAAGCCGTTGTTTGGGAACTCCATCCTCAGTACGTCTGTCTTCAAACCATTTCACGATTCTCTTCCGGGGTAGGCTGGTCACTTGCACAATGCTGCTGATCATTGCATTCTGCATCCATTTTTTCACCTTTGTTTAGTATCATGTCAAAAAGTTTTTACGTTAAAATTGACTAAGTTGCTGCATGATATCGATTAACTTCAAATTAGGAGAACAATATCTGTTGACCTTAAAATAAATGATCATTAACAACTAAGATCCCTCAAATGGAGTGATCAATAAAAGTTGGTAAACTGTCGACTGCTTTTAATTCACTCCTGAGGGTATAAAGCAAAAACGCAGCGACTCTGCATCTCTCACACAGATATGCTTAACTGAAGCAACAAAGTTACTCTCAACAGCATCAGGACTCCCAACAAAAACTAAGAAAAATTTTCCTTCATGAAATCCTCCAGCACCTTTCACGACAATCACAACTCTTAATAAAAGAAATTGGATTTACTGGCTTTTGATACAATGAAAGCAAATTACATGAAAACAGAATCGAAGAAGGAATGGTATGCAATTGAAAAAGGAACGAAATAGAATAAGCATTACAACATTTTTATTTGATTTTGACATTAAAACAATGTCATAATCCAAAAGCCTTAATGTGGAATATCAAGAATGGCCTTAAAAAGAAGCAAGGGAAAGAAAAAAAAAAGTGCTACACTTGCACATATAAAATATGTTGTTTGAAAAACAGAGAAAAGGAACGGGCATTCTTCTCCTTTGGGAATGACTAGATATTATTACTCCACAAAGGGGACCAAACATAGGAAGAGAAATGAGAACTCCACTCCAACCCTGTTTCTAACCACCAATGTCAAAAATCTTTTGTTTTAACCATGTAGTGCACTAATCGACAATAATACACCCTCTGGTGGTCTACCCTTTCCAAAATCCAATAGATTATGGGTTCAATATCCTGCTATTCCCCAACTCATCTCACCCACACAAAAAAACAAACGAAAGGCAAGAAAGAAAGTAAAGTGGAGTTGGCACTAAACAAAATCTGCGAATTGTTAGGTGTAACTTTGTCTTACAGTTGGGCGCTTTGTTCTTCTGTAAACTTTTTCCAAAGTTTGAACTTGCACTTTCTTCAATCTCTTCTGCGCCGACCACCTTTGTTGCATCACATGGAGAGGCGCCTTCTCAGTGGGTTTGGGTTCAGGCTCCACAGCTTCTGCTGTTGTCTCAGGAGGAGCAACATCAATTGGTGCATTTTCAGCTTCAAGGACTGTTCCCACTTGTGCAGGTTCATCAGGCAATGTAGCACTCATCAATAAAAGATTTGGAGGGGGATCTCGCAGCAGTTCAAGAACAACAGATCGATCAAGACACAGTTCAGCAGCAAGACTTTTAATCTGCAAGAGGAAAACCATATGAAGGATGAAATTTCATCACAAACAATCATCTAAAAGGAAGGTCAAAGTCCCCGTCAGAACACAATTCTCAACATCCTTTTCTATCCTCTTCTTATATATGTGCAATTAATAACATAATGTCACAATTGTACTCATATAGCATAGGCCGACATATATAGTCAATCAATTATGTGAAGACTATGAGTTACAGAAAATGCTTACACTAGTTTTCCGACGACCAGCTTTCAGAGCAACAGCCAATCTTCTAAGTTGCCATCTTTTTAGTTCAACTGGGGTCTCAACATCATCGTCGTCATCACCACCATCTTCTGCTTCAGTATGATCGTCAACTTCTGAGTTTTCCGCATGGCCAGCAAACATCTCCAGGTCATCACCACCTAGTGCCTCCTCCAACTCACGCTCGAGCCTAGCAAGGTCTTCTTCACTTATATCGTCGTTGTCATCATCCAATGTCAGTCCATCATTTTTCAGATCTTCTTCAAGCAGATTGAATAGCGCTTCGAACGCATCCTCATCCAAATCCTCCTCTGCCTCCTTATTACTTTTAGGCAAAATATGCTGCAAAGAATAAAGAAGGTGATAAAATCTCCTAGACCGATAGTTTACAGATATACTGATCATTTCCCTGCCCACGTCATTTCTTATTCGTGAAAAATGAATCCAGGAAATCCATATTCAAGCTGGAAGAAAGAAATCAACTTTCCATGTGGAAACAATTCACCAAGCCAAGATCGTCACAGGTTCTCCATTTCACACAAAACCCTCGTATCTGGTTCTTATCGCAGCACATCCAGCCCTCCTCGGCATTAAAGACAACAGTCCAAAGCAAACGCTACAATAGCCCCCACCAAGCCTAATCAAGCAAAAGACCAAGGCTCTTTGAAGCTCGCTATCGGGGTTCAATCAAAACAGCAACGAAACTTCAAGGAAGCAACACAACCCAGCACAGCACAGCACAACACGAGATATATCGAACGGCTTCAGAGAAACAACGAGCTCAAATTCGATGCCTTTTGTCATTTCAGCTCGGCTCCAAACTTCTTCCTTGATAAACTAAGAAGGAAGAAGTAGAGTTTACCTTGTTCCTGTCCTTCTTCTTCGCAACCGGAGCGTCGTTCTTGCGACGGCGACCGAAAGCAAGAGCGGAGGAGGCTCGAGACGGACAGGTCCCGGGAAGAGCAAACTTCAGGTTCACCGTTCCATTACCAATGCGGAGAAAGAGGCGCTTGTTGGGCACCGAGGAGTGGAGTTGAGCAGAGAATGAAGCGTTAATGGATGGAGCGAAAGCCATGGGAGGGGTATCTCCGGGTTTTTCCCCACCGTTCAGGGGGTTTTAGAGAGAGAGAGAGAGAGAGAGAGAGGGGATGACGCCATTGTTGAAGAAATGGGAACGCTGGACTGGGCCGAAAGCCTTGGGGGCCCAAACCTTGTTTTTAGATCGCGGCCCATGAATCCTCATTCCCACCTTGTTAACAACTTCGTTTGGAGTTTTCATCATTTTTTTACTTGAAAAAATTAGACAAATGCCCCGCGAACTTTTGTCCATTATGTAATTATCCCTCATAAACTTTTAGTCCGTTTGATGTGACCCAAAATATTTAACTCAATATGTAATGTTGTTCCTGAATTCTTAATTTATTTAATATGATTTTCGAATTTGAGACAAATGTTTAATGAAGGATCTAAATTATATGAAAGAATCCAATGCTATTCCTGAACTTAAATTAACGAAAGAATAGTATTTATCATTTTCATATAACTCAATGATTAAATTAAACATATATCAAAAGTTTACATTGGATAATGAGTTAAAGTTTACGGACCACATTGAACAATCATGAGTTCTTGTATAATATTGAATGTTGGGCCAAAGTTAATAAACTATTTATGTCTCTTTTTCCTTTTTACTAATATTAAAATGCATAATGATTTTGGAAAAAGATAATTAACTAATCTATTAAATATATTGAAAAAAAAAGCGCCAGAGGAAATTGTTATCCCCTTCCGTTAGGGCCACAACCAACCTTGGTCAGTCGATAGTAGGGGCATATATAACTCACTTTTAAGAGGTTTAAGAATATTTGGGTAACTCACTTTTCTCTAAAAATGAGTTAAGATGGGTCGTAGAAAGTTAAAATAAAAAAGACGACCCATATTTTAACTCACTTCTTACTGCAAATCTTTAAATAAATGAAGTCCTTGGGCCCCTCACTCACTTCGCGCTCATTGCCTCTTGTGTGCCTTCAACGGCTGGACGAGGCACTGCGTCGCAATGGGTGCAATGGTCAGACGACGATGGGGCGAGGTTTATGTATGTTTTTTTTTAATCGTAACTAAAACATGGTGGTACAGACAAAGAAAAAGAACTAATTAATATATTACAAAGACAGAAAATCGGAAGTGTGGATTGCCCTTTCTCGCCCTTTTACTCATGAAGAGAAAAAAATTATTGATAACGCATCGATGGGGTTTTTTCTATTGAGATAAATAAGTTTAAAGGGGTTCTTAATGGCATAAAAAAATAGAATATTTATATCATAGTAAATATAATTTGAAATTTTTTTTATGATATTTACCTTTTTAACGTAATGAAAGCAAGCACCTCATCATCTTAATCGGAAAAAGAAGAAAAAAAGAATATCAAATGAGGTGCCCTAAAATTCTAATGATACGGTAATTAATAATACGGCGGGATGCGTAGTCATACGCCACGGTCTACCTCTCGCTCTCGTTCGACCTCGATCTTCTCCTCCTTCGGTTGTCTGAAATTCTCGCCCCTGAAAGCAGACGAAGCAGATCACCGAGGTCGTCATCAATGGCGTCGAGGGGTTGGATGAGCAAAGTCCCGCGGATAGCTTCTCGCGTGTACTTCTTCCTCATCATCCTCCAGATCCCTCTCTTCAGGTAGTCCGATCCACCTGCCCCCCCAAAAACCCCCTTCTCTCTCTCCCTTCGCTGAATTTTGATTCTCCAATCGGATCATGCTCTCTTCGTCGCCTGTAGCTGTAGTTTCCGAGCTCGAGTTTCGTCGCTGACGGATGAAATGGGGTGTCTTCCTCGTCCTTGTTCTTCCCTGGGCGTGATTTAGCCCGAGTGTTTCTGTTTATCCATGCAATTCGTTCGAACGGAAGCGGCCTGGAGTTGATTGTTACGTGGAGAGATCAGAGACGATGGAATTCTCTCTCTCTTTCTCTCTCTATTAGTTGTTAAACCTAATGTTCTGTTGAAGATGACGGACGAAGGATGCAGAGGTCAACGGAAATGAAGTTAAGAAGAACACAGGTCAACTGAAGATGCGTAACTCTGCTTTGCAAAGCAGCTCCACGTATCAACATAACTTCTGTTCTCTCAATAATAGATTTGAAGTATTAACACAAAATGAAGATGAAGTAGCGTAATGAGGAAGCTAGAGTCTCAAGTATTAACACAAAATGAAGATGAAATAGCGTAATGCGTGGAGCTGCTTCGCGAAGCAGAGTTACACATCTTCAGTTGACATGTGTTCTTCCCAACTTCATTTCCGTTGACCTCTGCATCCTTTGTTGTCATCTTCAATAGAACATTAGGTTTAACATTAGTTTGGTTGGATTGGTTAGGAGGAAAAAAATGGAGGGCCTTGAAGGGAGTGATTCGCAGGTGGTGCTTCGTTTTTGCCAGTCTCGTGTGTGTGAGGAAAGACTGTTCTTGTGCACGGCAGCTGACAGAGCCGTCCCTGCCAATGTTCTTTGGCTCTTCAAGTACAGTGGAGTTGAAGGGCCATTTCTGAGCTAAGAAAAGAGAATCATGGAGGTTCTATCGAGCATAGAGTAAGTAGATCTAGGATGTCACTGCTTTAGAGTTGGGATGTCTTTCCAGTGTGAAGGAGAAGAAAAGGAAATAACTCTGTCCATTTTGCAATTCTACCGCATTGTGACGGAGCAAATGATCTTAGTATTCTGCTAAATGTCAAGTGGGATAACTAGAAACTGTAATGTGTCCAGCATGCTTCATCTGATATTTTGGCAAGTTGAGAATATCCTCGTAATTAAACCTTGTTTCTTGATTACTTTCTGGGAGCTGGCAGTCTTTCCTTTTGAAACTATTGGTTACTACTTGGCTAGTGCTCCTGTAGACTGGTATTCTGGCAAATAACACCCTGTTTATTCTTTCCTGCACAAAGTAATTACCCTGTTATACAGCGCCAGCTTGTTCTTTTCTCCACTGTGGCTACTTCGCTCTTATGATAGCTTAGATTTCCGAGTATCATTACTGCTCAGTGAAGTTCAGACTTTCTACTAAGAGACACTTATAGTTTGAGATCTAATTTATAGTTGGACGCTCTAGCTGGTATCTTTTTTTCCTTTCAAATTCATGTACAAAGTTCATTATGTTCTTACTAGCACAGAAGAAACTGGAGGATCCTTTTTGAAGCATTTTTCTAACTCGGCTAATCTCGGCTGGGACTACTGTGCAGGATCACTTGTAGGTCGGGTATGTGCTCGACCCCGATACATGTCACATCTTCTCAGCTTATTGCTAGTGAGATAATCCCTGTTCCTGTGGTGAAGGCCCTTCTCTACCCTGGAGCAGTTGTCAATGGCCTTGTGAAGAACATGACAGTTCCAAGCTGGAATGATGTGCTAGACATTTATAATCTGACTACTGTGAAAGAAGCCTCAGCAGTAGTTGATCTACAGCGCTTGGAGGTTCTTTTTCTTTTCATTTTGCCGCATCTCATCTTCCTGTTGCATATTCCCCTTTTTGAGTTAAAACATTGACATACACTGATACGTTTGTCACACGGCAGTGCAAGTGCAAGATTATGAAGTAAAAGATCTACGCTCCTTAGATAACAATTTCTTCTTTTGGCTTCTTTTTTAATCTGACACAATCGAGGAAAAACTTCAGCATCTACTTTTTATATGCAAACAGTTGTTGTGTTGGCAGTTTTTCTCAGGCATGTTCCTTCGCTTGATAAGAATACTATAGTTGTCTCCTCACAAGTGTCCCAATTTAATCCCTGATAGAATGCTGGAATTTTCACTTTTTTTCTAGAGTGCCTGAGTTGTTGTTGCATAAACAAAAATCTTGCATGCTCTTATTGTTGATTTGGAGTTGCTGACGTAGTTTGTCTCACTCTCCCCTGATTCTTCCAGGTACTTGCTGGAAGCTACTTCGCTGTGGCAGGAGCACTCGTGGGTCTGCTAAAACCAGGGAGGATGAGCATGTTTGGGACGCTGCTCATAATTTGGGGTCTTGTCAAGGAGGGGATCTTGGGAAAGCCTGTGAATGTGGATCCTGCAAAGGCAGTCTATGTTTATCCGACAATGTTGATTGCATTGATCTGTGCCTTATCGTCCATTAAATATGATGTGAAGAAAGCCATGAGACCTGCCCCCGCTAAAACTATTGCAAAGCCACTGCAGAGCTCATCAAAATCTAAGCTGAAATGAGATGAATTGTAAGCAACATTTATGTTGAGAATGTCGCTCATTTTTGTTAGGATTCCTGTTGTCAACATTTTGGACAGTCTTACGTCAACACATGGATCTTCAGTCAACTTCTGAAACCAATTTGATTGTAAGTTTTGTACGGCTTGTCTTTTATGTATGCTTGTTATGACCCAGCAGCCTCTCTTCAATCTCATTTCTGATTCTTCCCCTTTTTCTTCTCAGAAGTGAGAAGGTTATTTTGCTGAAATTACTAGTTAGCAGACGAAGGAAACAATAATTGCTTCTCGAGGTTCAGAGAACAAAGAGTAGAGACAAAACTGTCTTTATATGGGGGACTTGACTTTTAACTGTAATCCTCGTCTGTCAAATACATCTTCAGACACAAGCATCTACTGCTTATACCCAATTTTAGCTGCAATCCATTTTCCTTGAAAGTCATTAATAGTTTTCTGCTTCCTCTCCTCAACCTCGATGGTCAAACGTTATTGGGAATTGTGAGCTTCTGGGTAAAGTTGGCACCGATGTGCACGTTAAGGCTCCTCTTCTTTCCTTCTTGCTTATTTTCTGGTTCGGGCAAGTTACCGATAAATTGGCAGCCACATATGCACAGTAAGACTTTTAGCCCGTAAATGATCCTTGCATGCCCTGTAGATGTTACTAGTGATGCGAAGCTGCTGCTGAAGAAATTACATGAATTCTACCTACCAAGCTATTGTTGCCGAAGAAAAAGGACGATTAGCATAAGGATTTTAGGCGAACTTAATTGTCTGTCCTTGATGGTTCATGCCCTCGTAAAGGTTCGGTTATGTGCACTATAATCCCAATTGAATTTGTCAATGGACCTGCTCTAACCAATCTAATCTGGATGCTCAGTTTTCTTGGAGCATTAGTCTACTTTGGTTCTAAAAATCTGCTAGTAGCAGCATTATTAACTAAATGTCATTTCTTGAAGACTTTCCATAAAAAAAAGTTACAAGCTTTGTAGGCGAACCATCAAGAGCCCGCTTACCTGTTGCAATTCCCAGTTTGTTCTGCATTTGGTGAAAAAGAAACAAAGAAAGCAAGAATGCAGCCTCTGAGAAAAAGGCAATGTGGGGGCACACGAGAGTAAACGAGCTTGTTGGCATGCTCTTTCTGAAGGGAAGCTGCTGTTCTAATTTTTTCTTTTCTTTCTTTTTCCGGATAAAATCTTCTGCTTAGCAGAGCTTCAGACCTATGGGACAAGTTCATCTCTTTCTTGTTCTATCGATGTGTTGATTCTTACTCAGGATTATGAACCCTAGGCTTCAAGTTATGAGCAAACACTGATTTGGATTAAGTAACAACCAAATCAGATCATCATATCTAGCATTCTAGAGAGCCCAAATGATGCGAAAGACTAGCACTTACATGATTACATCACAACTTTGTGAACCGCCGACGGTCTGTGTGTTTGAGGTCATAAAACAGTGATTCGATAGCAATCTCAGACTAAAGAACATATAGAAGACCATTGAATAACCTCTGCTTACTTTGTTTTCTGATATTCTCTTTTAGAAAATCATCTTAATGTTGGGAACGCAAACAGAAATAGCCTCTTAGATGCAGCAAGGACTTCTTTTGTATTTTGCTGCTGCCACTAGCAGCTGACTGCCGGCAATAAAAGAAGAGCTAATTTAATTTTGCAAGGCAAAAAAAGAAAATGCTATTATTACATGTAGTTGCGGGGTATTAGTACCGCTTCTTAACTTTACTTTATCTAAACAAGTGGTGCATTACCCCATGAGAAATAATGCAGCATGACAACTGTAGTTGAAATATGTGAGACATCAAAGGCTCCTTTTTATAAAGGGACAAAAGTAAAGAACTTTAGAGAGTGTGCGTTATGCTAAATTTATGAATAAATACGAAAGGGGAGAACTTTAAAAAGTTAATAAAGTCAATTTATCAAGCTTTGAAGTGGATAAAAGCTATCTTGTTTTTGCTACGGTTTGACCATCACAGTATTGATTAACATTTTCAACTCTTGTACTTGATACACTGCAGTTGTCTGATAAGATGGATGTTGGGTCCAGATTCTATGATCTAAGAGGAGGATGATACTCTTTCTTGAGCATGAGCTTTATCACATATCCTGTCTTTTTTTAGATTAGAATGCGTTGGGAACACAATGAGTGCGTCTTCTTATAGACTGTTTTTGGACTTTTCCGTATCTTACTAAACAAAGAGAGAAATGGTTTAAATGTGAATACTATGATACCTAATATGATTAATTAGCATGGATGTTGCATTTCTTTAAATCCCTTTATCATTGATCTAGATATATGTCATCACACATATCCAGATTTCTTTGTCTTAAAGGATTTCGTTAATCCATTATATTATAGTCATACCACGTGATCAATGAAATGCAGGGAAGATATTATCATTGTTGTGATGCTGCTGCATTTTCCCCATTTAAACACTACTGAGTCGCTTTTCTCTTTCTGGCTGTCTACTAATGAGAGAGGCACTTGATGGCTTGAAAGAAAGGAAGGAAGAAAGAATAGGCACCCCTTGAATGATAGCTGGTTCAACTTGGACATTTTTTTTTTTTTGATGAGTCATATAAATCCTATTTTTGTTTGGCTGATCATCAGTGGGGAGGTACTTCACCAACACCAGCAAAGCAAGTGAAGTAACATAAAGGAAATGCTTAAAGCAGGACAAAGAATCTTGCAAAAAGCTAAATAATGGAGTGTAGTAGCAGGGGCACTGATTGAAGGTGATGTTGGCTTCTTTTTTGACCAGTAAATCTTGCAGTTAAATACCCATCAGGTCAATGAGGGGACCTTTAAAAGCTGTTCCCTTAAAAAGCTCTGGAATCCTATGTGAATTTATTCTTTAAAAGCAGATCCATCTTCTTGTTTTAGCGCCCTCTTTACATTAATGAATATTAAAACCTAGGTTAAGCAAAACTTTGCCATGTCGGCATATTTAATATGTGCCTTGACAAGAATTTTGAGAAATCATGGTAGAGGTATTCTGTAGTTTTAGCCTACTTTTGACTGCTGGTAACTTCTTTCTGATGGACAACATAGGATGATGGAAGACGAACGTGGGAAAACATAGGATGTTGGGAGACGAACGTGGGAAGTTATTCTATCTATTAACCAATTATTTTTCCTTCGGCAATAAGGTGAACTGTGAAGCAATTCCGATAGTTGAATCTGCAATGAGATCTATCTTGATATGCTTTATCATGTTTTAACTGTTGCGTTGATTGTCTGGGAGTTTTCAACTGGTGAAAACTAGAGCAGGTCTTGAGCTGAATTCCCTCCTAAAATTAAATCATGCGAAGGCATGCATACTACGGTAGATATACCATGCATGACTCTTTGTTGAGTAAATATGCTATATATACATGTTGGTTCATTTTCTAGTTACTGAAGATTTTAGGAAATGGTTCGTCTAACCTGGGGTTGGAGTATGGATCATGATTTCGAATCCTGTCTTGTATGCATTCTGTCTGCTTCACTATTTATTCTGCCTGTTTTAAGTCTTTTTTGTCTGTTTGATGTGGTGACGTCCAAACTTTGTCTTTCACGCATCTCTCCTTGCTCGCAAGGAGATTGATGAGTAGTAAGACATATATAACTAAGCTGTCGACTCGTTTCCTAACGATTTAAATTTTTTTCGAAAAGAATGGTTTGTATAACATGCACTCATCTCATGTTTAACAATTTGTCAAGTGGTCCAGATGTGACCAAGAGCACATTGCATCAGATTGCCTAACTTGGCTAGTAAATTATACGCCAGGAATCACTGGCCTAAGATCAGCTACGAGACAAAATGAATAGAGTAATCGAATAAAACTTAGTGTTGTTAATCATTACTAGATTACGCTGTGTAGTTTCCTTTTTACGCCATTTTGAAAATGCATATGATCTTTATCTTCTTTGACTAATGCCCCAGCTTTTGCAGATGTGAAGAGGACAGGGTCCACTCATCTCAGTTTCTTTCCCCAAAGGCATGTATAACATTTTTTATGCAGTTTCCAAAAGATCCATGACTTGATGAATTTGCATTTGTATTTCGTGCTTTTTTTCACCGCTTCAAACGAAAGAATATCCCCAAACAAATGATAGGAGGGATTGTAACTAAAAGAAGAGGAAACAAGAAACCGCTCAATAATCTGGCATGCACTCAGTGCGAGTGAATCGCTTTGTTTAAGTTGTTGGACCATGAGATGCAGTGGGCTTATATGTCCGATTCGATACTATGATTTTTCCCCTGAGATCGGCAATGTTTTTTTCCAAGTACCATGACTTTCCTCAATAGGGCAAAAATGTAAATACTGTTAAACTAAAGTTCAAGAGGGAAAATAAAAGAAATTCTCAGATGGCACTGCAATATCCATAGGAAAACCCTCTCAAACAGGTGATATAGGAACTACTAACCCGCAAACTACAATGCTACGCTAGAACAAACTAGACCATAAAAACACCATAGAACAGGAGAAAAGCAAGAAAAATGAAGAGGTAAATTAGAAGGAGAAGACTCTCTTTATGTTCTTTTGATCTGCCATTTAAGCCCACCAAATAACTCCAATGGAAAATGTTCCCTTGGCAGAAAAAGAGACGACAGACAGTGATTGCATTTTCTTGCTTGATTCTCTTCCAGGCTCTTCCTGAAGATTAAAGAAACACAAGACATGTGATCGTAACTCGCTGAACTGGGCCAATGCTACTCTCAAAGAACACATTCTGCAGTATACTGACTGAAAGCTAGTACTTACTTACCAGATAGGCAACATTTCAAGAAGAATACTCAGACAGGCCATCTGATTAATATTCTCTTGGTGCATTGCACCTGAAGCAGTTTGATCTGCTAGCAAAATTGTGCTCATTGCATCCTGACCTGAGCATTTCATAGTGCACAAATTGAAAAGAAATTCATTATAAAGTTCCTGGTAGTACATGTGCTTGTGTTTACATGTGTAATCACATCTGCAGTTGCCTGGGGTCTATGCTATTGCGCAACACTTCTGCAGTTTTTATTTTTAACAGTATTTATGCTGTCTGTGACAACGATCTGGTCGAGTCTGTATGAGATAGGCAAGGGCAAGGAAAGAAGAAACAGAAAGGGAGCAACCCGTGCATAAAGTGAGTCAAGGTTCAAACAGCCAGCTAGCATAATCAAACATAGTCGACTTTGAGTATGTGAGATTGTTAGTGTGATATTTCATGCATATGAGCATGCGATGATTCATGAATCAAATGATAAATAAATAAACCGCCATTCTGTATGCTGGACAGGAAGTTGTCAAACCCTACCTGGTGCAAATCCAGTCACCGGCTCTCCATCCCCAGCGACTGCTGCCACCTCCACTGCCACCACCGACTGCAAAGCCTCGGGACCGAGGCATTTCACCCTCAGAACGGCGGCCGCCGCCATCAGACTCATCCCTCGGCGCACCGCACCTGAAGCAGGTTGAGCGGCTGGCGAAGTTGTGATTCCCGCAGTTGTCGACGCTGCAGTACCAGTCACCGGGCCGGACGTCCGGGCCCGTGAACCTGAATGGCGAGCCACTCCTCCCACCAAAGCCCCCATAAGAATCACCGCCTCTCTCACCTGTTCTCGGCTCTCCACACCTTTGGCATGACTCTCTCCTCTGGAAGTTCAGGTATTGGCACGACCTGCAGTTCCAATCTCCTGGTCTGCTCATCCTAATCACACCTGAGTACCAAAGCTTAATGATGGTTTTGCACGAAAGAACATTTCTTCTACTGCTTGACATAATTAAAGTAGGAGCTAATGACTCGGGAAAGCAAGATCATATGATATCTTCAAGTGAATTAATGATGACACACATGACATTGAAGCTTCAAAACGCACCTTGGGAAAGAAAGGAGTCAAGTGAAGACAGATTTGTACTGAGTACAACTTATCATTGGTGATAGATATGAGAGTTTGGGGTGGTTTATATGCTTGTTGGGTCACCTCGAGAACATCCCCCAAGCACACTGAGAGAGAGGGAGATTTCTTTTTCAATATCCTTAACTTTGCCTCCTTGAACCACAAGGAATCTCAGTGACCTCAATTTGGACAAAAGGAAGAAAAAAAAAAAGAAGGAAAAAAATGATAATAATCGGAAAATATTATTCCAAGATTCAAAAAGGGAAAAAAAATGAAAAAGGAGTTCAAAGGAGAGCTCAGTCTACAGCTTCTTTGGGCCCTTTTGAGGCGGCTTATAGATGCATCGTTTCTTATGCAAGAGCAATGCTAGAATTGCACAATGTTCATTGGTATGCAAAAGCTTGTGTCCATCTATGGTATATGGACATGCCCACATTAGCTTTCGTTCCATAGTGATCTCGATGAGCAACTTGGAAAGTTTACGATATTTCTCGATTTATTTTTATTAGGACAAATCAAGCTAGTTGTATGCGACAAATCACATGGGATCCGCATTGAAACGTTTAGTATTTCACAACAAAAAAAAAATGTCACTTACTACGAAAAATCTTTGAGAAGGTTCCCAATTCCTGAAGCTTTGCCTTTATCTGCATCGAACAAATAAGTATTGCAGGAGCAATAACCTTAATTATTACATAAAATGCTAGGGTTTCATCGTTTCTTAACGGTCATGCTACGTTGGAAAAGCGATCAATTCCCCTTATCCCCTCCCTTTATCCCCCGTAATTTTCCCCTTTGAATATTCTGTCTCTGTACTTGAAGCTTAAATTTTGGAAGACACGAGTCAAAAGTTGCTTATGTTCCGTGGCAAACTAATTCTCCTTTCCCTTTATTGCTGTTCTTTTTCAATTTTTATTCATCCTGTTTTTTTGACCAAGCAATTTTGAACCATGCAGCTGCTAAAGACCACTCAGAAATCAATGTGTTCACTATAATGAATGTGTGCGCGCGGGTGCAAGGGACATACATCTATTGTAGGAAGCATAAAGATGAGTTAGAACGTTCAACGAGACATAAAGCACAGGGCTTCGTGCTAATCGTGCGACAGTCGCATCGAGTTTCCAAGCATGTCTGTGCAGAAAAGTCACAATGCCGTGTGTATTTTTCATCCGTTTATGGACCATTGGATAAGTTCGTGGATTCTAGCTAGGTTTACACATCGCAATGCGCTCTCTCCATATGAAAACAAGGGCATTTTTCACGATGACAGCGTAACGTTTAGTGGAAAACGATGGGTATGTTTTGCTCCAAAAGAAAGCAGCAATGCGCCCTGTTTGGATGACCATGTTCAAACTCGAAAAGGGGCAAATTCCGCATGGAATGGTGTCTGGAAACTACGGAAAGGAAAATGGTAGATTTCGATAAAGACAGTTTGAAGCTGACGATGGAAGACAAGTCTTGGTGAGATTCAAGAATATTTGACCCTCCTTTATGAACACAAGCAGACAACATAATTTTTAAACAGAAAAGGAGAGAAACAAAAAAAGAAAAAAGAAAGAAAGAAAGAAAGAAGAAGGACCTGTCTTCTCCTTTATCTTCTTCGATGCACTGACTCCTCCATTGTCATTTTCTTCTTCTTTCTTCCCTCGGTATAAAATTTTCTCTTTCAAGTTATATGGTTAAAAGAAAAGTTGTAAAGATTATAATTAGAGTCTCATTTACTATTTACCATTACTTACCGTATGCATTTTGATGTTATACGCATTGTCTACCTGAACTAACTTTAATTTTTAACCTTTTAAATCTTGTATCTGTCGTAATTTTACTTTTATGTGATGCGAAACACTTCTAAATATACAAACATTAACACAAAGGATTATATATATCATCTCAAAGCTTGATTAATTTGTTCTTAGAACAATTTTAGAGGAAGAATAATAAATAAGAAGGAGAAGTTTCCCAAAAGGGTTTTGCTTGGTAATTAGGCTAAGAGGAACATTGTGTTGAGGGAAAATTTTTCATTTGGGATAATTGTACAGATTTCAACTTAATCCCAAACTTTTTAATTTTACCAATACAATTCTAAACATTTACATAATATTTCAACATATCCCTTCCACCGAATTGTCATTGTAAATATACTGCTTTAAATAAGGTTACCAATGTGAGCATATCATGTAGGATAGTTGGTACGTAATGAGTGCACGTTGCATCATCAATTTTTGATTGCAATTGGCAAAGGTTTAGATTACATTAGTAAAATTGAAAATTTTATGATTAAGTTAGTATCCGTAAGATAGGTCTAGGGCTGATTTCATTATTATCCCTAGTGTTGAGCATGCATTGTTACATTTATTACCTAGAAATTTTTTTTATCAAAGAAGTCATATTTATTGTGCAGATGCTAATTCGATCATAAACTTTTCAATTTAGAAATTTTAATCTTAAACATTTTGAAGATTTTCCAATGTAGTCCTTCTAGTTAATTTGTGCATTTTTAATTAAAAGAAAACAATTCATAAATTTTCTTTAGAGAATTATAATTTTACATGGCCCACAGTGCATATAGGATAGCTGATGTCCATGTTAATGATTTTCGACCAAAATTGATTGAAATGACTACACTTACAAATTATTAAAATATTTAGTATTAAACCGAGTAAATTCTAAAAGTTTGTGAGTGAATTGACATCCGTGTAATAATACGACTCTTATAAAAATCATTGCTCTTACCCGAGATTAAGTTCTCCTCCTACCAAAAGATAGGGAAGATTGAACGAAAATATCACGGAAATCTAAAATCTAGGTGAACTAATTTAAGGCCACACTAAAAAAAACCAAAAATTTGCAGGTGGGAATGAGTGAGTCCAGCTCGAGCTGCATCGGGCCAAATTCTCTTCTGAACATGATCTACAATCATTTCGAAACATCGATTTCCCTTCAAATTTAGGATTACTTTGTAATTATATTTGAATCATCGGATGGGGTAGCTTAGGTTAGATTTCTGCGCATTTAGTTTGCCTAACTTGGTGTTTTTCTTCTTCCCATCTAATTTATGATTTTTTTTTGTATTTCTTCCCTTTCTTTAACATCTTATCAGAAGTTCGCTTTCCTAATTTGTCCATTGTCCAGTTCATCATCAATCTCTACTCTCTTGAGCTTGCAAGAGATGCCAACATAAGCTTAGTAAATTTATTTACTAAGTCTAAATTAGCATGGATTTGGCCGAAATGATCTACGTGGTGATCTAATTCGTGGCGGCCATTTGGCACGGCTCGTGTTGAGATCGGTTACAGGTGAAAATGGAAAGAAAGAAAATAAAAAGAGAAAGTTCCAGAAATCAATCCACGTTAACGTCGGTCGTCCGTATATTGATTAGAATGACTACATTAGAAAATTATCAAAAGATCTAGAATTAAATTAAAAAAAATCAAAAAGTTTGCGACTGAATCGATCATCATACTACATACTTAGGACTTCTCGAATAATTCTCCCCGTATACGCGCGGCCATTTTCGTATGCATACGCTTCTAATATTCCGTCGCGGATGCACATGTACGTATAAAGCAACCTCTACACCTTTTTACACATTATAAGGCGGCATAATCTCAGTGGTGTTCCTTTTGATTTCGCGAAAATCGAGGTGAGGAAATTCCTTACGTGAGGGTTATTGGGTTGCATGCATGCACGTGAATTTGTGGGGAGATAAGTTTGAGGTCTATGACAAATGATAAAGCTCACAGCTTTTCTTTTGCTTTTGAGTCCTCCAATATCTTTTTATTATCCTCGAGAGTCCCCAAAATACAAGTGCGCATCGAATTCCGGCTAAGCAAGCAGATGGCAGTAACTTTTCTTTCTTTCTTTCTTTCTCATTACCAACAAAACCAGAAGAAAAGCACAGCAAGTTTTGTGCGATTAGCACATCAGCAATTGATAAAATGCTCCTCGCGCTCGTCGTTCAATGCCTGTCTATTCTGTTCGGTTCGACCGAAACGGGTCGATCTGGTTCTGTGGGCCGAGTAGGCGGACGGGTCGGGTCGAACTGGTCCGGCCCTGGGCCGAGTTGTGTCGGTCCCGGCAAGGCAAGAACGTGCTCGAAGGCGCTCGCGAGGATGTGGTAGGTTAGGGAAATCCCCCCCGGACGATTAACGTGAATTGAACGTTTATGAGATCATGTGCATCCATATGGAGCCTGCTATTTTCTTCCTTCTGTGCACATTAGGAGTGAATTCATACATGAAGCAACAGATGACGACTCTTGGTTGGCTTTGCCAGCTCTTGTTCGAAACCTAACATATTGGCCTCAATGGCATAAGCTGCTATTTGGGTCACGATGGCCAATCCTTTGCCTTTTGCCTTTCGCCTGGCGCATAACTCTGAAACTGCGATCTCACTTGCAGAACAATGTCTGTGCCTTCTTGAGCTCGATGCCGAATCCGTCTTGCGGGTCACGAATGCCGGTTCTCTCGGAAGAGGCGGAGGAATTCTCTTACTGTTGAGCATAGAGACCACATCCGACATCGTCGAGAAAGAAGGGGCTAGCGTCGGGTCCAGGAATCCTGTGCACTTCCCTCCTTTTCCATAAATTCCAAGCCTATGTCGAGCGAAATTGTCCAGATCAGATAGTGATAGAATTAGCGAACAGTAGTCTGTCATGGTTTTACCGGCTAGTTCAAATAGTGATGGTGCTCGTAGAAGGCAGAAATTCTTCTGGCTGCTCACTATCTCCGGTGAAATGACCCAGAATGAGAACACGTCCGACATCTCCGAGAATAGATGGCCCATTGCATATTCAGGGGACATGTATCCACTAACCAATATAGGATTCAAGCAGTCACAAGGATGATTAAGTAAACGAATAGGAAGATGCAACTTATGGAAGTGGCTAGGGATTTTACATTGGCTCTGCTTACCATGTCCCGACAACTCTGATCGTTTTTGCCCAAGTTTTGCTCTCTCTGTTGATTCTCGCGGTGCCAAAATCGGATATCTTGGGGTTCATGTCGCCGTCCAGCAATATGCTGCTGGTCTTCAAGTCGCGGTGGATGATGATTTGGAGCCTAGAGTACTTGTTGGGGATGCAAGATCCCTTTGAGCAATGCCTCTGATTATGCCGATGCCTTTCCTCCAATCCAAAAGCACTCTCTTAGCAGGATCTTCACTTTGGTAGAATCGCACAGTTGACACACAGCACGAATGTCAAAATGAGGCATTCAATTTACCAAGTTAAGCAAAGGGGCAGATCACAGAAAGAGAAAACGAACCGAAAATGAACGAATCCAAGCTCTCGTTGGGCACGTTCTCGTTAATCAGAATGTAGTATGGTCCTTCGATGCAGCATCGCAGAAGCCTCACGAGGTTCCTGTGCTGCAGCTTAGAAATAAGAGTGACCTGTTCTTGAACTCCTCCAACGCTTGCCGACACATCTTCCACAGTCTCTTCACCGCAATTTCCAGTCCCTCGGAAAATTGACCCTCGAATCATCATCTGCAACTCTTTTACTACTGATTTTTTTCGCCGGTTCATCTAAAAGTATCGCCGACATATTGTAGCGAGATCATTTGCTTTGCTTGCCTTGTAGACAGGGCCAAAACTGCCTTCGCCAAGCTTATTTCTTGGCGCAAAGTTGTCTGTCGCGACATCTATGCTGGAAAAAGTGAACAGAGCCCATTCCCAGTCTTTCTGCTGGTTTATTTCCACCTTCTTTGCACTTACGATATCTCTAGCAGCTGCTCCAACACCTATCTGAAGAAACATCATCTCCAAGCTCTCACCTGTCTGATCTCCATTCCTCACTTTACTTCCTTCCATAAATTTTTTTGCAGAATTAATCAATCCACGAGATTGAGAAAGCATGGACCCGGCTTGTCAGTGCGCGTGAGAATCCAAAACCAACCGCAGTTTCTTCCTTTTGCCTCCTAAAAATCCAAAACCAGCATGCACATACTCGATGAACTGAACAGCAGATGCATTGTTAGCTATAGATGTGTGCCTTGGTATCATACTTGGCCGCGATTGTTTTGTTCTGCTACCTTTTAACAATCTAGTAATTGATTATCTCATGTAGCAGGATTACTGGGCCGAATGAAGCAATCTTCCAACATGTCAGATGCCCCGCTAGAGGGAATCACCGAATAGGAAGTGGGGTCATTCACAAAGACCACGGTCTCAATTATAGAATTTAAAGTACAAGTAGTTACTAGTTCGAACATCCATATTCTGTTTCAAGGCTGTTCATGCTGATCGTTCTCTGCAGAGGTGTCGCCTCGCGCGTAAAATGTCCCGCTTCCTCGTATGTATAGCACACGATTGTTCGGATCGGCCTTGAACCAAATTCCCAGGTAGTAAATGCCCGAACCGCTGCCGTCGAAGAAGCCGAGCTCGAAGACCCCGGCTCCGGAAACGAGTGTGCCGTAGCTTGTCAACAAGTCTTTGGGTCCGATGGTGCCATTCGCCCCAAGGGGACATGCCAAAGAGCAGAGCAAGAGGAGGCAACAACGGCAGCTCCTTAGGGGTGATCGGTTCCCGGGCGGTTCCCAGTTCCCTATTATGGAGAACCGGAACCGGACCGGACAAGATTGGGCGGTTCCGGTCCAGTTCTCACTCGGTCCGGTCCGGTTCCCGGGCGGTTCCGGTTCCAATTAACGTGAAAAATATATATTCTAACATAGAAAAAAAACTATACGTTCAAACATCGCATTTTCTGGACGTCCAGTACAATTTCTAGACGTCCAGCACTTGGACGTGTGCTGGACGTCCAGCGATGGGCACACGTCCAGCTGTGCTGGACGTCCAGGCCAGCGCTGTTGGACGTTACGTCTAGCACTGCTGGATGTGTGTCCAGTGACCACGTCCAGCACTGGACGTGTGCTAGACGTCCAAAAACGTGCACATTCAGCAAGCGAGTGTGGACCGAGTGAGAGAGTATGAAGATTTTTTTTTTTTATGAACATTACCGGTTCCGGTTCCTGGCGGGCGGTTCCACCCCCGGAACCGGGAACCGGCGGTTCCGGGCGGTTCCCGGTCGGGCGGTTCCGCTTGCTCACCCCTACAGCTCCTGATGCTCGTCTTCTGGGCCATTGCTTAGTCACTATTTCAGGCCCATATTCTTCGAGGCCCAATTTCGGCCCATTGAGCCCGACAAGCGTAAGCCTGGGGGAAAACTGGTAACAGCTAGTGTTCCCGCCCGCTTTTCAAACGCCCGCTTTTTCAGCCTCCCAAGTTCGCTCCTCATTCATCAAGTGCCCAAAAGGAAATCCCTCTCAACACCTAAAATAAAAATGAAAATCCCCCCCAAAAAATCCAGAAATGTCGTCGAGAAAAAAAAAAAAAGAAGGGAAAAATTGAAAACGCGAGCCTCATTTCGGGAGCGCCTCCTCTCTGCAGCTAGCTGGATTTGAAGATAAGAAGAGCTCGAAGTAATGTAATGGCGGAGCCAGCGCAACTTCTCCTGCTCCTCCTCCTCCTTCTTCTTCTTCGTTTGGGGGTTTCGTTCCTGAGTTCGGGTTAGGATCCGAGGTTTAGGGCTTTTCGCCATGGAATCTCCCGAGGACGTCGCGAAGGCCGACGGAGCCGCGGCCGCGGTTGGTTGTGCTGCTCGCGCTCCGGCGGATTCCCCTCCGGTTCAAGTAATTCGCGGCTGCTCCTCGATTGCTTTGTTCTTGTTTTATTATTATTTATTGTTATTTTTTTTGGGGCTGGGGTGGGGGAGAATCGGTTTGTTGGATGGTTGCTTCCGACGAGTTTCCCGGTCTCATTCTCGGGTTCTGACGCGCGTCCCGGCGTTTGTTTTGCGCTCCGGTTCGGGCGTTTAATTCAATCGAGTGTTGTTGCTTGTTGCGCTCTGCCTTCTGAGAGCTGAGTTCAGGAGCTGAGCTCAGTGTCGACGTGAACTCGAGCTGTGTCGCTGGATAATGTCTGAAGTAGGATGCTCGAGTCTTTTGGTTGAGCGGTCCCTCCAGTGTTCTTTCTCCTGCGTGTTCATTTGGTGGTTGCATTCACTTTTCTTGATGGAATAGTGTCTATTTGGAAGCGGTGGAGCTGCGAATGTGGGTCAAACTGTCAATCATTGGTGGAACGAAGTATTATCATTCTGTCGATTCAATGGTTTCTCCGTTGATGTCCTCAAAGTCCTTTTCTTTTAAATTAAGCGCTGCCATGTCTTGGGAAATCTATTCGTAGGCGTTTGTGATACAGTTTGGGATGAACAGTAACGTTGATGCCTGATTTTGTATATGCTGTATTTGACAAGGTGAAAGATACGTGCTTCGACTTTGTAGTTTCTCTGGGAAGGAAGATGAAATTTTAAGCTTACGTAGGAAGATGATGTCAGATTAATACATTGAGGCATACATCTCTTAGGGTGTTTTGTTTTGACTTAGATTTTATCAGTGCACTTGAACTCTTGGAGAACAGGCGTTGTAGAATTGTGTATGCATAATCACAGCGCCCCTTTCCCAAACATTTAATCTCTTCAGTTGTGATCATAAGGCAAGACAAGTGTCTGCTAGGCTTATGATGTTGGTGCTGCTCCTGAGCAATGTAAATACATTCTTACTTTACTTTGTACCAAATATTTAGCCCATGATCACCTGCATATGTATATATTGTTATAATTATGTGGGGAAACAATGAATGTGTAACATGTATAGCTCTTTGGGTTTGGTCATGATGTTTTCTAATTGATGCTGTGTGCAACTTAACTTCTTCTTGTTTACCGAAAAAAAAAACTTAACTTCTTCTCTCACTTGTAGGAGTCCCCTTTCTCTAATTTCGTCAAGAGCCTCTCTCCAATAAATCCAGTCAAGGCTGGGCATGTGCTGCAAGTTTTCCCTGGGCTTAATTCTTCTCCTCTTGTATTTACTTCACCTCGTGTTAACTTACAGCGTGAGGCCAATTTCTTGAACAGGTCAGACTTTTGAATTGCTTTGGTTGCTTAGTTAGCAAATTCCAGAGCAACATTGATATATAGTTGACTGCATTTGCTTGGTAATTACAGGATTCAACCAGTCCAGCTGTCCATTGAAGAGTCATCTCGTCGTGAAAATCGATGTAAGGACAAAACTGAAGAGGCTTCCAGGGAGCCCAGTGAACTTGTCGCCCAAGCAAGAGATGAAGCTGTCATTGGTAATAGAGGCAACTTTAGTTCCAGAGACTCTTCACAAGCTCAGCCATGTAGTTCTTCTGGGTGTGTAGATGAATACTTGGCTGATCCTGTTGAGGTTGATTGTGCCAACTCTGCTCATTTAGTGGGCCACTCTGGGAAAGAAATGGAAAATAGTTCGTTGAGTAATGTTACTTACTCAGTGGACAACCTCTCGATGTTTGACCAAGAAACTTACATTGACAATGAATACGGGGCAGAAGTGAATATACCTCATGGTTTCTCTAATGAAAGACAGTATGAGCTTCAGGAAAGGGTAACCTGCAATCAACAACCAACTGAACTGGAAGATGAGCATAATGGGGGAGACAAATCAACTATTGAATGCATAAAAACTGTGCTTGACTTGTCCGTTGAAAATGTGTCTAAGAAGCAACAGTCTGCAGATTCAGTAGCTCAGGTGGTTAGAGAGTTCTCCCCATTTGATAAGTTATTAGTCATGACTAGCATGTGTTTTTGGCAACTTTTTTCCTCTATGTTTACCAACCATACTATGCAGCTGACAGGATGTAGCCATCAATGTGAATCTCATGGCCTGCGCTTGCTCCCTGATTCCTGTCCGATGGTTGATGCATGTGAAGATAGAGTGGATTCACAAGCAACCTTCAATGAACGTGCTGATTCACATCATCCTGAGGTTTGTCTCAATGGCTTTCTGTGCTGTAATCTTTTCTTTGTTATTCGAAATTTTAAAGGGCCAAGTTCTACATATCCTGAGATCTGTCCAAGTAGACATCCCTCTGCAGCTATTCATGAGAGTTTAATATCTTTATTGGGGGAGGCTTGTCCTTTCTATACAATAGTGCAATTTATCTTGTTTTCTGTGCCACTATAGTTATGTGTCACTACTCCACCAGGCAAACGACATTTCCCCTTTGTTTGTCATATATTTGTTCATTGTGCTATAATCTTAGTTAAGTATTATACATTCCATGTAAAGTGCCTGTAACGAGATACTTAGATGGCAAAGAATTGATACATGTGTTAAGATAATTAGTTATTTGGTTAATGTTTGAGCCTAGGATGGTGCAATTACTGTGAGGGTTGCTAAAGGTGTTCAAAAGATGTTCTGATGGGTGAAGCCGGAGCCATAAATTTGAGATGCTTTAAAATGTAGAAGATAGTTTTAGATACATTCAGAAGGCACCACTTATAGTAAAGTAACTGAACTTGTAAAGAAAAAGGTTACTTAATCATTATGGTTTCAAGATATGATAACCAGAAGAAGATTATGGCCTCTCTACATTTTACCAACCTTCCTGTGAGGCTGTGGAAGCAAGACTGGAAGAAGTCCTTAAAATGGGAGTGAAGCTTTTCTGAATGCCTGCGGGAGACTGTTTCATCTTATTGCATGCAGCCCTCAGCTTGAGTTGAATGACCTAGGATGAAATGTTGACAGTGTTCCATGTCTTTATTAGCATAAATCAGCCAAGTAGCGCTCTTCCTCCTTGATAAATAGCTGCAGAGTGCAGCACAAAGTGTCAGGATTTTGGCTGTGATTGGCCTTGAGGTCCTTGTCATCTCCCAACATTTCTGGAAACCACATTGAGAATAGTTTTGGCTTAAGATTTTATGAAAGTGACGTCTTGTGTAAGGCTTATCGAGCTTAGGTGATGGTTTGGAGAAGAAGGTTCAGCCAAAGTAAAGTTCCAGTTTTGGTGGCTGCTCTGTATGTCTTTTACCCAGATCAATTATGACGGTGGTTTAGTTATCTTTGGCATGATTTCCTTATACTGAGCTTTTTTTTGGTCAACTTCCTTGTACTGAGTTTAACAAAACAAAATTAGCATGTTTACTTATAATATATGTGTCCTTTCATATGCTCGTTCCTATTCTCTGGAATTGATTGCTATTTGTTTGGCGTGATGGTCGGGTCTCTCTAAAGTTCCATTGTCTGTGGGAGAAAGAATTAGCTTAGTGTTTGCAGATTTATCGAACTGGTCTTTAACAAAATGATGTTCTAAACGCATTTACTCAAGTGATCTTGTTATTATATTTTGTTGAAAATATGATGAGATCTCTTCTCAATTTTATCTTTTGAGAACAATGTAGTAACCAAATAAGAACTTCTCTCTCATTTTCTAGTTAATCTCATAGTAGTTTCTTCATGAATTGCATAAGAGGTCTATTTGGAGAGCAAGAAGCCACAAGCTCCTGTTTTGGTTGTACATGGGGGTCACCATTGTGCAAAATGGCCATTGCAAGCTCTCTAGTCCTTGTGCTTGGATCAGGTCCAATATCGGGCCTCTGTATCTATCTTCACAACATCCCGAATTATCCCATCACAGAACCTCCAATAATAGAAAAGTCAGCAGAAACAAATCTGAAATGCGGGCCTGGTCAAGCAAGTCCCATGAGGAAGCCACTTGCTGATGCCCTCAAATGCAACTTGTATTCTCCTTTGGGCCTGTCTCAGCCCCACTGGGCTATGTCAAAAACCAAGCCAGGCCTATGATCAGGTTTAGCTGTCATTGATGATTAGGCTTTGTTGTAAATCAAGTCAGCCTCTGTCCATTTTATTTTGAGTCATCAGCTACTCACGAATAGTTGAAAACTCAAAGTTTCCCATGCCATTTAAATCTTGAACCTTTACGAGTAAATTGCACAAAGTTGACTAGGAACTTTGACAAGGAAAGCTATTGGCTTTTATAGGGAGGTGTGAGGAGGATCTCATTTTATCAAAATAGTGGAGTCGATCCCATGTATGTTACTCTGCATAGTCAGCTCAATGTTCCATCAGCATATAATCTGCAAGACTTTTTTACTGTTTATATTCATGTTGAGCATAGTGCTGGTTGCTGGTGTCATGAAGTTGTCATCTTACTATAATGGCATGGTCAATTTCCAGTATGGAACTTTGTTTGATAGGGAGATGCCAAGTTTGTTTATTGTGACGCAATGTAGTCACAGGTCTAGAGCAAGCAGAAGGATAAATTGGGTTCTTCATCTTCTCCTTCTTCTTGTTTTTTTGTTACTATTATTATTATTATTATTATTATTATTATTATTATTATTATTGTTATGCCATGTCAATAACCAATCTGTTCCCTGCAGATTATTCAACATCAGCGAGGCTTGCTTAGACGCTGTCTTCAATTTGATGATGCACGCCCAAATAGTTTTTCGAGATCTTTAAGTTTACCAGCACGTAACTTGGACACTTCAAGATCACCGGCTATTGCTTCTGAAATGGAAGATCTGGATTTATCTAGGCCTAATTCCAATATAATTTCCAGCAAGAGATCAGTCCGCAAGCCATACAAACCTGTCACAAGCATCCTGGCCAATCGCCAGTGCGGGAGCTCTATTGTTACTGCATCCAAGCCATCGGGTATTGGCTTGCATTTAAATAGCATTGTTGGTACCAGAACAGTAAGTTGCAGAGCGGCTGACATTCAACCAGAGGAAGACTACCAGGATGAAGAGGATATAAAGTTGGCCTCCACTGAAACCTGCCTTATGGGGGGTAAACCAAGTGAATGTGCAGTTTCATCAGACACACTCAAGATAGTTCCATCAGGGGCTTTAGATGAAAGGAATGAGAGGAAGGTTTCAGAAACTGCGATGTCTGCAGCTTCTGATTCTCTTCCTGAGATTGAGGGCCAGAATTTGTTGAAACCACATGAACATTATGATACTCCACGTGAAAAGAGGAAGCTTGATTTAGCAGTTGTTGATGGATCAGAGGAGTTTATCCAACTGAGTCCTAAAAAGAAAAGGCTAGTTTACTTTCTTTTTCTTAGATATTGATTTCTTACTCCGTTCTATAGATGGTTTAACTGCTCTGCTAACTCTCACTGTGGTTCGCTAGGAGCAAGACAACGGGCACCGTCAGCAGCGATGGTTGCAAACGTTGCAATTGCAAGAAGAGTAAATGCTTGAAACTGTAAGCTAATTAACTCGTACTTTGTTGTTTGCCCTCCCATGTCCTGCAGTGGTGCAACTTATGTTTTTGCCTCTTAACAGTTACTGTGACTGTTTTGCCGCTGGAATGTATTGTGTCGAACCCTGTTCATGCCAAGGATGCCTTAATAGACCTCAATACGAACAAACAGTTCTTGAGACACGCCAACAAATTGAATCTCGCAATCCGCTGGCATTCGCTCCAAAGATTATAGAAAGTAGTGCGGAGCTTTCGGCAAATAATAGGGTACACTCGATTTTAGATTTAGTCCTGCTTATGTTGTTGCAACTAATAATTTTCTTCACTATCCACAGGAAGATGGAGTTTGGTCAACACCAGCATCAGCACGGCACAAAAGGGGATGCAATTGCAAGAAGTCAATGTGTCTGAAGAAGTACTGTGAATGCTATCAGGTTTTATATCTTGCTATACCGACACTCATGGTTGCTTGTTATCCTTGTAATTAACTTGTATGTCTGCCTTTTATTAGGCCAATGTTGGATGCTCAGATAATTGCCGATGTGAAGGATGCAAAAATGTTTATGGAACAAAGGAGGGTAAGACATTATTTTGAGCTTTGAGCATTATTTATTTATTTTTGAAATGATTGGGCATGTTAACTTATGATATCAAAGTTTCCTTTTATCAGAATAAGGAAAGAGAGGGCAAGACATGCCGTACTAGGATCTAAGAGGCACCCATTTCTCCATAGTTTCTTCTTTTAAGGTCTAAACTATTGTTCTTGTCAGATTATTGTGTAACTAGAGAAGTAACAGGCAGCAGAGTCAGTGAGAGAAGCTTGGAAGGCATAAACGATGAGAAGCTGCAAACAGTGGCATCTGAGAAAGAGCACTTGCATACCCATACATATGAGCCTGTCCAGCTGATTCCACAAACACCATCATTGCAGTTCTCAGAGTAAGACTTGCCATATCTTGAAATCTGACTGCATTCTGTGAAGAACTGAAGGATTGAATCGAGTTTTCTTGAGCTGATACGTCACATTTTTTATTTTCATATTTCCAGCCATGGAAAGGGTCCTCTGCGATCCCGTATTTCTACAAGAAACACCCTGTCACCTAATTCAGGCCAGAAGATCTTATCATCAACTGCAAAATCCAGAAGACCTTCAGGAAATGTAGATAATAGAGACATAACACAGGAAAGACAAGAAGATACTCTGGAATCAGGTTCTTTTAATCAGGTTGCAGATAACAATGATGCAGAAAATGAGATGGTGGATGAATTCTCCCCTAGACGTGATTCATTGTTGAATTTGTGCCGCCTTACTCCTATATCAAGCCCCCCCATAAAGGCTGCCCCATCTTCAGAGTCATCTAAAGCAATGGATAACATCTGTACTTCAATCATCCCGGTGTTTCCTGGAAATAATCACCTTGCAGGCAACCCCCTTCATTGGCATTGTTCTCCTGTTACTCCTGCGATTCAATTAGTTGGTGCCAAACCTTGTGAAGATCCTTTGTCGGGTGTTGGACTTTCTGCCATTCTGGGAGATGATACGCCTGAAGTATTGAAGGATGATCCGACCACCACAAAATCAGTGAAAGTCAGCTCCCCCAGTCGCAAGCGTGTTTCTCCTCCTCACAGTTATCTGCATGGACTCAATACAAGTTCTTCGGTGGCCTTGAAAAGTGGCCGCAAGTTTATACTGAAGGCAGTTCCAGCTTTCCCTCCTCTCACCCCTTGTATCGGTTCTAAAAGTAGTAGCGGCGAGAAGAGTTGTGATAATCAAGATGATAGTACCCAAAATGATGAAACAGACCGGAGATAAGGAGTTAAGGTGAGCAGTTTCTCCAATTTTCCTTTTATTCTTTTACTCTTTGTTGGGGTTGGTGTTTGGGCATTGAGCAATGAGCTGCATCCTTGATGCATCTCTTTATCCTTAATTTGATCTCACAGCTAAATTTGGCCGATGTGGTCGTGAATTTGCCTTCTCGAGTGAGATACATGGGTCAAACTGAGCATCAATCAGGTTTGGACCCAAGATACCTCCAACATCATGTGTCTTCCCCCTGCAGTGCACTAATCGCTAATTGGACGCTTATGACATATTCGTTGTTGGAAATAGGTGCATGGAGTGGCGACACCTTTGAACTGTTCATATGGGAAGAAGACACAACTGAGTGCTGCCGAGTCTTTCGTAGGATCTGCTACCCTTCTCTCCTTTCCCTTTAACCAACTGCCTGGTCGGAACTGCTCCTTTGTTCACTATCATCGGTTTCACCTCTAAATTTGTTGTATGTTCTGCTGCCCCAGAAGAAGCGAAAACGGTAGTAATTAGAGTATTATATAATACATATCTTTTCTTTTTAAGGTCACCAATGATGATTGCAACTTTTGCTGTTCATATGTACAGCTATATGTCCCCTTAATCTGGATACATATGGACTTTTCTTTAGGTGTAATTAGGTTGTTTTCCTGCATACACAATTGACCTTTTGCTAATTCTCCCCCGTCCTGCTTTCTTGTGGAGTAATTATTGGGGTCGTCCCCTTAGTTGGCCCATGGTCAGGGTCTAGTTTTAATTCAATCATGGGCAGGGCCGCTTTTGCGCCGTGACTGGTCACACCTTTGGGCCCCATGCCAATTTCTTTCGGACCTTAATTATGGGCCCATCGGCCGTTTGCTTGCCCAAACCGAATGGAAAAACCAGAAGTGGGCTTTTGCCAGGTCACATACCCACTTGACGCCGACGGGTCCAAAGTATTCGGCTCAGGAATCCCAAAGTTGAAATGGGCCGACTACAATGGGCCCGATAAGTTAGGCCTAGTCTAGGTGGGCCTTGGACAACGAAGTCAATCTCGGTCATCACCAGTGGGCCATGGTACGGATATTTAGGGCTCTAACTGGACTAATGAAACCCAAAAGTGCGGTTTAATACACAAATGCTCAAGTTGAGTCCCACGGATCCCATAGATTGGGGCCCATCCTTTGCTCCCAGGCAGGCTTTTAATAAAGGGCCCGGGAAAAATGTTTTGGGCCATGGTCCGGATATTTAGTAATGGACCTATAAGAAAATAAAGCTTGGGATAGGTTCTTTATCCTATGGGCTTTGGTTCGGTTTTTTTTTTTTTAATTTGGACTTGGATGGATGTAATGAATTCCGGGTTCTGCTTGTAACACTCATCTTCTTCATTCTTCAATCTTGGCTTTGATCTTTTCAGTCAATTTTTTTTTTTTGATTTTTCGATATTTTTTTACCCAAAGGAAGTGGGTTCAAAAGATTGCTCTCACTGTGGAACTCACATGCTGGCCCAAACGATCCCAATCTGAGCTTTATCGAATCATGCCACACATAAATCTTATCAAAGCATGTCTTCAATTTAAAGGAAAGCGAGCACGGTTCCATAGCTACCTCTCAGGCGCATTTGATCAAACAGGTTTCATGCATCGTCTGGAAGATGAATCTATGCCCCCACGAACCTGGATGAAGGTCCCAATCCATACAAAATAAGCTCGTGACATGTTTGTACGCTGTCGTAAGCTCGAACGGGACCAATTCCAAAGTATCCCATTTCGGTTCTTTTTCTCGCTGAAAGCAAGGCATAAAAAGTCAAAAGCTGGGGAATTGGAGCTCCGGTGGCCCGGCAGAACTTGGATGGGCAAAATCAAAATTCCTACTTTGAGATTCAAAGTCGGTGGGGTGCTACTCAAACCATCTACGGCTTGTCAGAGACAGAACAGTTCATGGAGAGAGTTTCGTTGTTTTTTAGTGCCGTTGTTTTTTCCCTGGAAATTCAGCAAAAGCAGCCGTATCCATTACTTCTCAAGCATATTTATTGCAAAGAGCTCCTCGTCATGACCATCAAGCAACACCCGTAATTCACATTGAATGGTCAGATTGCTTTATCATTCCTCAGTCCTCTTGCCAATCTCCTTTTTGAGTTCTGTTTTATGTCTTTCTCGCAGCTTCTGTCTGATGGAAGTTCCAATTTACACAGGCATTCACGCAATTCCCCCGTCCATCGATCGATCACGCGAGTACGCATCCAGTCAGCACATAGTGAACGAAAAATTCCGGTCGCACGAGAAGAAGCAGAGCTCTGGAGTTCAGTAGCTATGCCCCATGTCGAACTGGCAATTGCCTCCAACAAGATGCGAGCTTTTTGGTCAAGAGAATACAACTGGTGGCAACAGAATTTACCATTTTCTCTATTCTTTCTCAGAATACATTCTCCCTCTTCAAGCAAAAACACTGCTAAGCAGTATCTCGACATTCCTATCTTACGCGCCTCTTATTTCTTGGACGATTAGCTAAAAGAAAAACACGACACAAGCAATGAAATCTCTCCTTCCTCCCTCCAAAACAACCCTAGAAACCGACAACCCTCTCCCTGTAAGAACATGTTCGAGCTGATACTACTCTGCCCATCACGGGTTCCGAACGCTCAAGAGCTTCACATCGTCCAGAACAGGACCACAGAGAGAAGAGAAGTCGTCGCTCCTCATGGTGTAAAACGTGCTGTAGAACATGATCCGAGTCCTGACGGACGCGGCCTTGAATCGCAGAACGGCACGCTTGAACCCTCCCTTGCCCTTGGATTCGTACGGGACCTTGACCGTGTCCTTGCCCGCGAACGCCTCGACGATCATGGAGCCCTCGCAGGAATTGCTCGCGTCTCCGATGGCGAACGAGAGCACGTACGTCTTTCCGGGGATCGTCCGAGCCACTTGTGCGATGGCGCTCTCCTTTCCCGCCACGAGCTCCACGGCCCTCTTGCCTTTGGGGACCGAGAAATGGTCCGAGTCGATGTACTTGACCGCCTTCAGCGACTCGACCATCCAACCCGGCAAGGGGGAGTGGTCGTCCTCGATGTTCGGAGGGATCAGGACGCCCCACGTCGTGTTCGGGAAAATGTAGGGACCTTCCTCAAAGTTCCCGTTCTTCAACAAGTTCCCTGCATATCCATCCATAACACCCAGGTGAACTCTGTTACTCGGAGACACACAGCGTCTGTTATAATCAAGAACTTCGATAGGTGTATTCATCGGGGAGACGGGTCTTACTACTGCTTGCTCTTGGAGGATAGAGAGCCCTGATCGCGACCGAGTCGATCAGCGGCCCGCAGGCCGGGTCCTCCTCGACCCCCGGATTGTGGAACACAATCTCGGCGACGTCGCGCTCTGCCCGGAACGCCCAGGCGTACGAGTCCCAGCCGCTGCTGCTGTACAGAGTCTGCATCGGCAGGACGCCCCAGTCCGGGGCCACCGACACGTTGAGCTTCTCCTCCTGAGCGCAGGTGCGCGCCGCGCTGAACGTGATGGAGTAGTACATCCCTCTCGCCACCCTCATCCGCTGCTTGATCGAGGCCTCGTTCCCGAGCCGGACAGCGAACGCGCCCTGGGGCACCACCAGGAGCATGTCCCCTTGCTTCTGGCCCGACTTTATGTACTCCACGAAGCCCGAGATCTCCCATCTCGGGATCGCGTGGCGGCCGAGCACCACCGTGCCTCTCATGTCCGAGGCCTTCGGCCCGAGCTCGAAGTTGCCGTTCGGCACCAACCCTGCAAGCCCCCGAGAGCAGAAACGAGTTTCAGATCGACAAATGCAAACGTCAAGGCATGGACACCAAGCAACACGAACTTGGCAAGTACAATTTCACTTCAGCAACCGTCCAGGACGATGTTCTTGGCCATGGCTGAACTTAACCGGACGGTGAATAACATCATAAGCTGAGACTGACGGAGCACAAACAGCTCGGATTAACTTTCTCCCTTTCTCCTATTGTATTATCCTATTCCTCGAAAAACACTACTCGGTGAGCATAAGCAGAGGTGCAGAAGTTACCATCAACGAAGGCAGAGGAGCGGCGGGCGGCGGCGGCGGCGGCCACGCAGAGGAGCAGCACCGCCACTGAGATGGCCGCTCTCGTCATGACACCCTGGCGCAGCTAAAATTAGAAAGGGAGTGTCCTTTTTTCTTCACCAGAGGGAGAGGGAAAGAGACGCTGTAGTTGGACGGGAACGGCAACTTCGGGAAGCTTATATCATGTGCGAGCGCAAAAGACGCCTGGTTTTTCCCAGAAATTACGGAAATTGCCACTGGAAAAGGCCGCGAAGCTTTTTCCCCCTTTTTCGGGTCTGAAAGAGGACTGCGACTTCACGTGGGCAATTTCACTACTGGGGAATTGGGATTTATCCGCTTCGGATGGAGGATCCGGATTTTATAATTCATGACCCGGAATTCAGAAGCTTTTATCAATGGAGGTCTGTCCAATGTCACATGGCCCTTCCCCTCTGCCATGGATTCAGACCGTCTCCCGAGGGCTCTTCAGTCTTTTTGGTGATTGCCAGTAAGAGCGCATCGGGAAATACCTGGGAGAAAAACCTTTTACAAACATTATTGGTGATGGTATTGGTGATGGAGAGAGAGTCCTTTTCCATGTGCAAATTGAGTTGAGTTTGGTAAATTGTGTTTTAAAAAACACGTTTTTTTGGCTTAAAACACACACATTTGGAAGGAAAAAAAATTATGTGCGTATCTAAATTACGAAGATGCTCAAACCTCAAATTACTTCCGAACATTACTTGGGCTGAAGGCCTTTGGTAATGCAATCGTATCGTCTTAAAACTCTCCAAAGAACTTGTGAAACGGTATTTCTATTTTTGTTCTTTCTCAAGGCCTGAAAGCATGCGTAGTCTATAACACCCGATTCACACTCTCAAAAGGATGCATAATTTTGTGAATCGAGGACCCAAAAAAGTCATTAGATAAAAAGCTTGGTTCACAATTAAAATGTTAAATCTCGATCTCCATAACACGATTTGAATTGCGTCGAAAGGAATTTTCCTAAATGAGGAGTTCGAGTGTGGTCAATGAAGATATATGTTGGTAAGGTCAAGATAAGCTCTTGAGATTAAATGACATAGTAAGCAACTCCTCTGCATGGAAATCGCATGAAGGGTAAGTTTAGTAAATGGCTAAAGAAGAAGGAGAACCGTGCAACTGCGCGAAAATCGATGTCCGAGAAAAGACGATCGAGATTTTCAAATTCGAAATTCTACAGACATTCCTATCGAAAGAGAAAACGTTAGGTAGTCCGGGGACCATCGTGTCGGCGTTGTCTCCGACCACTCGTGACGCGACACGTGGAGTCACGTAAATGTGTGGGGTCGGCTTGTCAGAAAATAGAAAATGACTGCCGCTTAATATTCTCTATCCTCTTTTCAAATTACAAGGGTTTTTACCTCTGACCCGTAGAGCAGAACAGCTACTACAGCACACTCTTTCTCTCTTACGGTCTCCGAAGCTCGACGAGTAACCATATAAGGACCTTCTTTCAGAGAGAGAGAGAGAGAGAGAGAGAGGGGGGGGGGGGGGGGGGGGGGGGGGGGGGAAGGGGGAGCGCCATGCGGAGTAAACCGAAGGTCGCAAAGCTTGAAGAGAAGCCTCAGCTGGTAAAACGCGCTCCTTTCGCTCCGCTTCCTCGTAGGTTTTCTGGAAAGTGAAGTTGCTGAGGGACGGTTCTGTAGAGTTGGGTGGGTTTGTTTACTTGTAGTTGGGAGTGTAGCCATGCGATGCTCGGATGACTTATGCCTTCGAAGTCCTGTTGTCGTTCTTTTCTCTTCTCGCCATTGCTGTGCTAAGCAAGTGTTGGCGACGGATATGGAATTGAGTTCAGATGGTGCTCGCAGAGAATGTCCACATTTTAAGACGTGCTAAGATGGTTGTTGAGCCTAGTATTCATAGTGAAATGAGAAGAAAAAAGTGGGCATTTCAAGAGGGCTCGAGGGAATTCTTTCGTCCTCCGCGCATGGGGGAAACACAAATCTTCGAGGATTTTGTGAACAAGTGCCTCTAGTGACTGAATTTCCAAGCTTATGGGTTTTTTTTGTTGATATGTGCGGTTAGTGCTTTGAAAAGTCGAGCTCTTCTTTATCAAATATGCTTGACAAGTGCCTTGGAGTGATGAACTTCAAACGTGGCCACCTTGTTAAGTTTTGCAGGTGTTGATTTGCTATAATATCGGATATTATATAGTCATGGAAATATATGGGGCCTAGTCGAGTAAATGTTACTAATTTATGCCAACTCAACCTCCGAGCTGTTTATCATGACTTGTCAACACTTAATTTTTTTTTGCATGCATCACATAATCATATGTTAAGTGGCTTATTATTGCATGACTTTATCAAAAGCTTGGAAGCAGAATTGTCCCCAAGAGGAAGGAAGAGTTTCTGCCTGAAGGTACAAAGTCCCACCAAATGGACTACATATGCAGCCTATAAATCCAAATTCTTTTCTTGAAAAATAGAAACAATGCCATAGAATGCAGACCCTTCTATGAAAAATACATCGAAGCCTAAGAGAAAAGTGTTTGCCGACTTATCTACCTATAAGAAGTTGAGAAAGGAGTATGGTTCGACCCGCCGATCTAGATGTCTTTAAAATGCTGCAATTCCTGCTAGGAATAGGGATATAGAATTTGTTTATGAAGAGATAACTGCCACTGACCGTGAGAATGAAGATGGACCACTTTACCAACCTCCATTGCAAAAGCTAAGTGCTAGTGAAATGAGCTTGGAAGCAAAATAATTGCACGAAACAATGTAAAAAGTTTCTACTAGACCAAGCAAACGAAGGTATATTAGACCTTATAATTGGAACGTTCCATGAAACTTGCTAGTAGTTCCACTTGTTTGAGTAGGTAATTGACTTTTGCTTCCAAGCTTATTTCACTAGCATTTAGCTTTTGCAATAGAGGTTAGGTAAAGTGGTCCATCTTCATTCTCGCGGTCAGTGGCAATTATGTCTTCATAAACAAATTCTATATCCCCATTCCTAGCAGGAATGTAGCATTTTAAAGACATCTAGATCGGCAAGTCGAATCATACTCCTTTCTCAACTTCTTATAGGTAGATAAGTCAGCAAACACTTTTCTCTTAGGCTTCGATGTATTTTTCATAGAAGGGTATGCACTTTGTGATGTTGTTTCCATTTTTCCAAGAAAAGGATTTGGATTTGCAGGTTGCATTTGTAGTCCATTTGGTGACGACTTTGTACCTTCGGGTGGCAACTCTTTCTTCCTCTCGAGGACAATTCTGCTTCTAATCTTTTGATAAAGCCACACAATAATAAGCCACTTAACATATGATTATGTGATGCATGCAAAAAAGAATTAAGTGTTGACAAGTCATGATAAACAGCTCGGAGGTTGAGTTGGCATATAAACTAATAATATTTACTCGACTAGCCCCCAAATTTTCATGACTGGATAATATCTGATACCTATAGCAAATCAACACCTGCAAAACTTAACAAGGTGGCCACGTTTGAAGTTCATCACTTCAAGGCACTTGTCAAGCATATTAGATAAAGAAGAACTTGACTTTTTAAAGCACTATTCGCGCATATCAACAAAAAAACCCGTAAGCTCAGAAATTCAGTCACCAGAGGCACTTGTTCACAAAATCCTCGAAGATTTGTGTTTCCCCCATTCAAGGATGACGAAAGAATTCCCTAGCGCCCTCTTGAAATGCCTAGTTTTTTCTTCTCACTTCACTATAAATACTAGGCTCAACAACCATTTCAGCACGTCTTAAAATGTGGACTTTTTCTGCGAGCAGCCTCTAACACGATCCATGTCCGTCGCCAACACTTACTTAGCACAGTAACGGCGAGAAGAGAAAAGAACTAAACCGGGACTTAGAAGGCAAGAGCCATCCGAGCATCGCATATCTACACTCCCAACTACAAGTAAACAAACCACCCAACTCTACAGAACCGTCCCTCAGTAACTTCACGACTTCACTTTCCAGAAAACCTACAAGGAAGCAGAGCGAAAGGAGCGCGTTTTACCAGCTGAGGCTTCTCTTCAAGCTTCGCGAACTTCGTTCTACTCCGCATGGCGCTCCCCCTCTCTCTCTGTCTCATTCTTTGAAAACCAGAAGGTCCTTATGGTTACTCGTCGAGCTTCGGAGACCGTAAGAGAGAAAGAGTATGCCGTAGTAGCTGTTCTGCTCTACGGGTTTGAAAATTTAAAAGAGGAGAGAGAATATTAAGCGGGAGTGAGCATTAAGTATCGCCAGTCATTTTCTGGGAAATGGATCCTCTGCTCTGGGGTGTTCCCCAGAGCAGATCTGATCTGCCTCTTGTGGCCGTCCGATCGTTGATCGGACGGCTGCAAGATTGCAGGTGGTGGGGCCCCACCTTTAATGGGTGTGGGTCCCACCTTTTTCTTTTATTTTTTGCTTTATTTTTAGAAAAAAACACAGCCGTCCGATCGTGATCGGACGGCTGTGAAGGGTAGATCAGATCTGCTCTGGGGAACACCCCAGAGCAGAGGATCCGGATCCCATTTTCTGATGCTGAGAGAGGAAAGTAACGTTTTTATGCATTTTTATATTTTTCATTTGTCAGAGCTAGAGTGCTCGGGGACAGAAGACAAATTGATTTTTGTGTATAAATATTTAGTCTGGCAAGCCGACCCCACACATCTACGTGGCTCCACGTATCGCGCTATGTGTGGTCGCTGATCACGCGGATGTAGTGGTCTCGAACCATCTAATATTTTCTCCTATCGAAGGGCCAAACCTCGGGGGAAATGTGCCGCGAGGGAGGTGGGTCCGGGGAGGGCCCACACTGACCATTGCACGAGGCTGGAGCACCCCCTCTTTCGTGGGCTTTCGACCACGTGGGCCCACAAGGCTCGACCAACATCGTATAATTAAGGTGGGCCAATCCAAAATCCCACTCCATCTTTATCTAATATATCGTTTATTTCGTAAAAAAAAACTGATTCAATTCCTAAACCGACCTCTTATATCGCCTATGAAAATAGATGAATAAATAATTAAATATAGGTAATTGTAAATAACGAGAACTTTATTGCTGACTAATTATTTTAAGCGACACAAGTGATTATTAATTTAAGCATATAGACTGATTCTACCTAAGAAAATAAAGTTGCCGTTAGTTTATGTGTCGAATAATTCGATTCTACATCAGATCCGACACCAATTTCAATATGGTTATCGCCAGGATCGCGTTTTTCGACCAGGCAAAGTGAAAGGCTCGGCTCACGACAGCAAGAAGCGGGTGAGATGAAGTCTTTATATCCTTTCGTGCGTTGGCCATGTTTGGAAAGCTGAAGAAGTCGACTAACAGGTCGAATGTTCTTGAATTTGACATGACGAGAGAGGCTTTTTTTCTACTGCTTCGATCCGGCTCAATGCGGCTGGGAAAAGGACATAGAAGCCGCTTCTGATCTGCATCGCATCGGCCCGATGAGATCATTCATGCGCCCTCTTTAATGAACTTGTCTCCTGGCGGATGGAATAGAGACTAAAACTGTCCTAAAGACTGAACCACAACATGGGAAAGAAAAAGAAAAGGAAGAGCAGACATTGAGCAACAAGCATAGGCTTTGGATTACCCACGGCATGAAAACAGAGTATACATTCCACTAACTAGCAAAGATTTTAACCGAGAGTATCGTGAAATTGCTAGTTCCCTCATTGGATCTTATGATAAAATCGGGCAATGTCCGAAGATTCATGAGAACAATATTGTACCGCCTCTAACTTTATTAGCTTAATAGAACACAACTTCAGTAATATTTAGCAGGTAGGGAGAGCCAAGTTGCTTATAAGACAATCCAACGTTGTCCGGATAGATTAAACTGAAGATAAAGGCGGACGCCAGGAGACAAACCTGGGTCTCCCATTAGGTAGCTGGTGCACGATATGCAGACCCACCATTGTAAGAATGGGCTCATGCGCGCACATGGAAATGCTCCCACAATAGGAATTCTCTTCCCTTAAAAGATTTCGATGTCCAGTCGGTCGGTGCTAATAAACCGTCCAAGCAGTACAGGAGTCACGTCAGCTGACACAGATCGATTGGTTGTGTACCGCCGATTATGTACAGGCTTCAGGCTTCAGGGCCCGCAGCGAAATGCAGAGCTCGAGTGTTTTTGACATCACCACGAAAAACTCAGGCCTTTCACCAGTTACCAAGTAAGCTACAACATAGGGAGGGGAACCGGGAACCGGACATGTGGAACCGGTTCCCTATTATAGAGAACCGGGAACCGGACCGAACAAGATTGGGCGGCTCCGGTCCGGTTCGGTTCCCGGGTGGTTCCCGGTTCCAATTAGCGCGAAAAAAAATTCTAAAATAGAAAATAATTATATGTTCACGGTCCACTCGTCGCATTTTCTGGACGTCCACTCGCGTCCACTCATCCACGATCTACTACTGGACGTCCAGTCTAGTGTCGTCCAGTGGACGTCCACTTGGAGATCGAGATCTCACTTGTACTTGGAGATCGAGATCTACACGAGTGTTGTTCGGTCGGTGAATGGAAATTGAAAAAAGTGGGCCGAGTGAGATTGTGAGAGACCGAGAGTGAGCGAAGTGGGCTTGGCTGTGACTGTGAGGAATTTTTTTTTTGAACAGTACCGGTCCGGTTCCAGGCGGGCGGTTCCACCCCCGCAACCGGGAACCGGACCGAATTTCCCGGTTCCATTTTTTGTGGAACCGGGAACCGGACGGGCGATTCCACTTGCTCACCCCTACTACAACATGTCTGCATGCGTCTGTGCTGTTGCTAAAAAGGTTGATTATTGCGGAGAGCAGAGGGAAGGTGCCTTCTGCACAATGAGAACCTTCCGTTGCGTTCTTTCTTTGCCTAGATGAGCCAAAGCATGGCCCGTCGAAAAGTATGAAGGCTCATAATTTCATAGGCCCAATCTGATTTTCTAGTGTTCATAAATATTCGGTTTACACCACAAACAGAGCAACTTCATCTGTTCAGTGAATGAACACAATTAGAGATGAACACTACAGATCTGTGTAGCTGTTTTTAAGATGGATAATCAGAAAAGGAGTCGTTGCTCATCAACTCAGGATTAAGAGCTTAAATCCTACCGAAGACGATTACCTGGAGATGAGCTCCTGTCCTGCTAAATTACCCAGTGGCCCAGAAGCACGGCCATGACCGGATGAAATTGATTGAGAGCTCTGAGAGACCCCAATATCCATAATGGAAAACACAGGTAACCTTTAAGATGCTAACATAATGTTCAAGACATGCGTAACTTTATTAGTGAGGCTCATTCTTTAAGTCACGGCCGACAATGGGAAACAATAATGGCTCTGAAATGGTCCTCGAAATGTGACCAGCTTGATAACTGAATGATTGCCAAGTCAGAGAGGTACCACCTGAAACCATTATTGATTGAAAAGATTTCCAAGCTGCTAGGTTCAGATGCAACATATGAGCATCATCATATCTGGAAAACGAGAATGAGAAGAAAGGACAGTGATATTTTGCCCTTAAAATCGGATGTACCGTAGGAGCTGTATCAACCATCAGCTTTCCCTCAACATATCTGAGCCAGTGACAGAAATTACGACACTGTCCAACTGATTCGAGGTTCCAATTTCAGGGAGAAATATCTGAATTCTCCAACAAATAAATAGGAAAACATATCCCTGAATTGATTTTATTGCAAGAGGCGCAGTACGGGGAAACAATTCATCAAATAATATGGAAGGAGGGACCAAAAACTAGCAAAGCCTCTGGCTTATGAAATAATAAAACCCTGAAAATGAAGTTTTCAAGGCCAAAAATTCAACAGGAATCTCAGGAATTGGTTTAGAGCGCAAAGCTGAAGGAAAATTCCACTGCTCAAGGAATTGTGCGCTGATAAAGAGGCAAAGCTCCCAAAGCCTCACGTTCTGCTTTCTCTTTCTTGACCTACAATATAACATGGAAATTTAGCACAAACTCCAGTTCAAACTGGTAATGCATGTCACAGATTGCAATTAACTATTCAGTGCATATATTTAAAACCTATTCCAATTTGTAGAGTTCTAAATGTATCATGCAGACAAAGTGTCCTGGAAAACATGAGCGTTGACCAGGAGGCGAATAAACATCTTAAATGCCACCATTTTTACTGTCCAATCTTTCTCCAACCCTCGGCAATATCTCATACATGCATGTACTTCAGGCAACACAAAGGCTCAATTTTGGTTTTCTGTGTTTTTATTTATTAAGATAATCTAACTCCGCATTCTAATGGTCTATTTCCTTGCTTATTCAGTGATAGCATGCCTTCGGTTTTTACCATTATCATGCATAAAGGCCATACATCTAAAATTCACCCATCAAGTATCTCATAAGAAGAAAGCCTAATTATGCGAAGAAACAATGTCAAAAGTATTGCTAAGAATAAGACGGCCACAAGAAGCTTAACATAATATAATGTCTGCCCATCAGAAAAGCCAGGCGCAATGCTTATTATGGTGGGACTAAAAAGAGAACTCACCAGACTCAGCATGTCTTGAAGGTAGCTTCTGAATGGAGTTTGCATAACCTAGGAACAAATAATTTACATGACCAGATGGCACAGATCATAATATACTGACAATCCGCACAATTAATCCATCCACAGTAATTTCTTTCTCAATAACTGTCAAAACAGTCCATAAAAATGAAAAGATTGACACCTACATGACAGACACTGCTATCCAATTGATCAATGGTATAGTCTTCAATTCCTGTTTGTTTAAAATGGGCAACAGCTTAAATTGTTTATGGGTAAACTGGAGAAACAGCTGAAACCCAAAAGTCTGAAATTCAATCATTAAGACAGTCTCTGCTTTTACCAAAAAAGTAATAAATAGAATAGACACCCATGCTATGCAAGGAACTGCTAGTAGCATAGATCTCTAAGTGTACTTGTGTATAAATTAATAGGATAAATGAATGCATAGCATATTTATAAAAAAAAATTATCGTGATTGACAGCAACAAAAAGAAGACAATGGCAATAATAACTCGGGCAAGCTGTGAGTAAATCCTATATTGTACCTACAGATGCATGAGGTATAAGTTTGCAAAAGAGCTACCTATACTGCATTCTGCCATGTCTTGTGGTATATTGTGTTTTGAGAATATGCAGAGGGAAAGAAATGAATGTTGTCTATCTTCTTTACATAAGAGATAACCATGGTTTCAGAAAAATTTTGTCCTTTACTTTTACAAGGTCATGTCATAACTCACAAGTTAAATTTTGACTAGCTTTTTAGAATTCTGTGCATAAGATTTTCCAGAACACTTAATCACCAAAATCTACAAAGGTAGTCATTCTTCAGCTTTTACAAGGAGGTACAAATCAGATCCAATGTAATGAGATAAGAAAAACCAAAACAATCACGGATAACCAATGTGTATTAATTTATTGAGAACTAGTTTACCATTACTCTTTCATGATAAAAGCTCAATAAAAGTAAAAATCTCTGGGGGACTACTCTCTCATAAGTCTAACTAAAAACTCAAGTTGTAATTATTATCTGTAGATAATATTACACCTATGCTTATACATATATCATGTAATTAAAACCAATTATGTATTTTGTACAAGCTACAGAAGCTAATCATTCTTCCAAGTGTCAATCAGGAAATCTTAAGCTGTGAAGCTAAGTTGCTCTCAAACAAGTGAGTAACAATGATACATGAAAGAATTCCATAGGAATTTGCTTGTATGTTGCCAATTTTCTTTGAATTTGAGCAATTGAGGTAATCTCACAATTCAGAAAACAAGAACATTTTAAAAACAGAGTTTAGGGCCAAATGATCTGCAAATTGTATGAAATATGTTCAGTGTTCCCTTTCTAATTCTGAGGACTCAAACTGGTAAAACCTATTATCATGTTGGCCCGAGGTGTTAAAAGGACCATCATTCCTAAAGTGAATGATGGTTCATAGAGTTATTATGCCACAAGAACCTGGCCAATGGGGGACCTGGCAAATATAGTAAGCAGCCATGCATCAATGCAGGATTCTTTTTGTGCCATCATAAGCCCAGCAGTCGTGTCCAAAGTGAACTCATTTATCTTCATAAAATTATCAAGTCAAGCAGATAAGCCAACCACCTAGTAGATATGCTAAATTCTGAGGGTGAAACCACACATGTAAATAGAGATTGCTATGTTCTTAAATGCATTTACTTGGATAAAACATCTCGCTGGCAAATAAGAACAGGATAAGCCATATAACACGGTTCAATGGTGGGTTGGTTTGAAATAATATTGAACGATCCACTGACTGCCAATGCACATTGTTGCCACTACATCTTCAGCAAATTAAACCAGCTTATTCACTTCAAAAGTTAAAAGCTAAAGTTAACAGCAAACCACATTCCCCCATAAAATTTGCTTAAGCACATTTCGCTCATTGACTGAAATCAAGTATTCCTTTACTCATTATAAGAGTTGCAGACTAAAAACACATGCCACGATTAGATTGCCAATCCAAAGCTATTTAGGCCAACACAAGACCAGTGCAACCCCACCCAACAAGTGTTCATACCTGAAGGTTTTCAGGAAGGTACTCATGCTTCATGGACAGGTCCATGGCACGCTTGAGCCGCTGGTTCCGTGCGTCCACAATCTCCCTCGGAAGCCGATCAAGCGCCTCCTTCACGTCGAGGTCATAATAACCATCATACAAATCGTCATACCTTAGCCCTGCATTCCCAATGCACCATCCAATCACGAGGTCATCTCAACGCCAAAAGCATTCACTCGTTCACTCACCCACCCCAAGCAAATGAACACAACCAAATCGAAAGAATCTTCCGAGCTCGCGGAGCGCATGACCAACTGCGACAACAAAATCAACGCGGGGAGCACCGGACTCCGCGACGCGGCCGACGAGCCAAGACACACAGCACGCGAATTCAAAGGAAGATTAGGGTTTCCAGGGGATCGGGAGAGAACCGTAATGGCGGAGGCGCTTGGAGAGGGACTTCATGTGCTGAGCGGCGAGCCAGTTCTTCTTCGGATCCAGAAACGACTGCAAAAGCGACGACATTTCGGGTCTCCTTCTCGACGAAAGCTTCGCCTCTGCAACCACCTCGTATCTCCTCAAGTTTACAGAATCGATGCACTCTTCTCCTACGACATGTTTCAGGGAAAGTGATGAAGAGCTCCTTAAGCGACACCGTTTGGCCTGTGCTTTTCCCTTTTGATCGAACGAATAGTGATATAAATAATCTCCCAATTTTACTCTAATACTATAATATAGCGATTACTGAATTTTCAATCTATTTACTGTAATTTCTAAATTTTATTCTAACATACATTATCGTCCTGAAAATTTTAGATTATTTAATATGATCATTGAAATTTTTGCATATGTTTAATTTAATCTCTGATCAATATTGTTATTTTATTAATTTTTTTGATTGAGTATTCCATTAATTTAAGCTTATAAATATTGCATGTTTGGCTAAAATTTATACCTCTCGTCCCATTAAAGAAACGAGGTGGAAGTACATGGGAATTTCATTATTATTTTTTATTTTTTCATTTTTTGATGATAGAGAAATCCATCACAAGCCATTTATATCCAAACGACATACCTCAGAAAAAACTAGAACATGATCCCAACACTATGGTCTCCTATTTAAGATGTTAGTAATTTCGGGTTTTGAACCTTCGATTTGGGTGATGAGGACCAACATAACTACCTACCATTAGGTTTGGGTATATCATTAATTAATGCATGAAAAAGCTGATAAAATTTTCATGCACTCGTTTTTTTATTATAAATAAAGTACATCAAAAGAAGGGCAATGAGAAGATAACGCACTCGTTGATTGCCCTGCAACGACATTTTGGTCGCGGTTTCAAATTTTATCTGATTAACCGAATCTTGTTTTTTTTTTTCTCCATTCATTATAAAATCTAATTTAAAAAGCTTCTATTAATAGGTGAAGAGAGATTATATGCACATAAAAGGCATGTGATTACTATAATTTAGCCACATGACATGAGATATCTCAACATGATCCATATTAGGTCTATTGATTTTTATTTATAATTACTCTAAAACGTGCTACATTACAAAAATAAGGGAAAATGACTAAATCGTCTCAAGATTTTAACTTGATGTACAACACGATCTCTGAATTTTAAATTCGTCCAATGTGATCCATGAACTTTAACCTAAATATACAATGTGGATATCTAAAATTTTAATTTAAATGTGGCTTCGGAGTTTAATTTAATATCAAATATTTTTGAATAATTAATTATATTGAATAAATTAAAAGTTGAGGAATTACGATACATGATCCCGAGCATAACTCGGAAAAAAGAGAAGGACGAGGACAATGTCGGGATTGCACAGTCCAGCAAATTACGGGAGGGCCAGAACGAACGAAACCTTACTTGGAGAGGAGGGAGGGGGGTAAAGTCGTAAAACTCGAAGAACATGCCATGCATGGCGAGAGGGAGGGAGAGACCCCATCGCAGGTAGCAGCTCCAGGGTTCGCGGGAGATCGCGTAAACGCCAATCATCTCCTACAGCAGCGCTCCCCAAGAGGACAAAAAAGGACAGAACGAACATGGAGAAAGAGAGAGTTGGTGGGTTTCACGGTCTCCTCCTTCCTTCGCTGTCTTCTGGGTTTGTTTCACAACATCAACGATGATCAAACTGCGGTTCTTTTTTGTAGTTAACGTATAAAAAGGATCACGGAGAGAGAGAGAGAGAGAGAGAGAGAGAGAGAGAGAGAGAGAGAGAGAGAGAGAGAGAGAGAGAGAGAGAGAGAGAGAGAGAGAGAGAGAGAGCTCTGTTTTCCCTTTATTTTCTGGGGAAGTGGGTGGAGGGGCAATGTTGAGAAACCCAATATCAATGTGCGAGGGTGGAGATGGGGACTGGGGCAAGAGCGTGGCCAGGGGCCGGCACGAGCTGGAGACGGTGGAGCAGCTGTCGCTGGATGACGAGTACAGCATGAGCGCGAGCATCCTCCCTTCCCTCGGCGGCAAGACCAGCCGCAGGGTCAAGCTGCGCCCTTTCATCATCTGCCCCTTCGACTACCGTTACAGGTCCTTCCTCGTCGTGGTCCCCATGTTTTGCTTCTTTTTCATAGATATGGTCAATCGAGATTCGGCTAGAATTTCGTATGTATTTGCCAAGGGAGTAGGAACCCGGGTGCGCTTTGGACGTGCGGATGATTGTTGCGCCTGATTGATGGACGGCCGGTCTGTGCTGGTGCCGATCGTACATCTTCATCGAATACGTGAAATTCGATTGGAATAAAGTCTTGGTCATATCATTGAAACCTTTTTGCCCTTTTGTCGGATGGTGCTTTCGTCTCCATTACAGGTTCTTGGTCCAACTGACCGGGGATATCATTTTCCCTTTTTGGGTGGAAAAGGATCCAGAGGTCGATGGCCAATAATGCCTTCAATAATCATGCATTATACACATCCTAAGGCTTGGTCAACTTTGATTTGTTGATGCGTCAATAGATGATCTTTGAGGGTCTCTGTAATTATCACGCATAATTTGTTTTGAACGAGTGCGGTTGTTTTTTCAATTGCCATCATGGAGCTGAAAGTGGGTTCTCTTGTGCTTTTACCCTTTTAAGGATGAGATATGTTACAGTGGTTTTGTAGCTTTCATCAATTTGCCCTTAAAACTGTCTCGTAGTACGTTGATTAAGGTTCACTGCTTTTGTCTTACTTGTCAAGTCCTTTGTCAAGGGATAAGTAGAACGAGGTTTGCTTCACTGATGGTACACAGTGAACTCCCTGCGTAATGCCTGGCGATGGCTATTTTGTGATAAGATACCTCAATTCAATCTTTTCTCGAACTTGTGAAAAATTTGATCTCATTGATCAATTCACAGAGAGACATGTATTTCCCTGTAGACATACAGCTGAACTTCTCTTTGAACAAACCTTCGAACTACTTGCGACACAATTCTTCATTTAGCAGGTCTTATTGTCTTGAAAGTGGACCTAGTTTTGCCTTGATATGAAGTTCTATCATAACATGGGTTGAGTCCTCACTATGTCATCCTCTTATTTTGTTCTGATCTGGGATGCTTCTTAATCGGGACACATTGTGCAGACTCTGGCAGACATTTCTGGTGCTTCTCGTCTTCTACACTGCATGGGTGTCGCCATTTGAGTTTGGATTTCTTGAGAGACCGCAGGGAGCTCTAGCGATAGCGGACAACGTCGTCAATGGATTTTTTGCAATCGACATCATATTGACTTTCTCTGTAGCTTATTTGGATAAGACTACATATCTTCTAGTTGATGATAGGAAGAAGATTGCTTTAAGATACGTGACTACTTGGTTGGCCTTTGATATTATCTCAACTATCCCATTTGAAGTTGTGAAAAGTATTTTACCATCTCCTCTTGAGCAGTATGGCATTTTTAACATGCTTCGACTTTGGCGTCTTCGAAGAGTCAGTTCGATGTTTGCCAGGTAACAAGAGTTGACATATATGTCTAACCTCCTAACCAACTTCTTATTTTCAATTAGCAGATATGGTGGAGATTTACTTTTCCGTGATAACTGAAATTGTTTGGACTAAAGTCTTCATTTATCTTGCTTGAATTGATTCACCAGTAAGAAATAGGAACATTGACTTCTATTTCTCCGAAGACAAGCTTGTTCTTTTTTATATGTTTTCAGTTCAATAGATAAGTGCAGATCTTGTTACATGGTTTTATCTTCTTGTGAATGAAGATCATTACGTTGTCTTGTTGTTCTTTCAAGTACAGAGTGCTAAAATATTAAAATGAAGGCGGCCTTTCACTTTTTTCTTTTCATTGTGACCTAGCTTCCGGCTCTTTGCTTCCTCTTCCAATAGTTATTTTCCAATTGTCCTCTTCTTAATGCTTTTTTTTTTGGTAAATCCTCTGCTTAATGCTTTCAGATTGGAGAAAGATAAAAACTTTAACTACTTTTGGGTGCGGTGTGCGAAGCTGACCTTTGTGAGTGTCTTCACTTTGCAATGCAGATTTTTTGTTCTTATTTTTACCCTTAAATTGATTGTTCCCTGCAAGTAATGTTCACTGTACTATTGTTTGCCCTTTAGGTTACTCTGTTTGCAGTGCACATGGCCGCATGCTTCTACTATCTTCTTGCTGCACGCTACAAAGACCCAAAAAACACATGGATTGGGCTTTCAATGGGGGATTTTCATGATAGAAGTCTGGGAACTCGTTATGTTACGTCAATATATTGGTCAATAACCACGCTTACTACCACTGGCTACGGTGATTTGCATCCTGTGAATACCAGAGAGATGATATTTGACATCTTCTACATGTTTTTCAACCTAGGACTGACTGCATATTTGATCGGAAATATGACCAACTTGGTTGTCCACGGCACCAGCCGAACCAGAAAATTCGTTAGTACACTGGCCCATCTCATTCATCTGGACTAGTCTTGGCAATTTGAAACTCTAAAATCTGATGTCCATTTCGTTGAAATTGCAGAGAGACACAATCCAATCAGCATCGAATTTTGCACAAAGGAACCAGTTGCCCATTCGCCTGCAAGACCAAATGCTGGCTCATATATCTTTGCGATATAGAACTGATTCAGAAGGTCTTCAGCAGCAAGAATTTCTTGAAGCTCTTCCTAAAGCCATCCGATCAAGTATCTCGCACTTTTTGTTCTATTCGCTCGTTGACCAGGTGTACCTGTTCCGTGGGGTTTCGAATGACCTGCTTTTTCAGCTGGTAATTAGTTTTAAGATCAATCTTATCATCTCTACAGGTGCTGCGTATGAAGTATCACGTCTTTAGACAGTTGTCTTTTGTTCATCAGAATCCTTCCGGGTGTGTGATTAGTCTCGTTGGCATGATTTGATCTGTCAAACTCAATCCCATGCTGAGTTAAAACATTAACAGATGTTGCTTATGTTGAATTCCTATTCATGGTTGAAGTCTGCACTATGAAGGTGTCAGAGATGAAAGGCGAGTATTTCCCTCCAAAAGAAGACGTGATTCTGCAGAATGAAGCTCCCACAGAGTTGTATATACTGGTCACTGGTGCTGTGGTAAGAAGTTGGCACTCATTCCCCTGTTCCAGTTGAATTGTTATGCGGTACTGGGAACACTTACAATCATTTGGTCTTTGATTAAGCGAGTTCTGTTTGAAAAATACAGATATCAAAGTACTAAAAGTCCGGTGAATGTTCGACCAAAAAAAAAAAGTTCGGTCAAAAGATCTTATGGTAGAGAATATTGTTTGCTTTACATGGACCGTTTGTTTTCTTTTCCTTTTCTCCATGGACATGAAATTTTAGATACTTTATTAATCCAAACACTTGATGTGTCATTCTTGTGAGAACCTTAAGCAGCTGCTCTGACATTTTGGTTTACGGACAGGAACTTATTATGCAAAGAAATGGAATAGAACAGGCAAGTTGGTTAAGTTAAGAATGACTCAACCCATTTCTTTTCCCATATGTGTATATATTTCTGAGTCAACTTTGATGAACCCTTGGGTGTTTACCCGTAAAACAATTGACTGCAGGTAGTTGGTGAGGCAAAGAAAGGAGACGTCTGTGGCGAAGTAGGCGTTCTCTGTTACCGGCCACAAATTTTTACAGTCAGGACTAAAAGATTGAGCCAGCTTCTACGTTTAAACCGTACGTCCTTCCTGAATATTGTTCAGGCCAATGTTGGAGATGGAACAATTATCATGAACAATCTACTTCAGGTAGGCTTACATTGCAACTTCACTGATCCAACTATGATGTTTGACTTATTGTCTTGAAGTTTTTGTGTTCCTGAAACCGAGAGAAATGAATATATTTAATTTTGGATGAAGGACAACCAGCAACATAGATGCTTTGCTTGAAGTTGCCTTCCGATCCTCGATTTATTCAAACAGAACCAACTCTGCCCAATTTTATGCGCAGAAGATGAAAAATTCGTAACATTATCTGTTTTATGCGTCTTGCAGCATTTGAAAGAACGGAGGCACCCAGTTATGGAAGAAGTACTGGATGAAACGGAGCACATACTTGCTCGGGGGAATATGGAGTTGCCTCTTAGCTTATGTTTTGCAGCAATGAGAGGCGATGATCTACTATTGCACCAGCTTTTGAGACGCGGTTTAGATCCCAACGAAGTAGATAAAGATGGAAGGACGGCAATGGTAGGTCACTTTGTACTTGGAGATTTCCTTTCCATGGTCTCCTGATTCTTCATTTGTTACTCCGCATGCAACAGCATATTGCAGCATCTATTGGAAGTCAACATTGCGTGACCCTTCTTCTAGAGTTCGGAGGAGATCCTAACATCAAAGGTACTCTTACTTCATTGCCCTTTCAGAACCACTTTTGTTTTGATATTGAAATTTTTTTATTACTTGGAGCATTTCAACACCAATTTTGATTGGATATTAATGAGATCAGCACCGTGTCCAATTTCTGTCTAGCACCTAGTTCTAGCTGTACAATTTGCACCAATCTTATCGATATTTTGAAGAGATGTGGCTGTAGTTGTGACAGTATTTGCTATGCAGATTCTGAAGGAAGCGTTCCTCTTTGGGATGCCATAGTGGGGAAGCATAAATCCATAATTAAGCTACTTACAGACAATGGTGCAACGATTTCATCGGGCGAAGTGGGCCATTACGGTTGCACTGCTGTTGAGCAAAACAATCTAGAACTTCTCAAAGACATAGTCAAGTATGGCGGGGATGTAACACTGCCCACCAGCAATGGAGCTACTCCTCTTCACACGGCTGTATCTGAGGGGAACATCGAGATAGTTCGGTTCCTGTTAGACCAAGGAGCCGATGTTGATAAGCCTGATGTATATGGATGGACCCCAAGGGCTTTGGCAGATCACCAGGGCCATGAAGATATAAAGCTTTTATTCCAAAAAAAAGGAGTTGTCACCACCTCAAATGGGCAAGGGTTTGGATATTCAGATAGTATCCCCAAGAAACAGGAGGTGCCGCATCTTGCCAAGTATGCAAGCGAGCCCTTGATACCTTCATCCTTTGGCAAGCACTCGAGTGAATCCTCAATCCCTTCATTTGCACGGGAGTCCATGCCAACCATCACAGAGGCTAATTGGTCAGACAATCGACGTCGCCGGAAAGCCAACAATTTTCAGAATTCTCTTATTGGGATCATGTCAGCTGCAAATACAGGTATGGAAAAATTGCTCCTTTTATTTCACATATCTCCAGCCTTTTTGAGTAATTTTTGGTACTTGCATACGATATCCTCAGTCAAGGACTTCGAAATCACTATGATGATTAGTTTAATATGACAGACCAACAGTGAAACGGGTTAGATTAAGCAAAAATATGGAGTATCTTATTAGCTTATCAGCATTGTTAATTCCCTTTGATAGTTTAGTTGGACATGAGAGGCTCAAGCAGCGAACTTGACGTTGGATTTCAGGAGCTTAAGAAAGATAAATCTATATTTAGACTTCTGCATAAGTCTCTGAGTTGTTCTTAGAATTGACATATCATTCGTGGAGATTGTCTCTGATTGCTCAGGCACGAATCTGACAGCATACATATGGCATTATACAACTAGTGATAGAAAATGTCTAGAAAATGTCGGCTGCGTACTGGCGAAATTTCACAGACTAGTCTTTATCACAAAGTTTGAATTCTTTGCAGGTGAGAAGGACATTATTTCATCTCCTGGAAAGTTTGTTAATTGGAAATTAGGCAACCCCCCGGTTCGTGTAACGCTCAGCTGCCGAGAGAAGGGGAAACTCGCCAGTAAGCTTGTGCCGCTGCCAGAGTCAATTCAAGAACTTCTCCAAATCGGTGGTAGAAAATTCGGATTGAATTTTACGAAAGTTCTGAGCAAGGACGGAGCAGAAATCGAAGAGATAGAGCTTGTTAGGGATGGCGATGTTCTTATTCTGGCTGCTGAAGATGGAGATGATAACTCACAACTACCAAGAAAAAAAGAGTCAAAGGATACAGATTTCCTCCCTAATTGAGATCTTGAGCTTAAGGGTGCAGTAATTGATGGTGTGATTTGAAGGTATAACGTTTTTCAGGTTTTCGTCTTGTTTTCAGAATTTCTTCCATGTGCTCCTCCTATAGTTGAGAGTATACATACAAGGGGGGAACCAAAAGAAAGGAAGGATTGTAGTGAAGATATATGGCTTACTTGCTTTACAGTTTTGGAATTAAATGCCATGGAGCGGAGCAAAAGTGTTGGAATCAGCTCCCTGGGTGAAGCTTGAAATTTTGTTTGGATGATTGTACTGTGGATAAACTTAGCGAACATTCTTCCCGGTCAATTGTAACTTAATACAGATATAGAATTAAACGATACAGGATGTTTTTGCCAACATTTCCTCTTCCCTTTTTCCCTATCAATTATCGTACATCCATCTTTTTCCTTAGGATGAAGTTGAAGGATCTAGATCAGACACTTCAAATAGAACCGTGAATGAATTGTTTGGATGCGTTGCCACGGAGATGCAGCTTAGATGTTTTACTAAGGTTATTCAGTTGGTGTCTGTAGAACCGCCCGAAAGCCTTTCTGCTTTTTGAACATCAAACACCAGCATTTGCATCAAAGAGCTCAGACATTCTATTAAGACCAATAATGCTTGCACAAGCTAAATCCTGTCTAAATATCACACCAATACTTCCACTTTTTAACCCTTGTTTCCTCCCCTATCTCTAGTTCCCCTTCAAATCTATATTGTAAAATTCTGAGTAAGGAAAACAATTTTCCGTTAGGTGGTTATGTGGAACACCGCTTCAAGCGATCAGTACTTCACTTTTTGGCTTTTTCTTCAACTTCTTCCCTTTGGCCTGTATATACTCTTGTCAACAGTCTAAAAAGAGGAACTCGAACTATGCTATTTGATGATATTGGCAAATTTATCTGAGTATCATGCCCGAGAAGCGTCTTCTGAGTGAACCTACAGAACCAAAAGCCAGTGTGAGTGCAATAGAACTAAAGAAACTGACGATCCAATCAGAGTGAAAGTTTTGGCTCCTCACACGAAAGAGCATCTCTTCTTTGAAGCTCACAGTTCTGAGCTTCAACTCGCCTCTACTTGTTGTCATCTCGTCCAATATCTCGGCATCATAGAAGTCTTCGTCGCTCTCCTCATCACCAGAATCAGATGGTCTTATGTCCTGTTATGCATTGAACAAATGTTTGATTCATTACAAAAGTGAAAATGTTTGGAGCTCCGACAAAGAAAATATTTTGGAAGACAGATTCCACAAAGCATTTAGTCGTGTTAATTGTTCATGACATATGGGTAGGTATACCTTGAATGAGAGGCTTCGACTGCGGTATGGGGTGGCAGCGATTTCCTCATACTCAGCAGCGTCTAACACCTGAAGATGATTGTGCTCAAACAGTTTGGGAAGAATGTGCTGCCTTATGCTTATAAGAAGGAAGAACGGCAAGGGGAACAATATCCCAGCAATAGGCACCCATGTCACCCCAAAACAGATGAGAAAATACACAAATTGGAAGAGCGTAAACACTGCGATGGATTTGAATGGTACTGATTCGATAAATGAAGCATGAACTCCTTCCAGAACTCTGCTCACAGAAAGGAAGGGTAAGATCAGGACAGCATAATAAAGACCTGCAAAATCATAGACAGTAAAAGCATGATATTTGGAGTATTGTAAGGCGATAGGTTGAATTTTTTAGTGCATATTACATATTTTCCACTCTCAAACATCACCACTTGCCTTTACTTGAAGCATAGTTAACTTGCAAGCAACATTTTGGTCACCGCATCAAATCAGTTTATTTAGTATGAGAAACTTGTAAGGTGCACACTTACTTGTATCGTCGACCAGGGGTGATGAAGAGAAGCAAAATCCTTTCCCAGAACTGATTTCCCGGTAGACTATCGATAGCCATGTAGGCAAAGTAACCCCAAAGAACTGATGTAGGCATTAGTTTAATGACAGGTACCGCACATACTGATATTCCCACAAGGCATGACTGCAGCAGGTTGCTCATCCTTTGCTCATTGACTCTCACAGGCAAGTGGGCGTCGATGTACTTCTCAGGGTCAAATTTAGTGTTTCCGTCTCCTCCATCATCTGCTTTCAAAACCGCCTCCTTAAGGTCCTGCAACTCCTTAACTGTGGAAGTGAACTGCAGACGATATCCACTGCACTCAATGCCTAGTACAAGCTGTGCCTATTTGCGCAAATGGAGAAAACCATGCGTGCTAATGGAGCTTACAGTTGGAGTCCTGTCCATTTCAATGAACACTTCTTGCATCTTTCCATAAATCTCGGAATTGGTTGCTTGTTGCTTCATGCATTCCTTTGCACTCTGAACCATCCTCTTTCGAATCATCTGCACAAAAGCTCCATTTAACCACAGTTATGGGGGAAAAAAGATGCTTACATTACCACTAAAGATAGAACTTTCTTAATATTATTTCCGAACCTGCTTATTGAGAACAGCTAGACTTTTAGTGTGCATAGGAGACTGTGGTAGTACTCCATTGGAAGGAGGAAGTCCGAGTAATCCACATAGCAACGTCTGAAATCCAATAAGATAGCCCCTAGCAAAACGTTAGCCTGAAATCCTATTTTAAAGGAAATTGGCATGATCAGTTGCATAGTTACCAATAGTCCGAGCAAAAGGATGTCGTAGTGGTAACCCGACGGTTTCTTGAGATTGAACTCCTTCTGTTGAGCCATTTGTGAAGCCACGCTGTGGTCGAAGAAATAGAGCCCTGCTATCATCAGTGCTGGTATAAAAGCAGCGAATATGTATGTCGGAGGAACTGTCGGCATATCCTGCAAATTGAGGTACAAAGGTATTGAATTTGCTTGAGGAAGGGGGAAAAGAACTCAGATACCAGTCTTACTAGTCTTCAAAACCTATGGGAAAATGTATAGCAGCCTATGTAGATATCTTGATACTTAAGGTGCAGTGATACCAAGATTCAAGAACTAATACCTTAATTACTGTCCAATGGTGCAGAGAAGCAGGTTCCCAGGGGAGTGGACAAAATAGTCTTCTTGGAACTCCATCAGGAACTCTTTTTGGAACAGCAAATGACAATGCCGTCCAAGTAAGGACCATAAGAGGAACGCCGTAATCAGCTATGAATCCACGGAACCATCCTGATGAACAACAGAAGGACAGGGAAAAATGGGTAAAAAGCCCCAAAAAAAAGGAAAAAAAGAAAGAACCTTAGAGAGCAACATATATTTAAAAAATAACCAATAAAAAACGTTGAGTTTGTGTACCAGTGCTATATAGCCAAGACCTTGCCTTTCTGCTCTTGAGAGCAGTATAGAGGAGGCCGATAGCAAAGATAATGGCAAGCAATCCATTTGTATAGAGCCATTGGAATTGATACTTCTCCAGACCTGGGTTGTCAGCTTTAGGGATATTGAATTCACTGATTAATCCCTGTTGAAGAGGTACTTGTAAGGATTAATTATTGCCAATTCATTTAGTTCTGCTCCAGCTTTAGCAGTTTTTGAGCTGCATATAAGCTATGTGGTACCTTGATGGCCTGTTGAATGAAGAGAACCGTGATCAACATGCCAAAGAGTTCCCCTGCAATCCTGGTGAATCTAGTAATGACCGTGCAGGCATTGAATATGGCGAGAAGAAATAGCAGCAATGCCGTCCATACACAGACCCTGCAGTAAACGCCCTACTGTAAATTGACCACACACACGTTCTGATTCATGACACTAACGTAAGCTCTACGTTATCATAAGAAATAGCATAACTTCAATTCCTTACCACCCAGCCCAAGCCAAATACAACTCTCTCCCAAGGTCCGACCTCCCTTTGGCAAAATTGTACAGGTAAGTGTACATGATAACAGTTGGTTCCGCAACCCCTAAGATCAGAAGAGGCTGACCACCGAAAATTGAGTGGATAATCCCGCATATAGCAGTGGAAGCTAAAGTTTCAACTGTGCTTAAACTGCCATCTAACATTCAGGCATAACATAAGTGCGTGATCAGCGTAAAAAGCATACAAGATCAAGGAAAACAAATGCGAATAAGTATAATCGGCGAAGGAATTTTAATCTCTCTCCTTAGCGAACTGCAATTTCAATAATGAGTGTGAGAATTGGCAGCTCACCGGTGTCTCGACTTAGCTGCTCCCCGAAGGCTATAACAGGTAGAGCAGAAGCAAAGAAGATATATGCTGTTGGTGCTAAAATCCTGAACATAAAGGGTGAAAACCACCATCAGCAAAAAGATCTAGAAATGTTCTCTTTTTACAAGGAGGAGATCTAATTTCCGAGGCTGCATAGTAGAAGCTTAATCAATCAAGAAAATAAAAGGTACCTCATGCCTGAACAAAATCCACAAGCCCAGTCCTGCTTGTAACATGCGGCTCTTCCTCTGACATCTTTGATGATCCCTTTGAAGGGGGTCTTGAGACTCTCCATTGCTGCTGCAATGAAAGACATCAAATGGGGTAATCAGAAACGCCGCCAGGAGAACATGGTGCACGCGTTCTTGAGATTCAGTAGCAAGATTGTTGAAGAAGAGAGAATGCTTACCCCACGTTTCTCTCTCTCTCCCTCTCTCTCTCTCTCTCTCTCACACACACACCCCACCGGGTAGCAGAGATTAACAATACTTGGAGGAGACAAGAGACTGAGACGGGGACTGATGTCGTTGCCAACCTCAGTCAAGTTCGGAGCTTTTCTCGTGTATTGCATGAATATATAATCGTAGTCCTCTCTCTCTCTCCCCCTCCGTGTGATATTTGCGCGTTTTCCATAGCTGGACGCCCAACAATCAACAGAGAAATGTGTTTTGGCTTCTAGTGATATGCTTCACGGAAGGAGGGTGTTAGACACTCAAAAGGCGTTTCTTTTGGCCCCCCATAAGCCCATCTTCCTCACAAAGCAAAACAAAGACTTGCTTTGCCCCATCGAATCATAGAAAAACCGTGATATATATCAAAATGTTATCAACAGTCGCTACCGATCCTCGCAGAACAAATTTTGATCGAGAGACTAGTATATTTTGCATTCATAAAGTTCTTTGGAAACTCTTTAACTACTGTGCAAAGTGGGGTCTTTGCCTTTCCATACTAGGTGATTACATTAGACGCGTCATTTGAGATACATTGCCCATGATGTTAGAGAGCAAGAAGTAAAAAGACCGACGTCAGTACCAGGAACAGCTTGCCTAACATTTCTAAGCGGAGCCAGAATGAAAGAGATGGTTCAGCAACACTCTTGGCTGGCGCAAGCCTGTAATATCAGCTGCTTTCACTTCATTTTAGTGGCCGGTTGACCCCACAAACTGCCACGAAAAGATGGCAGGAGGGAAGGTAATAATGCCAGGCGATTCACATGCCTCTTCGCATGTGCCGGGCATCATCTAGACAAATGAAGCACGAAAGCCGCCTGCGGTCGAGAAATTTAAGTAATCAGAATCATCTGGGAATTGAAAGGTTAGCGAGAGTTTGTCTAATTGTTCGTACTTCTGATCGTCGTCCTTTGAGATTGGCCGGGACAAAGTAATTTTCCATGGCGACGTTGATTTCGTCCACATCATACTTTGTGTTACTTTCGAGGGGCTTAATTGGGAAAATTCCTACGAATACGCGGACTTAAGTGAACTAATCCCAACTGCAAAGGTTGCATCGAGAAGATAAAATGAGTTCAATCAACTATGGACTTAAGCATCAAGTATTGCGATTTTATCAATCTCTTTTCTCTATTCAATCGTTCGGTAATCCCATTGATTTCACATGTTACTTTCTTGCAAGTAATGTGATGTGAACTCACAATAAATCGCGGACGCAGAACGAAGCGGGAATACCTCGTATGAGAGCATGCTCCAATAATATTCTGATACATCCAAGAAGATTTCATTGTTGTTTCATTGAGGAAGGTCATGAATTAATCACATCATTGTCTTTAACAGTGTCTCTTTGCAATGCCAGCTAGTGATGGCACAAGGGTCTCTGCAACACATGCCAAAACCTTCTAGATTGGTTCTTCGTCTTCTCCTGCACGAACGAATTGAAAATGTTGCCCTAGATCTGACAAGATTCGGACTCATTTGTAGCTGTGAAATATAGCGATCATTACCTGTTAAAGTGAACTCACTCACCCCTTTTGTTTTCTCGTGCATTTTTGGCCGAGCAGAGAGCATTAATGAAGCAACCTTACATGGAAACCGAAAGGGAAAACCAATTGTGTCATTAACTCTAGGGAAATGTAGATGTCATATTGGCCGAGCAGGGGACATAAATGAAGCAACCTTAAACCAAGAATGTCATTACCTCTGGGAAGATGTAGATACCATAAAATCAGAAAGTTGCCGAAAAAAGGCGCACTTGTAAAAGGCGATAACGTGTAAAAGAGGGAAAAGTGCTTTTATTTCCCGGTCGAAATTAGAGGTGTGCATGATTTGGACTGGTCCGATTCGCCCTCAGAATCGATAACTGGATCGACTAGTCCTAAGACTGGACCGATCAGTGTAGTTCCTAGTCAATCTAATGAGATCAGGAAAATTCTAAAAAAATGTCGAATTTCTTTGTTAGTTTTTTTTTATATGGAAAGTGTCTTTTGGTAAAAATGAGTAAAGATTAAAATTTCAAAAATTTAAGTTTGATTCTTTTTACTTTCTTTACATCTTTATTTTTAATAAAACATGAAAAATTTAATCAGTCCAGCCCAATCCGGTCCGATCCATTTGCTCTGCCGGTCCACGCCCACCAGATTTCAAGAAGGACGTCCACGCCATCATCTGGCACGCAATCTCGCAGCCCAGCTTTGGAGTTCCCATCACTACTCAACCAAGTACGAAATCGTTTGGAGCCACTTATCGCGTACGTACGTACGTGGTTTGTTTGCAAAACAAATTAGAAAAATACCTCTCTCATACCGAAAAGATACGAATGATAGTAACATGCTAAGAAGTGCATTTCCTTAGGTCGAAAAGATATGAACATTCGTCGGTTATTTCATTGTTATTTTTTAATCTTGAATTTACAGGAAAACAGCCATAATTGTTGTGTTCTTTTCATTCAATTGTATCTTTTCGAATTACTTTGTCTGTTTACAAATGAAAGGTTTTTGTCTCAAAAAAGGGTACACCCATATTTTCAATTGTTTTCTTATAATTTTTATTTGAGATATATTAGAATTGTTATTTGATGTTCTCGTTAAGAATTTTTGTCAGAGACCATTCATAATATTGCAAAGCAAATAATTCCTTAAAGAGAATGTAATTATGTCTCAAAACTTGATTTCATTATTTTCCCAATCTCGAGATTGATTTCCCAACAATATATGTCTCCTAGAATAGTACGTTCCATAGATTTCATTATTTTTTTTTTGATTTTTTTCCAGCCGTTTGATTTAGATTAGACAGTTGAAATGTGACTTATATCACCCCTGACTTAAATTAGAGAATATTCCACACAACCTCGCCGTCACCTTGGCGCTCGCCTATATGTTGACACACATTGTCTACCTCAAATTTGTTGCGGCTTGTCACAAAGCCACCATCTCTCTCTGTCTCACCACCACTGTCGATCCAAACGACCCAAGATCCAGGCTTGAGTTGAGCAGGAGTCTCAAATGCCGGGCATGGCCGAACTCCACCCAAGCGAGCCAGCCCTATTTATGAGGTCTGGCTGGAGACAAGCCCGAGCCAAGATTGAGGATTGACTCAAGCACTAGTCTTGAACCCCGGGCTCGGCCGAACTGGACCCCGGCAAGCGAGCTGAATGCGGTCTGTTGGGAACAACTGTTGGGAACAACACCAGCTCTACATGACAGGACGAAAACTTCCATTCCTTATCACCCAGCCTATGTCAAGTCCAAATCTCTCCCGAAGTCCGACCTTCCCTTGGCAAAATAGTACAGAGAAGCGTTCATTGTAAGAGTTGGTTTCGTTACTCCTAAAATCAAAAGAGGTTGGCTAACGAAAATCAAGTAGATAATCCCGCATATAGCGGGCGAAGCTCGTGTCTGGACTGTGATTAAACTGTGATCTAACATTCAAAACAAAACGACATGACTAGCGTTAAAACCAGACAAGATTAAGGAGACAAACAGCGAAAAAAAAAGCATCAAAAAAGGAATTCCTATATCTCTCTTTAGTATATTGTAGTTTCAATATTGAGTGCGAGAGTCAACAGCTCAAGGTTGTCTCCCACTTAGTTGCTCCCCGAAGGCTATAACAGGTAGAGAAAAGCAAAGTAGATACATACTCAGACGGCATTGTCAGAAACAAAATCAATCAAGAAAAATATACCTCGTGCATGAACACAACATGGCGTACGGATTCATGAGATTCAATAGAGACATTGATCCACTGTCGAAGAAAAGATCTCTCCGGGGTAGAAGAGATTAAGAATGCTTGTAGGACACTGGGACTGAGACTCTGACTGCAGTTGTCGCTGAGGCGGAGTTGGATGATCAGCAGAGTCAGTGGATTTATGGTGCTTTTCTGCACTGGAAAGAGAATGGTGTCGTTTCCAATGTTTTCGTTGCTGAGGGTTGCGGTCAGAGATGGAAAGACAGCAGGCCTGAGCCATATTAGCTGGGCCCATGATCAGCCGACGGGCCCATGATCCATTGTTTTTCTGGTCCAGCTTCCACGTCTAGGCCCACTAGATTTCGCGAAACAGTCAGCAGCTGGGGCGAGAAAGCAGCATTCTAAGGTAGGATCAGGGAAGAAGACAAACAAAAAATTGGAAATCGGAACTGAACTTGGCTCCGCTCGCCTCGATGATTGCGAGAGCATTGCCCAAGGCTCGTGTAAACGATCTGCAACATCTGTTCCGTCGTCGGCTCAACGAGTGTGTGGAGACTCTTTAACACGATTCACACGTTCCGAACCAAATATTCTCAAGTTATAATATGAATAGAAGGTGAACAAGATGACCATATAAATTCAATTTTAGGGTTTCTATAATACTTTAGAATATTCCTAGGGACGTTATGGGTAATTTGCACTTTTATTCTAGAGAATTCTCGTAATTAATGAGGTGAATTACCGATAATGAGATTGAATCTCCACCGCTAGATCAACGGGGGTCTATGGTTGTGATTGGAGATGTTGAGATTTATATATAGAGAGCTCGTCTCTCTCTGATCTGTATCATCCGAACAATCCAACACAGAATTAACAGAGGTTCTCTCCCAAAAAGTGAGTGATCGGCTGAAGGGGAAGGTTAGGCTCAAGCTTCTGTATCAAAGCTCCCGACACGCACCTATTGTCTGGTAATTTTCAAGCTTTTAAATCTTCGATAATTGTCTTATGTAAATGAATGTCAGACAACCTTTACAATTTTGGCCTCACGATGTTCCTACTACTCCATTAATGATCCAGCCTGAATCTCATCTATCAGCGCTCCCACACGATCATAAAAAGATAAGGAGACGATGTCAAGTCAGTTTCCTATCACTGAAGGCATAAAGCCAACTCCATCAATTAGAACGAGAAGGTTCTTCCTTTTGGGTTAGCTTTTAGGTAGGATGGTGACTGATTGATTCATATAATCCCTTTTGAGAATAAAAGCAGGGTGATATCTAGGGTTTGGACATGCATAAATGGACAGTGTATGGAAGCGATTTACGTGTTAATGATGTGTATAATCCCCAAATCTGATAGTCTCCTAATCCTTTATGATAATTCCACCTCTCGGAATAGACCTTATTCTTTATTTTGCAGAGAATAATGGTAGAAATATGGACAATTAAACTGTATATATAACCCAGCAAATCAAGAAATGAAAATTGGAATGAGAGTAAAGATTTTTACGTTATTGTAGATTACTTTCCGATTATGTTCGGAATAACAATTTGCCGATAATTCCTTACCAAAAAAAAAAAAACTTTGCCGATAATAGATAAGAGAAAGAGAGAGTTGTTTTCCATCATCAATTCTTGCATTAAATTGAAAACCGTTACAAATCCGATACAAATTTAATACGGCGAAGACTGTTACAAAGAGGGAAAATTGTTTACAAATTAATTAATTATACGGTGGCAGATTATATTTTTAAACTTTTAATGGCGCTAATTTAGTTCTAAAATTTTTCATGATTTGTCAATTTATACTAATTTTTTTAACAATTTGTCAATATAGTATTCTGAGTTCAACATTGCTGCTGCTATGTGGGTTCTTCTTCATCATGTTAGAAGCTAATTTTTCCAGATTCGGATCATCTGACTTGGGTGATCCGTGACTTGGGAGTGAGGTGGGGCGAGGGCCGTCCCATTTCAGATCGGACGGCCCTCCATTATTAGGAGAAGTCTTTTTTTTTTGGGTCATGTTCTCGAAACGGATCCCCTGACCTTTTCCCATCCCGGATCGGAGAAATGCCTTCGGTGGGTAACATGTACTGTATCTACTCAATTAGTCAATGAATCTTCGCAATTCCAGGTTGATGAATTGAAGCTCGGCAGCTGAGTTTCCTCGTCTGCACGAACTTGGAACTCCCCGAGGACCAGATTCTCCGGCTCTCGCAGGGTAAATTGGTTCTTCATGCCGCATGTGTACATCGAAGCTCATTGACTTTGCTGCGCACGTTCACATGTCAAAACTGGCGAAAAAAGTCTAAAAAGGATGGACAGATGACGGAGCATTTTTTGTCTCGTTGCACTCAGGCGTCACGTTGGCCTTGCAGATCTTTCCAGAGCAATGAAGCCCTCCGGCATTAGCACGCCATTTTTCTCTCTTTCTCTGCTCGCCGTTCTTCTATCGGCTATGCAGCCTCGTCTCTCGCATGCCGATGTCGGCACTGCCGCTCGCTACAGTCCTCCATACACTCGTACGTAGAATCTCTCTCTCTCTCTCTCTCTCTCTCTCTCTCTCTCTCTCTCTCTCTCTCCAGCACACGAGTTTGACATCATTATGTTTTAGCGACGGCCTGTTTCGGCAATGATCCGGCACAGTTCCCGTCGAGCAACCTCTTTGCAGCGGCAGGTGAAGGGATATGGGACAACGGAGCGTCGTGCGGGAGGCAGTACCTAGTGCGGTGCATCAGCGCCTCCGTCTCCGGAACCTGCATTCCCAGCCAGACCATCCAAGTACGGATCGTCGACCGTGCACTATCATCGACTTCACGTCCCTCGAGCAGCGGCGCGACCATCGTCCTCTCGACGACGGCGTTCGGCACCATCGCAAAGTCGTCCGCGGCGGCCATCAACGTCGAGTATCAACAGTACGTTCCTTTCCTCACCTAATTGGTTGTCTTTCGATGGAAACTAAGCGCCCATTGATATTAACGAAACGTGAAACGAGTTCAGAGAGAGAAACCCAAAGCTCACCCGGTTTCAACGTCGATAAATCTCTAACATGGTATGTCTAGACCTCCCTTTTCCAAGAAATGGAAATCGTCCTGATTCTTGTCGAACTGAAGTTGCACAGTTCTGACATTTTTGGCTAAGTGCGGCTGAGCAAGCGACATGAATGCAAGCGGTGCAACACATGTCGTCATCTCTGACGAAACACACACTGTTTATCAAACTGGAGATTGAATCCGTGGGCGATGACACAATGAATACATGGTTTTTTTTCCTGAGGTCAAATGGGAATTGAAGACTGCTCTGATTTTTTCCGGCGTGAATCTCATCAACTAGAGGTGGCAAGCGCTTGTCCATATGCCCTTGATGACACATTCCCCTCATCCATCGTCAATGCCGAAATCTTCTTCTTTACAACCGTGATGAATTGAAAAGTTTATAGTTTCATTTTATGTGTTTTATATGGTGTAGATTGTTCTTAGGTGTTGGGACGATGAAGACAAAGTGATGACGAGGTGCAAAATTTTGTTTTCTTTTTGACTTCTTTCTTGGCAGGGTTTGAAGGGCACGCACGCATTTGAGCTGGTCAACCAGTCGACAAGTCTTTAATAATCGGGAAATTACTCAGGGCATCTGTTGGGAATGTCCTGAACCCCACCTTGATAGATATGTTTAAGAAAAAATAAAGAGAGCATAGTTCTATTCACCTTTGATTTGACGATTAGAATTACATTCTCTCAAATCAATAGTGTATAAGGCTGCTCGTGTAACTTTTGTTTGTCTTACATTGACGGTGTATACTCTGGTTTCTCTTTATTTAATTAGTGGTAGCCATATACAGGATCTACTCTATCTAATGATCGAGGTGATTATTAATACATATATTAATACGTATGGCATACTCACTAAGTACTTTCTCCTGTTAGAAAATGAGAAGAAGCTTACTCCACTGACATTATTGTTTTTCGTTTCCTCTTTTGCCGTAGTATGTATGCCCGATGTGAACTTATGGATAGTCAACTTTCATCAAACCAATTGGCTCTCTCTCTCTCATCGTGAAATTTGAGGCAAGAAAAGATATAAACATGGAAGCTCGTTTCTTTCGAGAAAAGTGAATGATCTGAAATTTTTTTTTCCAAAAATGATTATTTTTATTACTTGAAATAATTAATTAATGAAAAGTATTTGAGCTAATATCATCAAAAATACGAAGCTGGTGCACCCTTGTCTCATTTTACCCTAGACTATTTTTCTTTAATTACAAAAACTCCTACACTGATAAGCTCATACCACATTTATCCCAAAACAATTTTTTGGGCAACAAAAAATATAATTGATAAATTTGTGTCATATTAACCCTTGATTATATTAAAAATAAGATGTTTTTGGAGAAAATGTGGCACAAGTACATTTAGTTTGAGATTTTTTTTTTTGTGGATACGAAAATTAATTTGTGGTAATTGTGACAATGATGCTTCAATTTAAAGTATATGTTGGCAAGGTCCTCAGTTTGGGACTTTTTGGTGATACAAAAATTAGCTATACAATAAAAGTTGTACAAATGTACAGCTTGAGATTTTTTGTGCTATTAACCCAAAGTATATATAATTTTTATAGCAATTTATGTATAAGTATTATTTTTCATTCATTCATTTTTATAAACCATACTTAAGATTATTTTAAGAAATATTTTTTCAAATTATTTATTCTTTAAGAAACAAGCACACTCCAGATTCACCAGCTTGAACAAGCATACTGGCCAATTCATTTATATTTTACTTATCTTTTATAATATTGTAATTCATTTGAAATGTCCAATATTGTTCATGAGGTAAGGAATTAAATATGAAGTGTATAAAAAAGTACTCATCCATGTTCATTCCCAAAGTCCTTAATTTTGCTGCTAAGTTTGTCATTTCAAGTACATGCTCATGCATAGTACGTGAACCATCATATTTTATGGTGGTTAAAGTACTCATTAATATACCGGTAAGTGACTTATCAGCAGTTTGAGAGTGCTCTTCCACAAATTTCATAAAACTCCTTAGTACTATCAGTTTTGGGAACAATAGTCTTTAAATTGTTTGCAATTGTTATTCGTATAAACATTAAGCTTATTCTATTTGATCTTTCACAACCTTTATGGAATAATTTTTCATTATTGCTACTTTCATCAGTAATAGCAATGAGTTTCTTAACTAAAAGTGCTAAATTAAGACCTAGGACACCTAAGTGAATTGGACTTATTCACACCAATAAGAGAAATTCATTCTATTGAATAAAGAAACAGACAAAGCATGTGAATGCAGAGAAATAGATACAAATACTGTAAATTTACAATGAGACACTCACACTTTCGTGCTTTGATAATATCATGTACTCAGATTCAAATCAAACAATATATGTACATCATAGTTTTCCTTGGGGTGATCCTATGATATACAAATATACATTAAACTATAATGATATCTATTCTAGAAACAAAAATCAGTTTGATAACGAAAAAAAATTTGTTTCTGTTTCTGCTTCTATTTCATTTTAAAATAAAATTTTCATTTTAGAGTTTGCAAGATGTTCATTTCTATTTTTGCAAGATGTTCATTTCTATAAACTTTAAATGCTTATTATTTAGTGTAAAAAATTGACAAATTTCATTACATTTTCTATTATTGTGTAACTCTTAATTCACTTTAGATGCGCTGATCTCCTTGTTGGAAGTGGTACTTGAGCAAAAAGAATAAATTTCAACCTAAAATAACCTTACTAGAAAAATAAAAATTCTTTCGGTTAGATCTTCCATCGTTTAAAGATATCTGTCGTCTAATTAGTGGCTAGAGACAAATGACAAGCCTCTCATGTATAAGAAATCCGATCTCATCCAACAAAAGAAAGAGATCCAATGAAGCAACCAAATGTCATTTGAGATAAGAAATCATCAAATACAATCTAATGAAAATACATTACAAAAGTCGAGATGTGGAGAGTTAAAATTGTAATAAGTTTGCATTAATTGTGTATATAATGTGTAATTCAGTAAGAGAAACAATTCATGGCTTTCTCATTTTGGAATAAATTTATGTTTTTGATTTTTTGGCCAAACATATTTCTGGAACAGAAACATATTCTAGAACTAGAAAAAAGAAAATATTCTATCAAACGGATTTTTGTTCCAGAATGAGTCTTGGAACAGAAAAATTCATTTTGAAACAGAAACTACGGTGAATCATGCACACTCGTAATTGCACCATTTCATATAAATGTCACTTCTCGAATAGTCACATATTCTCATAATCAATATTTATTTTAGCGTTTACAATGATATTAAACCGCTGAAAATATCATGTGGACCATGATTATTCTTACATGCGCACCTTGAACTTCAAAGAAAGAAAAAGCAGAGCCAGAGCAAAGTGTGTCCTCAAGCATTATATCATCATCTTCAAGCACTTGAAGGGTCTACTGCCATGGGAGTGGAGAGCCAGCAAGGAAGTGGGAGATGAGAGAGAGAGCTCTCTTGGGCTGATAGCTCGGCACTTCATGCCCGGCTCCTCGCACCGTCGCAAACGTCAAGTCTCCCTTGTACACTTGAACATACCCTCCGACCTACATCCGTCGACGACGGCGCGGATTACTTTTCAGGTACCGTTGGTTTACTGAAATAGGCATTGAAACAAAAGAGCCGCCTCACCTCACCCCCAAGGAACCAAGGACGCCATGGACTCTTCATCGGGAGGCCCATCTTGCTAAGGGATCTCCTGGTCGAAGTCACCGGCACTACTCCATCCGTATCACCGCTGCATATTCAAATGTTTGTTAAGACATAGAGGTGAGCAAGTGGAACCGCCCGCCCGGGAACCGCCCGGAACCGCCGTTCTGGGCGGTTCCCGGACGGGCGGTCCGGTTCCCGGTTCCACAAAAAATGGAACCGGGAAATTCGGTCCGGTTCCCGGTTCCGGGGGTGGAACCGCCCGCCCGGAACCGGACCGGTACTTTTCAAAAAAAAAATTTCCAGAAACTTGGACGCCCGGAACCGCCCGCCAGAAACTTGGACGCCTAGTGGACGTCCACTGGACGTCACTGGGACGTCCAGTTTCTGGACGTCCAAACTGGACGCTGGACGTCCAAACTGGACTGGACGTCACTGGGACGTCCAGTTTCTGGACATCCAAACTGGACGTCCAGCACTGGACGTCCAGTGACGTCCGGGACGTCCAGACATCCAGTGTTCTGGACACTGGACGTCCAAACTGGACGCTGGACGTCCAAACTGGACTGGACGTCACTGGGACGTCCAGTTTCTGGACGTCCAGCACTGGACGTCCAGTGACGTCCTGGGACATCCAGTAGCGGATCGTGGACGTGGACGAGTGGATTTCCAGAAAATGCGACGAGTGAACCATGGACGTGCAATTATTTTCTGTTTTAAATTATTATTATTTTTCGCGTTAATTGGAACCGGGAACCGCCCGGGAACCGGACCGGACCGGCAAGAACCGGACCGGAACCGCCCAATCTTGTTCGGTCCGGTTCCCGGTTCTCCATAATAGGGAACCGGTTCCACCGGTCCGGTTCCCGGTTCCTAGGGGAACCGGGAACCGCCCGGGAACCGATCACCCCTATTAAGACATAACCCTCCTTCAATGACCGAACTGTGTATCTGTGTTTTTTTTTTTTCACCTGTAAACCCAGACACGGAGTCCGTTGGACATGAATTCTTGGAGGAGAGGGAGGACGGTGGAAGGGCTATCTCCCCAGCCCTGTTTAACAATGTTGCTGCACCCTTCCCAGTCGTGATCGAGCTTCGTTACGTTAGCATGAAGTGCCGCTTGCACATCTTCTCTATTCATGTACGCGTGCACGTAGTTGTCACTGCAGGGGTCAAAGTCCATGATCTTCGAAAACAAAACACAACCACGAAATGGATGACCAATGTAAATTAGAATTACAATTTCTCAAATTATCGTACAGGAGTGCAAAGTTTTGAGAGAACAGAAAAAGCAAATGGTATTGAGCTTACGTTGGTCTTCTTAGGATGAGAAGTGAGATTGGAAGAGAAGCATAAAGGGGCGTAGATGTTGTAATTGTCAACAGGACTAACATCGTTATCAGCATCCTGTGCGGCCGAAGTGCACTGGCTTACTTGACTAGTGGCATTTGGTGAGAAGTCGCAATACTTTTGAATTGCGTACCCTGTTTCGTCTGATATTAATGCATGGGTAGCAAAGAACTCATACATCCCTCTCAGGTCGGTTTCATAATTGATCACTGCGTTTCCAATCTGCATGGATGTTAAATTAATCCATATACATTTTCTGTTAATGGATTTGTCTGCCTATGCGAAATGATCGAGCAGATGTCACGAGTCATGGGGATGTGGGCTTCTCTAGGCCCAAGGGCTCCATTCGGCCATCGAATGATTAATCGTAATGGAGTATAAGAGATCGATTTTCAGATGCACCGGAATCAATGAACCCAAATTCTAAATTATGATATGCTGGATTAGTGCTATTTTGTAATGGTTACATAATACCGATTCGTCTATTAATGATACATTCATCGAATCACAACTTCACCTTCCAAAAGGACAGACGAAGAGCATCGCATGCCGAGTGTTCTGTGGCGAGATTAGTTACAGTACAATACCTACTACAGCAATGATGGTGCAGCATCCCCATTATCTATTTATCACAAGATGCAGCAATGGTACCAAATATTCCTCAAGTTGACTAAGATAATAAGCACATGCTTAGGTTTTAGTTAAGCTCCATCATAGCGAATGGAACAATTGAGTAGCACTTGTTCTATCTACTCATTGTGACAGCTAAAGAGATATGTCTATGTCGATGAGATTCAATGTGGAAAATAAATTTATAGCCAAGACGTGCATGATGACTTGCTGCTTTTGATCATTCATTAGAACGCAAAAAGTCAACGCAAGTTTAAAGCTTTTCCAATTGTCAATGCTCAGGCGTCAGGTGTTTCCTATACTTAAACACGCATGGTTCACGAAATTCAATATAGATAAAATAATATGCAGTTCACGAAGGCAACTTACTATAATCCCTTTGAGGTTGATAAGGGTCTTGTTTGCCTTCTTGTTGTAGTAAAGGATGTTGTAAGCGAGCTGAGGCACGTAATGACCGCCGTAGCTCTCGCCTGAAATGTAAATATCTCTGTTCTTGTACTCGGGAAACCTCTCCAGCCAATTTAGCAAGAACACATAATTGTCCGCCGCTGTTTTGCTGTCTCCGTTCGTGCTATAGTCCGACGTTGTGTTAGAATATGAAAAACCAACGCCAGCGGGAGACTCAAGGAACAACACGTTCGCAGCTGGCCTCGCAAAGAAAAGAAATTACTCCTCCTTGTCAGCGACAAGAAAGGGTGAAATACTGTTGCAAAGGAGACCACACTGTATATATTTTTTTTAAATTACCAGTATTCCACGCAAATTTATTTTTGTAAAGAGTCTTCCCATCGCTGTGGACTCGGAACGGTCCGAGTTCTTGCATTGCTCCATAGGCAAGAGATGAGCAACCAGGACCTGAAAAATCAGTACGTAAATTTAACTATTTGCTCTTTCAAACGCACCGGAAAATAATCTTTTGCTGATTTACAGCAAATGACATGCATAGATAACCAAAGAAATGTAGATAGCATGTTTGTCCTTGTATATGTACGTGGAAAATCAAAAGGATGGCAGCATATTCATCGGACCATTTTAAATCCATGAGATTCATTATCGCAAATAATGCATTTGAATGTTGGAATGACAAAAGCATTGAATAAGGTAGATTAGTAAATGACAAATCCTGATGATAATTTGTATTAATATACTTTGTCTATACACGGTATGTGAAAATGTGAAAGATATATCTGTCAATGTGACCACTTGCGGTGTTTCAAAAGTGATAGAAAGCCCATCATAGGTCCACAACATATAGAACATGCTTAGTTGTCGTGACAAAGAAATTTTCATTATCTCATTGTAGCATTAAGTACTTGTATGGACTGATCAAGTTGAGTTTCAGCCGAATATGACCCTGAAACTACTGTGCAATTATATATGTTGACCCTATAACCAATGATAAAGTCTTGAGTAAAGAGAAGAATGTACTTGCACTTAAAGAGAATAAAACTTTTCATTGCTTTCTAAAGCTGAAATGATGCTGGAGTTCAAGCGAAGTTGAGAAAACTGAAACACACACCTCCGTTAAGCCACAAAAGAAGTGGCATCAAGTCTTTATTTCTCGTCCCTTCAGCAAAATAATAGAAAAATGCTCGACCGGCTGATTCATCCACGGTGACATAACCACCATAATGGTTAAACTCCACCAACGGTTGTCCAGGCAAGCTTTTGATCCTATCTTTCTCCTTCAATCCTTCTTGATTATAAACCTTGGAGTTAAGAATTCCATATTGATCGCTTGCCTGAAAAAGGCTCGTGTCAATCCCAGCCTTCTCTGACTTCACTTTGTATAGAGAATCAAGAGCATCTCCTTGCTTCGTTCCATGGATATGAACAAGGGACGAGGAGATACATAAAGAAAAAAGAAGAAGAAAAGAGCGGGTTCTAGGGTGTCTCTCCATTCTCTTTGCTCTCAGCTTCTTCCTCTTTGAGATATATATATATATATATAGAGCGAGAGAGAGAGAGAGAGAGAGAGAGAGAGAGAGAGAGAGAGAGAGAGAGAGAGAGAGAGAGAGAGAGAGAGAGATTAGTGGTAAATTATTTTTTAGCTTCACATTCCACCATCCCGAATTGGTCCTCTACACAAGATCTTTTTTCTGGCCGGCAGAACTCTTTTTTTTTTAACACAATTAGAGTGCGTTTGGTAACGGGATGGCATTAACCGACAACGGGAGCTCGTCCCATCTCATTGCATTCAGGTGTCGCATTGGCCTCGCGTACTTCTGCTGATGATGAAGCTCTCCGGCATTAGAACGCCACTTCTCTTCCTGTCTCTACCCGCCTTACTTCTGCTGATGATGCAGGCTCGTCTCTGCAGTGCCGACGTCGGCACCGCCGCCCACTAAATACTTTTCTCCTGTTAGAAACTAAGAAGAAGCTTACTCCACTGACATTTTTGCTTTTTCGCTTCCTCTTTTGCCGTGTATTATGTATGCCCGATGGGAACTTATGGATAGTCAACTTTCATCAAACCAATTAGCTCTCTCTCTCTCTCTCTCTCTCTCTCTCTCTCTCTCTCTCTCTCTCTCTCTCTCTCTCTCATATCGTGAAATTTGAGATATAAACATCGAAGCTTATTTCTTTCATGAAAAGTTAATGATTTAAATTTTTTTTCTAAAAATGATTACTTCTACCACTTAAAATAATTAATTGATGAAATGTATTTCAGCTAATATCACCAAAGACACCAAGTTGGTACACCATTGTCACTACTCTAAACATTTTTTTTTACAAAAGTTTCTACATTGATACACTCATGCTACATTTATTCCGAAACTAATTTTTGCGTAACAAAAAATATAATCGGTAAAGCTAACCCTTGATTCTATTAAAACTAAGATGTTTTTGGAGAAAATGTGACACAAGTACATTAGTTTGAGATTTTTTTGTGATACAAAAATTAATTTAGAGTAAATGCAAGGTTCTCAATTTGGAGTTTTTGTTGGCAAGGTTCTCAATGTGGGAGTTTTTCTAATACAAAAATTAGTTTATGTTAAAAGTTGTATAAATGTATAGCTTGAGATAATCTATGGGAACAATTGTCGAAAAAGTTTTAAACTTTTTGTAACTTTACCGATTCAATCCTAAACTTTTTTTTTTTCGCTAATTCAGTTTTAAACCTTTTGGAAATTGCCATTTAAGTCATTCTAATGATTTTTTGTCGGAAAAAACCTACTTGGATGTCCAGTTAGCACCGTGTATCTAATGTGGCCCGATCGGTCGGTTGTCAATAATGATGTGGCAAAAAAAGACGTAGTTTTGACAGTTTGTCCCAAAATTTGCCCCAAAATCAAACAAATCCTAACTTTTCCCCAAAACTAGCGATTCTTCTTTCGCTGCATTTGCTTCTCCTACTTTTTGGTTCCCCTTCTTCTCAGTTTTCCTTCTTCTTGCGTTCTTCAACTAGCCTCTTGGTTTTCCTTCCTTCTTCTTGCGTGGGTTCTCTTGGTTTTCCTTTCTTCTTATTGCGTGGGTTCTCTCGGTTTTCATTCTTGTGTCGTTCTTCAGCTAGTGTTCGAATTGGGTTCTTCAATTTGGGGCAAGTTAAAGCACCAAAACTACGCCATTTTGACATCAGATGGCCACATCGACGTTGGCGACTGACCGATTGGGCCACGTTAGATACATGATGCTGACTAGACATCCACGTAAACTTTTTCTGGCGAAAGATCATCGGAAGGACTTAAATGACAAAGTTTCAAAAGGTTTATGATTGAATTAGAAAAAATAAAGTTTAGAACTGAATCAGAAAAAAAAAATTTAGAACAGAATAGGTAAAGTTGCAAAATGTTTAGGACTTTTTTGACAATTGTCCCATTTTCGCTATTAACCCAAAGTATGTTTATTTTTTATAGCAATTTATGTATAAGTACTTATATATTTTTCATTCATTCATTTTTATCGACGAATACTGATGATTATTTTAAGAAAATATTTTTGAAATGATTTATTTTTCATGAAACAAGCGCACTCTAAATTGACCAGCTTATTCTAACAAATCTGTTGTGAATTTTGATCCAGTTTAGGTAATGCCAAGTCATGCCCCCTTTAAAATTCGAGAGAGAATTAGTTGAAGTCATCTTATCAGTCATGCACCCGACGGTATTCGCCCTCCTTGGTTCTTTTCACATCCATCGGGGACCGCTGGATGGTCAAGGTTGGAGAAGATTTCCTCGATTGCTCATGTGCTATAATTTAGTATGATATTCGTTCAAACGCAATTGTTAGCATATATACGATTAGAAATTGTCTAAAAAGTCATACATCTATTACACTTTTATTAATTTAGACTTAAACTTTATAATTATGCTAATTAATTCCTAAATCTTTTAAAAATTTATCAAAACAGTCTATTCGACTAATTTTGATGATGAATCGTTGACGTGGACATTGAGTGTCCTACATGGCGTGGTCAACGCTTATGTGAATTTTTTTTTTATATTTTAACTTTTTGATTATTTATTATTTATTTACTTACTTTTGTCTCTCATTCTTCCTCCACTGGTCGACTAGCCTCGATGATGGCTAGAGGCTATGATTGGTGAGGGTCACCCTCGCGGTCTTAGGCTAGGTGACCCTCGCTAGGATCTAGGGAGGGGTGACCTTGGTAGCCTTGCCTACTTCAGTTGCTCGAGGTTAGCGAGGTCGCCCCTCGCCTACTTCAGGTGAGGTCAAACCTCACCCTCATTGGCATTTGGCAAGGGAAAGGCTCGCCCATGGCCAACGAGGTCGACCCTCCCCATATTCCTAGGAGGTTCACCTAGTATGAGGCTAGCAAGGCCCTTGCTGGTTCTAGCCTCTAGATTGTTGCCGAGCTGGACTATAGATAAAGGAAAAAGGAAAAAAAAGAAACAAGATATTAAATTATAAAAAGATATACATAAATTCAAAAAAATATATTAAAATGACTGCCACGTAGGATGGACATTGTCTATATCAATAGTTTTCAACTAAAATTGATAGGATGGACTAAATTAATACAAATGCAAAATCTTTAGAGCTCAATTGATTAAAAAAATGATTTTGACCGGATTAGCATAATTGCAATAGGTTTTTGATTGTTTTTGATGAGTCTCCCCATTTTGTAAAGTCTTTCATTATTTGAATTATATCGTCACATAGCATGCTCTATGGATGTGCCGATTGGGTTCATTCCACTTTCTTGTTGGAGCTTGGTATCTCGAATGGTTGACATTCCTAAATATTCGACAATGCCTCGCTTGACAGCTTCATAATCAATTAATCACATCATTTGGCCGGCATGGTCTGCACCAACTTCAATTTTTTGTGTGTGTGTGTGGCAAAAGTCATACCAAAATTTCATTTATTACTTCATATGTCACTCTCCAAGTCGATACAGAAAATACTCTTCAATAAGGAACCGATTACAGGAAGGAATGTTATGTCCTAGACGTGGAATACTATATACCGAGTTGAAACACCAATAGCTGCAGGCAAGGCCAGCTTCTGTTATTTACTATTTTCTGGACTTGTCCATGGATTCAGCCTGCCAGTGCGACGGCAAAAGAGTGGCTCAACGCAGGATTCCGTCTTCAGGCGGCAACAGCATGGAAACTCCAGAGATTAGAACAGGAGAAAAGATTCGAAGCTTCCAACCAACACCACACACTTATATATATATATATATAGTTTCAGGTCAATCGATAGAAGCTCGGATAGCTTATTGGAACTTGCTAGGGATCTTGCATAATCCCCTCTCAATGGCATAGCATCCTCGCTGTGTCCTCAGCAGTACCAGCGAGTGCTCACCATATGCCATCAAGAGTCAGCTCTGATATCACCTTGTAATGTCCTATGCCTTATTGACAACATTGTTCGCTTTGGGTCCCGTTGGCCCTCACGGCTTTGTTTTTCCTTGGTTTCACCATTCTCGAGGTCCTTCGCGGCAACTCACAAGTGCACAACCCGAGAAAACGCATTGTCTGTGGGTCAAGGGTGGAGTATCACATATAAGCTAGCCCATGATTTCCTCCTTAAGCGATGTGGGACATGGATCTTACACAAGCTTTCCTTAACCATACTCATAGAAAGCACGCCAAAAGGAGCCGAATTGTTTAATGCCACAACCAAGGTGTCCCAACTATTAGGAAGTGTTTCAAGTAATAGACATGATTGCAATTTATCACCAAAGTCAATCTCAAGATTTGTCAATTGATTTACAACATCTTGAAATTCACTTGAGTGTTTTGACATGCTACCTCCCTCTTTGTATCTCAAGTTCACAAGTCTTTTAATTATAAAAGTTTTATTTTGTGGAGTTCTCCTCTCATAGAGTTCTTGCAATTTCTCCCACAAAGAATCCGCTTTCTTTTCTTGGACAACATGATGAAACACACTATAATCAATCTATTGTCGAATAAACCTAACAGTCTTCCAATTCATTCATTCCCATTCTATATCCTTATCTCCTTTAGCCCCATCATCATCTATAGGATCAAACAAATCTTTACAATATAACATATCTTCCATTTGAGACTTCCAAATCAAGAAATTCGAGGCATTTAGTTTAAACATTGTACCGTTGGTGTCCTCCATAACTAGAATCTCAACCTGGAGCTCTGATACCACTTTATTGGGGAGAACTGGGCAACAATTCACCAAGAACTATGCCAAATGCAGGATCAATATCTTCCCCAAAACTAAATTGATCAAAATCGACTTAATCTCAGCAACAACCAGAAAATGCAACATCATAAGCAACAAAGCCAACAAACAACACCGATATTTAACGTGGAAAACCCAATGAGGGAAAAGTCGCAGACAGAAGAATACTCGGATACATAAAGTGTTTTTCTTTAGCCACACACTATGGGCTCAACATCACCAGGGAATAATATTTCATCACCACAAATGTGAATTAATATAAATTAAGTAAAAAAAATCCTAACTGCGATCAGAGATTTCGGAGGAGATTCTCCACGAACAAGACCCATCAACTTGTAGCCCTTGGTCTTGCGAACAACATACTGAGATTTGAATCAATTCCGTCAGCATTTGGCCTTTAAATGGGAACCGCAAAATTGCAACGTTTTCTTCCTCTCTCTCGCGGCCGTCTTTCTTTTTTGCTCCGTGGGACTTTTCACCAACGCAGCAGCAGCTTTCTTCCTCCTCTGGCTTTTATTTGACTTTTTGACTGTCTTTTTTAACGGGTCAGCTGGGCCCCCCAGATGAGATGGACCCGGCCAACAACAACAACAATGGCTTTCGGTACTATTGCTTAGTCATTCCACCACAGCCGTCAACGTCGAGTATCAACATTACGTACGTTCATTACCTCGCCTAATTGGTTGTCTTTTGATCGAAACTAAGCGCCCATTCAATAAAAACTAAACACGACACGAACTTAGTGAGAAAAAACCCGAATCCAAAATAGTTCAATGTCAATAAGCTCTAACGTGGTATACCTCGACCTTCTTTCTCCCTAAAAAAAGCTAATCTTCGTCGATTCACGAAGTTTGGCTAAGTAGCCGACAAGGGCAACACATATCCTTAGCTCTTATGAATGACGCTATGTTTATCAAGTACGAGATTGATGTTTTAAAGTTTTCGCTCGTGAGAGACGACGTAATATTGTGGTGAATTGAAGACTGCTACGATTGTTCCCGGCGTGATCCACATCGACTCAAGGTGGCAAGCGCTTGTCCATATGCCTCTGATAGACACGGACTCTTCGTCCTCTTATATCCCAAGGTCGTGCTTCACGACCGTGATGAACTGAAAAGTCAATAGTTTCATCTTACGTGTTCTATATCGAGTGGATTTATTTTTGGGTTTTCCATCGTTGAAGGCAAAGTGACAACGACGAGGCAAATTAATTTGACGTCTTTCTTGGCAGGGTTTGAAGGGGATGTACGCATGATATCAAAGCCACAAAGGTAAAATCACGAGCATTGATGGTTACCCAAATCGTCTCGAGCAAATATGTATCAGGACAACCGAACCTCTTAACATATTAAAAGAGCATTTCCATGTTAACAATTATTCTCACATTTATCTTAGTCTTATTTTCATCCGTCGAAGTTATGTCTCTAATCATTTATCTTACGGGTCTATTGTGACTGTATATGCTTGTATGCAACATCTGGCTCGCAACCGATGGGGTTGAAGAGAGAAAATGATGTGTAATGGCATTTAAGCTCCATAAATCTTGGAGAAACCCTTCCAAAGTCAAAAGATAAAGGCATTTAACATTACAATATATTCATGAATACGAGGTGGCAACATGAGATGCAGATGGAAAGTGACAACAAGCACAATCCCAGCATAAGTTAGGTAAACTATAATCCTTCAGCAACCGATTCGCTGGAAAGTGGCGATCTCGAGTCTTTCCTTATCAATAGAAGCAATCAAAGACCAATCAAGCTACAGTTTTGAAGAAAGGTTCGACAGTTTCATGAAAAAAAAAGAAGAAGAGTGGTCCACTTGGGCGTGTCTGTATAACCAACTGTTGTTGGAGTCTGTTGGGTCCTCGAATTGGCAACAATAAATGTAAAGAACCTTGAACCTCCACAACATATTAACTAATCAATTACGATTAATTGCATCGGATTTCACAGTTTTTCTTTTGCAGTTTCCCATCGTGACATGAGTTTGAAAGGAATTCAAAAACCAGTTATCTTTTTTATTTTTATATTTTATGATCGAGGAATCTGACATGGGTCTCCGTGCCCGAATGGCACCAAAGAACCACTTATCTTTTTATAAGGGCCAAAGTAATTAATTTTGGCTTTTTGACCCCATATTGCAGGTTAGATCTCTAATGATAGGTTTGTGGTATGTGAAGAATATACTGAAGTTAGTTTTTGCTGTAGGGACGATATACAAAGTAAGCGAACAAAAAGTGCTCTACATCCATTGTCCCCGTGTTATTGCCAACTTTATGAAAGTACTTAAATATTAATCTACACCTTCACCTAATGGCTTAACCTTTTAGGACAGTTGTCAGTAGTACTACAAAATCTTCACATGGTATCAGAGTAGGAAGTCCCGAGTTCAAATCTTATCATATGCCCCTTTGTCTCTCCAAATATTTCCTTGCAAAGTACTTAAATATTAATCCACACATTACCTAATGGCTTAAGTTTTTAGGACAATTGGCAGTGATCTTACAAAATCTTCACATGTAGGGGCCCACTTGATATGCCAATTGATGTGCTATCTAGATCCATTTGACAGCGGCATATGTTCGTTCAATGCTAGAAGCTCATACAACCAATTTCTCTACGGGGGGAAAAGAATTTGTCGTTTCTAATGTTTTCGTTGCTAAAGTTTGCAATTAGAGACGTAAAGAGAGCAGCCTTTGGCTGGTTAGCTGGGCGAAGTGCAATCTGTTCTGACGTCAGCCGACGAGCCCATGATCCATTGCTTTGCTGGTCCAGTTTCCACGTCCAGGCCCACTCGATCTCACGTCTAGATCCAATCTATCAGCCCCTTGGCGGCAACATCATCGGCCTAGCATTCGAATGTAGCGTCAGGAAAAAAAAAGAAAAGGAAATCGGAACTTGGCTTGGCTCCACTTGTGTCGATGATTCCGAAAAAGTTATTTAAGACTCGTGCAAACGAGACGTAAGTTCATTGGGTCATTGAGTGAATGAACATGTATAAGTGCTTACATAAGTTCATTGGGTCATTGAGTGAATGAACATATATAAGTGCTTATACATGATACATTAGTCACGGACCGAATTTGCTCCAGGCACAATATGCCCAGGAGGTGGCCAAGATGATGGAACAAGTGTTGAAACTTTTAAGGATGTGTTTGGTTGTCTAGATTTTTAGCCATGATAGGATGGGATTTGATAAGATAATCCAAAAAATTTCCTATAACATATCCTTTGTTTGATAGTAAGAATGAAAGTCATGACAAAATAAAATTTATCATCTCCTCTATTTGATGTCTACTGAAGACAGGATATAGCGAGATATATATATCTAGTATATATTTATTATTACATAGAACATTTTGAGAGTAATATGGGCAATAAAAACTTTTATTATGGAAATTTTTTTAATTAATAGGGTAATGTAGTAGGCGAGGGAGATTGGATCATTGGCTCAAGATCGGAGAGATCCATGGTTATCATTAGAGAGGTTCAAATGTATATAGGAATCACCTCCCTATCGTTTGTATCATCCCAAAAATTCAACATAAGAAGACAGAGTGTACTCTCTCCTACATAGTGAGCGATAAATCCGGGGGAAGGGCTAAGCTTAGGCTGAGAAGCCTAAGTGCTGCATGATCTCAAGTCTTGGCTCGTGACTAATCTATATTGTCTAGCAATTTTCATGCCTCTAATTTTTTCAATATTTCTTCTTATATCAATGAATGTCAGTCAACCTTCATATTTTGATCTTACCATATTCTTACTTCGATTGTTAGCTATCCAGTCTCGTGATAATCAAGCTTAGAGATTATCGGTTAGATAACTTGACGATATCGATTTAGTTTTTTTTTTTCTCTAATTACATAAGGTAAACGCCACTGCATGAAAACAAAAGATTATGCCCTTTTGGGTTAGCTTTTAGGTAGGATGACGACCGATTGTATTGTCTAATCCCTTCTGGAAGAAAACATGATCCTATATACATCTTGACAAGCCATAAATGGACAATCAATGAACGCGGTTTATGCGCTAATGGCATATGTCATCCCCAAATTTTCCATCTAGAAATTAAGACATAGGGGCGATCTGTTGCGTAAGGCAACGAAATAGACATCGGCATCCTTCCAACTCGTTGATCAAATCACCACATTCATCGGTTGCTTTTGAGCTTGCCATCCAACCAGTAGTTCCTCCACTACAATTTAAGGCCATAATCATTTCAGAAATTTGAATAATTGGAAGTGGTTTAGTCTACGTTTGTTTCACGGAAAATATAACATTTTTGAAAAATATTTTTCATTATTCGTTTGTCAAAGGCTGCCAGCTTGCCGGCCTTGAACAAGGTCGATGTACCCTATTAGAGGCCGCGATAATTAAATGTAAACGAAGAACACGAAAAATGTTTTCCCCTTTCAAAAAAGCGGAAAATATTTTCTCCATTTTCGAATGTGTTTTTTTTCATTGGTGAAATATATTTTCCTTAGTTATTTTATTTTCCCTGAAACGAACGCCGGAAAATTCGAAAAATATTTTATTGAAAATTATTTTTCACGAAACGAACGGAGCCTTAGTTTGACATGTCATCTCAAATTTCCTTAATTCGAACGGATAAACAATCCTCGATCTATCCAGCACAAATTCCCTCATTCTCGTGTTGGAAGAACGATGGATGGGATTTCAGTTCTTCTCTGTTTGGGGAACACTATGACACTTTATGAATCGTGTTTTCCTTCTTTGGCCAATGTAACGTCTAAAAGCCTGCTCCCCCGGAGCCATTCATCAAGCATGTCTCCTGAACTCTTAGTCCAAGATTCATTGCTGACACCCCGAGGGTTATCCTTTTTCTGGCAATTTTTCACCCATCGTTGATCGGAGAAGTTCCTCTAATTATTAAGTTACGAACATCGATCATCCGAGTAAGGGGTCACTCTACCTATGTAGAGACCCCGAGTGTTGTCTCTACTCAATTAGTCGATGAATCTTCACGTGTCTATCTAGCACCAATCACGGAGGAAACCCTAACTCTCTTCTCGTAATTTCTCCCTACTCCCCTCTCTTTTCCTCGTCCCTTTGGAGGCTACACCCCACCCCTTCAAAGCACGCCTCCACCATCGCCGGCCGTCACAAGACATCGCCACCCCGCCTCTGCCATGACGCTTGTCTTCAGCCTCAAATCAGCTACGATCTTGACTCTATACCGGCATGAGCTCCTATCTCTTCCTCTCGAGAGTATATAAGTATTTATATGTAACATGGATCTCTTATATTTACAAGACTAGGGCGGTTAACTTAGTCAATTCATCGGCGCAAAGTACCGATGTTGCCTTGTCGGAGACGGCAATTCATCATATAAATGTCAACACCTTCATTACAATTATTTCAATCGTTCTGAATGTTTTATATTCTTTCACAATTTGAATCTATAGCCATATGATATGCTCTCCGCATATGTGGATGGGGCTCATTCCACATGCTTGTGGGCAGTTGATCTCTTTGAATGGTCAACATTTTTAGAATATTCGACAGTGTTGTCACTTGCACGGCTTGTTGGATGTGATTAATTGATCACACGGTTTGATCTGCATGAGGTGCGCCTACTTTTAGGTGTCAAATGTTCTCGAAAGTCTCACCTATAATTGATTTATATTAGCTTCACATTCCACCATCCCCAATTGGTCCTCTACACAACTTCCTCTACACATTTTTTTTTCTGGTCGGCAGAACTCATTTATATTATCATAATTAGCGTGTTTTGGTGACGTTTCTTTTTTTTTTTGTTTTATCGGAGCAGAAAAAAAGAACACATAAATTCGATTGTTTGTGTACGTTAGTTTATTTTTATATTCTCCAAAATAAAAATATGACCAAGGAATAGATTTAAAACTGAAATAAAATGTAAAAGAATTTATCCCTTTTTTTTTCGTAAAAACAAAAAGAGAAACAAGTTACTTATTTGTTTTTCTCTTTCTTCTTCCTCCTCTAGCCTAACCTTGGTGATGGCTGGTGACCTGTTAGAAACTCGGGCTGGTGAGGCCGACCTCACCGTTCTTAACATTATCTGAGCAAGGTCAAGCCTCGCTGGTGGTTAGGTGAGGCTCGACCTTGCTAGATCTGGGCGGGGTCGACTCTGGCCTAGCGTGGTGAAGCTCACTTGAGGCAAGCAAGGTTGACTTTGCTGGTATGAGGCTTTCACCGGTCATCCGCCGAGGAAGAAGAAATGAGGAGACAAAAAAAAAAAGAAAAAATTAAAAGGAGAAGAAAAATACATTAGAAGCTTCCAAATAAAGACTAGCTATATATATACGTGTTGCGATCTCAGGTTAATCGATCGAAGCTCGGGTAGCTGATTTTCCTCGTTCGCACGAGCTCGGAACTCCACAGGAGCCAGAATTTCCGGCTCATGCAGCGTAAGTCGGAGTCCCATGTTGCATGTGTCAGTCCGAAGCACGTATCATCACATGGAGCGTCGTAGAGATGTATACAGATATGGATTTGAACACAGCACGAATGACGATCGACGTCGAACCTTGTTGACTTTGATGTAAACATTCACGTGTCAGACTGGTAAAGAAGTCCTAAAAGGGATGGCATTAACTGACAATGGGAGCTCTTCCCATCTCATTGCGTTCAGGTGTCGCATTGGCCTCGCGTACCATCCCAGAACGATGAAGCTCTCCGGCATTAGAACGCCACCTCTCTTCCTGTCTCTACCCGCCTTACTTCTGCTGACGATTCAGGCTCGTCTCTGCAGTGCCGACGTCGGCACCGCCGCCCACTACAGTCCTCCGTACACGCGTACGTTCAATCTCTCTGTCTCTGTCTCCGTCTCTCTCAGAGACACAAGTTTGACATCGTTGTGTTTCAGCAACGGCATGTTTCGGCAATGATCCAGCCCAGTTCCCGTCCAGCAATTTCTTCGCAGCGGCGGGTGAAGGGATATGGGACAACGGAGCGTCTTGCGGGAGGCAGTACCTAGTGCGGTGCATCAGCGCCTCCGTCTCCGGAACCTGCATTCCCAGCCAGACCATCCAAGTCCGGATCGTTGACCGTGCGCTCTCCTCGTCTTCACGTCCCTCCAGTAACGGTGCAACCATCGTCCTCTCGACGACGGCGTTCGACACGATCGCAAAGTCGTCCGCCTCGGCCGTCAACGTCGAGTATCAACAGTACGTTCATTTCCTCACCTAAATGGTCGTCCTTCGATGGAAACTAAGCACCCACTTGATAGAAACTAAACACGATCAAATTGAGCGAGAGAAACCTTGAATTTGACACTTTTCTAAACACTTTTCAATGTCTTGACCTTGTTTTTCCCCGTGAAAAGGAATTGTCGTGAATCTCATTGAACTGAATTTCCAAGTTCCGATATTCCCCGAGTTCGATTCAGAAACCGACATGGATGCATCGGTGCAATGCATATCGTCATCTCTTACTATTGACACAATGTTTATCGTCAAGTTATGCCTTTGATGACGCGAATTTCTCATCCTTCTTTATGCCAGAACCGTTTACTTCACGACAGTGATAGATTGAGAAGTCAATGGTTTCATTTTATGTGTTTTATATGGCGTGGATTATACTTGGGTATACAAAGCTGAAGAGAAAGTGATACGTCGGCCATGTTTTTTGACATCTTCATTGGCAGGGTTTGAAGGGAGAAGATATTATGTGATGTGGCTTCAAAGTGCTGCGTCAACTGCTATGTGGTGTGCATCTATTTGCTCATATCCATGTGGCTCCCTCCGTTTACATTAAAAATGAATAATTTGAAAAATATTTTTAAGAAAAAAAAATCACTTATATCATTTGAAACAATTAGTCAATAAAGGTTATTTTCATTATCGACAATAATTTATCACTTGTATCACTTAATATTCATGTTCATAAACATGTTTGTAAGCGATCATTTATAAGAAAATATGTTTCAACTCACTTGTTTTTCACGAAATAAACACACCCTAAAAGTATGATCACTCTCTCTTCGGCCTCCCTCCCTTTGCTTTGGTTGCCACATACGTACAGCCATTCGAAAATCAAGCTTAACGTCTCCACTACCAAAGCCACCGCACTAGTTTTGGCCGATGACGCCGTTGGATTTGATCCCTTCGTCGCACCAGGAGCTGAGGAGCCCGCGAAGCACGGGAGTAGCACGTCAGGAGGTCGAGGAAGGAGAGGCTTAACTTGGTGTCTTCTGCGACTCCAGACCTGGGTACCATACCGTCGAACTATCTTCACCCTCCAGCTCTGGAGGACCTTGCCATTGGGCCTCCATCTCCATCATCCCAATGAAGAGCTCCATGTTGGCAGATGAAGTCAAATATTTTATAAGGGTTTTTTTGTCTATAAATTTGCTTTTAGGTTAAAAGCAACACCATTAGCGATAGTCAAATGCTGGAAAAAAGAACTTTTTTTCTTTGTAAGGGTTCTCGATCTCCTTGAGCCTTGATCTTGAAAGAAGATTGTCGTTGTATTCATCATTCTTTGAAATTTAGTAGATTCGCAGAGTGCCTTTGCACGGAAACGTAACCCATATTTAGGTGAACTTCGATAATAAATTTTCTGGTATGTTCTTTTGATTTTGATTCATTTATTATTATATTATGTCTGAGTAAATCGTTTGCTTATGTGATTTTTTGTGGAATCGACGCACGATTTCCCAACACTCCATCGCCATGAAGAGTTCAGCTTCATATCTGGAGAACCTCACTGCTGCTCCATTTCCCGATCTACAACCATGGTGACAAGGGCTCGTCCGGGGCTGAGGAAGATGGAACCGAACAAATCTGATCAGGCCGCCTTGCTTGTCATGGACCGGCGGCATCACTGGCCAGATATGGTTGGCTCCGTCTTCCCTTTTCTTTCCATGACACAGGCAAAATCTGATCTGCAGCAGCGAAGGGAAGGAGGAGAAAAAGAGAGAATAAATAATCATTTCAGGTCAATATTCATGTGTCAAGATCTGATTGGGCGTAGGCTAACAAACACATGCCATATCAGCAGCCGATGTGTGACTTTGAAACCTATTGAATAATTTATCGTTTAAAGGGGACATGCACATGCACATTAAGTTGGTCAAGGACTTCATATATGATGATTGAGCAACATTTTGTGCATTTATTAGATATAAGAGATAGTTGACATGTCATTATTTTCTAGGATTTTCTTGTTAGAATAAAATAGCTAATTTTCTTATTAAATTAGAGCTCTTCCTTTACTATACATATTGTTCGAGTATACCTTTTCATTATAAAATATTAAAAAGCTGAGTTATCAAGCAAAGACGTAGCTTTTGCTTCTTCTTTTTTTTTCTCTTCCTCTATTATTGAGATCTTTAAATATTTAAATGATATCAGAGCTACCAAGAATAAGATTGACCCATATCAAATCGCTAGATTTATTTCGCCTTTTGCCATTAATAATCTTAAAATGATGAGACCTGGAGTTTTTAGTGCATAAACGGTCTGACATGCCACCTTTTCTTTTCTTTTTATATTAACTTTATTACTAGTTGAGAACCAATTGGATCAACAAACTCGACTCTAATCTGCATAGCCCTTCTTGTCCTAGACCTTCTATAATGAATGGGTTGAATAGCATATATACCATGGCTTAATATGTGAACTACTGTTTAGTATATTCTCCCAAATTACCCAAACCATATTCTTGAACAAGAATACTTTGACCACTCAATGCCTCTATTGGTGCCTCCACAAATATCAACTATTGATACTTTAGTTATAAATTCACTAGTACACTTATCTTTATTTATCAATGATTTGGATGGTTGAGATATTCAAATTGAGACACTGATGAGGTAGAGGCTCATATTTCCTCACTCTTGACGACTGACATCAATAAAATTTTGTTTCATCCCTCCTCTCTATGATCTCATGATTTCACATGATGGATGATCAAAGTCAATCCTCGGTTGTTTGTAGGGGTGTGCAACCAAACCGGATAAACCTTGTTCCCGAATCGGTCCACCTGAAAAATAGGGTTGGGAACCTGTTCCCATTAAAATCGGTTTGCAAAATATAGAACCGGTTTAAACCAGTCTGGGAACAGGTTCCGAGAGATTACCCACCCGAGAATTGGATCGATCGAATCAGTTCGGGAACCAATTTGAGAACCGGCTTTGTGGTAAGTAAACAAACTTCATTTTGTGAAAACTCCGATTTTATGGTAAGTAAATATATTTTATTAAATCATAACTTTTGTGTATATCTATAGAGAATGGTTTCTTATTGATTTTTCTTTATATGTGAATTTTAGATTTTTGTCAGAGATTTTATACCATATGGATTGACTTGCCTGATTTCACTTTTGGATAAAGAGTTATGTTGATTTTCTTTTTGGAGGAGTTATACTCGCACTAAAGATTTGTTAACCATTATAGACAAACGAAAAGATTCATGTATTATTATGGAAATAAGACTTATATTGGATTCATATTTGTTCTAATGTATATGTAATATTAGGATTTTTGCTTTGTCTTACGATTTTGTTTGTGATAATTTACCTTGTGGATCCTTAACTTTTTATTTAGTCAAAAAATTTATTTACCTATTAATTACAAGTGCTTAATATGAGAAGTATTATGTTTTTTCTTGCACATTTATGTAAAATTCGAAGTCGTATAGGATAGATGGTTGCAAAGCAAGTTTCAATATAAATAGGTTAACATTGGAATCGGACCGGAAAAATAGGGTGTGTCAGGTATATGGTCCAATGTAAAAAGTGCCGGGTACCGGTTATAATAAAGTTGGGTACATGGTCCGGGTTTGGAACCTATCCACCATGGACCCAATCACCCCTAGTAGTCCGAGCACTAATCACATGCCAACTTGATGTTCATTGGTCTGTAGTGACAGGTTTAGTAGGCTTCCATGAACTATGAAAGGATCATAAGCATCAATAACTATGCCTATCGTCTCTTACTAGTATGTATTTTGATAATCAAATATCTAAATATAAAGATAATAGCATTCTCATCAGTAATATGAAATTAATAAATAAAAAGTCCTAAATTCATCTTAATATTTTCCATCTGTTGGAGTTATATATCCTATTATTCATCTTATATATTTATTTGACTTTATGCACTTACATGGAATATCTGCACCGCAACATAAATTGTTGGGTTGCAGCGAAAAAATGATGTGTCATGCAATTTAAATTAATGGATAAAAAAGTTCCACGAAACTTGGGAGAAGCCCTCCAAAGTCAAAAGTACGAGATAGTTGGAAAACGATGTGTGAACATGTGATGTAGGTCGGCTGGTCGTTGGAAGTTGCAATAATTCGTGGCACGCTCCATCACTCCAATAAGAACGCAAGAAGAAAGACGAACTGCATGATGAAGTGGTGGGCACGTATTTCAGACAGACCTCAAGATGAAGTGTTGGGCACGTATTTCAGACAAACTTCTTTCTTGTTTTTCGGATTGATCTCGAACGCTTTCTCACGAAGCACGTCATAATAAATCTCTGATAGTCAAAATAAAACTGTTCCGCTCGAATTCCTTTGATGATTTCATGTGAGGAGCTTTCCCTTCATCACTTGCTAAGCCAAGTCCCAGGTCACACTTTGGGATCGCACTTATTCCCCTTCTCTCTCTTCGTGTAATAATTGCATTATACGAAGAATTGGATCTTGCTAAAGTACGTCACTTGTGACGTAAAAAAAAATGCAAAACCTCCCCCTTAAAAAAGGTGGCCGTCTGATTCAAAATCGGATGGCCACTTTTTTCAAATCTTCTAACTTTGTCAGAGGATCCGGATCCCCACGGAACTTGTTGACTTAATATCATGGGACTTGAACAATGCTAGCCATGGATGAGCGGCCACCACTAGATCTGGTCAAGAGGATTGTTGCCGGCCAGCAAGGAGCCTCGACTATGGAGGCCGCTGCTGCCCTTGCTTGGCCCTCGCCGGCCGTGGCGACCCCCTCGCCCCCGTCGCTCTCGCCCACTGCTAGCAAGGGCTTCGTCGTCCTTTGAAGTGGCCAGCGAGATCTGGCGGCCGGTAGAACTCGCTGGCCAAGTTTTTTTTTAGAAAAAGAAGAGAAAAAAAAAAGAAAAAAAATGTTTCGGGTAAATGTGTGTTGCCACGTCATTGTTGGCAATGACTGGTCATGTCACGTCATCGCCACGTATGTATTTCGGTCAAAATCCGTCGGAAGGATTTAATCGATAAAATTATAAAATGTTTAATACTTATTTGGCAAAAAAAAAAAAGGAGGGGTTAGGGCTGAATCGGCAAAGTCGCAAAAATATTTAGGATTTAATCGGTAAAGTTACAAAATGTTTATGACTTAAATTGGTAAAGTTACAAAATTGGATGGCCACCTTTTTCGGGTCCTCTAACTTTTCAAAGGATCTGGATCCCCACGGGACTTGTTGACTTAATATAATGGGACCAAATCTAACTATCCTTGTTCGTTTGATAAAAATCTCTCAAGCATATCATTGTCAATCGATAGACATGTGACAGGTTAAATGGGCAAGAACTGCAGGCATGATTGAAGCCTCACATTGCGAGAAAATGATTGGATCACGTAGTTCCTTGAGCCTTGAAGCATATAACAACAAAAGAAAGTCCGGTGTTCTTTCATTAGCCGGGGCTCCGGATTTTGCGGCAATCACCGTGATTGCTGTAGCGATTCTGTCACGTTCGCGTATCATGGAATGATGCGCAGGGTCAATGATTTGCGGTGGCACTGAAGGGACAAGGACCGGACTTTGGGTCGCGTGAACCCTTCTTCCAGCTGGATTCAAAGGGTATTAGTCCTTTGTTTCCTGTCGTTGCCCCAGCAGCATCTTTGTTCTTTACTGGACTATGCCAATGAGAACATCACAATTCCAACGTAAGTCAGATGTTGAAGAAACAGACAACCTCGACTGGCGGGAGTTTTTTGGAGTCATGCCTCATTGACGGAAGCAATCAAAGACCAATCAAGCCACAGTTCAGAAGAAAGTCTTAAGAGTTTCGTGAAACAAAGTTGTCGGCTTGTGTATGTATAAATGAACCGTCTCTTGTTGCGCAAATCCGGTGAGTCGTCAACTCGGTAATGGACGTGGAGAGCCTTGGACCTGCATGCCACCGAGAAAGGAAAACACTTGGATGTGGCATATTAGGGACCCTTTGATATTTAAGTAAGTTGATATCCTGAGAGAGTAAACGGAATGTATGAAGCAAGTTTAAGGTGATTTACATATGTTACCTCATAGCACCGCAAGCTTGGGGACGCACTATAGACTTGCCAATGAAAACTTCACAGTTCCAACGCAAGTTAGGTGCTGAAGAAACAAAGAACCTCGACTAGCGGGAGTGTTTTGGAGTCTTGCCACATTGACAAAAGCAATCAAAGACTAGTCAAACTACAATTAAGAAGAAAGTGTTAAGGTTGCGTTTGACTGACCAAATAAAAATCATGATATGATATGTTTTATCATATATCGTGTTTGGTAGCTGTTTAGAATATGATAAAGTTGGATATAGAAGAGAGATAAATTGGACAAAATAAATTCGAGGATGAAGGTAGGATAAGGTTGAATATGATTTCATTTATCCGAAATATAAAACCCTACGTTTTTTTTCTGTCATTCATCCACAGATGACTCCAACTCCTCTGTTAGGTCTAGGTCAAAGAGTCGGATTGAGTTTCCCCAACCCGGTCTAAAGTTTATTTTTTCGAATTAAAAAAAATACTAAATAAAAAAATAAAAAATTCAAGATTTCAAATTTTAAAAAATATGGAAAAATTAAAATTAAAAAATTGAAAAAAATAAAAAATGTCTAGGCGGTTGACCAAAATTTATTTATATATTATTAATTCTATAAGTCTTGAACCAATTTCAGATTTTTCATTTTGAATAAACATTTTTAGTTTAGCATAAAAATGAGAAAACTCTTAAAAAGTTTTAAACTCAATTAAACTCTTATCAAAAGTACCGACGTCGAAGCCTTGTTCTCGATAACTTTCTAATTCACATCAAAATTTTACGAAAGCGACGAACTGTAATGTACTTTATAAATGCAAATTGTTCAAAGATTGTTTGTAAACATGATTAATTGTTATTGCATAACTTTGGACTTTATACTTTGTTCTAATCGGGCATTTGTTTGATTTGGTATTGGACCTGTAATAAAATAGAAACAAATGAAAAACTTGTAAGAGAGAAAAATAATTCATGTTTCAAAATGAATATATTCAAATTGAGGTTATTCTAAAAACATTTAATATTGAAGGAGGTAACCAAAAGATTATTTTAAAAGAATAGAAAAGAACAATGCATAATCATGAAATTCGATGAAAATCTGTTGATTTGAAAAAAAATATATTATTTTGGATGCTTTTGTGAATATTAAATCTGTAAATTTGTACTTGCCTAATGTTATTATTTTTACGATATGTGAATTTAAAAACATAGTTTACCAAAAGACAAATTTGATGAGATATGAGGATATCCGCTTTTAAATCCATAGTTCACGAAACAGTGGATGTTATATGAAAAAATCTATAGATTTCTTATTCTATTATATCCAGTCCTATCCCATTCAGAAATCTGGACTACCAAATGTAGTCTAAGAGTTTTGCGAAAGAAAGTTATCCACTTATCCGCTTATACATGTATACATAAACCATTTGCTTCTGCGTAAATCTGATGGGTCCTCAAATTGGTATTGGAAGTAGAGAGCTTTGGACTTGCACGCCATCGAAAAGAGGGAAGTACTTGGATGTGGCTTGTTAGAGACCCTCTAATACTTAAGTCAGTTTATATTCTAGAGAGAGCGTATAGGTTGTACAAGGCGAATTTAAGGTGCTCCACATCTATTACCAACGCAGTATCACCACTAGATGTGCTTATCTACAGTGAGTTATGTTTTGTCTAGATCCTTTTCACACCGGCAAATAGAGGTTCATTAAAGCTCTTACAAGACCCAAGTTTTAAACGCTCATCAGTTTCTCGAAGTGCCTCGAATGAGTATTTCTATCTCCATCACTCGAGATTGCTAAGCCTACTCACCGCTACACGAGAATGGCAATTCATGGGAAAAAAGGTGTTAGTTCACCCTAACAGATCGAGATCGTTCCAGAGTATTTGATTCAATTTCACCCCGACATCGTGACATCCGTGGATCTCAATCCATCAAACCACGCCGCTGACAACATCGAGCAATATGGCAAAGAGACCCTTCGTAGTCCTTAAAGTGGTAAACGCAGGTAGTTGAGCCCCCGCGTTTTGTACCTTTCAAGTGGCCTCAGCTCTCTGGAATCCTCGGGGGACTTCTCAGGGATACCATTAAAGTATGTGAAGACATTGGGGAAAAGCAGTTGGAAGATCAAGTCAGAGTTCTAGATAACGGATAAGGCTCACTAAATTCAAAGGATGTCGACGAGCAACCAGAAAGCAGCGTCCATTATGAAACGAGCAACTGTTCCTGGAATTTTCTCACCAGAGGCTTCGTTAGGCAACCGTTTACGCCAAACATTTATTTTCTTCTGTTGGAAGAAGTCAGCACCTACGCGAACATGGCGAAATAGGTAATAGAAACTCTGTCGGCTGTAAACATCGGTTCACAATGTCAACCGTTCACAAATCCTTGTCAGGGACCCATCTTCTTAACTTACCCAACAACTATGACGAAGGCAACTCCCATGGGAAACTAGTCTTCGCTTCTAGAAAAGGAAACCAAATCAAACATTTCCATGTAATGCATGAGGTAAGCTTCTGGAATGTACATTCAGAGAGATATACAAGTCGCATGGGTAATAATGCGTCACGTAGATGCTTTGTTGGGGGTTTATCAGGTACCTGTTAGCCACAAAGCCCTTGGTCCCAAGCAGGAGAAGAAGTCTTAATACAGAGACATTTACGGAAAAAGAGTTGGTTGGCAATCGATCTTATGACTGAAGAAAAGTCGACTAGAAGAACTGCGGACGCCATCGGTTGTTAAATGCATCTAATGAAAAGAACCTGACATAAAATTACAAGATTTGCTTCCAGAACTTCCTGGAAGACGTTTTAAAGTCTCCAAGCAGGTTTCTTCTTGAACTGATGACACGTTAGCTGTCCTCCATTCCAGCTTCAGGAACACTTCTGATACAATTATATGAAGTTTCTGAAAAACCCAAACGGTGAATTTGACTAATAAAAAATCTCCCTCTAACTTAATCTGGTAAAAATGAATTCTAGGTGATGACTCCCAAAAAAGAAAAAATAAATTTGGGCCTGTAAAATTACACCACAACTGCATATAGAAGCAAGAGGAAACCTGAAATGGTCGGGACTGAACTCCAATACTGAAACTGGATACTGCGCAGCAAAGAGCTCTCAGATATTGTTACTACTCTCAGGTGCCAAAGGCTGCTCTATTACTTCATTCCTTTGATTGGCCGCACCCTTTACAAGCGCCAATTCAGAAACTAGGGCAATATGATCACTACCCCACTTCTGAAAAGAAAAAGGAAAAAGAACAAACTGTCTTCGTCATCACAAAACAAAATTCTGCCTTTGCAAATAATATGCACACATATGGCAATTCAATCCTTAGTCCTTTTACTGATAACAAGGTACTAGGCTTACAATAGCATCTAAGACAATCTAGAATGCTGAGGAATTCCCACATGGTAGTCCAATTCACAATAGGTAGCATGAGTTACTTTGATACAAAATTAAATTTGTTAGGCTGGAAAGCAGAAATCATGAGTAGTTTTATCTATAGATGATCCTCTATTCTCTTTGTAACTTCCATGGTTCAATAGATTTAAGCCATATACCTTGGTTGGGAACCCTGTTGTCCATTGCATAGCTCGTTTCGGTATCGGAGCAAGCACCCTTGTTGTCTGCAGACCTTCGGAATGCCTGAATGTGAGATTGAATTCATGAAGTTTCAACTATATGCATCATCGGAAAGCAGGTGATATAACAAGAAGCTGAAAATGTCTATGCATTCTATAGAACCATTTGAAATTTGCATGGTGCAGAACAATGAGATGCAGCCTTATCAGCATGAGGAAAAGAATGCCTTCCTCTTCATTAGTTCCTCTAGTTATCAAAGGTCTAAAGTAGGATTTATTTAGATTGGAGAACTTACCATATGTAGTCAACTGTACCCATAAAGCATCTATTGTAACTAGTGACCATTGGTTCCCCATTTGTGTCTCTAGTCCCAGAAGAATCCTACATAGATGGATGCATTAATATCTTGATCTGGACTCCTTCTTATGCAGTCTATTATACAAGAACTACAATAAACGAATTAAGAAAGAATCTCAAGAATGCATAATCTACCGCTACTTCAGCATATGTGCTCTTGAGTTTGAGGGGATGCTCCAGAAAGAGACGATCTGCACTGCCAGTCGCTGTAGCTATCTCCATCGGTGTCCACAGTGAAGGATCATAAGTAGAAATCTCCCCTTCAACAGGCTCAAAATCCAAACCAGATGAAAACTTCTGAACACTTTGACTGCCAGGAGAGGAATCTGCACCTCCCAAGTTGTGTAATGCAGATAAGAATGTGTCATCATCCTCATAGGAACATCCGACTTCCATGCTAGATTCTTCTGGCTCATTAAGGGAAAACTTCCTCAGTTCCTCATCTATTGAGTCACCCATGGTGTCCACAAGTAACTCACCGTGTAAGGTTGAGGGATTATCCTGTTTGTCCACCAGGGACATTACATGCCCTGCAGCTTCTGAAGAAGTGGTTTCAGCATCATCAGAAGTAGACTCTTGGCATGATAGCACAAACGAAGTGATCTTTGAATCACTTGAATCTAGAGATTCAAGATCTACGGTGACCCTACTAGTATAGTCTTCACCAGTAAAGGAAGCTGTCGAAACAACATTTGTGCAATCTTTTGCTTGCAAATTATCAGATAGCTCAGTGACACATGAAGAAGCCATCTGATAAGTACATATATCTTTGCCTGACTTGACATCATCAGGAGGAAACACGGTACCCCCAACCAAAATATTTGAGTTTGGTTCTTTGTCTAGAGAAGTATCAGAAGGTAATCCATTTTCATTTGCAGCATCATCTGCTGGATTCTGTTCAGAGTCTATTCTCAGTTCATAATTAAGTTCGCTGTCTTCACTTGCACTCTGCCTGTTTGGGCAAGATTCAGCAGAGGATGCTGGATCATTGTCCATACACCTAAGCTGAAAAGGGTCAACATTAAAGGAATTTTCCTTATTGTTATCTTGGTTCCTCTGCTTCTTCTCATCCAAGGTAGAATCTTTTAGCTTATTGTCGTCCATTCGGGATTGAGGATGACCACTGCAAAATTTTGTAAGAAAGAATGTTGACATTAGAATCATCAACAAATTCAAGTTCCACTTAGAGGCCCAATATCTGATTTAAACCTTACCGAGTGTTTTGACTATCTGGCATTTTTGGACGAATTTCTGCAGAGGCTTGACCAGATACTTTGTCTCTATCTAGTCCCGACAAACTTAACTGCCAAATCAAATGAACCACACGAGTTAAGAGGGCACACAGCACCACCACCCACACATCCACATGATTTCCAAGTAGCTAGAAAGGTAATCTAACATGCGAAACTTACCTTCTGCTCGGATATGAAGTTGTATAGAGGACTCTGGTACACCACAAGGAGAAGATTGCAATGATGTATTAGAACTTGAATCAATTGGACAACAACTAAATCAGGTTTACAGCATGAAAGCAGCACTAGAAATAAGGCATCAAGCTATAACCTTCGGAGTACAATTGAAATCTCCACAAAGAACAACCGGAGCATCAGCCCAGGCTTGGGATACAGCATAAGCCCTGTCCAGCAGAACCCGTATCTGTTGAACAGATGCAAACTAGCAAAATCAACTACTTTTCTCTTTTAAGCACCTAGGTTTATCTGAACAAAATTTATAGTATAAAACACTTTTAAATAGAAAAAGATCTTGATCATCATTATTGAGTCCGAGGGTGTTGAGTAGCACATCTTTATTGTCCAGAGCCAAAGAGTAGCACATTTAACATACCATCCCACCAATGTCCCTTGTCTGATTCATGTACATATCACAATGTGGGACTCACGGAATTGGCATATAAGTACATAAAACTTGTACATAGAACACAGAAATTTAATTATATACATTCACTCTTAAAGAGCAATATGTATGCAAATCTAGCCTTATGGAATCTTTCTAGAAAATTTCATCGTTATGTTTTAGCTTTTCAGTAAATTTGCAATATGATGTTATAGACTTGGAAGGGAAAATGTACCCATAGCCACACTTAAAACTCATTCTTATGCTGAGTTTGTTCGAACCCAGCCCAATTGTTGACCCAAGCTGATAAATTTTGAGTCAAACGACCTGAGATTTTTTCTGGAGTTCTGTAGTGAAAGCTAAAGGTTTGGGACCAGTTTAATTATTTTTAGTTTCCTATTTTTTGGTTAGCAATGTATCTCTTTGATATCCTCCCCATGGTGAGAGTCAGAACATATAGTATATACAGAGAGTTCTCTGCTGAACTTGTGTATTCCAAATTTTGTCGATTTCGGTTCAGCTCATCTATCTGCAGATAAGAATGCAAGTGGCCAAACCACATAAATTATGAGTAATTTGTCTATTTCTCTCTCTCCTCAAAGACGCCCAAAAAAAAAACACCTCTTTTTTATGCTGGACATGGGGAAGCCTGCCTTGAATAATCCATATTCAGAAACATAACTGACACTTGATGGTATAGATGAAGAAGAATAAAGTCACATGACAAATAAAGCTGGATATCTGACCATCAATCATCAGAAAACATCAAGTACCTGACCAAGCTTAATTTCTCCTCTTTTAGGATTGTACAGCACATGAATGTTACAAACCACGATCTTTCTAGAACCTGCTGAACTGTCAATGACACAACCAAATGTAACACAAAAATGATTAAAGCATCATGACTGCTAAATAAAAATGAATACAAAGAAACTTGGCCACTCATGCAACAATACACATAATCATCAAATTAGGCACCAGGAAGCAACAAATTCACATCACAAATGGTCATTTCAGAGTACAAATAAATCTCGCAGTCGCATCTCAATATCAAGTTTTTCTCTTCTAAAGTTTCAATATTACCAAAAAAGAATTTCTTGTTCATTGTAGCAGCTTTATAATCATCACGCTAGAAAGAATGCACCACAGCATTTTCAATGTTAATGAAAGTTATTTAATTGTTCTTTTATAGACTTTTGCCACAGGAACAACCACACTCGGTACAACATATCATTGTTCTTGATGTTTGAAAACTATAACTTACCAGAATTAAAAGCATGACATGGAAATGATACATGGGAAAGAAGCAGTAAGCACTTCAATCAGTTCAGCAATTCTGAAAATGAGACTAAACAGACTGGTTAAGAGGAGAAGAGCAACGAGCTAGCTTATTTTTGTATAGCTTTCTCAACTTCCATTACTAGTGCTTAATATAAAATTTGTTCATCCTGGTTATGTAGTTGCATCCTTGCCACTATGCATGGTGATTCCTTTGTTTGTCATATGTTGTTTGAATGGGGCTTCTTCTTTTTTTTTTTGGGGGGGGGGGGGGGGGGGTGGGAGGGGCTGGTAGAGAGAGAGAGAGAGAGATCTTAGTATTACCTGGCTGCTGATTGATGTGCTGTGTTTCCAGTCTCATTTTCACTCACTAGCTGTCCATCAAGAAAAACTGAGTATCATATGAGGGCTAAGTTATTCCACTGAATCTGTTCTTTTTATCTCCATTTAAATTAGGTATTGATGTACCTCAAGCACACATATCTGAGCAACATTATCCCGAAGCCCCAGCTTGTTGAACTCAATGCATTCTTCCTGAAGCAACTTGAACCTAATAAAGAAAAATCAAATTAGATCGTAACCATTCTCCAAATGAGTTTGCTATTATCTGGAAAACTGTGGAATTAAAAGAGAATTATATAGATCTCTTACAGATGATAAAAATAAAAGAAATTGGCACTGTCACATAATAAAAAACTTACAATCTTAGGAATCATGCTGAAAAGAAACTAATATATTAGTACACACCTTATATCCATCAGTATCCACAATTAATATACTAGCATATATTAAACACCAAGAAAAAGTCAATTCTCCAACATTAGCCCATAAGGAATATAAATGCCCATATTCTTTAATATCAAATTGACAGTGGACGTAGTTAAGGTACTTCTCATCAAATGAATACTTAACATGGCTTCGACCCGCTAAAGCTGAAGTATTCATGTAGGCATTATGCTTCTAGCAGATTCAACTATAACATGACCCCACAGCTAAGTGTGCCTAAAGTTCCCAGAAAGGGAAAAGAGCGACAAAGAAAGATGGAGAGGAGGTCTAAAGAATGGGAGGCCCAAAAAGAAACCAAAACTATCACTGAAAATAACTGCACCATGGAATCAGATCAATCAAATTATAATCGTTCAGTCATGAAGAAAAATAAATGTTTACCTTGAAGCACGCCAAAATATTGCACAGCCATCAACTGGATTTCCAGTCCGCATCTGCAAATGAGTAAAAGGTGGAGTTACCTTGATTTTCCATAAAAAGTTTATCCTCTGTGACTTGTCCAGAGGTATAAGTCATGATTTATGGTGAAGCCTGAAAACAATATCTCAGAAAAGGCTAGACACTCACATAAAAAATTGATTGGCTTGACAATTTAACATTATCACCCACATATTATCATCCACATGTCATGTTGTTCATCTAATGAAAATAACATCTGATCCAGAAATGCATTGACAAGATTCCTTAGTCTGGATCCCACTGAAGCCATTTTTCAAAAACCCAGCTGAGTCAACCATGCATTAAGACAAGTTAAGCATCCTTTATCAACTCTTATCCTAAGGTTCAATGCAATCTTGCTGAGTTCAGGATGAAATGGCAATCTCTTTTCAAAAAAGCTTAGTGCATCTTGTTACTCTGATTAATTTTGTTACTGTTACACACTTGTCGTATGGGATGAACCTCAAGGACCAAGAGACATTTCACGCATAAAAAGTAACAATATCATCCTCAAAAGGGCAGAAATCTGAATTTCCAAACTGAGCAGCAAGCTACTAGAACAGTTATCTGGCCTAAGTTCCAATTCAAGATTGGCAGGTTCCATACTAATCATCCAAACAACAAAATTGAGAAAGGAGCAAACCAGAGAATAAGAAAAGATTCTAAAACTCAACATAAATAGCCAGAGAGACACCTCCTCAAGATAAATCCACTCTTCCAATGCCCAAGACTTCTATGAACAATCACACAGACCATAAACACTATTTGCTTAACATCCATAAGTGAATCTCAGGTAACTTCTGTGGCTACATAGCAAGCGGAAGACAGACAATGAGAGATCTGGTTGCACGATCAAACAAAACATCATTGACCCATGTGCATTTAATTGTCTACAAGGCACAAAATCCTTTGTCTCGTGTCAAATGAAAACAGAACTCAGAAAGAAGAAATAGGCTTAGAGAATGCACTTAGAATATACTGCATACTAATGGGGTTAAGACAAGGATTGCATATGTCAGCATACCTATCTAATGCCTCTAAATCCTCAAAGTTAAACTTTCCAGTGGAAGTAAAATTGATAACTAATAGACATTATCACATATAAGTTAAAAAAGAAATGATCTACCCCAGCAACGTCTTTCTTGTAGACCTACCAAAATTACATAGCACATTCGAAAGAAAACAAAACAAGAAAGTAGATTCCCTTTTAAACTACTTGTTGGTTAAAGAACAAATGCAAATTGTGGAGATGAAAATCCTCAAATTCTGTTCCAACAAGACATAATACAACTATAGCCGACGGCACTTTATAGAAGTAACATTGCTACATAGATTTATCTTCTCAATTAGTCAGAAATAGGTAAAAGCTCCTAAATAAATGCTAAAAAAGTAACAATGGTAGCTACAATCTAAAAACAAGATTACATGTTTCTACATACCTTCCAAGTGCCACAATATCCTCTTGAATTTAACTCCTCCTCCAAGTCGTCAAATTTATCAACCTCCTGAAAATAACACGAAATGCACATTGCCAATGAACAACAGTGCAACATAATGGAAGCCCTTGTCCACATTTCTTTTCATTTAAATTCCAACAGACATGTTCATGTCAAAGATGAAGCAATCAGAACTGTCTGTCACTACCCCTAACCTTGTCCATCTTATCTTATTAAATTCTTCAATGAACTCTATCAAACATATATGACACAAGCATTACTGCATGAATGCACATCCCATAGACTTTAGATGGTATACAACAAGGAACCTGAAAGCACATTATGTCAGCAGACCATAATCCAAGCTCAAATAAGATACTTCTCTTTCTCCACTGCCAGTCCAGCATATGGCGAGGTATATGATAGTAGAGTTTGCTTCGATGGTTTATAGCAAGATAGTCGGCCAATATGTTGTATGAGAGAATGACAAGCCGCTCTGCACAGATGGCAACATTCTAAGAAAGGTTAGATTCGACTTTGGAAGCAGGAAATAGTTGGTGACAAAACATTGTAAGTATGACCATGAGGAGGTGTTGCATGAGGACCTCAATCTTAAAAATCTGATATTGGTTCTAATCAAACTAAACAAAAAAAAATGTCTTCTTAAGCACAATCCACCATTGAAAGTCTAACTTCAATAAGATTAGAAGTATGTTGAATTCAAGGCATAACTATCACACTACATATGCAAATTTGTTTAACAAGCAGCTAAACCACTTCTCCCAGTGAAATACATGTCTCATACATAATTACTTTTACTTTCTCAGGTTTTCTTCTTCAGAAATATTTGATAAAACTAAGATTCTTACTCTAGCTGCAAAATCCCAATTGCATTATAGGAAAAGCAACAGATCAGGGGATCTCAAAGTTCTCCAATAATAAAATATAATCAACTTATGTTGCTAAACGGTAGCTGACAATTATACATTAAGGCTATGTTTGGTGTTTGGAAAGTTGAAGAGGAAAGGACATCGGAGGTGTCAATGGAAAATGGGTTTCTAAATTTCCCACTATACTGCCCCACCCACCATGTCCCAAACAAAGCATTAAAAACCAAGCTTGCAAATTTACAGAGTTCATGCATAAAACTCATCAAGCTCAGAGCTATTCCCTCCATAGTGAACAGATCACACACACCATCTGCTGATATGGGGAGGCGCATCTTCATAATTCTCATTGAGAAAAGCATGGGACACATGATTGCATACCACAGTCAGAAGGTGGCTCCATTTTTGCATATTCCCAAATTCGATAGTCGGGAGATCTTTGCGGCCTAGACTTTTGCTCTTCCGATGTCTGAGCAGCTAAACTCCAATCAGATCGTGGAGGCCTCCAGAATGGCTGGTTTTGTTTTGGTGGCCTGTGCTGCTGATGCTGTCGATTTTGACTATACTGCGGGGATTGCTGCATACTCTGACCCCGATAATAGTGCTGGGGATGATGGAATTGTGTATCATGACTATTACCAGAGGATAACCCATATGTTTGGCTCTGAACAAAATGCCTTCTTGAATTGAATGGCGGAGGATGATACCCAGCTTGGATTGTGGAATCACCAATCTCTCCTTGTCGGAGTCCACGATTTGCATCTTGGACTGCACGGAAGTGAGAGTCGCCAGTGACGAAGTTTACCCTTGCTCCTTGTTGGAAACCTCGATTTCTTTCTTGGCCTGGGTGGACATTGGAGTCGCCACTTGCAAATTGGCCTCTTCCACAATTGTGCGAGGAGTCAGAGAAGCTTCTTTGGGATGGAGATCTACCACCTCGATACTGTATGACAATAAGAATATCAACTTACATGCATTGGGCCACAAAAACAAAGCTAAATCCTAACAAAAATCTCGCTCGAATAGATTAGATAATCAAATACTTGTTTAATCGACAAAAGTATTGTCTCGTCACTGAAAAGACAGTTTCAATCCTAATTGATATGAAAAAATATATACGTGACCAGTACATACATAAAGCAAAACTCATTGCTTGAGACGTAATCCAGCAGAAGTTTTAAATGCCGGAGTTTTAACAGCATAACAAACGGAAGCCAATTCGATATGCGGGGAGGACTGCAGCACGGACAATCTGAACATCAACAAAGGAAAAAGTACGGCACAGAGAGAGAGAGAGCTGAAAAGAACGTCTTATGAGCCACTCCAACACTTCACTAAATTCCCGAATCATTGAAGATGCGCGCAAGCCCCTAAAAGATGCTACTCCCTCATCAAAGACAGCGACGATTGCGTGTTTCGAGAGCTCGAAGCAGCTCAATAACAATTCAACAACCCGATCGACGTGAACCCCAGTAGTAGTAGCTCGCGGATGGGCAACGACACTGCACCACCGGCGAGAGGCAAGCTCACCTTGGGACGAGGGTACATGGCGGAGCTGGCGGAGCTGGCGGAGGAGGGAGCCAGAGACGACGGGAGAGAGAAGCAGCAGCGCCTCATGTAGAGTCTGCCAGCGACGGAGCACGCGTCATCGACCCTGGGAACTGGGAAGAGCTTCGGTTGCTCGTGCTTCCTCGCTCGGATTCGTAGCGGGCATTTGACGAAGGAAGACGATGAAACTAAGCAAAGATTGGATTTTGAAGCCCAAGCTTTCCGCTCTCCTCACCAAAAATGGCCCAACACAGTTTACGATCCATTAACAGAGTGAAAGAATGCTCTTGGCACCGTGTGTTTGCTTGTTTGGAGGAAAATTTTTCAGAAAGTCATTTTTTAGGAAAATCAATTTTCCTTTCTTTGATAATATTTGATTGAAAACATTTTTTAATTTTTGGATCTCATCTAAAAAATAAATTCATTCTTATAAAAATTTTGAATTTTTTAATTATTTTTATTTTGTCCTTTTCATTCATTCTTTTTCTTTTTCTTTTTTTCCCTTCTTTCTCCCTTGCATCTCCTCTTATGACTCAGGCGGTGGTGCGTAAGGAGGAGGGATGGCGGTGCGTTCACGCCTCAGTCCCTGAACACGCGCAAAGCGGGGCATTTCTCTTATCCCACATCGTTTAGGAGGGAGTCTTGAGGCCAATTTATAAGGTATTGAGCCCATTTAATAGTGTAAACGCATTTTCTCGGATAGATCAAGGAGAACAAAATCGTGAGAACTCAATGTCCAAAGCGGACAATATTCATACCGCCGTACTATGAGTAATGTCGGGTCGTTACATCTCCCCCTTATCCACCGTTCCTTCCTCCTCTCTGCCACAGCCGTTGCTGCCTGATGACTTTACCTCCCTCCAGGTTGACTTCGTCCTCCGAAGCTCGATCAAGCTATGATCTTGAAGCACAACAGAGCTTGAAGCTCAACCATGGTACTCACCCTAGGCTTGAGTCTTGCCCAAAATTTGGCAACCTTGTGGCTAGCCCTCGGCTGTTGTTGAGGCCCACGATCAGTGAAGGGAGAAGGAAAAATAAAAAGAAAGAATAAAATAATTTATATTAAATTAGAATATTAAAAAATCACCTCTATAAATTTACGAGTTCACTCTTTCTAATTTCTGGCATGCTTTTTTTGTTGATCGGAAAGCATTTTTCAGTTGATTAGTCATTATCTGCAAACTAAACAAGTGAAATTTTCGAAAAGATTGATTCCCGAAAAATACTCACTCGAACAACTACATCCTAAGAGGAAAACCAAAAGAAAAAAAAAGGTGTATTTATTTCATGTGAAACTTTGTCATCGAAGAAAATGGTAAAAAACCATGAATTAATTTTCAAGGAAGGCAAACCAAATTTTATTTTATTTGGTTGTTAGCATGAAAATGAGAGAAGAGACACTGAGAGACTAGTGCTCACTAGTGTTGCATTGGGAGCACCGGCAAAATGATTTACCCTTTCATGAGAGGGGAATATATTTTCCAAAGTCTTAACCATGCCAATTTCGATCATCTTCTGATGTCCAAACAAGAGAAAGGTCCGAAAACATTTTCTTCGAAATGTTTTTACCCTAATTATTAAATACACAGCAATTCAATTTTTTTTTCTTTACACGATTCCTTCTCATCGTTATTGATTGGGATAATTGTAAAGTTTTCGAACAATAATTGCCCAAACCTATGGTGATGAACGTGGATTGCGTAACAAATGGATGGCATAAGCTGCGTACCATATACAAGTCTCACAAAAAATGGGAACATGTCGTTTTCAATATTAGCATACTATAAAACAGTCATGTTACCCGAGCTAATAACTTGGTAGCATATAATTTTTTTATAATTATATTACGACATTTTTTATACCGTTTTCCAACTCAGTATTAGGAACCGAAAGATGTTAATCTATCGATCGATAGAAAATTGGCATTTGTCTTATTCAATGTGAGTGATACTATTTTTTTATATAAATTTACAAATTCAGTCTTGAAAATAATAATATTTTGAATATAGTATGAGTATGAATAAGCATTTCTCTTGCATAAATTGGATCACACTTTTACTGTATTTTTATATGAGGTATTAAAAGACTTCATTTCACAAGATTGAAATGCTTTGCGACATAAATATTTTGAGAAAGATTGTGTGATTCCGTTTATAAGACCAGTTTATATAACCGATTTAAATGCTGATTGTGAATTGCTATAGAATGGATTTTGTTAATATGGCTTATGTCGCTATGGAGAGAACCCATTGAGGGGTAAGTATGCATACTATTTCAGGACGTCCTTCTACACTGAACCGCCGGTTGATGTAGGTGGTAGACTTACCCAAAGGGGGTAAATTTAGTCGCCTTTCTCATGGGCATTAAACATGACCATAGTAAGGTATCGAGCAGTAAGTTAATCAATGAAATAAAGCATTGATGGGTGATTGTTGATATTAAACAATGGAAATGACTATTGTTGTTGTTTCGTTACTATGAAGTAGATATTGTTGTTGACTGATTTTATGTGTATAAAGCTTGTTGAAAGTTATGAAACACTTTCTATATTTTACGTGCGTTGATCATATTTTGTTATATATGACGCTATAGCGATGTATAGCGAATGTTCAATCCACATAGAAGAAATGTATTCATTACTAAGCCGTATTGCTTATTCTTTTAATCTTACTTATTTTTCAAGTTCTTCAGTGAGCTGTAAATAGGCGATGGCGTTTAGCGGTTGAAGGACTTTTGAGAGCGAGCATTTCTGGGTACAAGTACATAGTTGGGTTGAGTTTTTAGGTAAGATTCTTAAGAATGTATATATAGCTTTGATAAATTTCAGAGTTGGTTGTTGAGTATGTGTATATATTCTCAATGGATTATAGAATACTCTGATATTATGATCATATATCCATTATTAAATATATATATATATGAATGTATATCTTGGTGATTATCAGGTTGAGTTATAATTAGGTTAAAGCTGCGTCTTTTGTGTGGAAGGACGGCTGTCTCATCGCTCCTATTTCCATAAGTTGGGGTGTGACAATTAAGAAGTGTGACCTGAGACCTTGGCTCAGCAAAGGATGAAGAGAAAGCTCCCTACATGAAGTCATCAAAGGGGTCCAACATTTTCATTTTGACTATCAGAAATTTATTATGATGTGCTTCATGAGAAAGCGTTCGAGATCTATCCGAAAAACAAGAAAGAAGTTTGTCTAAAATACGTGCCCACCATTTCATCGCGCAGCTCGTCTTTCTTCTTGCGTTCTTTGTTGGGTTGACGCGGTTGAGAGTGATGGAGAGTGCGAGATGTTATTGCAACTTCCAACGACCAGTCCACCTTCATCACATGCTCACACATCATATTCAACTATCTCGTACTTTTGACTTTGAAGGGCTGCTCCCAAGTTTGGTGGAGCTTTTTTATGCATGAATTTAGATTGCATGACACAACATTTTTATGCTGCAACCCAACAATTTAAATTGCAGGGTAGATGTTCCATGTAAGTGTATAAAGTCACAATAAAATCTGTAAGATGAACGATATGATATGTATAACTTCAACAGATGAAAAATACAAAGATGAATTTAGGACTTTTTATTTATTAATTTTATATTACCGATGAGAATGCTATTCTCTTTACATCTAGATGTTTGATTATCAATATACATGCTCCAAAGAGACCATAGGTGTAGTTATTGATGCTTATGATGCTTTTCCAGTTCATATTTAATAATGAAAAGATATACTCGAACAATATGTATAGTAAAGGAAGAGCTCTAATTTAATAAGAAAATTAGCTATTTTATTCTACAAGAAAATCCTAGAAAATGATGACATGTCAACTATCTCTTATATCTAGCAAATGCACAAAATGTTGCTCAATCATCAGACCAATAAACTCCTTGACCAACTTAATGTGCATGTGGATGTCCCCATCAAACGAGAAAATATTCCATGGTTTCAAAGCCACACATTGACTGCTGATATGGCATACGTTTATTAGCCTACACCCAATTAGATCTTGACATATGAATATTGATCTGAATTGATGATTTATTCATTGGTTTGAATAGTGGAATATGTCGAATTCAATGCTGAAATTAACATTTATCGTTCGTCGAATTCCGATCTCTCTCTCTCTCTCTCTCTCTCTGTCTGTGTACCTCCTCAATGTCCCCAAATTAATTCAATCGCGTTCAATTGTGTTTCCGTTGGTCTTGTCGGAACCATCGCGGTCCGGCCCCCGATTTCATGGATTGAGATTAACTTGAGAGGCTCTTTGGGTGTCCAATTAATTGACATTTCGAGGCTCCCAGGATGCTTCTCACGAATGTTCTCCACGCTCTTTTGTACCCCCTCCCGTACGTGCTACGTGCGGTAAAAAAGTGGGTTAAACTATGGATCAACAGAATGATCCATATTTTAACTAGTTTTGGAGTTTTAATTTTTCATAACCTATTTTAATCCATTTTTTAAAGAAAATGAGTTACCCAAACAATCTTATGTCTCTTAAAAGTGAGTTACAACAACCCTAAGTGTCTCTCACAAAAATATTTACAAATGCAAACATTAAGTAATACAAGTGATAAATTACAACCTTCATTGACTAATTATTTTAAACAAAATAAGCAATCTTTTATCACAAAATATTGTTCAAATCATTCATTTTTCAGGTAAACATAGGGAGCCACGTGTCAAATTCTCATTGGATATGAGCAAATAGATGCACACCATATCAACAGTTGCCTTAGCACTTTCAAGCTACTTCACATAATATCTTGATCTCCCGTCAAAGCCTGCCAATGAAGAGGTCAAAAAACATGGCCGACGTCATCACTTTCTCTTCAGCTTTTGTATACCCAAGTATAATGTACGCCGAAATTGACTTTCTCAATTTATCAAAGGCATGACTTGACGATAAACATTGTGTCAATAGTAAGAGATGACGATATGCATTACAGTGTTGCATCCAAGTCGGTTTCTAAATTGAACTCGGGGAATATCGGAACTTTGGAAATTCAATGAGATTTACGACAATTCCTTTTCACGGGGAAAAACAAGGTCAAGACATGCCGTGTTAGAGCTTATCGATATTGAAAAGTGTCAAATTCGAGGTTTCTCTCGCTGAATTTGATCGTGTTTAATTTGTATCAAGTGGGTGCTTAGTTTCCATCGAAGGACGACCATTTAGGTGAGGAAATGAACTTACATTTTATACTCAATGTGGACAGCCGAGGCGGACGACTTTGCGATCGTGCCGAACGCTGTCGTCGAGAGGACGATGGTTGTGCCGTTACAGGAGGGACGTGAAGATGAGGAGAGCGCACGGTCGACGATCAGGACTTGGATGGTCTGGCTGGGATCGCAGGTTCCGGAGACGGAGGCGCTGATGCACCGCACTAGGTACTGCCTCCCGCAAGACGCTCCGTTGTCCCATATCCCTTCACCCGCCGCTGCGAAGAGGTAGCTGGACGGGAACTGGGCTGGATCATTGCCGGAACACGCCGTTGCTGAAACACAGCGATGTCAAACTTGTGTCTCAGAGAGAGAGAGAGAGAGAGAGATTGAACGTACGCGTGTACGGAGGACTGTAGTGGGCGGCGGTGCCGACGTCGGCACTGCAGAGACGAGCCTGCATCGTCAGCAGAAGTAAGACGGGTAGAGACAGGAAGAGAAGTGGCGTTCTAATGCCGGAGAGCTTCATCGTTCTGGGAGAGTCCGCGAGGCCAATGCGACAGAGATGGGACGAGCTCCCGTCGTCGGTTAATGCCATCCCTTTTAGGACTTACGCTGTATGAGCCGGAAATTCTGGTTCCTGTGGAGTTCGGAGCTCTTGCGAACGAGGAAATCAGCTACCCGAGCTTCGAGCGATTAACCTGAGTTATATATATAGTCTTTCTTTAGAAGCTTCTAATGTCTTTTTTATCCTTTTTTGTTTATTCCTCTACCGACGACCGGTGAGCCTCCCTAACCCTCGCCAGTGAGAGCTTTGCCGCCCTCCAACGAGCTCCAACGGCCGGCAGAACTCGCCGGAGCACCTTTTAAAAAAATACATAATTTTTTTGGGTAAATGTGTTACAATTGGCAAAGTTTGAGATTTTTTGTGTCATAAAAAAAAATTTGGGGTAAATGTGTCTCATGAGGTAAAGTTTGGAGTTTTTGATGGTTTTTTCCCTACATTTTATTTCGGTTTCAAATCTATTCCTTAGTCATATTTTTATTTTGGAGAATATAAAATAAATTAATGTACACAAACGAATTTATGTATTTTCTTTTTCTGTTCTGATGTTAAAAAAACAAAAACAAAAACGTCATCAAAGCCCGCTAATTACGTTAAGAGAAATGAGTTCTGCCGACCAGAAAAAAAATGTGTAGAGGAAGTTGTGCAGTAGACCAATTCGGGATGGTGGAAATAAATCAATTTGACACCTAAACGTTGGAGCAATTTATGCAAACCAGACGGCGTGATCAATTATTCACATCTACAAATATCGACCATTCAAAGAGATCCACCGCGCACAAGCACGTGGAATGATCAACTGCCCACAACGGCAAAGCAATATATTACTCAGAATATTCCAAAAAAGGATCCCCGCGTGTGAAAATGTTTGGTCAGCATGAATGGACAGGGGTGCACAGCAATAAATGCTTGTACTTTCAAGCGACCTCAGCTCCACTTTCTACCTACTTGGAAATCATGTGGATGTGTGGGTGGTGGTCCTGTGTGCCTCTTGACTCGTGTGGTTCATTTGATTTGGCAGTAAAGTTTGTCGGGACTAGATAGAGACAAAGTATCTGGTCAAGCCTCTGCAGAAATTCGTCCAAAAATGCCAGATAGTCAAGACACTCGGACAGACAAACACCTTTATTCCCATGAATTCCCATTCTCGTGCAGCAGTGAGTGGGCTTAGCAATTTCGAGCGACATCATTTGAATTTAGTGAGCCTTATCCGTTGTCTAGAACTCTGACTTGATCTTCTAACTGCTTTTCCCCAATGTCTTCACATACTTTAATGGTATCCCTGAGAAGTCCCCCGAGGATTCCAGAGAGCTGAGGCCACTTGAAAGGTACAAAACGCGGGGGCTCAACCACCTGCGTTTACCACTTTAAGGACTACGAAAGGTCTCTTTCCAATATTGCTCGAGGATGTCAGCGGCGTGGTTTGATGGATTGAGATCCGTGGATGTCACGATGTCGGGGTGAAATCGAATCAAATACTCTGGAACGATCTCGATCTGTTAGGGTGAACTAGCTCCTTTTTCCCATGAATTGCCATTCTCGTGTAGCGGTGAGTAGGCTTAGCAATTTCTATTGATGGAGATGGAAATACTTAATCGAGGCGCTTGAGAAACTGATGAGCGTTTAAAACTTTAATTCTTGTAAGAGCTTTAATGAACTTCTATGTGCCGGTGTGAAAGAAATCTAGAGAAAACATAACTCGGTGTAGATACGCACATCTAGTGCGTCCTTGAGCTGGCGATACTATGATGGTAATAGATGTAGAGCACCTTAAATTTGCCTCGTACAATCTATATGCTCTCTCAAGAATATAGACTGACTCAAGTGTCAAAGGGTCCCTAACAAGCCACATCCAATACTTTCCTCTTTTCGATGGCGTGCAAGTCCAAAGCTCTCTACGTCCAATACCAATTTGAGGGGAAAATTGCCAAAAAAATCTTAAATTTTTATTCACTTTGCCATTTAAGTACTAAATCTTTTTTTAAGTCAATTCAATCTTAAACATTTTGTTACTTTGTCATTTAAATTCTTTCGGCGGATTTTGGTCAGAAAATGCATATGTGGTGACGCTAGAGCTTGCTGGCGATGACGTGTCCAAAACAAGATTTTTCTTCTTTTTTTTTCGTTCTATTTTCTTTGGCTGGCGCTCATCGGCTACTCTAGAGAGCGGCGAAGTCCTCGCTAACGATGGGCAAGGGTGGCGGGGGCTAGGGAAGCCATCACTGCCCATGCTCACTGCTAGCGAGGGTCGAGCAAGGCCACCCTCACCTAGATCTGGGTGGGGCCGGCCTCACTCGGCCATTGGCAAGGCTGGCCCCAGCCCCCGCCGCTCGACACTAACAAGGGTTTCGCCACCCTCTGGAGTGGCCGGCGCTTAAAAGAGAAGAAAAAACCTTGTTTTGGACACGTCGTCACCCCGTCAGCGCCCACGAGATCTAGCGTCCCACATATGCATTCTCCGGCCAAAATTCATCGGAATGACTTAAATGGCAAAGTGGCAAAAGGTTTACGACTAAATTGATTTAAAAAAAAGTTTTATGACTTAAATGACAAAATGAGTAAATGTTTATGACTTTTTTGGCAATTTTTTCCCCAATTTGAGGATCAATCAAATTTACACAAAAGCAAACGGTTTATGTATACACGTATAAGTGGAGGGAAAAGTGTCAAAAAAGTCATAAACCTTTGCCACTTGTGCCAAAAAAGTCATAAACCTTTTTTTGGTGCCAAATAAGTCCTAAACCTTTTTAAGTGATGCCAAATAAGTCCTAAACCTTTCTAAGTGGTGCCAAATAAATCCTTTCTACCAGAAAAAGCACACGTGGCTCGCCGGAGCTCGTCGGCGGCGCCACGTCGGCGGCGACGTGGCGTCAACCCTTTTTTTTTTCTTCTTCTTCTTTTTCTTCACCGGCGGAGCCCTCGCCGGCGATGGGCGAGGGCGGTGGGGGCTGGGGCTGGGGAGGCGGCCACCGGCCTCGCCCGTCGCCGGCAAGGGCCGGCGGGGGCCAGGCGAGGCCGCCCCCGCCCAGATCTGGGCTGCCCCGCCCCTGCCCAGACAGGGGCCGCCCAGATCTGGGCGGGGGCGGCCTCACCCGGGCCCCGTTGGCCCCTGGCGAGGCCGGCCAGCGGCCGGCGGGGCCCGGGCGAGGCCGGTGGCCGCCTCCCCAGCCCTAGCCCCCCGCCACCCTTGCCCATCGCCGGCGAGGGCTTCGCCGGTGAAGAAGAAGAAGAAGAAAAAAGGAAAAAAAAAAAAAAAGGTTGACGCCACGTCGGCGCTCCGACGAGCCACGTCGGCACTCCGGCGAACCACGTGTGCTTTTCCAGTGGGAATGACTTATTTGGCACCACTTAAAAAGGTTTAGGACTTATTTGGCACCAAAAAAAGGTTTAGGACTTTTTTGGCACAAGTGGCAAATGTTTAGAACTTTTTTGGCACTTTTCCCTATAAGTGGATAACCTTGTTTCGCAGAACTCTTAAGACTTTCTTCTTAATTGCAGCTCGACTGGTCTTTGATTGCTTTTGTCAATGAGGCAAGACTCCAAAACACTCCCGCTAGTTGAGGTTCTTTGTTTCTCCAGCACCTATCTTACTTTGGAGTTGTGATGTTTACATTGGCACATTTAGTGGGTACTCGAGTTTGCTGTACTATGGCGAAAAACTAGAGACGGTTCATTTATACATACACAAGCAGACAATTTTGTTTCACGAAACTCTTTAAGACTCCGGAACTGTGGATTGATTGGTCTTTGATTGGTTCCGTCAATGAGGCAAGACTCCAAAAAACTCCCGCCAATCGAGGTTGTCTGTTTCTTCAGCACCTGATTTACGTCGGAATTGAGATGTTCTCATTGGCATAGTCCAGTAAAGAACAAAGATGCAGCTGGGGCAACAACAGGAAACAAAGGACTAATGCCCTTTATATCCAGCTGGAAGAACGGTTCACGCGACCCAAAGTCCGGTCCTTTTACCTTCAATAACACCGCAAATCGTTGACCCTGCGCATCATTCCATGATACAAGAACGTGACAGAATCGCTGCACCGATCACAGTGATTGCCGCAAAATCCGGAGCCCAGCTAATGAAGGAACACCGGACTTTCTTTTTGTTGTTTTATGCTTTAAGGCTCAAGGAACTACGTGATCCAATCATCTTCTCGCAATATGAGGCTTCAATCATGCTGCAGTTCTTGCCTATTTGACCTGTCACATGCCCATCGATTGACGGTCTCAATGATATGCTTGAGAGATTTTCATCAAATGAATAAGGATAGTTAGATTTGGTGCCGTGATATTAAGTCAACAAGTCCCGTGGAGATATGGATCCGATCCGAAAAAGGTGACCACCCAATTTTAAATTGGACGGCCACCTTTTTATAAGGGAAATGTTTTATTTTATTTTGTTTTGTTTTTATGTCACAGATCCAATTCCTTAGTGATAATGCAATCATTACACGAAGAGAGAGAGGGGAAATTAGTGTGATCACGATGTGGGACGTGGGACCTCGGCTTAGCAAGGGATGAAGGAAAAGCTTCTCACATTCCGAGCGGGACAGTTTCATTTTGACCATCAGAAATTTATAATGATGTGCTTCGTGAGAAGCGTTCGAGATCAATCCGAAAAACAAGAAAGAAGATTGTCTGAAATATGTGCCCACCACTTCATCATGCAGTTCGTCTTTCTTCTTGCGTTCCTATTGGGTGATGTGGTTAAGAGTGATGGAGAGTGCCGTGAAGTTATCGCAACTTCCAACGGCCAGCCGACCTACATCACATGTACACACATTGTTTTCCAACTTTCTCGTACTTTTGGCTTTGTACTTTTATTTTCGAAAATAAAATTGTTTTTGAACATTTTGTTAAAAAATACATTTTTTTCTTTTTTTTTTCTCTCTTGCATTTACGGCCATCGCCGCCGATCGCCATTCACCAGTCGTCGGTCGCCGCCGCCGTCGGTCGCCGCCGGTCACCCATGACCAAAAAGAAAAAATGGGAAAAAATAAAAATTTTATTAATCATATCAAATGCATTTCTACACTTTTACCAAATACTTTATTTTACTCTGTTGCGATCTCTCCGAAGGTGCACCACCTAAGGTTTGGCTAATGGTTTGTCAAGCCTAACTTAGTTCGAATTCTTCCAAACTCATATCAATTCATGACATTATGTTTCACTTCTTAACATGCAAAATATTTTCAAATGGAGTCGCCACTAATCTACTCATGGTGGGTCGATTAGAAACCCAAGTAAAATACCGGAAGTTGCATTTTACTCCTACGAACCAGAGATTCTAAGTACGGGGACTTGATTACGCTAAACTAATTTAACGTCATTTCGGTACCTTTTCATTTATTTAAAAAAAATAGCAAGCAGCTTGGATTAAATTTAAGTTAACTCCCTAACATATATAATGACCACGCAGGTACACAAACATTAATACAAAAACTCAAATAAATAATAAATCAAGATAACTAACAAAAGCAAGTCAAAATATTTTTGGGTTTTATTATCCTAAAAATGCAAATTAACTAAATATGTATGAATGAAATCTTAGACATTTTTTTTTTGGGATTTTCACTTTTTATATGCATACTATTCTAATATGCAATGCACATGAAGGAAATTTAATTCTAAATGTGACTAACCTAATATGTTATTTAACATGCAAACTCTAGATTTAACTATTTAAATGACATGTGAATCATGTTTTTCCTATATATTAATGGAAATTCGAAATTAACTAAATTCCTAATTAAACATGCAACTAAATTAATATAAGGGACATTTAGAAATTGAATGATATAGATAAACATGAATTTTAATCTAATATGACATGCAATGCATAATCGTAAATTTCTAAATGCATTTATTCTACTATGGCATGAAATTTCTATACCTAAATATGCAATTTCTAAATGACATGGTAATGACGTGATATGAAATTTATGCACCTAATCTTTATATGATATGCAATTTCTAGATGAACTATTTTAAATCACATAACATGCATTGAATAGACGTAGGTTTGATTTAACCTACTATTCTAGTATCCGAAAAAAATAATTGATAATTAACATGCATAAATGACATGTAATAAGTGAAACTAATATGTAGACTATATGGCATGCAAACTATATAATGCAAACTATATGATATGCATGTTAAATGACATGACCTAGACTTTAGACATGCATGTGATGTATTCCAAATGCATCTTTATATTTAAATAAAAATTCGAAATTTTTTTTATTAATGAAACTAATTACTTATGATTAACTAAAAAGATCTAATTCTAACCTAATCTAACAAACTAAAATCCTCTTAATATATTTTGATTTTTGATTTTTTTATTAGTTAAATGTCTTCAAATATGCAATGCTATGTAATTTTGATTTGATTTTTTTTAATGATAAAGGAAACCTAAGCAAACAAGTTAAGCTAATAAAATCAATTCAAATATATAAAAAAATCGTGGACAACCATATTTGAAAAAAAGAAGAATCAACGGATCGTATATCGGGCATAAGATCGGACTATCGACATGCACTTTTTAACTAGGAAATTTTCATAATTTTATTTGATATCCATGTTAGTCCAAATAACTCAAAAAATAAACAAATTATCTATGAGTCAAATCAAATTGATATGTACCTAATTTTACATATCAATCCTTCAAATTTGAAATTCGGATTTCGTCAAGCTCGTTGTGGAGAGGTCGGCCACGGAACTCTTCGGCGGATCAAAGGTGCAACTTTGCGTGCGTGGCTAAATCTCCACCTGAGAGTCAAGAGATTGACTTGGGCTCGCTGGATTTTTCACTCAAGTCGGAGTCAAAAAGTTAAATTTGACTTGATTGTTAAGTTCTCTACACAACCTGTTGAATTAGGCCAAAAATGAATCAACGAATAAAAGAATTCAAGCACTGCAGGTCCTCCAGTTGTCCAGCAACGTTGATGACCATTCCAACATTCATCGAGGACGTCCCTTTTTGGTATGGACAGCGGGCTTCACGGTGAGTTGGAGAGCAAATGGCGTCGCCTGCTCCTTTGATTGAATCCGAAATCGATGTGCGTCCGTGAGAGGAAGGAGTAATGATTTTACACATCGCAACTCCAGCCACTTCAAGCTCTCCACCAATAACCACAGATTTCTCTTCAATGTAATGAAAGGCATTTTTCTCTTGCGACCCTCTTTTATCATCAAAGACCTTTGCTCTCTTTCTCTCGTGTTTCCCAGAAGAAGACTCGTAAGAAAACAACCCACAAAAGAAAATTCAAAAATTCGAATCTCCCGAAAAATAACCAGCAAAGAAGCCCCCACAAGTTCGACCAATAAGAGACTCACAAATTAAGGAAAATTGACCCCATAAAGAGGACTCATCTGGCAAAAATGGAATTCCCCACATATGAAAGCATGAAGACAAACCCCCACAAATTGACTCTCTCTCTCTCTCTCTCTCTCTCTCTCTCTCTCTCCCTTTGTATTTCTCTTTTCTTGCTCACCGAAGAGACCCCTCCACGCTGTAAGTCCACCTCTATTTATAGAGGGAGGGAAAGATCGTCCAGATTTCTTCAAAACAAATTGGATCTCAACAAATCCCTTCCAAATAAGATTTAATAACTTAATAAATCGTAACAACAAAATCATTATATCTTAACCACTAGAGGATTGCAAACAAACATTATCTGTTTGCTAACGTCACGTGCCTATCAAAAAATTCGAATTTTTGCACCTTCTAGAAACTCCTTTGATCAACGGCACGTGGTAAGAGCAATGCAATTTATTTGTTCAGGCATCGGACCAATCGCTTATTTTCATGCAATTAATTAGTTAAAATTTAGGTGTCAACATACTAAAAAATTATTATATAGAGTAGAAACACAAAAAAACGTTTATGTTTAAAAAATGTTCCCTAAAACAGAAATGTTATCAAGCGTGTCCTAAATCTCTGCTTTCAGAGTAAAGGATTTTAAGTGAGAGGGAAATGGGCTCCACTTTAATAAGGGGCCCACCCTTTTTTATTTTTTTATTTTTTTTAAAAGTGACAGCCATCAAATCCTCTCTCCTGCAAATTACCTTGCTCGGAAAAGCACGCAGAGCGTGGGATCCAAATCCCACTAGTGTTGCATTGGAAGCACCGGGAAAATGGTTTCCCCTTTCATGAGAGGGGAAATTATTTTCCAAAGTCTTAGCCATGCCAATTTCGATCATTTTCTGATGTCCAAACAAGACAAAAGTCCGAAATTATTTGGGAAAAGTGCCAAAAAAGTCATAATCCTTTGCCACTTGTGCCAAAAAAGTCTTAAACCTTTTTTTGGTGCCAAATAAGTCATAAACTTTATAAGTAGTGCCAAATAAGTCATTCCCACCAGAAAAGCACACGTGGCTCGCCGGAGCTCGTCGGCGCCAACGTGGCATCGACTTTTTTTTTTCTTCTTCTTCTTTACCGGCGGAGCCCTCGCCGGCGATGGGCGAGGGCGGCGGGGGCTGGGGCTGGGGAGGTGGCCACCGGCCTCCCCCGTCGCCGGCGAGGGCCGGGCGAGGTCGGCCTCGCCCGGATCTAGGCGGGGCAGCCCCGCCCAACCCAGATCTGGGCAGGAGCGGGGCTGCCCCGCCCAGATTGACCGGGGGAGGCCGCCCCAGCCTGGATCTGGGTGGGGCAGCCCCGCTCTTGCCCAGATCTGGGCTAGGCGGGGCAGCCCCGCTCCTGCCCAGATCTGGGCTGGGCTGGTTGCCCCGCCCAGATCCGGGCGAGGCCGGTGGCGGCCTCCCCAGCCCCCGCCGCCCTTGCCCATCGCCGGCGAGGGCTCCGCCAGTGAAGAAGAAGCAGAAGAAGAAAAAAAAAATTCGACACCACGTTGGCGCCGACGAGCTCCGGCGAGCCACATCGGCGCTCCGGCGAGCCACATGTGCTTTTTCCGGTGGGAAAGACTTATTTGGCACCACTTATAAAGGTTTAGGACTTATTTGGCACCAACAAAAGGTTTAGGACTTTTTTGGCACAAGTGGCAAAGGATTAGGACTTTTTTGGCACTTTTCCTGAAATCATTTCCTTCGAAAATTTTTTTACCCTGACTTTTAAATATACAGCAATTGGAATTTTTTTCCTTTACACAATTCCTGCTCATCATTGTTGACAGGGATAATTGTCGATTTTTTGAACAATAATTGCCCAAACCTATGGCGATGAACGTGGATTGCGTAACAAATGGGTGGCATAAGCAGCATACCAAAAATGGGAACCTCTCATTTTCAATATTAGCATACTGTAAAACAGTCATGTTACCCAAGCTGATAACTTGGTAGCGTACAATTTTTTTATAATTATATTACGACTACAAAATTTTCATTAATTGAACAATTGTACGAAAAATCTCAAGTTTTTTATTTGTCACCAAAAGAATATCTCGAGTTGAAAGGCAGAAGATAAAGTAATGCAATCAGATAAGTCCAATCTATCTATGACAGAAATATTAAAATTTACCCAACAAGATGAATCAGTGAAGTAATTACATGCGTAGCTTTATTGAATGGTTAATCATTTGGTGGTGTTGTAATGATGATGACTATAATACTTTCTTCTTCTCTATGATAAATATAAAATTTAGGCGACACAAAAGGTGGCCAACAAGCGAGCATGAAATTTTAAGGAGAAAAAAATGTCATTTTCAAAAGACTAATCGACTTTAGAATCTCATAGGAACAGGTGATGACCCTACAGCATAAGAAATTTGTCAATGACCCAAGTGTCTTCTAGTCCTCAACACCTTCTGCACTTCCGTGGATTCCACTGCCTGCAGCTATGGCCTGAGCCAGCAATCCAAAGCCACAACACAAATGAGACCCAACAACGGGGAGCCTTGGACGGTTTTACCTTTGTGAAGGAGAAACACGGGGCATGACCTGGAGAAGATACCACAGAAGTCATGCAGCACCATCATGATCTTCCTCAACACAAGAGTCGAAGCCGAAGCCGAAGGCCGTGATCGTAGGAGGAAGCATAGGGGGTGTGTCCTGCGCACACGCGCTTATCCGAGCAGGGTGGGACGTGGTGGTCATAGAGAAGTCGTGCAAGCCTCCGAAAGGAAGCCCCACAGGTGCCGGACTCAGCTTGGATCCGCTCTCTCAGGAGCTCATCGGGTCCTGGACAGGACGCCCCGAACTCCTCCATGACATCACCTCTTCTCTCACCATTGATCTTGTAAGGAAACTTCACATGACAAAGCTCAGTCTTATTTGAAGTCTTCCTGAGGTTTGAGTTGTCATATGTATTGAAGAATAAGATCACAACTACTGGAAAATTGGCGCAGAATATAGATCCATTCACTAGCAACATGAATCTCAAATTCTTGCTTTGCTTGACAGTGAGGGAAAATTTTAAGTTCTTAAATGAAATATGGGTCCTTCTCTTCGTTTCTTGCCAAACATAAAGATATTGATCATGTTTGTTAGGTGGCAGTCAAAATTGCGTCCTTAATCTAACTATATTCTTATGCATCTATTTGTACAAGAACCAGGCAATCGATGATGAGAAAAACAGGAAAATACTGGCAAGAGATGAGAACTTCAATCATAGAGCAGCGCATTGGGCTACTTTGCATGACCACCTGTTCAGTGCATTGCCTCCACAGATATTCCTCTGGGGCCATTTTTTCCTCTCTCTCTCTTTTTCAAATGATAAGCGATCTGTCAAAATCCAGGCCCAACTTCTCGACACCGGAGAAATCACCGAAGTAAATGGAGATTTGCTTATCGCTGCAGATGGATGCCTCTCACCAATTCGCAATCACTTTCTCCCGGATGTCAAATTAAGGTTGTTACTTCTCTGTCCAAATTGTTATTCATCAATCCCTAACTGAGACATTTTGTTAGCTTATAATGATTATGTCGATATGACAGATATTCAGGCTATTGCGCCTGGAGAGGAGTTTTTGATTTTTCGGGGTTTGAAGATTCTGAAACTATCAAGAAAGTTCGGGAGGCACACCCGGAGCTCGAAAAATGCTTGTACTTAGACTTGGCACCAGGAAATCATACTGTTCTTTTCGAGATCCCATGCAAAAAGCTGAACTGGATTTGGTATTTGAATCAACCTGAACCTGACTTGCAGGTAATATTCGCCCATCTTGCTCCTCACTGACTGCACTATAGCAGTAGTGGTTGTGGATGTAGTTGAAGATGCAAATGATCCTGATAGACATCGCCGTTCTATTTTCCTGTTTATTCACAAGATTAGTCAGAGGAACTACCAGAGCATATTTCATAGAAGATCTGGGTATCAATATATCCCAAATTTATGAAAACCTAGATCATAGGAATCATCATAGACGTATTTGCATATATGCATCCCTTTCCATGAGTCCCTTGCACCTTATGGTATCTGATAGTTCGTCATTGACAAATACAGAGGAAATCAGTTACTACGAAAGTAAGTGAGGACATAATTCGGAAGATGTACCAAGATGCAGAGAAAATGTGGCATCCGGCTTTGGTTCTGCTCATGAGAGAAACTAAAGAACCTTTCATTAATGCCATTTACGACTGTGATCCACTAGAGCGAATAGTTTGGGACAATGTGGTACTCGTTGGTGATGCGGCACACCCCACGACACCACACAGCTCAAGGAGCACAAATATGTCGATTCTGGATGCTGCTGTCCTCGGCCGTTGCTTGGAGAAGTGGGGATCAGAAAATCTAGCAGCTGCTCTTGGAGAATACCAATCCATTAGGCTACCTGTTGCATCCAAGCAAGTCTTGCATGCCCGGCGAGTTGGGAGGATAAAACAAGGCCTTACGCTGCCTGACTGTAAACCTTTCCATCCTAACACAGCCACTCAGGAGGAATGCGAGATGCTTCCGCAGAGAGGCGTGCCCTTCTTTGGACATAATCCTTTGCTCCAATCAAGCAGCCTTGCATTGGCCGGCAAACAGTGATCATCTCATATTTGTTGCTATTCTGGTCATGTCAATGTGGATTTCAGACAAGTCGCAGATTATTTCTAGCTCTAGCTGGATACATCAAGAGATGTGTCTTCTTCAAGTATCTGACTTAAAGCAGGATTATCATGGATATTGACACTCAATGTTAGACTTGTGTTGGAGGGTTAACGATCATTTCATCTAGCGAACACTCGGATTAGGCGGGCTGTTGTATGCAATGAACCTATTTCTTGTTACGGTGGCAATAGCCCTTGTGCAGCAGCACAAAACTTGTTCCTCACTCACACAAATTAATCAACTTGGTCTATTATTAAGGAAAGTTTCCTGATCTAACAGTTTGTCAAGGCTAGCCATCTGTGCATTGACATCTCGAGAAATAAGCATGCTGTTGATCACTTCTGAAAATGAAAAAGAAAGTTTTTTGGCGGAGTATCTTTATACAGCCGAAAAGAATAACCCAGTTAGTATCTGTGCTTCGACCAAAGCATTTCTGTTATCATAATACAGCAAACATGGCAACGCCATTACAGGGCTCGCGTCATGGTTTTGGCAAATTTCATCGCCACATAATAAGACTGCAGCGTAAAATATCCGGCCGTCGTCGTCGTCTAGCTATGTCTCTGATTCATTCAGAGCCAAACCGCCACGTGTTCCGACAGAACATCAGGAACAAAACGTAGACTTCACAAGCTTTCCATGAGACGGTCGTGTTCGTAGATTCCCAATGGAGGGCCGAGACGGAGGAACCCAGAAACCCACAGAGCCCAGGGCCAAGGCAGTGGTTGTGGGAGGGAGCATCGCGGGATTATCCTGCGCGCGCGCGCTCATATTAGCTGGATGGGACGTCGTCGTCATCGAGAAATCGAGCGCGCCGCCGACCGGGAGCCCCACCGGCGCGGGGCTCGGACTCGAACCGTCGGCTCGGAAGCTGATCGAGGCTTGGCTCAAAAGGCCGCAGCAACTCCACGATGCCACTTTGCCTCTCGCTGTTGATCAGGTGACGCTCTGTTGTCCGTCTTGTGAGTTCACGAGGACGTAAAGAAAATGTGTTCTTTCCTAGTGGGTTTCTTCCGTTGTTGTTTGGTTCAAACTTGAAGAACAAACGAATGCTTTCATCTCCGCAAAAATGATAAGAGTCAGCTTCAAAGCTTGAAGCTTTAGCTCGTAATCTAGCTACAATGGGTGGATTTCAACTGATATAAAAGCCGTAAAAGCCCGAAGCGTGGTTTTTTAGTACAGAAATTGAACAGAGAAGTTGTAATAGGTTTCTGTTTGGTTCAGCCAAAAAAGGCACTTGTGGTGAATCTGGTGATAGGTTCAATTTGTTGTATTGACATTCGGATAAACAACTGTTTGCGTATGATTTATGCACAAGGAGAGAGGCTTTCAGTCCCCATCTTTCTGCTGTAGCCAACAGAAGTGGAAAAGAGCAGACGAAAAACGCACATGAAGATGTGAAATTTCACAGATTGTTTCTGTAAAATAAATCAGGATCATAAACCAAGCACCCAATTCATCGTTTCACTGTCTCGTTATGGTTAAAAGCGTTAGTTATACCAAATTAGACAGAGTTGACCTCTGAATGAGTTCGAGTACATGATTCCATTCAATCTAAATCCTGCTAATTTCCTGAAAAACACTGCAGAACAATGCGACAGATAGTGAAAAGAAAGTGTGCCGGGTGCTCACAAGGGATGAGGAATTCGATTTCAGAGCAGCGCACTGGACTGACCTCCACAGCCTTCTTCGTGAGGAACTACCACCGAGCGTTGTGTTATGGGGTCATGTGTTCCTGTCATTCAGCCTATCTGACGACAAGGCTGAAGTCAAAGTCAAAACTAAAGTTCTCAAGACCAATATTACCATTGAGATTACTGGTAACCTGCTTGTCGCAGCAGATGGGTGTCTGTCTTCCATTCGACAGAGTTTCCTCCCCGACCTTAAACTGAGGTTCTTTCTGAAACCAATGAATTTAGACCCCCAATGCCATTGTTTTGTCACAATACACTTGCATGTTAGTCTGTAATGTGAAATATCAGAAATTGTTTTTTTAGGTATTCAGGTTACTGTGCATGGAGGGGAGTTCTCGATTTTTCAGGACAAGAGAATTCAGAAGCCATTTTGGGCATCAAGAGAGCTTACCCTGATCTTGGGAAGTGTCTGTACTTTGACCTGGGTTCTGGGACTCATAGCGTGCTTTATGAACTCCTGAACAAAAGGCTTAACTGGATTTGGTACATCAATCAGCCTGAGCCTGAACAGAAGGTAAATCCTCTGGTGTAATCCTAATTCTGCTTTTTTATATTGAGTTTTCGATTTTTTATAAATTGTTCAAAGCTGTTATCTTAATCAGGAAAGAAGAACATTGCCAAAATGTTTATCTTCCTTGTAATTTTCTACAAGTTGAAGTAAATACGAGATGCCAAGCTTCATTAAACATCTTCAATATGAAACCAATAGTTCTCTGCAGCATATCGAGTCTTGACAAATATAGGCGGTCCTAATTCTGAAAACTTGTTTCCTCAGGAGGATAGCAATGCAAATTATAGTAGTAGATCACCTTAACTTGATTGCTGCTCCCACTCAATCCACTTTGGCCTTTTGATACCATGAATACGTCCAGCTTCTTCAAAGGATTATACAACTACTATGATGAGAATATTCTTAGTTAAGAATATTCTCAGCCATAGCATTCCTCGTGTAGTAGAAAAAATCCACATTTTGCTTGACACAGATGCATCAGGAAGCATAATATTCAATCAATTGTAAAAAATTTTACCATTTATTTAGGTGTGAAAAGCCAAAAAGAAACAACAGATAATATGATATTCCTGAAACTTCATACAGGGAAGCTCTGTTACCATGAAAGTCAGCAGCGAAATGATCCAGGAGATGCACAGAGAAGCAGAGAAAGTTTGGCTTCCTGAGTTGGCTAGAATAATGAAAGAAACAAAAGACCCTTTCATAAACATCATATACGACTGTGATCCATTAGAGCAGATCTTCTGGAACAATGTGGTGTTAGTCGGAGATGCCGCTCACCCGACAACACCTCACGGTTTGAGAAGCACTAACATGTCTATATCAGATGCTGCGGTTCTTGGTTTGTGCCTCAAGAAATGGGGAGTTGAGAACGTGCATTCGGCTCTTTGCGAGTATCAGTCTCTACGGCTTCCAGTTACTTCAAAGCAAGTCCTGCATTCACGGCGACTGGGCCGCATAAAACAAGGATTGCCTGTTGCTGGCTGGAAACAGTTTGATCCTATGACATCAAGTCGTGAAGAGTGGCAAGAGCTTCAGCAGAAGAATATGCCCTTCTTTAGTGAAGTTCCCCTACCAGAGAATTCTTCCATTTGATGGCTCAATTGAAGATTAAGGGACATTGTTGCTGCTCGATTCCAGTCCGAAAGAACATTTTATCGTACTAATTGTAAATTGCGGTGCTGTGTACACAACTCTTTTCCTCAATTAGCTTGTTATGTTAAGTATAAGATGGCTACGTTTCACATAGCCAAGCTCTGAATCATGAAGGTTGATGCCAAAAGTTCTCTCTTTTCTTGCAAATCTGAGAAGAAAAACCATTCTCATTTTCACTGATCCAGAATCATTTCAAGGGAAAGCTGCGAATAGAGAAATTGTCTAAAGCAGTTGACCGACTGCGAGGTTCTGTCTAGAATAATGAATAAAGCAAGACATGTCAATCTAGTGCCATGAACATTCATGTTATCTGATATCCTTGTATTCTCATGTTTGTGGAGGACACTCAAATTTCTTGGTGTCCTCGCCTCCGGGTCACGTAAGTTTGAATCCATCTGGAAGAAGAAACTAATTGCGGTATAGACATCAAACAGCTCCGAATTTATGCTCATCTTCTTTACAATTGTCTTGCTGGAAAGCCCATCAATCTACTTGGCAGATAAATTTATAGAAATAACTATATATTGAAGAAGCACAAACTTTTTATGAACGAAACTATAGATAATCTTCCATTTCATGTCTGTGTTGGCTAAAGTTGATACCAATTAAGGTGAGGCTCTCATGTTTAGAGTCTTGCGGAAATGACCATAAAGCTCAGGAAAAAGCTCACAAGCTGATGCTCTCAGAAGCATCCACAAGAAATAAATGGCACATCGAAAGCCCATATTTCCATTTATAGCAGAATATGGTCATGCAAAGGAAAAGCTCCCTAATTAATAGTGATTCAGCTTTACTCTTTTCCCTCATAGTTGATGCAATAAGAGACCGAAGAGAGTCAAAATACACTGGTTTACAACTCTACAAATGAACCAGAAGTAAAAAGACTCAAAGATACAAAGTTCAGCAGGAACATGGAACTATATCTCCATTCTCAATGAATTGAGCTCCTCAAGACCAACAACCTACCCAGTTTTTGAAGGCCATGTAGCTTGGGCTGACATGATTATTCCCACAATCACCCCAAATAACCCGAGTGCACTACCAAAGATCTCTATCACTAGGATCTTGACAAAAAGCGAGGAGTTCTGGGCATCTGACAGAGCACAGCTGCTTCCAATTATGCCCACGCAAATCCTATGACCAGGAACATGTAGCAAAGATTAATGAAAACGCCAGAGGTAAAATTAGGTAAAAGAAAGGAGAGGTCTCTCCTAGAGAAATCCTTTTTGATGCATAAGAATATAGGGTTGAGAGATGAACCCGCAGACAAGGTTTGCAAAGCCCACTATAATCCCAGAAGCAAAGATTGCATATCCAGCTCTCAGAGACTCTGGAGCATATATCTGAGATGATGGGACACTTTCCAACTTCGTTTGCAAGATAATTGCCACGATGACACCATAAATAGCAACAGCTTCACAAAAGATTACACTGCAATAACAGAGAAGGAGCACCACATTGCATCAGAAGGCATGCATGAGATAGCAAAAGAATCTGACTTTCTTATGCCACAAATGCTGGAAGCAATGTATGGTTTTGTGAGATGATATGACTTTTTGAATATAATCAAAATGCTTAAACAATTGTAAGATCTTCATTAGAAAACATTGAAAGGATTAGCACAAAAGCAAACCAGTTTAAAGTGCAAAGCAGGACTTGTTAGAAAAAAGACGCAGCATTGCATGCCAAGAAGCAAGATGAAGCAAGTTTAGTAACAATTTCTGATATGTGAAAGCGGCAGGCCAAGACCAAAGAAAGGAATTAAGAAGGCAAATAAAAGTTGATTCAACATTTCACCGTGCTTTTCTAAATCATACAATTGCTCAATAATTATGCATCACTTTATGTAGAGATGCAGATACACAAGAGACAAAGGAAAATGTAGGAGATGCGTGTGGAAACTTTAAGGAAATATTCCCAAGTTCTCAAAACTTTTTGAGACAGAATTAGAGTCACAAAAAGGTGTTAGAGCATTAAACGATAAACCACACCTCCATATAGCTACTTCACTTTCAAGGCGAACCGATAGCAGTGCCACATAATCCTAAACCATATGAGTGCGAGATATCCTATATTCACAACTCAAAGTCCCTTAGTTGCCTTAGTCTGGATTTGAGCCAAACGCCAACATGTGTGTGAGGGGGACCTATAGAGTTTCGAGATATGAAATTACACGTCCATCCACTAACTTGAACTTTTAGATAAACTGGCCTTGATAAAAAAATATCTAGAAGGGTAATCTTGCAGCAAACATAAGTTTGTGAGAAACTTGTGGGCTCGGCTACTTCATGACCAGTACGTAAAATTCATGATTGATGAAAGTCTACTTGACAGAATCATGATATGCCAGTAGTAGGAAGTGCATAGATGAAAGACACTCGAGAGTAGAGTGTTGCAAATATTTAACACGGACTAAAAATGAGAAGAAAAGGAGTGATCAGTTTTATCTGCACTACTAAGATGAAACTCAAGCAAGTACATCAAATACTATGATATACATGATCAAGTAAAACTCTAGGTTGTAAAGATCCACTTCCTCACCCAGCTTTGGCTTTTGATGAAAACGCTAGCCAAGTGGTCGGATTTTCATTAAAAAAGCTCTTTCTACGTGCAAAGACAGCAACTTCAGACAAACTAGAGGTCTGGAGCTGATTACTCATCTGCTTCTACAATGTGCCTCAGATATCCAAGTAAGAAAACTAATAAAATTTATGTTCTTTCAAGTTGGTTGCTACAGCAAACAGGATACAATGGCAGCAATTACCTCAGTTTAAAGATCTAACTAGCTAGGATAACCAAATCTCATCCCCGTTCTCTACACCAGTTTCACAAAAAGGGATAAAAGAGAAAAGCAGCTTTTTTAGCCCATCAACCAAAGAAATCAAACGTGCTCAAGTTGAGAGAATTAGGGTCAGGTACCTGATAAGATTCTTCGAAGTGATCCTCGGAGCCTTGATTGCAGCACCAATCAAACTGCTTCCAGTTATATAAATCCCCCTAACAGTCAGGAAGACAAAGCAACGAAGCCCCACAATCACCACGAGTAGGACGCGACTGGAAATATCAAACACACAAATCTACAGCAACATGTGAGCGATACGGCTCACGGACGCAATCGCGCTAGAGTAAGCGCTAGAAGGTGGACTCCGGGGAAGCGTACCAGGCAGCGCCGAGGACGGAGACGCCGATGGCAACGGCGATCCCGATGGCCGCGAAGGTGTAGGGCGAGATCTTGACCAGCGCGAGCGACCACGTGCCCGCGCCTCCCGCCATCGCCGAGCTCGACATCTCCTCTGCGTCGCAAGCTGAGTTCCAGGGATGCGATTGGAGGCTGCTGCGTCTTTTACCGAACTGAATCGACTCGGTGGGATCTCTTCGCTTCCCCTTGGATTTCCCGGTGGCGACGGTGGCGCTGCTTTCCTTCCCCAATTCGTTTCTGATCTCCGATCCGAATGATGAAGAAGGAAACAAACGATATTTTGTGGCCCAAAAGGACGAATATGTTTTGATTTTAGTGTTTATTTTCTATTTTTCTTCCTAATTTCACATTTATTAGGGGTTTTCACTTTTTTTCCAAATAAAAAGAAGGAAAAATTGATACGAATGATTCGTGATCTAACGTACAATAACATTCTTGAAGACTAATTTGTTCAATGGCACTTTAGCCCGATACTTAACATTGGTTCCGAATTATTAATTGGTTCAGTGTAGTTTCTGAATTAGGCTTGTAATTTATATAAAAATATTCAATATTATCTTTTTATCAATTTAAATTGAGGGATAATATTGGATATATGCTAAACATTCATGGACCATATTATTTAAATTAAAATTTTAGAGATAAAGTCATATATTGAATTAAGTTCATGGATAATATTAAATGAAGAAAAATTTTAGAAAAGTCATCGCATATTGAATAAGAATTTATATAAAATTTATGTAATTATCGTTAAAATGACAAAAAGAAAAAAAGTATTTGCCAAACTTGTCCCGGACTGTCAAGCACATATATCATGAAATTTTCGTTTTTGTAACAAACCTAAGAGGGCAGTCTTTGCTGGTAACCATGAGACATTGTCCATGCTATATACACCATTCAAAACCTCAAACTCTCAAACACATGATACATTTCCACACCTCTCAAGTTGATCACCTTGCAACAAATCGAATGTCCGATGGCCGAGATCACGTTCATGCGCAAGCGAACCGTGGTGAGCACGAAGCCGGTCCAACCAGAGACGCGCCTGCCCTTGTCGGTCCTTGACCGCCTGATGGAGCCGAAGCACCTGAGGATCGTGTACTACTATAGTTCGGATGGCCATGGCAGGGAAGCAGGGGAATGGACCAGGACACTGAGGGAGAGCCTCGCAAGGACACTCACCAGTTTCCCTAAGGCGACCGGGCGTTTGCAACGCGACGACAGAGGGCGGTGGGAGATCGACTGCAACGACGCGGGAGTGAGGGCGATGGAGGCCCGCGCTAGAGGGAGCGTCGAGGATTGGTTGCGGGACGCGGGTAGGGAGGACGAGTTGAGGCTCGTCCACTGGGAGGAGATGTTTCACGCTTCATACTTTTGGTCCACGTTCTATGTTCAGGTTCAACTGATATGAACAGTGAATGCCAACTTTCCTTCTGCTGCAGATTTCTTTTCAAAAGATGGTTATCTTTCACTTGACTGAGCAGACCATTTGACGAGATTGCATTCTCCATTGTGATTCGCAGATGACTGAATTTGAAGGAGGTGGGTTTGCTATTGGACTGAGCTGCATCCATCTCTTGGCTGATCCAATCTGTGCCACCATGTTCATCAAGGCTTGGGCAGACACGACTCTCAATGCCAAATTGACTGCTCCTCCATCGTTCCACCCACTCCCGAAACGACAACCCAGCCACCAAAACGACAACAGCCACAACAGTTCATTGATCAGCCATTACCACAAGTCCTCCATCAACACCTCAAGCCCCATCCCTGGTGCAAAGTTCGCCACTGTCTCACTTGCGTTCACTGAGCCTATTGTCCGATCATGCATCGCCATGGCCCGGCCTGTGGACCCTCCCGATGGGCCATGCCCGTCGCCGTTAGAGGCGCTGGCCGGGCTCTTCTGGGCCTGCATAAGCAAGGTTAAGGGAGACAGGGAGGGCCTTGTGAGCATGTGTTTGGGCCTAGATGTGAGAAAACTTTTGGGCCTTGAAAGAGGGTTCTTTGGGAACTGCATGGTCTACAGTCATGCTGAAGACAATGAGGAAGACAATAGTTTGCCAGGAGCAGCTAAGGCCATTGGAGAGATGATGGCAAAATTGGACAAGAATGGGGTCGAGGATTTAATAGAGTGGTTGGAGCTTAATGATGACAGCCAACCCGAGAACGATAGATCCCTCAACTTTTCCAAGCTACTATTTCTTAGTCTCGAGGGCATTGAACCTCATACTGCCCTTTTTGAAGACATGCATGCACCGACTCGGGTCTCTTATTATTTCGAGCCACCATGTGAACAAGGACAAGTTGTAATCCTTCCTTCTACACCGGAAGATGGATCGATGAGCCGGGTGGTCATGGTGACACTTCCAGAGGACGAACTGGCGAAGCTTTTGGAGGATGATCTTCTCACGAGCTTTAGCCCTACCATTTTAATGGGATTGAACAAGAACAGAGCTTGACTTGTCAAGATTCGAGAGACAGGAGGGAGCACTCCTAAGTCATCTCTAGTTTTAAGTCTCCATTCAATTCATGAAGTGCTCACTCGGATCAAAACTATAAACCTGTCATTTGTCTTTTCACTCTACTTGTGTAATAATTTGCGTTGTGGAATAATAAGATTTGACGTGACATTAATTCCTACTCATTGACTTCTGTGGTGTGGAAAATCCTTTAAACTCAGTTAACAACTAGTTTGATTAATATTGGGATAAGCGTTGACCCCGAAGTTAATATTGGTCTTTGAAAACAATGATGATATGCATGTGAAGCGCACATGAACTTTCAGTTTGTGCCCTCACTTCGGATCTCACTTTCTTTGATGGGAGGCAATCTCACTTCATATTTCATGTTCTCATCATCGTGGATTTCTAGTGTCCTCTCAAGGAAAAAAAGTACTTAGCTACATCCGAACTATGTGAGCGAAGCTCATACGATAAAGTAGAACCTGTCTAGTCCAATGATTCCTGTGACCCGGGCTCATGTGCATTGAGTGCAAGTGCTACTTGCTCCTCTCCGATGCTCAATCCTATAATGATCAACTTTGCACTTGAGTTTTCGTCTTCGGACTTCAATTGCTTCATGATAGTTAACCTAACCGCAAAACGTTTCCAATACCGTCGTGAGCATATGAAGTCGCATAAAGCATATTGCCAAAGCAAGATGCCTAAATAGACAAGACAGGAAATGCCAAAAGAATGATAACCAAACTCGTTTTGTCTCTTTTAGAAGTTAGGAGATGGGCAATGATCCCCCAAATGAAATTGTAATGGCATACATGTCATCATCCTAATACGAATAGTACACGAGCAATATTTTACTTTCCACTACCGAGTCTCGACCGTCTTCCTTCCTGATATTTCAATCTGATGACTAGCGGGGACCTTCACTCTGTTGACCTGTCGAGCCCTTGGTACTTAGTGCAACTTTTATCACAACACACCCCGTGATTTACAAAGACTTCACATGAAATTTCTCTGTCTTTTCCCCGTCAACTCCGAGCCGAGATTTACAAATTTTCTCTTCATCCCACCTCCCCAAGTTAGATATGCGTCCATCACTGTTTCTACAGAGATCTGTCACAAACCGCGAGACAACGGACGCCGCTCGAGAGAGAGAGGGAGAGAGAGAGAGAGAGAGAGAGAGAGAGAGAGAGGATAAAGTTCAGACAATGGAAGAAGATGAGCAAGCTGGAGCTTGTTTATTGGAGACCACCATGTTCCTAGCCCGTAAGACAAGCTGTTTCTAGAACACTATCGGAACACATGACCCCAATCATATGAGAATATTCCCAGGAAGATCAATGCGGTAGCTGTTTGCATGGGACAAGCTGTGATGCTTTGGCAGCTAGTGCAGGGGAATCTGAATCAAACCTCCAGCGGAATACGCCCCAATCACAGTCGAAAAGAATCCCCAAGAAGTGCTTCCTGCTGATTAACAGTCAAACATCAAGAGGGTGGCCACTAAGGTCCAAAACCGTAAGGCAACACGCAAAGATAAAAACAAAACCGGCATCAGGCAGGCAAACGAGCCCTATGGGTAAATGATATGATATTAGGGTTTTTGTTGGCCCTTTGAATAATGCACTGGAGAAGGTGGGATGGCCCAATCAATCTAGCTGAAAGCTTCTGAATAATTGATAGGACTCCAGAAAGAATATTGGGTAACCGATAAATGAGTTCTTGGTTTCATCTGCGAAATCAACTGTTGCTCGACGAAAAGATTCCCCAATCAAGCACATCGTCGAAGTTCAAAGCTGCGAAGATTCCTCAACAAAAGTTAAAAAGAGAGAGAGAGAGAGAGAGAGAGAGAGAGAGATGGGTGTGGCCAAAGAATTATGCTAGCATAATGTCTAGATGGAAAAAAAAAAACTAAGTATGCTCATAACCTAATTTCCTTTTTTGAGAAATTATTAATTGGGCCGACATCATTTAACGAAAGAGAGCTTACAACTTGCAATACATAATTTCTCCAAATCATACTTATACCGTCTTAGGTTATTCTTTTATCATGAAAAATCATCGATCCACAATAACACCAATTTTATCCACGATTATGTGGCTTTTCCTACATTGACATGGGGCTTCACATGAGTTGTTCCGGTCATAAAATCCATAGAGAAGGGACAAAACTCGTAATTGTGTTTGTTCATAGTACCAAGGGAGAAAGCAAAAAGAAGCAAATAACTAGGAAGCAACACAGCTCTCTACAACTGGCTAAAGCCTTGAAAAACCTCTAAGACTCCATTTGTTTCACCGAAAATAACTTTCAAGAATATATTTTCCAAAATTTTCGACGTCGTTCGACAGAAAACAAAATAATTAAAGAAAATATTTTTCAACAATAAAAAAAATACATTCAAAAGTAGGAGAAATATTTTCCCTTTTTTTAAGGGGAAAACAATTTCCATGTTCTTCGTTTACCTTTAAATATTGTCGCATCTAATAGTGTACCTCGACTTCGCTCGAGATTGATGAGTCGGCAGCATTTGACAAATGAATACCGAAAAATATTATCATTTTCTTGAAAAATAATTTTCTAAAAAACATATTTTCTGTGAAACGAAAAGACCTTAAATCATGTCATCATATGATCTTCAGTCATGCTATACGTCATCGTATTGGCTCTAACCCCAAATATGGTCAATTGGCTGACAGACAAATCCCATCGACCAAATGTCTAATTAATTCATTGGTTACTATTCTTCTCTATGTCTAGTGGAGGGCCAGTTATGGAAAACCGCCACGACTAGAAAGGTACGACCCACGAAATTTTAAAATCGAGATCACCAATGGACAGGAGGAACGTCTAGGGGAGGCGCTTCTCGGGCTTAATCTATTCTTGACAATTATTGGGAAAGAGCATGTATTAGAAATTGAAACAAAGATGTGGAGCGTCAGAGTTGGAGAGACTATGCACATTAGACTATACACCGCCAAATGTGTCAGATGCATGTACCTTTTTTGTAGTTCTATCGTGGGGTCAGAAATCAATTGAGACTGCTGGAAGGATGGATCTTCGCCGGATCTTGTGGGATACGGCACTCATGGATGGAGAATGCATAGGGATACTTCGTCAGAAGCTCGATTCGTGGATGGATTTCGTAGTAAATTATTGAAATAAATCAGACATGTCGGAAGTGTTTATGGGAAATTAATTTCATTAAAGTGACATAATGTGTATAATTAGCATAGCCCGAATCCACGTGTTCTTACGTGGGTGGTCCCCTTCTCTTAAGGAGAAGAGTAAATTTCAAAATAAAAAGGTTCTCGCTATTTCCGCCTCCTTGGTTCGTGGTGCCCCTTTGTCACATTGATTTAAACTCACTATCTTTTACGGGTCCTACTTTTGATTTAAGATTATTTCTTATTTTTTCTTCATTTTCTTATGTTTCAGTTTATTACGATATAAGACTACGCACAACCCTTTCAAACAATTTTCTTTTTCATTTTAGCCGCTTCTTCTGCACCCGTTACATTTCAACGTTTCTGATGCTGAAACATGGTAGAAAAAATCGACTGAACAAAAATTAAATTTTGATAGAGAAGCAACTCGCTTTCTTGAATTTGATTATCAAATCAGAAAAAATGTCAAAATTCTTACATTCAAATTTCTAAACACCCTTATATATGGCGTTAACCCTAATTACAACAAGAAACACAAAATTATGAAAATATCACAAAGTTAATATAGGAAACACAACATTACGAAAACGCCACTAAAATGACAATTATTGCCTTATGCCTAAAAAAAAGAAGCTTGAAAACCCATCTAAACGACTTCGAAACGTGAAAATACGACGTCACTCATGGCATAGCCATGTGTTTTGATAAGTGGCCCGTTTCCATGCAACTGACCAAATTTCAACTTGCTTTGAGTGTGTCAATTTTAAGTACATCAGTTTCTTCCATTTTTTTCTTTTGAAATTATTTTCCATTGTTGTAATATGAGCAAGCACCAATCATATATCGAGTAAAGAAATGTGTTTTATTTGCAAATTGATTACTTTATTTTCGTAGATTATCCTCATGTTTATTCAAAGATTGAATATTGTGGTTGGTGTATGCATTATACACAATAAATTCATCATTCATTGTATTGTTTTTTTAATAGTGCAATCACTATGGAAGACAGTATGAAAGATGATCCAAATTGCTAAAATTTATCTAATGATAGTGAGATTGCGAATGAAGAACATAATTAATCATGTCAACTAGTTCATTTGAAACGTAACTAGGTAAATTTCTAAAATGAGAAGACCTTTTGAATAGTGTGCAAATGCATTTTCTTGTTCAAGGTTATGTTGTCTCTATAAAAAGGTCAAAAAGAGACAAATATGTTCTTCTTGGTTGCGATAAGGGAGGTAATTATTGGGATTGACATAATATCTCTAGTGCATCTTGGATAAAAAAGATTGTATCAAGTTTGATTGACCGCTCTTTTGAAGTTCAATGATATAAAAAAGAAGAATTGCTCATGGTTACTCAAGATGTTGAATGTATCACACAATCAATGATCCTTCGAGCGATATGTCCAAACATCCTACTTGTCGTCACTTTCTCGAGTTGAATCTTTGTTTGTGAAGGAGATTTCTAATGTCGATATACTTTCACCGAATTCTTTCTTCCTTGAGACAAAGTAATTCAAAAGTTCAAGCTGTCACTAAAATCATTTACAATATGATAGCAAAATTTTATTGTGAATATCTAAATGGTCATAGGGATGACCCAAGCTTTATTAGAGGATCTTAGTGCAGTTGATTCATCTGTAACATGATGTCAAGGATCATTGACGCATTTGTTTTTCTCTCATCCTATCTCCATGGCGCTAACAATGAGCTTCTCAAATTCTTTGTAATGGATTGTACTTGCAAAACTAATAGGTATACAAAATGTTTTTGTTGAATATTATTAGAGTTTCCAGCTTCGATACTTCTTTCTAGTTAGGCTTTGCATTTTTTAGAAAGGAAGAAGTAGAAAATTATGTTTGGGCCGTGATATTGTTTGCTACATATTGGGTGTTGATTGTCACCCTTCAGCTTACTTCACTGATAGAGAGTTGGCGTTATTGAATGTAGTTTGATTCATTCTTCTACAAAGTGCAAACTTGTTGTGCATTTTGCACATTTAGAAGAATATTGTGGTAAGATATAAATCTCAATTTGAAGAAGGAATTTATCGGTATTCTTCTATGTCTGATTGGCCTAAGGGTTTGAACATCAACAGGGAAGTGGAACATGGTGAAAATATTCACTAATTTGAAGATCTTTGTAAGGAAAAGCTATTAATTCTTAATTACAATAAAAGTACATGGCTTCCTTGGAAAAAAAAAATTATGCCTCCTTTGACGAACTTGCACGTGTACTTTGGGAGCCATGTGACTTCAAGAGCTGAAGGGGCATTCAACTTTAAAAGCATATCTACAAGTTTCAATTTTAGTAGAGCTTAAAAAAAAATCATGCAGTGCCATGGTATTGGGGTTCAGTATTAGTCTCCCCTAAGATATAAGGGCCCGCTTGACCCTTTAATACCGTTCTGGCACAGAAGGCACGTGGTGGATTCATCAGTAATTAAAAAAAAGAAAATTAGACATTGTAGGAAGAATCAATTTTAAGAAAACAAAGCCAAATTGTTGGGTGCAAAGTTTCTCATCATCTTCATATTACTCTTTTCGGGAACTTGATTACAGAGGTGTTAGTATTTACTTTAGATAAACTCTACGACCAATATAAGATCACTAAAAGTCGAGTTGAGCTACCTAATGGTACAAAGCATATATGAAATCCATGGACCTTCCATTTGCGCATGAAATAAGATTTAGGTTTTCCGATGACTTATCTCTAGATGTAATTCTAGATTTAGAATTAATAAAGAAACAACTAGTTCTCTCAATTTGATCTTCAAAATCAAAGCATCAAAAGTCTGAATAATAATAATATCTCATAGGGTGTTAAAATAAGGGATCTAATCATAATAGGAGAACTAATGATAGTAGGAAACCTAGTGACAATAGGAATTCTAGTTATAATAGGAAACCTAATCAAAATAGAAAACACTATAATAATAAACCTAATTATTGTGAAAACGCCATTAAAATAGCAAAAGTGAGCCTAAGACCCATGTAAACGATTCCTAAAAGCGAAAAATACGACGTCGCAAATTTTGAGTGCATCAATATCATTTCTCTTTTATTTCTTGCTTCAAGCCCACATAAGAAGAATAGGTCTCTCTATGTCTATTTCCTATCTTTATCATTTTTTTTCTTTTTCCCCCCATAAATATTATATATTTTTATTCCCCCAATAAATAATATATATCACTAATGCTCATGTTTTTCTACCTTCTCCAAAAACACAATCATATATGATGTTTTACAAACATAATTTCTTAGTGATTCATGTTATTTTGATGGATTACAAAATAAACAAAGAAGATGTTGATGACAGTTTGTCAGTCTTTGCATGTGATTTTTAAAGATAAAAGCTGCATCTAATGGATTCCCTTATTATCAAATACAATAGAACCAAATTTTATTTTCAACTTGTTGTCTGCACCAACAAGCACCAGAAAATAATTTACCTTCTCCGAAATTGAATAACATTTTTCTAGCTAAAACAAGTTATCAATGAACCAACATACTCACACATATTAATTAAATCTCGTTTCGTCTTTTTTGATATGTTTCTCCCTTGTGAATGACATAATAATGTTCTAACGTCAAACTAAATTGACATAGACACGTTTAAAACAAGGATTTGCTAGTATATAATGCATTATACACCGCATAAACATAATAGGATTCCCATTTTTGTCACGACGGATGCACACATAAATGGCATCGGGCATAAGGAAAGGCCGACTAATAGCGAAACTAATTCATGCGTGGCGTTGTTGACAACATAAGAAAATCATCCCTTTAGATTAAGTGACGACCAAGAAAGGACTTATCAGCCCAAAAAAAAGTATGAAAATTTGACCTTCATAAAGAGAACTCCACGAAAGAAAAGCTAGGAGAAGTGGAACAATTCCACGAAATTACACGCAATGAAAAGATTCTTGGAATGGTTTCAACTTTCAAGCATAGCAGGCGCAAGGCTTGTTATCCAAGCAACAAAGGTCGACAAAAAGGGAAAAAGTCAGATTAAATATCATAATCAAAAGTAAAAGTTATCCCCCAAGAGGAAGAACATGATGGGATGTCAAGAAAAGTCAAAGGAACCCAAAAGAGCACGTGTTACAAAGTGTTTTCTTGTTATTCATTCTTTCCTTTTGCTTCTCTGTTTTTTTCCTTCTCCTCCTTTTTAAAAAAGCATTAATTTGTTGAATTCGATTACTTCGTGATACTTTTTTTAATCTATGAACGACATAAACTTGTCTTGATATCGAATTAAACGGCATGGAAATGTAGAAATAGAGTTTGCTAGTAAGTAATTCATTGTACTTCGCAAAACATAGTGAAATTCACGTTTTTATTGTAACATATATACACATATGTAGTGTTGTTATGAGAAAAGCACAACTGATGGCCAAACTAATTCACGTGTGACTATGTGAATGGGCATATCAATCGTTTGTAGGATTTTAGTTGCAAATCCATTGTTCATACTTTGATATAATTACAAAGCTTTCATTGATCTAATAGTCTCTTAAACTTTAACATGAAATTCCAATATAGCTATTTTGACCAATTATCGTTTAAAATTGCTTATTTAATAATCCAATCATTACCGGCTATCTTATATGTCATGGTTGGGACCTCACGTAACAAAAAGACGCTGCTCTTTTTTTGTTTTTTCACTGAATCTTTTCCTTTTCTTTCCTTCTTATCCATGCAGCTGTTCATTATCGTCAACCTCGTCATCTCTGAGGCAAAGCTCCTCTAGCACTCCTCCATGATGCCCACGCCCATTACTGGTTGGACCTCCAATGGCGCTTGTCGACCCTTGTTCAACTCGAGGCAGCCACCATTGTCGATGCAGATCTGCTAAAGGATCGCGTCCGCCAAATTGTATGGTCCGGGTTCGGGCTTTGTTCAAAAGTGATCGGGCACAAGGGGAATGGCACGATCATGCTTCAATCAAGCGGACAAAAGGATTAACAAACTCAGAAATCGAAACCAAAACCGAAGCCTCACTTGAACACCGAACTCGATGAAATCGATCAAGTGCTTAGTTATCCGATTGAAATATCGTCCAATATTGCTCGAATCCCACCTTGACAATGGTTCTTGTATACCATTTGTATGGAAAAATTACCAAAAAAGTCATAAACTTTTACAACTTATGCCGATTTAGTCGTCAACCTTTTTTTAAGCTGATTCAATCATAAACATTTTCCACGTTTGTCATTTAAGTCCTTCCGATGGATTTTGCCTAGAAAATGCCTACATGGATCTCGCTGGCGACGACTGGACCTTACCGGCAACGGGCAAGGGCGGCGGGGGTTGGCAACGGGCTGGACGAGGCCATCCCCGTCCAAATCTAGGCTGGGCAGCCCAGATTTGAGCAAGGGTGAGGCTGGCCCCACCCAAATATGGGCAGGGGCGAACGGGGCAGGGGCTGGGCGGCCTTGCCCAGCCCTCACCAGCGACAGGTGAGGGCAGTGGTGGCCTCCTCAGCCCCCGCTGCCCTTGCTCGTCACCGGTGAGGGCTTTGCTACCCTTTGGAGCAACCGGAGAAAAAAAAAAGAAGAAAGAAATTTGTCGTCACATGTTACTCTATCGTCGTTACGTTATCGCCGTCGAGGTCCATGTATGCATTTTCTAGTCAAAATTCACTAGAATGACTTAAATGGTAAAGGTGGAAAATGTTTAGGACTTAAAAAAATGGTTGATGATTGAATGATATAAGTAGTAAATGTTTAAGACTTTTTTGGCAATTTCCACCCCCCCTTTGTATTTATGTGATCTTTCTCTGCTGATTAACTTAAGCTTTTGAGTTAAGCATTTTAATATGGTATTAGAGTAATGGCATCTTTTGTGTGTTTGCGTGTCCACCTCTCACTAATCCAATTCCACACGCCACTATTAATATGACTTACACGTGGAAGAAGGTGCCGAGACATTGTCTCATATCCCTTAGTTAACGGATCCTAAACTATTGATATATTCATGTGTCGCAAGATTTTTCTGCACAGGCAGGCAGATTCCCTTAACATCAGTAAATGTGAGTTGTGATGGACAATCCAAAGGTTGAAGATGATGAACAATGGAAAAGAAGATGAGGAGTAGAAAGAAAAAAGAAAAATAAAATTTAGAAAAGCAACGTCATTTTTCGAGCAAAGTTGCCCTCGACATATTGCCAGCCATGATGCATAGAACTATCGACAATGACTGAATCATCACATTAACAATTTTAGATGAACGACTAATATTGAAATTTCGTTCAGATGTTTAAAATGATATTGAAAGAAATTGATTTATATTGAAATAACTATTTCCCCCCTCAATTGTATCACAGTAGACGGAGTAACGAGCAATAAAGGACTTCTAAGCCACAGTATAGTGAAAATTTAACCGTCTAATCAAACTCTAAGAAAGTAAACCTAGGAGAAGTGAAACTTTTCCCAATGATTTGTCATTAAAAATAATCTTTGGAATGAACCCAAGCACGGTAATCATAAACCTTGTTACCCAAGAAAATAATGTTAATGGAAATGCAAAGTCAGCCTATTTATTAAAGTCAAAAGCAAAAGAGATCTCCCAAAAGTAAGAAGGTGGGATCTCAATGGCGAGTCAACATTCAAAACGGAAACAAAACCTGACGTGACAAGTTCGTGACAAGTTCGCAGCCATCTTAAGACCCAAACAACATGCGTCACAAACTGTTCTTCTTGACATTCATTCAATCTAGAAGACCGGAATAAAAAAATACAATGAAGAAGGATGAAGAACATTATTGTATTTGGCTGAGGTAAGTGCAGACGTTTTTGGCTTCTATTAATGCTAGGGATGTGCATGGTTTAGGGCGGTAGGACTGTGGACTGAATCACCACCAGACCGGACCCATAAGTCCGATTCGGTCCAATCTGATTCCTAGAAAATCTAATGAACCGGTTGAGAATCAGAAATTTTCTTTAAAAAATGAATTTCTATACTTATTTTTAAGAAAAAATTATTTTGGTAAAATTAGCTAAAAATTATAACTATATAGATTTAAATTGAATTCTTTTTACTATTTTTACATCTTTTTTTAATAAAATATTAAAAAAATTACTGCTTTGGTTTGGCGTTCTTAGGAATTAGGACCCGAACTGCCGGGACACCTGTTCCACTTTTGGGAACCGGGAAACCAACCAACACTTCTAGTCCAGTCCGGTTCCCGGTCCGCCCGAACCGTTCTCAGTTTGAGCTGTCCAAATTGCTCACTCTTAAGAAACACAACGTCATTTTTCCAGTAAAGTTGCCCATGGCATATTGCTAGACATGATGCATAGGACTGCCAGCAATGACTAAACCATCACATTAACAATTTTAGATCAATGACTAATATTGAAATTTCACTCAAATGTTTGAAATTATATTGAAAAAATTGATTTATATTGGAATAACTATTTCCCCTTCATATGTATCTCATTAGACGGAGTGACGAGCAATAAAGGACTTCTAAGCCACAGTATAATGAAAATTTAACCGTCTAATCAAACTCTAAGAAAGTAAACCTAGGAGAAGTGAAACTGTTCCCAATGATTTGTCATTAAAAATAATCTTTGGAATGAGTCCAAGCACAGTAATCATAAACCTTGTTACGCAAGCAAATAATGTCAATGGAAATGCAAATTCAGCCTATTTATCAAAGTCAAAAGCGAAAGAGATCTCCCAAAAGTAAGAAGATGGGATCTCAATGGCGAGTCAACACTCCAAATGGAAGCAAAACCCGACCCAACAAGTTAAATTCGCAGCCACCTTAAGACCTAAACAACACGTGTCACAAGCTGTTCTTCTTGCCATTCATTCAATTTAGAAGACGGGAATAAAAGAATATAATGAAGAAGGATGAAGAACACTATTGTATTTGGCTGAGGTCAGTGCAGACGTTTTTGGCTTCTGTTTATAATAAAGAAACACTTCTCCATCATAGACAGCACTAGCAGAAACCAGAAGCGACTCTCTGATTATTTAAGGGGGATACGATGCATTCCGCTGCAAAGTATACTAAAAAATTGTTGTAGTATCTAAATTTATTATTGAAGCTTAGGTCAGAACAGATATAGACAGCTGACTTAACGCTTGAAGGACCACAAAAAAAAAACAAAATTTAATCATTCGCAAGCAAAGATAGTAATAACAATAAAATCAAATCCTGTGAAATGAACAGATATAAAATTTGTGAATTTCTTTTATATATGTATTCCCATTGACCTTATTATGATGAACTAGATTTTCATCTTCATTTTTCTTTTCATTGACGAAGATAAAATATTTTGTTCTTATCTAACATTAGGTCTTGAATTTATTCATATGGAATCAAGCCATGCATGTGGATGATGCATCAAGATATGGATATCCTCTCTCTCTCTCTCTCTCTCTCTCTCTCTCTCTCTCTCTCTCTCTCTCTCTCTCTCTCTCTCTCTAGGATCCACTGATTTTCCAAGGAAGATATGCTTAATTAAATAATACAACTAATTATACATAGGAGTCCTGAATTCCACTTTATTGTGTATTTGTGAGAAATTGTTTTATGGTATCCGAAACTTCAAACCGATTAATTCTCATAATAAAAAAATGCAAACCACACGTTTATGTGCATCGAGATAAGATTTGACATGCCAAATGATGGGTATGAGTGTGACCTTCAAAACTACCCCGTTGTGACAAGGTTAATCAATCACGGATGAAAATTGAATAATGCAAGAGAAAGAAACACATAAGTCTCCTCATTTTTAAAGTTTATATTCTGGTACTAATACTTAAATAACACGGGTAGGTATTTTTCGAACCGTATTATTTTTGTACGGTTGCCTTGAAAAATCTCAACCATTGATAAAACCACCATTTTTTTAAATCAATGTTATAAATTTATTGAGACATCGTGACGTAGCATCGATAAGATCACAGTGGAATGCAAAAAATTACACCATGGATGGACTTCTACATGGGGCTTTACTCTAAGGGGATTCAATTGGAGCCTCATGGTTATATGGCTCAAACCCTAGTCACTTCTCGACCTTGGGAAGCCCCGGTTCATTTGTGGTAATATAGGATTCTCATTAGGACTGTGGTGAGCCATTGACGACGGATTCACTCAAAATAGACAGTAGTTATAATTCAGGCTGAACATTCCATCACAAGTATGGAATTTATATGGTTTTAGAGAGGATTCCCTACCCTTTTTACTCATAAAAAAAGAGGACGTTGAATTTTTTTATTATTTTTTGTTCTATTTTGATCTAAGAAAAAAGCGTCTGATGGTCAATAACAGCTAATCGGCTGCATGTTCCCCAAACCCATAAGCGTTGGGTGAGTTTTCCTGCACTAGAAAGAGGGGTTGCATGTGCCCAGTTTCCTCATTTGATCTTATACATGAAACTTCAGCAGAAAAATAATGCTTTTGGTTGTTCCAATGTACGGATCAATTCATAAAAGCAACATATTGTGGATTATTTCCGGTTGACCCTCTTCCTGTGTAGTAGGGATGATACGCACTACTGGTTACTTGGGTTGCAAGCGATATACATTAGATGGTCCTCAACATTTCGTGCTCCTCAAACTTTGCTGATTGTTGGAGAATCTTTTCGTCTCTATTCAATTCCTCGACCTCCCGGAAGTCAAAAACAAATATTGTTACCAAGGTGGAAGTACATGTGGTCGGCAGTGATGTAATAAGAACAGGTCTGTATTATATTCCACATTCACCATCAAGCAAGCACAAAAATCAAATTGCTTCAAGGAAACCGATTACAGCCATGCCAAAGATGTCCATCATATGTTGACTTTCCCAATCATACATGTTGGCATTACATTTTAAATTGGGGATTCACTTCCTAAATACAACCATATTATTGCATAACATCCTAGAATGGCTCATCACCTTTTTGTTGGGGTTTGGTTCATACTTTTCATCTATAAGAAAACACAAGAGTCCTACACTCCCGATGAAGGGAGGTCAGTCCAAAAGGGCCCCCCGAAATGGGATGGAAGGGACAGTGCCCCTCGACGCCAGAAGACTTTTATCTTTTGAGTCTATATTTTATTGGTAATTTGAACTTTGACTCATGAATAGCTGCTACGTAGCCTATATGTAATATCTTACCCTCATAATTGAGAATTGTAATAGAGAAATGTCGAGTTGTGCTACTTGTAGTGCTAATATAAAGGTGAACCAAAATAAGTTTGTGTCTCGATTTCTGTTTCTTACCTTTACTCTCTAGTTTGTTGTGTTCGTGTGCCTAGTCCTTACTTCTTTTCCAGCCGCTAAAGTGCACGAAGATTTAGAGGCAAATGTATGCAAAAAAACATATGGAACTTGATTCTAATACAATGTAGAAAATTCGATTAAAAAACTTAAAATAGATGGATGGAAGGAGACTAAATATATATAAAGATCGTTTAAATCTTATTATCGAGAAGTGTGGGACATGCTATCATGTCGGACATGTAATCATCAATCTTCCCCTTCCCACTTCCATTTACCTTCTAAAGTGCAATTATTTATCAAGACAAGAAGTACCAGAACATGCTCCAGCCTGTTTCCTTCGTCCTCTCATATATGCCATTGCGTCAAACCCACTTGGGAATCAGATTCATTGACCCCATTTTGGCATCTTTTTCTTCTTCTCAAGCTATATATAGACACAAAATGCAACTCCTCCGTGTTAACCATCATCAGAAGCTTTCAAAAGCATCTAACAAAGCTTCAAATTTTGTTGGCCCTATTCATGAATATTTTCATGGACAAGGGCCTTCTTGCATGAAAATTACAATTCAGTGAAAGATTTGTGGAGGTTTGAGTGTGACTATGGACACCGGTGATGCACTTAGAATAAGCAGTGCAAGGCTGAGCAGTTCGAGGCTGAGCAGTGCACGTTTGAGCAGCTCAAATATATGGAAGACAGGTGGGAAGGAGATCTTCTCAAGGTCTAGCAGGGACGAGGATGATGAGGAGGCTCTGAAGTGGGCTGCACTTGAAAAGCTCCCAACATACTTGCGTATTCGGCGGGGCATTCTCGCCGAAGGAGAAGGCAAGATAACAGAGGTCGATATTGAGAATCTTGGGTTGATAGAGAGGAGGAACTTGTTGGAGAGATTGCTGAAGACTGCTGAGGAAGACAATGAGAAGTTCTTGTTAAAGCTGAAGCAGAGGATTGAGAGGTATATCCTGGTGACTTTCATAAGCACTTCAGATATTCAATTAGTTGGTCACTGCATTATCTCTTAGCAGCATGTGACAGTGGTTTGATATTTTGTTTACCCTGAGAAAGAGATTCGATCAGGGAAATGGTATTTTCTTCTCTGAGGTGAATGTTCCAAGATAAATCTTTATAAGGTCTGTGTTTGCTTTGCTGTAACACAAACAGAGTTGGGCTGGATTTTCCTACAATTGAAGTCCGATTTGAGCATCTAAATGTCGAGGCAGAAGCTTATGTTGGGAGCCGAGCTCTACCCACGATATTCAATTTCTCTGTCAACATCCTTGAGGTAAAACTCAATCCAGAACCTTTCTCCATTTTTCTAAGATTCTGCTCAAATTGACTGAACCCTGTCTTTTGTTAATCAATGTCAACAGGGGTTTCTCAACCTTTTTCACATCCTTCCTAGTAGAAAGAAACCATTACCAATCCTCAACGATGTCAGTGGAATAATCAAGCCTCGCAGGTAAGAAGAGACACAGAGATTTTCATCAACATCCGGTGCTCAAGAAGTGAAGTTCTGATATTGCTGACATAATTTTCATTTCTCTTTTGCAGAATGACATTACTTCTGGGGCCTCCAGGCTCTGGAAAGACGACCTTACTTCTAGCATTAGCTGGGAAGCTTGGCAAAGATTTGAAAGTAAGCATAAAGAAAACTTCTAGAGCTGTCTTACTTTAAGAGTGAAATATTTTGGTGTGCAAGTCACACAAAGTGCTTGTGAATCGCAGTTTTCGGGAAGAGTCACGTACAATGGACACGGAATGGAAGAATTTGTGCCACAGAGGACGTCGGCTTATATTAGCCAATATGATCTCCATATAGGAGAAATGACTGTCAGGGAAACTCTGGCTTTCTCAGCCAGGTGTCAAGGTGTCGGACCCCGATATGGTGAGTTTGGGCTATTTTTCTCAATCATCATAATTGAAGGACGAACAAACTCTAAAAAAGAGCAAGGATTAAGAGCATGATACTACCATTGTATTTCAGAGATGCTAAAAGAGTTGGCAAGAAGAGAAAAGGAGGCGAATATCAAACCCGATCCTGACATAGACATCTTTATGAAGGTGAGAATTGATCACACTAATGAACGGGGGAACAGCTTTTTGATTACAGATTTTTCATCCATGAATATTCTTTTCTCTCAATGTGCAAAACACGGTGAAAAGCATTTATTAATGCCTGCAAACGATCCTATTGATCTTAATCTTCTGCAGGCAGCAGCACTGGAAGGACAGGAGACTACTGTTGTTACCGACTATATACTCAAGGTATGATCAAGGAAGTCAAAACACCACTAGTCCATTTTTTTTTTCTATTTTTACCATGACAACAAGGGGAAAACACAGACTTAAAATTTGTTATCTTTTGCAATGTTAAATTTTAGATTCTGGGACTTGAAATCTGCGCCGACACGTTGGTGGGAGATGAAATGATACGAGGCATCTCTGGTGGACAAAAGAAACGAGTCACAACGGGTAAGGCTCAGGAGGCCGCTTTAGTATCCCATGTTGTCATATGATTGTGGTCAACTTTTTATATCGACTTAAGGTTGATTTTCTTTAATTTCTTGTTGACGTAAAACAGGAGAGATGCTAGTTGGGCCGGCCAAAGCTCTCTTTATGGACGAAATCTCCACTGGCTTGGATTCTTCGACGACATTCCAAATAGTGAACTCACTCAGACAGTCGGTACACATCCTCGATGGGACTGCTCTAATATCTCTCCTCCAGCCTGCACCAGAAACCTACGACCTGTTTGATGATATCATCCTTCTCTCGGATGGGCAAATCGTGTACCAAGGTCCCCGAGAAAATGTGCTTGAGTTCTTCGAACACATGGGTTTTAAATGTCCTGAAAGGAAAGGAGTAGCTGATTTCTTGCAAGAAGTAAAATTTCGGATCACATGTTAATTGTTTTATTGGCTGTATAAGTGACGATTGACTCATTCGCTTTTATCTTCTGTAATTTTATATGTAGGTGACTTCAAGGAAAGATCAAGAACAGTATTGGGCTGATAAGGACACACCTTATAGGTTTGTAACCGTCAAAGAATTTTCCGAAGCGTTCCAGTCATTTCATATTGGTCGGAAACTAGGTGACCAGCTTGCAATCCCATTTGACAAGTCAAAAGGCCATCCAGCTGCTCTAACAACTAAGAAGTATGGGGTGAGCCAGAAAGAACTGCTGAGAGCTTGCGTTTCAAGGGAATTTTTGCTAATGAAGAGAAACTCATTTGTCTATATTTTCAAAATGTCTCAGGTGAGCAAGTTGTAGTACTGGTTTTCCAAGTTTAGTTTGCAATCCTGACTAAGCGCATTTAATCTGTCGATTACACTTGTGATGTCCTAAAACTTTCTTTTTCTGATGCATATCAGCTTATCGTTATGGCTTTCATAACCATGACGGTGTTCCTACGGACAAACATGCACCGAGATACAGTGATAGATGGAGGGATTTATATGGGGGCTCTCTTCTTCACTCTGATCATCATAATGTTCAATGGGTTCTCAGAGCTTGCCATGTCCATCATGAAACTCCCCGTCTTCTACAAGCAAAGAGACTTTCTCTTCTTTCCTGAGTGGACGTATGCGCTACCCACATGGATACTGAAGATCCCGATCTCTCTTGTGGAAGTTGCTGTTTGGGTGATCATGACTTACTATGTCATTGGTTATGACCCTTATGCTGGAAGGTTGATCAAATTACAGTTATTAATTAATTCCAGACTTAGCTCCAATTATTCAGATACTAATAAAAGCTTTTCTATCAGGTTCTTCAAACAGTATTTGCTGCTCCTATGCCTAAATCAGATGGCTTCTGGATTATTCCGATTCATTGGGGCAGTAGGAAGGAATGTGATCGTGGCAAACACTTTTGGGTCGTTTGGATTACTTGCGGTTATGGTCTTGGGCGGATTCATCATATCAAGAGGTCCACGAGAAGTCTAAATAATTCTTCTTTTGATTTGCACTCACATACACAATTTCCTGATGAGACATTATTTGAAACCAGATGATGTTAAGCCATGGTGGATATGGGGTTATTGGTTCTCTCCAATGATGTATGGACAGAATGCTATTGCTGTAAACGAATTTCTCGGAAAGAAGTGGAGACATGTAAGTACTTTTTTATGAATCTGTCATTAAAGACTACACAAATAATTTAATAAATGTTTTTAAAATTGTTAGAATAGCAACTGATGAAGTTTTAGAACTTTGTGGTATAGATTCCTCCTAATGCCACGGAACCTTTGGGAGTATTGGTCCTGAAGTCCCGTGGAATTTTTCCTGAAGCACATTGGTATTGGATCGGAGTAGGAGCTTCCATTGGATACATGTTTCTGTTTAATTTCCTGTTCGTTGTAGCTTTGAAATATCTTGACCGTAAGTGTCTCTTCAGAAGGTTTATGTTTTCGGGATTCTGTGTATGGTTCTGTTAAATTACTTACACTTTGCTGCAGCATTTGGGAAGCCTCAAGCTGTCCTATCAAAAGAGACACTGGCGGAGAAAATTGCTAGCAAGCACGGGGAGGTCATTGAACTATCATCAAGAGTGAGACAGAGGAGTTCATCTGGTGAGCCCCAGTACCCACATATCTTGTTTCTTTTCTGTAGAAGTAGAACTCAAGCCAAAGGATCACTATCATGATGATACAGACGAAGAGAGTGAACGCCGAAGAAGAGCCGGTTCAGGAAGATTGTCTACAAGAGTTGGGAGCATCAACAATTCTGACCCGAATAGGAAACGAGGAATGGTTCTTCCTTTCGAGCCCCTTTCCATTGCTTTTGATGATATCAGATATGCCGTAGACATGCCTCAGGTACTGTTTGCTCGGAAGATGCTTTGGTTCTTATAATTGAACTGAGGTGCAGAACTTTGAGATGTGCTGAACATTTTTGTGTTGGCAGGAAATGAAAGCTCAAGGTATTCCTGAAAACCGGCTGGAACTTCTAAAGGGTGTTAGTGGTGCTTTTAGGCCAGGAGTATTGACAGCTTTAATGGGTGTCAGTGGCGCTGGAAAGACCACTCTGATGGACGTGTTGGCTGGAAGGAAAACAGGTGGATACATCGATGGATCGATCACGATTTCTGGGTACCCAAAGAAGCAAGAAACATTCGCTCGCATATCGGGATACTGTGAACAAACCGATATCCACTCTCCTCACGTCACAGTTTATGAGGCCTTGGTGTACTCTGCGTGGCTTCGATTACCTCCTGAAGTGGATTCTGAGACTAGAAAGGTAGATATATTACTTGATCCATTAGATCATCTGGCATTGAAGGTGAATTCCACATATCTACCAGTAGAAAAAGATGCATTACCAATCTTTCAAAAGACAGTTCGGTTTTCTCAAAAAGCTATACTGGAAAAAAAATTTCTCATGGATGAAATTGTTCACTAGATAGATCGGAAGAATTTTTGGCATCTCTCAAAGGATAACCACAGCTCAAACATTTTAGACAGCGTAAAACTTCTCTGCCTTCAAGTCCCTCCCATCAATATAGTGCTAACCAGAAATTATATCCGACATCTGCAGATGTTCATTGAAGAAGTGATGGAGCTTGTAGAGCTTAACCCATTACGAGAAGCGCTAGTTGGGTTGCCTGGGGTGAATGGCCTCTCCACCGAGCAGAGGAAAAGGCTGACGATTGCAGTGGAGCTTGTAGCCAACCCGTCGATCATATTCATGGACGAGCCTACCTCTGGCCTCGATGCCAGGGCAGCTGCCATAGTAATGAGAACAGTTAGAAACACGGTTGACACGGGGCGAACTGTTGTTTGCACCATCCACCAGCCAAGCATCGACATATTTGATGCTTTTGATGAGGTATTATCGCAATTTTTCATGAGGGACCGAGCTGACTGTTTGCTTTTGTCTTGCCACACAATGAAAGTATCTGAGAGATTTTCCTTACTGACATGCAGCTGTTTCTTCTGAAAAGAGGCGGAGAGGAGATCTATGTCGGTCCACTAGGCCAGCAGTCCTTGCACCTGATCAACTATTTTGAGGTGAGCTCACTGCCGTGCATTAAGAAACTGAGTTTAGATTTTATTGAGCTTTAAACGCTAACATTACATGCATTCAATCGAAGGGCATTAGCGGAATTCCAAAAATTAAAGACGGATACAATCCGGCGACTTGGATGTTGGAGGTGACGACGGCTGCTCAAGAAGAAATTCTCGGGGTTGACTTCACTGAAGTCTACAGGAATTCGGAACTGTTTAGGTAAGAAGCACTTTTCAAAAGCAGAATGATTTTCATTTTTTGGCTCAAGAAGATCAAAGAGATCATCATAAAGTTGACGATTGAAATAAGGTGCCGAGAAAGCCTAGTAGCAGAACTTTAACATGTCGTGTTCTTCAACAATTGAAACAGGAGAAACAAAGCTCTGATCAGCGAACTAAGTACACCTCCACCAGGGTCGAAAGATCTCTATTTTCCAACGCAATATTCACAATCGTTCTTCACCCAGTGTATGGCTTGCCTATGGAAACAACACTGGTCATATTGGCGCAACCCAGCATACACAGCCGTGAGACTTCTATTCACAATCTTCATCGCCCTGATGTTCGGCACAATATTTTGGAACCTTGGCTCCAAAAGGTAATAGACAGTGATCCATGTTCACGGATATACAAATTCTACTCTCTTTTTTCATTGCAAAACACAGAGGAATTGGACTCGGGAAGAAGTATACTGGCTCGGTTATGAACATTATTTTCTCAAATATTGTGGGACTTGCAGGAGAAGCCAGCAAGATATCTTTAATGCGATGGGCTCTATATACGCGGCTTGCCTCTTCATCGGATTCCAGAATTCGACTTCAGTTCAACCTGTTGTGGCTATTGAGAGGACAGTCTTCTATCGAGAGAGAGGGGCTGGAATGTATTCCGCTCTGCCCTATGCCTTTGCACAAGTAAGGACATTAACTTTCATATCCAAATGAAAGTATCAGACTTAGGTCGTTCACTGGAAAATAGGAAATGACTTCAGGAAGCCCTTAGCACTCTTGAAGATTCTTGAGAGAATCCATCATGTTATTTGACAAAATTGTTTTGCACAGGTTATCATCGAGATTCCCTACGTCTTCCTTCAAACAGTCATATATGGAGTAATTGTCTATTCAATGATCGCGTTTGAATGGACTGCCAGCAAGTTCTTTTGGTACATCTTCTATATGTTCTTCAGCTTGTTGTATTTCACTTACTATGGGATGATGAGCGTGGCGGTCACGCCCAACCACAGCATAGCTGCCATAACCTCTTCCGCATTTTATGCTATTTGGAACCTTTTCTCAGGATTCATCGTCCCTCGAACGGTAAGTTCATAGACATCTTCACCAAAACCAAAATGGAAAAACAATGAAAAACATTACTGTGGAGAGCTAATATTTTTGTTTTAACAGAGACTGCCCATCTGGTGGAGATGGTATTACTGGGCTTGTCCCCTTTCTTGGACCTTGTATGGACTGGTGACCTCACAGTTTGGAGATGTTAAGAACAAGCTTGACACTGGCGAGACGGTGGAGGAGTTCGTCAGGAGTTATTTTGGGTTCAGGCATGACTTCTTGGGAGTGGTTGCAATCATGCTGGTCGGCTTCGCTCTCCTCTTTGCCTTCATCTTTGCCTTCTCCATCAGGGCATTCAACTTCCAGAAGAGGTGATGACAGCTCAACAGGAGATGGAGCGAAATTAAATATAAGTGTAGTATATACAAGATATTTATGCAGATCAAAGGTTTTTTACGGAAGAAAGTGGAACATAATTTTGTAGAGTCGCTCATATAGGAAAGCGCATAACCATAACCACTACTTCAAGCAATCCGACAGACAAATTGCAGCAATTGTCTTCCTGCTTCTATGAAATATGGTAGTGCAGCAATGTTAAAGATATATATCTACAACTTCAGAATTTATCGAGTAATTACTCAACTTGTGCTCTCATTCTTAATTCCGGGGATAAAGCTTGCCAGATGCCATAGCACTTCCATCAGGGGAAACAAGTATACAAGTTGGAGATACTTGAAGATGGATTAAACAGCTCCCTAGATGGAAGTGTTGCAATTATCAAGGCACCAAGACATTCACTGAACTCCGTACAATAATCGTAGCACCCATTTTTGATAGTTGTACCTCCAGAAAAATCTTTGATACGGTACAAACCTACCAACGTGCACAATTACAAGAAAAAACTGCACGCGTTATCGTCAAGCAGCTAAGAACAACCATCGGAACTCAGAACTGATCTCTACAAAAATGAGATGGTGCTGCTGACAGTATGCCACTTATATTGCAGTTTGTAAGACTGCATAATTGCGACCACCTAAACCAAGAGTTAGCAAAACTTTGACTCGATAGATACATGGCTATCTAAGCAGAAGTTCCCTCAAACCTTCAGCCGAAAAGCTCCTGTGAACTCCTGTGGAGCGATCAGGTCGGATGGAGGACGCGATTGGAAGCAGACAACGGGCGCAACCCAAGCATTCCCACTCTTCCTCTTCTAAGACCCGTACAACACGTAATAATTGTACTTAATCAACAACAACAAAAAAAAGCCCAAAAGCCCATGGTAAGGCCCAACAAAGCTCCTCACCCCAGCACTGTAAAACGAGCTCCAGCCTCCTCTCCCTTGTGATTTCTAGAGTCCCGCGAAAGCACAGGAAAAAGAAAAGAACAAGCCAAAACAAACGAAGAGAGAAGGATAGCTCGGAGGAAACCGGGAAAGTCGCCGTGGTTGGTCGAGAAACATCAATTGATGTCGGAATCCACCTTTCTGCATGTGTTTGGTAAGAGTTGCTCGCTGTCTTTCGCTCTTATAAGCTGGTTCATTCATATTCTTGTTCTAGGAGTAGAAAGAAAATCGAGGCCCTAGCTTTGTTGGTTTCTTTGGTGGCATTCTGGCCAAGTCTGGCCTCCCACTTAAATCACAGACACTTTCTTGGAGAATCAAACTCAAAACCTCAACGAAATTCAAATCGCCCTAATCAGTTGAGTTACTCATGGGTATGTGATAATGTTATATGTTATCACATACAAAAGATTATGCCTCTAGCATAACTGCCACAAAAGCACTAAAAAATCGTTGTTCTCATAAAAGCTTTAAATAAGCCCTCAGACCTCCAAAAGTTGTATCTAGAGGTTATGCAGACCGTATGAGAGAGAGCAACTACAACAGTAACCATGCCTTTTCCAACAAATGCCAATCTCTGGCTCACTTGAACTGAATTCAGGTCTGAGCATCTTCACTCTTGCACTAAGTTGAGTCAAAAGCAAGCTATTGCTCAGTTGCAGTAGTTCCCACCTCCGTTATTGTAAGTAAATTCCTTTTGGCTGAAACTGCGTGGCCTTCATCAGGATGATACAACATTGAAGATGAAAGATGAAAAGACGACCGGGAAGCACCAGATCAAGAACTACAAGACGTGCTTGAATTCAAATGAAAACGCGAAGCAAATTCAGCCCCACAATTTCACAGGACATTGAAAAGGCTTGTGCATGTTATTGTATCGCGGGGTTGTCATCATCAATAAGCAAAAGAAGTGAGGGAAATAAAGCTTGCACCAAATTCTAAGGGAAGAAAATACACAGATTGAGCACAACAGTAGGCACTGAACAACGACCATGTGAAGGTAAATCGCCAAAACCCACAATTCTGGACATGCAGCTGGCATAGTTTGATTTTATCAAGAAAAGGGCCTAAAAAAAAGAAAGAAACTGGCATGTCAATCAAGAGACAAAACATAGGATTACAAACTAGGCCTAAGGAAAAGCCCAAAGCCGAACAACTATAGAAAAGCCAGACCTCATAATCTCAGCAAGCAACTCAGATCAATGACATTCTTCTCTTCGCTATTTCCCGAGAAGTTCATCATCCAACAAAATTCCAACCTTCCTATAATAATCGTAGCCAAATCCATGGTCCCGGAAGCGATTGCAGCATTAAAGGACCAAGCTTATGCAAAGGCATCATCAGTTTGCAGAAATGCTGGAGCAACAACTTTCTTAATCTCCCCAGTACAGTCCACATACTTAATGATGTACTGCAGCAAGTTGTAACAGGCAAGATCATCAGGATGCTTTCCCCATCGCCCATCAAGAACATGATAGATCAATACAACTATTCTCCTTTCATTAAAAAATTTAATAAAAAAATATTAGGAAAATCATGCGAACCCTTGCAGAACGCAAAGAAAATCATAATTTTAAAACATTAAGCTTTGATCATCATTCATTTCATATAACACAATCTCTGATAGAGAGTTGGATATGTACTTTAAAATCCAAACAGAACAAATTAACCGAAACGTTGACATATAAAGCATGTGCAGAGAACTTTTCCTAGTTATAGAAAAAAAACAAATCGGAAGCGGGTTATTATCACAAGATATGTCCTTTCTAAAGATCAAGCGAATCAATTTTTAAAGCAGCAGCCACCACTGGTACCACAAGATATTTAACAGTTTCGCATCAAACGAAGGTTACATTCCTCATGTGCATTGACCTCTATCAACAAATTTCATATGGACAAATGGTAGATAAGAAAGACCGTAACAGGGCACTTGTATTTCAATTGAGCTATCAATGAAAGCACAAAATCCTTTCTCTCTGATTGATCATACTCAAATCAATATCATACCAACCATAGAATCCGTTCAATATGCGGACTGCATTTGCTGCTCGCCCTTAAGAAGTAAGGGTCGGAGAAAGGCAACCAATTATTCCTAAGAAAAGTACCCAAGCAGCTCTAAATTTATTGAACTTGTGCCAATTCAGCCTTAAATTTTTTAATTTTACCAATTAAATTATAGACTTTTTAATGATTTGCTAATGTAATCCTTCCAGCGAATTTTGATCGGAATTTCCTAACATGGCCGACAACCGTCTTATGTGGGACTACAACCATCCTATAGGGCACAACCAATGCTATTGTAAATAAATTTTACAATTGTTAGTATTTTTAAAAAATCATTATTCTTTCTTTTTATTTTACTTTTCTTATTGTAGTCAGCAAGTGTCGCCAATGACCCTTGCCCTACCACAAGGATCGAGCCCTCACTGACAACTGTCGCCCAACCGCAAAGATCGAGCCCTTGCCACATCCAGTGAGGGCTTGACCTCTATGATTGATGCAAGGGCCACTCAACCCCTATGACCTATACAAGGGTTGCTCTTGCTGAATATGGGAAGGGCTCGATCTCTCGTCGGCTCGGCCAAGGCCACTCTTGTGACATCCATGTCCCACATCGCTTAAGAAGGAGTCCTGGAAGGGCTTATGTAAAGAGGCCCACCCTTATCCATCAACAACGCGTTTTCTCGGATAGACCGAGAAGAACAAAGCCGTGAGGTCGAGGCCGTAGCTGGGATGGCGGTGCGTCCACGCCAATGCGGTAGGGCCAAAGCGAACAATATTGTTGGTGGTGGGAATGCGTTGTTGATGGATAAGGGTGGACCTCTCTACATAAGCTCTTCCAGGATTCACTTCCTAATCGATGTGGGATAGGGATGTCACAACTCTCGCCTTAGCGAGGTTGCCCTTGCCAAATTTGGAGAGGACTTGACCCTTGCGGCTGGGCGAGGGCCACCTTGGTTGGCAAGGGCTCACTAGGATGAGGAGTTGGTGGCCCTCACTAGCCACAATAAAAAAGAATAATATAAAAAGAAAAAATTGAAATACAAAATAATAATGATGAAAATCAACATGATTATTTTAAAATTTTAAAATTTTATTCATATAAGCACCATGCCACTTAGGACAATCGATATTTATGTCAATGATTATAGATAAAATTGGCCAAATAGACTATATTGACAATCATCAAAAGCTCTAGGATTTAATTTGCACAAATACAAAATGTTTAGGATTTAAGGGCGGAAGGGGTGAGAGCGCTCCATAGTTCTCTTTTATAGGATGGAATCCAATTCAACACTCTTTGATGAGTTGCTCTTTGAAGTGTTCAAATGCACATGTGAATAGTGTTAAAAAAAGACTTACATCTAACCAATGGCATGGTTTGGAGTGGTGTGGTGTGAGTACTTAATATATTTTTATCGGTTCATGATTCATTGGCTTAGGTTTTTGAGTGAATGTGCAACAACTGGCAGTTTGACTTAAGCTCCCTCTTGAAGATTTTCCTAAGTAAAGGTGTTGTGCTTTTACTATGTTCTATCAATAAATGATGTCAAAGTCTATTCACACGTGAGAGAAAGATTATTGTTAGCCCATAACTTATAGGCCCGAAAGTCAACATAAATAGCGTAGAACTATGAAAGTTGTAAGCTGTGTTCAGGTTGGAGTTTCTGACTAGGCTTGGCCTGTGTGGGTGGTTATTGTCCAAGTTGGAAAAGATTAAAAACAGATGACCAAGCGATCAGCAGATTAAGATATTTAGATGCAGAACAAAAGATACTCATAGCTCTTAGCAGCGAGCACAACTTCAGCTAACGCTCCCAACATGAAAGCGTTTTAAATAGAAAGTAGAGGACGATACCCCATAGAATGCATTGACCAATCTGCCATGTTAGTGAGTCCATAATCATGAAGAAAGTCGTCAACACAGAAATATACGTGCTCCATGCTCGTAGGAAAGCCCACGTCAGCATATTTTCTTGAGCGAATTACTGGAAGAAACTTAAGACTCGCAACTTCATACACCCGAGATTGCATCATCACAGATATCCGACATCTTCGTCTTCACCTAATGAAGTAAGAACAAAATACTCAAACTGGCTCAAGTATCTGAAGATGAACTCAGTTATAACTCTTTCTATGGACTAACCAAGTTGCATTAATCGGTTGCAGAAAGAAGATATAAACCCCAAAGATGTGAAAGTACATAAATATTAAATCATGTCTTCACCTAATAGCTTAAGCTTTTAGGACAATTGGTGGTAGTCCTTCACAAAACTTCACATGGTATCAGAGCAGGAAGTCATGAATTCAAATCTTACCAGGCCCCTAGTCTCCCCAAAATCTTTCCACGCTTAATACTAGGCAAAAAAAGACCAGACTAAGCGTGAGGAGAGTGTCAAAGTACATAAATATTAAATCACGTCTTCACCTAATGGCTTAAGATTTTAGGAAAGTTGGCATTGATCCTACAAAACTTCACAAAATACACGATAATCCCTACAGGGAACTAATCATTCAAAAGCATTTATCCTAAAAGACCGAGCTCTGGACCTGTGGAATTAGAACTGTAGTGAGGTGGTAGTAACTAGTTCACTCAAAATAAACCGTAGTTATGACTCAAACCTAATCCACTATCGTGGAGGAAGAACTCCCATGGTCCCTGAAGAGCTATCAGGTAGGGGCGAGCATCTTTCTAAGATACAATCGGAAACTTGAGTGTAGGACCAATGAGAATAGATCGAGTTCTGGGTTCCAAAATATACAAGATATATTTCAGGTTCCAAAATTTGAAGAGTCTGTTTCAACATAAAGGTTTAAAATTCCTGAACTTGGAACCTATAATCTAAAATAATTTTTTTTTGTTTTTCTTTATCTATATTTTCTCATGATTCTTCAATATTCATAGTGTTCAATGACAAGTGATAATCTGAAATGTTATACTTGAAGGAAAACAGAGGATGGAGACGAAGATAAGCTTGAAGACAACAAGAGAGCTTCTGAATATTCCTCTGTGTATATTTCAAGTAATCAAAATGTTCATCTGAAAGCCTTAGCTCAATCGAGCTTACATTCTCTATTTATAGCTTCGCAGAGCTCAATTACTCTAACCGACGCTAACCGACTTTACTGTATCTAACAAGAAAGTCAACTAGGGTTTTACGCGTATCGTTTTTACAATTCAAATCAATCAACTCAACAAAAGACAAATTAACTTCAACTCAGCTCTTCTAATGCTGCTCTCTGTTGATCCTTTTGATAAATCGATCTTTTGCCAGTAGTTTGATAGTTCAATGAGGAGGATGAGACGTCCTCTGTTTTGATATCCTCTGCATCAGTCAGAATAGTCTTCTTGCTTAATAATACTCTTATAATAATGAATCCGCTGTGTATACAGCAAACCGAATAAGTGGCAGGTGAGTTTTCCTGCACAGAGAAAAGGGTTGCATGTGCCTCGTACATCGTTTGATCGCTAAGATGGAACTTCAATAGACAATTGCCGGTTCTGGTTGTTCACAACATGAGCATTAATTTAAACAGGCACCATATATAAAACTAATTAGGGTTGACCGACTTCTTGACAGTCGGGGTAAGACTTCCTAGTTCCTAGGGCTGCAAGCAAGATACGTTAGGTAGCAATAAGTATCCGGTGCTCCTCGAACTTGCTTTGCCTTGGAGAATCTTTTGTTATCTCTATGCAATTTCCTCGCCTCCTCGGCATTCGGAAATAACTATTATTCTGAGGTGGAAGTACATTTAGTCGCCAATAATGCAATATAAATGGCTCTGCATTCAAATCAGTTAGATCCCTTTTCCTTATATTTCCCCTCCAAGGAAATTTCCTGACACTTTCAACACATGCACGAACTTGTTTTTGGCTACAAAAACGGTTGTACCACGTGTTTCTGAAAACCCACAAAAATTTGTAAGTATGTGTCCAATATTAAGAAGTCAGCTCAATGTTTCAAGATTTCTCATAAATACTTACGAATTACGATTACGCCAAAGTTAATAGTCACTAGAAGATAAAAAGAAGGATGATGTGAAGGAGGAGTTAATGACTCAGACGTATCTGCGAGCACCCTTGGTTACGAATAAGGCCAAGATGATCGTCATCTGTTAATTTTTCCGATCATACATGCTGCTTTACTTTTTAAACTGGGGTATCACTTTCTGCAAGATAAATATTGTTATACTGTTGCATAGTATAATTCGATAAGTGACCAGCAACTGGTTGTGGCCATTGCGCCTCCTTCACCCGTAGTCTCCAAATGTTACTAAAGCTTCCCTCATAAAACTTTCCGTGCACGTAATTTTTTAAGCTTTCATCCGGAAGAAGTTTTGCTCGTCCCAGCCCAAATCCCGTGGCCGTTCCGGCCTAATTCCAGTGTCCACCACCGGCAGGACTGGCAACAAAATGCTACCATCCATGTGATCATCCACCTTCTCCTACCCACTTCCATTCATTTGCTAAAGGGCGATCATCTTTTAGAAATAGCCGTGCTAGAGCATGCTTCAGCCTGTTTCCTTCTCCAGTGATATATGCAATTGCCTCAAACCCACATGTGCAACAAAACTGTATTGAAAGAAAAAACTAAAAAAGAATTATTGACCCCCCTTTTGGCATCTTCTTCTTCTTCTTTCTTCTTCTTCTCCTCTGGCTATATATATGCACACCAAATGCTACTCCCTCACGAATAACCATTTGCAGAAGCTTTCAAAAAGAATCTACAGAAGCTTCGAACTTTCTTGATCCTTTTCATGCATATTGTCATGGACAAAGGCCATCTTGCATGAAAATTACAATTCAGTGAAGCACTTTGTTTAGCTTTTAGTGGGTGACTATGGACACTGGTGATGTATTTAGAATAAGCAGTGCACGTGCGAGCAGCTCAGACATATGGAGGAACAGTGGGAAGGAGATCTTCTCAAGGTCTAGCAGGAATGAGGATGATGAGGAGGCTCTGAAATGGGCTGCAATCGAAAAGCTTCCGACGTACTTGCGCATTCAGAGGAGCATTCTCGCCGAAGAAGAACGCCAGATAAGAGAGGTCGATGTCCAGAATCTCGGGTTGATAGAAAGGAGGAACTTGTTGGAGAGGTTGCTGAAGACAGATGAGGAAGACAATGAGAAATTCTTGTTAAAGTTGAAGCAAAGGATGGAGAGGTATATGCTGATGACTTCTAATGAGCCCTTCATATGTTCTATTTAGTTGGCCACTGCCCTATTCTATAAGAGCATGCCAAAGTGGTTATTTATTTTTTAATTTAGAGAAAGAAGCTTCACCTGGGTGATGATGTTTTCTTCTCCGAGATTAGAGTCACGTTATAGATCTTGATAAGGTCTGCGTTTGCCCTTCTGTACTAAAAACAGAGTTGGACTGGATTTTCCTACTATTGAAGTCCGATTCGAGCATCTAAATGTCAAGGCCGAAGCTTATGTTGGAAGCCGAGCTCTACCTACGATCTTTAATTTCTCTGTCAACATAATTGAGGTAATGTAACGGTCAATTCCCTGAATATCTACTTTTTCTAGGATTCTGCTCGAGCGGACTGAAAACCATCTCACATTAACCAATGTCAACAGGGGTTTCTCAACTATTTTCACATCCTTCCTAGTAGAAAGAAACCATTTCCGATCCTCAATGATGTCAGCGGAATCATCAAGCCTCGCAGGTAAGGGGAGAGAGAGAGAGTTTCCACAGATTTTTACCGGCATACTATGCTCAAGAAGTGAGTTCTGATATTGTTGACCCGATTTTCATTTTTCTTTTGCAGAATGACATTACTTCTGGGGCCTCCAGGCGCTGGAAAGACCACGTTACTTCTAGCATTAGCTGGGAAGCTCTGCAAAGATTTGAAAGTAAGCATGAAATACTTTGTCTGTCATCCTATCTTAGTGAATATAAGTCACACAAAGAGCTTGTGAAATGCAGTTTTCCGGAAGAGTCACGTACAATGGACAAGGGATGGAAGAATTTGTACCACAGAGGATGTCAGCTTATATAAGTCAATATGATCTTCATATAGGAGAAATGACTGTTAGGGAAACTCTGGCTTTCTCGGCCAGGTGTCAAGGTGTTGGACCCCGTTATGGTGAGTTTGCATTATTGTTCTTTCTAACCATACTCGAGAGGATAAATTCTCAAAAATTCAAGGATTAATAGGTATAACACTAACATTTGCTTTCAGATATGCTAGCAGAGTTATTAAGGAGGGAGAAGGAGGCAAACATCAAACCTGATCCTGATATAGATATCTTTATGAAGGTGAGAGATGAGATCAGGGCTAATGAATGGTTGAACAGCTTTCTGATTGCAGACTTTTATACTTTTTTTCACTTAATATGCAAAATATGGTCAAAGACATTCATTGATGCCTGTAAGAGCTTCTATTAATCTTAGTCTTCTGTAGGCAGCAGCACTGGAAGGACAGGAGACTAATGTTGTTGTTGATTATATAATCAAGGTACAACCAAAGAAGTTAAAAAGCCTAGTCCATTCCTTTTTTTTTTTTTTTTTTTTTTGCCCTGAGGAAAAGGGTAAAGCACAAACACTTAAAAATTCTGTTCTTTTCGCAATGCCTAATTTTAGATACTAGGACTTGAAATCTGTGCTGACACGATAGTGGGAGATGAAATGAGACGAGGCATCTCCGGGGGACAAAAGAAACGAGTCACAATGGGTAAGACCCAGAATGCCGCTTTAGTATCCCTTGTTGTTAGATTACTGCAATCCCTTTTTTTTATCGAGTTTGGTTGATTTTCTCCAGCTCATGTTGACATAAAACAGGGGAGATACTAGTAGGGCCAGCCAACGCACTCTTTATGGACGAAATATCAACTGGCTTGGATTGCTCGACGACATTCCAGATAGTGAACTCACTCAGACAGTCCATACACATCCTCAATGGGACTGCTCTGATATCCCTACTCCAGCCTGCGCCAGAAACTTACGACCTGTTTGATGATATTATCCTTCTCTCGGATGGGCAAATTGTTTACCAAGGTCCCCGAGAAAACGTGCTTGAGTTCTTCGGACGCATGGGTTTTAAATGTCCCGAAAGGAAAGGAGTAGCCGATTTCTTGCAAGAAGTAGGATTCCGTATCACATTTTTATTATTATATTCCAGTCCTACAAGAGACAATTGACTCATTAATTTTTATCTTCTGTAATGTCACCTGTAGGTGACTTCAAGGAGAGATCAAGAGCAGTATTGGGCGAATAAGAAGACCCCTTATAGGTTCATAACAGTTGAGGAATTTTCTGAGGCATTTCAGTCATTTCACATCGGCCGGAAACTAGGTGACCAGCTTGCGATCCCGTTCGACAAGTCAAAAGGCCATCCAGCTGCTCTAACAGCTAAGAAGTACGGGGTGAGCCAGAAAGAATTGTTGAGAGCTTGCGTTTGGAGGGAACTTTTGCTAATGAAGAGAAATTCATTTTTCTATATTTTCAAAATGTTCCAGGTGAGCAAGTTGAGATACTGGTTTTCCTAATTTATTCTGCAATCCTAAGCGATGCATTTGATCTGTCAATATCATTTGTAATGTCCTAATACTTCCTTTTTCTGATGCATATAAGCTTACCTTTATGGCTTTCATAACGATGACGGTGTTCCTACGGACTGAGATGCACCGAGATACCGTGATAGACGGTGGGATTTATTTTGGCGCTCTCTTCCTCACTGTAACCATTGTAATGTTAAATGGATTCTCGGAGCTTGCCATGACCATCATGAAGCTCCCTGTCTTCTACAAGCAGAGAGACCTCCTCTTCTTTCCTGCGTGGGCATTTTCACTACCCACATGGATCTTGAAGATTCCGATCACTCTTGTAGAAGTTGCTATTTGGGTGATCATGACTTACTATGTCATAGGCTATGACCCTCATGCTGGAAGGTTAATCAAATTACAGTAAATTAGAATTTCCAACTTTGATCCAATGATTAAGATACTGATGAGCACTCTGCTACCAGGTTCTTCAAACAGTACTTTCTGCTACTATGCCTAAATCAGATGGCGTCTGGATTATTTCGATTCATTGCGGCAACAGGAAGGAACGTGATAGTGGCAAATACTTTTGGATCGTTTGGATTACTTGCCATTCTGGTCATGGGCGGATTCATCATATCAAGAGGTCAACCAGATGTCTAAAAATTCTTCTTTCAATTTGCAATCACATATGCAATTTCCTGATTTGACAGAATTTGAAACCAGATGATGTTAAGCCATGGTGGAAATGGGGTTATTGGATCTCCCCAATGATGTATGGACAGAATGCTATCGCTGTAAATGAGTTTCTCGGAAAGCAGTGGACACATGTAAGCGACTTCTTATAAAACTGTCATTAAAGAACAAACAAACAATTGATGCAAGTTTGCTAAAATTTTTGGAGTATCAACTGCTGAAGTCTTGGAACTTTTGGGGTACAGATTCCTCCTGACTCCACAGAACCTTTAGGAGTTTTGGTCCTGAAGTCCCGTGGAATTTTTCCCGAAGCTCATTGGTATTGGATTGGAATTGGAGCATTGATTGGATACGTTGTTCTGTTCAATTTCCTGTTCACCGTAGCTTTGAAATACCTCGACCGTAAGTCTATCTGGCAAGGCTGTTATCATCGGGATTCGGTGTACATTTGTGATGAATGAATTACATTTTGCTGCAGCACTTGGGAAGCCTCAAGCTGTACTTTCAAAGGAGACTCCGGCAGAGAAAACTGGGAGCGAGAATGGAGAGGTCATTGAGCTATCATCAAAAGTGAGCCGGAGTTCATCTGGTGAGCCCCAGAACTAACATATGTTGTACTTTTGGCCTGTCAAGTAGAACTTGAGCTGAAGGCGTTACTATCATGATAATACAGAAAAAGAGAGTGGACGCCGAAGAGGCGATGCATCAGGAACATTGTCTACGAGAGTTGGGAGAATAAACAATTCGGACCTGAGTAGGAAACGAGGAATGGTTCTTCCTTTCGAGCCGCTTTCGATTGCTTTTGATGATATCAGATATGCCATAGATATGCCCCAGGTTACTGTTTGCTCAGAAGATGCTTTTGTTCTGACAAATGAACTGATGGGCAGAACATTTCAATGTGCCGAAGATAACTGAATCAGCAAGTTCGTTTTTGGGTTTGCAGGAAATGAAAGCTCAAGGCATTCCAGATGATCGGCTGGAACTTCTCAAAGGTGTAAGTGGTGCTTTCAGGCCTGGAGTGCTGACCGCCTTAATGGGTGTCAGTGGCGCTGGAAAGACAACTCTAATGGACGTGTTGGCTGGAAGGAAAACTGGCGGATACATTGATGGGACGATTACGATATCTGGGTACCCAAAGAAGCAGAAAACATATGCTCGCATCTCAGGATATTGTGAACAAACCGACATCCACTCTCCTCATGTCACAGTTTATGAGTCCTTGATGTACTCTGCGTGGCTTCGGTTACCTCCCGAAGTTGATTCTGAGACTAGGAAGGTGAAGATATTACTTGTTCCGTTACTTTTATGTCATTCTGGCATTCTAGATGAACTTCTTACTTGTTTATCGGTAGAAAAAGATAAGTTACAAATTTTCAGAGGACAGTCCGGGTTTTTTTGACAACATCTAGCAGACACATTGATCAAAATAATATTTGGCATCTCCCGAGGATAACCGCTTCGTATAAACACTTGCAGACAGCACAAAATTGTTGCTGCCTTTGAATTACTCCCAGCATGGTACTAACTAGAAATTCGACCCAAAATCTGCAGATGTTCATTGAAGAAGTGATGAAGCTCATAGAGCTCGCCCCATTACGAGAAGCGTTAGTTGGGTTGCCTGGGGTGAATGGCCTCTCCACCGAGCAGAGGAAAAGGCTGACAATTGCAGTGGAGCTCGTTGCCAACCCATCGATCATATTCATGGACGAACCTACCTCTGGCCTTGATGCCAGGGCAGCTGCCATAGTAATGAGAACGGTTAGAAACACAGTTGACACAGGGCGAACCGTTGTTTGCACCATCCACCAGCCTAGCATCGACATATTTGATGCTTTTGATGAGGTTTGACACAATTTCTCATGAGGGACCAAGCTATCCATTTGCTTCTGTTTTTTTTTTTCACACAACAAAGTATCTGAAATATTTTCCTTATTATGTAGCTGTTTCTTCTGAAAAGAGGCGGAGAGGAGATCTATGTCGGTCCATTAGGCCAGCATTCCTCGCACCTGATCAACTACTTTGAGGTGAGCTCAATGCTGCGCAGTAAGAAACTGAGTTTAGATTACATTGGGCTTTAAAGGCTAACATTTCACACGTTCAATGAAAGGGCATTAACGGAGTTCCGAAAATTAAAGATGGATACAATCCGGCGACTTGGATGTTGGAGGTGACAACAGCTGCTCAAGAAGAAATCCTTGGGGTTAACTTCAATGAAGTGTACAGGAGTTCGGAACTGTTTAGGTAAGGAGTTTCTTTACCAGAAGCAGAAACGATTTCCTTTTCCGGCTCAACAAGATCAAAGAGATTATCACAAAGTCGAAGGTTGCAATGAAAAGCGCTTAGAAGCCTAATAGCAAAACTTTTGCATGTCTCGTGTTCTCCAATGACTAAATCAGGAGAAACAAAGGTCTGATCAACGAACTAAGCCAGCCTCCACCAGGGTCGAAGGATCTCCATTTTCCAACGCAATATTCACAATCGTTCTTCACCCAGTGTATGGCTTGCCTATGGAAACAACACTGGTCATATTGGCGCAACCCAGCATACACAGCCGTGAGACTTCTATTCACAACTTTCATCGCTCTGATGTTCGGCACGATATTTTGGAACCTCGGCTCCAAAAGGTGATAGACAGAAATTCATATGGATAGATATATTTCTCTTGTCCTTTTCGGTTCTGAAAAGAACAGGAATTGGACTTGGTAAAAGAATATAATGGCTCAGTTACGGACCCTTTTTTGCTCAAGAACTTGTGGGACTTGCAGGAGAAACCAGCAAGATCTCTTCAATGCCATGGGCTCAATGTATGCAGCAGTCCTTTTCGTCGGATTCCAGAATACGAAGTCAGTTCAACCCGTCGTGGCTACTGAGAGGACGGTCTTCTATAGAGAGAGAGCGGCTGGAATGTATTCCGCTCTGCCCTATGCCTTTGCACATGTAAGAACATGTTTCACTTATATAACTTAAGTAAGAGAATTTCACCAAGGCGGTTCATTGGAAAACAGGAAATGACCGGCACGAAGACTTTAGCACTCAAAATAATCTTGAGAGAATCCGTCACGTTATTTGAAAATGATTGTTTTGCGCAGGTTATCATCGAGATTCCCTACATCTTTGTCCAAACTGTCGTCTATGGAGTGATCGTCTATGCAATGATCGGGTTCGAATGGACAGCCGGCAAGTTCTTTTGGTACATCTTCTGTATGTTCTTCACCTTGTTGTACTTCACTCTCTACGGGATGATGAGCGTGGCCGTCACGCCCAACCACAGCATAGCCGCCATTACCGCCTCCGCGATCTTCGCAATTTGGAACATTTTCTCGGGATTCGTCGTGCCTCGAACAGTAAGTTCATCAATATCTTCACTGAACCGAAGTGGAAAACAGTAAATAAATAAGAATTAAGGGAAATGCATAACTGATGAGGGCTCATATACTTTTGTTTAACAGAGAATACCCATCTGGTGGAGATGGTATTCCTGGGCATGTCCAATTTATTGGACATTGTACGGAATGGTGGCCTCGCAGTTTGGAGATATTAAGGACACGCTTGACACTGGCGAGACAGTGGAAGAGTTCGTGGGGAGTTATTTTGGGTTCAGGCATGACTTCTTGGCAGTGGTGGCGACCGTGTTGGTCGGAATATCTCTCCTCTTTGGATTCGTCTTTGCCTTCTCAATCAAAGCATTCAACTTCCAAAAGAGATGATGGCGGCGCAATGAGAATCGAAAAGGAATTGAATGTAAGTTCTGTAGTTATGAATATGTATGTAGATAAAAAGTTTTATCAATGAAAGTGAAATGGAATTTTGCAGGTTTAGTCCAGCAGGAAGGCGTAATCATACCAACCATTTCTAGCAATTCTATAAATAAGTTGCTGCACTTGTCTTCCTGCCAAAGTTTCGAAGCCTTCAGAGAACTATCGAATAAATTATTCTGCTCTCATGCTTACTTCCTGGGATAAAGTTTGTCAGATGCCATTGCAATTGAAGATTTAACATGTGATTTTTCTCCATAGATTTTTTGAAAAGTCATTTTTTATGGAAATGATAAGAGTGTTCAGTATTTGGGTGAAATCCGACAATACATGGACAAATATTTTTATCATTTAATAAGAAGAATCTCATTTGATTTTTTAAAATGTACTATTCAAGCACCAATGACTTGCAAGTAGGTAGTCAAGAAAATCTACGGAAGCACTAACATCTCAAGCTCAAATCCTTGACTCCCGAGTACGAGCACACACATAACTCTTCGGCCCACTGAAACTGAGCCCAAGAACTTAGTGGTCATCGCCTTGGTCCTTGGCATCATGGCCTCGATCTACAAATGTATGGCTTTAGGTCTTCAAAACCTAGGCCCAGGTCAATCAAGGCCTACCCTGGAACATGATACTTGGGCCCGGTCAATCTAGGCTATGTGACTCCGGTTTTGGTGGCCATGCCTAAGTCCATCAAGGCCGAGTTCTTGACCTTAGCAGCTGAGACCCGATCCCCCTACACTTGCACCAAGGTCCGTTGAGGGCAGACTAGGGTCCATCAAGGCAGAATTAAGTCCCCATGCACGCATCCGAGTCCTTGAAAACTAAGTCCAGGCACCAAAACTAAGATCCTGAGCTTAGCCTTTGTCAATCTTAATGTGGGTACTAGACGCTTGGACCCAACCTCAATGGATCCAAGCACAGTCAACAAGTTCCCAAACATGACCTTGTTGGACTTGAATCCAAGCACCAAGGACCTAGACATGTGCACAACAGTTCAGGGTCCAACATTGGTGGACCTGGGTGTGGGCATCGAGTTCTATGACCTGGCCTCGATGGATCCGAGTCCGAGCACAAGGGAACCTGGTCCTAAGTGCCCAATGTCCAAGGCCCAACCTCAATGCACCCAAGCATGGGCAGCTAGGGTCTCAAGCGCAAGCTCGTCTTCAACGAACACAGGCCCGTGCTCTAGAGACCTGGCCATGGGCACTAAGGTTCCCAATATAGGCATTGAGGTCCCAAGGAAAGGTCTTGATGGGCCGCAACCCAAGCATCAAGACCAATGCATTGGTGTTAGGATTGCATGCATGGCCTTGATGGACCCATCTTGGGGCACAAGCATAGGGAACCAAGTACAGGAGTTTTGGGCCTGGCATTGATGGACCTAGGCTTGGGAGCTAAGGACCCAAGCAAGAACGCTAAGGTTGAGGGCCCAACCTCAATGGACCCAAGCATGGGTGTCGGGGTCTCAAGCCCAAACTCTACCTAGGCACCAACACCAACATGGTGTCCTTGACCTAGCCATGACAGACCTAAGCCTAAGAGCCGAGGACCATACCATGACCTCTACTTCCACGCCACTACCAAGGGATCAGGAATAAGTGTAGGGTTTCCCATGCCCAAGTTCTCAATTCATAATCCAAACGTCTATATCTAGTCATATTTTAAAACATGATTTTCGATTTTTCAAAGACGAAATCATTTTCCTAAATTTAAGTTTTAGTAAGAAAATATTTCCTTTGACTCATTTTTATAAGTGGTCCATACACTCGAGAACGAGGAATACATCTTTAGGAAAAACGTTTTCCGCAAAACATGCAAAGTTGATAAAATAAAGCGGGAGATCCTTGAGAGTAGGTGAAACGGGCTTCCTAAATGTCCACAAAATTGAGCTAACCTTGGTGAAAAGGAGCTTTAGAATTAATTGAATGTTTAATTTTGTCGCATTGCTCATGGCGATCATGTTCTGGACTCTATAACAAGGTCATGTATATAGGTCATGTATATTTTGAGGTCGACTACTCTTTTAGCTTCATTCTTTAATTTCTGTTATTTCACTTCTATTAGTGGTTGTGGATATATGAATTTCTGGCCCATTATGTGAAGCTATTGTGCATGTACACATAAATGAACATGCTTAGGGCATTAAAATTTGGGAAGCTCGCATGACAAACGTTTTCAGAAAGAGAAAAAGGTACCAATGGGGGCATTGGATATACAAATCTCCAACCGGCCTCTACTAGATTCATAGCAGCTCTCAAAGTAAGATAATAATCATGATCAATGGAAAAATCAAGTTACATTTAGCAAGGTTCGAGAGAGGTCACGCCAGGCGATAGCGCCGCCTTTTGAGAGGAACCATCTACACTTACGTAGCAATCTTTCAAACCAACCCTAGAAATTCCATTCGGTCTCAGGACGGTTGCCAAAAAAAAAGGCAAAAACATTATGTCTTGTTTCTCATCAGGCAAGGTGGTATTGGCGTTCTTCAAGTCCCTCACGACATTCTCATGATAGAAAACCTACTTCGATTCAGTATTCTTTATGAGCTCAAACTCAAAATATATTATCATCGTCGATTGGCAAGCTATCAAACCAGCATCAAAGTTCCGCCAGACCTTCAACTGAAATTTTTTTTGAATAGTGCTAATCAAACTTTTTAAATAGCTAGTGCTTATTTGAATATCAAAAAATTTTATGATCGCTCAATTGTGATGACTTTCTAAGTCGTTCATTACTATCGTAACTTTTTAAAGACACTTGCCTTGGTCATGATACGCAGCAGAGTCTTTTTCGTTTGCAGTTTCTGATAACTTTTGGGTCATGTGAGCGAGAACCTTGAGAATACTTGGTAGACATACTTTTATTAAGTAACGTATTGGAAAAAAAAATGTATTGGAAAACCCTACTTGATAATGAGTACCTACGAGGTGCCTTTTTAGCCAAACCCTACTTGATAATGGTCGTATTTTTCATGAACTTCATGAAAAGGAAAAGTCGAAATTTCTTAGGAATCTTTTGTTTTAAAGAGTTTCTTGGACATTGTACGGGCTGGTGACCTCGCAGTATGGAGATGTTAAGGACAAGCTTGACACTGGCGAGACGGGGGAGGAGTTCGTCAGGAGTTATTTTGGGTTCAGACATGACTTCTTGGGAGTGGTGGCGATCATGTTGGTCGGCTTCCCTCTCCTATTTGGTTTCATCTTTGTCTTCTCAATCAGAACATTCAACTTCCAAAGGAGATGATGACGGCACGACAGGAGATCGGGGAGGAATTGAACGTAAGTTGAGTGGATAGAAGATAATCATGTGGGGATCAAAGGTTCTTTTGAAGAAAGGGGAGTATAGTTTTATAGTCTGTCGAGTAGGAAAGCGTAATCATAATGACTGCTTCAAGCAATCTATAGATAACCAGCCACACTTGTCTTCCTGCTTATACAAGATATGGTTGAAAAGCAAAGTTCATATATATGCAGTCATTCAATCTGTGCTCTCGTGCTTGATTCTGGAGTTGAGGCTTGTCAGTTGCCGTAGCACTTCCCCATTGGGATATCAAGTTTTAGAGCAGGAGATCCTTGAATTGGCGAAAGATCTTTTTAAATGTTACTCTTGCAATTCTTAAGACTATATCAATCCTTGAATTGGCAAACAAATGCCCTATATCAATGTATAAGGAAAAGAAATGCTAGCTTTCTTTCTTTTTTTTTTCGAAACAGTTTAGAGAGCAAAAGGTGGATAGCCATGCTTAGTCCAAAACCAGACCGGTCCTTAATGGTTTTGTTCCAAAATTTTGGAATCGATTTTGGAATCGGAAACCATAAAGTCCATTTCAAGCCAATCTAAGAACCAATCACCCTACGCCGGTCGGTCGCCTCTTTGATACCTGCCTTGGTCAGTGATTTGTCCGCCGTCCTTCAATGACCACATCAGTTCTCGCCCCTTATTTGGTCATTGTCCTTGATCGACCACCATCATCGCAACGAGGATTACAGCCACCTTAGATTCAGTTGCCATTCTAGATCTATGGGGATGCGACCAGGCTATGTCGCAATTCGAGATGGTCCATCGTGACCATCATCCCCATGGTCCGAAAGAGGTCGCCAAAGGCAAATAGCATGTATCGACATCCATGTTACATGTGAATAGTTATCAAATTCTTAATAATATGTTCTCATCATATTCGTATCAAATCCCACTTCATCCCATCCGACAAAACAGTCTTAAACGACCAAATGCATGTCATTGGTAAGCTCATCATGAAAATCGAAACACCCATTTTCTAGTTGTAACCCACACTGACATCTTCCCTACGGAGTAAGTCCACCAATGTGCAGAGTTCAATGCAGAAACCAATAAGAAAATGCTTACCACGTATTATCAAGCGGCCAAAAACAACACTTGGAACTCGAGCAGATCTCTGCGAAAATTGGAAAGTGCTGCTGACACTATGCCGCATATATTACAGTTTGTGACTCAAGAAACTATGACCACCTAAACCTACAGTTAGTAAAACTGATCTCGATGAAATATCTGGGGAAAATGACCCGATAAAAAAACCTCAGTTTAGTCTCTATCCCCTCAATCAGCCAAGCTATCTAAGTAGCTCTGAATTTCCCTCAAGCCTTCAGCGGAAAAGCTCCTATGAACTCCCGAGCGCGGCGCGATCAGATTGGGTGGAGGATCTGGTCGAAAGCAGACAACTACAGCAGCCAAATTATCCCCACTCTTCCTCTTCAGAGCCTCATCCACCAGATCCTTACAACACATAACTGGATCGTTGTGCTCTTGAAGTCTCCTCCGAGCGAAATCCACAGCATTCTGACTCCTAAACACATCCCAAATTCCATCACACCCCATGATAAGGAATTCATCTTCTTCAGTCAGATCCATGCTCTCTAGCTCCGGCTCGGCACTGAGTGGCCCTCCTTCCCTACTTTTCATTCCTTCCATGTGCCAATCACCTAAAGCACGAGCTACATTAAGTTGTCCATTAAGGTACCCATCATAGACATACCCTCCTGATGCCTCAATTCGCTTCTTCTCTTTGGTGCAGATTGGTTTATGATCCCTTGACATCTCAATTGCTCTCCCACGGCGACATAGCACTGCTCGACAGTCTCCAGCATTAGCAACTGTCAACGATCTGCTATCACATATAAAAGAAAAGGAACGGATTATGAACAACTTATGCTTTAGCATAATTGCCACTAAAGCGCTCAGAAAATTGCTCTGCTCATGGACAATGCTTTAAGTGAACTCTCAGACCAAATGTTTTGCAGACCACTTAAGAAAGGGCAACAACAGCAATAACTGAGCCTTTTTCCCAAATGTCAATCTCCAGCTCACTTGATTTCAGGTCTAAGCATCTTTACTCTTGCACTCAGTTGAGTGAATGCAACCTAACACTCAGTTGCACAACATTTCCACCTTTATTTTTGTAAGCAAACTCTTTTTGGCTGAAAGTGTGTTTACTTCATCAGTTGGCTACCACGTAGACAAAAACCAACTAAGAAAAAGATGGTCAGAAAATGCAAGATCAAAAACTAAAAGACATGATTGAATTCAAATAAAAACACCAAAAGCATACCAGCCGCAAAATTTTCAGGGCATTAATGAGGCTTGTTCGTGTTATTATATCATGGTGTCATCATCATGAGTAAGAAAAAAAATTGATGGGAACAAACCTCGCATCAAAATCTCATGGTAGAAAATACATAGATGAGATCAAATAGTAGGCAAACAACAAGCATATAAGGTCACTCACCAAAACCCACAATGCTGTACATAAAGTTGGCATAGATCGATTTCATTAATATACAGAAAAGAAACATCAATTCTCTCAATCAAGAGACAAAAGAAAGGATAACGATTCAGGCCTAAGAGTAAAGCCCAGCACCCAATTACTGTATAAGAACGAGACATCATAAGCTCAGCACCGGATTCAGATTAATGATAATCTTCTCTTGGCTATTTCCAGGAAAGTTCATCATCAAAAAGTTCATTATCAAACAAAATTCTGACCTTCCCATAATAATCACAGCCAGTGCGGTGGTCCCAGAAGCAAGTGCGGCATCCAAGGAACAAGCTTCTGAAAAGGCAGCATCAGTTTGCAGAAATGCTGAAGAAACAACCTTCTCAATCTCCCGAGGAAAATCCTCATTTTTAATAATGTACCGCAGCAAGTTGTCGCACGCAAAATCAGCAGCATGCTTTCCCCCATGCCCATCAAAGACCTGGTCAATCAATCAAAGAGTTCTCCTTTCATTACAAGATTTGAAAAAAAGGTAGGAAAAACAAAATCATAATCTTATAACATTATGCTTCCATCATCATTTATTTCATATCACACGAACTCCAATAAAGAGTGAGATCTGTATTTAAAAACCAAACAGAACAAAAGCAACCAAAGATTCATATACAAAGCAATTGTAGAAACTTTTCCTAGTCATAGGAAAATTAGAAGCAGGCGTTTATTGCGAGGTATGTCCTTTCTAAAGAGCAAGTGATGCAATTTTGAAGAAATTTTTGTACCACCAAGTGGCAGCAGCCTCCACAGGCACAACATGATATTATATATTTACGCACCAAACCAAGGTTAAATTCCTTATGTGTATCAACCTCTATCGACAAATTTCATATGGACAAAAAGACAGACAAGAAAGACCGAATTACAGTCACTCGTCTTTCATTTGAGCTATCAGCAATACCACATAATTATTTTCCTATGATTGGTCATACTTAAATTGACATCATTTATCCAAATTGGGATAGATTGAACATCAACATGAAAACAGACGAAGAAGCAATCAGCAGATTAAGCCTCAGATGCAGACCAAAAGATACCGATAGCACTCAGCAGCAAGTGCAACTTCAGCTCATGCTCCCAACATGAAAGCCCGTTAAACAGAAAGCAGAGAAGGTCAATACCCCATAGAATGCATTGGGCCCATCAGCCATGTTAGTGAGTTCATAGTCACGAACTAAGTCGTCAACACAAACATATGCATCCTCCATGCTTGTACGAAAACCGATGTCAGCACATGCTCCCGAGCGAATCACTGGAAGAAACTCAGACTCACAACTCCATACACCGGAGATTGGATCATTAGAGATATCCGACATCTTTGTCTTTACCTATTGAAGGACGGACAAATTATTCAAACAGGATCAAGCATTGGCCATAAACTCAGTTCTAGCTAGTTCCTACAAGGACTAATCAACGTGCATGGAACAAGTCCAGAGGGAAGATCATAAGCCCCAAAAACATCCCTAATAGTGGAGCTAATCATCCAAAAGCTTTGATACTAAAAAACAGAACTAATCCAGCAGCTGACAAGCTAGTACTTAAAATAACTGCACAGGTAAATGACAAGGATTTTTTGAGCCACCATTCAACTAAATTATTGAACCTGAGATAATTAGTACTCACGAGAGTCGGGATTAGACAACTCACTAGGGAAGGGTGGCGAACGAGCGACTTCTTGTGTGGAACCGGAGTGACACGGTCATTGCTCAAGCATTGCCGATAGGTGGCAGCGAGGGGGTTTGGAGGCCGACCATCGCAAGAGCCACTGCCATTTACTCCATTCCCATCAAGTTCCTTACTTCCCTCCATTTCCTTCAATCATCACATCATCCTCTTCACCAGCTTCATAAAACTAAACCTAAAACGCCAATTACTGGGCAACACCTCTCACTCGATCGATCGAACGCAAAGATAAAAAAATTCGGGCTCTCTTGGAACAAGTTCCACAGAGTTCTTCCCGTGACAATGCCACCTCAGATAGTAAAGAACGGGAGTGTGACTCCAAAGACCGTTCGCAATAAGCTAAAACTCTGCAATGCGGGACTCAAACCAACAATGTCACTAAAAATTCAGGCTGAAATTGTCAGGCTTCGAAGGGAACGCAGAGTGCATCACCAGTGACCAACTAGGCTCTTGGCAACAAGAACACAAATTCCAAGCTCCTATCAGTTCAAGAACAACAAGAACAAGAAAAGAAATAGAAGAAAATGCGTGAACCCTACAAAAGAGAGAGAGAGGGAGAGAGAGAGAGAGAGAGGAGCAGCGGAAAGAATGGTAAGAACGCAGTTGAGCCGCCGGCAAGTCACGACCGTAGTTCGGAAGCGAAAAGGGTGAATGAAACAGCGAACGCTCATCGTCCGAACCCAGATTCGGAAACGGCGCATCCGAACACGCCGGCTTTGGGAAACGGGGCCCTCAAATCCTTCGAAAATGGAAGCTCGCGCGCACCCGACGCGACGCCCGCCATGGGGAGACTTAGGGTTTTAGCTGGAGCAGAGGGAGAGAGGGAGGCGTTGACTCGCGCACGGTGGTGACTGATCTGCTGCGAGATCGAGAGAGAGAGAGATTTGGGCGACTCACGGGAGGGGGTAGGGATGGCGGGTGAATGCGCATCTGTGACTGGCGGATTTACCTTCACCATTGTTAAAGACGTCGTCGTTTGCTCAGCCGTCGCTTGGGTTTGGTGAGCGGACCAGGATGACGATTGACGACCACGGCCCACGAAAAAAAGTTCATGCAAAAAAGATTGAGAAATTAAACCAATTTATATGTCTATATATGTACAAGTATAATATATGTATACGTGCACGTAAGTGAACTTTCATGCATTGATGAGGGTAGAGGTTTTGCAAATAGTGTTTGTCATAATTGCTTTTCTTATGTCTAATCATTATTATATATAACATAAAAGTGCGTCTTTTTTCTTTTTCTTTTTTCTCTGTCCAGATTAGGGGCCAATGCTTTGAATGGGTTTTATATTTCTAAAGTTTTGTGAATGCTAATATTTAATTTAAAAAAAACCCGATGCGGTCGGCAAATTCAATTTTTAGAATAAGTATAATACTGCGAGATATAACTATGAAATTCACGACAAACTTCAATAAATATAAGTACATGATATTGGTCATTTCAATTGATAATTGAATGACTTATTTCGCTATATATATACATATATATCAAACGCCTTTTTATATCATGTTTCGCTAATATTTAATTTATCAAGGACTGCTCCTTTGTATGTTTGAGTTGACACGATTCATTAGTCATTTTTAAAGTAATTATGCTCTTTCATTTATCGTATTGATTTTTATGGTATTTCTCTATCACATAATAAAATCATCATATCATCGTGATTATTTTATTTTATTTTATTTTTCTGGTGGAAGGAGGGGAGGGGCATATGAAGTATTATGAATTTTAAATTTATACATATCTATATATCGTTTCATGTAGTGTCAAATGTAGTCTTCCACACATTGTCAATTTGTCTCTATAGTTCTATACATATATAATGATAGATTTTTTCTAACATGCATACTAAAATCAAGTTTGCTTTAATTTATAAGTATTGATATTTTCCTCATAAGAGTAGAGTTGATTTTAATGCTTGTCACTTGAAATTCTATTGAATAAGTGTAACATTCATAACTTTGTAGAATTTTAAAATGGTGCTCTTAATGGTTTCTTGCAAAAGAAATGACTTCTCCATTGATTCCCATCCACATTGAATGCCCTTATTGATCAAAAATGAACTTTACAATAGACACATATAAATACATATATAGATGTTTTAAACTAAAATTGTATTGCACAAGTTAATATATAGATATATATCGTACGCTAAATATAACGTCGTAATAATTTATGTGTAGATCTGAATTTAGAAAGGCTTTAGGAAGGGCCATGCTTGACGTACTTTGAATTATTCTATTTTGGCTTTGATAAATTACATATCATGCATTACAATAAGTTGAGCATTTGTAATTTGCAAAATAACTATTTATTTATGAAAAAGAAAAAGGCGAAGTAATTGCATTCAATAAGATATCGTCATATTTTTATTTGGAAAAATGAAAAAAGATCATTACTTGTTTTCAACCAGCAAAAATACATTTTACACTATAAAGGTTACAGCTTGTGAACAGTCAATTAATTCTTAAATAAGATAACAGTATAATCATAATTAATTAGAAAAAAATTATTGGGCTCAGAGGGGGAAAAACAAAGTTAGAAGGCTAGACTTACGCATATTAACTGCAACAATAGATATCAATCCATTTGAGTATCAATAATATTGCCCTTTACTTTTGTGTGAAGGAATAACAAGGAATATCACTTCAGTGGCCATGACCTTTCGATCGATCATTCAGATATTAACTTGAATGGCGTAACGATTCTTCTTACTTGAGAATTCCTTATGACATAAATTTACTATAAAATCATACGACGTGATCCGTCGAGAAAATGATGTTCGTAAAAGCATAATAGACAACATCATTTAGCTCTTTCCTTACGTGAATTGATGATTTGCGGCTAAATCACAAATCCTAATCCATATTACTACCTATGCAGCCTCTCGGTCGATGTTTTTCCCCCACTCCATCATCGTCCACTTTTAGTGGAATAGGATGCACGGGTTTGGTATGTTACTATTGAAACAAATCTACATAAAATTCGTCATGGGAGATGTGCCGACTAGAGTCGCTTATTCCCACATCTTGTGAAAGTAATGATATTTAAATGATCAATCGAAAATTTACGACATCGAAATTAACGTTGCAAAGAGATTACAAGACTTTTAGTGGAATTCTTTCAGGATTGCTAGTTATTACTTATTACTTCCTCGGGAAAAGGAAAGGACTCTTCCTTGTGTTTCCGTTGTTACCATCCTTAGTTTTTTAAGTTCTCGTTATTACTTAGTCGTTAATAGCCTTATCACGAGTCCTGCTACACCACTATCATTTCCAGGATTTTGCTCTTTCCTGGTTTCCCCTTGTAGAAATGTCATATTTGAATGAAGAGTGTCAATTGGAAGGTAATTAAATCTAGTATGCTATTATTTTTTTTGTTACGGTAATTTAAGAATCTTAATTAGAGATAATTCTTTTAGAATAGAGGAGAACGTGGCTCTCTTTTTAGGATGAGGAATATTGCTTTGTAGTTTGTATGCGCAAGGTCTATTCTCTCTCTCTCTCTCTCTCTCTCTCTCTCTCTCTCTCTCTCTCTCTCTCTCTCTCTCTCTCTCTCCTTTTTTCCTTTATAAAGGCTAGATAGAGAAAAGAATTTCAAATTAAAAAAAAATTATGAGAACAAAATTGATTATTTTAAGGATTTGAAATCTGCTGTGGAAAACAATTGCATTTGACATCTTAGGATGGAAATGATAGCCATTATCTTGCCGGAAATAAATTTTAGGAAGAAATAAAACAAACTATTTCTAGATGAATTTATAACAGAAAAAAGCATTTGACAATGACGCAAAATTTCTATTTTCAGAATAGAAATTCATTTGATGGCACTTCTTAATATATCCCACAAATGGAAAAATGAAATTTCGTCATCAAATAAATCCATTCTCAATAGCAGAAAAATAAAATGGTTATCATCCATGCCCTTAGCCAATTGTTTCCTTTATTCTTCCAAGCGTGTTGCAAGCAAGAGGGACTAGTCCAAACATCCTATTTTGATTGGAGATGTCGACCACTTTCTTATAGAGGTATGCAACTGAATCAGGTAAATCCTATTCCCAAATTAGCCCACCCTGAAAACAGGGCCGGAATTGGGTCCAATACAATCGAGGTCGGGTACATGGTCCAAAAAAGAGAAACATGTTAAAACATGGTTATGTACAAGGTCTAGGTCTCGAACTTACCCTAAATCTTGAACTCTGAACTTGATCATTATAAAATAAATTTTATTTAGTAAAAACTCCAATTTTGTAAGTAAATAAACTTTATTAAATCATAACTTTTGTATAGATCTCTGGGACATGGTTTATTGTTGATGTTTCTTTATACATGAATTTTGATTTTTGTTAGAGATTTTGTACCACGTGGATTGGTTCAACTGATTTCACTTTTGAATGATGAGTTATGTTGATTTCGCTTTTGAAGAACTTATATCTTGCACTATAAATTTGTTAACTATTTTAGACAAATAAAAAGTTTTATGTAGTATTATGGTAATGAGATTAATATTAGACCCATGTTTGTTACTAATGTATATGTAATGTTAGGATTTTTACTTTACCTTATGATTTTGTTTATGGTAATTTGCCTTTATGGATCCTTACTTTTTTGTTTAATCAAATAATTTACTTATTTATTAATTACAAGTGCTTAATGTTTCAATATAAATTATATGAATAATGTTGTTTTATCTCGTATTAATATAAAATTTGAAGTCGTATATGATGGGCAAAACATGTTCCAATATAAACAGAGTTAACCCTATTCCCGGACCGGAAAAATAGGATGAGTAGGGTACAGGGTCCAATGCAAACAGGGTATGGTACATGGTCCAAAAAGGGGGAACTGGCCATAACAGTGTTTGGTACAGAGTCCATGTCTGGAATCTACCCACCCTATTTTAGCTTACCCCTACTTTCTTACAATACTTTCAATCCTCGTAATTTTTATATAATGTGATCTATGCACATGCTAGTTTGGTTAATTTGATATGATTGTTGGAAATGTGTGATTTAGTATTTGAATATTCAAACACTACCCTACTCGTAATCTGGATTTTAGACTAGTACTAGTACATGGAAATATATAATAATGAGGCAAATAAAGGGTCAAGAAAAAATTCAAACTCAAGAACTCCTACTTTAATTCGTGTTATCATCATTAAATGTTCTAAAAATTCAAACTAATAAGTTATGACAAATTATTGACATAAAAAATTTAGCGTGGTGCGAAATAATTTATATATCATAATTGATTCAAAATTCATTAACTTAAGTTTTTTTTTCTCACATGGTATCAAAATAGAAATTCATGAATTTAAATATTTCAAGCCTGTAGGCCAAAGTTTAGCCTACATATGAGTGGAAGTATTAGATTATTTAATATTAAATAACGCATTCATATAACAGCTCAAATATGTTTAACAATGTTTCACTTGCATGACTTAGAAGATAATCACAAAATTATCCAAAAAATCCTAAAGTGATTGTATTTTTATCAATTCAATATGGCATATTTTAATTTTTTCAATTGAAACCTAAACCTTTTCGATTTTTGTCAATTGAGTTCATTCAACTAATTTTAGTTAGAAATCATTGACTTGAGTGTTGGCAATACCATGAAAGATGATCGATGTTGACACGAACAATATTTAATAATTTTGAATTTGATTTTTTCATTCTTTTTCTTTTTTTTCTATCATTATTTTCCCAAATCCAGCGAGGTCCTATGTGGCATTACCGGCGCCTATGCCAGTAGTTTCCCACTGAAAATGGTCAGATGGTTTCAATTAGTAAAACTTGATAAAATCGAACAATTTATGACTAAATTGACAAAAATGCAAAAATTGTGACTTTTTGGATGATAATCCATACGATAATCAATTGATTGCATTCTTTGGCCTCCATGATATACGCCAACTCTACTTGCCAATTTTGGGAAGAAGTATTTCCTGAGAAGAAGAATGAGGAGGAGGAGTAGGCAATCAGAAGCTTCTAAATAAGACTACTCAAATATATTGCAATTGCAGGTTGATCAATTGCACGAGTTTGGAACTTTGCAACATCCAAATTCGTCTGCAGCTTTCCCAGTGTAAGTTGGTTTATCATACTGCGTTTCAGTCTGAAGCAAAACACGATGCATCATGCGGAGGGTCATACAGATGGATGCAGGTAACCACAGCATCAATGGCGATCGGCCGTATTGACTCTGATGTACGCATTCGCATGTCAGATTGGTGGAAAAAAGTCCTTAAAGGATGTTCATGAACCAAAAACTAGCAAGGGAGCTCTTCTCATCTCATTGTACTCGGTGTACGTTGGCCTCGCTGATTCTTCCAGAAAAATGAAGCCCTCCAGCAATGTGCTCGACTCTCTCTCTCTCTCTCTCTCGTTTAATCATTGTGTTTCAGCCACCGCGTGCCACGGCAATGATTCAGCGCAGTTCCTGTCAAGCAAACTCTTTGCGGCGGCGGTTGAAAGCATACGGGACAATGGTGGGTCGTGCAGAAGGCGGTACCGAATGCCGTGCATCAGTGCCTTGGTCTCCGGATTCTGCATTCCCAGCCAGACCTATCCAAGTCCGATTCGTCGACCAGGAGGCATCCTCATCCTCGCGTCCCTCGAGCAACAGTCGTGACCATCGTCCTCTCGACCACAGCATTCAAAACAATAGGGAATGTTGCCCCCGGCCAGCAACTTCGAGCATGAATAGCACGTTCCTTTGCTCAATTAACTGTTTGCTTTCTTCTTCTTCTTTTTGTCGAAGCTAAGCACCCCCTCGACATAACTAAAACACGACGGCAATTGGATTCCGACACAGTATTGACATCTAAATTTTGGCGTCTCCGTATTTATTATAAAAATATTATAATCCATAAGATTTAGTTTTAGGAGCATTTTGCCTATTAAGTGGGTTCGAGTGCAAGAAAAGCATGTAATGTCAACTAGGTTCATTATCGGGATCGACAAGATTAGAAATTTCACTATTTTAAGAAAATTTTTGGCACGTAAAATGAGCATGATTCTTGAAGATATCTATATGCGCCTAGCTATATGATGGAGCAAATCGGTAGAAGCCGATTTGATTGATTGTGAAATGGAAAGTGAAGTTTGGCGATTGAAGGAACATCTTGAATAGAGCCATAAAATTGGGCGAGATTCAATCAAAACGGGGACAGGAAAATCGGTCAGTACTAAATAAAGATGAAAGAATTAATATATGATTCCCTCATCATATTCGCACAATATTAAAGAAACTAAAAAAAAAGGAAAATCATGGGGATCGAGAGATTTGTCAAATTGGCGCAATCACATAAAGTAGGAAAAGAAATCATTTCCTTTCCTTGGAGATGGCTATCTCTTTCGCATGTAAAAAGAGTTAGAGAGAGAGAGAGAGAGAGAGAGAGAGAGAGAGAGAGAGAGAGAGGTGAGAGGGAGATCAGCGAAGAAAAGGAGAGAAAGGTCAACAGAAAGAAAAAAAAAACAGAGAGGGGCACGCTTTCATAAGAGGGGGAATGAAATCGAAACCCAGGGAAGATTTTTATTCTTGCTGTCCGCTTCCGTTCTCTCGTGGAGGTCCCTCCTTGGCGACGTACTCCCTTGGTGCGATTGGCGTTTCCAAGCTTTAGACGTTTCCTCACTGGTCACCGCCGTCGTTGCACCCTTCGCCGGTCCCTACAACAAGGCTCGTTGCTGTTTGAAGCTGCACCAAGCAACCTGCTGCGGGTTCCCGACAAGATTTGGACGATTCCGACGACACACCAGGACCCCCTATTCGCCAAACGGGATGCTGATTTTTGTTGGCTTCAGCTGCTCTTTATTTCCTGTGTTTCCTCGTTCTTTGCTGCCCTTCGTGCCGCTTCCTGCCGTTCGCTTTTTTCTTCGCCTCCTCGACGTTGAATCATCGCTCACGCCACTACTCGCGGTCTCGTCGTTGGATCCGATTGGGAGGTGGCTCGTTCAAATCAGGTGATCTCATCTAATCCAGTCTTGAATTTGATTTTATTTGGAACAATGTGAATCTTGTTTTTTTAGGTATTACCCAATAGAATATGATTGTTTGAAGTCTAATATAATCCCAAATTTGGTCCACGAGATGGCCGACCATTTTTTTTTATTATTTTAGATTTTATGTACAAGTCGGGTAAATATTCTTTTAGTATTGCGATATCCGTTAATTTAAGACGTGAGATGATGGATTATTTTTTCGGATATCGTAATCTTTTTATTCGAATCTTGATAAGTATTTTGTGTGAATCTTATTACATTTGAAGTCTTGTTAATTTGGATTGCCAAATTTTGAAAATGCAAAAAAAAAAGTGGATTTCATTGTTCTCTTGTTGAATTAGGATTGTATCATGGTTAGGCAGGATTTCTAAATAAAATGGCATCTTAAGATAGGTTAAACTGCCTTTTAATTTAGGAATTTGTTAATTTCAAATTTCATTAATAAACAAAAAGAACATTTGCATGTCAACTAGATAGTCGTTTGTCCTAAGTTAATTTAATTGAATTGCATGTCGTGTCAAGCAATTTAATTTAAAATTTGATTTTACATCATATATGAAAATAGTTGCATCTAGTTTTAAGTTTGCATTATATACATAGCATCATAGCACAGTTCTGCATTAAAAGAGGGAAGATCTAAAACTTAATCATACTATGCTAGGTTTATAAACAAGACAAAAAAAATCATTATTTGGTCCGTTTTGATGGTTCATTGTTGCATTTATTTATTATTCTGATTTTTGTTGAGTGTTTATTTAATATTTGCTCACCTGCATGAACACAAGTATGTTAGGAGATAGGTCCTAAAATGAATCCAAAATGTTTGCCAAACAATTATTCTTTTGAAAATATATGAAAATTTGTTGAAAGTGCGTTAAAGTAATCTAGTGTAATCAAGTTCTCATACCCATAGTTAGGGGTGATCGGTTCCCAGGCGGTTCTCGTTTCCCCTAGAAACAGGGAACCGCACTGGTGAAACAAATTCCCTATTATTTGGAACCGGGAGCCGGACCGGATCGAATTAGGCAATCCGCTCCGGTTCCAGCCCAATCTAGTTTGGTTGTTGGGTAGGTAATTATAATAAAAAAAAGACAAAAGAAGAAAAATGCACAACATGCAACAGCTCTACTAACACATAATTAATCACTAGAAGCAATGTTCTTGGATGAGGCAAGAAAAACAAATTAAAGCAATTTTCAATCATCAAACTCAAAGCTATGCTGCTACTAAAGGACACTTGAGAAGAATAGCTGAAAAAGATACCGATGGCAAGAGGCTAATGGATAGCCTTTCATTTATGTGGACAGCCTTCCATGAGAGAGGGGTGTGAGATGGTGAGAATGAGTAAAAGAAATCTGTTGACACATAAATTTTGGCGAATTCATATAAAATCATTGCATAAAAATTAGGGATTGGTCTGACCCCTAAACAAAAAAAAATCATTATTTGCATAATTTGCATTATTTCTATTTTTTGCACCATATTTGCATCTTGGTCCATGCACCGTCGCACGTGTGATTGAGGAGAGATTCTATAAAATTTTTAAAACTTTGTACTCAAGTCTCTCTTGATAAGGATTTAATCTTTGGTCATTGTCCATAGTCATTGACACCAAAGGATTTGAATTAAATGGATAAGAATTTAGCAAGATTTTTCATGTCATGCCATATCCTAGTTGCTAAGGTTTTGAGCTTTGAAAAATAGTAGTTATCAAGAGGGGACGGCGCTTTTGAAAACTCTGGACAGAATTTTTAAGGAGAATTTTTGGAGAGAAAAAGAGGACTTTGCTTTCTGAAAAATTTTAACACATACAGAGAAAAAAAAATAAAAAGGAGAGAGAGGGGAGCGTGGGATTGTGCGTGAGGGATTGGGGAGGTCTCACAAGCAGCCAAAACCAAAAAAAAAATAGAAATATTTTTTGGAGAAGAAGAAAGGGACACACGCTGGGAGACAGATACTCGGGGGGACTTCTTTTTTTTACGCAAAGACACGCACAGGGGAAGGGAATTTCTTTGGTAAAAAAAGGGACTTTCTTCGGTGGAAAAAAACGCACAGAGGACGCCCGAGGAGCCCCCATCCAATCGTCAATTGCTGCTGCTGATTTTCTCTCCATGTCTTTGTGCTGAAACGACCGCATTCTAGGCGCAGCTCAATCGAGTCCATCTCCGACGATCGACGTTTGCTCATTTAGTTTTCCACAGTTCGGTGAGGAGCGTGGTTGCTTAGACTTGCACAGAAATAGGAAACGGTGGGTATTTGGTCAAAGACAAAAGTCCAAGCGGTGGGTGATCAAAGGGGAGCCTTGATCTGAAAAAGGTGGACTTTCTGGAAAAAAGGAAAGACACACATACAGTGAATGATTTTTCTTGGACAAAGACCGAAGACACCCGAGAAGAGGCGCGGGCTTGGTGTTGGGTAAGTTGTCTCGCGCGGGTCGGGTCTGAACCAACTCGGTTTGGTTCCCAACCCAATTTTTTTCTTTTTATTTTATTTTATTTTATTATTTTCGTTTATTTTTAATTAAAAATATAAAAAATCATTTTTTTAGAATTCAATTTTTGAGTGTTTGATTTGTTATTTTTTGTTTAATTTGGTTTTTGTGCATATTTAGATAATTTTGCATGTTTGAATTGATTTTGTTGCATTACATGCATATTAGATTATTTGCATATTTAGGTTAGTTGCATAATTAGGTTATTTGCATATTTAGATTTAAAATTGCATCTTTAGATTAATTCCATGTTTAAATTGAAAATCACATGTTTAGATTAATTGCACGTTTATATTAATAATTGCATGATTAGGTTAATTTGCATAATTAGTTTAGATTGCATATTAGATATTTTTGTTAGGATAATTTTAGCTAAATTGCATTCTAGGATATTATTCTTGGTTGAGTAGATTTTAGTTTAAATTAGGAATTAATATATATTGTTTCCTAATTTAGATTATATGATATTTAGTTACAGATAATTAGGCCAATTAATTCATAAAAATTCCAAAAAAATTGCATTTCATGTATTGCATTAGATTTGATTTGGTTAGATTTTATTTGGATTGGATTTGATTAGATTTTATTAGATTTTATTTTGGTTTGATTTGGTTAGACTTTATTAGATATTTTATTTGATTTAATTTTGGTTAGATTTGATTTGATTTTTATGCATGGTATGTTTTATTAGATCTTTTGGATTTGTTTTGATATTTCATTCCTTTCTTGATTTTTTTATATTAATGTTTGAGTATTCGTGTGGTCATCATTGCATGTTAGGGATAGATTTAAAATTAATCCAAACTGCCTGCCGATTTTTGGAAATAAGTGAAAAGGTACCAAAAGGGTGTTAGATTAGTCTAGCATAACCAAACCCCCGATTCCATAGATCTTTGGTTCGTAGGAGTAAAGCATAGCTCCCGATGCTTTACATGGGTTTCTAATTGACCCACCATAAATAAATTAGTGGCGACTCCAAATTGAAAATACTTTTACATGTTAAAAAGTGAAACCAAAGTCGCGAATTGGTATGAGCTTGGGAGAGCTCAAGCTAGGTTAATATTAGCAATCCATTAGCCGAACCCCTAGGTGGTGCGCCTTCGGAGAGGTCGCTGACAAAATCTGTAAAAATTTCTGATTTATTATTTTTTTTATATTTTTTAATAAATAGTGTCGGTCCGATTCCAAATGGGCGATTCTACCCCCAAAATCGAAAATTGAATCAAAAAATTCTAATTCCATTTATGTGGAACCAAGAACTGGACCAGTAACTTTTAGAACTGCCCAATCTGGGCAGTTCCGGGGGCTTCCCGGGTGTGTGGTTTTGACTACTCATCCCTACCATAGTCTCTAGTTTGTAACGATGAAATACAACTCCCGGTATTATACATGGGTTTCTAATCAACCTACAATAAAGAAAATAGTGGCGACTCCAATTGAAATCAATTTTGCATGTTAAGAAGTGAAACCTAAGTTGCGAATTGATATGAGCTTGGGAGAGCTTGAGCTAAGTTAACCTTAGTAATCCATTAGTCAAATCCTAGGTGGTGCATCTTCGAGGAGGTTGCGACAATGTCAATGAGCTACAACATGGCATGTCTTGACCTTCTCTACCGTACAATGGAAATTGCCCTAAATCTCCTTGAACTAAATTTACACAATTTTGACATCCTTGGCTAAGTTCGACAGGGTGACCGACGTGAATGCAGATGGTGTGCAATAGACATCTTCATTATCTCTACATGATGTTTACCAAGTTGGAGACTGATACTAATGAATTGAAAAGTCAATAGTTCAATCTATTGTGTTTCATATGGTGTGGATTATTTAGATCGAAATCCCCCCATATTGCAAGGAAGTCCACTCCCCTTCCATCTATTCACCCTTGGATCCCTAATATCTCTGATCTCAGATCATGGGATCCAAATCCAGTTCAAAGAAGGCATGCACATTTGAGCTGGTCAACAAGTCGACGAGTCAAATGATTGGGAATTTCCTCAATGCACAGTATTAAAGATATTTTAGGTTTTTTCTGGAGTAGCTAGTTTTTTTGTCAAAACATGATAACTAATTTTCTTATTAAAATTAATGCCTCTTGAATATTAAAAAGTTTCATTATTGAGTAAAGATGTAATATTAGAATATTTGTATGTTTCTCAAAGCCACCAAGAGGGAGGGACCTTGTCAAAGCCATAGCTTTATCTTGCTTCTTGCTGTCAATCTCCAAAATAAAAGATATAAAAGACCCCCCCCCCACCCAAACTCTATTTATAGAAAAACAATGTACTAATCATCATTGACATCGCCTATTTATTTCTAGATTGTAGACTCTTTTGTGATAAATTAAGTATAAACAAAAGCATTTGGTTTCTTTATTTTAAGTATCTTTTACTTTTTGACTATCTATCCGTGACAGCTCTTATGAGGCATACACTTTGATTAGACACTCAAAACTTTTACAATATTTAAATGCTTACTCACATTTGTATATATAGTTTCCTTTGGGGGTAGATAATGGCATAAATAGTCCATAAACTTTGATTCAATATGCAACATAACCCTTGAACTTTCAATTTAATAAATGTGGTCCCTAAACTTTAATTTAATATGTAATATGGTCCATGAACTTTCAATTTGTTCATGTAGTCCTTCTATTGATTTTCTTTCAGGGACTACATTGAAAATTTTCATAGAGCCTAGAGACTAATTCGAACATGAACAAAAAGCTTATGAACTATATCAAATAAATTAAAGTTCAAATAGCACATTGGGTTAAAGTTTATGGACCGTATTGAATAAATTTAAAATGCATTGATCACATTGCACACTTAACCAAAGTTTATAAACTATTTGCATCGTTTTTGCTTTTAAGTTTTAGTTGTTTGCGTAATATTTTAGATATTAGCCAAAAAGTGGTAATTGATTGACTTGCATGACCAACCTTTACCTTTAAAAAATCGTTAATAGACAATTTTTTTCCTTTTTAATATATTATCATTTTATATTTTAGCGTGAGTCCTTTCATAGCATTTGCTAATCATACTTAGGCTCTATACGTTTCACGAAAAATATTACATTTCTAAAAATTATTTTTCAGGAAATTATTTTCCTAGAAAATGATAATATTTTCAAATGTTGTTATACATTGAAATGTCACTGGTCACAAGTCTCGCCAAATTTCCATAAGCTCTCGGCTTGCTACCAGAATACATGAACTTGCCAATCTAAGGCAAGCCTCAAGCTCGCCTCTAGAGACTACAAGCTCATTGTCAAAAGCCGCTGGCTCGTCGGCTTCAAGCAAGGTCGAGGTATTCTGCTAAAGGCGACGAAATTTGAAAGTAAATAAAAAAGACAAAAAAATGTTTTCCCCTTTTAAAAAAGAGAAAAAATTTCATCACTTTTGAATGCATTTTTTCCATTGGTAGAAAATATTTTCACTGACTAATTTCTGTAAAATAAATGCTGAAAATTTTGAAAAATATTTTCATGTAAGTTTTATTATTTTGGGTATTTAACAAGCCCAACAAAATCCATAAAGAAAAACCAAAAAATAATAGTCTCCTTCTAGAATCCAAAGCGAGAAAGTGAAACCCTAAATCGCAATGTGTTGTTTTCTCACCACCTTTGATTGCCAACAAATTTATAATCTTTTCAAGATCAGAAAAGGTCGTTCGTTCTGAGAGAATCGCAGTGTCTACAAATGCCTACAAGTTCTCGTCACAAACTAACGATTATTATCGATAATTTAAGTTACGATTACTGGGAATAACGATTTCATTTACTTCATATATTAATTCTAATAAGATGGCGACGTCGCGTTCACAAGTCATTTACTTATTTCTTTTTCGTACAACCATTCGCCAATACGTAGATCCAGACTCTTCGGTATAATACTTCTATCATACGTGCCAAGAGTGCAGGGAACGTAGTAGTTTGATATTTATCTATGCTTACTGCCAACTAATTATTGAACTATATTTGGAATGGCAGATGTGTCAACTTATGGCTTCACGAACATGCATCCTGGGAAACAGCTTGGTATCAAAGACAGAAATATGCGATTTGGTCTTATGTATGTATTAATGAAATGTCGCGGCAACAATTTGCAAAGAGGTTTGCACAATTTGGTTGTTTTATATGATCTCATAATTGTCTATTTTTTGTTTTTATAGCTCGCAGGTATTTTCACTTCGTCCTCCAATCCGAGTGCAGGAGTCCAATCTCATCTCTGGAGGTGTGGCTGGATGCCTTTATTTCGAGAAATATGGTGATTGGAAATTTGTTGTAAAAAAATTATTTATTTCATTTGGAAAAGAAACAAAAATTTTCATCATTAAATTTAATTTATGCTTAAATATTTTCGAGGACATTGGATATTGTTTTCATTCGTCTTCATTGGTGATAGAAGTGACAATTTTTTTAGGAAAATTTATAAATCATTAACTTCCCGCAAAAGATGCAAACTAAATCAGGGAAATTCCAAAAATAAATCAATAAACTGCCGATCGAATGACAAATCTAACATTTTTTTTTCAAAAGAAATCAACTTTAGATCAAGTGGCAATTATGACACCAACTTTTTTCTATCTCTTAAAAAAGCATCAATTTTAGGTCAAGTGATAAATTTGACCTTAACTTTTTTTTTATTATGCAAAATATCACCGGCTCTCACCCTTATCCAAAAATATAGCCACTATTGGCTTTTTGTCTAAAGTCACCATTATTTTAGGGAAAAAAAACATTCTAGTCATGAGCTAGACAGATCACATCCATGGCATCTCTTGACAAGCGATGATTTACAACTTCAAATTACGACAAACCAATAAAGTCTAGTTGAAGAGATTTAATTTGGAGATCTTTTTTACTCATCAGTGAAGTATAAGAGATGATGAACCGCTTCAACATTATTTTTCAAGCTAATACTCAGAGAAGAAGACGACGGCTAATACTTCAAATCTAGCCAACAAGCCACATGGATCTATTGCTAAGATGCAATAGTTATAATGGAAAATCACTGGTTAGTGAAAGTTCGTAATTTTTTACGAGACAAACAAAATTGGAATCAAATTGGTCAGTTGACCTAAATTGATTTTTTTTATGAGACAAAAAAAGTTTAGTCAAATTTGCATTCAACCTAAAGATTTGTGATTTTTTCAGAATTAGCCCAAACTAAATCTGATTTAACACCTCCAATGGACATGTGGCACTGCTTCACTAACTTAAGATGACGCATAAATTTACGTAGGCATGGCTTTATAAGCAGTACAAAGTTTAGTCCAACATCAATAGCTATAACCCTAATTGCTCAAGATCTGCATTAGGCATTCTTAGAAAAGCAAATTTGGCCTATCCAGGAAGATCCCAACAAACAAACCTTTTTTTAAAACAAAACCATTTTGCTCTATTTATTCCCTTAAATAGCGTCACCAAGGGTATGTGTTAAGTTATTAGAGCACTTTTTCTTACATTATCCATATCGATGTCGCATATATTAAATTGCTTTAAATTAAGTATGCTTAACGAGTACCTTAAAAGCACTCTTGAACATGGCAAATCTTTTTATATTATACATTTATGTATGTGTTTAATGATTAGATAGGAAAAATTCGATCGCATGACTCTTCTTATCGATTTAAGGTTTCGTTTACTCCACAAGAACGGAATGATTTGAAATTTTTTTTTATGAGTGCTGTCGTTTAAGATAATTAATAAATGAAAAATATTTTTATCAAAAAAGTATCGATAATAATATAAGAAAGGAAAACGTTTTTCAGATAACGCGAAAATATTTGAATCTCGACTTAACCTTGGCTTGGGGAATGAACAAAAGTGACCCACCAGATCTTGCGAGCGAATATCTGCATGATGGTCCGAGCTGAACTGAAGTCTCAAGCTACCACAGAAGATTTCGACCATCTTCGTCGATAATCATGGCGACTTGGTGTTCCCCCCTCTGCTCATTGTATTAGAGGCGTTCATTCAAGTAATTTGGCATAAGCATTATGCTTCGTACTCAAATTTTAAATATATTTTTACCCTCCCTTTTAAGAATTCGAATTGGACTTTCACTTTGTCAGGTAAATTCTCACTAGCACTTTTTTTTTTCCCGTGACTTATTTATGATGGATCTCGCCTCAACCTAGCTCTCCTCCTAATCTCGTTACAGTCTCGACTTTTTCTTAAAGAAACGAGAGGAGGAGAATATGGAATCCTACGCTTTATTGACCCGGGGGGCGCGCAAAGGAAATTAGAACATTTCGCGCGTTGTGGCCTTTCACCTTCCAACTTTTTTTGAGAGGGCATCTTCTTTGCTCCAAGATGGCATTTGAGTATCCAGAAAATGGGACGATCACTATTCCATTCACCTTAGTCAACGGTGAACCCCATTTAATTAAGATTAAACCGGCGTCGGTAAACCCAGAACGAGGATTAAAATAATGCGCTAATCGTCTATAGATCCTCCATCTAGGGGTGGCTTTTCCCCAACTAATCTTTGCATGTGTCTTAATCATTGTTCATCTTCCAAATCCTCCACGGGCATTCTATGTATAGACCACTTTATTCACAGGAACCACTCTACGGAATAATATCGGGCGGTGTAGTATCCCTTTTTTCTCAATTATTATCATTATTTTATCTCGTGGAATAATGTAAATTACTTACATATGTGTGTATAGTCAAAGGATTTATTGTTGCTTTTGGTTGCATGCGCTCAAGGACCATCATTGCTTTGTGAACTTTCTTGCATTATGTAGCTGCCAAGACCTTACGACATATGCTGCGCAATTCATCTTTTTCCACCAACAACGTCACGACAAAACGTTTGTTTTCGTGCTCGAATAAATGAAGGTTGGACCAACAGAGTACATAGATATGTCGTGAACGAGCTCTGTGACCATCGTCGAATTAATGACATGTGTGACGATTCGATTGCTTATGAATTCGACGTACTCGTGTTGAATGTCGAAGAGACTTTACAAAAAAAAAAATATCGATAATTTCAATATCATCTTGGAAAGAAAAAAAGCTCTATGGCTAGAGTACCCGTTAGACTAATTCCGAGAGAGATCCTTTATAGAGTGTAATTCTTCGTCAGTCTCTCCACTCAAGGTAACATTACCCCCTTTTCATTGAAAGATGGACTTAAATTGGCATGCATAAGTTAAGATCTATCAATACGGATAGAAGAGAAGCTCGACCAGATACGAGTAATTTTCCGTTGATATCTCGATTCAAGGTTCATAATATATCCCACTTAGTTGAAAGATGGGATTTTGGAATTTCACCACGCTGCAATCATGGCAAAAGAACAAAAATTAGTGATGGTGAACGCACCCTTGTTTATCATTAGGTACGGAATTTGACCCTCGACGCCCTCGCCCTCCCCCACCCCTAATTAGTTTAAAGGAATGAATCGACCGTGCCGTTCGAAAGGTTTCACCATATACGAGCCGGACATATTAGCAAAAAGTTAAAAACGAAGAATCATTGGTACGCAAATAGTGACTTCATTTATAATAAAAATCTGTGCATCCTTGATTTTTTTTTTTTTTTTGAGAACCAATGAACTATTCACATAGATGTTTATACAATATGGACTTTTTGTAATTTTAAAACCTGTGTGCTCCCTCCCTTTTGCTCCACAAGCTTTCATTATTTCCAAATTAGATGGAACTCCAAGCAGACCTTCGGATGACCCACAAAGTCCTGCAAAAGTCCAAAAGTCCCACATTTGCAAACAGATATAATTTCTCGCAGATCATAACCCTGGCCTCTCTCTCTCTCTCTCTCTCTCCACTAGTTTTTGGTACATCCAGGTGTTATAATTCGTAGAGATCCTATCTTTATTGACCAAGCACCTTTGTCTGACTCTCCCTAATCTCCCCCCTCAAAAATGCTGAGGATCATCAGCAGTATCCAACATCTCACTCTCCGGAGATTAGGCCGGTGCTGACTTCACATATTTTAATTGATTTCGGTGATTAATGGGGCTTCTACTATTTTATTTGTAGTGCAAGTGATCCAATTGTACCTCTTACCACTAACAAATCCACAAGTGTTGTCCCTTCGTTATGCCAATATATCGAGCACTCAATCAGATGTTTCTATCCCATTATTCTTGATCGTTGACGCCGCAATTTCACAACCACCTTCGACTCCGAGTTAATCTTAATTAACATGTATCTGACAAAAATAGTTTTCCCCCCTCCTATCGAAGTATCGAGACGAAAATCTACATGTCATCGTTTATTACCGCAACAAAAAACCATCACGTCATCCGATAAATGACCATTAAAAATGAATGGCGATTATCATCGAGTACATTCACCACATCATCAGACATGTCCACTTATTTACAAGTCATTTGAATCTGAGAACATAGTCATGAGAGAATCAAAATGCCTAACTCCAGATTGAATGCGACCAAACTCTCCAAAAGTGAGATTGGACAAAGACTGGTGTGTGCCTCACACTATGACTCTGACCACTTTATGTATTCAAAACTTGACAAAAGAAGCAGTTGATCTAGTTAACTGTGAGATTCTATCGGGATTCTCTATCCATATGGTCTTGATCTAGATTTACCATTCAAGTGGCAGTTGTTTAGAAGCGCAAGTACCTAATCTAGCATTTTGCCACGTGATATTTTCCATCTCATTTCATGGGATTTGATATCTCGCTGGATGATTTCGTGTCTTCTGAGACCATCTGAAGACTAAATCCTTTCAGGAACGGAGTCAACCGAACAGTGAGACTGAGGATTCTGGAGAAGATATGAAAATAGAAAATGGATTGCTTTCAGATAGGTGAAAGACAGATAGACTTCAGGTGGTTCAGAAAAGATTTATAGGTAATCCTCTCTAAAACTTTGGAACTCAAAAGGAAGTTAGATATGCATTATCCATGTGTCTAATGCATGCATGTACAGATTGCCATCTATCTAATCTATCCCTCTGGGATAAAACTTTAATTTTTATTTTAAATCCGTGCAGGGTGTACTTATTTAAAGCTCCTCTTGACCATTGCCCACCTCCACTCTCTCATGAAGCCTTGTTTAGAAGGACCAGAATTCCTCCTCCACCTTCATCTCTCTCTCTCTCTCTCTCTCTCTCTCTCTCTCTCTCTCTCTCCCCACATCTCTGTTTCATCATTACATGCACCATTCTGCTTCTATGCATTAGCCTTCTCTTCTCAATACTAGCCTAACTCCAAACAGGAGACCATCCGAAGTAAATGTGAAACAGCACCCGAAAACAGAGTATTTCGGAATGAAGAAACAGGGGAAGTGAAAACAGATCACATCTCTCATTTTTCTACTCGTCCGAGACATTTTCGAACTGCCCATCTTCTTCTTTTTTTCTCATATTTTGCATCATGGGTTCTACTGAAGACCGAAAACAAGACCCTCAACCGACGTTTAAATACGTTCCCGGGCCTATCATAGTGGGTGCGGGGCCATCTGGTTTAGCAGCTTCAGCTTGCCTTTCTGAACAGGGTGTTCCTTCCCTGATTCTTGAAAAGAGCGATTGCATAGCTTCTCTGTGGTGTCACGGAACCTATGGTCGCCTCAAATTGCATTTGCCTAAGTGGTACTGCGAGTTGCCACTGCGGGGCTTCCCAGAAAGTTTCCCTAAGTACCCCACTAAGCACCAGTTTATCTCATACATGGAGGCCTATGCTTCACACTTTTCCATAAGGCCTAAATTCAACCAGAATGTGGCAAAAGCTGAGTATGACCCAATTCATGGGCTCTGGAGGGTTCAAACTCAGAAGTTTCTGTACATTTCTAAGTGGCTCATCGTAGCCACAGGAGAGAATGCAGAGGCTTTTGTGCCAGACATTGTTGGACTGAACAAGTTCGATGGTTTGGTGATTCATTCGAGGGAGTACAAGTCTGGTTCTGATTTCAGAAACCAAAGGGTTTTGGTCGTGGGTTGTGGCAATTCTGGGATGGAAGTCAGCTTGGACCTCTGTAGGCATAACGCAACTCCTTATATGGTTGTTAGAAAGACAGTGAGTTCAGCTTCTCTCTCTCTCTCTCTCTCTCTCTCTCTCTCTCTCTCTCTCTCTCTCTCTCGCTCTGTTGTTCTTCTTTTTCTTCCATGAAATCATTTTCCAATCATTTTTCCGTCGCCCAATTATTGATTTCTAAAAGTTCTGGCAACTTGAGTATTGAAGTTCAGAATTCAGATGTACCCTCTTTTGAATTAATAATAATAAATGAGGATAAAAATGATTTGCATAGATTTCTCAAATCTTTTTATTAATGCAGTGACAATTTTGCCTTTTGTGATGTCATCAGGTACATGTTCTCCCCAGAGAAATGCTTGGCTTCTCAACGTTTGGAATAGCAATGTCACTTCTCAAATGGCTTCCCCTAAGAATGGTTGACAAGCTCCTCCTTGTGATGACTAATCTTATCTTAGGCAACACCACCCATTTAGGTCTCCGGCGGCCCAAAACTGGCCCAATCGAGCTCAAAAACATCACTGGAAAAACTCCAGTGCTCGATGTCGGCGCTCTTTCGCATATAAGATCCGGCAAAATCAAGGTAATAGTGAAGAGGTACTTCAAAGAGAAACTCCTTGTTTGGCTTCGCCCCACATCTGTCCTGCGCCTATGTTTACTGACATCAACACATGCCAAGTTTTCTAAAGCTTTTCTGTTTCAGGTGATGCCTAGTGTGAAAGAGATCACAAAAGGTGGGGCTAAATTCATGGATGGGCAAGAAAAGGAGTTTGATTCCATAATATTAGCAACAGGGTATAGGAGCAATGTTCCCAGCTGGCTAAAGGTAAGCTTTTATCAGTAAACATTCTACTCGATTTGAATTTGCGAGGTTCTATATTTTAGCTTTAGTCCTGTCTCGTATTGCATCACTTGTCCCTGTCCATCTTTGGAGACATGCAAAGGGGGAAGAAACGCTCCAAAGTCATTCTTTCATTTTCCATGATATACTAGAATTAAAACAAATTCAGTTGGGGCCTGTGGGGGCTGTTTTGCATAGCTCTTCGAATTGCCACTTCTAAAGAGGACAAAGATGCACTGCGCCCGTTCATGATTCGTAACCATCATGACATGTGTGTCTTTGGAGGGTGCAGATTGCAAAAGCGTGGCCTTGATATTGTTCCTTTTGCCCTTTTCCACTTATGTACCGAACTGGGATTTGGTTTGTTGTGTTCATCTTGTCCTTAAAAAAAAAATTATTCTTGTGGAGAAGGGGGCATGCTTCTTCCTTCCTATGTTTTTCTTGCTTTGACCGTTGATCGGCCAGCCATTTACACTGAGCCATCACTAGAACCAAGCAGCATAAAAGATCTGTCTTCAAGTTTGATGCTGATATGTTTCTTGGGGTTTTTTTTTTTTCCTGCAGAGCGAGTTTTTCACCAAAGAGGGCATGCCCAAAACCCCATTTCCTGATGGGTGGAAAGGAGGGAATGGACTGTACACAGTTGGATTCACAAGGAGAGGCCTCCTTGGGACGGCCAGTGAGGCCATTAAGATTGCCAAAGACATTGCAGATCAAAGAAGGGCAATAAATGATTTATCAGAAATATCAGTGATTCCCATCTCATCCCACTTAGAAAAGTCACGGGCAACATAAAAACCTTGTCAGAAGAGGATTCACAAAAAAGAAAGAAAAGGACATTAATGGTGCTGTGGGGGGTCTAAGTGTTAGGGATGGATAGGATGTGTTGTACTGTGAATTTTCTCTTTTCCCCAACTTGAGTTTTACCTTCTGTACCCTGTTCTCTCTTTCTCTCTGTGTAAATTCTAACAATTTTGCTTTGCTTTGCCGGTTCCAACTCTGGATCTCCTTGAGCTCTTGCTTGTTTTTAAGGTTCTTTTTTTTTTCAAGAACAATTTAAAAAAACTGTTCTTCTGACTTCTTGATATTGAAATGACAGAAAATGTATCAATTCACGCGAAATGTTTTCTATAGACTACAAGTAACGAATTTATATTAATGATTTTCAACGAGAATGAAATCACTTTTCCTACTATTTTGAAGAAATAAAAACTAATTATTTTCCTAGAGAATTATTTTTTATGGAAAACATTTTCCTTTATTAAGAAGGTTTTAAAGTACATTTATTTCGTGGAAAAAGAAAAATTCGAAAAATATTTTTTAAAAAAGATCACTTATACACGACACAAAACAATCTTCAAATTGGAGTTCACTCTTTTTTAAAAATCACGGGTCTGAGCAATTTAATTATATTTTGGGGATTTGAGAGCTCCTCATACTTCCAAAGAAGCTCCCGAATGTCTCCTTTGACCAAGCAGCAGACTTGTGTTGATCAAAATCTCAAAACTCTTAAGAAATAGGCATCAATGAGAGGAATCCATCTCATACTAGTAACTCTAGAATCTTCCCGTCTTATGTCCGCCCTAATTTACTTCCTTAAAGCTATGGAAATCAAATTATCCTCGAGATAGGGACACTCGTCCAGCGGCGGAACGACGATCGAAAGCTCCGCCGCCAATTCTGCACTGAGGATTAGACGCAAGCTCTGACGAAATCCTAATCGCTATAAAACCCAAAAACAGAGACGCCCCAAGAGAGTTCGACGAGGAAGATGATAGCAATCTTCATTTCATGATTGGAAAACTCAAGGCTGTCTCTCTTTCTGTCCCTCTTCTAGTTTTTTGAAACTGACCCACTGTATAAATCAAGATGCAAATCACCTGTACACGCCACGCCATCACTCTCATTGATGAGGCACCTATTGGGTAATAAATACTCCTCAGGATCGTATCGGACCGGGGGAAAATTTCTCTTCATCGAGTACCGTTCATTTCCTTCCCACCTCCCGCCTTGACGAAATCTGAGTCTCTGCGTCAGTATCTCTTCGCGTCCTGTGCTGTCACCTTTCAGTCTGAGCCCCCCTCGAATGAGCTTCTCCCAGCAATGATTCGAATCCGAAGTCAACTGCTCCAAGATTTGCCACCCCACCCTTGGCAATCTCGGCTCGTGTTTCTTGCAGCCTCGTTTATATCTTTCGCTTGTCTCCTTCAATGACGTCGAACTATGCCGTGAGAAGAAGAGTGAAAACATTCATTTTTCCCACGTCGACTCGCGACTGGCATTGCCTCGGTCTTCTGCAATTCGATGTGACCAGATTGGAGCGCACCAAGAGAAGAATCCTTGGGAATGATCTCTTCCATGCATCTCTCTTTTCCTCTCCTCTGACTATATTTCTAATCTCGGGTCGCGTCATATTTCGCGTTTAGGAAGGGAATCTCGAATGACACCGGCTTTGGCCCTGCAAGTTCGGGCTTTTGAACTTCTGGGTAAGCTGATGCTCGTGGAAACTCCATTGCAGCTTCCTGTTGTTTGCAGTGAATTCTGGAACGGCTAGCAATTGCTTCGTATTCACGTGTATATTTGCTTGTATATCCATCCTACTCTTTTGGAATTTCATACAATAATTCGGAATCTAACGAGAAAATAATATATGACGAAAAAAACAGGTCATTTCGGGCTCTTGTTTATGTTCAAAGCGTGCGGATTTTGGATATGGAGACAGTATAGTCTATGACTCAACTCTCTTGAAGGTGCTCCTAAGACTTATAAGAAAGGATACCAAACCTTTTTTTTTCCCTTAATATGGCGATTCTTTTAGAGAATATGAAAGGCTTAAGGTGGAGTTATGGAGAGCACGGTTGCATGGTTCTAGGAAAGAATTTAGTGCGAATGGTAATGTTTCTATTTCGAGGAATAATTTCTTTTGAGGAATATTTCTTTTTATTTATAATCCTAAATGATTTTTGAGAAAAATAAAACGTTTGTTAACCACACAAAATTTACAGTTTTGGAATATGAATGCGTTTGGTACAATTCCCACATTTTTTGTTCTTTTTCGTTTTTACTTCTTGCTCACGGACAACCAAATGCCGCTCGCCACCTATTACCTTGCCCCGCCGTCACCCAACCACTGGCCACAAGCTGTCACCACCAATGGAAGGCAACAAGCGGCAACGGCGGTCAACAAGTGGCTAAGGCGACCAACGGTTGGAGGAAGGTGGTGCCCGTCACTGGTCACGGCGGTGGCTTCAAGCAGTCGGAGGTGGCCATGATGAGAGAGAGGACGAAAGAAAAATAAAAAATAACTTATTTGTAGAAGTGACCGCTTTTTTATTTCTTATTTCTATTTCAAAACTAATCACAGGCTAACTTTTTGTTCCGAGAAACAGAAAAATAAGTTGGCGTTACCAAACGGATTTATGTTCTTTTGTTATTATGAGGAATAAAAGAACATAAATTGGAAGAGGTAAAAATATTACCATGCAAATCCTCGAGAACTTGAAAATCAAATCAATAGGAACCAGGTAGGTTCTAGATTTTAAAATTCGAGAAAAGATGGATAGGTCCTAAATTCCCATATTGAGACCCCACAACCTACAGCCTAAAAATAGTCTTTGTGTCTTTTTTAATTTATATTTTTTGCGATTCTTAAGTATTCTATGACGATAATCTATAGTCACAAGTCCGAACTTCTATTACTGGAGATATTTATTATTGAAATATTTATTTGTTAATATTTCACATTTTTCATGTATCTAAATATGAGTTGTGACTAAAAAATTGTAGTAGCAAATTGTGGTAATTAAAGACATCGATTCATTACCATTGTTCAATCAAGAATGCAAATAGAATCTGTTAAACCCTATAATCGACCTCAGAACTTGTAATAATTCCAGATTATAGGATATCTAGGATGGGTTCTAGATTACAGATGAAATTTGTAAGGAATCTAAAATCAATCATCCCTAAATACCAATGATCGAGTCGAGTCCACAAAAGAATTACTACCCAAGACTCAATTTCATGATTCGAAGGCTTGACATCCAGTTCAAGCTTTGTTGATGATTCATGTTTCAATATTTTATGTTTAATTACATACAAAATATCCATAGATGATTCATATTCGAACATATTATCCGTAAATTTCACCCATATGAAAAATGAATTGAATACAAGGCTCCATTCGTTTCACGGAAAATATAGCATTTTTGGAAAAATATTTTTCGAGATATCATTTTCCAGGAAAATGATAATATTTCATTGTGTTCATTTATCAAAAACCGTCGGCTCGCCAACCTCAAGCAAGGTCAAGGCATAGTGTCGAAGGCCGTAATATTTAAAGTTAAACAAAAAAGACGAAAAATGTTTTCCACTTAAAAAAAAGAAAAATATTTTCCTCGCTTTTGAATATGTTTTTTTTCATTGGTGGAAAAATATTTTTTTTTGACTATTTTTTTTTCCGTGAAACGAACGTCAGAAAATTCGTAAAATGTTTTCTTGAAAATTATTTTTGTGAAACGAACATAGTCTAAAATACAGATATTCTTGTACCTAGTACCCATCCCAAAATCTTTTGAAGAACATGAACGACTCCGATGCTGATGTCCAGCAAGATTGTTATGCCTCTGTTGTCTGAATGGGGCTACGGGTACTGTAGTCGTAAGGTTTAACGTCCAATTCGAGTTTTTGAATTTTCTCATTTTTAAAGGTATTTTTTTCATCGATGGAAAATATTTTCCTTAACTATTTTATTTTCCCTTAAACGAATGAAGTCTTAATTTGATTTCCAAGTTGGAGTTCAAGTCAGCTCAATTCGAAGAGGAAAAGAAAAGCAGGAAATTGCTCTACGAACTCGAACTCAAACTCTCACTCGATGTTGAACGCTAGTCGTGTTACATGACATAAAAAATAATATTATTTAAATGATACCCGCTTCACAACGTGCCCAATTAAATAAAATAAAATGTTTCAACTCCAACCTCGGCACGAATCCAATTTGAACTTTTCCACCTTGAAAAGTAACCCGGCGGAGCTCGGAGTAGTAACTCACTGAGTCGAGCTCGAGCTGAAACGATTCCTACGGCCGCTGAACGGGTCGCTGGTTTCTGCGAGCCCCTGTTTGCGCACACGGAGCGAGTGAAACAGTGATGAGCTCGGAGTTTTGGTAGATTCGTCGTCTCCGTGACGTCCATTTGTCTCGGACGACTCATCGTCCTCACCGTTCAATGCCTGCTCTCTCTCTCTCTCTCTCTCTTTCTCTCTCTCTCTCTCTCTCTTGCTGATATCTGATAATTGAGACAATGATGGGGCTGTAATTGCACAGTGACTCGTACGGAAGTATCAGAGGCGGGGATTGACGCCTCTGCAGCTGTTCGCTGATGCAAGCAAGTCTCTGTCTTTCCTCCCTCTGTCTCTCTCCCTGTGCCTGCCGCCATAAGACAAAGGGCGAGTTGAACAGGGGGTCTGCAACTCGTCTCTTTTCCTGGGTCATTCCGAATTGCCTTCGTCCTGGTCGCACGCTTCCAGATCGACCCGCTTCAGTCCCTGAGGGAGCTTTCGCGTCACCCCTCTCTCTCTCTCTCTCCTCTGTGTTGAGCCAATGGAGCACGGATGAGGACGATGTACTACCCAATTCGAGTACCGTCCGAACCAGATTGAACCGGCCGGGTTAGTCCAGTTATTCAGACTGGTGGTCTGGTCAACAATTCCGAAAAATGAAACCGATTTCCGGATAGTCCAATTTTTAGTTCCTAGATGGAACCGGATCGGACTGGACGAGATTAGACCAGAATGACCTATTACTTCACTTTTGAGATGGGTGACAAAACCTATGCTAAAGTAATTGTTGCTGTTCATGAGGTTGCCATATGACCAACTCTTCATCTGAAAAACAAGCCAGGTTGCTCACGAAACAAGACAACCTCACTTCACTTATGCGAAACCCCATCATCATTCTCGAGAGCGTGCCATGGGAACGAGAGTCTTTAGTCAACAATTCCGTCTACACTCTTCACTTTCACTGCACTATGCAACATCTCCTCCACCATTCACTGCTCTTCTCTATCCCGAAGCACCAAAATATACTCATCTCATAATTTTACTTCTTCAGCATCAAATTTGTATCTTTTACTTCTGGGTACTGCACAATGTTCGATTTTTTGGGGGCCTTGACTGGTTTTAAGGGAAAAGGAGGTCTCTTTTTAGGTGTCCGTAAATTTGCTGCAATTTGGTGTTACCTAAGTTTTTTTTTGGGGCTCTTTTATTTTGCTCGTTCTCCTCTTTTTTTTTGAGCTGCAATTTTGCTCGCTCCCGGTTTCATTGGATCGCTCAAGAATCGGACAAGACCTGTTGGTCCGGTCCGTTCTTATATTTGGTCAGTCCAGTCCCTGATCCTAAAAATCGAGGGGAGCCAAACCACCCAAGGAATCGCTCACCCCTACAGTGGACCAGGCATCACACATGGCATGCTCTACTTCATAATGCTGACACCCAATCTCTCTGCATTGAGATTTGAGATAACCCTCGCGTTGCGTGTGCTTTCACGATGACTTCTGCCTTGATTCCCTTGTCTTTTGTCCTCGCCAGTTTCTCCCGATTCTTAGGAATTTTATGTGAACGTTCTCGTAAATTTTTTATTATTATACATTCAATCTTTTGAAAAGAAAGTCGAAAAGCAGAAACAACATTCTCGCTGAAGAAAAGGACTATCGGATCGCCGCTTGGGGAGGACTCTCTTGTTCATCTCTTCCCGGAAAAGGAGGCGTGGGAAACTATTTCCCCCACTTTCCGGTGGGGACCGCGAAATAAGTTCCAGTCGTCAGAAGAATGCTTGGCCGATAATGCATCGACGTAGAGCCTTTGTGTGGCATTGGGATTGGACTCCACTGTAATTTACCTCACGCAGTCGATATCACAGCAAGTTTCGAGCTTAGATAATGCCGTTGCATTGGCATCGATTGTGAAAAATATAAATATTAAACCACATCTTCACCTAATGGCTTAAGTTTTTAGGACAGTTGGCGATGGTCTTACAAAGTTTTCACATGGTATCAGAGCGAGAGGTCCTGAGTTCAAATCTTACCAAGCTCCTAGTCTCCCCAAAGTCCTTCCACACTTAGTACTAGGCAAAAAAAAAACCAGACTAAGTGTGAGGGGGAATATGAAAGACATAAATATTAAACCACGTCTTCATCTAATAGCTTAAACTTTTAGGACAGTTGACGATGGTCCTACAAAAAAACTTCACATCGATCACCAGGCTCGATGTATCGAATGACGACGGGGGACTGCGGTATTTCGTTCAATCAGCTGGGCCATAACCATGGTCAAGACTCGATGAAGAGTTCTGCTGAATTAAGGTCGCAGCATCTTGAGGATTAGGTAAGGGAGAGCTGTCCTAAAAAAGCTTTACCGAAGCGCACCCGAGTTGCACGTCCGAGGTTGTTCTGTCGAGGGCTTGCAGAAAGTTTCCTCCAATCTTTTCCCATTGCATGTGTGCACTCGGAACGTATTTTCTTTGGATGTTCCAAATTCCCACTTTTCATTGAAAAAAGATTGATGTCATCCTCCTCGAGCGCTCCTTTTCCGGGCATGGAAAGTGTTGCTTCTGTTGCTTTTTCTTCTTTGTTTCTTTCCAATCGACGATCAAGGAACTGAAAAATCCACCAAAAGAAAAAAAAACATTTTATAGAAATTATCGTCTGCTCTTATAGGCTATCTAATTAGAAAGAAAGCTGCACATAATAAGAATATTGAAGACCCAGCAGGCACAAAAGATCTTCACTTAAGATGGAAATGCTTGGAGTTTAATTGAAAGGAGGGGTGTATCCCAAATCGAATCAAGAATATCATATAATAAAATGAAAATGGCACAAAGATTACCCAAATTCACCCAAATTAGGGTTACGTCCTGCAAAAATTTTGCAACGTTTCAAAAGGTTACGATAATCTCTCGCAAAATAGAATATATAGCACTAGTAAATGAGCACAAAATCCTAAACCCATCAATACAATTTTTTATCCCACAATAAAAATGAAAACATAAATCTAAATCAAATTCTTTTTTAAGGGCATTGCCCTCGCACTCCTGCCATCAGCTCACCACTGAGCAGAACCCCCGTCGTTCCATGATAGGGTGTAGTAGTAGTTGCTTCATACTTTAGTTTTCCTAAATTCATATGAGGATGCCTGATATGAGAAATAAGGGTTCTTGAAATATTCGCCAACTCCATTATTAATGAAGTTGATTACTTGGAAAAATGTTAATATCTGATTGTCATCTACCTGATTTCTGGTATTGAAATGTGAAATCATCGATGAGTATAGTTTTCAAACTCGGAACTCTTTAGTCGAGAAGTCTTTACATCTAAGCTAGCTTACCGTCTTGAGATAAAAATGAGGGAAACCATGGTCATATTCCCGAAGTAACACCAGTGTCTTTCACCTCTAACATGTTCTAAGAACAGAAAGCAAGAGAAAAGATTTGAATTCATTAGACCGATTACTTTCTGCAAAAGTTTTAACCGGTAAAAAGCAGACGATGATAATGTATTATTCCTCAACACTCCTCACATCAAACTCTCGCTTCCATATCGAACGGACAATCAAAGACCACAAAAGAGGCATGAGAACGGGAGCAACAACAGATATACGAATGCTAGAGGTGTGCAGGGGTTCGATGGAGTAATCACTGTTCTCAAAAATTTATACCATCACGAAATGGGCCAAAGAGTGTGTATATGGCACCACCTATCCGAGCGGAGCAACATAAACCTAACACCTAAATTCGAGAATATAATGAAAAGGGACTCCAAATACAATGTCTCAACGTCTGTTAAGTTTAAGCTCGCTTGAAAACTTAACGAAAAACAAAACGACCCGAACACCGTAATGTTGCAAGAGATCCTAAGTAAAAGAAGTCAGAGCTATGAGCCAAAAAAAAGGTGGACGCCATGTACTGTAGTTGAGAACATCTTTTATTTCCCGGGGAAACTTTTATCAGCATCCCAGTTGCAAAGATTTCGTAGTTTTCCCCCCATCAGCTTTCGCTCGCCTCTGCTGCGGCTCGTGAGATCGACGCTGACAGGGGATCTCGACCGATTCACGCTCTCGAGTTCGATAGATGGAGGGACGCATCTACATCTACAGTGACCACGCACGAGGCATAGGTTGGCTCGATGTGGCATGCAAAACGTACATGCACGCACTGACGACGTTGCATGCATGCAAGTGATCTTCCATGCAGATGGAGATGGAGATGCAGACGCAGAGGGGGAGGACAGGGAGCTGACGTCAGTCCCGTCGTTTCCTCGTTAGGATTCGCTCGAGCCCGTGTCGTTAGTGCCTCCATGGGGGGATCTACCAGAACACAGTCTCGAGGTCTGTGGGTCGTATTCCTCCCCCTCCTCCTCCTCCTCCTCGCGAGGTGCCCCCCACCCTAGTCTAAGGGGCTTCTGGCGCTAGTCTTTATCTCTGTTCTCTCTTGATTATCTTCATTATTTGATTTAGGCCCACCTGATCTCACTTCCAATGTGCTGTTGCTTTTGCCCCAGCTGTGCACAGAGTGTCATAGGAAGAGAATGACCTCACGATGCCCGCCATTCTAGACTTCTTGCCCCCACCAAATCGTTCCAAGTTGGCCACCAACCTCTATTTTACCCTGTTTTAATAAGAAACAAATCAAAAACTCCTACTACGCGTATAGGTGTGTATGTACATGTTTACACAGAGAAAAAACCGACTCGTCATAGTCGATTTGCCTCCTAGGTTAATCGATTGATCAAAGCGATTAAAGCCCTCGAACAATCTAGAAGTTCTATGTCACGTGTATTGGTATCTACGAAGTATAATTGTCGACAACCGCATGAAATAGGCATCGACAAGTAATTGACTGGTGCTTATCAAGACTTACTGATGGAGCAAGCGGTTTCTTCTTTTAGCAATACCAAGCAAGGGGTTAGCCATCTTCAAAATTTTGGATAGGTGTCAAAAGTAAGAAGAGAACATAATGATCAGTCTGTTGAAGTCACGCATACCAAGTAGCCATTAAGTAACCTATCGATTTTAGAAGTTATAACAGCTTGTGGATAAGATCAACGAGCGAATAGGAAGCTTGGAAACTCAGAAGTGCAGTTGTAATTGTACTTAATGCGACGACTCCCAATGAACAATTGTAATTAATGGGCTATATTAAGTGCCGATGTGTAATCATATATAGAGAAGACCATGAATAGATATTCCCAACGTATGCTTCTTAGCTTATTGATATTATTGATCTTTCATTTTCCGTCATTATTTATCATTTTTAGTGCATCCGTCTTAAATTTACCGTTCATCTTTACTATAAAGCAAAAGAGTGAGTTCCTGTCTCAAATCACAATAGGATCGAATCCCATTAAGAAAAACCCAAAATCTACATTGTGCAAAAGATTATCACTATTTGGGTGAAAACCAATGATTTTTGGCGAAACAATATATATACATATACATACATATATATAAGCCGATCGATCAAATAATTTAAACTGCATTTATTAATTTGAAAATTACGTCAACACGTGAATTCAAGACACACCAAGCACGCACTAGCATTTGAACAAATATTCACATGTTGACATCCAAAAAAAATCGCCATGTAAATTGTCGATGATGAGGTGATGTCACTACAACTGTTATAGCATTAGGCTTTCAATATATAAGATCTAACGAAAAGACATATGCAACCTTAGCTTCACGTTTCCACATCGTGGTGGTCGTTGGTGAATTGATTTATCGAGCTAGTCGAAGCATTTGCATTCACTACGCTACTAGCCTACATGCACGCACCACGCGAGCGTGCAACTCGTCTTGTCATATTATTCGGCAAATGCATGATTGGACAATTTAACATCCCGGAAAAAGGGTATCTATTTTGCGGATGGGTTGTGGGATCACCTAATCGTCCACGTGAATCGGCCACGGCCCACGTTGGTCATAGAGATTGACCGTGGATTAGTCATGGATGGATCATTGCAGTTGGGGATAGATTAAGGATCGATCCCGGACTGTGTTGTGCATTGGTCCATCAATCCGTCTAAGAATCGTTGGATAGGTATACACCGATTTGAGAGTTGTGAGACAGAATTCACCAATCCATATGAGGGTAAGTGGACTGTCATGTATTGATCCATCATTCATGAATTTACCGTGTATCAATCCACTCGATCATGCACTGGACATGAATTAGCTATGGACCGGCCATGTGCTCAGCAGCGTCTGGCCATGCGCTCGGCATGCAACCAATATCATCTAGCCTACCCGACCTTGCTCGACTATGCTTGGCCATACCTAATTCCACCCAGCCACGCCAGTAGCCATAAACTGACTATTAGTCGGTCTTGCTCGGTCATATATCTCTCCGGCCCACTCATTAGATAATCGTGACCTTATGATTATACTTGCCACTAGTGAACTTGTTTTCCAATAAGATGGTGCCAAGTAACACTCTAAGTCATTAAATGCACTTACAATAAGGATGAATCTTAGGCAATGATGACCAAATCTAGCCGTTAAATGCTTATAAGATAAAGATGAATCTTAATAAGATCAATGTACTAAATTGTTATAGGATAAGAAGCACTCTTAAGTCATGATAGCCATATCTAAGTCACTAGATGTCTAAAATCTCTCTTATATTTAGTGAGCCACTTAAGTCTTGAAGCCTTCAGCATAACCGCTCCATGATTAACCAAATTTTAGGCCTTTAAATGGATTAAGCCACATAAAGATCACATTTTTAGAGTCATGATGAGTCTTAGGGATACTTAAGCCATATAAGGGTGTCACCTAAGACATTAGGCTAGATTGGTGCTAAATTATTATTGGATCACCTAAGACCTTTAATTAATTAGGATAATGATGAAGAGTCAAGAGAAGGTCTATGTAAAAGAGTAGCTCAAGCCACTGGAAAACTCTCATGCTCTCCCTCATACCCCTATCTCATGCCCCATCTTTGTTCCTCTCCGTGCTTACTGCTCAGCCCCGTTCGATTGGTAAGTAGATCATCTAATCGTTAGATAAGGCGTTGCATTGCGTAATTCGAACATGGGTTTTATTATTGCCATACTTGTAGGAGTTTTGTTATTACTTATTTGATGTCGTTTGAATACACATAGGTAGCTCGTGCACTAATTTTGTATGATTTGATGATATTATTACTTACATATGAGGTTTAGAAATGAATTGAGTTTGTGTCACGTGCTTTTTGTGCTTGCGAATAGATGTTTTGTTGTTGTTGTTGACATGGTTTACTTTTGTATATTTTTCTATGCTTGAAAGCACATCTTGAGTTTCAGAAAAAGATTCGCCTGGATTTTGAATTGAGATCGGCACGCTATGTCAGGTCCTCTTGGTTTGGTAATATCGAGGCATGTAGTTCTGAATTGAGATCGGCCTAAGTTGGTACTTGAACGCATCAAGTCAAATCGTTGTTCTTGCTTCGTACTTGGCATGTTCCATTAGCGCAATTTTAATAAGTTATATTGCATACCTTGTATGGCACGCCTTCGAGACCTTTTTGCACGGGCTTAAAATAAGTAAGGCTGCATTGTACGTTGTATAAATATGTGGTCAAACGAGAAATAAGCCATCATTGATGGATTTTCGGGACGATATTGTTATCAATAGATTTCATATGTTGTCTACAAATGTAATTTGATAGAATACTCGATGGATTTCGGATGTTGTACGATAGTTTTTGAGACAACACCATGCCCGATAGAGCGAGATGATGCCTCGGAAGAACTTATGGATTTTAGTTATGTGGTGTGATAAATAGAAACTCATGTCAATTGTTATTGATACTCGTATGCTTATGTGATTGCATAACCTTTGTGATGTGTGGGATTAGTATAGGACAAGCCAGAGTGGACATTCATTACATTAGATGCATGGCGTTTGAGATTACTTTGTTATTGTTCGACAATCGATATTGTTAGTGTTAAGAATTGCACGGTTTGATTATGAGGCATCCTCTTATGTGAGCATTAGACAATTTACTTATTGAGTTGTTAAACTCACTCCTATAATTTTCATCATTTGTAGGCCTCTATAGTCTTTTTGCCGTCTACTCATTTGATTCACCAATGACCATAAAGTAGACGTGTTGTGATATGGTCGACATGGAGGAATGAGAATTAGAATCCCTGATCCCATAACCTAGGCTAAGCATGTTGTGTAACCGTTGAACAATGCAAAGTATTAGATATAATGGATAATAATATTTTGTAAATGGATCGACATTTTCCTAGTTACGTTATTGAAAATATTGTGTTCACGCTTTCGCATGCTTGTAAAAGAAAGAAAAGAAAATTGAAACGTGTTTACCAAGGGCACGTGTATGGCGTCACATCTCGCAGTGAATCATGTCCGTCTTTATGTAAGGGAGGATCGGATCCTAATTTGATACAGCCTATCGGCATTATGATGACTTAAAACAAGAATTGTTATCGCCGTTCCCATCTTTTGTGCTATTAGAAACTCATCGCCTAGAATATATCTTTTGTTCCCACGTAATCCCACGATAGAGATGTATCGTCCCAGCCGCAACCCCATGACGACCTAAGCCATCGCCTGCACGAGGTGGAACAGTGAAGAGAATGAAGTTGTATGGAGAGATGGCCACCCCCTTCTCTCTCTCTCTCTCTCTCTCTCTCTCTCCATGATCTCTTTTTAGGAAAAAGTTTCTCTCCACGGTCTCTATGTCCTAAGTCAAAGCCTAATTGAAGTTACGGCTCTATTTATTCTATCAAAAAGGAATGATTTAAAAAATATATCTTTAAAAATGATTGTCCATATCGCTTATAAAAGCTAATACATAGAAAATATTCTTATTGTCATTAAAGATGTTTATACATAAATTGAAGATCGATAATGATCTCATTTTTCATCAAGTAATTATTTCAGTGGTATAAATGATTACTTTCAGGAAATGCTCCATTTCTATGGAAAATGAACGCTTTGATTTTTTTTTATTCGAAATGAGCGTTTGCAAGGATGAATAAATAAAAAAATATTTTCATTGTCCACGAAAATATGTACACATAATTTGTTGTCAATAATGAAAATATTCTTTATTGACTAAGTATTTTAAAGTATACTAATAACCAATTTCAGTATAAAAAAACGAAGCCATAAGCTAAATTATTTTGATGGGATACTTTTGTAATTTGGAGTGGAATTCCAACCCTCAAACTCTCTTTATGGGGCCGCATAGAATTATGGATTTAGATACCAATGTATTAACATGTGTCCTTAATTGGTCAATAGACTCCAAGTCACTCAAAGTTTTGCCAAAAAATAAAGAGTTATATCTATGCAAGCCAGCTGCAATGCCAAACTTCTACCCAAGTGACATATTCACTCTTTTTTTTTTTATGACACTAAAAGCCCTTAACATATATTCATATGACAAATTTGCCCCGAAAATTAGCATCAAATTAATAAAGTTCGGAATTTTTGGTGGCTTTTATTCTTATATATATATATATACACACATATATAAGTATAAGCTTAATTTACTTTAGATCCCTTCCAATTTTGCCCTTAAATAATTTTTTCTACTCACATAATAAGGGGGTAAGAAATTAAAGTCTCAATTTGCGGAGCACTTTTTTCTCTCGACCTACTCATCCCGCCCCTTTGATGGTTACAAAGAACCCCCGTGTATTTTCTACGTCTCGTCGTTGTATTCTCTTATTATTATCATTATCATCACCTTTGAACTACTGAATTAAACATATAATTACAAAAGTCACAAAGTTCGCCTTAAAGAAAGTATAGTGATGATTGAACGAGTGCGTGAATCCTAGTGTGTACCCAAGCAATATAATTTGCCACACGATTGGTTTCCGCGACTACAACGTTGAGCTATTTATGAATACAAAGAAAAAAGCAAGACTTCAGGTCCGTTCGTTTTGCGAAAAATAAAACATCTCCGAAAAATATTTTTCATGAAGCATTTTTTCTCGAAAAATGAATACATTTTATAGTATTTGTTTGAAACTTAAATTTTCCAGAAATTTTTTTCACAAATTGTTTTTTCTTTCCTTTTTTTCTTATTCATGGATGCCTGACTACCACCACCCTGACGATGGTTCAACGGCCGACCGGCGACTGGCAGAGGTCTAGCGACTGACCGGCGATCCGATCGCCGATCGGCGATGGTCCGACAGCCGACTGGCGATCCGATTGCCGATCGGCGATGGTCCGACGGTCGACCGGCAATCGATAGTGGTTCGACGACAGTCCGACAACTGGCAGTCGGCGAAGGTCCTGCGGTCAGTGGTGGCTCAATGGCGGCGGCTGTCCGGCGGCCGGCGACGAATTTATTAATAATTTGATTAACATCGAGGATCAGTTACTTTTCGGAAAATGTTTTCCTTTTTTTGAAAAGAGGAAAATATTTTAAAGGAAAACATTTTTCGTAGTTTTAGAAGGAAACTTCTCCCTGATTGGAAAACATTTTCCATGGAAAAATATTTTCCACCTCCGAATACCACACTTTCTAGAAAACATTTTTTGAAAGAATATTTTTCGCGAAACGAACGGACCATTCATAAGAAGATTAAATAAAGAGCCAGGCCAAATGCAACAACAGATGTATAGTTGGGCTTATGAAGGTTAACCAGGTTGGGCAATTGGTATCGTAAAGCCCAAGAGGCCCATTTCCCTTTGTTAGTTCTCTTGGCCCATTTTACAAACGCAGATATAAATTTGCTAATTAAAATTAGCAATTTAACTCGATAAGCTTATAATTATTTTCCTTCTGTCTACGTACACTCAAAAAAAAAAAACTAAAAAACTAAATGCCAGTTGAGGTTTTGCCCAAATCGTTTATTTTCTTCCTCTGCTTCCCCTTCTTAATATTCTCGAGAAAGTCCGAACCCCTTTTTCGGAAATCCAATGATCGAAAGCCCTTTCGACAGTATTCGATTGATAAATTTGATCAAGCCCATATTTCTACGATCTTGTAATTTGAGCGAGGTGGATGTGCAATCGAGAAAAACCATACGGCCCTAACACTTGGGTAATAAGAGCTCAACTCGCTCCCCACCAAGACCGCTGCGGGGACAGGCCCAGCTCGACGGGCGGGCCAAATGAGCACCCCGGATCGCACGAACCCGGCCGTGGCACGTGAGACGTCGAGGACAGCCTTGTGTTTAGAGCGAGGTGGATGTATAGTCGAGAAGTACCACACGGCCCTAACATTCGGGCAATAAGAGCTCAACCCGCTCCCCACCAAGACCGCCACGGGGACGGGCCTAGCTCGACGGGCGGGCCGAGCGAGCGCCCCGGACGGCACGAAACCTGGCCGTAGCACGTGGGATGTCGACGTCGAGGACAGCCATTCCGGGGGGCGCGTTCCTACAGAGTCGAAGGTACTCTATCGCTGTCCGCGGATGGGCGACTCGATAATCATATGGTGGAAAAGAGGACGATGAAGAGAAGCTTCACGGGGTCGGACGCTTTCTGGTTGGCGGTCGGATTTTTTACCTACCGGATTTTGTCGTCTGCGGAAATCCGATGAAGTTTCGAGCTTGACTCTTCGATCATCTATTCTTCCCAAAAGTGCCGATCCTCTCACGAAACGAAACTTTAGCGTATTAGCCACAAAGAACTGAAATTGACCAAGGTCAGGATCCACAACATTCTCTCTCTCTCTCTCTCTCTCTCTCTCTCTCTCTCTCTCCCTCCCTCTATACATATAAGAAAAAGCAAAATTCATAGCATTTTTCTTAGTGAAGTTCATGTAAGTCAGCGGCGAGATGGATGGTGATGGACACAAAATCGACGAGCTAGGAAGGTCAACATAATCCCCCCCAAAAAAAAAAAAAAAATCCTCTGGCAATATCTAAAATAAAATTAATTATTGCATGCCATGCTGCAGAATCAAAATGGATTTGCTTCCGACATGGATTTTTTCATAAATTTTTCATGCCCATCTTAGTATTTACTTGAATCCCCTATCTCGATCGTTTTGGGAGGGATTTGACGGATCGCCAACCGTTCATCTTACAAGGGCGACGCTTACGCCCGATCTCGGCTCTTTATTGATCTACTATGGTTCGATTAGAATTCGTTTCATTTATACGAACCAGGAACTTAAAACAGTCGGACTTGGTTAGTGCCATCGAGGGATTAATCGCGCCGCTTTGGAATCAATACATTTTCTATTATGCGGGTGTCGATAATTAAAGAATCAATTCCGAAGCGAATAGATAGGAACGAACGGTCATATCTTACCACGTTGCAAGACCTTTATCTACTCCTTTTCATATGGCAATGGCGAACGAGATAAGATTAAGATCCTCTCATTGGAAAAGTTTAGAAAGCCCTTTTTTGGCTTCAAATGCAAGCAAAATTGGGAAAAGCCCGAGGGAATTTTTTATTTCTTATTTAAAAAAGAAAGACCTTCTGGAACGAGCTTTTCGCAATTTAATAATGAAATAAAAAATCGAAACGAACGGGGGGCGGGTCAGAATGTCAAATCCACCCGAAATTACGTATTTCGCCCCTCCAACTCGGATCCCCGAATCCGGACGCAAACCACCGTCGAAGCGTCAAATCGATGCGAAATCACGAACTTAGCCCGGACTGCCCTGCAAAATCGATTTCCCCTCGAGGGTACTCGTGTCATTTCGGCCCCGGGGCTGCCGGCCGTGCCGAGGTTAAGCAGGGAGCCGAGGGTCAATGACTTCTAAAGGGTCCCGTGGGCGTTACGGTCTTTTCCCCCGTCGCCGCATTTGTCAGCAAAGCAATTCGATTCATTTCCTTTTTATTACAAGCATGAGATCAGCAATTCTCGGAAATGCGAAGAAGTCTCGAGTGAAATTTTCCAGAAAGGAGAGAGAATTATATTGGGATTAAAGGAAGAAGAAGAACAAGAAGTTTGATTCGGATGGGGGGATGGGTGGACCGACATCCCCATTGGGAGAGAGATCATGTGGAAATCGTGTTGAGTTGAATAAGAAGGCCGGGCTTTTAATTAGGGTTATGGCAACTTGGCTGATTAGAGCTAAGTTTAGAAACACATTCTCTTCTTTTCTCATTTCTATTCTTGGCTACCTAGGTCATTGCATTCCCATGAACAAAGAGAGATTGGCTCCACCCTATCCCTACCCTATGTTGGAGGAAATCTAGGTTAATGCTCGACCCGGAACGTTTTTCTTGAAAATTATCGACCGGATATTAAATGAGATCCGACCTGATGGTCATTTGGGTTCTCTCGTGTTCTCTACATTTAGAACCCGCTCGTTTATTTATTTTTTTTATCCTGTAATTGTCGAGTCACATATCGAATTCGATTGAATCTCCGAGCGGCACGTTCTTTTGTGGATGCTTCTCTTTTTTTACTTTTGCTTGCGTTTTCTCTTCCCGCGCAGCTTGCGCGCCATTTTCAATAAGGAAATATAGATCAACGCTGATTCGGCAATCTTATCCTCTTAATTACCCTACCCATTAAACTGGATGGAGTCGGGATTATTTCATCGGCGCATCATGTTCCGAGTCGGGTAATATCCTTTTTGCCAGTCGAGAATCTTGTAATTTTCTGTGCTTGGGGTTTAATAGGATTTTATGCCCTAATTAGAGCATCCCATGTCCTTAAATCTTGTTATATATCACCCCCACTGTCTGGTCTCACTTTTCCTTGCCCCTTATTTCTTATTGCCTGATCTTTTTTCCTGCATTTTTATTGTATTTAAGCCTAAAATTTTTGAGGTTCTGCTTCTATTCTCTTAACAGAGAGATTCCTCTTCTTCTTCCTTCTTCTTCTTCTCTTCCTTCCTTCTCTCTCTCTCTCTCCATTCTCTGCTTCTGTTCGCTCACAAAACCTACTCTCTCGTTCATGGCTTAGATTTGAAGCGCCGAAGAACGGAGAAGAAGCTCAAGCGGAGCTTTTGCCTATTCAGGTTGGGAGCTGGAAGCTTTTCTTGAAGAACCGCTCGGTTCAGGAGCCCCCGGAATCCGCTCAACATGTCCCAGACCAACTGGGAAGCTGATAAAATGTGAGTTCTTTCTATGCGCCGAGGTCGTCTTGCTCTTTTTAATGGGGCTGGGTCTCGCCATTTTGCTCGATTTCGCTCTCTTATTGAGTATGTTGCTGTCCTTGTTGGGGTTGCTTCCGTTACCCTGCTCAAGATTTGTGCTTTTCCTGTTTATTTGCTGCTTGCGCGATTTCTTTGTGTGTTTGCATTATCTTGGAGTGATTTCGGGGGTTGTGTATGGTCAAGCAATCTTTTTTTCGTCGGCGTTTGCTGATTACTCTCCCATTTAGGTCGATTCAATCCGCTGTCTTCTGTTTCCTAGATAATCCTTGTAATTTGTTCGTATTGCGTGCTTTATTTAGGTTTGTAGTCTTAACTTGCTGAAAAAAACTATGCTTTGATTACAGGTTGGATGTTTACATCTACGATTATTTAGTGAAGAGAGACTTGAAAGCCACTGCTCAGGCTTTTCAAGCTGAAGGGAAAGTGTCCTCTGATCCTGTTGGTGAGAATCTTCTTTGACTGAATGAGAACTGTGGATTATCTGTTTTAGCTTTGGATTCATTTTAAATTACTGTGAATTCCAAACTTTCTTATTTATTCAATTCCGCCCCCCTTTTTTCGTGCTTAAATTTGTGCGTATTTGCAGCAATTGATGCACCTGGAGGTTTTCTTTTTGAGTGGTGGTCGGTTTTCTGGGATATTTTCATAGCTCGGACCAATGAAAAGCACTCAGAGGTTGCAGCATCTTACATTGAGGTTGGTTATTAGAATTTTTTGGTATTTTGCTTGAATGGAGGATCTTTCGTAGGGCCATAGATGATAAAAGTGAAAATGAAAAACAGGGTGAACCTTTACTGAAGTTCTCTGTTTCATGGCTATCCTAGTTAGAGTTACAGTTTTGAACATTGATAGCATCTTTTTACAGTTTCTTCTGGAGTATGTCCTGGTGCTCCTTGCAGTCAATATGCTTCTGTAGTTTAAGTGTTGTGGAGCTAATTTGCTTGAAACCCAATCTCAGATGCCATTTCCACTCTCGCATTGTTTTTTTTTTTCACCATTCACTCCCATTTTGGAAGAACAGGTTGAATGAAGGTAGTTGCGTTACAAATTTTATCTTGTGGCCATAGTTTTGTGTTCCCAAGGTACAATAATACCGCTGTTCAGATGGCAAGTCTGAAAGAGATCTCATGCCCTCATCCAATTTTTTAAGGATTGTCTTCTTTTGCCAATGGAAACAAGTACAGTATATTTGGAGTTAAAGTTATCATCTCCACTCCCCATTTTTTCACTTAAAACATCTATCTTGTTTTGGCAGAAGCTGTAATCCATCTCCTTAGTCATATTTTTATGGCAAATGGTGTCTGCCACAGTATTGTTGCATATATGCTCTGACGTGCTTGATCCGATTGCCTGTTAAATAGCCTCGTCATGTTAGAGTTTTGAAGAGGGCCTTGTTTTTTTGGGGCAAAACTGATTTTGTCTGGATGAGATGAATATTTCATAGGATACTTCACTTAGGTTATGTTTGATAAAGTCGATAAGTGCTGAAAATTGTAATATTCAGCACTTTATGGCATTGCATGGGTTTGATAAAGTCCAAATAACCGGCACTAGTGGAAAAATGTCAGTTAACATAAAAATAATTTATTATTCAAGTAAAGGGATACCTACTAAATTTTTTATTGAATATTGAACTGAGTGGGTGCTTAGTGTATGCATATATGCACTTCATCCTTGGAATTGGTACTAAAAGAACATACTAAGAATGATATCATTCAACCTTAAACCTGTTGAATGTGGTGGATATCTGTTGGGCCCAAGAATTAATATGTATTAGAATAATATGAGCTAGCAAAAGTATTCCACTGAATTCTTATATTTCCATTTTTTCAAGTTTTCCATGTTACCCGTGGTTGATTTTGTATTTCAACTGCATAATCTCCTTTCTCAAACCCAAGCTATTATCTGTGTTACATCCTTTTTTGTTCATGAATTGGCAATCCTCTACTTGAGGTGTGTCAATGTGGGTGTGAGTGTGTGTGGGTGTGTGCATGTGGGTGTGGTTGCAGGTGTTGGGGGGGCGTGAGAGAGAGAGAGAGAGAGAGAGAGAGAGAGAGAGAGAGAGAGAGAGAGAGAGAGAGAGAGAGAGAGAGTTCTTTGTTGCCCTGGGAATGTCAATATCTCATGGATAGTACTGGGTTAATTGTCAGATATACAGAGTGAACTTTTTTCCTCATAGTAATTAGAGTGAAACCTTTTCTTTTAGTTAACTGAAATCTTTGTAAACATCTGAAAGATGTTCCTAGCCTTTGTTTCGTGCATTGTTTTATAGCATGATGGAGATTCTGAGGTGTTGAGGTTCCAAAGCTATGTTCCTCGTAACATTTAAATGGACAGTTATGGTAAAATAAAAAAAAGTTGTAAAATTATAGTTTCTTCATCATATGATTGGAAACCATGTGGGTGGATTTTGTACTTTACATGTACTCAACACTTAAAAGTCAGTCCATGACTTTGTAGTTTTATCAAACATAAACTTTGATTTTTAGGATCTCTTTGGTCTTCTCTAAAAGTGTAAAACTGCATATTCTGGTGTCTGAATGGAGCTTAGTGATGTTATTGGGGTTTAGCGTGCGTGATGGAAGGAATTTTCAATGTGATTTGATCCAAGATGATCTTTATTTTTACTAGCTTGATACATCTTTTGTTGTTGTAAGTTCAATGGAAATATTACATATCTTTCTGAATGAGCCATTCGTTGCTTCTATCTAGTTTGGTCTAATCAAGCTAGCATATTTTGATACGCAGACGCAGTTGATGAAAGCGCGGGAGCAGCAGCAGCAGCAGCAGCCGCCGCTGCCATCCCAACAACCACAGCATCAACAACAGCAGCAACTGCAAATGCAGCAACTCTTTTTGCAGAGACAGCATCAGCAGCAGCAGCAGCAGCAGCAGCAGCAGCAGCAGCAGCATCAGCAGCAGCAGCAGCAGCAGCAGCAGCAGCATCAGCAGCAGCAGCAGCAGCAACAGCAGCAACAGCAGCAGCAGCAGCAGCAGCAGCAGCAGCAGCGAAGAGATGGAGCACATCTTCTAAATGGAAACTCCAATGGGCTTGCAGGAAATGATTCCCTATTGCGGCAGACTACTGGAGCTAATGCCCTGGCCACAAAAATGTATGAGGAAAGATTAAAATTGCCACATCAGAGGGAAGGTTTGGATGAAGCAGCTATTAAGGTTGGGCCCTTTCTGAGTTGGTTCAGGAAAACTTGGTAGTCTTGTTGGATTGAAAGAGTTGGTTTTCTTTTCTGTCTTGCAGCAACGTTTTGGTGAGAATGTGGGCCAGCTTTTGGATGCCAATCATACATCAATTCTGAAATCAGCTGCTGCCTCTGGCCAGCCTTCGGGGTAGTTCTCTTGTGATTCCTAGGCTTTGTCATTGTTACCCATTATGTTGTGGTTTTCCCTATGAGAACATGAAATTAAGTGAAAATTTTGCCACTCACACTTTCCTCGAGTTTCTACTGAGTGCCAAGGGGAGAGGCTCTTCACACTAATGGTTCAATCTTTTAGCTTAAAGAACTGATTACTAGTCAGTTTGGTTCAATGAGGGAAGCATATTCATGATATACTCTTCATCAACCATGCTACAAGATGTTGCTAATGTGCAGTGTAAAACTTGATGTATTGATGTCAATTACTTTCACTCTGATGGAGCCTCTTTGATACAAATTTTTGTGTTTTTGGGATTGATGATTGGCTAGATATACATATACACGGTTTGTACTCAATGTTTTTTTTATAGTCTCTCAATTAATGATTGGAATAAAATGTCAAATTGTTTCTGGAAGTATCGCTTTTTTTTTTTGGGTCTCTGATTTTGGCATTTTTGGTAATTGCAAATTGTACTAATGATCTCAGGCAAGTGTTGCATGGTACTGCTGGTGGGATGTCTCCACAAGTTCAAGCTCGTAACCAACAGCTGCCCGGATCCACACCGGTATGTCAAATTTCCCGAAAGATGTTGTATCTTTGTGTTGGACATGTGTATGCATCATGTGCAATGTTCTTATCAATGACTGGGATCAGGACATAAAAAGCGAGATCAATCCTGTGTTGAATTCCAGAGGACCTGGTCCAGAAGGATCTTTGATGGGGATTTCTGGTATGTTCTTAGTGTCTATTGATACAAAAGTGACAATTATCGACGTAAAATTATGTGCTTATATGCTGTGTATGATTTCTTGTTTCCTTTTCTGAAGTCTGCATGATGTTGAATTAGAAAACTAAAAGCAATCAAGATAAGCTGAATCAAGAAATTTACTGCTAACTGCCACTGATATTTCTTTTTGGCCAACAGTTACTAGCAATGTCATCCATTCAACTAACCTCAATGGTCATGATGTATCAGGGTCAAACCAGGGTGGTAATAATTTGACTTTAAAAGGCTGGCCACTTACTGTAAGTCTCTCTCCACCCTGCAGGCGCCCTGGCGCTCTCCCTCTTTTGTTGATTTTAACAAATAATCAGCATTTTTGGCTATAGTTATGATATATGAACACATTCTAAAAGTCCTGTCTTTTGACATCTTTGTTCCTTAGGGACTAGATCAGCTTCGCACATTTCAGCATCAAAAGCCCTTTATACAAGCTCCTCAGCCGTTTCATCAACTACAGATGTTACCACAACACCAGCAGCAGCAGCTTGTGCTCGCTCAGCAAAATTTGACATCACCATCTGCCAGTGATGAAAGAGGAAGACTCCGGATGCTTTTGAGCAGTCGGAATATAGTGGGCAAGGATGGACTACAAAATTCCATCGGAGATGTGGTCCCCAACATTGGATCACCTTTACAAGCTGGTGGAGCTCGAGGGGAGACAGAAATGATGATGAAGGTGCTTCTTATTTCTGTTGTCTTTTTTCCCTGAATCTGTGTTACTGCATTAATCCTATAAGAGTTTTTCCAATGTCCTTATGAGGGAAGTTTGATGATCATTTTAACTGTTAAAAGTTGCAATGCCTGTAGTTAAAGTTGGCTCAATTACACCAGCATCAGCTCCAGCTCCAACAAAACAGTAATCCTCAGCTGCAGCAACAGCAACAGCATGCACTTGCGAATCAGCAATCTCAGGGTTCAAACCACAATCTTCATCAACAAGAGAAAATGGGTGGTGCTGGCAGTGCTAACATGGATAATAGCATGTCAAATTCCTTTCGAGGAAATGATCAGGTTTGTCCAAATGGCAATTTGCTTTTGCAATACTTGAAGATTTACTCCCGATAATTAGTATGCCCTTTGGTTGTAATTGTTCTTGGTACTTCTTGAATGTGCGCCATTCTGACTGGCCCTGCAAAATCTTTGGTCTCAACTCTCAACTTGTGCTGGAAGAAGAAGGATGTTGCTTTACTCTAACTTGCATGATCTCTATTTTCCTTACCCGTGTTCGGTGTTCACTGTTTGGTTGCCAACTTGACATGTGCCTTTCCTCTGATCCTTTTTCCCGATATGTAAAATATTGTTGCTAGTTCTGGAGCTTCTTCAGTAAATACAGAAGTGAAAGATATTTGCTATGGGAGCCGGAGGTTATGGGCATCTTTTAATTTTCATGTTATCTTTTCTGGGGAGGAGTTTGACGCTTTTCCTAATGGGCACCCATAATTTCATCCACATCATTTAAAAGTCTTACGGAGAAGGCTCTTCTCAGCAGAATCACCTGAAGACTGCTGGATTGGTTTACTGTGTATTTCTATGATATGCATAGCTGGGTTCCTCACATCTTCCTTGATGCATTTAAGGTTTCAAAAAACCAGTCTGGGAGGAAACGAAAGCAGCCAGTGTCATCGTCCGGTCCCGCCAATAGCTCTGGAACTGCAAATACTGCAGGTCCCTCCCCTAGTTCTGCACCTTCCACACCGTCAACTCACACTCCTGGTGATGTGATGTCGATGCCTCCATTGCCACATAGTGGTAGTTCATCCAAGCCATTAATGATGTTTACCACCGATGCCAATGGAAGTCTTCCATCGCCTTCAAATCAATTGGTCAGTCAGATTTAGACTTTGCTATTGTCTGGTGAATAACCTTTTACCATGAACTCAGTTGTTATGTTGTTCAGCATTGATCTGGATCTTCATTTACAGGCAGATATGGATCGATTCGTAGAGGATGGATCTCTTGATGATAATGTTGAATCTTTTTTATCTCATGATGAGACAGATCTTCGAGATAATGTTGGTCGCTGCATGGATGTCAGCAAAGGTGCCTGAGAACTCTCAGTTAACAAGGAATTACTCTCAGTTAACAAGGAATTTTTGTGACATGCCCATCTTAGTAATTGTAGTTTTTAAATTAGAATTATCTGGCATGTTCTATTCTATATACTTTAGACTTTCTAAGGAAACATTGTCATTGAATTGCAATGTTTGTTCATCTTGTTGTTTTCTGCTCCAAAGTTAGATCTGTTGTGTGTACAGCAGAGAAAGAAATCTGTTAGCCTTCTATTTCTTGGGGGCTTCAATGATCTGTTGATTCCTTTAGATGGTATTGGGATTTTATTCTGTCCTTCGCTCTCGATCGCTATTGCCAATTCATGCACTATAGTGCATCCTTCTGAGCCTTCTGTTTTTATATTTAAGATTTCATCCACCACGAGCTCAGAGTTTAACTGTTAGAAACAGGAGAACCATACTGAACAAAGTACTTAAGATTTTCAGAAGGACTTACCATTGACTGACAAACAGAGAAACATAAGTAATAGAAGTAGAAAGAGGACTAAACTCAGCAAACTAATTTACAACGAAAGAAAAGACTTTCGTGAGAAGCCTTTGACTAGTGAACAGACAAGATAATTTTGTAATTTCTCTCTATCATTTCTATCTATCTGGAAAGAAGGAAATGAACCCAATGTCACCAGTTCTCACAAGATGATAATTGCCTGCCATGGATAACTTTCCTTGAGGTAATTTTTAATTAACCATAAGATCCTGATGAATATTTTTAGTTAATTTATGGGAGAACTTTGCCTTTAGATATTTTTCTTTGTTATTAATTTAGGCTAGCATTCTCAGGTCCTTCTAATTGAGGTTTGAATCAGAATCATTTCCCTATTAGGCTGAATGATGAAGTGTCTTTCCCAGTTTCACTCATAGTGTTCAAATTGGGTGCTACAGAATTTTCATTTACTGAAGTGAACACTGCCCGAGCAAGCACCAGCAAGGTTGTCTGTTGCCACTTCTCGTCAGATGGGAAACTGCTTGCTACTGGTGGACATGATAAGAAAGTAAGTACGGGCTCGCATGATAATATGCAGACATGACAATATTGTCTTCTGCCATAGTCTGATAAGTGATGGTAAAATTTCTGGATTATGCAGGCTGTACTTTGGTATGCAGACACTTTAAAGCAAAAAACAACTCTGGAAGAACATTCTTCGTTGATCACAGATGTTCGATTTAGTCCAACCATGCCCCGCCTGGCAACATCTTCTTTTGACAAAACTGTCAGAGTTTGGGATGCTGACAATGTTGGTGAACATAATTCCTTATCGACACTGCTGTTTTTTAGAATTTTCAATTCCTTTTGTCTTTGAAGCTTCTTGCAAGAGCCTTCTGATATACTGAACTACATGAGGTGCCTGGCTGACTATGAGTACTGATGAAATTTGAAAACATTTTGCCACTATGATATTAGGGCTTATGATGCAAGTTTGTTATTTCTGGAATGAACAATCTAATGAAAGCTATTTCTTTTACATACCCTGGAAAGTTATATAGAACATGATATACACTTGTAGCTCCAAGCAAGCAGATGTATTAGCATGGGTTAATTGACAGGACTCTGAATGTATAGTTAGCGCATGATGGTGAAGGGTTAAGAAGTAGTTATTCTGTCCCTTAGAGCTGACCACAGAAGATTTTGATCTTTTAAAGGGATGGAGCAGGACTTTGAATTAAAGCTGGTCACCTGTTATTGTTCAGATATTCAAGTATCCCTGTCTTTGGCTTGTTGCCACTTGCAACATCAATAAGAAATGACTTTGTGGTAGAGTTTAAGTTGGAGCCCTAATTGGAGTTGCCATTATTATAAAATTTGACACTTTGAAATTTGGGAAGATATATCGTGTGAATTGTTATGCAATCCGACTCTTGTTTAAAACCTAGAGTTGCTTCAATATATCAAGTTCTCTGAGTTTCCATACTTGTTTACATGAAAAGGCCGTCTCCTCTTATTATACTTGAAGCTGCAATTCCAGAGCCTGCTGGTGTTGATAAATTTTGCCATGGGTATTCTCTTGTGATAATGATCAATTGAAGATTTGGCTACTTCCTTCATAGTTTGTTTTGAGAGCAATCTCTTTGGAGCTCAATGAATTGCTGTTTTTCGAGTGCAGACTTCTATGGCATGTGTTGTGTGGCTTTTTCATGAAGTAGTATCTGTAACTATCAGGATTGCATTTACCAAAAAAAAAAAAAAACTATCAGGATTGTGTTTATCCTTCCTATCTTTTATGCATTCTTTTGGAAGCTCAATGTTGAGGTTCCTTGATTTTACCCTGATAATGATCATGTTTAAGAGTTAATGTGCTGGTAGTTGTTGGTCAATGTAGAGGGAAAATTTTCTTGTGACCTTGCTTAGATTTATTTGACTATCTCTGTTTTGTCCCTTTGTGTATGTATTTAGCTTCACTTTTGTTGGCTTTAAACGTCTTCGTGCATATGGTTTCATCAATGGCTCATTTGTGCATTTCAGCATGGTTATTCTCTTCGGAATTTTGTGGGGCATTCTTCTACTGTTATGTCTCTGGACTTCCACCCAAATAAGGAGGATCTTATCTGCTCTTGCGATGGGGATGGTGAGATTAGATACTGGAGCATTACTAATGGCAACTGTTCGAGGGTATTCAGGGTAAAAATCAATATGAATTATCATGTCTCTTGTGGGTTTGGTGAGATGGTGGATTAAGTACATCTCGGCTCTGTAAAAAAGCATAACTCATGTTGCCTGTGAATCAGGGTGGCACAGCACAGTTGAGATTCCAACCACGTCTCGGAAGGTATCTTGCTGCAGCTGCAGAGAATGTTGTGTCGATATTGGATGTAGAGACACAAGCATGCAGGCAAACCTTGCAGGTTGAATTTTTATTTAACTTTTTCCTTTTTATTTGGTCTAGTTAAATGGGGATTGTTATTGGCTGAAAAAAGGGTATATTGTTGCTGAGTGAATGATTGTCTTACATCTAGTATGCATGATTGAATGATGTGCGTCCTCTTGGATCTGCCACAACCTCTCCAGATGCTATGCCATTGAATTGTATGCTTGCTACTGATGGCTGTAGTTCATGCTCTGTTTTTGTATTGAAAGTTTAAATGACTTCTATTTCTCCGAGCATTAGAAGGAAAGCAATTATTTCATCCCTGCCAAAATTATACAATGGTGATGGGACATAATTCATTTTTTATGCTAGGGTCTATTGGTGACCTGATTGGCTTGCTGAATATGTACGAGTCAACTTGCCTTAATCCAGATGAGAAATAACAGTTGGAAAGTAGTTTGTCATCTAAGCTTGTCATCTTTTTATCTGCTGTATCTAAGTATATGACATTCAAGTATGTGTCACCATTTACGGACGCTATTTTAATGTCACAATTAGTTTCTTGGTGTATGTTCTCTTTCAGAGAATTTTATGGTTCACATCTAGTGTATCCTTATTGAAATTGTTACTCATTCAATTGCAGGACCTTTTAATTCAAGTTGCCCTTTCTAGTCTTTGAGATGGTCTCAATTGTTACTATCGTTCTTTTGGTTCCTGGCTTCTTGTAAAATGTCAATAATTACTACATCAATCTGAATTTTGATGACAGGGGCATGTTAAGTCAATCAATTCTGTGTGTTGGGATTCTACTGGTGAGCTACTAGCATCTGTCAGTGAGGACTTTGTGAGAGTTTGGGCAGTTGGTTCAGGTAGTGAATGGGACTGTGTGCATGAATTAAGCTGCAATGGAAACAAGGTCCACTCCTGTGTGTTCCATCCAACTTATCCTTCACTTTTGGTGATTGGTGGCTACCAGGTAAGTCACACATTTGAATTATTTATTTTAGCATTTTCATGTGCAAGCTCTGTACATAGGAGAAATAAGACAAATTCTTGGGATTATATAAGAAGTTTCTAGCAATCTTCTTGGGGTGCTAATTAGGCTCACGAGTTTCTAAAATATTAAGCGATTGTCTAGTACAAATCAGGCGCCTTTCTCATTATCCTTGAAAGTAGTGAAGGCTGGTTAATTGGCAATTTCAGAATCATGGCTTCTGAAGCAGGCTCTATGAGAGCCATGGAACAACAAAAGCTATGCACCTTGACTAAAAAGTACAAGTCACGTGAATAGACTCTCTAGACTTATATTGCCCCATAAGATCTTGGTTTAATTGTGCTTTGGTCTAAGGTAATTGAAAATTCTCTGCAGACCCTTGAGCTATGGAATATGGCCGAGAACAAGACAATGGCTTTACCAGCTCATGAGGGACTAATTGCTGCATTGGCAGTGTCAAATGTGACAGGCCAGCTTGCTTCAGCTAGTCATGACAAGACAGTGAAGCTGTGGAAGTGATACTTTGGCATCTCTAGGTGTTTGTCCTGGGCACTCGAGATTGGAAGACTGAATTTGCTGTTCCCATCAAAGTGCATGTATTTTGTCCTTGTATCAGTTGCCTCAGTACGCCCAGTTGGTGTCGTCTCACTGATACTAATTTAGAGCTTATCATGAGCGATGGGATTTGACGTTGTGACATTTGTTTCTGTTGTACATTGGGTGATGACTTGTTTTGTCAAGTTGAAGATTTCTGCAAATGCTTAGGTGGCATGTAATGTTTGGCCATTCCTTAGAGGAGGAAATGTTCTTCAATAGGACTACACATCGATAATTGCCGTCTTCTCTCCTTTAGTATTCATGCCATGTCTCTTTTAATTGAAATTCGATGTTATTTACTTTTTCGGTTGGATTGGATTTCTCATTGTCGGTTTCATTCCCACCAACTCAAAGAGGGTCAAAAGGAACAGATTTCCAGGAATCCTCACATTTCTAGGACTTAAGACCTTGAGATGGGATGAGATATGTTCTGGTTGGATCCCTAGGAAAGAAGTGGAACTGTCGACTCTAAGAACGAGTGAGGGGAAGGAAAAAGGGGACTACTGAGAAAGCATTCCCCTGCTGCAGTCTTTATGCAGGTATTACCTTTCTTGTATCGAGGAATAACTGCATACGGATAATACCAAATCGGAGCCTAGGATATAGTACCTCTCTCTGGTGATTCCGTCTATTTGCTGACTAAATGGAGGCTTTCATACGAGAGTTATGGCCTTTCAAATGAAGCAAAATATACTTGCGGAAAGTATAGTGGAAGTGTTGAAGCCAGTCATCTCTTACTGTGAATAATTTCTTGATCAATTGCCTATTTGAGAGGCCGACTCTTTCATTGGAAGAACCGTGTATGTGCATATGTAGCAATTAAGGCGTTCTACTCGAATAACTACTGTAACATGTTTTGTATGGCGCAACAAATGCACCTTCGTCACACCTCGTATTCAAATCTATGTAGGAGCACTCTATATCGTATTGCTGTCGAGTGGAAAAGGTGGAAGCTGTTCTAAATGTAAATGTAAGCAGAATGCAGAGGAATTTGCAAGTATGTGTTGCTCGTCTGAGATGCTTGTCTCATGGGGATATCACACTCTCCGCCAGTTGTATGCCCTCCGCTTTGTAGGTTGGTTTGGGGTCAAAACACAGAAGCATCATGAAGAGACTAAGGTGCCAAGCTTGGCCTACATCTTTCTCTCTAATGGATCTTGGACATTATTCTAAATTTGGCAAGGGCAACTTCCAACATTAGGAAAGGGCAATTGATGATTTTGCATATCGTTTGAGAATGTACTGAAGACCTCATGCTTGACGGGCTTATTCCATTGTCCCCGCGATTTTTTGTGCTCAATTGAAGTTTTCGATCTCGCTTACGTGGAATGATAAACAATGTGATTGTTTATAGTATCTCTAGAGCTCACTTTGTAAATTGAAATCAATGACGAATGCGGAATCAATCTCAATTCAGCTTTGACTGAGCATGAATCATTTGATTTTTAACTTAATCGGAGTTCATTTAAGAAAGTTGTAGAGATTCAGTTTTGGTCTATTGATCTCCGGAAACAGGTACGGTAAGAAAAACAAGGAAGCTTAAAACTTTATTGACTCAAACAATGAAAAATAATATGTGTTGAAGTATTGTGTGGATCAAGAAAATTAGTAGGAAAAGAAAAGGTATGAAAAACTAGGGGTGTGCATGGTATATGGTGACGTGATTTTCTCGAAATCGGGAAACGGACCGATGGAACCGATTCCCGATCTCTAGGAATGTGGATCGGACCAAACCGGTGTCCGATCCTTAGAAAATCTAATGAACTAATTGGGAATCGGAAAAATTCTAAAAAAATTGATTTTCTTTACTTTTTTTTAAGAAAAAATTATTGATAAAGTTGGGTAAATATTAAATTTAAATTGAATTATTTTTATTATTTTTATTTTTAATAAAATATAAAAAATTTAACCAGTTCTATCTGGCGTTCCTAGGAACCGGCAATCGGACCGCTTGGACTGGGAACTGGATCAACACTTCTGGTTTGGTCCAGTACCCGACTAATCCAGTCCGGTCCGAGTGGTTCCCCATTTGGGTGATCCAAGTCGACATAAATAATCCATAAAACTTTGGCTAAATATGCAATTTGATTTATGAATTTTTAATTTATTCAATGTAGTTCTCGAACCTTTTATAAATGTTCAAACTAGTTACTGACTTATTTGAAAATGTTCAATGTGGTCATTCCATTAAGTTTAACTTTACAGACCACATTGTATATTTTCAAATAGCTTAGGTTTTAGTTTTATGGGTTACATTGAACAAATTGAAAATTTAGAAAAATCTAGTTTCACATTGAGCTAAAGTTTGGGAACCATTTATCTTAAATTAAAAGTTTAATGACTAGATTACACATTTAACTAAAGTTTAGAAATAATTTATATCATGATAAAGTGTCGTCACCCAATTTTATCCGATTTTTCTTTTTGGGTTCACGAATCCGCTCGAAATAATAAATGGAAGATCTAACGGCGAAAAAATGGCTCCGACTCTGGAGATGGCCGAGCCACCGTCCGATTCCTCGAGTCCGCGGGAGCCCCTCATCCATCTCCTCGAATCGATCGATCTTGGCCCGACCCGACGTCCCCGCTTGTCGGACTCCGCCGCGGTCGCCGCCGGCCTGTCCCGGCGCATCCGCGCCGTCGATCCCTCCCTTCGCCTCCCTTCGCCTGAAACTCTAACTCAAGATAACATCAGGCAATCTCTCTCTCTCTCTCTTTACTCTGTGCGCGCAAGCGAGATGGAGAGCATATTTGTATCGCTTCTTGCATTCACAAATTGATATCCTGCTCCTCTGTCGACAACTGTCTTAAAGTGCGGCATTTATGGTGGAGATGAAAGAAAGGGCGTTTCTTTGTTTGATTTGTTCGCTTGTTTGATGGGTTGATTACTCATAGCAGTGACACTACATGGAGGTGGTGAACCCTCTTAAGTTTCACATCAGACCAGTTTTGCGCCTGTTGTTCTGTGGTGTCGATAGTTAGAGAGGATACGTTCCTTTCGCTGACATGAGTTTTGAGGGAAACTGGAGTCTTGACCAATGGCTGCTTGGGGTATTTGGCCTGAAATCCCGTCTTTCTTGCTCGTATAGATTATTTTCTTTGCAGGGAGTCACCTCGATTTAGTTTATATTGCCCTTCCTTTATGATTACGTGACAAGGTAATTGGGTATTCAGATTGAACTTTTTTCGTTTCATTTATGACGTTTGTGTTAATATTCAGGGAAGCAAGTCACGGTGTTGAAGAAGCTTTGAAATTGATTAAATGTCCGCACCCTCTGCAAGCTTCGGACATTTGCAACCTTGAGGTTGGAAGTGTGTATCCTGTTGCACAGTGGCTTGACAATTGTGTTCGGAAGCGCAATGGGAATACAGGTGATGAGGTAAGTTTTGCTAATTGGTACTGGGCCATGCTTCCAAGCACAAATGTGGCTTCTTTTCTGTCGTAAAATGAATTTCTCTTGCTATTGAGATCATGCCATCTTTGCTCTAGAGACACATAATATTCACACACGACATTTCACTAAAAATCCGGAATATACTCTTTGGCAGCTTGATGGCGGATTGGCTGCTGCAAGAACTACTTTGGAGTCAAGATACAGCAATCGAGAGGAAATGGTTAGTTAGATGCAAGAGATTGACAATTATTTAGGAGTACTTTCTGCAAAAGGCAGAAGCTTTTTCTCTGTTTCCTGTGGATAGCTAGATTCATCAGGTGGTAACTTTAGTTTTCTTCTTCTCCTGGCCAGAAGCCGATGAGATTGCATATTTTAGAAGAGATGCAACACTTACATGAGAAAATCAGGGCAGCAAAAGTTGGTTCTGTGGTTCACAGATTAATGTTGCTCATGGAGTCAATGAAGGTATTCCTCTACTATGTAGACATGTTTCTCAACCTTTGCCAATGCATTTGTTCCTGAGCCAACTGTTAATTTAGTCTCAAATCAATGTCAATTTTTATTCTCTGTGGTCTGGTCAGATCATTATGGTTTCCCCTTTTCTCCCCAATAACTTTGAACATTTTGCTCTCATTTTTACATTACGTAATGGGATTGGCTACAGGTCTTGGAAATGAAAGAATTGGATTTCCAATCTGATTACACTGCAAAGAAATCAGATTTGGAAGCCAAGATTATTCACTTGGAGGAGAAAATATCCAACAACCGTGATAGCAAGAGTCTCCACGATGATCTAGATCATTCTATTAGCATGTCCTTGGAAAAGTTGCACCTTGCAAAGAAGGTATTGGGTTTTATTACTACCCTTGAGGACCTATGTCATTGATTGTATATATTGGTGCACTGCCAGAATATTGCCAATCCGTAATATTTTGCATATATCTGATCAACACTTTGGAGTCATGGTGGTTATTCACTGATTCAGCACCAGTCCAAATCACTAGTGATTGGGATATAAGGATTGTATGGAGAACAGTTAGTTTTTGCTGGGATTCTGATGTCCTTATTTCTATCTCAGCCAAAGAGCTGCCATATTACTGTGTTCATCTTCATTTTTTCTGCATAAGAATATTAGCTGATGCTTTCTTCTGCCATCCGTTTGTAAGTAGTATGAAATATAATGAGCAGAGACATAATGGAAGTTCTCTTCTCTGGAAGGCCCTTTCATTAGCTCAGTGGGTGAGATGAGTAGCGTTTGAGATGGATTGCTAGTTAGCTAGTGCAGTTCGCTGCTTATCCTCTCTGCTTGTTGTGAACTTAATTTGGTCTACCTTCGGAATTTGACATTTGATGGCGCTAATCAAATCTTGGCCTTTTGTCAGAATTTGGTCAAGATTTCTTCTTAAATTTTATGTTCGTGTTGTTATAACAGAGCGTGCAAGTTTTCTTACAAGATCGCAATCATTGTTATAAAAGAAAACAAGAGGTGTCAACTGTGTAAAAGTTCTTTTGGAATTTCAAACCATTCATATTTTGATTCTGATGTCTACCCAGTAAACTGCTGCCATCAATCAAGGTAGAGCAGCTCCCTCTCTGTGTAATAGAGCAATTTAATAGACTTAGACCTTCGCCCAATTTTGGCTGGCAACCTTTGAGTGCTGGATTTCTTCAGGCAGATAATATCTTTGTTTTGATTTCTTTAGCAGAACGTGGTAGTTAATAACTTGCTATCACGTGTCTGATTTTATTTAGGTCCAGCGATGTTGCTCAGCTTTTGTACCTTTTGACTTCTTTTGCACTTGAAAGTTTGAGGTCTTGCAATTCTCATTTATGGTGCATGATGCATTTCTGATGGTAGGAACTAGCGGCTAGACTGAGGATGGTATTGTCCGTAAAGCGGCAACTTGAAGATGTGCCTTCCCAATCGGAACTCATTCAGTATGTTTGCTCTCTCCCTTGCCCTACTTTTGTCCTGTAGATTTCTCTAGAATCTATGATAAGCTGGTCTAATTTTATCACCCAGATTTTTCAATTCTATTGGATCCCCATTTCACTGTTTTGATTCCATTGACTAGTTTTGTCTTTTCCTAGTCTTCACTCTGGTGCTAGCGACAGGTATTTTCTTTATTTAGCATTTGGAGTCTGTGTCAAAATCGCAAGGTAGGTTACAACCAACGTAATATAAGCTGTTGCTCCAACACTTCTAGCCTTTTCTCCTTCATTGTTCATCTCCTGTCTAATTGAAGGTCCAAACTTTAGTTTTATTCTTGTTTTCCTCCTCCTTGGTGCAGTTAGCAATGCTCTGCCATGAGAATTTGAATTGAGCTATAAGATTTTGCATTGATGAGATATGTAAATCTAACTACTCATCGTGGTGAGATGAAATACTTAAAATGATCTGTTTATATGCATGGATTGGATTCCTGACTATCTAGAGAAAACATTAATACCAACAAGTTAACTGATTATACCAGTAAGGGACCTTTGAATCGTGATTTAGACATAGTCTTGGGATGCATGATGTGGGTTAGAGGAAGTACTTCATATATATTCACGATAAAGTTTCTGAAACTTTAATGGACAAACAGGCTTCTTTTGTACCCTATTATTGTTGAGCTAAATACTATTTTGCTGACAAAATAGAAGTTGAGAGGGATTTTGCAGAGAGTTTACTCAATTTTTTGAAATTTTGTGAGATCATTGCCAATTATTTTAAAACTTAAGCTATTAGATGAAACGTGATTGGTTTATTATAGAACATTTACCACTATTTCATACTCATATCTTTTACCGGTTTTTATGTCTACATCTGCATTATGGCTGCTGGATACTTACAATCATACCTTTCTTTGCCTCTGCTATATTCTGCGCTACTCTTGTCAAATGACTAAATCCCAAAACAGATCATGTATTCATATCAGGTGACGAAAATGGCCCCACTTTTTAAATTAAAAAAAATCATACTCTCTTACTCGAGGATATACAAGGGCCATTGTTATATTTTTTTTACTCAAGGATATACAAGGGCCATTGTTGTACTTTTTTTTACTTGAGGATGTACACAGGCCATTGTTGTATTTTCTGTTCAAGCAATCTTTGATGGCAGTTGACATGGTTAATGATGCTTATGTGTCATGCTGATGGTGCGCGTTTGTTGTTTAAAAAATTTAATTATCAAAATTAAAGATTTCTAAGCTAAAAAATAATTTTCATTTAACATAAAGGATAAAACCAGTGACATAGAAGAGGAGAGAGAGGAAGGGGGACTGGCCGGTTGCAGTGGCCCACAGCACCCTTACGTTCAGCAAATTTATCTCTCGTTGGCATCAATGGCCAACACCAATGTCATTTGGCTGTAGGACAGAGGAGTCAAAGGCAACTGTGGAGAGACAGGATTTGGCATAGACGAAGGCTGGATAATTAACTGTTCTGCTTGATAAAATTTACAAGCAAATTGCATGAGTCTGTTAGTGGAACACTTGGATCATCAAGCTAAGACCACTCTTAATGGAACACCTGCACTCTAAAGTCACCTCTTTGCTTCCACCATCTCGTCCTTTTACCCATGGCAACCATTCTGCTCCATTGATGGTTGCTCTCACGTCCTTTTGCACTCATCTAGAGCCATATTAAACCCCCTGAATTTGTTTATCAATACCTAAGCTGAGCCATTTTTACGTGATATGTTGCGGTTAGCAGTAGCCCTGATGGAGGTGTTGGCCACCGCTGCTGCTCCCCCCCCCTTCCCCTCTCTCATTCTGCATCTATTTGCCTTCTTTTATTATCTTTTGTCTTGTATAAATAATATCATTTTTGTTTACTAGTCTTTAATTTAATACAAAAGTGCCATGTTAGTGTGTCATATAATCAGCGTCTTCCATCAAGTGCCTCATTGGATTGCTTGAACAGATGGATAATACGACGCTGGCCATTTTTGTTGCTCAAGTATGAGTACGTGATTGGTTTTTGGAACATTATAACAATGGGGTCGCATTTGTCACCCGGGTATAAGTATGTGATTATATGATTTTGAGATTTGGCCCTTGTCAAACTGTCGTAATTGCATTGCATATTTTGTGCACAAAATTACCAGCTTATTTTTGTCTCTCCTTACTATCCTCCTAGCAATGCCAAGCGTCATAGTCATGAGAGATTTAATGCTGCATATTTAAAACATTAAACTATTAGATGAAGATGCGGCATTAATATTTAAATGTTTCAACACTCCTAGTCATGCTTAGTCCGGGCTCCAGAATTACGTTGTGGAAATATATAATAAGCAAGGGATATAAGGGTCTGTAAAGATTTGAAATTGTAACTAGGTGCTCCGCTGCCATTAGAGATTTTTTAAGACCATTGGCAATAGTTCTAGAAGTTTGTGCTGTCAAATGATGGCGTGGTTTTATTGTTTAAATACTTTAACAGGAGGATTTCGGGCCTTTTCTTCTCTTTTTAAGTATTGCTACTACTTTTTAATTTAGATAGTCAATCCTGTTCACATGATGAGTTGCTTCCTAATTGATTCTTACTACAAACTTGCTATGCTGGCCATTGTTGTCATGGTGTTTCATTTTAAAACTAAAGCAGAGTGGACTAACCTGGGTCTGGTTTAAGGGCAAACTTCTTCCTTTTAAATTATAGTAAGTTTTATAGGGATTTGTGAACCAAAGTGCTCTTTACAGGTATGAACACCGCTTTTCTGAGTTGAATGTGAATATTGAGGTGAGCTCATATTTTGAAGCTTTGCTTCTATCTACCTTGTAGATTGTATTTATGTGGCTAATCTTAGTGCTGATACTGCAATTACAATTCTTTTTGTATGTTAATTTACAGGACATTCATAGACAAACACGTAAATATTACGCAACATATAACTCACTTTTGGAGATTAAAGAGCTAATGCTGAAGGAAACATCATTATTGAATTCGCTAAATTCACAGGTATAACCTCATAGATTGAAGATCTTGAGTAGTATTTGTCTATTCCCCCTCCTGTTCTGAAGTGCCTCCCATGTCCTAAAATCCTGTAATCATTATATTTTACCAGATACCTTTTCTTCTTTCTTCGAGTCTCATGAATGCTGCCTCAAATGAGAAGTATCTAGCTGCTGTGAAATTTCATTTAAATGGCTCATGGAGCCCCCACAAATTTCTCTTTTGGTAAAGCCCTTAATTAGGAGTAGCCAAAGTAATAGCATTTAATGCCTTTCAAAGTAGTTGTGCTTTTCAACAACAATTCTAAACTCCTATTGAAGGAGCTATTATTTGCTGCATGCAATCACATTTGGCATCGAAAGATTTAGCAAGATAGAAACTGGCAGGTTAAGTCGAGACATTTGGTATATGTAACTTTTGGTATATTTTCTACTAGAAGGCGGATGTAGGAAATTTTCCATTGTGCTGTTTCACTACTAGAATCTTTTTCAAAGGAAGCTATGACTGCATTTACTGTGTTGGAAACTTCCAGTGAAGTTCCTTCTGAACATGGCTTTACATATGATCTTTCCCATGGTTTATATCACAAAAATAAGTTTTTGGTTGGTCATCAATTTTTTAATGGTTTGATCTTACCTGAAACTATTTTCTTTGTACTGCTATTCAGTTTCAAGGTGCCATAAGTGATACTGCTGGTCGCCTGAAACTTATTGATTCCATGGAAGGAATATTGAAAGGCATAAAACAGGTAAAATTATATACAAACTTTGTGTCTTCTACTCTTCCGGCTTGGTTCACTGCATGAAGCTGTGACACAAATTGCTGGTCCTATGTGCAATTTTTACGAATTATAAATCACTGATGTATCTTCAGCGGAGTGACGATAGAACAAGCGGTCTTGTGCTGAACCTTCTGCAGTTTTTTGTTTTCAGAATAAAAAAGAGATTGCTGTTACCATCTTTCAATTGCATTTTCTTGCTGGTTATTTCTTGTCATCTCTTTCCAAACATCTCAATATGTCTACTTCTTCTCTCTTTCCTGTATGAGGTTGGATGCCTTATTATTTAGAAAAACATATTTGGAGATGTCAAACTTGCATAAGTAGACAGTTTCTTGGTAGAACTCTTGCCATCTAATCTTTGCTGAGAGAAAGACTACTGGTGCTAATATGTTTCCTTTCAGTCTCTGTACTCTGTTCATCAATCAAACCTTTTCATTATGTTCGGTGTTTGGGTCTCTTAGAGGACCCCGCTAATTGCAATAGTTGGTCAATTGACTTTTGCATATACTAGTACCACGTTATCTTGTTACTACTTTTACTTTTTTTAGTCTAATGTCCATTAAGAGAGCACTACAGGCATGATGAAAATTTTGAGAAAATGCTTGATACCTTGTGTGTCGGAAGACTTTTGGGTTGGCTGAGAATGACATATGTTTGTCTTGTTCTAGCAGTATTTTTTTGTATTAGTCAGCACCTACAGATTGTGTTGTTATACAGAAGCTAGAGAAAGTGCAAGATGGGATCCAGGCAGATCAGAGAATCTATAATACACTCAGGGAGAAATGTGCATCAGCAGCAGCTATTCAGAGACGTGGTTCTAGTCTGTTGAAAGCTCTTCAGGTAACCATTAGCAGTGGAACAGTAACTAACTAAACTACACTATTCTTCCTCATCTATGTATCTGCACTTAAATGCATTCTTAGAGAAAACCACTCGCTTCACATGTTATATACAAAGAAGCCAAATGTGTTCTGTTTTTATACATATTGAGTCAGATTCCGTAGTCAGTGGTTCTTGTGATAATGCTGTGAAAGGCTATTACTGCCTTTTAGTTTTTATGAGGTCATTGTCTGCAGTGGTAGAAACTACAAATGAGCAATCTTTCTTACAGACAGATCCTTTTATAGCATGGCTTTGCCCTATCTTGGGCCCTCTTCCTGAAGTTGACATTATAAATCGCTTCTTCCTTGTCATTAAGTCACCTCTTTTAAGTGGGACTAAGTAACATTGTGGCTCCAAAGAATATAGTAAAATGGCCTTGGCCTGATGGCAGTCAAGGATCTTTTGATCTGCATATAGGAAATAACTGTTAATGTATCGAAAGAGGGATGCTGATCCTCCATTTTCTAGGGAGTCTATCGAGGAACTAATATTCAGGGTGCAATCAAGTAATATTATCATTTTTTTTATAATCCTCTATCAACTGGGTAATGGCATTGACTAGTTTAAATAACAATCTAATTTCTCTTATTTCTCACTGCTTATTTAGAGAAACCATAGAAGATGTCATTTGTTTGAAAAATTGGGAGCATCTTTACAGAGGGAGCAATGACAAGCAACCCAATGGCAATGAGGAAATTTCATATCTTGTATGAGTTTAACTTTATAAAGTATTATGACCAATTAATACCAAACCATTTTGCACATCTTGTTTATGTTGTGTTCTGTTCTAGTTTCCTAATCCTTAGCTATACATTAGATTAGTCTATAACAATTGCTTCAAGATCTTGCCATAGTTAACACTTGAAGCCTAAAATAAGACATTCAATTTCCAGGAGGAAATCTCAAGAAACCAGAGACTTAAAAGTGAACTTCAGTCCAGAAATGCTGCTACATTATGTGAGGTTGAGGTGATGGGAAGCTTGTGAAGTTGTGGAACTAAGTTGAGGGTGCACCTTTGGTAAAGCTGCTACCACATGCCTGCATACAAAACTAGTCTCTATGCGATGTAGGATCAAGGCTATACGAATCTGGTCGTCCTGAGAATCCTTGAATGCAGGGGCATCATTGATCAAGTCTCCAACTTAGGATATTCAGGTAAAAGGTTGCAGATTATGTGGAGTGACATTTCCTTTAGTAACTCTTGATGTTCCCTCAGGGTCTCAAATTGTTGTTTATGGTTTTCAGAGCCAACACAAAAGTCAATTATCGAAGTCTGATTGATGTAAATCATCTGGATACAACCTTTCTTGCCTTTGGTAATAATAATAATAATATGATTACTTTAGGACATTTTCCTTTCCTTCTCCTATTGTTTATGTTATAATTAGTCCAAGAGGATTAGCTTTGGATCATTACAAGTCATCTGTTCGACCATTGGTCAACATGAATCTTCCGGGTCTTCCCAATAGTCATATCTTTTATTCCAAACCGAACTTAATGATAAGAATATCTTTACGTGGGACCTCTTTCAGTTTATGGGTTTTAGATCTTTGTGGATATGCATTAATCTGATATTATATGATTGAAAAGGGCGCCAGCTAGCTAATAATTGTGATTCTCGTGCCAAGATGGGGTGATTTGTCCTATTCTGGGAAAAAATATATCTTATTGCAAAAGGGTTAGAGAGATTGTTGTTCACTTGTCTTTGTACTAGAATATTTTAAGACTGTAACATGTATTACCCTTTGGCATCGGGACAAAAGGAGCAACACTAGCGACACTTAGCCGGACATCCCATCGTATGCATGTGTTTTCTTCTGTAGACACACTGCGAATAGTGTGAGGGGACTTGTAAGTGCCATGTTGTGCACCCAACAGGACAAAATGAAAAAAAAAGAGAGCTTTTCTTTGCGGTCTTAAGTCACTCCTTTTGGCCGCATGTTCTTTACTTAATTCAGCTCAGATGAACCGCAATCCGTGCCAAGATTGGTTCTTGTATTGCACATCATGGTCCTTGATTGAAGGAGCATAGTGTTTTTGTCCCTCATGCACCAGTCAAGACATTATATCTTCATAATCCACTGTGCTCAACATTAATGGCGGAGGTAGTAGAGACAATGAAATCATCCATATCTGAACATGCCAATCACGGATGAGAGGATTGCACCTTCTCTAGATGCTGCTTTTTGATGCTCTTGAAACTCCTTCTGCAAAGGACAAATTTTGGGTGGGCCACAGAATTAGGCAAAAAGAAATACTTATTGCATTTTCCCCCGTCTCGGGCCGGACACATGGGCAACTGGGAGTCCTTTTGAGAACATGACATTTTCTTAAAGGTTCCTTAGTTGTCAAATAAGTTAAAAACTTTGGAAATCCTCAGGAAAGGACAAAATACCATCACCTTCCCCCCAACCCCCCACACACACACCCATGAAATAAAATAGGATATAGTAAAGTAGAAGATATGTAGGAGGGGGCACGGAGCCATGGACACTTCCAAACTCCCAAGAAAAGGACAAGAAAGAGGGGAGTACAAGGATCTTGGAAAGGTGGGTTAGTAGACAAGAAAAATGCTATGTTGTAAGGAAGGAGAAGAGGTAGTGGTGCTCACTTAACAACGGTTCATCGCATCATTTAATATGCCGATTCATGAATCCATATTAGTATGCTCGTCATAATTCTTGTCCCCAATGGTTTTCCTGAACAGAAACACAGTGATCTTGCCGCAGGGTCGTTTTCATGGTTTCATAAGATATTCTCGATCTTGGTATTACTCGACTCGGGGGGAATCTTTAAATGTTCTCGCGTAGGATATATAGAACACTCGACATGGTAGAGAAATAAAAACAGAACACATGCAATCATGGAGAGAGAGAGAGAGAGAGAGAGAGAGAGAGAGAGAGAGAGAGAGAGAGAGAGAGAGAGACTTTAGATCTCATTTCATTTCTTATTGCACTCAAATAGGAGCGCTTAGTTCATCTCCAAAAGATTAGGTTAATGTTAAGGTACTGCTAGCAGTTAATTTTCTCTGTCACGCTTCATTAGAAAGATAGGTTCAGAGTTTTGGCCCAACTTCCGAAATCTTCCATGGTTCGAATGGTCCGATCATTAGACGTAACATTACAGTAATAGACCCTTCATTCTATTAACACATTACATGGTTCTCTCTTAACTAGAGTGTACCAGAAATTTGTCACTTCACTTTGTACCCTGATAATCAAATGAATTCTTGAACTTGCATGAAATTCAGCCTAGAGATAAGCTTGCCATAGCATGGAATTCCATATAAACTGAGATATTTTCCAATTTTATAAAGATTCTTTTGGACTGATGCTAAAGTTGGTCCATTTTGGAGTTATTCTACTTTCTAATTCAAACTTTCCAGGTGTTCACGGAACCCTTAATCTGATTGCTGGTGTTTGGCTATCAAAGACATGTCAAGCAAATAAGATGTGGTCAGAAAAACAACTATTATCGTCATCATCATATCCCAAAGAAATTTGGACTGCCTTACTTTTCAATGAACTTCATGAAAACCATTGATGCACATATTTATAGTGAGACTCACTTTGATCCGCTAATACGTTAAGTAGAAGAGAGCATAATCCAATCGTTTAGTTTAGACTTCGGAGGGACTGTTTTAAAACATCAGTTTGTAACGAAACCGAATTTGAGTTAATTTGATTATAATCTTTTGACACCAGAAAGTGAATTAAACATCAACTCCGGATTTATCTTTTTCATTAGCTTTTTATGGCTTTGATTAATATAACATCAAATGTTAATCATACACATTGACTTAAATGTTTTTGAATAGCTAAGTAACTACTTGTTAGAAAGATAGATTTTAAATTGTAATTTTGGTTGTTTCACCTTGCATGCGTAATTCATTTGACCGCAAAAGGATTATACCTTGCGTAAGTTGACCCATGATTACCACAAAGTCATATGAAAGGACTTCTAGCCAGAGGAAGGTGAAGACAAGTTTGACTATGACCTCTTGTCTGATTTCACTACTCAGCCAATTGACTTCTGGAGGCTCAGTGGATGCACCGATTTGGCTTTTAGTTACTTGTCATTCTTAATTTTAGTTAATGTAGGTGTTTTTCTTGCATAAGATCAAGAAAAATATGTGTATGATAGGGGTGAGCACTAGATTCGATTCAACCTGAGTAATCAGGCCAAATCGGCATGGAACCACCAGTTCAAGGACTAACCTAGGGAGGATCGGTTAGGTTCTGCAAACCTAGAGCCCGTCTAGGACTGGTTTGGCTCTCGGTCCCAAGGCGGGGACTGCCAGTTCTACTGGGGAATCAACTCAACTAGTCTTATTTTGAATTGAACCAATTCTAAATCAGTTTTGGAGTTTCTTTTAGGGAAAAAAATAGGTATGAGAATTGAATCATGCTTTTTAACATGGGCAGACAAGATAATCAATTGACCAATAAAATTTTCAACTAAAACGGTACAACTTGTACATACATGTATATCATAAAGTTTTGCTTTTTTTTTTTCACTTAAAGTGGGACATTTTCCTGGTAGGAACCGGAAATTCGACTGGGAACCTAACCCTAGAACACGGTTCAATCTGATTGGAACAGACGGACGTCTGTCTGAAAATCTCTATAGTATGGCGATCCCATCTTGTCATCATATGCTGATGCTTGACCACAAAAAATATGTGCTGATTTCAGCGACGGTGGCGAAATTCCCGTCGCTGAACTCGAGACTCTTTTTTCTCATCTTCACATGGGTAAAGAGAGATCCAAGCAGCAGCATAATATCAAAACGTGTCTTAACTGTTCCTTCTTTGTCCTGATCTTTTCCTTTCTAATTTGTAAATATGAGGCGGACGCAGTTCACCGAGGATTACTCCTTCGGATCATGGAGATGAGCAGAGTTCCAGGAAGGTGGCTCAGGACAAAGGATTCACACCTTAATCGCTTCAATTAGGTTACTGTGACTCTGATTTGAAGCTTTGCAGATTAACTTTTATATGTACGTGATCGTGAGTTTTCATTTCGGATTCTCTTAAATGCAGGAACTTGGAACTTTTGTCCTGTCAAAAACGGGTTTTTATCGGGACGCCTGTGCGTCTAAATAGTTATGGAATAATCTTACGTCATAGACCTGACTAGCAACAAAGACCAAACTTTACAAAGAAGACGACGGGAGGGGAAAAAACAAGAACAGAAACAAGAGTTGGTTATATATCATCTAATCCTAATCATAGAGAGTGCCTTGTCGAGATTCTTGGCCTTCATCTGAATGAAATCTTTCACTGTGATGGACCGGAACCGAGCGGCGACCTCTCGGCCTGAGGCCTGCACCAGTCCATGAATCGGGCCAATTTGAAAGTCCGCCGGGGGTCCGTAGAAGTAAGCGACCGATAGCCGGTGCCTATCCTCACTCGGGATTACCCGGTGAACAACGGTGGGGAACATGGCATTAGACATGATGTGGAGCATGTCGCCCACGTTCACCACAAGTGCGCCGTTCATGGGAAACACCGGAACCCAACCTCGGCCTTCCCTGTGGACCTGGAGCCCATGCGCGCTGTCGTTTTGGTGAAGTATTGTCAAGAGCAAGCTGTCGGTATGCGGCGCGAGCCCCACGGCCCGGCCCGGATCGGGACACTGCGGGTACGAGTTCAGCTGCAGCGCAGTGCATGCATTGCTCCGGAGCCGCGGCCAGTCGATCTCGTGCTCGGATATGCGGAGGTACTTCAGGATCATGACGAGCAGTCTCTCCGAGAGCGCCTTCATTTTTTCCTGATAGTCTTCCATTACTTCACTGACGTACGTGACCGCATGAAAAACACGAGAGGACAGGAACATAATTATGCCCAGTATAAGAAAAAGACCAATAACGCGAACGATACTTACACTCGTTTTTGTCAAAATTTACTTACCGACGGGACATGTTCAAGTAGTCATCAGAGTTTCCATCACTTTAAAACCAAATTGTGTAAATATATTTTTGTACCCTATAGCATTATTCATTAATGGAAATCATCTTTTCACTAAAATAAGAAATAAGTATTGAGCATATTATAAGCTTTCGCAATCGGTGGATTATTAGATCTACATAAACGATGAAAACCTATGAAGTCGAGTACTTTCAATAAATATGCAGAGCTCTCCTCTCTTGTAGCTCTTTGATATCGATCTTCACTAGAATCACAAAGTCGAGTACTTTCTGGAGGAGTATCTGCATCTTAAGAAAGAAGAGGGGGCACCGGGGGGGGGAGGAACTGTTCAATCTAGTCATCATGCAAGTGAGAATTTCGGGAAAAATAGGTAGCGAGAGTTATTAAAATGCCTTTGGTACTAGAATGATATTGAACTAGGTTCTGGAAGAGAAGTAGAACACCGTAGTCCTCGCACTCAAAGAATTATTATCTACCTATCGATTTATATGGACTTTCTTAAATTATTACTGAACTCTAGTGAAAGATTTCTCCAGCCAAACCCTAGCTCTACCTAGTCACGCAGAAGTAAACCATCCACCTAATTATCACCCTCTGTACGTGCATGAATTGTCCATGCATGGAGGATGTCACTCACCAAAACTTGCGATACCCATGAGGCCAAACCTCCTTAGCATGCTCCGATGGCGATCCCATCATGGTAAACCCTTCATGCCACATGAACTTGTCGAAGAACGGCGCAATCCGAGCGACGCCGTAGCCCGTAGCTCCACTAGGGGACCTTAGGGCCTTTACCTTGGCTCTCGATGGGAGTGAGAAAAACCTCCAAGTTTGCGACTCAACCTCCCTCAGAAGACTCGAAGGGATTCCGTGCTTAGTCGCCTGGAATATGCCCATAGTTTTGCATGCATGGCCCACCAGTTCGATCGCGTCCGGGCTATCAAGATTGATGGCTGGAAGTGAAGAATGATCGCCATTTGAATTGAGCATTCTTCTCGGAGACTCATCGCCGGATCGAGGCCATGAATGCGATTGCGGCACTTCTTTAACGGAGTCAAAGTCTATGGGGATGATGTGCTGAAGATGGAGAGGTGTTTCTTTGTAAGCTTCAGAGAGGGTAGCCATGAAAGCTGGAAACTGAAAAGGAAATCAGAAGCTAACAAGGGAAGATATAATTGGTGGCGTTCATCAATCAAATGAGGGTATATATATGCGCGCCCGCTAATGGACTAAGTATATAATAATATAAAACATTTGGTTCAAATGTTAATAGGGTTGAAATTGGGCCGGCTGGTGGACAGAAGTGGTGTCCTTACGTGGTTTTGGAAGGACGTTGGGGATCGCTGAATGAGACAAAATAGGGAATAGAAAAATTTGTAGAAATTGTGGCATCTCAATAAGACTCCAAACAGTTATAGTGTTTACATGACAAGGCTGTTTTTTCCTTCTTCCCTTTCTTCTTTCTTTGTGCTCGCCTTTGGACAATAAACACACGCTTTGTCCAGTAGTGGGAAAACGAAAAATGGACCCACTTAAAGGGACTAATTGGATAGAAATATGGTATGGAGTTGCTATCTGGATTATATGTAGTGGAAATGGGGCAGAACGCATCATACTACACAAACTATATGCATTGGAGCATGTGCACTTTTCCTCATAAAATCCAACACGGACTTAATTGCTATAAATTGACTTGTGATTGGAGTTAATTTCGTGACATAAATTTAGGCAATGATTTTTTTTCATATGTAGTTACATAGAGTATGCATAAGATTGTAATTGCTATTAGCCACGTGCAACTAGTTCGTGAGAGTAGTGTTGAGGAGTTTGTGCTAGGAATTCAAGGATGGGATAATTGTCATTTTAAAGGAGCCGTTGAAGGCGGGGTTGGTTCCTTTGCGCAAGTGGATCGGAGTTTATGCCTTTATCCTAATGATAGGCATGGTAGGCTATTTAGTTCTTATACAGAGGTGATCTGCATATATCTCTTTGGAAACACTAAATGCCGAGGTTGAATTGGGTTTCGTACAATCAATTATGAGGATGGCATTCGATATATCATTCTTGAAAACATTCTATCGAGGGATGGCCGGTATGCTAATTTGGCTCATTAAGCGTCACATGGACTTGTCGGCCCGACAAAATGGTGTCAAAGTAGGTTTCCCAAACTGTATTGCTAGATGCTAAGAAGAGATCCACTGTCATGTTTCCAACAAGAAGAAAAACCTTTATTGGTTTGCTAAGATCAGGAGAAGTCTAGTAGGCGAAGGAAAGTCCTGTCGAGAGAGCACAATTGGCTTGAGATGTCACACATTTCAGGGAGAGTACAAGTGATTGGAGTTTCAGGAACAACTCTGATCGGGGGAAGTAACTGATGGAGTGGAGTGGCCTGTTCAGTTGTGCAAACATTTGCGAGTCATGCAAGTTTCAAGGGAGTGGAGGCGATGGTTGTAAATGTAAGGAAGTGACTGAATAGCTTGCAAGGCATTGCTGAAAGTTGAGTCGGGAAGAGTGTCATGGCCCAAATTCTTCCATATCCATGTGAGCTGAAATTGGGGTTTTGCGGAATTGAGGTGAAGTTTGAGGAATGCAGAAAGGCCGATACAGCTGGTTTGTAGGAGGAGCAATGTCCAAAGATGGGATGACTATCGATTTAAAGGATTTCTGAATATGGGGTTGGCTTCTCATTCGTACATCAGCCGTGAGCTAATGTTGCAGTTTTGATGATATCCATGATAGGCCGTAACCAAAGTGCTCTGTATCTTGCACGAAAGACTGAATATGTAAATTATGCGTGGTATGGTCAATTATAAGGATGGGATTTGCCAAATTATCCTTGAGAGCGATCTGTGGAGGGAAGGCCGACATGTTGTTCCTGCTCATCAAGCGCCGCATGGGCTCGTCCTCGACCAAGAAACTTTCAGCCTATGACGCTTGTGAGAAAATGACGATTGGAGATGGATTAAGAGTACTCTCCCGGTTTTATGTGAATGGGACCAGCAGCTTAATCATGTCGCAGAGCCACTATACTAGTACAGCATGTCGACATAACATACAGAGTTGACAACAATTGGAGACCAAGGTTCAACTCACAGTCCACCATCAGCGAAACATGTGAACCTTATTTTGCGCTCCAAGTTGGCTATAAGGAAGGGAAGAGATTACTCCATCACTTCTAGTTTTGATGGTCCCTTCCCAAGTATTGAAGACGATAAAGTAGAGAACAACATTGCAAGCACTGAAAATCTACGAGAAAATCATTTTTATGGCACAGAATATTGAGAATTGCACATTCTGAATGATTTTAGATGTTTCGCATTGGACCAAAGTTATATTGCGACGGTAGTAGTAGGAGTCATTCGAATCTAAGCAACGTAAATCCTAGAGGTTGGCCCCATTTTTGTCGGTATAAAGAGCACGTGGGGAAGCGGCTTTCAACTCTGTCTTTAGAACTTTCACATCAATTTCTTCCTCCATTACTGACCCACCTGAGTTTCCTTATTGTGCTATGTTGAAATCGGGTGAAATATGGGAAAGTGCAAACTGAGGCCAAATGATCCATTCTCCAATGTTGAAGGTACTGAGAGTGCGTTTGGGAGAAGTTTAGCTTCATGACATTATAAGTTCTTTGACTTAAGGTGTTTAAAAAAAAGACCAGATGGGGTTTGAATAATTGGCTCTGGGTGAATCATTGGGGTTGCAAGACCCTGGCCAAGGAGGTGACGAGGTTGTCTGGGCAAACTTTGCCGGCGTCAAGCAACCCTTGGCGAAGCTTGGCGGCAAGACTTCGGCAGGGCTCGTCGAGGTCGTGCGAGCCTAGCCAAGGCTGCAGCCGACGTTGCTTGCTCCAAGGCGATACATGTCTTGCCTAGCCTTGCCAGGACGAAGCTTGCTGGCATTGTGCGACCATTGGCAAGCTAGATCTAGCGCCGCCCCCCCCCCCCCCCCGGGGAGCATCGGCTAGAGGCCGCTTGACCTCAAGATTGCTTGCCGGGGTTGCGCTACCCCAGGCAAGGCGGCGCCGACACCACTTGACCGAAGATGAGGCGGATCTCGTCTAGGCGAAGCTTGTCGGCATCCAGCGACGTCCATTGATGAAAGCTACATTGGCATCCCTCAGATTCCACGGGTGAAACTTATCGGTCACGATCTTTTTTTTTTTTTTTGTCTCTATCCAAGCTTAGGAGCAAGACAGGAACATCAATATATTAGTGAGGTACCGTGAGCTCTGAGCATTTTCAAAGTCCGACGTTGCACCGAAGGTTCTTGTGAATTGTGATCAATGTGACCATACAAGAAAATCTGGGCTTAGGGGCGGCCTCTAGAGGTCCTGAAGCTACTAGTAAATGTCGTGCCAAAGGAGTACACAAAGATTGACTCTTTGGAAGGCACGAGGAGAGGAAAAGCCGGACTTTTGGGACACGTTGGCTTTCGTTGGAAATTCAGAGATGTCCTGGCTGAAGGCCATACGTCAAGTCGTCATAAGTCATTAGAAATCGCCGATTTCGTGGAAGATTTTGCTTTTCTCTCCGCAGCCCATTTTTCCTTTCGCGATACATACCAAGACTCAATGATTGTGAATAGCTCATTCATTCTATGGAGGCTCGGGGATCGCCGTCAAATCGTTGGGAGTTTCGTCTTCCTAGATTACTCAAGTGGCCTCCCGATAATGATGATCCTCGATCGTATGACGTAAAAAGCCCAAAAGTCCACGCTGTATAAAACGAATGCCGACATTGAATCTTAATGAAGATCTTTGTGGCTGTAGCTTTTGGACCCAAGTTGTAGAACTTGAGGCCACAAGGTTTTAAAGCGTAGACCGATCCCCACGCTTCCTCCCTGTACAAGATGTTCATCTCCACATGGGTCACGAGGAACGATCAGTTCCTTCCCACATTTAAAATTTGGGCCACGACAGGCCAAATTGCAAGTCCTACTTGGAAGGACCTTCCAAATCCTTCTGGTAACATCATCAACTCGACCAAGTAGTGTCATCGGTGATCCATTTTACTGATAGAGCTAGAAGTAGCTAGGTCGGATATACGGAATAGACAAGACTGGGAGCTCTAGAGAAAATGAATTTTTGAAATTTCTGGGATGTTCGATTGCACCAAGTGGATGATGACAGTTCGTGGGCTCAATTTTGGTAGATCGTGATGGGTTTAGTGATAGGCCACCCAAAATGGACCGAACCCAGAACTTGGCCCGCATTCTATCTGCATTCCTAAAAGGGCGGTTACAAGTTACTCAATGTGTAGTGAGTGATAATAACATAAGAAAAGAGAACGCTTACCTTGGGAGGCTACGTTCTTCCTTTTCGTTTTAAGCGCAAAAACCTACAGTAGCAGGAGAACATGTGTGTACGCGTTGCAGATTTGACGTTTTCTCCAAGGATTGGAATTCTCTCTCTCACGTAAGGAAGACATCTAATTTGTGGAATACAGGTAAGGTTCATGATTTCAATGATTTTCATGTGGTCGTGCTTAGGATTGATGATACAAGAATACTTGGTTTAGGGCTATTTTGACTTTGCTTGCGTTGTGATTGCTTCATATCCGTTTGAAACTTTAGGATTATGTGATCCAACAGATCGAATCGAATGGGCTTCGGGATATGACACTTCAAGATATCAACTCCTATATGCGAGTGAAGTGACCTTCGACCTTGTTAGAGGAGTCGGTAACAAAGTGGCGAAAGACATCAAGGAAATATTTATTATTCATGTTGCTTTGTCGATCGAGCTACCATAGTCTAACACCCTACTCTGACGAGGGCAGGGAACCGTTGTCGGGGCAAGAGGGTATGAACAAAGAGCGGTCCCTAACAAGCTTTTGAAATGGCGAAGGCTACATGAATGAATTAGATTTCATACCGAACTTTGAGAGAGCATTCCTAAAATATATAGGAGGAACTTAATATTTAGCATTTGAACTCCAATGTTAAGTGTGCTCAAGTGAGGGCAGCTAGGCAACATTATGGAAAAGTGCATTCTTGTATGCTAAACGACAAACAAACAAGTATATAATTAAACAAAGAAGAATCCAGATAAATTCGTAACCTCACATAGTCTCACCAACTCCACGAATAACTCTTCCTCTCTCACTTCTGGTGACTTGACTTTAGTATCGGAAGGTGTTTCCAAGGAATCGTTGAAAATTCCTCGAAGGGTTAGGAAGCCCTGGAGGATCGAAGTTTTCATTTCCAATGTCATCGAGTGGAAAGTGCGGAATTCACATCGAACACCAATGAAAGATGGAGGCAAACACGTTACAACCTCGTGGTTAAACAAGTTCATAGCTAACCCTAACGTTGAAACTAGCCTAGGCAACACTTTTTCTCACTCGCTTTCAAGGCAGGTGGTGGCAAAAACTAGCTGTGGGTGGCAGATTCCGGTGTCGGCAAAAGCCCAACTAATGCAAAAAGCCTCGAGGAAAAGGTGGGGACGCTCTTCAGTCCCACATCAGGTTTGACTTTAAAGGCAATTTGACCTTCGACGCCCCCCAATGAGCTCTAGGATCATAGACCTAATCAAGAGCTACTCCTTGATTATTACGAGGTGAGAGATGGATCTACAACCCTTCTTCTTCTTCTTCTTCTTCTTCTTCCTCTTCTTTTCCTTTTACTTTGGTGAAGATTCGAGTTTCGGAAGTTTAATTTCAATGTCTTTCTTGAGGAGAGAGTTAGTCAACGCCACTTCTGCCACACATCTTCTGCTCTTTCATCATACTACTTAACCCCACCCGGCGACAGCGAGGGATGACAAGTTTGAGAAGAGAAGATGAGTGGTTTCTCGAACGTGGTCGGCACCGAAGAACTGAGTTGGGTATTTGTACGGATGAGAATCGGGCCCAGGGATGCATCCAAGTTGGGCTTCTGTTGCTCTGTTCAAGATGATGATTGGGCCGATTGGAGGTGGCTTGAAGCCCAACAAATGCGAAGGTGGTTTTGCGAGAAGAACGATGACTTGGGAGAAAATGTTTTGGGAGTTTGACAACGAATTCGGTCTCGAGGCTCTGTATGTTTCGCGAAAGGGATGGAATTTTCGGAAAATATTTTCGACAGAGTCGTTTTTCAGAGAAAATGACGACATTTTCATATGTTTGGCTGAAGCTCGAAGAATGTATTGAAAAATATTTTCTGTCGTTTGGAATGAAAGTTGATTTTTCAGAGAAAAGTGCTAATAAATTTCGAAGTTTTAATTATTATTTTTTCTTTTTCTTTTTCCTTCTTCCTCAATCGGCAAGACTCGAAGCCTTGTCAGGTCTAATGAGCTTAAGCCTCGCTAGCCTCAAATGAGGTCGAGCCTCGCCAAATCTGGCGAGCCCATCCCTCACTTGTGCCCGATTGCTGGCCATCCCCATGGTCAACAACTAGCCAAGGAAGAAAGACAAAGGAAAAGATTAAAAAAATGAAAAAAAATATATAGATTTCATTTTTTTAAGTTAATTTAACGAGGACTTGATTTTCGAGCTCTAATGACCCGCACAGGCCTATGCCGACTTAAGCCAAAGTGCCGGTGACTTGAGCTTGAGTGTCAAGACCCAAGCACTGCCTTTTTATGGACATGGCCTTGTGCAACATAGCATTGGGCACCAGCAGCGAGGCTTCGGGCCTAGGCGCCTAGCGATGATGGAACTGAGTGTGGCCACTTGGGCGTTGGCTTGGCCTTGATGGTCTTGGGTCCCAGCACTAGAGAATAAAGGAAATGTTTTTAGATTTTTCTCAAAAAGGAAATCATTTTCCTAAATTTAAGCTTTATTTGATGGAAAAAAGGCTTTCCATTAACTCATTTTCCTTAGTAAAGCAAACATCAAAAGATGAGAAAATTATTTTCCGTGAAACAAACAAAAGCTAAGTACTTACTGCTTTTCATTTCTTAGGTATACCCTCTTAGGTGGGCATGTATGTCAGCTTTCGCATATCTCAACCGATCCATCGAAGGGTCGGTTGAGTTTCACATGGCGCGTGCGCAACCCTATAGTTCGTCGGCTGCTTATTCCTATTCAAAGCCTTGCGACAAGGAAGTCATATTCAAATTGGAGGAATCCGTGAATTTACCAATGCGGTTGCTCTCGCGTATGAATTTTTTGACATCGCGAATTAAAACACAACGGTTCAAGCTTCATTAAGGATGAAGAGAGAAACTAAAAGCTTAAACTGATTGGGTCCGACAGTCTTTGTGATCTTATAATTGCAATCTTGGTTAGGAGAGGACATGACTCTTTGGGACAAAATTGCCCCTTCGCAACTGCCGGAAGTTGGCACGCGCCCGTCACACGTTCGTCGGATGGGCGGATTTTAGCAAAGTGATGAATTGGTGGGGAACAATTGAAACACGGTGTTCCAGTTCGGGGGTCATTTTGAAAATCGAAATACCATTCTGGGGGGACTTTGAGAAAAAGGCGCCTACTTGGGGGGGTTCTTTTTGAAAATCTCTCTCTCTCTCTCTCTCTCTCTCTCTCTCTCTCTATGTGCTGTCTCCAGGTGCTTCGGTTCAGACTTCAGAGTCCCTCGCGGCCGAGCCTCAGCCACGAACGAGTGGAAGCAACGTGAACCAGAAATCTTCCGCGTACAAAAATTTCACTAGGAATGAAGCGGGCAGAAGGGAGGAAGGAGCGGCAACAATGGCTTCCCTGAGCTTCGCCGCCGCTGTATGCCTCCGGCAATCGGACGTGGCCTCTAACTTCGGAAACCACCAGAAGCGTTCGAAGCTCGTCCGGGGGAAGAGACTCGCTCTGTCCTTGAATGCGGCGAGCTCGACAGAACCTTCGTCGGCGGCACCAGAAAAGCCGGAGATCGAGCTCGAGTTCATCGGTGTAATAATTTCTACCCCCGCCGATTATCATGTGTCTTGCGAATTCTGGAGTTTTTAAATGGAACTCTCGCGTATGGTTGTTTTATGGAGAAGGCTGACCTCGTGCGTGCAGAAATTTATATTGCTGATGATGAAACGGTTTTGATGGCAGCCGAAGCCAGCGGCTGACGGTTCGTATCCGGTGGATAAGGCTAAAGCAGTGAGCGGAGAGAAGCTACTGAGGAACATCATGAACGACAACAAGATCGAGCTCTATGCCACGTATGTAAGTTCGTTCTTCGTGCAAATCTCTCGGTGATTGGTGAGCTTTGGATATAGATTAAGGTTCGGTGTGATCTTCATCAATTCGATAGCGTGATTGGTTTCTCAATGTATTCTGAAATTTGAGTACTTTTTTCTGGTGAAGCGTGGTGGTGAGTATTGGCATGCATTGGAAGTGTTTGATGATATTCCCTTCTCTGCAGGGGAAAGCGATGAATTGTGGAGGCGGTGGAAGCTGTGGAACATGCATTGTGGAGGTATGTATGTATGGCGCGGCATTATGCTGTGTAGCATTAGGACGCCGCAGTATCGTCATTGAAGTGATAGAGAAGCTCATCTCTGGAAGAGCACAGATGTTAAAGTTTTCTCGAGATGGAAGAATTAAATTTCAACGTAGTGTTTGAGCTCAGAATTCTTGAAAAAGCTTCGAATAAACCCATGTTTAAAGCACCTTAATGAGATGAAACAATGAAAGATGAAGGGTTCTTGAGGTCCTAGTATGATTTAGATGTGCATTCTTAGAGCATGAACTTCTAGGGGATGGAGATTTTAAGAGTGCTTTCTTCATGTTCATGGTTCTCTTTCTATTGCTGAGGCTTGCAGTCATATGTATAGCTTAGAGACTAACATGAGCTGCCTAAGTATTCTACAATTTGAAGATTGTGTCTATTTTTGTCCTGTTGGGCAGATTATTGACGGGAAGGATCTTCTGAATGAGAGAACCGACACTGAACTTCGATATTTGAAGAAAGTAAGCTCTCTCTCTCTCTCTCCTGCTGTTTGTCGGACAAATACAGGTTATAAACTTTATCATGAAGTTGTTCTAACAATGGCTCCAACTACCAGAAACCTGAATCCTGGAGACTTGCTTGTCAAACTATTGTGGGGAATAAGGAAAACTTTGGAAAGGTAAAGCACATGGACCTGTACTGTCCCTTCATTGTTAGAAAACATTTTTGCAACCTAATTGAAATCTGGAAGTAAGCTGTGGTTGTCACAAATTAGGATATATTTTTATGAAGCAAAACTGTTTCTCGAAAATTATTTTCCAATTTCCAGATATTTGGATGGCAGAAAACTAATTGATTTGTGAAACAAACACAAATTGAGAATTACCTGTTCTTGGGACATACAGTTATAACTAACATCTCTGCTCATGTGTTTCGATTGCAGGTTGTGGTACAAAGATTGCCTCAGTGGAAGAAGTGATGCAGAACCAGACCTTGGAAAAGGAGATGTGTCCTGATAGATGGTAGATGTTCCATTGTTCTTGTATTCCCATGATTTTTCATGTCAATAGCAACCTTGATTGTGCACGCATGGGTTTGCATAACTGGAGTGAACTCATTAGTTTTGTATAGAGTTAGATGCACGGATAGACCGGCGATTAATGGTTACGATAAGAAGCATGTAGATGATCTTTGCAATGAATTCTTAACGATTGACATGGCATCAAAGGGAACTCCGACTAGCTTTTGGATAGGATACCCTGTCCATAAGCCTCACCTCTGGTATGAAACTTGGCTGTCTACATGAAACTGGTTTCCTTAACTCTTTACTCTTGGGACTTCTCATCTCGGTTCTAAATCTGTCCCAACCGGCAAACACAGCCTCTGCTGCCAAACCTAGCCACCCTAACGTAGTTAAAATCGTCAGCATCTGCCACCGCAACTGCTGCTGAATCAGCCTTGGTCTCGGCCTCCTCATTGCTCACCGCCGCTTGCATTGGCTGGCATCAATTCCAACCCACCCTTCCTCTGTCTCTCTCCTTGTTATTCGCGACACAACTGCTCTACCATACTCCGCAGCTCGAAGCCATGACACCACAGATCAACGGTGAAGCTTGGATCTCAGGGATCAATGCCTCCATTTGGAGAAGGCGGAGCTTGACGCTGTTTGTATATTAATACTAGCGTAGAGGTAGAACTAAATAAACAAAGGGAGACCCAAAACAAATGAACTAGATTTTCAAGTGAGGCTTTGGGTGGACTCAGTAGCCGGAAGTGGCGGGTAAGCGTCCGATGATGACAACAATGGGTCGTCGAGGACAGTAATATGGTCTTTTTGTCAATACTATTTTGAAAACGTAGATGACAATAATGCGGTGGCCGAAACCGGACTGTTACGTTTTAGGACTGCCCGGAAGCGACCGGTCCGGGGGTTTTCGGGTGGGCTGTTTTGACTGCTCACCCCTACTGCTTCCTAGCGAGGCGTGGATCTTCTATTAGTGACACGATGTTGCTTGTAGGTGAAAGCTGGAGGTGATTGAAGAAGATGGTTCTACCAGAGGAGGAGAAGACGTCGATGAACTGGAGACATTGGAGGATCTGGAGACCGAACAAGCAAACTGGCTGCTCAATTTCTTCAAAGAGAAGATGTATCTGCCAAGTGCAGTTGAGGCAATGGGCCTGGAAAATTATAGACAAGAAGTCTTAAATTTAGTTTAATATTGTCAATTCGGTTGTAAACCCTTTTAATTTTGCTAATAAAATCTTAAACCTCTTCACTTTTTACCAATTTAGTTAAGTCGATCAATTTTGTCCAGAGAATCTCGATATGGCATGATTAGTGTTGACGTGGTATAATATTCCTTTTCTTTTCTTTATTTTTCTTTTTTTCTTAATCAGAGGTCGACATATGTCACCATATCATCTTCTAAATTTGGACACGAAGCTCATGTTACATCTTAATAATATATGTACGTCATGAATATCATTGTTAATTTATAGAAACTGCAATGTGAATTACAATGAATTACAATGATAACGCGATTCAAAATACCGTAAAAATCATCACATACGAAAATTTCTTTACATTCATTGGCCTTTTTGGGGAGGTGTACGCTTTTCCAAAAAAAGAACAAAATTAAAATACACGAGCGCGTATGCAAAGAGTTTGACCAAGGGAGCCAAAGTACAGAATGGACAAACCACCAAAAAAAAAAAAAGACAAAAAGAGAAGAAAAAAAAAGAAAATTAAAGAATTGATGACCAATTAGAAATTTGGAAGTTTGAACTGTGCCTCTATCCCGCTCTCTCTCACGCTCCCTTGGGCTCCGCTTATATCAACGCACAGTCACTCCCTCTCCTTCCACCTCCCCATTCTCTCTCTCCTCCTGACGAGCTCTCTCTCTCTCTCTCTCTACACCCCTCGCCGGACCTCCTCTGAGGGGTCACGGAGCTCCATTGCAACAGGGTAAGCTCTTTTTCTCTCTCTCTCTCTCTCGGGCGAGACTTGGTCGTGCATGTGATGACTACAATCTGTTCCGGCATCGGAAAAATGCCTGGTTTCGGATGTTCAATGGACAGCTGTACGCAGATTCTAGGGAATCCCATGATCTTGTTTGGAGATTCAGCTCGTGGATCTGCGTTCGGAATGTCTTGGACTGCCTGCCTATTTTTTTTTCTTTTTATTCCTTTTCTTTGGGGTGGCAACTGGAATTTGGGGAGTTCGAGCTCATTCTGGAGATCACATCTGGTTTTTTTGCAAGCCTTCTGTTTTGACAGTGAGATTGCGTGGAGTTTGTAGCTCAATATTAGCTCTGCTTTCGATTGCGGTTGTATTAGATCCAAATTTTGAATTTCAATTGCCTTTGCTTCTTATGCGAATGGTCACTTAGGCATGTGTCGGGATCCTTTACAGTACTTGTGAGCTGTAAAGCTGATTTGGGTTGCAATGTCATACACCAAGTAAACCACAAATTTCAAATTTTCTCCCTTTTCCCCTCCCAGATTTTGGGCGTTTGAGACTTTGACGAATAGGAAATTATTTCAATGCCAAGTCCAGGAATAGTATTGAGTTTTTCGGGTTGCTCATGTTGATTCATCATAGCTGCCCTTTTATTCTTAAGTTCTTATGTTGAGGGTAAAAATTTGTCCCTTCAGTTTTCTGTTCATGAGCAAAATCGGATTCTTTTTTGAGTGCGAGATGTTAAAAGGAAAATGATCAGTTAGGGTGACTTCCCCTAAGCCTCAGTGCTGATTTCCCTGCAAGAAATATGCCATTTATTCTCGTTCCCAAATTTTTAAGCAGAGTAGTTTGAGGGCAATCCTTGTGCAGATACAAGGATGCTCAAGCTTCATTTTGACCTGGAAGTCAGGTTCAGGTTAGGGCACATCTTTGGTGCAGGGCAGGGTAAAATGATTAATCCTTCCAAACACCATAAGGCTGATAGCCTTGTGCAAAAGGAAGCCTCTGTGATGATTAAAATTTCCAGACTGAACATACATAAATCTTCCTTATTCTTGTGTCAGGCAACTTGGTCTTTACACTTGGCTTTGCAAATTTCATACGGAGCATCTGCAGAATGCTCATTCCTTGTTGCTCGTGATTCAAGGTAATATACTCAACATGTCACTTTTTTCCCATAAATGAACTCTTCTAGTTGAATATCTCAGAGAGTAGGTGAGTTTAGTAAATATCGTTCTGAATGTGACAATCTGGGTAGGTGTCACTACCTAGCCCAAACCCAAATTGAATAGGAGAGAGAAACATTGAAGTGGCCTTCAGCTGCTGCTTTGTTTTTGTTGTGTATGATCAGCTTTACTGAACCTACTCTCAAGCAAATTGGAGATTCAGCCCTGTTTTTATTGTGCTTCAGCTGTAAAGGCAGTGGCAGCTGTTAATCCATTGGTTCTACCTTAAAAATTGTGGATTAGAAACTTATAACTGCCATAGGGTATTGTATTCATACATTTTCAGAATTTAAAAATAACCAGGTGAGGTGTTCTCACTTATTCAGTTCTTCTGAGACAGATCTTTTAGAGTACTTACAAGTGAAAACATTAATGTGCGGAAGGCTGAAGACAAAGACAAAACTCCTAAATGTGCATTCAACTGCCTTTGGGTTTAAACCTGTGATCCTGAGTAGGGACTGACATGATATGGCCCATAACCTTTGGGTTTTTATAGGCTTGTTGCCTAAAGGAGAGGAACTAGTTTTGATGGCATGAGAGGCTACTCTCTTCATTGAAAATGAAATTACATTATGCCTATGGTTTCCCTTGCTTGTGTAAATGCCTGTAACTTCACCTGCTGCGATTCATCTTTTAGCTCTGGTCATCTAATGTTAAACTTCATTTCCAGGATAGTGGGTGCAATGGGGAGCCATTTAATTTGATAAGACGTGCTTCCCTCTGGGAGGAATGCAAATATGAACAAAGAAAATGCAGTTGGAACAAAAAATGAAGCACCCACTACCCGAATTACCCGATCAAGGGCTAAAGCTTTGGGCATGTCAACAGAGATATTCCCATCCTCAAGGCCCTCTTTTAAACAGGAACAAAAGCCTATGGTCCGTGCAAATGCCAAGAGATCAGCATCAGACAAAAACAAAGGAACTATGGTTGGAAATGCTGGCAAGCAGCACAAAAAAAGGGCAGTACTCAAAGATGTCACCAACATCTTTTGTGAGAATTCGTACCTTAACTGTGTCAATGCCACCAAAGCTCAGGTTAGTGCAAGGCATTCTTTTCAATAGACTCTGTTCTTCATATGGGGAGGCTGTATTTGTCATGAGGTGGTGGCTGGTTTTGGGTTCATATTCCCAGCAAATCAGAGAAGTGGAGCATTTTACAAGATGCTTTCTCCATTCTTCATTTAGCTGTCTGCTTTGAGTTAATTGCAGGGCTCATTTTATGTCCGGCATTTACAGTTTCATCTAGCTTTTTGTTTTTCTTCCTGTCTGTTGATCCTTGTTACTCATGGGCAGACCAGAAAGCAGGGTAGAAAGCGGTTTCTGAGGAAGGACAAAGATGTGCATCAAAGTGGAGCTGCCCAAACAATTCAGGAGGACGGCAGAGAGGAATTTGTAGAAGCGCTGTCCAAAATAAAAGTGGCAGATTCTATAGAAATCACTAACCCAGACAAATGGGCAAAACGAGAAAATTCAGAGCATAGTATTCCTGTGAGGGATGCGGTAGCAGAGTCTTCAAGAAAAGCACGAGATAAATGTATTGGAACTTCTGAAGAAGGTTATTTCTTTTTCTCAAGAAAGCTATAAGAATTATGTATTCAATGACAAGATATTTCCTGATACCAATAATGAAGTATATCTTATCTAGTCTAATTGAATTTGCTGGATGTGCAGAATATTTATATGGTGAGAAGTCCGCAGCCCTAGTTTATCCAAGTATTGTAGATATAGATTCAAAACTCAATGATCCTCAAGCTTGCACCCCATATGCACTTGATATATACAACTATAAACGCATAACAGAGGTTCGTATGAATATTTTTCAGTCGTTTGAGCTGGCTATTACTGAACTGATGCTAATTGTGTAGTTTATGCCAATATAAGACCTAGAGTGAAGTTAGGTGAACTGATGCTGATTATATGGTTGTACCCAAATTGCCACTGACTCCCTCTATCCATCTTAAAAGTAATCTCCAATACTCAAGCCATGCTGCCTCATGCTTAGAGCAAAGTTAGTATAAGTGAGTTATTGAAATGAAATATACAAAATTTTAAAGGGGAGGAGCAAATCAAGGGAAGCATGTTTCACTTTCATTGCCACATCTGATGTTTGAACAGAGTTTTATATTTGGGACAAACAAATTATAAATTGCAGCAGTATATATCCATCAGCAGTCCATTGATGGCTGTATCATCTGCACCTTTTGCAGCTTGAACGAAGACCTTCAACTATATATATGGAAACCTTGCAGAAAGAAGTCTCTCCAAAAATGCGTGGAATTCTAATTGACTGGCTTGTTGAGGTTTGTGTAGTTAGCAATGAGAATACCTGTCGTAGATCATCATTGTACTATTTGGTTTGGTCTATGCTCTTTTTGATTTGTTATCTCTGACCGAGTTTGCCAACTCTACCATTCTTTTGTTTTCCAGGTTTCTGAAGAATATAAACTAGTTCCTGATACTCTTTACCTCACCGTGAATCTAATAGACCGATTTCTCTCCCAAAACTTTATTGAGAAGCAAAGGCTCCAATTGCTTGGTGTTACTTGCATGCTAATTGCATCGTAAGTTCTACATTTGGCTGTGGCCGCTGTGAAATGTGAACTTTGGGTTTCCATAATAACTGACATGAAATAACTTTAATCTTCCTATGCTCTTGGGCATCTTGTAGGAAGTATGAGGAAATCTGTCCACCACGAGTGGAAGAGTTTTGCTTTATCACGGACAGTACCTATACAAGACTAGAGGTAAGGAGCTCTTTTTGCCACTTCATTCTTATGTATCTCTGTCCTCAGCACTCCCATCACCTCCATGGTCCCTATCACTATTCAATCATCCGACTTGTACCTAATAGCACAATTGTCCGGACTATAGTAATACTCTTCATTCCAAAATGATGAAAGCATTAGTATTCTGAGTATTGATGTAGACCGAGTGCTAATAAAAAATCTTTTGATTTTTTAATATGTAATATAATAAAGGGAGAATACTACCAAAAACTCTAAACTATACCTTTTGTGACACATTTACCCTAATCTATTTTTTGTGATTCTAAAAATTCTGAACTTGTATATTTGAGACACATTTACCTCTTTTTTTTTTTTTTTTGGAAATCCCACTTTGTTTGGTGAGCTGAGGCCGCTGAGGACCACCGGAGCTTGCCGGCCACTGGTCGAGGGCTGTGAAGCCCTTGCCGACAGTAGGCCATGGCTCACAAGCATAGGTTCAGAGTTTTTGGTGTCAAAAAAAAAAAGTTCAGGATAAACGTGTCATAGAGGGTATAGTTTGGGGTTCTTTGTGGTATTTTCCTTATAATATATGTGTCAAGATGAGCCTGTGTCATTTCAACACAAACCTGTGGTTTTAACTTAGTTGAGCATGAAAATGGGACAGTAACAAGTAATGTCATCTAAATATGCCTGTAAAAGTGTTCTGCTTGATTTAGTCACCTCCATTGAGGATGTGCAACTCAAGAGTTGAAGCAGAATAAATATGGCTCTTTCAGTGCTTGTTCTGGAAGTTAGATAACTCAAGCACTCAAAATGATTCAATAACTTGAAACCTCTCTTTCTCTCTTGCTAAACCCTACAATAGTATTGTACAAAGAGTAGCTTCAAGGATAATCCAAAACAAATTCCATCTTCAAGTTTTATAGATTATCATCAACAAGAAAATCACAACTGTACAGGAGGATATTTGCCTGAGAACTGATTCAGAACTCCTTGTTTCTTGTAATTAATGCTTTAAAATATTTGACAGAAATTATATGGCAGGTATTGAAAATGGAGAGTCAAGTTCTAAATCTTCTGCATTTTCAGTTGTCTGGTCCCACCGTAAAAACATTTCTAAGGTAGTACTCTCAGGTAACGGTAGATTGGTAGCTCACATATTGTCTACATTATTTGATGAGATGAGCTTTATGCTCCCCTCCCTTTTTTCTCCAGGAGATTTGTTCAAGCTGCCCAAGTATCAATCGAGGTATTTGTTCCTGGATTGAGTTTTATAGGTAGTCAATGTGGCAAATCTAAATCTCATTCGACTTTGCAGGTCCCTTCTGTTGAACTAGAATATTTGGCAAATTATTTGGCGGAGTTAACTCTTGTTGAGTACAGTTTCTTAAAGTTTCTGCCTTCCCTTACTGCTGCGTCTGCTGTACTTCTTGCCAGATGGACACTCAATCATTCTGACAACCCTTGGGTATGCAATTTCTTGACTGTCCATGCGTCTCTTTCTCCAACAAACGTGAGTTTGCCATGAAGTGTGGAATTGTGTATTTTTTGCAGAATCTAACTCTAGAACACTATACCAATTACAAGGCATCAGAGTTAAAAACTGCAGTTCTTGCGTTGGAAGATTTGCAGCTCAACAATGGCGGTTCCACCCTGAATGCTATACGTGAAAAGTATAGACAACAGAAGGTAATTACTCATTACTAACTAATCCACGGCAAGGCCAATCATGAGAAGTACCCTTCGGACTGGGATAATATAGAAAACACTTTCTAGCTGAACTATCAGAGGCCATGCTTCTTACATAGAACTAGATGTTTTCCATGGACACTTGATCAACTGAATCTCCTTAACATGGCAGTTCAAAGGCGTGGCGACTTTAACTCCCTCTGAACCTGCGCTTTCACTCTTCCAAAAATTTAACTACAGCTGATCTTCCTGAAGGGCTAACTTGAGAATAATCAGATGGAGTGACTTCCCACATCGCGGCGCTTCAAGGGTGAATTTGGGCTCCACTAATTTACAATTTTTTGTCAGCTCAGGTTTTGTTGTCCATATTTGTGTTCTCATTGTCGTAGCATTTATTTATGGTCTGGTGCTTCCAGACCGGCCCCTTTATGGTGAGGAACTCGTGGATCATGAACCATAGGAGGCAGCGAATCGTATGCCTCCTGGTGAAATAAGCCTGGGAATTTTCCTAGCCTTTAGGAACTCTTACAGTAACCTTATTTCTTTTGCTTGCTAGAGTGTCAAGCTTTTAGATGTACCATTTAGCAGCACATCTCCAAGGAAGGATTTGGAGATCATTCTCTTGTACTCCGATGAATTTTAGCAGAATGATACTGGAATTAATTGTTACCCTTCTGGTATCTCATCCTACGCATTGTTCAAAATTGAACTGTCCATAACATGAATCAACACAATCTCATAGCTCATCTTGATCAATTCTTATTGAGCACATTTGTTATACGCGGACATGCTCTGCAACTGTAGCTCGGCTGTGGCATTTAGTGAATACAGGTTCAAGAACTTGAATCTGACTCTAGCATTTGCTATTCAACAGTTCATTTAGAGCATGTGTTTGATTTCATAGGGTAGGTGTAATTCGACACGTGTTCCATCCAGTTCCCACATTAATAAAAAATCTCACTTTGCTCTTTTTTCTATCAAAACACAAAAATTGAAAACGACAGTCGAATTTGTCTTTGTTAGGGAGGAGATGATTGATTTCTGTCAATTTCAAATTCAACAAATTTAACATGTGGACATATATATATATATGTATGTATGTATGTATTTTATAACTAGATGATTGATAGAGAAGGTTTTCAACATTTTCGATTTACTAATTGGACATATAGAATGCACTCCATTTATTAATTTTTATTAATATCATGCCACAATCAACATACTTAATATATAGCTCTGGATGAATAAATTGTGGAAAAACTAAATTTATCTTGACCCAACATCAAACCCTCTTCAATAAATTGGTAAACTCAAGTGATTTGTGAAATCTCCCCTTATAAAGTTGTATCTAGTCTTGGCCCCCAACAATCATCTTTCTTTTCGTTTATTAGATAAAGTTATTCACCAAATGAGTTTCTCAAACTTGGAAGAAAATAATAATAAAAAAAAGAATGGAAGTATTATGAAAACATAATTGAATTCTAAAATTTTCAAAAATATAATTTAGTTCACAATTTTATCAAATTGAGTTTTCTCATTTGGTTGTATTTTTTTTTTAATATTCGATTGTACTTCATAATAAATTTTTGAATTTAAATTTACTGTTTGAAATTCAGTTATATTTTCGGTAACAACGTTCAGAATTTTCTTGCGCTTGTGCCAAAGGAAAAAGAGAAAGAAATCGCAGCCACACTCACATTCACCTGCCTGCCTATTCTCATTCTCCGGCTGCGCCGCCAACACAGAGGATTAAAACTCGCGCGGCGCCGCCGCTCGCCCCCCATTCCCCACAACAACCGTCTAGGGTTTCTCCTTCGCTTCGAACTCACTTCCCATGGCGACTCCCTTGCAATCTCGCGCCTTCAACCCTTCCTTCGCCAACCTCAAGTCTCTCCACAAATCTCGGCAGTTCCTTCGCCATCCGCATGGCTTCAAGCTCGCTCCGTCATTACCCAGTGGGAGCCGCTCCAAGCTGTCGGCGAAAGTTGGCTTCGCTCCGCTGACGGATGCGACCGCTTCGGCTCCGCGCGCCGCCGCCAAGGTCGCCGGCGAGTCCGCGACGTCCTTCCACGGCCTCTGCTACGTTGTCGGAGACAACATCGACACCGACCAGATCATCCCCGCCGAGTACCTCACCTTGGTCCCTTCGAACCCCGCCGAGTACGAGAAGCTCGGCTCGTACGCGCTGATAGGCCTCCCATCGAGCTACGAGACTCGGTTCATCGAGCCCAACGAGACGAAGACCAAGTACTCGATTGTCATTGGGGGAGCGAACTTCGGGTGTGGTTCCTCGCGCGAGCACGCGCCGGTGGCGCTCGGAGCGGCGGGAGTCGCAGCGGTGGTGGCGGAATCGTACGCGCGGATATTCTTTAGGAACTCCGTGGCGACTGGAGAGGTTTATCCGCTGGAGACTGATGTGAGGATTTGCGAGGAGTGCAGGACGGGCGATACCGTCACGATTGAACTGGCGGAGAGCAAGCTGATTAACCACACTACCGGGAAGGAGTATGAGCTGAAGCCGATTGGCGATGCAGGGCCGGTGATTGAGGCTGGTGGGATTTTCGCGTACGCGAGGAAGACGGGGATGATCCCGTCCCAAGCAGCTTGAGTAAGACTCCTATATTCAAATTACTCGCGTTTCCGATGCCTGTCCAGATTGAATGTGAACTCCTTGTGTCGTGAATTTACAGGCTTAGGTCTCTAGGGACGGTGTAATCTCCCTCCCGGTGAAGTGGTGTTTATGTTCTTGTAATTAGAACAGTATGCGCGAGGTGCATGATAGTGTCCTTACCCAGGGATTGCTGCATTCACAGGAGTATAATCAAACCCAGAGAGTTAAATTGCAAAGCTCTTGACTCCCAAGAAATCTTAAAAGGCCTGAATATATGATCGAAGACGAAAGACACCATAACTGCAAGTAAATAAATGGTTTTATGGGAGATGGAAACAATACTGCTTGGAATGGGTTTATAGGTTTACACTTGCGAGGTTCTCTTCAGTCTTGAAGCAAGTTACCAATTAGTGAAGATGAAGAGCCAAGTTTGCTTCTCTGTACAGAAGTATGATTTATACTGCAATAGATGACATCAACTATGAACGAAGATGCTGTTTACGTGGTAACAACATTGTAACAAATGATTAAGCTAACTTACCCCCAAAAAAAATTGATTAAGCTAAATATATTGGTTGAATCACGTCAGTTAATTCACTGGTAAGAGTGGATCTACTTGCGACTAGGGGATGCTTGTCTCTGCTTTTTTATCTTTCTGGGGTTGAATGTGATCGCGCGGTTCAATTAGAGGATCACTAGTTATAGATGACATTAAGCATGTGTGATTTTATGCAGGACCTAATATACACTTTTAGGATCTACAAATGATTTGTTGACCAACAGAAGACACCTATACGTGCACTTAGTTGGTGATAACTTCTTTATGATGTGATATGTTTATTAGCTGCTTCTGCTGAGTTTGTTCTGTTCAAGGGGCATGTCCACCTGTTACTACTTGAAGCTTTTAGAATTATGGCAAGTAGCTGGGATATGAGATTGTATCTATCCTGATGGGTTCTTCTGCTCTTTTGCAGGTTCTTGCCTTGTGGACTTGTCTTGCACTTAACCTACGTTGTTAACTGTCTTGGCTGGGTTTGTCCCTGTTACCATGGCTTGTATGTTTGCAGAATAAGAAGATGATATGTGCCTCCAGTTTGAGTTGCAGAACTTTATCTGCCCCCTCTTATTTCTCTTTATGGTCATCTTTCCTGCCGGTCTTGCTCTATCGGTTTGAATCGTCTGCTAAAGGGCTATCAGCAGGAACTAGATCATTAATTGAGGATATGGAGTCCTATGTTTCCTCTCCCAAGGGTTCCTTAAAATACACGGTTCTAATCGCCATAGTCAACTCTGTTGACTTTTCTATGTTGTTCGTTCACTCGCAATGTAATTGTCTACAAGTCGAGAAATATAAAAATTCGAGGGGTCGGCCCTTTCGTGAACAGGATTGGACCAGTGGCAACGGAGACCGGACATGGAAATGTGGGACGTGCTGATCTCTCCTCTGGTCGATTTCTTGCATATCCCTACGTTAACTTTCGAGGCACATCCTTTCTATACTGTATAGATGCGAGGAGCAGGAGCTGTGTTTATCCATATGGAGGAGCAATTCTTAGTTACTCATGGAGGGGAGAGGCTATTATGCCATGTGAACATCACGCCCTTACATGTTTTAGCCGTTGGAACATTAAGATCAAATCTCGATTATCAATTGGCGATCCGATGTTAATAAAAATTTAAGAGCATAATGTCGTGTTGGTATAGTAATCCGACACCCTTCGGAGTAACTTTTCGGGTCCTACGGTATAACATATTGGGATCTACCTGAATTTTGATATGGATGGTTTGGACTAAATTGGAATGTCGTAAGATACAATGGGCAGAGTACGTAATACTCTACAGACTGATGTGCTCGTGCAGATGTATTCGTCCATCGGGCCGGGCTCAAAGTTTTATTGGGCAGGCTTTGTTAACTATCCTAATCTAAGTGGTCTAGCTCGGTCCAACCAAAATACATGCATTGGGCTGGGATGGACTCAAAAGCCTTTTAGCGAGTGACCTTGGGCAAGGTGTCTAGGGCCCAACTACAGTCCCTGCACGCCATGAAATTGGGCTGGGCGTTTTCTTTTAGCCCGTGCCCGAGTAGGCCCATAGCCCTGATCATGGACCTTTGAGGTCCACACCGGTCAAGGTCGCAGTCAGAGCCATATGGACCCGAAGGGCACTTTTTAGGAGGCGTCGACGAGGTTATCTAGTTATAAAGCCCATCCCATTTATGCATAAAACATTCCCTTTGATCAGCCCCGGGCATCAAATTAGGCCCGGCTCGAGCCCGCAGAACGATAGCTGACGGGCCCACATGATTCGGTTTTCAGTTGATAACTCGTCATGGGTTGGAAGTGACAGCTTGATCGTACGGCAATTTGCAATTCATTCTTCACATGGTTACTTAATTTATCCCTTTCTCTGATCCATGAAATATTTCACATCATTCCGCATGAACTCTCTAAGGTAACTCCTTTGATGGCAATACCACAATGACTGGCGCTGTTAAACCGAGCGATAAAATCGGAATTGCAAGAATTCATACGAAAAAATGCCACATAATGTACCCAAATCGAGCGCGAAACTGCTCAACGTTGAACAAATTTGACCTCTCCCTTTCTTTGATTAGAACGTGATAATGAATGACAAAGCTATGTAATGCGTTGCTAGCATTCTGTTTCTGTACATTACAAGGCAAAAAGAACATGCAGGCTCAATCATTTCCGAGCAAAAGAATGACTAAACATATATACAGCACCTAATAGCACAATCCACCAGCCAAAGAGGGAAGAACCAACACCCTAAAGGGGTATAGCACTGGCAAGAAGCTTTACCACCTCAGGGAAGGGCTATAATTAAAAGTTGGCAGATGCATGACTGGTCTAATCCTGGGAGGTAGCAGAGTATTCGAAGAGCAAGCGCTTGGAAGGAGCTGATTGTAGAAGCACCCGCAGGCGGCTTGTGAGCTGGTAAATTAAAGTCCACTGCATCGCCATCTCTGAGTCCTTCATCTGCCTCACAACAGAGGCCTAGAGAAAATAAAACCAGGACGTTGGTATGAATTAAGATGTCAAGACACATTAATGTGATTGATAGAAAAGATGCTCTCAACAATCAACAAGAGACCTAATTCTGTATCATGAAATTTGAAGAACCAGTGTCCATGAGCCCCCATCTGTGTCCTAGTTGTTTTAGTAATATACAGTGCAAGCAATGGACAAGTTTCAACTACAATATTCTTCTGGCAAATTTGTGAAACATGACGATTGTTTTTCCTCTTTTTGCAATTTCATCATTAAAAAAAGAATTCTTTTCCTCAAGACACTTGGCTATTCCATCGATACTGGGAACTTTGGGACCGCTAGCATACGTTGGCTGGAATGGATGAGAATATTGCACCAGAGATACTACAATACTGCTGGCTTTGGCGATGGAGTATGTAGCCATGACCAAAAGTGTGACCCAACATCGAAACATAGAATTGAGGAGTAACTGAAACATAAGCAGGGGTAGAAAATTGCAAACCTGAAGGTGTCTACCAAGCTGAACTTCAACTTCAGTACCGAATGAAATATTACTGGCTAGAGATTTGAGAGGATCAACCGTAGGATCAACAGAGAGCAGACTCGGGATCTGTGGTGCATAGACCACTCTCCACCTAGCCTGGCCAAACGCTCCCTTTCCCTCTATTCTTGGCATTAGTGTTTCGAGTGTCGCAGTTGCAAGCTTTTTAAATGCGAGCTGACCATCACCTTCCAAGATAGACTCTGCCAATTGACTCTCGAAGACTCTAGCAGCCTGCACAAACAATATCCAATCAAGAAAACAAGTCACTACAAATGTTATCACAAACAAGGAAACAAGTAAAAGGATTTGCTACTGTCATTCTGATAAGAGAAAATGGATTATGAGAATGACGACAATGACAACAAAGAACACTTGTTTAGTGCACTTCTTCTTCTTAAAGTTGTGGCAATTCTCATATGGTGCAGAATCTCTAGGCTTGATTGGCTTACCAGTCATTAAAAAGAGTACTACTAAGTAGAGCTGTAAAAATATTAATAACTACCTCAGTAGGTGAGAGGCCATCCTGCTCCACAGCACGGGTAGAAGTCACAACCAAATTATCCTGCCAATTACTTGCTCGACTTTGGATCCTAAATTGCCACTCTGATCCAACCAAAGCCAAGTCTAGCATTGGATCTAGTCCATGCTCAGGCTCAAACTTGGCTATCTTCAAATGCTCTTTCTTCAGCCTCATCTGGAAGGAGTTTTTCACAAAAATCAGGCATGAGGATATAGACGATAAGCAGAGCGAATGCAGCAGCAAAATACGAAAAAAGTGAATACATATATGATGCACCTGAGTTGCGACAAGATTCACATCACCATTTTCAAATGTTAGGATGCCTTTGGGTTTTATCCACTTAGGATGAGCCAGGCCATTTAGCTCAAGCTCTCCGCTGACAGCAAAATTGAGAATCAAAGGATACACAATTCTCAGCTCTGGCCCCAGTTCAAGCTTCAAATCAGTGAGGCGTATATCTACTTTTGGTGCAATGTTTACTTCTTCCATTTCCTTTTTATCTTCAGCTGATTTTGCTGCAAAGGGAGCATTGCAATGATATCAACTCCTGCAATATGATTATGCATACTTCTTTCCTTCAACTTAGAAACTTATGTCGCTAACTAATCATAGTGAGAGCACTTCGATTAAATGTTTGATTATGCTGAACAGAAGTGGAATTCAATATAGCTGTCATGCCATATATTCAGGAGCTCCTCCTTAATTTCCAGGTATTTCCTTTATTACCACATCTCAAAATATTTGCAAAGACATTGTCCTTTTGATAATTTTGTACCTCTCCTTTTTATCTTTTGTTTGGTGATTAACTCTTAGGACTAAGCCCCTAGTATATTGTTTGTTTTTGCTGATGAAACATGGAAATCCTTGGATCGAACACACTAAAAACCCACTGAAAATCGAAAATAATTACTGGAGTAGAAAACTTTATCTTAATAACCAAGTAAGTTAATTTCAGAAGAAGCACAATTCAACAAGATAAGCTTGTCACACAGGTCCACATGTCCATATATCACACAAAAGACACAAAAGACAATGTATTACCTGAATGTGCAGCAAATCCAATACGTGAAGCAGCAGGCTCCGCATTAAAAAACCGGGAAACATATCTTGAAGCAAATGCACGATTCACACCACCAACAGAGAGCCGTGACTGCTTTGAGGCCAATCTATCAAAAGGTGCTGCTCCACTGCCCTTATCGTGAGGTAAGTATGCCTCTCCATGACTCAATTTAATATTCCCAGAAATGTTTGGTTGCAAAATGGAACCAGTTATTTGCATCTGTGTGTCAACCTGACCACTGATCATGTATATGCAAGCATCAGAAATACAGAGAAATCATAAGCTTAAAGGCCACAAATATAAGATCAGAAATAAAAGATAATTCCCCATTATATTGCAGGGTAGAGACCACAATGTAATAGTGAAAACAAGGCCAAAATCAATAACAACAAAAACAGATAGCATCACCTATCATGATACATTGGCAGCTGAAGATAAAAAATAAAAAAATAATAAAGAAATAAATAAAACCAAAACATAGTAAAAGTAACTGCAATAACATAAATATAGCTTTACTGTTTCTGAAATTGAATCATTCACCTTAAAATATTCTTAGCTCGTACTTCTAATATTTCACACTTCAAGTCAATTTGATCACCAAGAGATGCCTCACTTGTCTTGAAAGGCAAATTTCCCTTTATGAACAATTTACCTCTCCTGCTTACTTTGCTCTCTAGCAAACCAATACATAACCTATTTGATTTCACATGAAGCGTGCCACCAAGATTTGTGAGCGGTTTACGGAGCACGGGTGAAGATACAGAAGCCCGATGAAATGACGCAGATCCATCAAGCAACGGTTGTTCAACTGTACCCCTGACCTGTGCATCAGCAAGTGGTAAGCATCATGGCAAACCAATCACACTGAATGGAAGTTTGCATCAACAAATTATAAACAATTTCATCATGTCAGAGGAACACACTAACAAATCCCTGTGGTCTCACCTGAAGAACTATATCTGCATTGCCGTGAAGCCAATTGGCATGTGGAGATAAAGCCGTCAACAACATCATGCCCCCATCTTTTATGTCAGCATCAATCCTTACTTCCCCAACATCTAGGATATTCCAGTTTAAACCTCTGAGGCTTTCAGCTAATTGGGTATCCCAACCGTCTTCACTTCTACCTCTAGAGGCTTTCTTTTCACCAGTGTCATCCAAAGATGCTCTACCACTTTCCTTTGCCCAGCCAGAGACCCAAGAAGCTTCAGTTTTATCCTTATCAATGTTTTGTTCCTCAAGAATGTTATTTTGGACAAAAGTGACAGGAACACTGCCTTGAATGTGCACATGACCATTTTGAATTGCTGGTTCAAATTTCGCATTGAACAGAAAACGGCTGGAAGAGGTCAAGGATGCCACAATCTCAGCACGTCCAAGATCAATTCCACCAATAGCACCATCCAAAAGCCTCACTTGGACATCGCATTCTGGTTTACCCAGATTGCCCCTAAGATCTCCTTCCATGTGAAGAATACCCTTAATTGGTGCTAGTAATTGATGCAAAGAATCAATGACATCAGTAGCTAAAGAGTCAACAATGCGAACGACAGTAGGGACTAAACTGACAGGAAAATTTAGAACAGCAAAATGCAGGTTGTTTTTTTGGCCTAACAAAGTTCCATCAGCATGGATTGTGGCATTGTCCTTTTGGATAAAAAAATTATCCAGCCGCAATCCATCATCATTGCTGTATGCACCAACTGCCAGAACCCGCTGAGTTTTGTAGGTCCCCCATTCCCAGTCCTCTCCATGGAAGTCAAAATCTGCCTGTAGGACTCAAGCGGTACAATTAATTGTCTTGAGCAAGATGAGCCTAGAAATTGCAGACTTGGAAATAAAATGAAACTAAGCAATAAGCCATCAAAATGTTTCTGAAATTAAATCACACAGCACTGTGACTTTTCATTGTCCGATCTATGCACACCAAATAATTTGGATGTAAGTTCAGAAAGTTCAGCATCACAGGATCACATGGACCATGTCCCATGCTGGAAGACAGAAAGGTAAAAACAATTAAAAAAAATGCAAAACTTCATGGTATTGAGATTCAGTTATAAAGCAGCTAAGATAGTGACTAAGAATATTTGCCAGGCAAAAACCCCGTTTCCAAACAGGGAAAAGGAAAATTACTTCATTTAAGCGCACAAGACTTTTGTCTCCAGCAAAATGATATTAATTTTCTCAGTCATACAATCACAAGAGGCTCCCTATTTCATAGCCATTGTCTTATCTTGTGCTCCAGAGATCTCAATGTTTTTGCCTATAGTAATAATTCTTTAAAGGAAAGATATCTACCATTGTATCCCCATTCCCTCCACCACTTGCATCAAGAGAGCCATGCCAGCGACCTTTAAGTTCAGCCAAACCAGGAAGTGTCAAGTCTTCAAGGGTCACTTCATTTGCTGGACTACTGTACCCACGTATCACCTGAGACACAGACAATTAAACATCATGGCTTGCTGATACAGCTTTAAAATGATTACAATATTGAGCTTTCCAAGCATCAAATAGCAGCCGTCTGGCAATGCCACTTCTTAAAGAGACAGAAACAAAGTACCTCAAGGAGTTCTTGCAAGCTCTCAGTACATAATCCCCCAGACTGCAAACTTCGAATAAAAAGATCCTGCGGGTAAGTGCAGAACAGATGGTATTAGTGGCATAATTTTAAGAGGACTAGAAGGGTCAAATCTACAACACTAAGGGGAAATAATTTAATCAGAACAACAGGAGAAAGAAACTTCAAAAAGCAAAGCAATGACAAATAAAGTTAAGAGGATGCTCAGCAGTCTCTCTGGATATCTCATGGAATATTGTAGTTCACTAGTTTCCTAAAATTGACATAAACTGTCGTCATCTGCTTTGGCAACCTATATTATGGTACTTCAATTGTTTCAGGTTTCAGAATATGGTTTCCTAGTAGATGATCTACTTCAGAATAATACTACAATCAATACTTTTCATCCAACCGCAACAAAGAGCACCATCATTACTAGAGATGAACAGTACATAAACTTTTTTTCTCAAATAAATTAACTTCACCAAACTTTTTGCAAGTCTGATAACTTTTACCAGTTCCAATTTAAGTTCAAACGCAACTGATTTTGAGGAATACAACCTTTGATCTAGAATGAAAAGCCGGATCTGTGCTTCGAGAAAGAAGTCTGGCCAGTGGAAGCATCTCAACAACCTCAGCCTGAGAAACTTCAAGTCTCATTCTCCATCTTCCCATTGAAGATATAACGCTACCCAAATGCCCAGTCATTGCTCTTTTCAACAAGCCACCAGTTCCTTTACCAGCAGGGCTTCGTTCCCGGCTGCCAGGCAAGACATATTCACCTTGAAGTTCATATCGGCTATTGCTTTGTTCTAGAATGGTTTTCTCAACTGTAATCTGAAAAACAGGAGCAAGAATATCAGCCACAGATTTAGGTCATGAATGGGCAACCTTCTTGTGATGAACTGTACAATAGGAGCCTGTGCATTGACTGCATCTGGAAGACAACCTTCAAAGTTGACCAAAGATTACTATCCCATGAAATAACAGGTTAAAGTTCCAACATTGAACCAACAGAATGCTACAAAATTAGTGACTAAGCGTGCCAATTAAGCTCAGAGAACATGAAGACCATGATGCTATTAATGAGTCCAACACCAATATCAAGGAAAACCTTTCAGCTAAGAGTTGCTAAGAGTTTATATACAAGTAAGGAAAAGAACTACCAGAGATGCATATGTTCTCTCATGCAATTAGTACGCATATAAATTACCTGAAAATCAGGTAAAGTGGGATATCGAAGAAATTGCCAAACAACCAACAACCATAATGCTGATCATGATGTTCTCAACTGATTAATTAACTGATCGATATGTAAGGGTTGAGAAACATCTAGGAAAAAAAGTAAACAATGGAAGTTGAGTCTGGGCACTCACAACATCTCCACTCCATCTAGCGGCTACATCAAGAGCTTCCCCTAGCACACCACTAAATTTTGGCCGAAGTACTGATAAAGCTCCATGACCCCTTCTTTTCTGAAGATTAAGCTGGATTTCTGCCTGACAACAAACAACAGCAGAAAAGAGAGCAACAGCTAAATGTTAAATGTCATCACTAATCTCAAATAAATTCATTTACCTGGGAACATAATGCAGATGTTTTGAGTAGAAAAGATGCAAGTCATACTAGCTATATAACCCTTCAAAATAATTCATTGTCCTAGTAACCATAAAATAAGAAATTCACATTTTCACATCTCACAAGGAATTATAAGAAGGCTGCTACATTGCCTCTGACAGTTAAAAACGTCAAACTTGCCAATCAAATTCATGATTCTTATTTGCATATATACAGGTGAAGATACAGGGTCCAAAAAAAATAAAAATAAATGCAAGTATAGTTTCAATGTAATTATAATTAGATGCCAAATTTAGCTAAGAGGAGGATTTTTATATCTACAAAATGTATAAGTTTAACAAGCAAGATGAATCTTGGGAAGCTATATATGTACAAAGCAGCGCTACTCAAAAGATTATCTTACAAGAAAAAGAACTGAAATCAACGTGCAACTCTTCATGAGAACTTACCCTTTGAATCATTCCCCTGAGTGAAGCCAACTCCAATTCATCGAGAGGCAAATGGCGTAGCTATATCCAGCAATACAAGAAAGGGAATATCAGATTATGAATTTCAAAGTCATATTCAAGTTATTAACCTATGCAAATAGCAGTTAATCTTCAACACTAATTCCACTGTTCTGTAAAGAACCAATGAAATCAGAAGTACCTCCAAGTTGGCAGTATGTAGAGGTCGAAAGCAAGCATTAGCTCTTAGCTGCCCCTTTTGAAGAGAGAAGGAACACATTTTCCCATTTTGGAGATTTTCTTCACTAGGCTGCAGGGGACCCACGACCTCCAGTGCAAGACTTTCATCTGGTCTTCCTGTGGCGTCCAACTGCATTATCAGAAAACAATAATGAAAAATTAGAAGAAAGTTGTTCGGAACATGAAATCCAGTAGAACTATACAAGTTGCATCAGGACTACTTAGTCTGCAGTCATTTTAATTTCAAAAGCTTAGTTGCCTTCTTAATATTCTGTCTTTAATGCTTTGTCTAATAATAAACTCGATATATTTACAGTGTAACTAACTCCAGACAGGAAGCATATAATCAAATATAGAGCACCAAATGATATGAAGTCATGCAGCATGCAACGTAAAAAAAGCATTAGCTTTTTTTACTTAGAGGAATTGCACACATATATCTAGACTTTCAACTTTTCAGCCACTGTGACGGCTCTTTGTAGTAACTCCTGCTACAAAACCCTTTGCCATTCCCTGCTTGAAAGCCGCACAAGCATTACTTGCGAGAAGCTTGACTTATTGAAAAATGCAGGAGGCTATCTACATGATATTTATGCAGAAGAAAAGCAGATATTACAAAAAGTGATTTACCTTACAAGGCAAGCTACAATGCCATGGTATATTGAGGAAATTACTTCTAAAAGTGAGGCTGCATGGCCATTACCTTTATATATTCATGTGAAATTCTCAAGAGCCCTGCCAACTGAGGTGCCAGCATCAATTGGTTCAGTTTGAGACCTGAGATAGAAACCTCGCCCACAAGATTCTTCGAGCTCTCTTTAACATTCATGTGCTCACTCGGCGAACTGTTATTGGGACTCATGTGGCCATTAGCATGGCCCAATGGATTTGTTACCTTTCCCTGGAACTTTATCCTTCCAGTTGCTTTTAAATGCACAGGTCTTGGAGAGTCAAAAGAATAAGAAGAAGCCAAGCTAAAAAATTCAAAAGCACGCATTCGTAAATCTAAGTCAACTCCTTCAACAATAAATGGGACAGAGTTCATCGGATTGACATTCCTTTTCTCAAGCCAGTACTCATCGAGATATGATGTTTGAACTTTTGAGTACAACTCAAAAGCAACAGATGAAGAATTAACACTTATATACTCATGTGAGATAATGATGTCCCCACGAGCATCACTAAATGATCCCTCAGCTTTTGGTGCCGTCCACTTGATATCAAATCTCCTACAATGGTAAACCATCTTATATGAGTCAACTGCAACCTAAATGTAGATCACTAACTGAACAATTAATAAGATCGTACTCAAAGGAGTCAGATTACCAAAAAGTAGAAGAGAACAGGTAGAAAACTCTTACGGTCTCAAAAGTGACCCAGAAAGTTTAGTCTCGCCACTTAAATCTCCCAACTTGAGTGGCATTGAATGAAGATAAGCCGGCATATACCGTCGCAAGATTTTATCAAAAGATAAATTCCCAGAAAAATTTACATCAATAGCTGAGTCATCCAACTCCCCCTGTGAAGCAGCACATCTCATACATTAGACATGAAGTGATATCTAGGATACAAAAAAAGGTTGATGAAGTACCTCTGGGCAAATCCATGCATTCCCAGCCCCACGGATCTCACCCCCATCAACAAGACTAGCTCTGATACCATACAAGTCTGCAACCTGTAATGCGGAAGCTAGCTTTATCCCACTATACTATTTAAACCTTTCCTATAAAAGCGTGACTGCTTTTAAAAATTACTGAGTGGTAACAAAAATCCTTACGCAATTTACCAAAAAAAAAAAAAAACAAAAATCCTTACGCAATTATCAGTGTTGAAAGTAAAATTGGCTGATACATATGAAAATGGAACTCTATCAAATGCAGCCACAGCACCAGCCTCCTTATTCTTCAACATTGCTTCATATGCAATAGATGCAGGATAGTCCGAAACAGAATGAGCCATCTTCCTCGAAACGATCCCACTACCCACAAACACCGGAGCATCCAGTGGGCCCTGACAGTTAAATACTGCAGTTACTGAACCAGCAAGCTGCAGCCAGAGAAATGGTCAAAAGAAAACCAAATGAAGCTAAGCAAGGCAAAAGAAAGCCTCCTGTGTCCCCTCCCTACTGCAAATAAACCATCACTATCACATAGCTAAATTAAGATTTCTCGAGTTAATACATACTGGAAATAATAGAGGTCTCATCTTGAAAGTTTTCATCAAGGCATTCACTTCAACACAAGGAACCTGAAAAAAGGAACACAATAAAATAGTTACGACGGAATATAAAACCAAACACTTTTCAGGGCTCAAGCTCAAGCCCTTCAGAATAATCTTGCCCTTCAGTAATTTATATCATTTCAAGCTAAAGCTAAGGCTGCCTCCGTTTGCTGATTACATAAGTGAATATTTAACAAAAGAAACCATTCCTGAGTCTAAAGAGAAATATTTTTATGGATAACGAATTAGAAGGAACGGAAGTCATTAGAACGAAAAGAAAGCCTAAGAATGACACAACCATGCAGTCATATAGTTGTGACAGCAAAGGCAAACAAAAAACATATCACGACTCAAGCTCATACTGTTCAGAGCAATCTTACTGTTCAGTTACACATATTGTCGAAAGGAAAAAATATGGCTGCACCAGCTTCCATAAGACCATTCTCAAGCCAAAAGAGAAGTAACCTTTTACAGATAATAAACATGGTAAGACGGTGCATTTATAGAAACTAGAGAAGTGAAATGTGAAAATTGAGTGCCATGATGTTGCTCAAGGACAAAGATTTCATTGTTTTTATCTTGTACAGCAATCTGCAGGCTAGTACATGGCATGGAGAAAGGCAAAGAACTACTTAATGACACATGCACTGTCACATCCGATAATTCAGTTAATTTAGGAAACTTATGATGACAGATGCAGACTCATGTATACCAACCTGACAAAATTGATAAGGTGAAATGAATTTTATCATTTTAAGCTACCGTCCAAAACTAAACTAGCCAGGCGAAGAGACATTCATGAAAAAGCGGCAACTGTCGGCACAAACTTTAGAAGAATTAGGACTGGTAAACAGGTAATTCCTAGCTGGACCTGGCCAAGTGAAAAACAGATTATACCCATTTATCTCATTGTCTCCATAGTTTTCATTCCCCAAAATCTTTTTACCTCGTATCTGTATATCTAACTGTCCTTAATTCAGTTATATACTAAACTCACTGCAACATTGATCGAAGGTTCATGATAGCTACGATCAATGGTACTGGTAATCGTAAGGTGGTACTGGTGCCACTGCATCTATCGAAGTACTAGGAGGTGGCATTTCCATCCGCACTGACAGTGAAGTAGAGCCAAGTGGCGGTGTTATTGAACCACAAGCTTGGAAGGTTGGCTATGCTGATTATTAAACTTGATTGCAGGATTTTTGTTCTAAAAGCTTAAGGCATCAAACAACAGCATAGGTTCTATTTCATATGTTACACTCCCCCTCACATGAAGGCCGGTGAGAGGAAAGAGAACTTTGGCATGCAAACATGGTATCTGTCAATGAAAGAACAGTTAAACCCATTGCCATATAAAAGAAAACTCATAACCGGTGAAAGTAAGAAATTGAGCTCGAGACCCTTGACAAGACCTTTGACTCTAATACCATAGTAAAGTTCATATGCAATTTTTTGTTCCATTAGTGTAAGTTGTTATTGAATGACACAGATCCTATGCTTTTGTTTCCACCAGTAAATGTAATTAGGTGATTGTGGCTGCACCAATGAGGATGCTTTAGAACTATAGTGCTTGCAGTGGCTGGGGAGGCCAAGGACAGGGTTTGTGGTTATGGCCTCTGCAATAAATATGGCATTCACAGGGGCAGTTTGGGACAGTGGTGACGATGGCAAAAAAGATTTCCTGTCATCGGCAGAGATGGTGATAATAATAGCAAAGGCAGCAGACATGATGCAAACAATAGCTAATGATGTCATGGCAGCTTGCCAGCCGTAAATAAATGGGCTATGATGCGGTGTTGATGATTCAACGATTCCATGCACAATGCTTAAAATAAATATGCAAAGATTAATATTTTCTTCTTTGAACTGCTAATTTCAGTAACAAATCCACTTGACAGTGGAATAAATACAAGAAATCTCATCCAGGACAGCAGAAAATCATCCAATTTGGTGACAGAATCTTCAGTCAGTTAATTTGTTGGTGACGGTTCGATAAAATTGATATATTTCAAGCACTCACCACAATGTCTATCCAAAAAGAAGGTGCAAACTACAAACAAAAGAGGTGCAGCTTGAAAGCTATGTTGAGGTTAATACATACCTGGCACATTACATGAAACTCTCCTTCATCAGGATTAATGCCAAAGTCTCCAGAAGCTTCCAGGGGAACGCTGCCAAACCATCCACTTGTATTGTGTAGGAAAATTCGTTGACCGCGCAAAGATAAACTTGCCGAAACATCCTATAGAAGAGATACAATAGGCAATTTCAGAAAAAAACAAAACCTCAACTTTATGAAGCCATGAAGAACACTATTAATTTTCTCAAGTACACCAGAGAAAGAAAGTTCATGAGTTAAGGCTAAATGTACTTGTGCGAACACCACAGATAGTGATAATAATTTGAGAATATCAGAGAAAGAAATTGCACTGTGCTAAATGCTCATGTGTGTATCCTCTCGCAAATTATAGAATTAAGTTTTATCAGTTTAAGGCCAGTTAGTGTTGAATTGGCAAAAATTAACCCAGGACATACAGAAAACCATGATGGAGCATCATATAGCTGAAAAGCCAATCCTGTCACATCAAGTTGACCATAAACATTTGGAAATGTTTCTCCTCTGGACATGCATATATGAACCTGCAGAAAAAGCGGAGCCTTCAAAAAAGGGAAACAAAAAGAAGAGGAAAAAGCAAATGGAAGAAGGGAATTAGAGAAGGGCTCAAAGATGCTTATGCACAGAAGTATTCTCAGAAACAGCCACCGGATCATGTATGTTGCTCTTGCCTAACCATAAAAGTACTTGCTGACAAAGCTGTCCACAAATATGATATCAGATGCTCTCCAACTCTTAAATAAGTGGGTTAACTTCACTAAATCTAAACTATTAGCTTAATAATGCATCTGAGACTCCATCTCTTGTCAACAAACGTTGGGCTTGTCGTACAGAACCAGCAGTTCAGTGATTTAGGGTGGACCACTTTCCTTCAAAGTCCTCCAGAAAACTTTCACAGGAACCTTGCCCCAGGCATTCTTAGGATTAATAACTCGTGCTCCAGTGTTTATAATTTAGTGCTGCATAGGTCTATGAAAGGCCACATTGCAAGAAAAAAGGCCTAAAAATGAACTCATTAGCAGCACCATCAAGTTTTGTGAGAATGTCAGCTGATCGACTCACACTATGTGTGTCATGATATTTTGAACTATAATTTCACTCAGAAAAGCAACTTATCAACAAAAACTGCAAAAGATGCAATCATCTTGTATAACAATACTTGCTGAAGAAGAAATTTTTTTCAGCAGACTCAAAACATGATGGCAACCTACAAAATACATCTTGCTCCAAGTTAACCAAAACTTCCTCAGGGCATATGGACAGACAAGAAAGGAATGCTACCATAGAAGTGGATGTCTCGATAAAAAGAAAAAAAAGTGAAGAGCTTGAAGTTAGAGAAGCACCTCACCAGTGGCTCTACCTTTCGCCCATGCAATCGGGATTTCTAAAATCCTTTCAAAAAGCTGCAGAAAATGACAGGCAGCACATTAGGCATGAGGTATTTGCCACATCCTAGGCAGCACAATGCAAGTTCTTTTCATTTCACATTTACATCTGGCCACATACTTACTGGAGCAAAAAGGTGAGCTATCTTTAGATTGGCATGCCATTTTTGCTCAAGAATGTCAACAAAAACATTGGCAGACAGTGAACCACCATCTTCAGACATTGCATCTGATCTCCACATCTGACAATTACCATTCAGTTGAACATGAATGAGGCCATAATTTTTTTGAAACTTCACATGTCCATCTGCGTTCTCCATCTCTCTGGATTGAGTCAGATAGTGACATTAATTACCAATAAAGAGATGACATACAAAATTGATCATGCATCAGAAATTCACAAGGATTCCAAGTTTCTTTCCACCCCAACCAGGTTCTATCATATTATCACTTCTGCATTCCTAATTTATGCACCAGGCATCTATCAATCCAGGAGTACTTCAATGAAAGACTGATAGATGTACTATATAAGATGTATGTCAAGAGTATGCGAAGCTAAGAGTAAATACAAAAGAAGCAAGAATAGGATCACTTACGCTTGGGAAATCATGCATTAACAAATCACCAAGTGCAAAAGAAAAATATTTATGTTGGAGCTTGGACTAAAAGTCATGTCAAGGAAAAGTAAACTGTGAGGTTGCATTAATCAAGTTAAAGTCAAGGGATGCCACTCGATCAGGAGAACATGTTATTTTCAACAATAGAAAGAGGTCTGCAACAATTTCATATGAAATGCCCAAGAAACAAACGACATTCCCAGAAAGTACCATCACATCTCTTAGGATTAGCAGTAGATCGGGATGCACAAATATGCAGAACACTGATGATTTTTTTTTTTGGTAAATATGCAGAACACTGATGATGATAAGCTCACAAGCAAACAAACTTGCTTTTTCACATGATCAACAAACCAAAGAAAACACATTGCACTGAAGAAGGAGAACTTATTGTCACTCAGAAAATGGAACTTGACTTTCTTGTTAACAGTAAATGACAGAGGCAGCTTATAGTTGTATCACTAATTGGATAAAATATAACATACGTATGAGATCAACAAACTCACATGACAGGAAGCTGATATAGCAAATGATAGGGTAATCATAAAGTGGAAAGCGACTCTTTAAAACAATGTGCAGAACCATAAAGAATGATTTTAGATGTTGCTTGATGACAATTTGGGAGACCATAATTAGGTCCATTCTAGTAAGCAGAGGCCATCATGGAAATTAGGACACAGAGACCCATTACTCACTCTCATGGCGGAAATTATCACAGCAAGGAAACTTGAGTAAAGCAAAATCAAAAGGATTGATCTCCTATAATGTGGTTCTTAGGCAGCATTTCACCTAAAAAAACTCATGCCATGACCAACAGTGCTGACGAAGGAATATTCTCAAACATCCTCAGGTTCAGGCATTGTACAAAAAAATCTCAAGATGTGATCAAACAATACATCAGCAAAAAGCCATCCAGTATCGATCACATTTGGTTGTTTACTTCATGCACCTCAATTAATTGCACGCTAAAATAACTATATATAGGGCAAGGATGGCATTCAAAATAAACAATAATAAAGAGGCTCGACTAAATTTCGAGGTAAAAACCGACATTATCCAAACAATACATACCTCGGCTCCTTGTCACCATAAGCAAGAAGCATCAATGTCCCCCCCTTGAAGTAAACGGAGTCTAAAGTAACAGGAAGCATCTTGCTGATGCCTTCAGTTTGTGCTACTTCAGCTCCATCAATAAGTTCTGCAACAACATCTTCAACTTTTGGAGCAATAGTTGATTTCAGCTTCCCCAAGATGACAGCAAAGCTATGGAAGAACTGGTCAGCCATTTTTCCATAAGATGAAGGAAAATTCAGATCAAGATGCCATGGGTGCAAGGGCTGTTGCGTTGCAACCGAGTGGTCAGCTTTGCCAAGAGCTGAATCTTGATATGTTGTGTCACCCTTTGCACACTCAATAACATGATCAGCATGCTGATCGACAACATCAACCCTAACATTGTCGTATTTAGCATTAACTCTTTCAGCAACATTTACACTTGAAGAACTTTGCCCAAGTTTTTCCACTCCATTCCATCTATCAAATATCTTGAGAAAAGGATCATATATAAAATTCAAACTAGGATTAGGTTTATTATCATCTTTGTTCTTTGTACAATGATCCAATTCTGAAGTTTTGAGACATTCACCAACACATGTATCATCTGTCAACTGTCCTTTGACAGTTGTTGCAGAAGCATCGAAAATATTCCCCTGACTTTCCTGCAGAGAACTCCTGACATCCATAAAATCGTAACCTGCAAGTGATTGTGAGGTCTCATCAGAAGTTTTTTGAGATAGTCTCTGGAAATAAGAAGCTGCTGCTATTGCACTGCGCTTGAGTATTCTGTTCTTAGCAGCAAGAACATCTTCAGAATAACTACCGCCGTTAGATTTCCTCTTGTGCTTTCGAACTTGTTTGATCACTGTAGACCAGAAGTTCACTCCAGAGTCAGGTACTTTCACACCAAACGATTTCTCTAGATCTGCATGCCTCATATCATAATCAACACCGGTGTCCATACAATGATGATCAGTCCAATGCATCGTGTCCTCCAAGCACAAAAATGACTCAGAAATTGTCGATTTTGTCAATTTGTTTTCTGTCTCCTTAGTACTTTCTGCAGATTGACAAGAGCCTTTCTCAGGGACTACATAACCAATCTCTGAAGCCCGCCTAGCCGCATCATCCCAATCTCTAGCCCACCGGGCGGAAGCTTCCTCCCAAGCAATTCTCCTAGTTCTCGTCCGATAATCAATACCTTCTTCAGAGGAAGAACGCCTCTGCAGACTCCCCTCTGATGAGGGAATTCCTAACCAAGTAAAATCCTTCTTTTGTGCAACCAAGAGACACGGATTGGATAGGACAGCGTCAATGACAATCTTTCCCCTCCTCAAACTAGAAAAAGGCCGAATGCGAAGTTTAATGGTGGGAACCTCACCACAAGAAAATTCTTCCAAATGAGGACCAAAAGAACATGACTCCAAGGTTATGCTTAGAGGTGAAATCCTTCTAACCTTTCCAAAGTCAAGTTCACGCTGGATATAATCACTAAGGATGGAACAAACGGAAGGTAAAAGCTTGGCTTCAACGAAGCCCTTTGCTTTTGATTTTCCATACCATACCAATAAGCAGACCCCAGATAGCACAGCAACAAATACTGAACACCTAAATAATATCAGTCCCTCTTGCCATAGAGGTGTCAAAGACCTTACCAGAGCCTTGCTTCTAGAAATCGGTTCCTTGACGCAATTGACGATCAATCCACTTCTTGACCCGAGATTCTTCTTTAGTAACTCCACATTTTTCCTGTAAAAGTGAGAGAACCAAATCGCCCTGGACACCCAGGGGTTTGGCTTAGCGCACTTACACTTCCAAATTGCCCTTCGATTTTGCCTTCTTTCTGGTTCGAAAAGGTCAACATTGCTTCTTTTATTTTTTGAGCTAGAAAGGGGAACACCAAGGAAAGGGCTATGAAGTCTTATACTCATTATCCCTGACTAGATGATTTCGTGCAGTCGCAGCTCATCTGCTGGGGACTAAGACCAAGAACAATGCTCTTAGTCCTTAGTCCCCTATGATATCAAAACGGTCCCCGTTGATCAGGCATTCACAACCTGTAAGATAATCAAACCAAACCAACGAAAAAAAGTCATCCCACGATCCCCAAATGAAACGAACGCCGCGCAAAAGTGAGAAACCGTGAAAACACTCACCCCAAAGCCAAAAAAAGTGAATGAAATCATTGCTATAAGTTACTAGGTCCTACAAAAACGATTTTAGACCTTCCGCAATTCTCTCATTCTTTGAGCTGAATCTAACCAAGTTACTCCTCTCAGCCGGCCGATCACCTTAACTCTCTTGCCAACGATCCAAAGTCAGCAGGACGAAAATTGCCAAAAAGAAAAAACCCAAAATATCCCATTAGCCATGATCGGAGTCTCGAAAACCCTGCACCCACTCAATCGAATAAGAAAAACGAGCCCGAAAGATCAGCTCAGGAGAACATGGAACTAGAAGAAGAAGAAGACGACGACAACGAAGTGAACGTGGACAGGACGCAACAAAGGAAGCGTGAGAATTGCTTACTAGTGGATGCATTCGCTGCCAGTCTCGACTGATACGAGCTTCTCGCCCGTCTGGAAGATAGAGGAAGAGTGAGAAACGGACATGGACACGGAGGCTTTGCTTGAGACGTTGGCCAATTTTTGGTTCCTGAGAGGGAAGAAGCGGAGAGAGAGGGCGAGAGAGAATATTTGGGGAGCGTTCTGACCAAATTACCCCCGCGGGTAATTGGGTGAAATGACGGTGGTAGCCTTTATCTGTCTGGTGTCGTGGAATCCCGATCGATCGTCCCTTCGTTCAATTGCCGCCTTCGCTGGCTCGGACAAAACAAAGCTCATGTCCGTGGAAGCTCGTAGAAGGCCGATGATGAAGATTTCATTTGGGTGTTGGCGTGAGGGGGGCCATGGCCATGGATGAAGTGTTAAGTAAATTGTGTTGACTGTCAGAAGATAAATTTCTAAATGATTTTTTAAAGAGTACACGACAAAAATGATATCTGAACTTTGATCTGATATGCAATTTAATTTCTAAACTTTCAATTTGTACATTGTCTTCCTTAAGTACAGTGAGTTGAAAATAGGTGACTTAATTTCTTAATTGTTCTACTTGCTTGGACAATAGAAATCTAACTCTCTTTTTTATGGAAATCATGGGAAGTAGGAAGACAAACATATAACTAGAAAAAAAAAATTCATAATCGAAGGCAACTTTTGAAATTAGGAGATTTAATCTAAAACGAATTTGCAAATCAATCTACAACTAATGGTTTTCTTTTCTTCAAAATCTAATGGGCTCTTTGTGATCTCTCATATCTCTTGATGTCCTGAGATTCTTTTGCGGGTGGCTTGCTTGTATTGAATGTGTTGGGGCGTGCATGCTATGCTTTGCTTTGATTCATTTTGTTATCTTTAACAAGTAACTCCCTTTTGTGTCCTAATCTCATTTTGCAAGAATCTCTCATCGCCTCGTTACTTGCACGCCATTCTAGAAACGATTTGTGACTGCCCCAAATCCTTTTCTTGTGGTGACCACCTAACCATAGAACCTCCTCGACTCACTCTCCAACATTTTTTTTTGGGTAAATCTCACTCTCCAACGTTGTATCCATATGTTTCGAATCAATCAATTGTTGCCGCCTGTGATGAACTTAACTAATACCCTGTCCATTATTAACTCATGGTCGATAAACTCTATCAAGAATTCCATCAATGAACTTTGTAGGCTAATGGTATTGTTACGACATCCATGCCATGTCTGTGTCATGACCCAACCTCCTGTGTCAGCTTCTTCATGTTTGGGCCTAGATTTTTTGTGCCTGGTGCTAACAGAGACACACACGAAAGGATTAAACCTGGCAGAATCTCCCAACTGTTATCAAGGGAAGAAATGCAGCAACCCATTCGCAATGGCCCAAGGCACTTTCATGGCCCAAGCCAGAAATGGGCCTTACAAACTCTTCCTGTCATTCAAGACCACATATGAGAACATGTGAGCCCAACATTCAGGAGTAATTAGGTGCTGCATGATACTCATTCTGTTTCTAAGAATGAGTTCTGTCGAGAATGAGTTTTTTCTATTTCTGGTTCAGAATGAGTTTCTGACGAAAAAAACGCGTTTGATATGGATATACAATTTCTGTTTCAGAAAGAGAAAGCTGTTTGATATGACAAAAAAATTTCTATTTCTGATTCTGTTTCATTTTTTAAAATATATGATTTAGGATATTGGAAGATGTTCATATTAATAAAAATAAGGAAATTTGATATTTTTTTCACAATTTATTGTAATTTACTCTAAAATTGAAAAATCACTTTAATTGCATTAAACATTTGTAATATTCTAAATTTAAAAAAGATAAAATCCACGTAGGCAACCATAAACGATCTTCTACCATTGAGATCTCGAAAATGCATGAAAAATCTCATAAGATGTTCCAAGTGATGGCGGGGTGTTGTCTAAGGACGTAGCCTTTGCTCATGTAACCTTAGAAAATGGTAGCCGGCGCCGAATGTAAATCGCTGGCAATTTGAATAATTTAGTTTTGACAAAGTGGTTGAGTTTTTTCTTTTTTAATAAAAATAAGAAAAGTTATTTGCAATAATAATTTTTCTAAATACAATTTTATTCAAAGTTTCTTTACAATGGAGTTTTAAGTTACAATTTAGAAAATACAGTTTACATTTTGAAAAACTCCTTTAAAGGTCTATTTGTTTGTAGAATATGTTTTTCAGGAAAATACAATATATATATTTTTGTGTTTGGCTATACTTAAAAATGAACTAGAAAATATTTTCTATATGTTTGGTATGAAAAATATAATTTGATTTTCACGGGATGAGGGGAATCACTACTAAATTTAAATTTTTTAGTTATTTTTTATTTTTCTTTATTTCATTCCCCTTCTTCACGGATGGATCGCCAATGGTCATCAAATTAATTTTGGGGGCGGCGGCGGGCGGTTGGGGGCGGCGGGGCGAGCTGGGGCGCGGCTGGGGGGCGAGCTGGGGGCAGATCTGGGCGGCTGGGGGCGAGCTGGGGGCGGCTGGGGGGCGAGCTGGGGGCAGATCTGGGCGGCTGGGGGCGGCTGGGGCGAGCTGGGGGCGGCTGGGGGGCGAGCTGGGGGCAGATCTGGGCGGCTGGGGGCGGCTGGGGCGAGCTGGGGGGCGGCTGGGGGGCGGCGGCGAGCGGCTGGGGGCGAGCTGGGGGGCGAGCTGGGGGCGGCTGGGGGCGAGCTGGGGGCGGCTAGGGGCGGCTGGGGCGCGGCTGGGGGCGAGCTGGGGGCAGATCTGGGTGGCTGGGGGCGGCTGGGGGCGGCGAGGGCGAGCTGGGGCGAGCTGGGGGCGAGCTGGGGGCGGCGGGGGGCGAGCTGGGGCGTGGCTGGGGTTGAGCTGGGGGCAGATCTGGGCGGATGGGGGCGGCGGCGGGGCGAGCTGGGGGCGGCTGGGGCGCGGCTGGGGGCGGCTGGGGGCGGCGGGGCGAGCTGGGGGCGGCTGGGCGCGGCGGGGGGCGAGCTGGGGCGAGCTGGGGGCGAGCTGGGGGGCGGCGAGGGCGAGCTGGGCGCGGCTGGGGTTGAGCTGGGGGCAGATCTGGGCGGCGGGGCGAGCTGGGGGCGGCTGGGGGCGAGCTGGGGCGGCTGGGGCGAGCTGTGGTGGCTGGGGCGAGCTGCTGCAGGCGGCGGAGGCGAGCGAGCTGGAGGCGGCGGCGGCGGCGGCGGCGAGCTGCAGGCGGCGGTGCAGGGGAGCTGGAGGCGGCGAGCTGCTGCAGGGGAGGAGGAGGGAGCGGCTGGTTCGGTGCTCTGCAGGGGAGAAACAGAATGGGGGAGGGGAAAGAAAGAACTAGTTCTAATGGGAGAGGAGAAAACCAGAAATTGGTTTTTTTTGCTTTCTCATTCTAAGATGAAAACCGGTTCTGGCCAAGAAAATTGGTTCAGAACCGGTTTTCACAAAATGTTGAAGCAAACGCGTTTCTCGTCCAGAACTGATTTTTTTGGTCCAGAACCAGTTCTGGACGAGAAACAGCAGCGTATCATGCAGCACCTTAATTTCCTGTTTTGTTGCAGGAGGTTCCAAAACTTTATCAAGTTCCAGATCGACGTCATTCATGGCATCACTCCCGTCACAATCCCTCAGCCGTCTCACGCTCTTGGTAAGGCGTAACGCCACAAACATCAAATTCTATCCCTTTCTGCCACATAACTTATGTTTCTGCCGTCCATCTTCCCACAATCCTAGTAAGGATAAGGGCGAGTACCAAACTTACGACGGACCGAAAGATGCACATCCTCAAAGAAGATTGCTCATAGCAATGACAAATTCCAAAGTGACACGAGAAAGCTGATTGAACCCAACACAAACTTTTCGAGAAAAACATGGATCCGACACCACAAGCCACGGCCTAACTAGAACCGACACGAATTGATACATTCTCATTCATTTTGAACAGAAAATTTATGCAAATATACCTTAACCATTTTTTCAGACGACAGGAGGCGACAGGAAAGTCAACAAAACGCAACGCGCAAACAAGAATTGGCAAACCTGATTGATAAGAAGACAAAAAGAGAAATCTAAAGCCTCTGAATCCTGCTTCTACATCAGCCAGAGAGGATGCGTTAGTCTGCTCACGGTCTGAGGTATCCGTTAACGTTTCCTAGCTGCTACCATCGAGGGTGGACATATAGGCTTATACCATTCTATAGGCATCTACACATCACCCAAGGATGAATTTAAATCATATAAGCAAAACTGGCAAAATGTTTGTGGCCACGGCAAAGCAGCCACAACAGATCCAAGATTTAAAAAAGATAAAATCCTCTAGTTCACAGCAAATACAACTAAAGGTCACCTCAGAAATCAAAGCCACAAGGCCCAAAAGATTATTCCCAATTGCCATATGAACAGCACGAAGTACATGTTTAAGACGCTGATGCCAAATGACATTCGGTCCTTTACCGTACTGGCTGCTGGTTGTAATGGTTTTTCTCCTTTTTCTTTGCAGCCGCGAGCCTTGCACTCCTAGCGGCAGCCTCTTGAGCAGCAGCTTTTGCAGCAGCATCCATCTCTTTGGAGGATTTCTTCTTCTTCACGGAGGCCATCTTCTTTAGCCGCTCTTTTATATCAACAGATGATGCATCCTCACCTGCCTGTTCAGCTCCAGTTTCTGGTTCATTCACGACATCTGTACTGTTAGACTGATCCTGGAGATCTTTCGTCTCCTTGGAAGACTTGTCCTTCTTCTTCTTCTTCTTGGCACTCTTCGACTCTCCAGGAGCACTTTCCTTCTTTTCACCCTCACCATCAGGCTCCGCATCTTTCTTATCTAGTGATGGATCTGTAAATGATAATGCATAGTTAAGGTAACATTCAAAAAACTGACTGGACTCGAAAAGGATAGCCAATAGCTTTCCAACATAAGATCAGTAACAGAAAAGAAAATAAGAACCTAGTGAACCATTAACAATCTCTAAATGGCCAATAATGGATTGCCACCCAATTAAACATGCCGCTGTGCCCACATGTCCTAGTTTCCTATTGTGCCAGCAATAAAGCACATGTGATGACAGCATCCATCCTTTTTGTAAAACTTCACTATGATTATAACAGACGATGCTTAATTAATTACCATTTGGCTCATCTTGGCCATTGTTCTCTTTCGGCGCAACACCGAAATCAGCCAAAAGTGCTTCAAGTTCTGCAAGCTCCTTCTTCTTCCTTTCTTTTTTGGAGAGCTGCCTCTCTGTCTCTTTGGATACAGCAGGGACTTCAACAGCCTTTTTTGCCATTGGCTCTGGATGTACAGGAACTTCTTGTTCATGCTCATGTTCTTCCTCCAAATCATCATCACCTTCATCAAGAATATCATCCTCACTCTCTGTATCCTATACTCAGAAGATGGAGTAAAATATAAGGATAGCACATCGCTGCTGACATTAAACAAGTAAACTTTAACAGCAAAGTCAGTCTTTATCTCTTCCATTGTCAGCCCCCAGCTAAAAGTTTTAAGGTCACAATCAGATGTCCAATGTCACATAAAAAGATTAAAGAGTTTTACTAACCACACCAATACATTTGACAGCAACCATAAAAACTAGACATCATACTTAGCAGCAATAAAATCCTTTTAAATTGTAACCCCGCATTTTATCCAGTATGTCTACAAAAAAAAAAATCTGCAGGTCGAGAATTCACTGCTTAAGTTTGGGTCTGGCTTGCTAGTTGACAATTGTACAAGGAAAAAAGATGACTACATGAAGGGACAGTATACAATCATCATGAAGCAAAAAAGAACCATCATAGGCACTACTCAAACCCCTGAATATTTATCTAATGTTTAAAATATGAAAGACAAACAGACTATAAGTAGACAGTTCAGCATCGATAATAAAAAAAAATTACCTTCATGATCATTGCACTGCATACTCAATTAGGTTTTATCATACTGAAATACACACAACAAGATGTATAGGACATTAAGAAACACAAGAATCAAACAAAAAGTGACACCAAAAGATAGTCCGAAGGAACAGAAAACCCAAATGTTATTGATGCTAACTTCTCGAAATGCTATGAAAAAAGATCTTATTTCAGCCAGGCAAGATATGCAATGTGGTACCAATACTTATCCATAGCAAAGACTTTCAGTCAGATTGCTGACTCCAAAAATTCTGCCAGCAGTTACTCACGGCGTAAGGATGGATACACTAAGTAGAAATGATGGGAAATCCTTCTAGCTGAATGTACATATAGAATGAGGAACAACATAATCATAGTATAATTTAAGCTAATCTACTGACATCCGACGGTTTTTTATTATAGAAGCGGGCATATGGTGGATCTGAAAAAAATGGTCTTTTATGGTAAGACAACCAGAAACAATGAGGTGGCATAAACCACCTGAACCCCAGCCCACCGACAAAAAAATATATCTTGCAGCGTATGGGATAGACACGTCTCACATGTGCATTTAAGGGCGATGCAATCCGTTCACAGCAACTCTATTGCTGCTCGCCACGTTTTTGATTCTGATAACGCAAAGTTCATGGAGCTGTTTGCAAGTGGTATCATAAACATTGTCTTTCATTTAAAACTGAAAGCTAACAATTGGCAAGTCATATAAGGATAGCTCTTGAGAAGATCAAACTACTGTCTACAGTTACCTAAGCCTATGTAATCTCAAACCTCAAAGAAAACTTACGGCGGTTACTCAAATGTTCAATCACAACATTAAACACGTCACGACGGACAAGTAATCATTTCACCTGATAAAACCAATAATCTAGTTGCAATCAAACAAGTTCATGTCTGCTTTTAAGGTCTGAGATGACGTCGGGTGTGTTGCTGGACAGCATGTATATGAATCATCCCAACAAAACCCAAATTAAAAATGAGTAGTCCTTGCCCACGGACATATTAGCGCCAGAGCACAAATGATAGCTACACTACACAATATGCATGCTCACCATGATCTCATTTGCTAAATCATAAAACCAATTCGAAAAGATGAACCAATAAAAAATCCAACCAACGGTTCCTCTCCAATCATCAATTCAAAGAGCATTTTATGTGCTACATATCTACGATTTACATGCATAATGCCATGACAAACCTCTACATTTGCAGGCTGCTGCTCCTCAGTCTGAGATGTCTTGCCCCACACCACAGGGGGCGGTGCAGTGGTGGCATAATAATCATCGTCGTCGTCGTCGTCAATATCTGCCCAAGATTTCTCCTTCAACGGTGTCGGGGCCCAGAAAACCTGAGGCTCAGGCTCTTTGGCCTGCGACTGAGCAGCTGACTTCGACCCTTTCCCGCTCTTCGACGCCTTATCCTTATCAGACTTCTTCTTCTTCCTCAAGGTCTCGAGCGCAGCAAACACGTTGGTGTTGTTGATCACCAGGGATCCCTCGTCCCTCCTGCTACCTCCACCAACCATCTCTCAAAATGATTAAGGACCCAGCTAACACTTGCGTATGGATTCGAAGCCCACGTGCACAGATGTCAAAATCCAGATATCCCCCGGACGATTTTCCCACAGAGCTTTCAGATGCGACGATCTATCCGAAGGGTAAAATCAGCAAGAACCACAGGAGCGATCGGGATTTGTCAATCAATTCGGGATTGGCCCCAGTCAAAAGGAACGAAGGACGTATCCAGCAAAAACGACTCACAAGATTCTTAGGTACGATTGCAGCGAGAAAAGTATGTGAATTTTTTCGACGAATTACAAAGGTGATTGATTAACCCTGTCGAAACGAGCAAGGGATACGCGAGACCGAAAACGAAATGCCAACAAAAAGAAAGACGCGAAAAAAATGAAACCGACGCGAGAGCTCGTTCTAGCCCGCAGATTGCAATCGATTCACGCAATGGAAAATGGACATGCGACAAGGGGAAACCGAAGGTCGGTGGCCGCTCAAGATAAGTCCTTCTTCCCACGAGGTACCCAAGAAACTGCGAAGAAATTCCGCACGGGAAGGTACAAGAAGGAGACGAGCAGAGCGGGGAGATGGGGTCGCAGAAGCGGAGAAAGTTGCAGAGAAGATGGAGAAAATTAGGGTTTCCTCTCTTGATGGAGATGATGAGGGGATGGGGAGACGTTTAGGGATAGCAAAGGACATGGGAGAGAGCGCACAGCTATATATACGGGTGATTTATTTATTTGTTTGATTATTTTTTCTGGGCGAGGAATTTTAGTAAATGCGGATTGCGTGTAAATCAAGATACGCTGCCGTTTTGGGGGCGTGCCGGATGTTTTGGTTCGGATGAGAAAAATCTATCTTCCTCCGTTTCTCCAAACAAGTGGGTCGGTTCGAACCGGGATCTCGGGTCGGGCCAACTCATTTTCCAAAGCCTATCCGCTGACAAAAGCATGACATCTTTTTCTTTTTTTGTCGGACCCGAGTTCTTATTTACTAAAAATAAGTATTAAAACTTTAAATACCGAAATTTGAGGGCTGATTATTTTTGAATTCTGAAAATATAAGCAATTGTTAGATTATAACTTAAAATTTGAGTGTTATTAACATGCCTTAAATAGAACTGAATGCCTTATCAATAAATTTTGGCTATTTGGTTGACAAGATTCTAATTAGTATCAATCATGCTTTCTTCTTGATGAATTAAGTAATCTCTTCCTTACTTACCCTATTAAGTGATTTACTGACTTAATTGAATCATTAAAGTCAATGTCAGTTATATTGCTAATCAAGCTTAATCTCATTAAATGACGGACTTCTTCAATCTCAACACTTGATTGTATTATCAATTGAAAAAAAAAACCGTACCATTAGACAGATTTTTTTGTCTGTGCGTGAGTGATGCCATTATCTCACCAATTAATTGATCTTTTCAATAGCCTCTCAAGTACAAAAGAGTTAAACTATCGAATCACGGCGAATAAGAAAGGAGAAGAGTGCTTTTGAAGCAGTATCCCTGGCAAACTCATCCTCCTCAGCCCAATCCAGATTTTCACTAAATCATTCATATCCTTACTCCAAACCCTAATGCTCTTCCCATTTGCCTCGAATTATGTTTATCGTATGGGGCATGCACCGGGCAGCACTTAGAAGGTATACTAATATTAAACGATCAGATCCCCAAAGATATGAATACACACCAATTACTCGTCCAAATTAGAGCTGCTTTGAAAGGCGTTCCCAATCGCACCAGAAATGCGTCGACGTCGGCACGTTGTAGAAAAGGCGCAGAAGTAGCTCACCACAATCGCGAGCTACTTAGATACGTCACCACAATAGAAAGTTGCTCTGCTGCATGAGATGTTTTAAGCACAAGCTCGCTGCATTCAAACACTCGGGAAAAGCAGGAAGACAATAAGAAGTCTCATCACTTTTGTGGTTTCCAACAACTTGTACAATTGATCCACCGGCCAAAGAAGGACATCTCCTACGATTATGTGCTTCATTACATAGAAAGGCAAATGAGAACAGGGCACGAAACGCGGACACTACCTCCTTGCGCGAGAATATATCTGATAGGGGTTCGGGGGGATGAAGAGGTGTACCATAGTGAATGGAGTCCACTTATCTTCTCTTCGTTTAACGTTTTGAATTGACTATGCCACAAAAAATAGGAAAACCATGAGGAAGAAAATCAATACAAAAAATATTTTGATCATTAACCACCTATTTGATGAAATGCTGTTCAGGTACTTCAGCAAAGCCCCCTGCGCACCCTCTACATTTGCAAGTGTGTCGTCCATATTTTCGTCAATCCTAAAAAGAAACAAACAAGAACGTGTAAAATGCCCACGAAACAATGATCAAAATAAAAATTCCCAAGAACAGCAGATCATTTCCACAGAACATAAATCCCAACTGCCTTCCATTCTTAGGGCTGAAAGCAGGACAGTAAGAATAGTCGAATAGCAAAAAACTAGTCCAAACATATGGCAAAGTATACATCACAAGATTAACCTATATGTAGGCGACTGTACATATGCATATGCACGTGGTTCATTTCACAAAAGAATTTCGGAGTTTGTTAGCAAGACTCATTCATCAACTAGCCCCAATGATTCTATGTTGGACTGGGAATATCATCAGATCAAATTGATGAAGTATCTTGGTAATGTTAAATTTCATTTGGAAAGACATCAATCACCACAAATAAAATAAAATTCACTAGCAATCCTAGAGGATATCCTATGCAGAAGATAACATCTTCTGCTGGCTTATGAACTTTCCCAACTAATGTCGTCATGGCATCGGTAGCTAGTAGGCAAACCTAAACCGTGACAAGCAGAAAGAAAATGAACAATGGTGATCAGTGTTATCTGAGATGAAGTTAGAACCCATTTGATGCTAGAATGTTCTCTAAAAAACTATTCCAGTATTCAGTATAGAAGGACATTTTCAATTGCATTATGGTTCTGTGAGGCATTTAATATGTAACTTAATATACAGTAATAAAAGGAGAAGGAACAAAGAAATGCAGAAAAGATTTCAAAAGAGCAAGAGTCTAATGAGCCAGACTAATGTTGTCATACTGAAACACAAAGTAGTTACTGAGAAATAATTAAAGCAGCTTGCATGAGAGAGACTCTAGGATAGGAAACACACCTGATTGCAATTTCTCCTTGCTGAGAAACTAGTGTCGCCAGCTGATTAAATATACTGCTCAACTCATGAATGGTAGATTCTACATTTTGAAGGGCTTCAGCCCTGCTCTGCATGTAACTGTCCTGCAAAGGAACTAATTGCTGTTGTTGCAGTTGATTTTGCTGCAGCAAAGGCTGACTCTCCCCATCTCCCTGCTTCCTGGAAAAGAATTACACAAGACACGAAGGTCATATCAGCAAATGCTCATTTACAAGTAAGCTAATTCCCCCTACCAAAATTGTATGAAATTTGCACGATTAGTAATGTCAACAGAAGGGTCAACAGAGTCTCAGATTAAAATGCATATATTGGATCCTCACATTATAACTGATTTGACGTGATCGCCATTTTCAATTTCTTCTCAGAAGAGAAGGGAAAACCACTAAGAAATTTGATTATTCGCACAATAATTGATACCAAGTTGAAATTAAAGAAATCATGTGTGCCCAGCTTATTAATAAAATGCAGAAAATATGATCTAGTTAAAGAAGGTGCAGGAAACAAAGCAACTTTGCCACTTATTGCCACCAAGTCACCGCATCTACATATCATGTTAATGGTTATTGCTGCACTAGGGGCATTTCACCAGTCCCAGAGAACAGGTACTTATCATCCAATCAGCAGAGATGGGTTCCAATCATAGGAGAGCTCCAGTATACCGTGTCCAATTACAAGGTGAGTGTAAGGAGCAAAAATGGAAAATTGATCTTTAGCATGAAGGACTATCGAGAAAATCCTATGCTATATCTTGGATCCAGTTCGGGGTTAATGGTTTATGATTCTAGGTATATAGCAGCATCAAAGCATGTCAATAAGATCTGAATGCCACAGTGCTGAATCCAGAGTATTGATTTTCAAAAGAAAAACTTGAGTAGAGCCCAATAAAGGTGACTGACAACATTTGAAGGATTTTGGAAGATTAGGGCTTGCATTATAGGGGATAATTTCTGTTTCAGAATGAGTTTTTCTATTTCAAAACTTATTTTGGAACAAAAATCCGTTTGGTAGAAATTTTTTTCTATTTATGGAATAGATTCTATTCGATAAATAGATTTGGGTAAGAAATGATTTTGAAAGAGAAAACCGAGGATATAAACTCATTCTTAAACTCATTCTGAAACAGAAATTGTTTGTCCTTATCAAATGCTTTTTTTTTTTAGGAAATTGATTTATGAGTTTCTGGTTAGATTCAAGCTAGAATTGAATTCTGAAACAGAAATAGAAAAATCTTTTTCTGTTCTAGAATGAGTTTCTAAGGGAAAACACGAATTTGATAAGGACAAATAATCTCCATTCCACAATGAGTTTCTATTCTCAATTTTCTCTTTTGTAACGAGAAACCACAAATTTTTCATTTCTTAACCAAATCTATTTCTAAGATAAAAATTTATTCCAAAAATAGAAAAATTTCCTACCGAACGGAGTTCTGTTCTAGAATAAGCTCTGGAACAAACATTATTCCCTATCGTGCAAGCCCATAGTCTCTCAAACATCATTATGAAATCAAAGCTAAAAGTTACATCCAAAAGGATATCTTCCTCCATTTTCTTTTCCTCCAACTTTACTCCCCTTATTTCCTTTTCTCATCACTTGTTTTCGAAACCGTAGCGGTAATGCCAAATAAAGTCCAAGTCCTTGACAATTTACCAATGATGAGTGATATAACAATCTCCCACTAAGTTTGACATTATCATTAACCAGCAAACTCAATTACCATAAAAGCATGCGAAGACCTTCTCTACAGAACATCGAACATGAACTGTAGCCGAAGAAGTAAAGATAACAAATTGAATATACATGCAAATTAAAGACTAATCCTATGGAGGAACTTATATAGGAATCAACGCTCATGTTCTCTAATTATTACAAAAGAAGAAGCTTCTCTCCCTGAATACGTTGCAGTTCCAGTTCAAACAGACGGGCAAGATTGTAGCAGCCCGATTCTAAAAAGAGTTTCAAATAACAAGCACTTTGACTCGACAGCAGATCATGGGGTTCCTGATGTGATCAACGGCTTCAATCTCAAAGAACCACACAGATGAGTATGATCTAGATGCAATTTCAATCACACAGGAAAATCACAGGTTTTCCTAAGAGAACAGCTACACTGCAGCTGTCCAAAGATAAGAAGAAGTTCATGCAAGTGTACCATATGAGTAGTTCGGAACTCCAAACAAATGTTTGGTCCGTAAGACGTAAGTGGAAAGTAGTTTGGAATGGTAGCTAGCAAACAACAGTGCAAAAGAGTACGCATTTTACCTGGGGAAAGACGGGGATGATGACAACGAAGATGATGATGATGACCCATTAACCCATGGGGGAGGCGGAGCTGCTGAGGCATTAGCAGCTGCTCTGGTAGCCAGTGGACGTTGACGAACAAAAGGATTGGCAGTCTCCTTGGAGGCAGTGGAAGAAAATAACTGTCTCCTATTTTCATGTACCTTCAAGTTCTACATGTACACAACAGAATACGGTCACAACTGAATGCAATGTAATTTTCCAAGAGAGGTGACTCATCCTCTTAATTGAGTCCAGCAATAGCAAAACAAAATTAGATAACTCTATGAATTGTGGAAGCATTTCACATGTGAACCTCCAGCAGCTTCTAGACTTACCTCAGTTCGCATGGTTAGAACATCTTTGAACTCTTTTGTAGCACTCATCAATCGATTTTTCAGGTCATCTACAACTGTAGTTGAGTGACTAGTCGTGTCACTGGAGACACCACCCTCGTTACGGGAATTGCAAAGGAACTGAAGATCTACCACAGCAGAGTTGAGAGCAGTAATATCCTGCTTAATGACTGCAGTAAGCTCCTGAATTTCCATAGTTGGATCATCAAAAACTGACGTTCTCTTTGCCACTGCAACCAAAAATGTATTCCATTGGTCGTTTGGAGAAGTCTAAGTGGGACAAATATTTATAAGGCTAAACCATGACCCATGCAAACTGTCACACCTCTGAGGTCACTCTAAACAACACCAAATGTAAAAATGCTACTTAGAAAAGACAGATATATGCTTTGCCTAGACATAAATCGAACAGGCAATGATAACTGAAGATGAGACAGCAGCTACTTTTAAACTATTTGGATGCTTACATTTTGCCAACTTTGCAAGCTTCTGGGACGTCTGATGTATCCCAAACCCGATTTTCGAAGCCCTCCGATTGAACTCAGATTGAAGAGCAACTCCCGATCGCTGTTCTTCTGTCTTGGAACTGCTACTCGGCCCATTTGGTCCTGGCCCAGATGAAACCGACTTCTTCAATCTCTCTGCTATACTCTGAAACTCCGGCGTTCGATCCCGAAAAGATGATTGTGCTGTCTTTACTGCCATTTTTCTATAACTCCGACTCCAGTTATCGAGGTCTACTGAAGCATAATCACTGAAACACAAAATTTTAAAGGATCCCCTCAGATCTGCACGCATCAGTTCAGCAGCAAATGCAACTAAATTAGCAGTTCCCCAACCACCAACCCAGCAGGGACGTAAATTTGACTATAAGCAATTCCTAGATCTAGATCGAATTTCACCACTAACTGCGCCAAAATCGCTGTTTCAGACTTCCATTTTTGCTCCCATCGTCAAAGCCCACTCGCACGGGCCACGATGCAAATCGAAGATTTTCTACAGTCAAAACGACAAAAGACCAACTCCGATCCACCGAGACCGAATTTCCATCATTCAACGCTCCTCACGAGGCAAAACCACCGGATCGCGAACCGTTCGCAACCGAACCGGCGCGACCGACAGAACAAGAATCACAGCGTCGATGAATTAGAACCGCTTACCTCCAAATCAAAGATCGATCCAGGCAAAGAGAGCAGCCGCGAGGATCCGACCCCTGGAGCTCCGAAACCCCGGAACAATCTCCCCGCGACGAAACCGATGAGCTCAACGTACGATCGAAGGGAGGGCAGAGCCGCGGAGACTGCGAGATCCGATCCAAAGGCGCGAGGGAAGATGAACTCGCCGCTCCGTCGCGATTCTCGGTGGCCCAATGCGGATCGTCGGTGGTGCGAGAGATGGCGAAGGGAAAATTGCTGGAGATCGAAATTTGTAATCTGTTGTCGCGAGGTCTAATTCTATCGTTTTTTGTCCACGGAAATTCGTGGGCAAACCCCAAAAGCGGGTCCCACAGGTCCACATTGCATTTATGTTTATTTTCTTTTGGAAAAAAAGAAGGTAGGTATTTCATGGGACAACGTAGGCGCGAGTGTGAATATATTCCGAAAAATTAAGATCTCAAGACTAAAGATTACTCCGGTCCCATCTAATGCAGAAGGAAATAAAAAGAAAAGTGCTGTGATTAATTGACATGGTAACTATAAAAATTATAGTTTTGGCAATTGCTACGTTTTTCTCGTCGAGGAGAATGTATGAGATCTCTATTCCACGTTACGTTCTCGGTTCAACCATTTTCGTAGCTGTCAACGGCAACTCAGGAGCGCTATAGAGGGGTGGACCTCGAATGCCACTGCCGACCTCATGCGCATGGCGACCGGGTCAATTGCTGATTTGGCGGTTGTGATGCCTCTGGCAAGAACAAATCCCGATTCCGCACTCGAGCGTTTCGACCGTGACGGCGATTGTGGACGAGAGATTTCGTGCTGACGGCGACTGCATCGAACCCGGCGGCGATGACTGCTGTTGTGGTGCCAAGCATGGCTGCGCCGAGCACCTTGTCTCCGTCTAGTGATGATCGGAACAATAGCCGAACGGAATAGAAGCAGACACCGTCTTCGTCTAGTCTCGTTTAAGAGATGGTGAGCTAGCTGAAGGCTCGCCTCCGTGTCCCTCTTCATGATTCCACCTATTAAGAGAGCTAACACCAGCAGAACTACGGCTGCAATCATTGATCTCTCTCTCTCTTTTCGAACCTAAGGAAAGGAGGAACAACTAGCCTTACGTGAAAAGGGATTCATGGATTTGCATATGTGCAAAGAACATCAAAAAGTACAGAAGGCAATGCAACTTGAGCTTCAGTACATGAACAAGTTTTGCAGATAAGGCTGAAAATCTTGGACGAGCTAACCGCCATGAAGAAAGACTTCTATTACGAATGGATAATCATGTTAAGGACGACAACAGAGTAAACTGTGGTTTACTTGCAGGGACGAGCTTTGAGGTTACTGCCAGTATGAACTCACTGGGACAAATGGAAGCGGCGAATTGTTGAAACAGGAGAAACGCAATAGTTACCACCTTCTTGCATCTGAAATGAATCTCCTAAAGTGTCCGGCTAAATCGCCACTTAGCTTCCCTCATGATTATGGAACTGAGTTCTCGATACCAACTTTACCGTCGCCTCTGTTGGATATATATTAGGAATTTATATATATCAAATAATATGTTCACATACAAGCCAAATAGGTAAATCTTATCCAATAGGAAAGCTTATCCAATAGTGTTATATTGATTCTAAGGTTTCCTACGCTGGAGGTAACACTGTTGAGCGTTCCAAACTTGACGTCTCTTGGTGTAATACTTCAAGCAACAAAACACTCTTCACTTTCTCAAACCTATAACCTCCAACAGCCTCTTTCATGAAACGGGGTGAAATCTGTCAATCACCATTCCTCCCTATTGCTGCAAAAATTTGAATACCATCATGCTCCTGCTCAGAGAGTTTCGACCGCGACAATTTCAATAATTTGTCTAAAATCATAGAACGTGGCAATTTAAAGAAGCACAGTATTTACTCAATCACATAAGGTTATTTATACTGCAGTAAAATGGTTTCAGAACAAACCATAGCCCTAGAAATTGCAGAGTCGGGTCTCCGTTGCCTAGGGTTCTGATTTGTGGAATACTCGGCAACAAGGAACGATGATGAGTTCAACCGGCAAGTATGACTCTTTGAAAAAAATCTGGGATCTAATCAGATACTTGCCTTTATAAAAGACTCAACCAAAAAAAAAAAAAAACAATTCAGCATCTTCCTTGTAACTTTGGCTGCATGAATCTAGTTGAGCTAAGAATACAACTTAAAAAGTGAACATCATGTTTTTTCGGAAGGCCAAAATCTGAAATTCCAAGGTTAGATTAACCGATCCCCAATCTGTCATTTTGCAGTAGCTCAAAGATTCTTACCACTTTGCAACAGGATCGTCACCAAAGTGCCCCCCTCCTACAATGGTCAGGCACGATAGTTCCGAGGCTGTCCACATCTATTCTGGATGCCTAGCGCAGGATGGTTACACTGGAGCGAAATGTTGGAAGATCCTCAAGAGTCTTGCACTCATGCAATGCAAGCATTTCGAGATTCGAGAGGCGACAGATGCTATCAGGCAAGTGGGAAATCCGGGTGTAGGATAATTTCAAGACCCTCAAAGAGGATAATCCCGCAAGATCGCAGTCCATCTGAATCTCCAAATTCCAGCAGCGAGAAAAATCTATCTCTTGCAACTTTGGCAGATTCTGTACTGCTTCTGGAAATTCTTGTATGTAAGTACCTTCCATCTTTAGCACCGTCAAATTTCCCAAATGCTTGACTGAACGAGGCAATTCTTCAATTCCCGTGTTTGACAGGTCCATAAACTGCAGTTCCTTGAGCTTCCCAATGGATTGTGGGATTTCAGTTAATTTCTGACAGTTCCTCAAAGATAGGCGTTGAAGTTTCTCCAGCGACCCAATAGAAACTGGGAGGGTCTTTATGGCGGCTCCATCCAGTGCAAGATTACAGAGAGATTGTAAGTGGTCAATCTCATATATTTGTTCTAACCTTTCACAGTTGCAAGCACTAAAAGTTTCAAGTTGTTTCATAGAACCTGATCGGAAACGAATCGTATCAATGAGAGTTCCATCGATGACAAGCTCTTTTAGAGCCTTCATGAAACCCAGATCCGGCAACCGGTCCACATTACAAGACTTCATATTCAAGGAAACTAAGCTGCTTAGGTTCCTAATGGTTGGGCCAACCAAGGTTAATTTGGAACAGCATTCCAAATTCAGTCTTTCTAGTTTGATTGGAGCGGGGAATTCTGGCGTTTCAAGTAACTTAAAACAACCCATCAGGTTCAAAACTTTCAATTTCTTTGCCTTCTGCAAACAAATAAGACAACAGAAAACAATAAGTTCTTGAAAATCGTACGATCAATAAGGGAAAAATATATGTGTTTTCTACCTCTCCTATCAGCTTCCAACCTCTCCAATCTTGATTTACCTGACTGCATGACAGATCAAGAATGATCAAGTTTTCGAAATTGAAATGAGAAGGTTCCAAGGGCTTTTTAGTGCATATTTGCCAATCCAACCATCTTAAGTTTGAAAGAAGATTCTGAAGATTTCCTTCAATATTTGCACAGTCCAGTTTAAGGAACCTTAAGTTACATAGAGGATAAAATGCTTCACAACTTAAACAAACAGCAGTTCCACGATCAAACATGAGCCCGAGTGCTTGAACTTTTTCAGTGCCCTGTAAATCAAACAAAAGTTAGCTGGACGAAAAACCCAACAAAGAAACCTGGGAAATTGAAATGATCATTATCTCCTCCAAATTAAAATGAATGACGAGGATACATAAATCGAATATAGAGCATCAGCTTTGTCCACTCGAAGAATCATTTGTTGTCCTTGCATTTACCTTCCTTTCCTTTAGTGTTGCTAATGCTTCTTGATGATTCCACAACCTGCTTCGCCTGCATGGTTCTTCAGGGTCCTCCTCCTGTACTATCTGCCTACCTAAGTCTCTTAGTTGGTCATGCATCCACAGCTCGTTTTGCTCTCCAACTTTTACAAGAGACCTAACAAGAAGAGCTTCAATGCCTTCTCGAGGAAAAAAATTACAGTCCTCCCACATGTAAATGGCTATTCTCTTATCCTTTCCAATAAAAAAACATGCTATATCCAGAAAAATCTTTTTCTGATTTTCATCTAAATCTTCATAACACATCTTCAACACCTTTTTAACTTCCTTGTGAGGAGCAACTTTCAATTTCTTCAATGTATCTTCCCACACTTCTTTTGATTTTGAAGACAAGAAAGAGCCCACCACTTCAAGAGCTAAAGGAAGCCGACCAGTAGTTGATACAATGGCGCTAGAAAGAGTAAGGTCGACCTCTCCGAGAAAATCCTTCCCGAAAGCATGCTTACAAAAAAGTTGAAGAGCTTCACCTTCTTCCATTGCCTCAATCTCATATTTTTCGGCTGTTGCTTTGACCTTTGTAAGGACATCTTGTTTTCTAGATGTCACAATAATCCTGCTTCCAGGACCATAATTCGCAAGGTCACCACCAATCTGAGTAAGCTGTTCAGAATCACCCACGTCATCAAAAAAGATGAGAACCTTCATATTGATAAATCTGTGTTTGATAGAGTGCATAGCCTCGTCAGAAGTATTGAACTCTTGACTTCCCCTATTTACTAGCTGAGAAATTAAATTGCATAGCAAAGTCTTGAGCCCTTCAGTCTGGTTATACCTTTCTTGAACATTCTCGAGGTAGGCACAGCCATCAAAGAGATGATAGATTCGATTGTAGACAACCTTTGCAACAGTAGTTTTGCCAACCCCAGGCATACCACATATTCCAACAACGCGTCCCTTGTGGCTATCAGCTTCTCCACCACGAAAATCAACATCAAGCTTCCTCATAATCTCTTCTAGATGATGGTCGACTCCAACTAGATAATCAGTCACGAATAAGTCAGGCTTCTTTAATCGTCGCAAAACATCCGAGACAACTAGCTGTATGAGCTTGCCATGATGCCTGCCAATGTAAGAAATGAGAGAGGGCTCTGATGATATGTACTTAAAATGACTTGACAGTAAACAAAACGTAAGATAGGGAAGATTGAGTGAAGACGTGGCAACACAATGCATGAAAACTCGAAAGTTACCGGTTAAATGACATCGAAGTTGAATTTATACTAGCGCTGGTTATAAGTGAGGAAAACAAAAATTAGTATATACTTTGAGAATCGTTACGCAGTTTATTACTTAAAGCAGATTTGGTGAAACACGATATCATGCCAAGACTCATCCCTTTGAGGGAGTCAGTCTAATAATGAGAATTAACTGAGCTGGGATATTATCATGTAAGTATCTGTCGTGTTCCCTCAGGTTTTAGTTTTATGAGATACTCTAATGATCTGAAAGTGAAGAACAAAAAATTCTTCACATTGCTGCTTATAGAGGGGCTGCATATAGTATGGGAAGTTCTGAAGAATAGACGCATTTAGCATATTCCGCAGGACCACAGGAAAACAGACTTGACAGCAAAATATAATTAAAGATTTCTGACTTTTTCTTTGGGGCCATTGAAGGTCTCACAATTTCTGAGCTCTTCCTTAAAAGGCTTAACCTCTGACAAGATCTTAGACATTATTTTTTCGGTGAAAGTGTAAATTGGGAGTGGGAGTGCATTTTGCTCAAGGCATAGCCATGAGTATAAGACAAGAGAAGCGGAGATTGGAGTACCCATTGTTCATTTCAGCCAAGCTCAACCCTTTTATTTTTCCGATATCTCGGAGAGCCTTCTTCCATGCGTTGATCCTCTCTCGACCAACTCCCTCATCTTCAAGTTCGTCAAAGGACTCAGCAAAAGACCCCCTAAGGTGTTTTAGATCAGAGATATCAACGTCATAGAATATCGGAATGATCATTAGCTCCTCGTTTTCTCTGCACTCTAAGATTTGCTGCAGCTCCATGAGGCAGCTTTTGCTGGAAGCATAATCCTTTGAGATGATGGGTATGGCTATCTTCGATCGCTTGATCGCCTCAGTGAGTGACGGCTTGATCTTTTCTCCCACAGGGAGCTCTTCATTGTCTCTGAAAACACAGATCCCCTTTTCATTGAGGCTGTTGTAGAGGCAATCTGCAAATCCCTTCCGAGTGTCCGGCCCTCTGAAACTCAAGAAAACTTCATAACTTGCCAGTAAGGTAGATGTCGGCGCAGATGTTGGCGATTCGCGAGATTCCTGTCAAATCAAGGGACCCAACTTTATGACGGTAACATGTAGATTCCTACCTAGAGGAGCTAACTTCCCGAGATTCCCGATTGTTGCTCAAAATAAAAGTTGCTAAGCTAAAAGATAATACATAGCACAGAACTCTCATGTTGTCAAGTAAAACTTCGCATCCAAACACTTCTATTCTTAGAAGGAGAAGAAAGGAATATCCCAAAACAAACTCCCCAACGTTATCTCTTATTTCGAACATTTTCTGGGCAAACTTACTATTCGGGAAAACTACTCTACCAGACCATCACTTCAGTCGAATAGGTCGGCCATATCAATTAGGATGAAGAAACGTATGCCAAACCCGTCTTCAAAAGACACAGCTAAGTGCGGAAACTAGACATTAAATGCGACACGAACCTCATTTCTTCTGCGCTTCTTTACTACGTAAAGGATGTATACATGGCACACGCACAAAAGGGCAGCGAACACGAACGCCAGTTTTGATGGAAAAGGATCACCCAGTTTCGATGGCCACCCCACCCAGTTCATCTCTCTCTCTCTCTCTCTCTCTCGCTGACGCGAGGCACAAGTAGGTAGACGGCAAGAGAATGAGAATGTGGTTCGACAGAATCAAACTCTTCTATGGCAGGTGATCCTAGAGGCTTGTGCAGCTATGCATTGAATGGTGGTTTCCTAGATACCGCCGACTATTTCCACGTTATCATCAAGTCAACCCTACAAGATCACTAATCTCAACTGCTCCTGCATATTTAACTGGTTGCCGCCCACTGACGCCGACACTTCATGTTATAAAAAGGATCGAGCTATTTTCATGTCTATTCGTCTAAATCCATTTTTTTCCCTCACTATATGATTAATATTGCCCACAATAGTTTCCATCGTCGCACAGTTCCTTCGATTACGGGTGCGTTTGTTTTCTCGAGAGGATGAATAATCCAGAAAATATTTTCTTTTAAAATGATCACTTGTATCATTTTTAAAAGTATATGAATAAAAAATATTTTCATGAATATATTTAAACATAAATTACTATTGATAATGAAAGCATGTTTAATTGAATAATTATTTTTAGTAATTAGCATTAAATTTTAAAAGTAATATTAAATAATTCATTTTTCGTGAGATAAATGGAACTCAAGTTTCAAGTTTACACTTCTTAACATTTAAGAGATAAGAGTTTGTTTCCTCTTCATCATTGCTCTTATAACAACTTCTTCGATCTTTGTCACTCATATCTTAGCGACTCTATTTGTGGAGATCTATTATTTGACTAGTCTACGTAAAAAAAGTGGTGATTTTGTTCTTGATTGACATTAATAGCTAGTAATTTTCAATCTAAAATGAATGGATGATCGTCATCTTAACTCTTTCTTTCTTGTTGCATGCAAATTTTTGATTTAGTTAAATTTCATCTTTTAAATCTTCACATCGGGAAATACAATTTTGGTTTTATTTTGGCAAATTTTTAACGAGGGCTTTTTTTCGTTTCTTTTTATTATCTTATTATACCTATGTCAACGACAACGAGTAGAAAATAGTTTAATAATGATATGCTCAGCCAAAATAGAAGTTTACGAAACCGGGTTGAAATGTTTCTTATGTTCAAAATTTCTGAATTTTACTTGACAAGTAATCTATATATTGCGCAACGAGGGAACAAATAGATTTTTGTTTTTGGGGAATTACTCTCTTCAACAAAACTAATATGAGCATAAATAACATTTAAAAAGAAAATGAAAACATAGTTCCTTTAATAGGCATGGAAATGTCCACTCACATTATAAAAAAACTGTGATATGAACCTAAAAATTTATATGTTAAAGCATGGTAATGCCCGGTTTATGTTCCCTACATAGAAATAAAAAGATAAAGAAAAAAGGAGAGCAAATAAATTTAGGATCCATCACTTTAAATACCAATTATAAGACAACTGAGCATTTTATTTTTTTATAGGGAAAATAGGGTAGACAAGAATGGCAGGCGCATGAACTCAGGATTTGGCTACGAAGTGAATAGCCAAAAACTTTATGCATATATATATATATAATCAGAATAAAATAAAAGAAATTCAATTACACGACGCAAGCAAAACATAGAACTCGAAATAAAATTCAAATTGATTATGAAATTATGAATCTAAAAAATAAAAATAAACAGATCCAATAAGAATAATCCAATTTTCAGATTAAAAAAGGCAATTTGGAGAGACTGCCTCTTCTCGCTTATGTATCCATTTTTTAACCGAAAAAGACTTCTTGTTTGTGTTGCAACAAATTGAGCGAACTTTGGTCTTAGTATAAGTGTAGGCAATTTTTTATTATTGGAAAGTAAAGGAGCAATAACCAACACTCTTGATAGAATAAGAAATTGATTGTTGTTCCTTTACTTAGTGCTCTTTTCAGTTTTTTTTTTTACTTCAACATAACAAAAAAAGTAATCTAGCCTTAGGGATTGGTTTATGATTGCTTATGATACTTTTTCCTTATATATTAATATACATTCTTTTTTACCCTTTGTAAGACTTTGTGAGATTATTATCTTGACTGATCTTTGAATAGAAAAAAGAGTGGATTTGCAGGGTCCCAAATAAATTGACTTAATCAAAAAAAGCCCCTTAGATAGTAAGAATTAGATCAAATGGGAAACAAAAGTATATGATAGATAACAATCTATCTTGACATTCTATTTTTCATATTTTTATACCTTTTCTAAAGATAAGACAAGAAAAGATAGAATATGTCTTATTTTTCTTGCGTCTTAGGAAGATTGCCCTAATGCTTCGAAATGGGTCACTGCGTATTTTGTTTGTGCTTTTTTCGAAATATTTATATCGTTTTTTTATATAAACCTATTTATTCATCTTTACAAAATTTAAACTTACTAAATTCGTTTTATAACATTAAAAAAGTTCCTAACATAATTTTAAGGGACAAAATAATAAATGTGATATATATGATTGGTCATATAATCGTGGTTACATAGATACTTTTTATACAATATTCTTAACTCAGGGTATAAGAAGACTAGCTAAACTAACTTATTTTTTTGATAAATGAGTAATTAATGGAATTACGAATGGTTTTGGTCTTACAAGTTTCTTTTTCAGAGAATGTATCAAATATGTAGGGGGCGGTCCTATATATTCTTATCTCTTATTGTATTTATTTTTTGTATTAATATTTTTTTAATATTTTATTCTTTTTGTATTTTTTGTATTTGAATTTTTTTATTTTTATAAGTTCCATTTTTTTGCTAAATTCTTTACTCAAGTTGTTCTTTTTCTTTATTCATTGGTTAATAAATGCATTTATCATACAATTCATTATAGAGTCCTTATTCTCTTGTCGACAAAGAAATTTTTCTTTGTATAATTTCCAAGAAAGTTGAACTGGATGGTATGTAAAAGATATTCTTTCTTTTCCATTGTTTTGACATGTATGGAAAAAAAAATATTGTGACATTTAATTTCTTACGGAATTTGTAAATTTATTGTTTTTTATATATTGCAATGGATGACCATCATTTATAGTCAAAAAGAAGAGTCACAAGAGGTTTTTCAAATCATATTCTTTAAATAATTCTAATTTCAAGTTCTCTTTATTTTTTCCCCTCCATATAAGAAGTTTTATAAACTTGGCTATCTTCGTGAAAACCTTATATTCCTTAAGGAGGTTTTATCACGTGGAAACGCTCTTTAACGATCACTTTTATAATTTGAACTAATTAGTCACAGGAAAATGTTTTATTATTGCAACAACTTTGTGTCCAAATATTTTCGTGCTTATACCATTTTTATAAACAGTATAAGAAATTATTATTTTTAAAATTATTTATTTTCTGCTAAACAAACAAAACCCCATATGCTTGTCACAAAATCATGGTCTATCATTGCGAGGAGGCATCTCAGTCTTTCTTCACATTAGGGAAACACCTATAGCGACACGAATTCTTTTGCCACTTATGAGCTATAGTTACTGAGAAATAAGACATTTTACCATGCTTTAAGCTATAAAAAGAAATCTGAAAAAATGCGGTTATGTCTACCACAAATGATCTTTTCTACCGCGTTTAAGGGTGGTGAAGAAGTCTCATAGGGTGGTAAATTTGATAAATAATCTCATAGTTTGGTAAATTGAGCTCAGAAGTGATAAGCAATAGGCTCTATTCATCTCACGGAGAAAAACTTTCAGAAAGATATATTCCGAATTTTCCTATGTTCGTTTCACGAAAAATAAAATAGTCAATGAAAATATTTTTCAACACCTTCAAAGTGGGGAAATTTTTTTCCGTTTTTTAGAAAGTAAAAAACATTTTCCATATTCTTTCTTTACATTTAAACATTGTTTATCTTCTTTCAATAAAGACTTGTGACCAGCAATATTTTAAAGATATTATCATTTTTCAAGAAAATAACTTCCTGAAAAATATTTTCCAAAAACACTACATTTTTCGTGAAACAAATGGAGCATTAGTTTCGTGGCAACAATGTTTCAAATGAGGCAAAGAATAAAAAAAAAAGTTGGTATTTTACAGTATTGATGGACATTGATTTGTGTAAAAAAAATGTTTTCTTTGATAAGCAAGTGAAGTTTTCTGAAAGTTTGCCTCATGTTTCTTCAATCACCATTTCTTTCATTGGTACATATTTTAAAATTGATGAACTGTTCTTGCTATTTGTCAAGCTTGTTCCATACAAAATCAACAGCTTAGAAAATATTTTCCTCAAAATGATTTCCTGTCATTGTCCATAAAATGTTTATAGTTTTAAATTATTAACTATTTCATACAATACAAATGATTACTTCGAAAGAAAAATATTTCCACATCATTCGCTTTTTTAAAAAGAAATGAGGCCTAAATACAAAATAGTTCTCGGTAGTCAAATGATATCAGAAAAGAAAAGTGTGTCAAGCAAGGAGTTTGCATTTTTTTTCCAGATACATAGGTATAAATAAATGAAATGGTTCATGTGGTAATCTTGCCCACCCACCTACTCTTCTCCTCTTTATTTTTGGTATCGAGTCGCACCTTTTCTACTTACCACCTTCTCTCCTTCTGGCTGCATTTCATAGTCCGAATATCCTCTCTCTAGGGTCACCTAAGCGACAACTCAAGAACTTCCCGTGAAATGAAATATTAAATGGACATCTAGGGTTGATATTTGGCTCTTCTACTGTGTCAAAAGCAGGAATATACTTCGTTTTAGTACTAGGTCGACGATTGGTTCCGCAATGAGTAGCTCATGAATTAAAAAGAATTTGGAACCTACCATGTCCAAAGTCACCGGAACCGGCCAGGAACTGCACCAGCAGGTTCCGAGGTTGGCCTAGTTCCGGCATTGCTCATTTGGGATTTCGTGTTGAATCGGCGGGGCTGCTCCAGGCCCCTCTCATGCCTCAGGTGGGCTTTCATCCTGGCGTTCACCTACATGCAACTTCTCTAAGGTCGATCCTAGTTCTTGAAGACCTTGTATATTCTTTATCCACTTGCACCGGCAGATATCCAAAACTCTCAACCTCTTCAGATTTGATATGTCCGGCAACTTCCGGAGGTGATCACAGTCCGACAGCATTAAACTTATCAAGGAAGTCAACTGGCTGAGCCCGTCTAGATTCCGTATCTCGCAGTGAGATATATCTAAGATCTCCAGTGCTTCTAGCTCTCCAAGCCCTTCCACCTCTCTTACTGCGGAGTGCGAGAGCCGTAATTCTGTCAAATTTTTCAAACATTGAACAGTCGGCAATCTTTTCAGTAACGAACAGCCTCGAATTGACAGGAACGACAATGTCGATGGAAGTTGCGGTACTCTCCTGAGGTTTGCACCCGACACAACAAGTTTCAGGAGATGAGGGAGACATTCTTCCCTCAAGCGAAGATCGGTGGTCCGTGAATGAGACAACTCCAACACCTTCAGCCTCGGAAACCTTTTGGGCCAAAAAAAGGAGAGAACCACCACCCTGGTCAGGATGGAAGTCATCATCCTCTGCGTTGAGGGTAGTTTTAGTTCCTCGGGATCTTCATCGCCAAGGCTCAACTCTTCCAATTTTGTCAAGTGATCGAGAAATGGCACGACCTTCATGCTTCTAGAGATCACACGCAAGTGAGTCAAGCTAGAGGGGAGTATAGGCAATGCTTCAATCATGTCGCAGTGAAGTAAATCGAGGGTCTGAAGACAGCAAAGCGACTGAATGCGCGATGGCAAGCTGGAAATACGAGTATATCCTAAGATCAACATCCTCAGAGATTTCAATCTCCCGATATCATCTGGAATATCACCTCTCAAGCTCCTACACCGCCAGGCATGAATCTCTTCGAGGTTGGTTAGACTTCCGATGTCGCGAGGGAATTCTCTTATGAAACAAGAGTCCATTTTTAGTACTTCTAAGCTCTGCAGGTTCCTGATTGAACCTGGCAATTTGGAAATACCTGTCCCCGACACATCCAGCTCGATCAATGTCCTTCCCAATTTGCCAATCGAGTCTGGAAGCTCCCCCAGACAACGGCAGTTTCGCAAAGACAATTGCTTCAGTTGCATCAGGTCTCCAATGGAATTGGGCAGTTCAACAATTTTCACACTATCCAGCAAGAGCACAGAAAGATCTTCCAGCTGACCGATGGACTCAGGCAGGCTACTCAGAGAAGAGCAATTCGAGGCACTGAGAGTTTTAAGTTTCTTCATATTCTCCAGGGTGCTGGGAATTTCCTTTATAGAAGTTTCATCTATTAGAAGCTCTTTCATTTCTTTCATATGGTGAAGTTCGTTTGGCAACAAGCTGAGTTCACTGCAGAACTTCAAATTCAAAGTGACTAAGCATTTTAGATGAGCAATAGAAGGATCAATTTTCACCAACCGAGAACAATGCTCGAGAATTAATATCTCCAACTTTTCTAAACCTGAGAGATCAGGAGTCATCAGTAGCCCAGTACATCCTGTAAGATTCAGAATTTTCAACCGCGGCATCTGCAAAACAGAAGAAATGTCCACATAAAGTTAACATCAAATCAAATCCAACCAAAACATCTCTCCGTAGTTACCTTGATTTGACTCCACCCTTTCCAGTCATGTGAAACCTTACTCCCTGATAAATCAAGAACAGCTAGCTCTTTTAGATGCACATCATAATCTCCAAAGATCTCAGGGCAACCTTGCCAATCAAGCCACCTTAAATTTGATGGGGAATTCTTACGGTCTCCTATAATTCTGGTTTTACCCAATTTGAGGAACCTCAGGCCCGGCAGAAGTTCAAATTCTTCCCACAGAGAGCAGTCATGGCGCCTATCATCAAACTTGAGATTGAGGGCTTGAACCATTTTAGCTCCCTGTTCAATGAAACAATAAGTTAATGCAACATCATTCTCATATATCACTAAACATCCATCTGCACTTCTCTAAGGACGGCATCGAACCAAGTATATAAGCAAATTATGTTTGACTCCCTAAAGAAATCATTTATCGATTGTGGGCATACCTTCCTTTTCTTCAACAAGGACACAACATCCTCATAACTCCATAGTCTACTGCGCCTTTCAGGCGATTCGGGATCTTCATTGTTGACGATTTGCTTACAAAGGTACCTCAGCTGATCATGCATCCATAGTGTGTTATCTTCTCTAATTTGCACTAGAGACATGTCCCGCAAAACTTTGATTCCACTATGAGGATCATAGCCGCAAGCACCCCACATGGAAAAGGGGTTGGAAATATCCTTTCCAACAAAGAAACATGCTATGTCCAATAATATTTCTTTGGTTTCATCGTTAAGAAACTCAAAGCTTGCCACAAACACACGTTCGACTGGATCAACATGCTTGCTTAATATCTTCAAGGTATCATGCCATATATTTAGGGGCTTTCTGCACAAAAGTGAACCTAGAACCTCAATTGCTAAAGGAACTCGTCCAGTCACAGAAACAATTTCGTTGGATAGAGAACCATATCCTCCTGGGAAAGGCAGGTCCTGAGAAGCATGCCTTCGAAAGAGAAAAAGAGCTTCATCAGATTTCAAAGGTTCGACTTCATATCTTTCTGCCACTTTAGGGACATTAATAAGACCATAATCACGGGTAGTCACAATGATCCTACTTCTTGGACCAAACCAGCTGAGCTCCCCGATGAATGGATCAAGTTGACAATCTTGATCGACATCATCAAGGAGAATAAGAACTCTCATGCTATGAAATCTATGTTTGATGATGTGCGCACCTTCCTCGCTAGTGAACATTGGGCAGCTTCGCTTTAGCAGGTCAGAAATTAACTGATTTTGCAGAGACTTGAGTCCTTCAGATTGTGTAAACCTTTCTCGAATGTCCTCGAGATAGCTACAACCATCAAAGAGAGAAGCGATGTCTTTATAAATAATCATTGCAAGAGTTGTCTTGCCGACCCCACCAGTACCATAGATTCCAACTACTCGGACATCCCCACCTCGCACGTCAACCGATTGTCCATCTCTCTTGTAAATGCCAAGCTTTTTCAGGACCTCTTGTACTCGATGCTGAATTCCAACTAAATTCTCCTTCACACCAAGGTCCACATTCCTCAAAAGTTGCCGCACATCTAAGACGAGTTGCTTTACAGGCTCGCTGCCGTACCTGCTAAATTTGAATTAGGTTTAGGAGTAGGAATTAAGAAACAAGTTGGCTCTTTCCCAAAAAAAGAAAAGAAAAGAAAGAGACAAGTTGGCAGTTGGAAAGAGAGCAAGCGGAAATTAGTTATTTTGTGCGCTCAATTGGGCCGTCAGAACAAAGCAATGCATGAAAAGAGTAGAGACAGATGGGTTTCGTTGCTTGAACAATAATCTTGTGATTGTAGCGATTGCAGACAGCATGCTCTCTCAAAAGTCAAAACCGTTCTTCTTTCTGTCAGAAGACGATGTAACCAACATAGATAAAACCCTAAGAAAATATCGCGTGAAATCAGCTTTAAATAAAAATTCGAATTACCCATAATTTTTGTCTGCAGAGTAAAATCTCTCCAAGCTCCCAACCTCATGAAGAGCCCTTCTCCATGCATCAATTGTCCCGCCATCTGTTCCCTTCATCTCATGCTCCTTCAAGGACATTTCAAAAGAACCCCTGACGTGTTGCACATCCAAGGGATCAACATCGTAAAAGATGGGAATGATTATTTGGCCGTTCGTTCTTCTGCTCTTCAACATTAGACACAACTCTACAAGGCAACCTTCTGAGGAAGCATAGCCTTTGGAGATGATGGGAATGGATATCTTTGATCGCCAGATCACTTCGATCAGCTGCTCCCCCTCAGGCAGCTTTCTATCATCTGCAGAGACCAAGATGCTGGATCTGGTCAGCTGATCCACTAGGAAGTCTATGAATTCGTCATGGTTATCTGGTCCTCTGTTGAAATTCAAGAAAACATCGAATTGTTTCTTAGCCAATGTAGAGATTGACGAGGTGGATACTACCTGTACAAGAGGAAAAAGGCTGAAGGACTCAAAAACTCTACAAACATAATTTAACAGAGGAAGCCAAAAGTGACAGTGCACACCTCCTCGCTCGCTGTTTCCATGCCATCCCGCTCCAGCGTTTCAAATAGGGGGTCAAAGAAGGAGAGAGAAATCCAAACCGCAATAGCCAGAGCATAAATCTCGGTCGTCGGATCACAATATGCCCAATACCCAAGCAGGCCCATGCCGAACACTCGCAGCAGCTCTGCCCCCCCGGTGAACTTCCCTCAAAAGCAAACATAAGGCACCGGTAATGCAACCCAGAACGCGACCGTCTCCACCTCTTGATCCGTTGATCCCGTAAAGAAGGCCAAAACCATCACAGCTGACCGAATCAGCTTGGCTCGGACCATGTTCCTTCTCCTGATCTGATCGTGCAAGGCAAGTAATATTAAGGCCAATGCACTCCCGAAAAAGACCGCAAGCAACAACTCCGGCACGAAGATAATTAAACTAAATACGAACAAGTTCGCTAAAATCCCGAGAATGAACGTTGTATGATGGTCCATATCTCTCTCTCTCTCTCTCTCTCTCTCTCTCTCTCTCTCTCTCTCTCTCTCTCTCTCTCTCTCTCTCTCTCTCTCTCTCTCTCTCTCTCTCTCTCTCTCTCTCTCTGCGGACAGAGCGGGTTTATTAGCCTTCCTCTCTAATCAAATGACACCGGGCATTTATCCATCCCTCTTTCTCTCTGTGTTGTGCGGGCATGCAAAAAGAGGGGACTGGCTGGCTGCCGAAAAGGGTTGAGCAGTCACTGACTCCGGAAGTTTCTTGCAAATTCTGTAACCCAAGCGAAAATGCAAGGTCAAGTAGCAGTTAGCCAACCAGTCAGGATATCACCTTGACATCCCGACAGCGAGGGTACAATCCTCCACCTCCTTGACTCTGCCCCAAGTATCAAGGCGTGCGTAGTGACGCTGCATCCATCTCATCTTCGGCCCCCCAAGTTCATTTCTTATATACATATTCAATTCGGACTGATCTGATATCAACGTTGGAAGCCCTCTTGGAGGGCCACATACATTAGAATAATTCAATCCTGCTTCAAGATTTCTCATGATTCGTGTTGAGTGCCACTGAAAAAACAAGAAATCCGTGCGTCGCGATTGACCCATTCCGCCACATCATCCATAAATTATGTGTCAGCTCCTTCATTGTATCAATCCTAAGTGAAACTCGATCATATATACATTGGATATTTGAGATAGGAGTTTCATCTGAGTTGTAGTGGACTTGTGAGTATTCATAAGAGGCTCATTTATGTGGTGAATTGATATGATTAGTCTTAGAAATGTGAAAAACATATCAACCCTCCTTATTTATCGTATCAAGGAAATGGTGACCATTTTTCTAATTATCCATGAGATATTTTTTCACATGGAAAATGTAAGAAGTTATAAGAGTATCTAAAAAAAATTCTAAAATTCGTGACTTAAAAAAGTGATACACATCGAGGCATCCTTAAGATTTTCTCGTAATTATTCCAGGAATGATATCTATTTTTTATCCTAAACAAACAGAATTTAACTGTCATTGTAAATTATTTTCTTATAAAATCGACGAGAGTCATGATTCTATGCGCACAAATCATAGGCGTTGTTGTGACTTCACTTGATCTTTGGAAAAATTATTGGTGCCACCGGCTGTTTATGCAAAGCTTTGATTGAATTTCATGTTTTAAAGTCTTTATCGGAGATTGTAACTGTGATTTTCATTTAAAAATGTAAGAATTTCATGTTTCATCAGGCCAGCCCATTATGCGCATACAAAAGACAACTTATAAGAAAAAGTTTAATGATGATATGCAGGACAAAAGGAAAAGTTCATAAATATTTAATCGGGTTAATAACTAATGTATCGTCAAAATTTTTCTAGATTCTACTTGATATAGATCCATAAATTTGCTTGACAAATTGGAAAAAATATTGAAAATTTCTCTCTTCAATAAAGCTATTGTGTACATAGGTAATATATAAAAATAAAAAAGGAAAAAAAGTATACATGAGAATATCCCCTTAAAAGTATAAAATAAACATGTGGTATCCTTGATTACAACGATAAGATCGTACCAAGAAAAAGAAAAACTAAATTTAAGATTCACTACTTAAATTTCAACTAGATGATAAAGGGTATTTTCGTCCCAATAGAATGGATTTAAAGCATGTAGGGAGTTGGAAATAGCCCCACCAGTCATGAATTGATCTAATATTAATATTGGTCTCGAATGATAACATATTTTTCCATATAGTTTTGAGATTTGCAATATTCTTTCTCATATTAAATGAAAAATCACAAGTACTCTTATAAAGAATCAAAGCAAGAAGAAGCACATCGTAAAAAGAATACTTTTGGCCATACACCATGTGAGTTTAATCACAAGAGATTTGTTGTTCGATTTCTATTTAAGCTAAAGGGTCGATTCGGTTTCCATAGTTACGGTAGCTTTGTAATTTTCGTTTTACATTTTTAATTTTATATTGATATTGTACATTTTAAAATTTGATAGGGCAACATCCAAAATCAACCTTAAGGTATTGGCGCCGTTAAATTCTTTCTAGAATCTTTTATATGCGCAACGTCTCTTTTCCAGGCTTTTCTTTGAATTGTTTGTAATGTCAATCAAGGAGCTGCGACATTAAATAGGATGTGCTGGTAACTGAGTTATAATATTCCTAACTTAATAAAATGAATATTTTGATATTAGAATTGTAACCATGGAAAATTAAATTCACTGAGTTGTTCGTGCTCTGTCCGCGGTGAAGACCAAAAGCACTTCCTGAAAGGGTCGTCAAGATCCAAACTTCCCGGCGACTCTGTCGCCTGTCCATTGCCTCGCCTCGCACCACCGTCTTCTCAGCCACCGGAGAAGTGCCCCGCTGAACGTCAACTCCAGAAATTGGCTCAAGGTGTCGAAAAACTAGCAAGAATGGGTTGATCTCGATTGCATGGGAGGGCAAGCGCAAACGCCACATGGAAATGAGCGGGCATTGATGAAGCAACCGAACGTTTGATGTATAGAATCCCGACGCCCGGCGAGCTGTTCGAACACCTCGGGTTTTTTTTCGCCTTGGGGGCAGAGGAGGACGGGGCTGCCACCGCTCCCAGCTTCACTGGTGAGGGCCGCCAACCCGCGCCCTCGCAAGCCCTCCCCATGTCGTGCCAGCGGCGCCGCCGCCGTTTGATGCAGACAAGGGCCTCAAGCGACAAGGGCAGCGGCCCTCAGGGCGAGCATCCCAAGGAGGGTCGGTGGCCCTCGACGCCGGAGCCCATGGTCGTCCTTTTTCAATTTTCCAAGATTTTTAGCTTCGTAGTGTTTTAATTGTTTCATGTTCTCAAGTTTTTGTCTTCTTTTTTTCCCCTTTTAGTTTCAAGTTTTTTTTTTCTTGATGTGGCTATTGGTGCCATGTATCTCAATGAAGTAGTAGGAAAAAAAACATTAGCATTTTCAAGTTAACCAAATTAGGCTTCAAATCTGAAAGTTGTGAGAATTGATTATAAAATCCGAAAATTCAGAGTTCGATTGCATTTTTACGATAAATTTTAAAAATTTCAATGCACTAGCGTATTAAACGTACGTACTAAAAACATCTTGTAACGGTCCGTTTCTAGTCATTTCAGAGAGTTTAGTTAATGCCTAATAGGTCCTAGAATTCCTCGAACTAGATTATGGAATTTTGTTTCGGGCAACTCCAAATTTTCAGAAATTGTAAAATGGTTCCCTGACAATTGGTTGTTGTCTTTTTAGCCACACAAGTTTGAATTTCTGGCCTCAGGGGCATTTTTTTGGAAAATTTTGACCTAGGGTTGACCGGGTCAACGTTCAACGAATGAGTGAAGGAACCGGGCCTCTCGCGGATGGATTGGTCCTACCGTGCGTGAGCCAGTCTGACTACCCACACAGACCAGTTTTCTTCCCCTCCCCCCGGTTTCTCCTATGGTTTTGACATTTTCCCGAGCAGTTGGCGTGCACGCGTGAGAAGGGACCCACTAGTGACCAGTCACCGGCACAATTGTCCGGCCAGCCTGCACAGCTAGTCAAGCGTCCCCTCCGCGACGTCACGGCCATTGGATGACCACCATCTGCCCCTTGATCCGTCGGTCTTCCTTTCACGCAAAGGGGTCCCTATTTTGCGCGCTGCCGAGTGACCTCCTTGTTGGCCGTTCGTTCTCGCTGCTCTGGCCACAAATTGACGCACTCGACTCCTGCATCTTTTATACAGCACCTTATTCCCGTCCCGACCTATCTTCGCACCTTTCGCCTTCGTCGTTGCCATCGGCAGCCACCCGAAGTCATTGCCGCGCGAAGCCCGGCCCCTTTTCTCAACTTGCTGTCCTCAGCGAGTCAAGGCTACATGGTGACATCCAGGCCGCGTCACCACATTTAGGGTCCGTTCGTTTGGCGAAAAATAAAGCACTTCCAAAAAATATTTTCCAAGAAGTCATTTTCTTAAAAAATGATACATTTTCCGGTGTTCGTTTGAAACTCCGACAATATATTTTCCAGTATTCGTTTGAAACTTAAAAAATTTCCCAAAATTTTTTTCCGGAATTTTTTTTTTGAGAAATTATCGAGCGACTGGCAACCGGTGGGGGTGGGGGTGGGCGATAGGCAGGCGGCGTGTGGCGGTGGGCAGGCGGGCGAGAGGCAGCGGTGGCGAGGGTAGCGGGCGGGAGGCAGTGGCGGCGGGCGGGCCGCGGGCGAGGGCGGCGGCGGCGGTGGCGGGCAATGGTGGGCGGGCAGGCGGCGGGGGGTGGGCAACGGTGGCGACCGGCAATTAAATTGCTCATAGACTTACGATGAAAGAGAAAGAGATGAGATCCGGAAAATGTTTTCCACTTTTCAAAAACAGAAAATATTTTCCTTAGTTTTAAAAGGAAATCTTTGATTGATTGGAAAACATTTTCCTTAGGAAAATATTTTCCGCCCTGCGAACAGCCCAGTTTCCAAAAAATATTTTCCGGAAGAATATTTTCCGACAAACGAACGGACCCTTAGTGTGTTCCTAAGAGTCCCTTCAGCCTCATTGAAGCCGTCGTTTCTGCCATCGTCGCCCCAAGACCACCGATTTCACCCTTGACCCTCAAATGCCCTATTTTTCGCCCGAGGGACTGTTCGCGACCATTGCTCGTTCTCGGGTGCCACCCAAGCTGCACCACTGCCTCCAGGACCTCCCTAAGCACCTCCTTGTCGAATCCTAGCTGGTCGCCGTCGTTGATTTGGCATGAAAGCTGGAAATCGGTCATGATCCGATTGTCCCTATTTCCGGGACGGTCGTCCCAGAGTCGGGTCAAGCGTCTCTAGTGCAAATTAGAGCTGCTCCGCCACCCACAACCACCACCCACGAGTCGCCTAACCTCCCACCACCACCTCGGACCAATCCCAGCCACTGTTAAGCCACCGGCTGCTATCTTGAAGCTAGAATTTACACCGGCCAACATGGTTCTTGCTCGAACTGGTCTGTTCGAACCTTGCAGGAGCAAAATCGTAGGCCACCAGCCCCCATCACCTCACCTAGCTTCTTAGCCACCTTTCCATGGCCAAGAGCCGCTGTTGGAGCCCTCATTGGAGCCTCGCTAGAGCCCCATCGAATCTTGCCATAGGTCTCTCAGAGCTAGGCTACCTCCCATGGTGCCAAGCCGGAGTTTGCTAAGTCGCACCAAGCCCGCTCATGCTCTCGTTGCGTGAGTTTCGCGAAGTTGCGGGCCCGCCTGAGTCGTTGCCGTTGACGCCGCTTAGGTTGCACGGACTATCGAGTGAGTGAACATCCTAAACCTGAATTATGTTTGTTTACTACTTTAGTAGAATTGGTGGTCTTGTTATGTTATTGGATGGATGGATAGTAGTTAAGGCCGGGTGGGGCCGAGTACGTTATACTAAAATGTGGTGTATAACTTGGATCAATCATATGGCCAAACAGGTTGATAGTGCCATGAGGAACGTCAACTGGTGGCTAGTGGATCACTTGGTGATTGGCTGGTTGACCGGCGTGGCCAACGGCACTGGTTTGGCACTAAGAATTGCGGTGTATCAAAGGTGTAGCTAGGATATCAAATGGTTATAGATCGTCTTATTTATTATCTCATGAATAAGTAATGAGGTAGGTGGTAGGATAGTATGGCGTTGAGCCAAATCTCAGTTGCATAATGATTGACTAATAGGTTATATGGCTTAGTGCCAAGTCTTGGATGTGAACCGATTTACTGTTAGATGATAGCTTGTGGTGATAGTTGAGCTAGAAGGGAGTAAGGGTTATGAGGCTTAGGGCCAAGTCTTAGTCGTGGACCAATGGACTGCTAGGCAGTAGCTCGTAGAAGTAAACAAGTTGTAAGCATGTACCTTCACCAAGTGGTGAGTCACGCTTGTGAACCGACTAATGTGAAGGGTTGGTTGGTGATGCGAATTGGGGCCAAGCCACGTGAGAGGTTGGCTAAGTCTCAGTCGTGAACCAATTGACTATGAGGGAAGAGCTCACAAAAATAGGCGAGTTGGATACGTGCACTGGTAATCCCATTTATGATAGGTTGGCCAATGGCGGCTCTTGAATGTCAAGCCACATTATGGTTGATGAGTCGCAAGAGTTAGTAGTCACGTAATGTAATGGGTGACTAGTGATCCCACATAAGAGCTAAACAACATAGTGGGTTGGCCAGTGGTGACATTCAGGGTCAAACCATGTGATGATTGGTTAGTAGAGGTTTCTTATGAATTATACCCATTATATGCCTTGCAATAGGGACCTAGGCTATATTTAATCTGTTGTGCTTGCACCGTTACTCAAGTGCTAGCAGTTAAGCATGGTAGTCTGGCCTAAGGGCCCATGTATCCGCTAGTGTGGCAAGATGGTATAGTAGCATATGGGTACTCACTACGTGCATGGCCGTGGATAGTCCACTTGACTTGACCGATAGGCACATGCGAATGATGCATAGCACAGTGAGGAATTTGATAAATGGTTAGAGACCCTAAAGCGATAACTTTCTTAGTTTGGGTTTAAAATGTAGACTCATTGATATTTATATCTCATTTGTGGTTGTTAATCCATTTTTCAGGTCTCGTGCTTGGAGGTGATGGAGTTGTCAGAGGCGAAGATATTATTTGCTTCTACATGCGTTCATCTCTGATTAAGTTGAGGGCTGGCGACGAATCATGGGGACGTTGCATTCTGTCAATCAAAGCGAGGACTTTAAGGACCTCGATAGCAGGGTGTGACACTTCCATTTTATTCATAGGTAGTAAGTTACGGTAAAACTCAAGACCACAACTCTTCATCAATTACTTAGGACTCAATTGAATTGTGAGGAAAAAAAATCAAAGGGTTGTAGCACAACGAACCAACCCTGATAACAAATTAAGTGAGATTTCAGTTTGAACTACTTTAATTATTAATGCAAAATAATGTGTATACGCTATGTCATGAGTAAGATGAGATTTTTAGTATTTTTTACTCTGGAGATGTTTTTCTAATGTAAAACAAGGACTGATTATACTATTATTTTGAAGTAACATGATATATAATTTTGATTTAATTTCTCATTGTTTAAACTGAAAATATCACGAAATGTATTAAATTAGTCGTGACTTATTGAGATTTCGTTCCTTTTTTATACTCACTAAAATTGACCTACTTGAATAAATAAATTACGCCAACTCATTTATCAATAGAATATGATTAGTTTGCTCCATTCCTTGGCTAAGGTAAACGTCACGGCCCTCTTTGTAGCTTGTCTAACCTTTATGTGAATTGGAAAACGAATGAAAAAAAAAGTTGTAGCACGCCAAACTAGAGCTCATGAATTTTTCCTCTTAACCTGTACAAGAGTAAAAAGGCTGAAGGACTCAAAAACTCCACTAACATAATTTAACAGAGGAAGCCAAAAGTGACATTTCACACCTCCTCGCTCGCTGTTTTCAAGCCATCCCGCTCCAGCGTTTTAAATAGGGGGTCAAAGAAGGAGAGAGAAATCCAAACCGCAATAGCCAGAGCATAGATCTCGGTCTTCGGATCACAATATGCCCAATACCCAAGCAGGCCCATGCCGAACACTCGCAGCAGCTCTGCACCCCCGGTGAGCTTCCCCCAGAAGCAAACATAAGGCACCGGTAACGCGACCCAGAACGCGAACGTCTCCTCGTCTTGATCCATTGATCCAATGCAGAAGGCCAAAACCATCACAGCTGACCGAATCAGCTTGGCTCGGACCATGTTCCTTCTCCTGATCTGATCGTGCAAGGCAAATAAGATTAAGGCCAATACACTCCCGAAAAACACCGCAAGCCAAAACTCGTACACCCAGATAAGTAAAAAAAACACGAACAAGTTCGCTAAAATCCCGAGAATGAGCAACGTTGTATGATCGTCCATCTCTCTCTCTCTCTCTCTCTCTCTCTCTCTGCGGACAGAGCGGGTTTATTAGCCTCCCTCTCTAATCAAATGACACCGGGCATCCTCCATCCCTCTTTCTCTCTGTGTTGTGCGGGCATGCAAAAAGAGGGGACTGGCTGGCTGCAGAAAAGGGTTGAGCAGTCACCGACTCCGGGAGTTTCCTTGCAAATTCTGTGTCGCTCAAGCGAAAATGCAAAGTCAAGTAGCAGATAGCCAACTAGTCAGGATATATCACCTTGACATCTCGACAGCGAGGGTACAATCCTCCACCTCCTTGACTTGGCCCCAAGTATCAAGGCGTGCGTAGTGACGCTGCATCCATCTCATCTTCGGCCCCCCAAGTTCATTTCTTATATACATATTCAATTCGGACTGATCCGACGTCAACGTTGGAAGCCATCTTGGAGGGCCACATACCTTAGAATAATTCAATCCCGCTTCAAGGATTCTCAAGATTCGTGTCGAGTGCCACTGAGAAAACATGAAATCCGTGCATCGCGATTGACCCATTCCACCACATCATCCATAAATTACGTGTCAGCTCCTTAATTGTATCCGTCCTACGTGATACTTGAAGATAAATATATTGGATATTATGAGATCTGAGTTGTAGTGGACTTGTGAGTATTCTGAAGAGGTTCATGTATGAGATGAATTGATACGATTAGTCTTAGAAAAGCGAAAAAAAAAAAAAACATCAAGCCTCCTTATTTATCATATCAAAGAATCGGTGACCATTTTCCTATTATTCACGAGACATTTTTACACGGAAAATGTATGATATTCTAAGAATCATGACTTAAAAAAGTTATACACATTGAGGCATCCTTAAGATTTTCTTGTAACTATTCCATGAATGATATCTATTTTTTTCGATCCAAAATGAATAGAATTTAACTATCATCGTACATTATTTTCTTATAAAACCGGCAAGAGTCTTGATTCTATGCATACAAATCATGGGCGTTGTTGCGACTTCACTTGACCTTTGGAAAAATTATTAGAGCCACTATGCAAAGCTTTGTTTGAATTTCATGTTTTAAAATTTTTCTATTGGAGATTGTAATTGTGATTGTATTTTGAAAAATTCTTATAGATAACTTTTTTTTGTTTCATCAGGCCATCCCATTATGCGCATATTAAAGACAGCTAATAAGAAAAAGTTTAATGATCATATGCACGACAAAAAGAAAAGTTCATAAATATTTAATTGGGTTTAACAAGTAATGTATCCTCAAAATTTTCTAGATTCGGCTTGATATTGATCCATAAATTTGCTTGACAATTTTGGAAAAAGTATTGAAAATTTCTCTCTTCAACAAATCTATTATGTACATAGGTAATATACAAAAATAAAAAAGGAAAAGAAAAGGTATGCACGAGAATATCCCCTTAAATTTTCAAATAAATATGTGGTATCCTTAATTATACCAATAAGATCATACCAAAAAATAGAAAAACTAAAAGAAATGAAGTAAAGTGAATAAATTCAAGATTCACCACTTGAATTTCAACTAGATGGTGAGGGGTATTTTTGTCACAATAGAATGGGTTTAAAGCATTTAATGAGTTGAAATAGCCCGACCACTCATGAATTGGTTTAAAATCAATATTGGTCGTGAACAATAACATTTCAAGTTATCTAAATTAATGTGAAATTTTTCCAAATGGTTTCGAGATTTTCAATATTCTTTTCTTATTAAAAGAAAAACCAAGAGTTCTCTTAGAAAGAATCAAAGCAAGAAGAAGCACATCGTAAAAAGAATACTTTTGGCCGTACACCATGTGAGTTTAATCACAAGAGATTTGTTGTTCGATTTCTATTTAAGCTAAAGGGTCGGTTCGGTTTCATAGTCACGGTAGCTTTGTAATTTTTGTTTTACATTTATATATTGATATTGTACTTTTGATAGGGCAACATCCAAAATCAACCATAAGGTATTGGCGCCATTAAATTCTTTCTAAAATCTTTTATACGCGCAATGTCTCTTTCCCAGGCTTTTGTTTGAATTGTTTGTAATGTCAATCAAGGAATTGCGACATTAAATAGGTTGTACTGGTCAGTGAGTTATAATATTGATAACCTAATAAATGTATATTCTGGTATTAGAAGCCCAAAAATTGAAAAAGGGAACAAAGGCCCGTAATGCTAATGTTTCCCTGGAAGCATAGCAAAAATAATTTTTTTAAGGGATGTTTTCATCTTATGATATAAGGAGAATAAGGATACTCTAACCACGGAATATTACAAATTCTAGAGCATTTTTCTTGGTTATTCATGAATTTTGCTTCAAATATTTTACTTAAGTTTTGTCTTTCAAATCTATTGCACGCGCGAACTACAAAGGGTCGCTTTGTTACTTTTACGAGGTGTTCCACGAACGCCTTGCAGCTGTAGCATTTCCCAGCTACCATAGCTTATATAGCAGCTTTAGAAAGCTGTCTTGCCTAATTTAAAGGTACGGAATTTAAAAACGCTACTGTTAAATATAAAAGTTACAACACCTTCGGAACACAACTAATATCAAATTGGTTCTAACATATGTAGAAGTTGTATAAAAGAAAACAAGATAAATTAAGATAGATATAAGTACACTAAAAATTATAACTCTTGAAATTCATCAAACTGACGCAACGAAAACCCTTAAGTGGTTCCTTCTTTTATTTTCTTAATTTCGAACCGACGCCTAAAAAGACATAATTTTCACCGAATCTTTTTCTTTTTTCCCTCCCCTCACGTCTTAGTAATCTTTTATTAAACGAGATTAAAAAGTGCAAAAAAAAAAGGCTGAAAAAGTTAAAACTAGAGAGGAAGAAAGTGAAATGGAAAGCTCCCCTTTCCTAAACGCGGCGGATCCCGTGAAAGTTACAGTGGAAGAGAGACGAGTTGTTCGTGCTCTGTCCCCGGTGACGACCAAAAGTTGTTCAACTTTTTTCTTGATGTGGCCATTGGTGCCAGTATCTCAAGGAAGTAGTAAGGAAAAAAAAAGGTACACATTAGCATTTTCAAGTTAATCAAATTAGGCTTTAAATCTGAAAAGATGTGAGAATTGATTGCAAAATCCGAAAATTCAGAATTCGATTGCTTTTTTGTGATAAATTTTGAAAATTTCAATACACTTATGTAATCAAAGATACGTACTAAAAGCTTCCATTTTATTCATAGGTAGTTAGGTAGTTATGGCAAAGCTCAAGACCACAACCCTTCATCAATTACTTAGGACTCAATTGAATTGTGAGAAAAAAAAATCAAAAGGTCGTAGCACGACGAACCAATCCTGATAATAAATTAAGTGAAATTTCAGATTGAACTACTTTAATTATTAATGCAAAATAATCTGTCTACGCCATGTCTTGAGTAAGTTGTGATTTTTAGTATTTTTTACTCTGGAGGTGCTTTCCTAATTTAAAATGAGGACTCATTATACTATTATCTTGAAGTAACAAGATTTATAATTTCCATTTAATTTCTTTTTTTTTTGGTAAGTTTAATTTCTTATTGTTTAAAATGAGAATATCACGAAATGTATTAAATAAGTCGTGACTTATTGAAACTTCATTCATTTTTAAACTCACTGAAATTGGCCTACTTGAATAAATAAATTATGCCAGCTCATTTATCAATAGAATATGGTTAGTTTGCTCCATTCCTTCGCTAAGGCAAACGTCACGGTCCTCTTTATAGCTTGTCTAACCTTTACGTGAATTGGAAAACGAATGAAAAAAAGTTGTAGCACGCCAAACTAGAGGTCATGAATTTTATCCTTGTAACAATTTTTAGGAAACTTTAAGGTAAAATTAACCAAATTTATGAATGTAATTATTTCAATTATAATAGACAAAATTAAGTAGATGGATACACGCTATGTTTTAAACAACTTGCGATATATATTCCTTTAAATTCTTTTAAGATAAATTGCAAGTTTACAATGAATGATAAGTTTCCTATGATCTCAAAGTAATGAATTGAATTAATTAAATAGAATAAATTTTACATCAACTAATAGTTATTTATTTAGTAACAAACTACATCATTGGTTTGTGTCATCTTATTTAATTTAAATTAAGTGAATTTTGATTAAATGTGCCTACATTTGAAACAAAATACTTTATCTTTGGCCATTATTTGAAATAAAAACTAATGGGCCATCGAAGTTTGGGAATGTCAAAATAAACTAATATCATTTTTTAACATATATCTGAAGATTCTTTCTCTTTATTCGATTTGTGAAGTTTGAACTAGTTAACATATAGAAATTCAGGGATGACAAATTAATAGATGAAATGTGTGCCGATCAGGAAAATAAAGTGAAGCGTCACGCAACGAACACATGAGCGAACATTCTCTTAGTTTCGATTTCAATTATATAATTTTGATTTGTTTTTAGATGCAGCGTCCCTCCCAATATGACTTCTATTTTGATGCGCAACACTTTTAAATCTTTTGAAATATATAAGGAGTTACACATAGAATAACACGGAATCATTTTCATAACCTATTTAAAATTCAAGATATTCGTTGGCTATCTTAAAATTTTAAAATGAAAAGGCATAAGTGCTTTAAAGAAAGTTACCTTACAGAATAGCATTATGGATTTTGCCGACAAGTATGATGATATTAAGGCTTCGTCCGTTTCACGGAAAATAACTTACAGAAAAACATTTTCCGAATTTTCCGACATTCATTTCACGGAAAATAAAATCGTCAAGAAAAATATTTTTCACCAATGGAAAAAACACTTTCAAAAGTAGAAAAAATGTTTTCCGCTTTTTTGAAAAGGGAAAATATTTTCCGTCTTTTTTGTTTACTTTTAAATATCACGGCTTCTAATAGTTTTTTTCTAATAGCATATTTCGATCTCGCTCTAGGTTGAAAAGCCGGCGGCCTTTGATAAATGAACATTAACAAATGTTATCATTTTTCTGGAAAATGATTTCCCGGAAAATATTTTTCAGAAATATTATATTTTCTGTAAAACGAACGGAGCCTAAAAGAGGAAAAACAATTCCAGTACACACTGAAAATCGGAGACCCCCATTTCGAGAAATTTCACTTGCCTCAGATAAATAAATAAAACGTCATTATCTCTTAAACAAATGAAAAGAGACTTGTCCATCAAAAGTAAGTCTTTTTTGACGTTGCTGTTAGCCAATGTCCCAAAAGCCGTTAAAAGAAAGGGTAAAAAAAGTCGCGCATCCTAACCGTTATTAGCGGCAACTTTCCCTCTCTTCCACCTTTCTTGGCTCAGAGATTCTGTCCACCGGTAGTTTAGTTCGGTACAAATGTCTGGCTTCCATTGCTCTCTCTCTCTCTCTCTCTCTCTCTCTCTCTCTCTCTCTCTCAAACTACAGCAATTCTCTTTCAGTTTCCATTTTTGAAGCTTCGACCTCTGTCAAGCTCGCGATTCATGTATGTTCGAGTCAGAGTCTTATCATTTCGTTAACCAAAGTAAGCGCGATCCTTTCAATTCAGTTCTTGGTTTTCATGCTTTTGGAACGTTCGCTAGATTCCGAATCGTAGTTTGATGACCTGGAACTAGATTTTTTTTTATCTCTGTTTCGCGCTGCGTCAGCATGGATGATGATGAATAATTGCAACGCATTGAGAAGACGATTCGTTCATGTTAGTAGACGACAGGGACGATTGAGATGTGATCTTTTTGGTGGTTCCTGACCCTGCAGCTGAATAGGAGGTGCATGGAAGCTGGTGAGAGATGGCACCCAAGGTGAAGGAGGACGAGAGACTTGAGAGGACTATTCGCGGTCTCTCGAAACTTCCCGAGAACCGAAGATGTATTAACTGCAATAGTTTGGTATGATCTCTGCTCCTGTGTGATTTTATCTCATGTTTCCTAAACGTTCAACCTGCGCATTATCTCTGCATAGATGATGAATGTGGATCATCCCATTTCCTGAATGCGCAGAAAGCTGCTTAGTTAGTGCAACGATTTGCTCAAATTTGTTCAAATTTCTTCGACAGCGACCATGATCTTCGATCGCTATCATCCCATTTCCTGAATGCGCAGAAAGCTGCTTAGTTAGTGCAACGATTTGCTCAAATTTGTTCAAATTTCTTCGACAGCGACCATGATCTTCGATCGCTCTAGGGAAATTCTGACGTTGTTTACATGGATTTTGGGGGTGTTAATAATCATAGTTTGCTATATGCTAGAATCTGTCAAATTATTTTGAGCACGGGAGTATGGTTCACCAAGACATAAAAGGAATTTGGCGTCATTGCACCGGACCACCATTGTCAAGTTCAACTATTCCTTAATCAGAAGTCGGCAATGGATGAACCTTTTTTTATAGAGCTGAGCAGCCGACTAAATGTTAATTCACCAGATAGTATCCATCCGTTTTTTTTTTTCTTCATATTTTTGGACTCCCATGAGCGGTGGTCCATCATAATCTGGTATAATGTCAATCCGCAACACCGGTGCTGAGACATTTTCTCTGTTACAGGGACCGCAATATGTTTGCACCACTTTTTGCACATTCGTCTGCATGAACTGCAGTGGGATACAGTAAGTAGCTAGGCAGCCTCATTTCTTCTTGTATATGCATATATTTGATTCAGTGTCAATTATACACAGTCTGGTTCTTGGACTAGTTGATTGCGGGTTACTTTGGAGCCATAGCAGCTTATTTTTGCTGCTTAATCATATGTTTGGACATATTGCAGCCGTGAGTTCACGCACCGGGTTAAATCAATATCAATGGCTAAATTCACTCCTGAAGAAGTGACCGCACTTCAAGCTGGAGGAAATGAGGTGGGAAATTGTGTATGCAGTCTCTTTCACAACTTGGTGATTTGATTGTACATATTACATCTTGTTTCTCACTAATGCTCTGGGACTTCTTTTTAAGCGAGCGCGGCAAATATATCTCAAAGAATGGGATCCTCAACGCCATTCTCATCCTGACAGCAGGTCTGCACACGCTTCTTGAATGTCACTTTGCAATTATAGAAAGTAATATTGTCTGATACATGTATGTTCTTCCAGTAACCTTTATAAACTACGGGATTTCATCAAGCACGTCTACGTGGATAGGAAATTTAGTGGTGAAAGAAGTGAGGAGAAGCTCCCGAGGCTGAGATTGGTGAGCCAACTAGTTATTCCTTGCACAAACCAGAAGCCTATGGTTTGCCGATGTTCTCTAATTACATCTTCAACATCTGCGATGGAGTTTCACTTTGAAGCGCCGTTGTTTTTAATGTCCTATATGCATGCAGACTGACAAAGAAGAGTCCTATGGGGGCAGAAGTTCTATTGCATATCGGAGTGGATCTGGAAGCCCTAGGTACGAGGACAGATACGAAAGACCTCATAGTGGAAGGTCTAGTCCCAGCGGACGAAGCGATGACGGGATTTTAAAATATCATTCTGATGAAAGGAGAAGTCCGAGATATGCTAGAGAAAGCTCAAGATACAGGGGTTATAGAAGAAGTCCTGTCCGTTTCGAGGTTGTTGATGACCGGTTTCGGGACGATATCTTCGAAAGCGGCAGGCGATCTCAGGGTCGAAGGCTTTCAAATGAAGAATCAAGGCTGGGGAGCAGGTCACCCGAGAATCAAAAGAACGTGGATAAGTCCACTGTCACCGTCACTCGACCCGCAAAGGAGATTATGAGGGATGATGGTCTTTCTCGCAGGGTAGACGAAACACTGGAAAATTCTGATGGTTGTGCCAATGTCAAGGTATGCGGTTGCTTTGCGAGTTCAATTTACACTTCTCCTCACTTACAAGTAGCATATGATTGTAAAGCTGGTATTTAAATGTAAACCTGCGATCTCAGGGTCAAAGGCTTTCAAATGAAGAATCAAGGCTGGGGAGCAGGTCACCCGAGAATCAAAAGAACGTGGATAAGTCCACCGTCACTCGACCCGGAAAGGAGATTTTGAGGGATGATGGTCTTTCCCGCAGGGTAGACGAAAGCCCGGAAAATTCTGATGTTTGTGCCAATGTCAAGGTGTGCGGTTGCTTTGCGAGTTCAATTTTCACTTCTCTCTCACTTACAAGTAGCAAATGATTGTAAAGCTGGTATTTAAATGTAAACCTGCAACATGTTCCTTCCTAGTTCCATGAGTGCAAAATGCTCGTCGGACTATGCAGTATCACATATAGGGGACTTCAGGCATGGCTCAATGAGATGACATCGTAAGAATGACGTCACCGATGAAAAAATACTATTGCTTTGCCTCGTATTATGTAGCTCCATAAAGCCTTCTCTGCATGACATTTTGAAGAAGATTCAGCAAGTTTCCATAAATTCAAAATGTCATTGTTCATGTCCTGGGACCTTTCGTACTTACCCCTGCATCAACTTAATATGTGCCCTGATCTCTGAGGTACTTCTCATTGCAGAAGGTTGGTTCATCAAATAAAATGGGCAGTACTGATGGCAGTGCAGCGGAAAGAAAAGAGGCCAAATCCCAAAGTCTGATTGAGTTTAGTACTACTGAAAAGCCTCCCGATGCTTCAGCTGAAACTCAGCAACAACAAATGCCTTCCTCTGCTGATGGAGCTAACTGGGCGTCGTTCGCCCCCTCAGCAAACAAGAAGGCACCATCAACATCAGATGCAGATACCCTGCAGATGTTGTTGTTAGAACTAACACCGACAACCACAGCGGCCAGTGATGTGTCTGAAGGACTCAGCAGCTTTGATGCTCAGCCAACTGCATCTGTGAGAAACACTTCACCCACTGGCATAGCCTCTGATGTTCCTGCAGAACAAACACCAGCACCAGCTGATGCTCACACACCAGAAGCATTGGTCTTGGCTGATGATCTTACTATATCAACTTCTGTTGCCTCAATGGAATATATTAGTGAAGAGCCTCCCAAAGTCACACCGGAGAGCCATGTTGACTTGTCAGAGCAGTTAGCAAGCACTCAGCAGTTTCAGCCTCCAGCATGCCCTTCTAAGGACAAGAGTTACGCAGTAGAAAAGAATGAACCACCGGTAATTTCAAAACATGATTATCTGAAAAAAGTAGTGCAATTTTCCACTTCCTACATCCTTGTCAACTTTGTCTTCCATTTTCTTGTCACTCTGTAAAAAACATCCTTGGAAAATGCAAAGAAAATATCCAATTGTTGAAAATATGTATCTTATGGATTCTTTTCATGCGATGCTTATATCATAGTAATTATGACTCGTGCGTATATGCAGCCTTTAACGTCACTCGAGCATAACGAGCAAGTACCTTCTTGTGATTCATCTCAAACTGGCAACCCAACTGTCCAAGAGGCGAGCTCTGGATTGGCATTGCAGAATTTTCCCACTGAGCCGAACCCCGCCAGGAGAAAGGAACTTCCAGCTGTAAGCAAATTGAATTTGTTTTCTTAATCAAAAAGAAGTTGCGACAGCTATATTATTTTTATATTTTGAAGGCACATATTCTTGCAGGACCTTTTCACTGCATTTTACCCTCCAGCACCAGCACTAACTCAAGGCTGGCAAACAGCTAGACCTCATGTCATGGGCTTCAACATGCAGTACTATCCTAATATGGCGGTATGATCAGTTCACCACAAGAGTCAAGTAACATTTTATACTTCACAATCGCAGGTTACTCAAAACATTCTTTTCTAACCTTGTAATCCAGCCTATGCCCACATACCCGAGCTCTGCAAGGTCAACAAACCCATTCGATCTCAGTGATGGAACTGATCAACCTCATGGGCCGGCGGTACACACAACTTTCTGAATAATCACTGCCTTCTGTGGTTTCCGTGTTGACCTGTGTGAATTTACACCATTTCCGACTAGAATCTAAGTAGGATTAATTGGTTCGGTGGAGAGCTTCCAACCATGGGGAAATAATGAAATCACCAGAAGAGCGCTGCAACCAAATTAGGTTCAAAACTCTTGGCAGTTTTATGACTTTGTATAAAAAAACTCAACTAGACAGACTGTCTGAACTGTGAGGATGGGAGCATTTTACTCCTCTCCATGTAAGCTATGAGCTACCCATTGGAGTTCATAACAGAGACCAGAGGATGCATTAATTCTAAAAAACTCAGTAATTTGGAAAACACTTGTTTTTATTGTAGTCTAGAGATCTGGACATTGTCACCATTCCAGTGCAGATGACGCAGTGACAACTGACATCTGAAATGTTTTTTTTACCCATAATAATGAAACGCCCTTGTCAGGACTTACGGTAGGAAAGTCTGTAGGAACACGAGAAATATGATTAGTATCTAATATTTTTCTGCTTGTTACCATGAAGTTTCCTTCCATGGAACCCCTGCAAGGAGCACTGTCCATTGTCTCAGCTTCTCCTGGGTTTGCTCATACTTCAAGCAACGGTGCCCAAGCAGCAGGAATGATGCAGCATCAGTCACCATCATATGGATCCAATGCCGTCTCACCGTTTCAGCCACCTTCTTATGGAGCCTTGTCGATGGGTAACATGTTGAGCATTGTTCTTGCATTACTATTTAATTTAAATTGTTTTACCCTTCGCTGATGTTCAATTTCACCAGGCTTCCCCGTGGAGCAACAAGGGCAGGGTCATGTGCAACCTTCAAGGTATATTTGACCGATGGCTATCTACCTCAAGATATTATAGTTGGCCTTAGGAAACTACGAGAATCTCATAAAGGGAATAAACAAGATGTCAAATCAATGTTAGGATGAATGGGTTTCGGATTTCAATTCTTGAGAACTTTAGGCCCTACACGTATCTCTATCGTCTCGCTCTTCTTTCACTAGCATCAACCGGCAGGAGGCATTTGTGAATAAGTTCTCCTTGGCAGTCTCTCTCGGCGTGCTTATTTGGAACTTTCGTCTAGCAGTTGCAAGATGACTGTTCTCATCGTCCTTGTTTACCATTGCAGAGCACATGGCTTCGGCGGTTATGGAACTGATTCGTCTCCTTTTAGCACCTTGAACACTAATCAACAGATGGCAACAAGCTACATGGCATCCACGGCCCCAAATTCTTTTCCTTCTTCGAGGGGAGGAAACCCATTTGGGTAGATTAACAATACACCAGTCACATGAATTCAATACTCAGCCTTCCGACTTGCGGCTCTGCAACAACTCGTTAGGTGCTTCACCCTGCTGTCACTAATTGAAGGTCAGTGAAACTGTCCGCGCAACATAGACAATCTACATGTATGCGCTTTGCCAGGAACTCCATAACTAGATTGAGGTAAATGAGTTAAACCACACAGGACCAACCCATGTATTCATTGTAAATTTAGCAATCATCTTATCGACAGTCCTCACAGCATGCTGCTGGTGAGCTGTGACAATAACTTGCTTTGCCAAATTAGAAACTTTTTTATTCTCGGTGATGATAAGAAGCAAGGCGATGAACATCTTAAACTTTGTGAAACATTCCACTTAATAAGACATTCCGCGCATGAATTCAAAGATCCAATGAAGCCACGGAAGGAAAGGAAGCAAACTTCTTCCAAGCAAATGGGAAGATGTAGTTCCCGTTATCACTTTAATCAGCACAAAAGGGAAAAAAAGAAAAGAAAAAAGATACTAATGGAGAAGCACTAACAATATCACGCAGAGGCTTCATATGATGAAAGCGACGACCATACATAATGCAATGCAAACTGGAAAAAGAAAATCAAAGAAACGAGAAGCAAATAACAGGAAAGTGAAAAATTGAGTATAAGTTGATGAAACACGCTCGACTCAGACACTAAAAATATTAATATCTGATTACTTTATTTGGGAATTGCAGTGCATGAGACAGTTTAGTGTTTATTGCATCCATATCTTTTAGGATTAAAGATCCTCAAGGTGTTCCGTGCATCCATATTGTCGAGCAGGACTGAAAACTACTCAAACTCCTCAACCTAAGAAGCACATGAACCATGATTCCACAAAGAAACCCGAGCGCTGCACTTGATCCAACCAGAGAAACTGCTGTGCAGATCAGCATCACAAAAGCCTCCTTTGAATTCATGTCCCTAGCAGCCATAGCCAGCTCAATCCCTGCAAACAAAAGCAGGACACCAAGAACACCAACAGGGAACTGGTCCAACACTTTCAGTAGAGAACTTCCAGGGACCAAACCAAGAATCAATTTAGCAGCTCCTAGGATAGCCACGCAGCCACTGCTCCTGCCACCGAACTTGTAGTGCCCCGCCAGCGCCATGGCGGCACGGTAAGGCCCCAAACCAGCATTCGACCACATTCATGAGTGTTGGTGTATTAAGGTTGCATTATCAATTATTTGTTAAGTCAATTTGTTAGTATCATATTTTGTGGACAAGTTGTTAGTGGGCAACGTGTCTTCATGGTTAAGTCTTTTTTAGGTTTGTATTAAGGAACAAGTTTTTCAAGTCTTTTGAATAATAAGACAGAAGTTCCCTTCCTAACCTTTTGCTGTCAATTCTTCTGCTCTTCACAAAACAACAACATCGGTATCAAAGCCAGGTTGATTTTAAGGGGTCGTAAGTGACTTGTGAGATTGATTGAGAGACGTGTCTGCATCCGTAAAAGCTAAAGGCAAGATGGAGGCAGGATTGAGTGGTTTTTCAGCAATAACTGCACCGGTGTTTAAAGGAATATGCTAGGCTGGTGGTGAAAGGATATGCTTAAGTCTAGAGAGTGGATTCTTCTGAAACATTTGCTCCAATGTGGAAGGTATATCAGTTAGATGTGAAATCTGCATTTTGAATGGAGTGTTGTGGGAGGAGATTTATGTTGAGTAACTAGAAGGCTTCCTCATAATCTAAAGGTTCCAAAACAACAACAATGAGCCCCACGGTGACCGCCACCGACGTGGCGGAGAAGTCCTTCTCAGGGAAGAGATCATATGACAGCTTGCACACCGCAATAACCAAATTCAATATCGATAATGGGAGTTGGGGAATCGCGCCTTTAATGAATCCCTCTTTCCAAGCATGCCTTGAAATCTTCACAACTCCAATAGAGGATGGACCAAATTTGATGTCTCTGACCACTTTAGGATCTCTAATGAAGGCCAGGACAACACCTAGCAGGAAGATAATGAAAGCTGGTGGAAGAGCAGTCATGATTCTCTTCCATTTTCTCTTCCTTTTTGAACTTTGATCCCCGATGTCATCACCCAATTCGGGGTTGCTTTCCCTCTCTCCATTCTCTTCGCCAGCACCGTTGATGACCACTATGAAACAAGCACAAACAATGGCCAACACCAGGCCATCCAACCCGAACCAGTGCCTATTCCCAGGCCGCTTTTGACTTTGACAAATTTCATGATTTTCCGGCCTTCGTTTCACATAAAATAATATAGTCAAGGAAAATATTTGACCCCGATAAAAAAACACATTAAAAAATGAGGAAAATATTTTCCACTTTAAGCGGAAAATATTTTCTATCTTTTTTTTTCACCTTTAAACATCTTTCATCTTCTTTTAAAAGTGACTTGTCACTAATAATTAGTCAATATAAAACAAAAAAAAAATTGAGAGAAAAGAGGAAAAAAACTAAAAATCAATTTTTTAATAATTTGTTTAAAGTTTCAAATGAACATCCGAAAATATTGGCATTTTTCAAGAAATTTTTTTCTTGAAAAATATTACATTTTCCGTAAAACGAATAGAGCCTGAATCATTTTCTTTTCATTAGGCATGAATTAATGATGCCACCTTGACGCTAACATGGACATTCAAAGCTCCACTTCTCGTGCCAATAAGCATCAATACTCTACGAAGCCACAAAAAAGAAAAAAAAAAAAAAAGGGGGGGGGGGGGGGGGGGGGGAGGGGGGAAGGGGGGGTTCGCTTCTTGCACTGGTGCAACATGGCCAGCATGGAAAGAATAGTTGGGAAAAATGACATAAATAGTATTTAAATTTTGATTGAATATATAATATGGTAACTGAACTTTTAATTTGTTTAATATGATCAATGAATTTTAGTGTAATGTGTAATGTAATTTTTAAACTTTTGATACATGTTTCATTTAGTCCTAATTAAACTACATGTAAATATTCAATATTATCCATGAACACGTGGGTTAATTGAAGGATAATATCGAATATTTTCATATAGTTTAGGGAATTAGATTGAATATTTATTATAAACTAAGAGATCCCATTGAATAAATTAAAAATTTAGGAACTTCATCACATATTTGATAAAATAATTACGAAATATTTATATAATTAATTAAATAGGTATTGCCGAATGGTTCCTGTCATCAGGAGCCATTCTTAGTGCACCTTTTCTCAAGTGTGGTACCAAAGTGACCTTTCTGTATGTGGCATTCACCACTTGGTTGAAGTGCCCTTCGGATCAAAAGCCAAACGCTCTGTAAACGATTCCTCGCGAGTGATGTTCTATACATGTCTTGTGGTATTTGGACATGAATTCGAAAGTACGTCGTAACTTGTACAAATTTAATGATAAAGATCCTCAAATGTAATCTCACGTCGCTTAACCACATTGTTATTGTACCTTATAGGCATGCGATCTTCTTCTATTTAAAAAAATTAAGTTTTTAAGTTGGATATTTCAACAAAGACATTTAAAGACGCATTTCGAGGAGATTTGATTCATGGAAGTCTCATCGGGCTAATAAGAAAAATAACTCATCTTTTAGGCTCTGTTCGTTTCACGGAATTCTAGGAAAACATTTTCTCAAATTTTTCAGCGTTCATTTCACGGAAAATAAAATAGTCAATGAAAATATTTTCCACCAGCAGAAAAAACGTCTTCAAAAGTGAGAAGAAATGTTTTCCTCTTTTCTGAAAGTGAAAAACATTTTCCGTCTTCTTTGTTTAACTTCAAATATCACGGTCAACTGTCTTTGACAAACGAACATTAGAACAGGAAAATGATTTCCCAATTTCTATATTTTGCATTAAACGAACGGAGTTTTAATATGTTTACGTAATCACTGCGTGTGACTACCATATCCTCAACTTCCTCTCTAACTGTATTTATTTAAAGCTCCATTTATTTTCTGGAAAAAGATAGCATTTAAAAAATATTTTTCAAAAAATCATTTTCCAAGAAAATTATAATACTTTTTGGAGTCTGGCTGAAACTTATAAATGAACTAAAAAATAATTTATGCTGTTTAGTATAACAAATTTAATTTAACTTTTTCAGGGAAATTGCCAACAATTTCATACTTTTTTATTAGTTTTTATTTTATTTTCTTCTTTACTTTCTTTTTCCTTTTCCTTCATCCTCGGCCAATAGCCGGCCAGTGACACTCGATCTCACCTGTGGCCGCCGTTGTTAGCCAGCGAGAAGAAAAAAGAAAATAAAAAACTGAGAATTCTATGTTTAAAAAATATATAATATAAAATAAATTATAAATTATAATAAAAAGTAGTGCACGGGATGAGAACTCGCTTAGCGCGGGTGAAAGAAAGTGGATTCAAAAGGGGAAAATCAACCTCCTCACTTTTAAATGTGCTTTTTTTTTCCTCATTTACTGAAAATCTTTTCTCCAACTAGTCTAATTTCTATGAGTTAAACAAAAAATCCGAAAAGATCCTTTTTGAAATTTATTTTTCGTGAAACAGATTGATCCTAGATTTAAAAAAAAAAAAAAAAAAAAAACATGGCCAATTCTTGAGAACCTCCGGGCAATGTGTATATGTCCGTCATCTTGCTCTTCTTTCAGCAGCATCAATCTGCACGGAGGCATTGTAGACCAACTTCCCCTCCGTATTCTCTGTCGGCATTGTCATTAGAACTTTCATCTACCTGTTGCCTGACGACTGCTGCTCTCGTCCATCTCAATCGCCATGGCAGAGCTCATGGCTCCGGTGGTTATGGAACTGATTTTGCCTCCTTTTAGCCAATTGAACGCCAATCAAGAGATGGCAACGAGCTACTCGACACCCCCGGCCCCAAAATCTTTCCCGTCTTTCCGGGGGAGGAAACGCGGTCATCCGGGTTGATTGACCATAGGATGCTCACATGAATCCGTGTGTAGTCTCCTAACTCACGGCCCTGCAGGATCCTGGGAGGTGTTTCGCTCCGGATTAGCTAATTGAAGGTCCGTCGAAACTGTCCTCTGAATCAAGACGGTCCGCATGTGTATGCTTTGCCAGGAATCCTACAGCTTGGATTGTGATCAGTTGAACCACGCCGTACCAACCCATACGCTTCACTGACGAGTTCAAATGGTTCATGACACTACTGTAAATTTAGCAATCGTCTTATCGGCTGCTGCTTTGAGCAGTGACCAGAACTTGCTATGCCAAATCAGCAACTGTGGATCGTGTTCCCGGCGATAGGGAGCAAGACGATGAGCATCTTAAGCTCGGTGAAACGTTCGACTCAGATGAGGAAATTCGGTGCATGAATTCAAAGATCTGCCGATGCCCATGTGGCGAAAGGAAGCAAACTTCTTGCAAGCGAATGGAAAGATGTAGTTCTCGCTTTCACTTTGATCAGCACAGAAATAGAGAAAGGGGAAGAGGACAAAAGGAATATGCTAATTGAGAAGCATTGATGGATCCCGCACTTGAGGCTGCATATGGTGAAAGGCAAAAGCTATACATGATGCAATGCAAACCGGAAGAAGAAAATCAAGCTAAAACAAGCAAACGAAATGATGGTGAATAATCGAGTACACGTCGATGATCCGCGCTCAAATCAGACGCTTGAAAGATTAATACTCGAGTACTTTATTCAGCAACTGCAGCGCATCAGACACAGCTGAGTGTTTAATGCATCCTTGTGTTTTAGCGCGGATGAACTCAGGGCCTTACTTGCATCAATATCGCCGAGCAGGAAGGAAGACTGCTCAAATTCCTCAAGCTAAGTAGCACATGAACCACCATCCCACAAAGAAACCCGAGCGCCGCACTCGATCCGACGAGAGAAACAGCTGCGCAGATCAGCATCACAAAAGCCTCCTCCTTTGAATTCATGTCCCTAGCAGCCATGGCCAGCTCAATCCCTGCAAACAAAAGCAGGACGCCAAGCACACCGACGGGGAACTGGTCCAAAACCTTCACTAGAGAACTCCCAAGGACCAGACCGAGAATGAACTTGGCAGCGCCCAAAATCGCCACACAGCCACCGCTCCTGCCGCCAAATTTGTACTGTCCCGCCAGCCCGCCAGCACCATGGCAGCATGGCATGGCCCCGAACCAGCACCCGACCAGATTCATCAGTCCAACCGTGACCGCCACCGACGTGGTAGAGAAGTCCTTCTCAGGGAAGAGATCATATGACAGCTTGCACACCGCAATAACCGAATTCAATATTGATAATGGGATTTGGGGAATTGTGCCCTTAATGAATCCCTCTTTCCAAGCATGCCTTGAAATCTTCACAACTCCAATAGAGGATGGACCAAATTTGATGTCCTTGACCACTTTAGGATCTCTAATGAAGGCCAGGACAACACCTAGCAGGAAGATAATGAAAGCCGATGGAAGAGCAGTCATGATTCTCTTCCATTTTCTCTTCCTTCTTAAGCTTTGATTCTCGATATCGTGACCCGATTCTGGGTTGCTTTCTCTCTCTCCATTCTCTTCACCAGAACCATTGATGACCACTATGAAACAAGCACAAACAATGGCCAAAACCAGGCCATCCAACCCGAACCAGTGCCTATTCCCAGCCGATTTCGACTTTGAAAAGTTCTGAACTTGCCGGATGTACTTCACAGCAGTCATTGCGAATGACAGCCCTTGCGAGAGCTGAATCCCCCTAACAACAGAAAGAGGGATCAGCCTATAAACGAGCTGCATCAACCCGGTGATGCCCAGGAAGACCATAATCGCGCCGGTGCAAATCCCTGCCGCCATGACCTCCGGGATGCCGAAATCCGGGTTGGTAATCCCTGCCGCCGCGATCGCCTTCATGGGTTGGACCGGCATCGGCACACCGTAGATGGCGCCAGTGACCATGTTGTAGACCCCGGTGAATATCAGCGTCGTCCCGAGGTTGAGGTCCTTGGCCAGCGTCAAGGCCAGGACTATGGGGATGTACGTGCCTAGATCGCCCATGGCTCCATTGATTTCACCCCATTTCGAGCGGATGGCCAAGTTGGTCCTGAGCTTTTGGACCATGTTGGACAGGGGAGCGAACTTGGCTGGGCGAGGATCATTGGTGCTCGAAGGGTCCTCCATGGCTTTGACTCTATGCTGGATTGCGGCGCACCCACGAAGGGGGAAGAGAGAATTCGAATGCTCTGTTCTAGACGCGAGCTAGCAGCTGGCGTCCCTTTTATCTCTACGAGAGGAGGGACGTTGCTGCGGTGGCTAAACGGGTGCCGATGGTTGTGGTCTTTGGGCATCCGCAAGGAAACAGAAGCACATGCTGTTGATCCTTTGTTGCAGTACTTATAGCGAAAGATTGATGCAGACGCGCAATTAAAGAAAATGAGAAAGACGTCTGAAAATTTATATTGGCTCGCTTCGCGAAGAATGGATGATCTAGAAATCATTTTCTTAAATAAATTATGGACCGCATTGCATACATAGATATATGAACGAAAAGTATTATCATTACAAATGCAATATGAGAAATCTCTTTTAAGAAAGTATCTCTTAAAACATAATAAATGAAGCCTTAAATGATCTTTTAGGGGACATGATAAAAAAAAAATTCAAAAGGCTGTAGATCGAGGGAGATAAGAAAATGGAGTTACGTTGAGTGAGAGCTTTACGCAATATTCTCGAAAGTCATCTCGATCGTCTTTGAGAAATCATTCATCGATGGACATGTACCATGCCATCTAGATAATAGACGCGAGCATGCGTACGAACGAAATTGTCTCTTTAAAACCACGAGATTGATGCCATATGATTTCGAGATTCCTCGGAGGAAAAGAAAAGGTTTGATTTCTCCCATTCCATCAAGTGCCAATACCATGTTCGCAAGATTTTGTTAAGAAAATATCGCTACAAGTACGAACCAATATCTCGTTATCTTATAAGATAACAGACTTTCTCATCGAATTCTAATAGCTAATTTCCTTATCAAATCGGATTTACTTCGTCTCGTGCACACATAATCCGAACATAAATAAATGCCCTTTGATCGCGACGCGCTAGAGAGTCGGATTATGCAATGATCGTGTTCACATTTTGGGCTCCGATTGACATGCTGCATAAGCTCATTCGAAGAACATAAAGCATTCATAAGGCTCGCAGGTCTTATTCGAGACATGGAGGGAACAAATCAAGCGTTGACAAAAGTACAAAAATAAAACAGTAAGATGGATCGTTGCGTCTTTTCTTGGTGTACATGGCTGGCATCAAGAGAGGGGAGATTTTTTTTAGGTTAATGTCAACCCTAATAGCCACTCTAAGTGCCCCTCAAAAGTGACCTTTCCCTGTGTGGCCCCTTCCTCAAATTGGCCCTTTTGAGAAGGAATTCGAAAAAAACCACGCTTTGAAAAGGACGAGCATCTTGGATTTCAGCAGAGCAGCGCCGAAAATGGATGTCAAGATACGAATTCGAGATCACTTTCAGATCGTAATCCCGCGTCATACGAAAGCAACGGTCCCGACGTACGCATGCGGCCTCCCTTGATTTAAAAAATATATATATAAAACCTAAATTTGAGGTCGGATTTCGAGATATACGTTATCGAGATAGAGACCGAGACGGAGGCGGAGCGTCACCGGTGACGCAAGACCCTATTAGATTAATAAGATGAATGACTCTTCTCTCAATTTTCTCTTCCCCGTTCGGTCTTGGACCCGAAGCAATGCCATCTTTTTTATTCTTCCTGTCCTTTCGATGGTTCTGTCAACTTCGAGAGGGAATGCTGCTAATGATTCTTTGCACATTGCAGCCAGACGGTTGACGATTAGCCAGCGAACGAGATGAGAAGTCTCGATCCGTCAATATGCGACGCATCGTGTGCATCGGGCAAAGATATTTAAGACCGCATTTCGAGGAGATTTGGCTCTTGGAAGTCTCATTGGGCTAACAAGAAAAATAACATCTCTTTTAAACTCCCTTCGTTTCATGAAAAATGTAACATTTCTGAAAAAAAAATTTAGTAAGTCGTTTTATTAGAAAATGATAATATTTTCGAGTGTTACTTTAAAATTTAGGGAAAATATAAAAAAATGATTTTTAAATTTATTTTATTTTATTTTCTTTTCTTTTCTCTCTTTTTTTTATCATACATCGTTTGTCACAAGTCACCTTTGAAAGAAAATAAAAAATATTTAAAGGTAAAAAAAATATGGAAAATGTTTTTCCCTTTCTCAAAAGGGGAAAATGTTTTCCCTACTTTTGGTGGAAAATATTTTTATTGACTATATTGTTTTCCGTGAAACGAACGCCGAAAAATTCGAAAAATATTTTCTTTAAAATTTTCCGCGAAACGAATGTTACCTTAATTTATGTGTTTATTTTTTTTTTCCTCTCGTGGTTACGTCAACGTCGAGAAGGAATAATCCTAAATACAATTATTTCCACAAATGATATGCGAGGATTATGTGCATTGTAATTATCATTAGCCCCGGTTCCAATCCCTGCCATCAATTGCCCACCCCCTTTGAAGTTTCATTGTCGATGGTGACGGGGATATTGCCTCAGGAAATCCTTTCTCACAATGCTTCACCCTTTTGAGGTATGTATTTGCGATTGCAAGAAATCGTTTAGGTGCAAACACATTAGTGACTAAGAGTGATTTTCCAGCTTTAATTTTCCGAGTGACCAAGAATGAAACGATGATCGGATCGGAAACTATACATGTCGGGAACGGCTTAATTATGTGGTTCTCATGTCTATCTTGCCCATCGATCAAGTCTAGACCGGTCCATCGGTTATTTTGCAATAGTGTAATCTTTTTCGTTCTTTTTTTTTTTTTGCAATTCTCATAAAATAAAGCATATTCACAAGTGGTAGCAGGCAACTCTTTGCGCCTGTCACCGCCTTAATTAGTAGCCATGATCGAACGCCGAGACAAAAATCACGCCCTCGTCCGTGGCAGCTCCAAGTCGAAATGGAAAATAAGCATGCAATACTCTAGTAAAAATAACTTTCATATTGTTATATATCTAACCTATTTATACACCTGAAAAATGTTTGTATCAAATTATAAAAACAAAGCCTGGAATTCGTAAAACTTGAGTAGAATAAAAATTGAAAGTGTTAAAAGGGTGTTTGTTTCTCTAAAAAAGAATGGTTTGAGAAACATTTTATTAGAAATTTATCGCTTTTTTCGCGGGCCATGACAATGTTCTTCGTCCATTTATTTTTATAAGCGAAACAAATAATCATTTTGAAGAAAATATTTTTCAAACCATAATTTTCGGCGAAACAACGGGCCATTGACACATTTTTTTATTTTTTTATTTTTGGTTTCCTTTTGGCTAATTTGGAGGAAATCCATTCCGCAAGGGCCTATGCACTAAACCAAACTCCTTATCGGCTTTGGGTACTCTCGAGACCATCTCTCTAAGACTAGAGATTTGGTTCAGCTTTTAGAAAGCTCTTTGGGGTCCCAAAGCTGTGTTTGGCAAACTTTTATTTTTGGCTTTGAACTGAAAGCTAGCTTTGGAAAAGCTACTTTCAGAAAGCAACTTGAAGGAGCTTTGGGCTTTTCAGCATTTTTCGGAATGCTGAGGGGAGGGTTAATAATATTTATTTAGTTTCCTTTTTTGCCCATAAAATTTAATAAAAACCCAACTTTGCCCCTTTGCAAAATAAACCCTAGTCCTACACCGCTCTTCTCCTTCCTTCGCTTCTTTAGACAACACACGCAGACTTTTCTTCTCCTCCGCTCCAGTGCACGGTTCTCCATTCGATCTTCCGAGGCCGAGCTCGTCCCTCCGCTCCAGTTTGAAGAAGGGAACGCGCAGAAGATGGAGACGAAGTCAACGCCATAGACCGCGAATCGGACTCGCCGCGCCCGGCTTTTTAGTCCCGTTCGCAGCTTCTTCCTCCCTCCCTCCTCCGCGATGACGACGGCGATGGCTCGCTCAGAGGTCCAAAGTGAACAGTCATATCCCTTCATATTCTATTTTGTCCTGAAAGGGAGAAGAACAAAGGTGAAATGCTAAAAAGAAGGGGAACGAATGGTAAGATCTCAAGCGCGTGGGAACATCTCTGGTCGCGGGGTCGGAGGGTCGCATTTAAGAGAGCTGCCTCATTCTCCGTGCATTGAAGCTGAAGCCGACCAGCGCATCCGCAAGATTTCAGCATCCTTGGATTCTCACCGGACTCTCTCTCTCTCTCTCTCTCTCTCTCTCTCTCTCTCTCTCTCTCTCTCTTCATGTGGATCTTCTGGAGGATTGATTGCTGCGTCTGCTAATCTGATGCAAGACTATGCCGGATTAGGTTTTCCGAAATCAATTCGATCGCCGGGAGTCGTTCCCCTGCAATTAATTAGCCTACTGATTAGGGGAGTCGTTCTCTTCATGTGGATCTTCGGGACTGCTCCAAGTCATCAGCGAGCCTACTGATTAATTAGCCTACTGATTAGGTTTTTTAACAATGTCTTTTAACATTGTTAAAAAATCTAAGAAAGTTCCAAATATTATTTTTTAAATGTTTCAACAAATAAAAATAAAAAATATAAATTAATTATTCAAATAGGCTTTTCAAATGTCTTTTCTACCAAACGGTTTTTCTCTCAAAGTTATTTTCAAAAGTAGAATTTACCAAACACTCTTTGCATTTCCTCCAAAGCTCATTTGCAAAAAGCTTAGCATTTTCCTCAAAACCCATTTGCAAAGTTAAACCAAACGCACATATGTTTACGAAATCACTGCGTGTGACTACCATAATTAATGAGGATATTAGTGCGCAACTTTCTCTCTAACTGTATTAATTAATTAAAGCTCCATTTATTTTCTGGAAAAAGGTAGCATTTAAAAAAATATATATTTTTCAAATGACCATTTTCCAGGAAAATTACAATACTTTTAGGGGTCTGGCTGAAACTTATAAATGAACTAAAAAATATCTTATCCTATTTAGGACAACAAATTTAATTTAACTTTTTGAGGGAAATTACCAACAATTTCATACTTTTTAATTAGTTTTTTTATTCTTTTCTTTTCTTTTCTTTTCCTTTTCCTTCTTCCTTGGCCAATAGCCGGCCAGTGACGCTCGAACTCACCTGCAGCCGCCGTCGTTAGCCAGCAAGAAGAAAAAAGAAAATAAAAACAATTAAGAATTCTGTTAAAAAAATAAATGATAAATGATAATAAAAAGTAGTGCACGGGATGAAACTTGCTTAGCGTGGGTGAATGAAAGAGGAATCAAAAAAGGGGAAATCATTTTTCCTCACTTTTAAATGTGCGTTTTTTTTTTTCATTTACTGAAAATATTTTCTCTGATTAGACTAATTTTTATGAATTAAACGAAAAATCCAAGAAGATCCTCTTTGAAATTTATTTTTCGTGAAACAGATTGATCCTAGATAAAAGAAAAACATGGTCAATTCTTGAGAACCTCAGGGCAATGTGTGTATGTCTGTCATCTCGCTCTTCTTTCAGTGGCATCAATCTGCATGGAGGCATTTTCGACCAACTTCCCCTCCGTTTTCTCTGTCGGCATTGTCATTAGAACTTTCATCTACCTGTTGCCTGACCGCTGCTCTCGTCCATCTCATTCGCCATGGCAAAGCTCATGGCTCCGGTGGTCACGGAGCTGATTTTGTCTCCTGTTAGCCACTTGAACGCCAATCAAGTGATGGCAACGAGCTACTCGACACCTCCGGCCCCAAATTCTTTCCCGTCTTTCGGGGGGAGGAAACGCGTTCATTCGGGTTTATTGACCATAGGATGCTCACCTGAATCCATATGTAGTCTCCTAACTCAAGGCCCTGCAGGATCCCGGGAGGTGTTTCGCTCCGCATCAGCTAATTGAAGGTCTGTCGAAACTGTCCTCGGAATCAAGATGGTCCGCATGTGTATGCTTTGCCAGGAATCCTTCAGCTTGGATTGTGGCAAATCAGTTGAACCACGGAGTACCAACCCATTTGTTTCATTGACGAGTTCAAATAGTTCATAAACACTACTATTCTGTAAGTTTATTGGCCGTCCGTACGGGATGCTGCTGCTTTGAGCAGTGACCAGAACTTGCTTTGCCAAATCAGAAACTGTGGATCGTGTTTTCGGCGATGTGGAGCAAGACGATGAGCATCTTAAGCTCGGTAAAACGCTCGACTTGATGAGGAAATTCGGTGCATGAATTCAAAGATCTGCCGATGCCCATGTGAAGAAAGGAAGCAAACTTCTTGCAAGCGAATGGCAAGATGTAGTTCTGGCTTTCACTTTAATCAGCACAGAAATAGAGAAAGGGGAAGAGGACAAAAGGAATATGCTAATTGAGAAGCATTGATGGATCCCGCACTTGAGGCTGCATATGGTGAAAGGCAAAAACTATACATGATGCAATGCAAACCGGAAAAAGAAAATTAAAGGAAAAACAAGCAAACGAAATCATGGTGAATAATTGAGTACAAGTCGATGATCTGCGCTCAAATCAGACGCTTGAAAGATCAATACTCGAGTACTTTATTCGGGAATTGCAGTGCATCAGACACGGCTAAGTGATTAATGCATCCTTGTGTTTTAGCGCGGATGAACTCAGGGCCTTACTTGCATCAATATCGCCGAGCAGGAAGGAAGACTGCTCAAATTCCTCAAGCTAAGTAGCACATGAACCACCATCCCACAAAGAAACCCGAGCGCCGCACTCGATCCGACGAGAGAAACAGCTGCGCAGATCAGCATCACAAAAGCCTCCTCCTTTGAATTCATGTCCCTAGCAGCCATGGCCAGCTCAATCCCTGCAAACAAAAGCAGGACGCCAAGCACCCCAACGGGGAACTGGTCCAAAACCTTCACTAGAGAACTCCCAAGGACCAGACCGAGAATGAACTTGGCAGCGCCCAAAATCGCCACACAGCCGCCACTCCTGCCGCCAAATTTGTACTGCCCCGCCAGCCCGCCAGCACCATGGCAGCATGGCATGGCTCCGAACCAGCACCCGACCAGATTCATTAGTCCAACCGTGACCGCCACCGACGTGGTAGAGAAGTCCTTCTCGGGGAAGAGATCATATGACAGCTTGCACACTGCAATAACCGAATTCAATATTGATAATGGGATTTGGGGAATGGTGCCCTTAATGAATCCCTCCTTCCAAGCATGCCTTGAAATCTTCACAACTCCAATAGAGGATGGACCAAATTTGATGTCCTTGACCACTTTAGGATCTCTAATGAAGGCCAGGACAACACCTAGCAGGAAGATAATGAAAGCTGATGGAAGAGCAGTCATGATTCTCTTCCATTTTCTCTTCCTTCTTAAGCTTTGATCCTCGATATCGTGACCCGATTCTGGGTTGCTTTCTCTCTCTCCATTCTCTTCACCAGAACCATTGATGATCACTATGAAACAAGCACAAACAATGGCCAAAACCAGGCCATCCAACCCGAACCAGTGCCTATTCCCAGCCGATTTCGACTTTGAAAAGTTCTGAATTTTTCGGATGTAGTTCACAGCAGTCATTGCGAATGACAGCCCTTGCGAGAGCTGAATCCCCCTAACAACAGAAAGAGGGATCAGCCTATAAACGAGCTGCATCAACCCGGTGATGCCCAGGAAGACCATAATCGCGCCGGTGCAAATCCCTGCCGCCATGACCTCCGGGATGCCGAAATCCGGGTTGGTAATCCCTGCTGCCGCGATCGCCTTCATGGGTTGGACCGGCATCGGCACACCGTAGATGGCGCCAGTGACCATGTTGTAGACCCCGGTGAATATCAGCGTCGTCCCGAGGTTGAGGTCCTTGGCCAGCGTCAAGGCCAGGACTATGGGGATGTACGTGCCTAGATCGCCCATGGCTCCATTGATTTCACCCCATTTCGAGCGGATGGCCAAGTTGGTCCTGAGCTTTTGGAACATGTTGGACAGGGGAGCGAACTTGGTTGGGCGAGGATCATTGGTGCTCGAAGGGTCCTCCATGGCTTTGACTCTATGCTGGATTGCGGCGCACCCACGAAGGGGGAAGAGAGAATTCGAATGCTCTGTTCGAGACGCGAGCTAGCAGCTGGCGTCCCTTTTATCACTACGAGAGGAGGGACGTTGCTGCGGTGGCTAAACGGGGGCCGATGGTTGTGGTCTTTGGGCATCCGGAAGGAAACAGAAGCACATCCTGTTGATCCTTTGTTGCAGTACTTATAGCGAAAGATTGATGCAGACGCGCAATTAAAGAAAAGGAGAAAGGCATCTGAAAATTTATGACGCGCTCGCTTCGCGAAAAATGGATGATTTAGAAATCATTTTCTTAAATAAATTATCGACCACATCGCATGCATGCGTAGATATATGAACGAAAAGTATAATCGTTTTAATTGTAAAATATCATATGAGACGTGAGAAATCTCTCCTAAGAAAGTATCTCTTAAAACGTAATAAATGAAGCCTTAAATGATCTTTTAAGGAACAAGATAAAAAAATTCAAACGGCTGAAGATTCGAGGGAGATAGGAAGATGAAGTTACGTTGATTGAGAGCTTTACGCAAGATATTCTCGAAAGCCATTTCGATAATTTTTGAGAAATCGTTTATCGATGGACATGTACGATGCCATCCAGATATAATATACACGAGCATGCGTACAAATAAAATTGTCTCTTTAAAACCACGAGATTGATGCCATATGATTTCGAGATTCCTCGGAGGAAAAGAAAAGGTTTGATTTCTCCCATTCCATCAAGTGCCAATACCATGTTCGCAAGATTTTGTTAGGAAAATATCGCTACAAGTACGAACCGATATCTCGTTATCTCATAAGATAACAGACCTCCTCATCGAATTCTAATAGCAAATTTCCTTATCAAATCAGATTTACTTCGTCTCCTGCGCACATAATCCGAACACAGATAAATACCCTTTGATGGCCACGCGCTAGAGAGTCGGATTATGCAATGATCGTGTTCACATTTTGGGCTCCGATTGACATGGTGCATATGCTCATTCGAAGAACATAAGCATTCATAAGGCTCGCAGGTCTTATTCGAGACATGGCGTGAACCAATCGAGCGTTGACAAAAGTATAAAAATAAAACAGTAAGATCGATCGTTGCGTCTTTCCTTGGTGTTCATGGCTGGTATCAAGATAAGAGAAAATTAAACATTTTAAGTTAATGTCGACCCTAATAGCCACTCTAAGTGCCCTCAAAAGCGACCCTTCCCTATGTGGCCCCTTCCTCAAATTGGCCCTTGTGAGAAGGAATTCGAAAAAAAAAAAAACCACTTTGAAAAGGACGAGCATCTTCAATTTCAGCAGGGCAGTGCCAAAAATGGATGTCGAGATGCGAATTCGAGATCACATCCGGATCCTAATCCCGCGTCATATGAAAGCAACGGTCCCAACGTACACATGTGGCCTCCCTCGATTTGAAAAAAAATCTAAATTTGAAGTCAAATGTCGAGATATACGTCATCGAGATAGGGACCGAGACGGAGGCGGAGGAGGGCTCCCGATTAGATTAACAAGACGAATGACCCTTCTCTCAATTTTCTCTTTCTCGTTCGGTCTCGGACCCGAAGAAGCAATGCCATCTTTCTTTCTTCTCCTTGTCCTTTCTATGGTTCGGTCGCATCGAGAGGGAATAGCGCTAAGGATTCTTTGCACATTGCAGCCGGACGGTTGACGATTAGCCAGCGAACGAGATGAGAAGTCTCGATCCGTCGATATCCGAGGCATCGTGTGCATTACGAACTTTATCATTAACTCAAGTTCTGATTCGCCGCCCCTCTTTGCCTGGTGAAGAACCCCAGTTCATAGTCAACGATGCCCACGAAGACTTTTGCCCTCGAAAGATTCTTCGTGACCTCACGCTTTTCTTTTTGTTTTTCCTAAGAAGCCCATCGGCCTCATTGCACGAAAGACACAGCTCGCCTCATCGCCATTTGAGGCGTGCATCGGCTGTTGAAAATGGAGAAAATATTGTGTGGTCCGGGACCAATCAAGAATCTCCACGTGTGTAAGCGTCCCCCGTAGCAAATCTATTAACGGGAGCACATTTTTAAGTGAGAAAGGGATTTTGTGCGGAAAGGCCAACCGCTTGCATACGTGGAGATTCTTGATTGGTCCGGGACCACGCTGACGTGGAGGTCCCGGATCACAATACTTTCTCACTGCAAATGGTCATTTGAGTACATAACACATGTGTGACTAAAAAACACCTTTGTAATAAAAGGAAAATAACGGATCCGACGAGAAATTACACTCGTCGTGAAAAAAATTTCATGATTCTATCTCTCATCCGCCTCGCTCATGAATCGGGTCTAAACTGACCAATAAGTTATTGTGTGGCAGATAGATGTGCATACTCATAAGCGGTGGCGAGCAAGTTATGCCAGCCTATCAGTTCTGGTAAAACTATTTTCATAATATAGTGTTAGGCCTACCCTTATGGATGAAGGCTAGACTAGCCTTAAAGTTTCCTTGCGACGGTACTTTTTTGAAGATCCCAATAGATGTTCATACTCACGAGCTGTAGCAGGCAAGCCCTCATGTCAATGGCTATATTAATTAGTAGCAATGATGGAAGCCGAGACAAAATTAGCATACCAATTTGTTTTTTTTTTTGGTCAAAGAAACTTCATTGATTTCTAATGAGATGGTGGGTAACAAGTAGCGTTAAAATCTAGACACAAAATGAGATAAAGTTCACGCGGGGGGTTAGAAACCCAATTAATAGGTAAAGTTCCAGCACTTAGGGCTTTAGCTAACCAGTCTGCAGCCTGATTAGTCTGTCTTGGCTCGAATATAAATTGGACATTTCTGAGCTGATCCATAAGATATCTGCAATCCATTACGTACGAGGCCAAGGCCCAAGGGACTTCACACCGGCCCAGGATGCAGTTCACGACTGATAAGGAGTCACTTGATAAGAGCATGGGCAGATCAGTTGCACAGAGACTTCGTGAGTCAGAGATACCTCTTGTTTGACCAAATCTATATTCTTTCAACCATAACAACGTTTCTCGAATAGCTAGGGTTTCACTTATACCCACAGATTGGGCGTTGATTTGCTGCGCAAATCCAGCGATGCACACTCCGTTGGCTCCTCTATAGATGCCAGCAACGGAGTTCTCCACTCTGCCTTCTCGCCATGAGCAGTCTACGTTCATCTTCAACGTTCCCGAGTCTGGAGGTTTCCACCCAATTGGATCAGAGGTACTCCTTCCGTCTCTCATGACTTCAGGCGAATTCCACTTTTCAAAAAGTTGTTGAGAGAGAAGAGCTTCGCTGATTATTCTCTCTTTTTGAGGTTGTCTCCCTTGGAATACCAAAGCATTTCTCGCCTTCCACATGAGCTAGAGGATGTGAGCGAAAAACCCCTTTTGATGAGTCGAGATACCCGAATTCAGGTATTCATTAACCCATCTATCAATTCGTGTTATCGAATTCAAACAAATATCAATATTGCTTTTTGACCATACTTGTTTTGCCCATTTGCACAGCACGAAGAGATGTTCAGAGGACTCAGGGGATTGATGGCAGAGTGGGCATGTAGACTCATGTATAATCTTCCTCCGTTGTAGGTTAAGTCTTGTAGGGAGACTTTCGTTACACAAACTCCAAAGAAATTGCTTGATCTTGGGATAGGATTTTAAGGACCAGATTTCCTTCCATAGGCTTCTTGGAGTTTGATAAGATGATGATGCTTGTGACTCTGTGTTTGCCGTGACTGCATCTCTCAATCTGTGGTAGCCATTTTTCACTTTATAGTTCCCTGATTCATTCCCTGTCCATAATAGTCTATCTGGTCGAGGTATAATGCTCAAGGGGGTTGCTTGAATCTCCTCTGCAATATCTTTGTCAAAAAGTCTATTAATCAGTGTGGAATCCCATGTACGTTCATTAGACTTAATGATATCAGCCACCATTTTAGGATCATTCCTATTAGCCGGGCCCCCAATTAGACCTGACATCAACCATCTATCCTCCCTCAGATTGATAGTATTTCCATCTCCAACTTCCCATTTAAGATCTGGTTTAATGGCATCTCGACCAATAAGAATACTTTGCCATCCCCAAGAAGGTCTGGCCCCTTTAGCTGCGTCCCATAAGTTTCCATGAGGAAAATACAGACCTTTAAGAACTTTACTCCACAAAGCATCTGGGTCCTGATTCAATTTCCATGCATGTTTTCCCAACATTGCCCTATTGAATTCCATAAGGTCTTTGAACCCCATTCCTCCCTGATCCTTTTTCTTCTTTAAATAACCCCGATTTTTCCAGTGAATGCCTTTCTGTCTTGCATTTAACTTCCACCAGAAAGCTGAGATTTTCTTTTCAATGGCTCTGCATATAGATATGGGAATTTTGAACGTACTCATAGCATATTGTGGTAATGCCTGAATCACCGTCTTAATAAGAACCTCCTTACCTGCCCTTGACATTAGTTGCTCCTTCCACCCTTCCAATTTCCTATCCACTTTTGCTAGGATCCAAGCAAACATTTGCTTTTTCGTTTGACCCCAATCAGAAGGAATCCCAAGGTACTTCCCTATTTTCTCCAGTATAGAGACTCTAAGTTCATCTGCAATGTTGTTCCTCAACTGCTGTGGGCAAGTTTTACCAAAGAAAATCCCAGATTTATTGAGGTTGATTGATTGACCAGAAGCATAACAATAACAATTTAATATATTTGCGATGTTCTTAGCTTCCTTAATGGTGCCATCTAGAAAGAAAATAGCATCATCAGCAAAAAATAAGTGGGGGTAGGGTAGGACAGTGAGAGTTCAACTTAATTCCTTTAATACTTCCTTCCAGAACTGTTCTATTCACCATATGAGATAAGACATTAGCCAGTATAATGAATAAGTAAGGTGATAAGGGGTCTCCCTGTCTTATGCCTCTCGTGGGAGTAATAGTGTCACCAGCTTCGCCATTAATTAGAATCATAAAACTGGCTAATGAGATACAGAATTTGACCATTCTCACCCATTTATCACAAAACCCCATCTTCTTCATGCAATCACAAAGAAAGTCTCATTCAACTCTATCATAAGCTTCTTGCATATCAAGCTTTAAAACCACTTGAAATTTCCTTCTTCTTTTCCTAATTCTGAGCTGATGTAGGACCTCTTGGACAATAAAGATGTTGTTTTGTATATGTCGACCACCTATGAATGCACTTTGTTCTAGAGAGATAACCAAAGGGAGTAGAGGTTTGAGTCTATTTGCCATGACTTTTGTAATAACTTTATAATTAAAGTTACACAAACTAATAGGTCTAAACTCAGTCACTGATTTAGGATTCACCACTTTAGCAATAAGTGTAACATGAGTTTTGTTTAATTCTGGATCAAAACACCCATTTTCAAAGAAAGATGCCACCAATTGAAATACATCTTCTTGAGTAGTTTCCCATTGACTTTGGTAAAATAAGCCATTCAGCCCATCTGGACCAGGAGCCTTAGTAGCACCCATCTGAAATACAGCTAACTTAACATCTTCCTTTGTAATTTGCCTCGTCAACTCTTCATTCATCTCATTAGAAATAAGGACAGGACATTGTTCTAAAACTGGCTGATAATGTCGAGGCCCAGTTGAAGTGTATAGATCCTTATAGTAACCCATAACATGACGTTTAATAACCTGAGGGTCTCGACTCCACTCATTCTCCTCAACTCTCAACATGGTGATCCTGTTTCTTTGTCTCCTCTGAATCGTGGTTGCATGGAAAAATTTAGTATTTTTATCTCCCCCTTTCAACCAATTGATTCCGGATCTAATACTCCAATATAATTCTTCTTGGCGTCAGAGATTCTCAATTTTTTCAGTTATAGCACTGGATTCCTCCCTTTGACCAAATATAACTCCCCTATTCAAGACTTTAGTAAGCTGACCCCTGAGTACATCAATTTGTTTAGCTGCAATTTTGAAATTCTCCCGGCTCCATTTCCGCAACTCATTGGCCACTTTTTTAGTCTTCCAAACCATACTCCTTCCCTGTCCCATCTCTTTCTTCCAGGCATTTTCAATTATAGTTTTACAGTTAGGATGATCCAACCAAAACACCTCAAATATGAATTGTCTTTGTCTCCTTGGTTCAACAGGGTTTAAACATAATAACAAAGGTCCATGATCAAACCCAATAGGTGGGTATACAAACGATTCGGCACTCAGAAAAAGGACCCTCCAATCTAAATTACATAAAGCCCTATCAAGTCGTTTCATAACTAACTCATCTTCCCCTCTGTTATTTGTCCACGTGTAAGCACACCCTTTGCTTTCAATGTCCATTAAAGAGCAAGTGTCAACGAATTCCCTAAAAGCCACAATTCGGAATCTTTCTACTTCCCATTGCCCTACCTTCTCCCAGTGGTATAACACTTCGTTAAAATCACCTATGCATAACCAATGTAATGCTGAGGCATCATTTCTGGTTCGTAATGTATTCCACAAGGAAATTCTCTCTTGAAATATTGTGGGGGCATGTAGAAATGAAATCTTCATTCTGATTCCTTTGTCTATATCCCTGCATGAAACCTCAATCATTCATTTACAACTATACTCAATATCCATTTGCACAGACTCATCCCAGAATAAGGCCAAACCACCCACAATACCAACTGGGTTAATAACAAATATAAAAGGAAATTTCAATCTTCTTCTAACATTCTCCACCATCTCATATCTGTTCTTAGTCTCCATGAGGAATACTAGATTAGGTCTCTCTCGGGCCATCAAGGCCCTTAAATGCTGGATTGTCAGGGGAGAGCCTAGTCCCTGACAATTCCAGCTTAGTATTTTCATGGCTTCTCTGGTGGCTTATTAGGGCCAGCCACTAAAGCTCTTGTCATATTACCCTCCCACACTTTAAAAGGTGTATCCAGCAACTTCTCCTCATCCAACAGAGACTTCGGAGAGTTTTTCTTCTCATAAGGTGCAAAGCGTCTCAATTTTTTGGGGATTTATTTCTTCAAGTCAAGCTTCTCAACCCCCCTAACTCCCACCCATGTATCATATAAGATCAATGCACCTTGCTGTTCCTGATACTGCAGAACTCTCTTCCCTTTTTTCTGTGTCATCGCTTCAACTAATAAAGCTGTATTCTGAAATGGCTGAGCCTCAAGGTAATAGAGAACCATAGCTTGGTTTTCCTCTAAACTGGTCTTGCTGTTTGAAACCTCCACAGTAGAATTCATTGGGTTTCTGGAATCATATCATCTACCGCCACTTCGCTATCAATCTCTCCATAAAATGCGCTCCAGCAAGGACTCGAATCTCTCACTTCTGCTTTCAACCACGAGCCATAACGACCTGGTTTGTCTTGAGCTATTCTAGTTTCTTCATATGGAATGTTAGGACAAAAATTCGCATAATGGCCTATGTGTCCACAAGAGTAACAATAATAAGGGAGTCTCTCATATTTAAAATCGATCCACCAATTCATATCCCCCACAAGAATCATAGTGCCAGTTTTAAGAGGATTAAGTAAATTCAGCCTTACTCTAGCTTTCCCTATTTTCCGTTGACTGTTGTTCTTAGCTTCAGCTCTTACTTCCTCAATCTCCCCCAATTTTGACACAATCCTCTGAATACACTCCTCCCCCATAGCAGCACGTGGGAGACCCACAAGATGAACCCAAAATGAACAGTGTGTAAAATCATAGCAATGTTCTGGAATATTTGGATCACCCTCTAGTAAGACCAGTAGATTGCCTACAAATGACCATGGGCCCGATCGTAGTACTCTCTTCTGCTCTTCCTCCAACTTGAATATGAAAATAAATTAACCCTGTTCTATCAACTCACATTTAACTTCTTCTGTCTTTCATGCTTTCTTCATAGTTGTCCAAAATGCTTGGAAATTGACATTGGGTTTTGAAAATAGTTTCCCATACAGCACATATTCATCTACTGGTTTCTGTATCTCCAGATTACCTGTATTCAGCTCGGTAATCTCATCGGCGCTCTACAAGTCCCCCATACGCTTACACAGCATCAACACTCGAAGTTGATAATCATGACTGCTCTCCATGATTGTAGATTAAGCTATCGCAGCTTCGGTGAACAATCAGCAAATGGGAAGGTTGGGTAAAGAGGCTATTTAGGGTTTTGGGCTACGATGAACAAACAGCAAATGGGAAGGTTGGGTGAAGAGGCGGTTTAGGGTTTTGGGAACTGTTAATCGGGATATCTTAGGGCTTGTGTTGGAATGGGAAATGTAGCTATTGTTTGGTGAAATGGGTTGTAAGGATTGAAGGGAAATCTATAACTTACCTTGCAATATGGATGTTTCATGAGATTTTGTTCTCCTCCATTTGCTGTTGTAAATCATCACTAGGTTGCAGGGAAAGTCTCGATGTTTGGGTTTAAAGGAACATGCTATTTTTGGTCAATCAAGTGGATTGGTAGTGTGGATGGCCATTTCTTTACAAATCTAGAAAGAATCAGAGCGAATTACTAGAACGCTATCACCCAGGGGATAGAGAAAACTCACCTTCGTGAGAGAGAAAGCTCACAAACAGAGCAGCTCAAATAATTCGGATAATGATTAGAACAGTGGTTTTCTTACGTTAGCCCGCTTGACTATTTTCCTTCAGGAAATCTCTCTGAGACGGCTCCTTTTTTATGTCAACGAGGATGAAGTAGAAGAAGTTGGAGGCGACAGCCGCATCTGATTGGTTGATTTGAAGGGTTGGAGCACCCCGATGCAAGGGGTCGCGCTTAAATTTCATTCAAAAGTACATAATTGTCTTAACTCGGCTATGTGGGATGTGTTGAGTTAAACATCGAAAACTTTTCATACATCACCAAACAACTAAAAACTAATTAATTACCTTAAAAAATAATTTTCATGGAAAATTTTTTCCTATGACCAGAAAATTTCTGTGAAATAAGCACAATAAAGCAAGTTTATTTTCCTTTAGTTGCATGATGGTTGGTCAAATTATTTCCTTTTGTAGCATCTTACGCATATCACTTATTTTACACTTCTCCAACTTTCCAAATCGTATTTGTATCAATTAAAATTAAAAACGGGGGTACTTGCTTTGCTTGGTCCTCCTGGTTCGAGTCCAAGCCAAATTACCTTCGGGTCTCAAATATTTCCTATTCGGTCAGAATCGAATCTTGCATTCTTAGTTTCCTAATTTTAACTCGGTTTAAACTATCCTACTTCCTGAAAGCTGATATTTCTTCCTTCAAATATATCCTTAGATGGAGAGACAGCTTTATTTTGGATGTAATTGCCGATAAAGGAAAGATTGTTGTCCTGGTGACTCCCGAGAGCTCTGGGAAATCAACGATGGATTCAGGAGTTAGGCTGGAAGATCTCAACAACATCAAGAATGAGGGAGTCTCTAACGAATGCTTTCGATTCTGGGCATTGTTGGAGGTGTGCAGGGTCGCTAGAATGAATTATAGAAAGGAGAAGAAGTTGCAGAGCAAAAAGGCCAAGAAAGAGGAGAAAGAATCACGAGAAGTGGAGGGAAAGACGACGCTGATGAATGAGGAATCGATGAAAACTGCTAGCAAAGCTAGTGGGAAGAGTATTGGGAAACGTAAATATGATGATGATCCTGAGCGGGGACTGGAGACTTGTGCAACCACCAAACAAGAAGACTCCAGCGAACCGAGTTTCGTGGGAATGTTGTCATCATCGTCACTGGCGAGAAAGAACACCGTTGTAGCAAGAAAGCTGATGAGGAAGCGAACGAGTGGTGCTCAAACAAGGATGATGATCCTGAGTGGAACTTGGAGACGCACGCATGCTCTGAATTAGAAGCAGCTGAGGGGTTGGGTTTTGTTGGAGATATAGAAGATATGCAAGATTATGTAAATAGGAAATTTATAATTTGATTGTACAAATAGTATCTAGATTATTTTCTTTCCTATTCTTTATACATACATGTAAAGCATATAAATTAGTCTCTTGTAACAAATCAATCAAGTAATACAAAAAGGAAGAAAACCTTTCTCCAATCTCTTTTCCCATTTCTCCTCTGTTGCTCCACAATTCGTGACATGGTATCAGAGCAGTGATCTTGAATCAATTCCGCAATTCTCTTGAAGTTGTCTTTGTGTTCTTTCTGTTTGATCAGTAGCCATATCCCTGCAAAAGAGATCAAACCAACACACATAAAACTCATCTAATATGGAGAACATAGAGCAAGTGGGTGAGAGTTTACCAGCACCACAAATTTTGGATGTCCAGAACATTTCAACTGTTGTTACTGGGATCTCGGCAACACCTTTAGACGTCCAGAATACTTCTGGAATCTCGGCATCACATCCAATGCCGACTCTACTAAATCCTCCAATGTTTTGGAGTCCCTATCCGACTCAGTCAAATCCGGGACAACCACTAGGGCAACCTTTTACCAGCCATCCATACTAGTGGATGCCTTATCATTTGCCGTCAAATATGTGGACTGCCGGATTGAATCCGGCGACATCATTGCCAGGAAATCAAAATGCTAATTCATCTAATGGCGGTCTACCAACCATGAGTGGGGCAGACACAACCAATGGAAGTGAGAATCAAGCTGCGAGTAACAATGCAATCCCAGGTAACACATTTCCTCTTTATGGACCTGCAATCCTGCCATATCAGATTAGTCATGGAGGTGGTAGGTTAGAACTAGGCGACCCATTGTTCATATCGACAGCCGATGGACCAAAGATTCGTCTCATTAGTCAACTTCTGACTGGACCCGAGAATTATGCAACATGGTCCAGAGACTTACGGCGAGCGTTAGTCACAAAAGATAAAGACGGATTCCTTGAAGGAACTATCCCGATTCCATCAAATCAGGCCTTAGCACGACAATGGCGTAAATGCAATCAGTTAGTTCGAACCTGGATAGGAAATTGTATCTCACCACAAATCACTGCAGGTCTTCCACCCAAGGAAGATTCAAAAACATTGTGGGATAGTATAAAAGAGATGTACGGCAAGCTTGATAGTGCCAAAATTTTTACCATCATGCAAGAACTCACAGAATTGAAACAGGGAAACATGTCAATTGCATCTATTTTCAACAAATTGTCGGCACTATGGAATGAATTAGAGGCAGTCGAAGAAAAGCTTGAGGGATCCGAGGAGACTCTCCAGCAGTATCGGCGTATTAAGGAACAAGAGAAAGTGACTCGTTTTCTATTGATTCTAAATGATTCATACCTGACTTTCAGAAGTCAGATCTTGGCCATGGAGCCCGTTCCTTCCCTGGGACGGATCTATCAACTTGCCATTCAAGAAGAGAGCCAACGCCTCGCCTCCTCCTCCGATCATATTCGAACCGGTGACACCGTACTGCTCGCGACTCAATCAGGGGATAACCAACGAAGAATGGGGAGCAGAATCACTGATCATGACGGATCGCGAGGGGCTGCGTTCGCTCCTCTTGCTGGCGGAACCCAGCTAGGGTTCGGGGAGGAAGGAGAAGGGGCTGCGCTAGGGTTTGGAAGAGATAGCAGCCGCTTTCCTTTGAGACACAACACGGATGGCTCCGATTCGAAGAAGCGATCCAATGGCTATAATGCTTTCTTTCCTTTGGACGGCTTGGATGCGTCTGGACGATCCAACGGTGGCCGTTTCATCAACCAAGCAGGAGGATCGAGTGGCTCTTATTCGTCCACGTCAGCAAAGTCTGACACTTATTCTTTTTTGCAGAAAAATAATAAAGGAAAGACCAAATTATATTGCGATTATTGCAAGCGCCTGCACCATACTGTGGAGACGTGTTGGAAATTGCATGGACGGCCTGGAGAGAAAAATAAAAAAGGACGAGAGCATTTTATTAATCAGGTGACTGGACAATCTGATGATTCACCTCACTTCAAATTCAACAAATTGTAACTGCTTTGCGCCAAGTTGACCTTTCTGACAAGAAGTCTAGTTTCTCAGGTATCACCCATTGTCTTAGCTCTATTTCTCATGATGTATGGATAATTGATTCAGGTGCTAGTGACCACATAATCTGCAATGAGAGTTTATTTGCTCATACTACCAAAATCTTGAGACCCATTTCCGTGACTCTTCCTGATGAAAATTCTACTCATGTCCAAAAAATAGGAACAGTTCATCTCAGTGATACTATTGTTCTCAAAAATGTGCTTTTTGTGCCACAATTCCAGTTTAATCTTATTTCAGTATCTAAGGTTTGTCTAGATAATTCTTGCCAAGTGTCTTTCAATTCTGACAATTGTTTGTTATAGGCCCCTTCGACTGGAACACTGATGGGCTTGGGTAGATTGTCAGAGGGTTTATATTTTTGGGTACATTTTCCCTTAAATTTCAATCTTTCTTGTATTTCCACATCCTTGCGTAATACAGTTATTAATAAAAAGATTGTTCTTTCTCATCAATGTTTGGGTCATAGTGCTTCTTGTCCACATCCTCATTGTGAAATATGTCCATTAGCAAAGTAATCCCGTTCTTCTTTTCCTACTAGCCACACTCGTTCCCTTGAGATTTTTTCTCTCATTCACGTGGATATATGGGGACCTATTCATACCCCTAATCATGATGGGTCGTGTTTTTTTCTCACTATTGTAGACGATTACTCTCGTGCTACGTGGACATTTCTTATGCAGTCCAAGGGCCAGACTCTTTCTTATCTACGAGATTTCTTTCTCTTGGTACAAAGCCAATTTCACAAATCTGTTCAATATATTCGAACAGATAATGGGAGCGAGTTTTTCAGTAGGGAGTGTACACTTCTTTTGTCTTCACAAGGTATTTTACATGAAAGTTCTTGTACGTACACTCCCCAACAAAATGGGGTCGTAAAACGTAAGCATCGTCACCTTTTAGAAGTTGCCCGTGCTTTAAAATTCCAGGCCTCTATTCTTGAAACCTTCTGGGGAGATTGTGTGGTTACTACAGCATACTTGATCAATCGAATGCCTACGCGAGTTCTAGATGGTAGGACTCCTTTTGAGATGCTTTTTGATAAGAGACCTGACACTCGTCATTTGCGAGTTTTCGGCTGCTTATGCTATGCTACTGTCTTAGGTGGTCGTGACAAGTTGAGTCCACGGGCTCGACGCTGCATCTTCATGGGTTACCCACATCTAAAGAAGGGTTATCGTGTTTATGATCCATTGACTAAAGATTTTTTCATCAGTAGGGACGTTATTTTCCATGAGGACATATTTCCCTTTCAGGATTCTACATCTTCTAGTATGGACTCTGATGTTTCTCTCTCCAGTCGCCCTTTTTTGCACGAAGAGGATCTTTCTCATGGCTCTTCTTCTATGCCCGGGATACCTCTTATTCCTCTTTGGCGGAGCCTCCTCGTCCTGATACTATTCCTGATGGCATACCAGCTTCATCTCAGCCTGTAGATGATTCTCATGACATTCCTGCAGTGGGTTCTCTTGTGGCGAATTCTCCTGTTCCGGCCTCTCCTATTGTTGACAACAACGTTTCCTCTCCGTCACTTCCTGCTGCTGATTCTCCTGCTCCTGTTGTTGCTGACATTTCTCCTGTTCCGGCTCATGCATCACTCCCTCCTCCTCGACGATCTAGTCGGTCTTCTCGACCGCCCACTTGGACGAAGGATTATATTTGCTCCTCGGTTGATTCTTCAGGTATCCTATATCCTACATCATCTTATGTCTCTTTTGCCCGGTTATCTGAAGAACATAAGTGTTGCATTAGCCGTATTTCCGATGCTCATGAGCCTTCTTCATATCACGAAGCTGCTAGTGACCCACGTTGGCAGGCTGCTATGGAAGCCGAATTACTTGCTTTGGCTACTAATCATACTTGGGATTTAGTTCCTCTACCACCTCGGTGTAGACCTATTGAATGTAAATGGATTTATAAAATCAAATTTAAGGCTGATGGCTCCATTGAGCGGTACAAAGCTCGTTTAGTTGCCAAGGGTTTCACGCAACGCGAAGGATTTGATTACCATGAGACTTTTCCCCCTGTTGCTAAAGATGTGATTGTTCGTTCTTTTCTATCTGTTGCTGCGGTTCGAGACTGGCCTCTTCACCAGATGGATGTCCATAATGCTTTTCTGCATGGTGATCTTACTGAGGTGATTTACATGGAGCTCCCACCAAGTTTACGACGACAGGGGGAGAATAAGGTATGTTGTCTCCGTAAATCCCTGTATGGTTTGAAATAAGCTTCTGGGCAATGGTATGCAAAGTTTACTATGGCACTTACTTCAGTGGGTTTTCGTCAGTCCAAGCATGATTATGCACTATTTACATAGTCAAGAGGTGCATCATTGATTTTCTTGATGATATATGTTGATGATATCTTAGTCATGGGAAATGATGACACTGCAGTTAAGATGCTGAAAGACTATCTGCATTCCACTTTTCACATTAAAGACTTAGGACCTCCTAAGTATTTTCTTGGGATTGAAATTGCACGTTCAGAGTTGGGCATTTCTCTTAGTTAGCGGAAGTTTATTTTGGAGATCATATCAGAGGCAGGATTATTAGCATGTAGACCAGCCGTTATTCCTATTGAACAAAATGCAAGACTGACATCGTTTGAGTATGATAAAGAAATAACACCTGATGTTGACGATCCTTTACTTGAGGACCCATCTGTCTATCAGCGACTTGTTGGGAAATTCATATATCTGACCATGACCAGACCTGATATTTCGTATGTTGTACAGACTTTGAGCCAATTTATGCAAAAATCAAAAGTATCGCATATGAATGCAGCAATGAAGGTAGTTAAGTACTTGAAGAGTTGTCCAGGCCTAGGGATTTTACTTTCGAGAAAATCTGACATGAACATGAGGGCTTTTTGTGACTTTGATTGGGCTACTTGTCCAATGAGTCGAAGATCAATCACTGGTTTCTGTATTCAACTTGGACAATCTTTGCTTTCTTGGAAATCAAAGAAGCAATCAACTGTGCCATTGTCATCAGCTGAAGCCGAATATAGAGCAATGGCTAAGACTATCTATGAAGTAATTTGGTTGCGTGGACTGTTATCGGATCTTGGGATTAAGATTGAAAGGCCAACGAAGTTAGTTTGTGACAACGATGCGGCAATCAAAATTGCAGCCAATCCTGTTTTTCATGAGAGAACAAAACACATCGAGGTGGATTGTCATTTCACTCAAGACTTATGGGATTGAGACTATGGAACAACATACGAACTTGTTCACCAAAGCACTATGTCAGAGGCAACATGCATATTTGTTGAGCAAGCTTGGCGTCTTGAATATATACCAGCCACCAGCTTGAGGGGGAGTGTTGGAGATATAGAAGATATGCAAGATTATGTAAATAGGAAATTTTTAATTTGATTGTACAAATAGTATCTAGATTATTTTCTTTCCTATTCTTTATACGTACATACATGTAAAGCATATAAATTAGTCTCTTGTAACAAATCAATCAAGTAATACAAAAAGGAAGAAAACCTTTCTCCAATCTCTTTTCCCGTTTCTCCTCTGTTGCTCCACAATTTGTGACAGGTTTCGCCGGAACATCATTGTTGAGAAAGAAGTGTAGTTGGAGAGAGAAAAGCAATAAGAAAGTGAATGAGAAGTGCTCGATGAGGGATGAAGATTCTGAGTGGGACTCAAAGGCATGGGCATGCTCTGGAATGGGGGATGCTAAGGGGTCGGGATTTGCAGGAATGTCATCGTCGTCGAGAAAGAAGGGGCAGGGTCCTGGGAAGAAAAGCGAAAATAAAGTCGATAACAAGCGCGCGAAGGGAATCGATGGCCGACCCGACATGCCTCAAGAGTTGAAGGATCATATCACCAGGGTTTTAGGCGGCAAAGAAGTGCGACTGGTCATACATAAGCACTTGACCTGATCGGACCTGAGCAGCAAACTTTGTCGTGTGTCGATCCCCAAGAATCAGATTATCGACTCTGAATTCCTGAGGGAGGATGAAAGGAAGTTGTTGGACGCGTTTGTCGACAAAGATGTGAGGGTGCTCTGCTACCGTTCTCCAGAAGAGAACCTAGGAGAGAAGGTTCTCAAGTTGAGACTCTGGGTGATGCAGAAAAAACCCAAAGGTCGAAGGGCAGCCGGTGACGGCGAGAAGAGAGTCTCTGGAGGTGCGCACGAGGGGAGAGTTTTGTGCTGGGCCTGCTGGCGGCAAGAAGGAGGAGGAGGAGGACGCCAGACCGTTGAAGAAAGGCAAAATAGGAGGAATGGAGGGTGGCGAAGGGCCAAGACCGTCGTTGATGTACATCTTGAGGATCGGCTGGCCCCAGTTTTGTAAGGGATAACAAGCTCAGGCTTCACAACGTCGTCCAGATTTGGTCGTTTCAGGTCGACTCGGACTCGGATCGTGACGAGCTACGCTTGGCCTTGATCGTGCTACCTGGAAAACAAGCAGGAGGGAGTTAGGGGAGTCGCCTGATTGATCTAAGTATGGTCTCCAAGTTAGTAATAAGGATTTATCCATTCAGTGTCACTGAGCTTGTACTCTTTTCAATGATGAAGAGTCTCGCTAAGTACAGCAAAAAGGAAAGACTGATATTCTTCCTTATTCTTGGCCAAAACCTCGTTCTCTGTTTTACTCATCTTATCAATTTACGTGATATATCATCAGTTCATTGTGTCGTTTGTCTAGGAAAACCTTCATAGATTGGACTTTGATGACAACTAATATTATGAAAAGAAATAATGTTATTATCATCCTCGGAGACTTTATAAGTGTACCAATAGAAAACCGTTTATAATTTCTCCCAAGGCACAAAACGAAATGTGCGGTATATATTTGATGGAGGCTCACAACAAAGATCCATATTAATGCTTACTTATATATAAAAAAAATGCATCAACTACTAAAAATAATATGACAGGGAGGGAATGAAACAAATGGTCCATAAACATGTGTAATATGATTCATAAAATTTTAATTTGTTCAATATGATTTATGAATTTTAATCCGATGCGTAATATTATCTGTGGACTTTCAATTTATTTAATATGGTCCATGAATTTTTTTTATGCATATTCAATCTAGTTTTTGGGTTACATAAAAACGTGTAGTATTTTGTGTAATCGAAATACTAACTTGAATTGAATAAATTAAAAGTTTAGAGATGAGTTAAAGTTTAAAAATCACATTAAATAAATTAAAAAGTTCAGAGGCCACGTTATACATTAGGTTAAGATTTAGGGATTATTTGTGTCGGTATCCTTATAATGAGAGGCGGATTAGACGGTGTCCAAAAACCTAGTGTCATCGGTTGTGGTATATGGGTCGTGCTAATGCCATGGCCCATTAGCAGCGGCTTGTTGGCCGGCATCTATAGACTTGCCACCAAACGTGATAGGGGGAACTGGCAGGCTCGGGGATTTCTGCAGATGGCCGAGGGCCGCAGCAACCGTCCCTAAAGGCGTGCTTCGACAATGGTTCGCCTGTCGTCAATAGCACCTCTAGGATTCGCCGGCCCGTCTACGAAGGGCAGTCCCCATAACAGGACGTTCAGCACGAGACTGGCAATTCCTTAAGTGTGGGAAGGTTGCGGTTCTGAAGTGGGGTGGGGTTGTTTGTGCTTGATCTGGGGTTGACCTTTCAGTAGTCCTCGTAAAAAAACATATGCCTCTCACCAGAAATGAACTATATAATTAGTTCCGGCATTATATCAACTTTCATATCTTTAATCATTTTATATGGGTATAGTTTTGGACGAACCCTGCCGGTTTTTACTTGGTTACCAGATTCGTGATCAATCTTTCAGGTGATTCCGGTTAGGTCCTCTTTCTTTCTTCTTGCGACAGAGTTGGACGGGGGTTTATTAGTTGGGTCCTCCACTGCTATGTATAGGGGTCGCACCAAAGACTCTATGGGTGCATCTGCATCCGCTTACATTATTCGGGAAAGAGAGTGAGAAGATCAAGAAGAGATCGTAGGAGCGAACTTCTTTCTTCTTTGTCCGTTCGTACTGAGAAGAGATCGGTTTCCCAATGGACGAGGGCGGGAGGCCGCTTCTTTCTGAAGGTTTCGAGGGTTGTTCCGTGGACCAACTCCCACTCGACGAGATGCTTGGGTTGGTAGGCAGAGCCGAGCAGCGCAAGCACAAGCACGGGGAATATCGAGCATTCCTTGAGCAGTAATGCGTCGACAGGAGGTGAACCAACGACGAACGAGGGGTACAAAAGCGGCCTTAGGCTCTCGTCGAAGAGTGGGAAATAGTGTAGTTAGGGAAGAAGATGTTCAAGAAAATCCCAAGAAGGATATGATCCAAGCGACGACAGTCTGAGGAAGTGGATAGCGGGAATATTGTTAGGCGACGGAGGAAGCGTGGCATCTGAAGGCTGCAAGGAGAAGGAGCGGAGATTAGGAAAAGATGACAAGAGGTGCAGCCACAGCAGCATTGGCGGCAGGTCATGGAGGAAATCCGGGTGGCTGGACAAGGAAGCTGGAGAGGGCAGCAGCAAAAGAAACCAGAGGAGGAGGTTCTCCAAGAAAGACGTGCCACCTCTTCTCAACCCCCCATCTGACATGCTTTGAGAGTTCAAGGGCAAGATCAATGGGTTGGGTGGGAAGAAACAAATCCCCATACCAATTTGTTGAAACTTAAAAAAAAAAATTACTCCTCAATTCCTTTCTTAAAAATTTCAAAAATGAAAAACAAGCATACATACTTCTGAAAAAAAAATGTATGGAATCAACTTCTAAATGGCTCTATATCAAATAGTTGTATAAGTTATAAGTTCATGTGCTGAAAAAAAGCCAAAGGGTGCGAGTTGCAAAAATTTTCGAGTAGAATAAGAAGCGAAGAAGTCACGAGTGAACAATACACGGATGGGCCTAATTGCCCCATCCGGGCCCACTTAGAGACGACGGTCCTTGGGCCACTTGACCGTAGTCAAAAGAACACTAATGGGCCTCTGCGTCCTCCATCCCCGCAACATCGAGAAATTATTCAATGATTTCATAGAGCCAATTTACGTATTATGAACACATATATATTGACGTCGGATTACATGAAAAATAAAATGTTTCGTCTCTTTCAACTGACCCTCTTGATGACGCAACGAGGCCGACGCTGGTGCGCGTCCAAGCCGAGCCACCTCCTCCTCGTTGTCCTTGCTCATCCATGACCGATCCTACTGAATTTAATTTGATTGAATTTTTGAATTTGAAATCTTTCATTGCTCGCGAAATATGTTTTTGTTATATTGATATGAATTTAGAATTTTTGCGTTGTAAAAAACAAGACTATGATGCGGTGTTGAATATGACATAATTTAAATTTTCCTTTTATGGTATTTTTCCCCATTTTTGGATATAGCTAGGATTATTCCGAAAAGGGCAAAAACGAAGGAAGTAACGATTCTAAACTTCAACCGGGACACCGACCCAGCGGTCTGTATTTCCCTTGTCCCTTGTCTCGCTGCTCTTCATCTCCTTCATCGCGATCATCTTCACTTCCATCCGTGACGTGAAAAACCCCGAAGCTCCATTGAAAGCTTGAGAGTTACCCTCTTCCGGTTCTGGGTCCTCGGGTTTCTCGGAAGAGAATCGAGTTCCATCTCTCTTGCTGATACTCCGGAGCGTCGGTAATAGTCGTAGGGCTCCATACAACATTTGATCGTGCACCAAGCTGAGGTGGGAAATGAAGGGCCACGAGTCTAAGGTACTTTTTGCGATTTAGCTATCGCTTGGGTGTTCGTTTGAGCTGATGGGTCGTGAAACCTTGTTGGTTGACTCTTGCGATTGCCATCTTTTGGATGATGTGCTTGTTTTGTAACGGAGAACTATTTGCCGCTGCTGCGGTTGGGGTGAGAAAGAACTTGATATCACCCGATTCCTCGAGTGTTACACTGGTTTCGGGTGTTAGGTCCACTAGCGGAAATATGTCCCACCGCAATGGTCGGTGCAATCGCTTTCTTCTCGTCACTTTCCTTGTTGGGATCCTTGGAGTTATTATGTTAGGTTTCTCTTTACGTAGTTTTCCTCGTCTGCTTGTCATTTTGCACGGCATTCTCTTAATTGGCTTGTCGAAGTGCAAGTTTGCCGGGGGGAAAAAATATGCCTCCTAGTTTTTTCTTATGTCTTCATAGCAGATGTTCCATCAATTAACAACCGAACGTCGTGGATTGAAACTACACATGGTTGAGAGATTCATGTTACTGTGTTGCCTTTGCTTAGGTGTCCTAAATGAATTTTTCAACACTGGCTTTGGCATTCTTAAACTATTTGTTGGTATCTCGCTCATCACCTTTTTATTGTTAATCTTATAAAGTTCATGTGCTTTATATGGTAGGCAGCTAGAATGGAGGATATTCTTAATCTTCCGGTTCAAGATCCTCCTTGTGCGGAGTTTTCTGCCTCTCAGTTGAAGTGGGTGAATATAGTGGGTGGTCGCCAAGGCGGTGATGATGTTGCTCTAATACCTTTTGCCAGGGTCGAAGATTTTGTCAGAGGAGAATCTAGTAATGCAGACTGCCCTGCTAGTTTTCGTATTGAGTCAAGAAGGAGAAGAAATGAGGGGAGCACCAGTAAACCAAGGGTAGATGGCTATCTTGAATACACCCTGTGCGTCACATTATAATTACGGCTATCTACTGCTTCACTGCTATTTCCCTTATGTAGGTCGCTCTTTTAGTTCAAGTCCAGCTCGATTTTGGAGTTCACATGTTGAAGATAATACTGCATTCATGAGAGGGATATCCTGCTAATAGTAATAGAAAAAAGCTTTCTTTTTAGGTCTTTATGAACATTGAATGTATTGGAAAGAAAAATGTAATCTGCTATTTACAATTTAACTCCAGTTTTGCTCAATCTTATTATAAGAGAGAATGATATATTTTTCTTGGTTTAGACAAGGAAGTAGCTTTATCTTTGTCATTCAATAACTTGAAACTCAATAAGTTATTCTTGCCTGCTGTAGATATTGGTGTTCTTATGGTCCTGAAGACTACAGAGACAATGAGTCCAGTGTAGTTGACACTTTGAGCATGAAGCCTGTATCAGGGAAGGGGAGCAGGCCTGGAAGACGTCACATGATGAGGGGCTGCGTTTGCCACTTCATGGCAAAGCGTCTATACATCCGACCCTTGATTGCTTTAATTATTTATAATCAGCGACAGCATGTTGATAAAACCGGTGCACCATGTCATGGGATTCTTGATCACCATGCTGTTGGCACAAGAGCTATGTATGCTCCCCGAATTTCGGAAGAGCTGCGCCAGAAAGTGATGTCTATGCTTTACGTTGCAATACCTATAGATGACATAATGCAGCACCACATGGAGCTGGTGCAGAAGCATGGTGGGCCTCTCAACCGTGATGATTTTCTCAGTAGGAACGATGTTCGTAATATGGAAAGGCTTGTTCATAATTCTTCACATGAGTTGGATGGAAATGATGAATGCAGTGTCAAGATATGGATGCGGCGTCATCAGAAGGTTGTCTTCTTCTTTCAAGAATGCACTGATACAGAACCTTTTATAATGGGTATACAGACAAATTGGCAGCTGGAACAGTTGCTGCGTCATGGGCAGAATGGCTCCATTGCTATGCATTCATCCTTTGGCAGGAACAAGCTGAAGGTACCTTCTCTTCCCCCCACCAACCAACCATCCACATGAAGGAAAAGGAAAGAGAGCTCTGTGAGCATGAAAATAGTCAGGATATATGCATGTGTCCAGTTAATACTATCGTTCGAGGTAAATGTTAGGAACATGAGAAAAGGGAAATGTCAGTAGAGCTGAGGTAAACATCTTTCCTAATGGAATAGTAGTTGATAAGAAGTGGGATAATTGTGGGCTTGGCTGTGGGTTTCTAGTATTGCTTTTATAGACCATAAGTAGCATAGTAATGGCACGATTTGGTTTCTGGATTACGTGCCTGTGCCTATGACAATTACTGACTTAATTCAGGTGTTAGGATTGCCTCTGACATGAGCACAAGAATTTTTAATATCCGTAACTGCTGACCTGTTTCCTTTGGACTTATGTTATCCAAAATATGTTTGAGTAATGATAACTTTTCTGAACAGTATCCCTTATGCACCTTACTTGCTTTCGACACTGCCCATAATGCCATTCCAGTTGCCTGGATCATTTCTTCCTCCCCCATCTGTCAAGGTATCCATAAATGGATTGGTCCCCTAGCAAAAAGGATCCACACAAAGGATCTTACATGGCAATTGAGTTCCTTTCTGGTGGATGATTGTTCCTTCAAGGTCTCTCTTATAAGGTAAACCATGTTATAATTTTCTTCAGCTATTAGGGAAGAAACAGAGAAGTGACAATATGAATCTTTGAGCTCATCCTATTTTCAGAGAAGCATTTCAATGCCAAGTACTATTATGCCTCTGGCGTGTTCGCCGTGCTTGGAAAAGAAATCTTCTAAAGCGAAGCTGCCACTCTGGTGTACAAAGAGAGATGTTTAGGCTCTTAGGCTCCATCTTGTACTGCACGAGAATAGATGCAGTTGAAGAGTTTGTGCAAGTATTTGTTGATCAATGTGCCTTTATGGAGTATTTCAGAGAGCGGTGGTTACCCCGTATAGGTATCATTTACCAACTCTAAAGACTAAAATCTGAAATCGTCCTTCTTGGTTTTTGATTTGTTGATGGCTTTAAAAGATATAGTTGCTCTGAGCTTTTATGCCTCTTTTATCTTGCAGATGCTTTGATGAATGGTCTGAAGTCTTTGCCAACAGCTGGTCTGGAACCCCAGGCTGCGATTGAGTCTTACCACCTGAGATCGAAGATTAAGCTTTTAGACAATCAATATTGCAATTTATGGCCACGACTCGACTGGTTGATTCACATGTTGACAACTGAGTATCACTCTGTATTCTGGTTGGATCAGTATTCTCTGGAGACTGGATATTTTGAGAATGTTAGGGACCAGAATTTCACAAGTAATGCTTGGCATCAGGCCCTCAACATTCTGGATGTCAATGTGATACTGGATGAGCGAAATCTTTTGCTTGCAAAAGTTCTCTCTGAAGACAGAAGCTCAGTATACACAGTGTGGAACCCAGGTTCAGAGTTCTCCCTATGCGATTGCTCCTGGTCAAAGTGCGGAAATCTATGTGAACATGTCATCAAGGTGGCAATCCTGTGTAGAACTCGTCAAGTTGCGGGAACATCATTAGCATCCCCAGGTTATAGTCAGGCTCTGCTTTCTCTACTGCAGAAACCCCCTGATGTTCCTATCATTGTTGGTCATGCCATTTTATGTGCTACCCGGTTGCATCAGGAAATCAGAGGCTTGGAAGAGTTGTCTAATAGTGGGCTGCTGCAACCTCTTCCTGCTGAAGCGGACTCACGGCTGGCTGACCATGTTCAGCTTTTTCCTTCTTAACCTGCATCCAGGGAAATATCAGATGTGCTGATCAAAGAATTTTTATTCAGATGGCAAGGCCTATTTTCTGCTGTCTAGAAGACTCGAGAGAGATACCATGGCTTAAGCATGGGAGAGCTTTGAGGCATTATCATTATGATTCAGTATGACAGGTACTTCGCTCAAGCAGGTACACAGTCATATATATAATTTTAATTGCTCATAAGATTCTGAGGAAGAAGTTATGCAAAAGAAAAAAATCGTTAGTTTTTGACAAATTGTTGGCTTCTTTCATGAATTTTATCTTGGTAAGTTCAGTTTGTCATATGTCTGCTCTTCGGCTTGTTTATTCCAGGTCAGATGATCCCCTCGGCCTGCAGAAGCACTCGGGGGTCGGGGCTCGATTCCCGTTCAGCAATCCAGCTCATGGACAGTTGAGGAGATTGCTCGCCCTTTTCGACGGCGCAAGCATCTTCGCCAACGTAATCTCTTTGCACTCAGCTCGATACGACATTCAGTCAACGCGCAGAAGCCGGTAGCTAAAGGTGTTGAAGGGCATGGGTCCAACTGAGCCGATCCGTGCAGAGGCTGGTGGCTTCCGCTTCTGCTGCAGCTCCGCTGAATAGTTTTGATCGATGCTGCGCAGCCCATCTGCCATTTGCTGGAAACGTGTGAACATGGACGGATCCTTTTTCCTTCTTTAGAATCTTTGCCTTTTGAAGTTAACAGCTGGGAAGGTAGATTTACTTTTCCGTATGCCATGGCGAATCATTTCAAGTGAGAATTACATCAAGTGGCAATGACACATATTCTAAGCAAGTCAATCGAAAGGCGAGCGATTTCGATATCAAAACGCTAACAAGTACATTACGCGAATGAAGTGATTGATATCAATCTTATGTGTAATTAACATATAAATTACGTGGCCAAGGCGCATAATAGGCATAGTCTTTCTGACAAGCGACCGATCAAATCAAATGATTCGCATTATTTAATTGATGCGATTCGATTGCTCTTTCATCCAGCTTTACACGGCAGCAATCATATCCTTATGGATTGGGTTAACAAAGGTTTAAATGAACATTAAGTACACTTGGTATCAGATTATTCGATAGTGATTGCGTAATTTCAAAGTAATAATCGCGTTTCGCATTTGAAAATTTACTTAATTGGTCGTCTGATGAGCAATCCCTTTCGAATCTTTTCAACCGGCCAAAAGCATTAACACGAGGGATCAAGCGTAATCAACAAATGCTTAATCTACTCGGCTCTACTTACGACCGTCCACGTCATCGTCGAAAGCCTTTTCGGTCAAGAAAATAGCGATCTTCCCCAAATTACCCCGACACGTGTCGACGGGCGACGGGAGGTTCGGCAACGCGGGTCGGCTTCGCTTTACGGATCCCGCTGACGACTGAGCTGGAATTGAGTCAGCCGCCCCCACCGGTCGATGCCAGCACCTCTTTTTATCCTCTACCCTCGTTCCCACGCCGGAGGGCTTGACCGACGGTCGTCGTTGTTCCGGAGTTTCGTCATCGTGGGACCCGCCAAAAGTTCGGGCCGTCGGATGAGGCCGTTCATTTGCTCTTTCGAGCGATCGCGACCGCAGCTCAGCCTTTTCGCTGATGCCGTTTCCATCGGCGAAGATATTTCCGGGGCTGCTTCGAGGGGCGCTGACGTAAATTCGCACGCAAACTGTTGATTGAAAAAACGCGGAAAGCCGCTGGCCCTTTCGAAACAGCTGTCGCTTTCCCACCTATAAAACGCCAGTTTCCGAGCCCCCTGGGGAAGCAACCGCATCTCTCTCTCTCTACCTTGTTCCCTACCGTCCGCCCGTCGCCGGCGACGTTGCTCCGCTTAGGTTTCAACCTCTCTCCGGCGAGGTCGGCGTGTCTTGTGAGAGGAAGCTGAGAGCTAATCGGAGTCTGCTGAGCTACTCTTCCTCCGCTCACGATCAGGAGTCCGGTTGAAAGTTCGTCGTGCTTCATTTTTTTTTTCCGTCCCTGAAATTCGCTTGTGATGGCTTGTTTGGATCGCTCGCTCGGTTGTCTGATCGCGATCTTCGTCTTCTTTTGTGCGATTGCGATTTTTGACATAGTTCGCGTAGCCGACGCGTCATGTAAATTTCGAGCCTTGTTTGGTCTAGTCCGAGAGGATTTGATCGGGGAGAGAGCAAAAATGGTTGTATATCTTAGGTCTTCTCTTCGGTTCCTTGACAGCGCGCTTTAGGCATCTGTGTGGTCCTTGAGATTTGCTGCTTCAGTCTAATCAAATTGGCAACAGGTACAAGTAATGATTGTGATATGAGCATCATGCAAGTTAAAGAGAGAATAACTGCATTGGAGAAATTGTAGTTAATGTTGGCTGGGCCTGCCAGGTTATTTGGACAACTCATTAGAGTACCTTGGTTCTGTGGAGAAGATTCTGGTTTTCTGTTGCGACTTTTGGTGCAATAGATGTTTAGGTGTGTTCAAATTTTGCTCTGGACCAGGTGATGTTAGGGCCCTGTTATCGGGAATGGATGATCTCGTCATTGATCGTGTAGATTAATTATGTAGTGCCTTTTTGTGCTGCTTGTCTTGGACGTGGTTACTGTTTATGGTTGGTCAAGGGATTTCCTTGAGAGCACGTAGGCTAAGACTGCATCTACTGAAGCAGAGGAGATATAATTTATTCAAGATTAGTAAACAGATTGCAATTACTGAGAGAGCAGCTTGAAATTGTGGTTTTCTTTGGTATGGTCCACTAAGTTGCTTCGTGAGTTGGTTAAGTTTGGGGATTGCACTGAGATGCCTTTGAAGAGGTTATTCTCTGGATAGGTGATCTTATGCAGGTTGTCTTATTGAGGCAATATGATCTCTAAGTTTTGTTGGAGAGGACGTGTAGGACATGAAACTTTTCTCCTGTAAAATATTCAGTAGGTCATCAAGTATTCATGAACCTTTCTTGCTAGGTTACTGAATTCAAGCAGCAACCTTTGCGTTGTTCCTTGTGATTGGGTGCTAATCCATGTTCCAAAACCTCTTAAGCCTGTCAAAGTCAAAAACCATGGAGATTCAATCCTGTAATCTGGATGGTTGTTCAAGAAGTTCCTCACTTGAGGAGCTTGAGTTTGTTCCCAGCATTCTTCTGGTTTCATTTTCCCCTCTCAGTATTGGTGGGGCATTCATTTTAGACGAAAAGTGAGAAGATTATGGTCAGATGAGCTAAATTATGATGGAAGAAAGCTGATCATCCTACAGGAAGAAATCTTACTCGGTAAATATTTGTCCTCGATGGAAAGTTCTGCAAAGTTGCAGATTTGAGGTAGGATGTCCTCAAAGGACAATCGCGCCACAAATATTCCTACATTCCCCTGATTTTAAATTTTTAGGAACCAATTGATCACGTTATTTGTTGCTTTTACATTAGGTTGGCGTGTCCATTGATCGTGTTCGGTATGATTGGATTTGGCTTCAGCCTCCCAGGTTCCTGAGAGGAATGGAGTTATGATACAGTGCCTTTGTTATTCTTTGAAGTGGGAGGCTCTGGAATTCATCCTTGCTGCGTGTATATTGTATGGATCGTTCTAGCCTCTAGCTTTTGTGAGTGCACCTCTTGGGGTGTTGCTGATTGGAGACATCAAACTTTCTTTGGATGTGCTCTCTTCTAGCCGATCTCAATCCTTCTTCCAGGAGGAGAGCAATAATATAATACGGCAATCCCTGGCTTAATTGGGTCAACAACATGTCTTAATGTTATTGGAGCACCACTAAATTCTTCCTTTATGCAGGTGCCTGGCAACCTTCTTGAAGATATAATATCCAAGGAAAATACATAAAATGGGGGAAATGACTGTAGAGCATTCTGAGGATCAGAAATTCGAGATGAAGAACTTGGAGACTATCATATGTGAAGATAAGAATAGTGAGAAAGCTGATAAATGCACGCCACAATTAATTGGCAAAGGCATGCCCACTGTTCTTCCAGGAGATGTTGGAAAAGTGAATGATTTTCTAGAGAAGGGATGCTCACTCTTTGGGTATGTTCTGAATATGTCTCTTGATATCAATGAATATGCTTTTATACCATTGTTCCACTAACTTTATGCGCTTTGTTTGCAGATGTTCACATTATCGGCGGAGGTGCCGGATCAGAGCTCCGTGTTGTAATGAAATCTATGATTGTCGCCATTGTCATAATGAGGCAAAAGTGAGCCTTCTCTTTTATATGTTTTTTTTTATGATTTTCAAATTATGTCATATGCTTTTACTGCTTCCAGTTGCTTGTAGGATTAGATAGCTGCCCAATTTATTTTGAAGTATTAAAACCTGATGAAGGCTAATTTCTTCTTTTTCTTTTTTGCCATATAGAACACCAAAATCAATGACACAGATTATATATAAACCAGACGAATGAACTGTTGAAATGGATGGTGATTTACTTGTGAGAATGTATACAATTTTTAGGCATAGCAGAATTTGGCTCCTCTTTGCAGTGACTTCCATTTCGGTATTGATTTTTGAGCTATTTTCTTCTTTGATTCTTTGTATAGTTTGTCATTTTCATAAGGAGCCTTTTTCCTTTCCTCAGTTTCATAGTTTTGGACCTTCCAGTCTTTCTCAGCATTGGTTATTGTCCTTGTGTCTAATTTTTACCTAGAGTTCAACTAAATAGTTAATTTATGCAACTGTGGAAGTGTCTCCAGAGTAGGTGACCGCTGTTCTGAAAATATATAGAAGTGTTTGCCTTGGAGAGGATCAATAGGTTCAAAAGCTTAAGCTTTGTGATTTTCCTGCTTTCCTCCTTGGAGATTGGAACTTCTGTCTCTGGTCTTAGTGTTACGAGTGCTGCTTGCGATCATAGGATAGAGTCACCAATATGCAGCTTTGAAGTGGCCAGCTAATTTTGTATTAAATATGAGCCTATCTGTGCCCAGAATTTTTCTTCACAAGTGTTTATCTGACTTTGGACTGCATATTGATTTTCAGGATAGTATCAATGTAGATCAGAAAGATAGACATGACATGCCACGCCATGAAGTCAGTCAAGTAAGTTCTTTCTCTTGAAAAATCTGTCTTGTTCAGGATTATTATCTTTATTGAGGACTAAACATTGGATGAACATTGTGTATTTTATGCTTATCGACTTTGCAGGTGATATGTTCCCTTTGTGGCACTGAACAACAGGTGAGAATGAAAACCTCAATGTTGCCCCTAGCTTTCCTGCTTGGATAATCTTATTTTGAGGGAGGGATTTTCCAATATTTATGTTAGCTGCAATCAATGCAGGTCCAGCAGTTCTGTATGAACTGCGGCGTGTGCATGGGGAAATACTTCTGTGCATCGTGCAAGTTCTTTGATGATGATGTAAGTGGCTTATCTTCCCTCTGTTACATATTATTTTCAATTTTCTATTCGATTTGATTAATTTTCTTTCCTGTAATGGAATTTTGGGGATTGGTTGCTCCCTCCTCCATACATATCTAATAAAATGTGCATTCAACCATAAAAGTCCCAACGTGGACATTCTGTCAGGTCCTGCATCCGCATGCATGTTCAGGGGTCTTTTTACATCATTAATAGTAGTATGAATAGTTGGCAAATGAGATTAATGTAGGCACATGTCTGTCATACTGTGTTGTTGTTACATGTTGTCTATTTTAGCTGGAAGGAGCTTACGTTTCTCTTTTATTGCAGACATCTAAAAAGCAATACCACTGCAGTGGATGTGGAATATGCAGGTATTGCCTATATCCTTGATTGTTTTTTGAACATTTAGTTATTTGGTGATGTCTTAAGAGTTCCTTGTCTAAGGTATTACCTTATGGACTAGCGAACGAAATTTGGAATTAGCATGCTGCTGCTTCTTTTATCTCCTCGCTTTAAAGTTTCTTTCTTTTTTCTTGTAAGTCATTTTCTAAGTCAATATGAGTAAGATTTTCTCCCTGCTTGATGACATTCCTATCCTGTCCATTCCCAGTAACGTGCTTTTGGCTGTTTACTTCTGCCTCTCCTTTTCACTTTATCGTTATCCTCCTTTCATCAAGCTAATTGTATTCAATTTAGAGAGGTCATTGTTGTTATGGGTCTCTCTGATTGAGCTTTCGAACCTTCCTGTGCAGAACTGGGGGGAGTGAAAATTTCTTCCACTGCTACAAGTGTGGTAAGCAAGCCATTTCTATCGTCAGCCTTGGATTGAGATGACATATTGGGTGGTTAAGGGAAGACTGATTTGTGTTTTCATCTTCACTTATGTTTAAGGTTGCTGTTACTCTATTTTGCTCAAGAACTGCCACCCTTGTATAGAAGGAGCAATGCATCATGATTGCCCTGTCTGTTTTGAGGTAAGATTGTATTTGTTTCTGTATAATTCTGATTCTTTTCTGTTTTCATTTTCTCATCTTCTGATTGAAGTACGAATTGATTGGCCCAATAATAGTGAGCTAGGATAAACTTCAGTATTGCTTGTCATGGAGATTTACTTTGAGTCAAACTTACAAATTTGGGATACGGCATCCTTTGTTGTCGGTGCTTCATGAGTAAACATATGGTGACTTGCAGTATATATTCGACTCAAGGAACGATGTGGCTGCTATGCGATGTGGACACACGATTCACCAGAACTGCTTAAAGGAGATGACAGATCACTTTCAGTAAGCCCTTGAAATATTTATTTTTTGCTCATGTAGCTGTCGCTGGAATCACTTGGCTGTTCTTTGGACATTTCACGAATTTGCTCTATCATATGCTGAATACATCACAGATATGCTTGCCCCCTTTGTTCGAAATCCATTTGTGATATGTCCAAGGTCTGGGAGAAACTCGATTTGGAGATTGCTGCAACACCAATGCCAGAGTCTTACCAGAATGAAATGGTAAATCATTCATCACCCTTGTCGTTCTTAGGAAGATCATACTTTGCGTTCGCCTTACATGTCCATATGTGTCCTTCCTTTTCTGGTGTGAACGTTTGCTCTTCACTATCGGATATCAAGAATTCATTAAGTATTACCGCGTGACAGGTGTGGATTCTTTGCAACGACTGTGGGAGAACCTCTCAGGCACAATTCCACGTAGCGGGTCAGAAGTGCTTGAACTGCAAGTCCTACAACACTCGCCAGACAAGAGGCTGAGCTTCGCTTCTGAGGAGTGTCCCTGGACAATTATGATGGATTTGAAGCCACAACACGTTCCCAAAGTGGCATCCCAACATCGACTCGATGAATCATGGCTTTCTCCAAGTCCAATGTTCTTGATGGCGGTTCCCAATTTTTCCTCAGTTATCTGTACCCAGAAGGAGTTGGAAACTCATGGTAATTGCACCAGGCAACAAGCAGCACTTACCGCTGCGATTTGTACCTTTTCGAATAAGCTGGCATATGGGGCTTTGGCAGATTGCCGATCAGATGAGTCTATTTGATCTCTCAGTCGTAGCTGAAGACGATCCTGTTTCGATGGGCTGTACTTGAAGGGGGTTTCCCCCGGCAATATTTCTTGTATAAATCGGTCGGTCGATGTTGATTATTCTTTCAATGGTCATTCACAAATTCCAGCATCTCCCTTGTGCTGGAGTTTTGTACATCTAATTCCACAAGTGCAGACCCAGGCCTCGTGTTTTTCAACACTGACTTTGTCGAAGCAGCCTGTTAGTTGTCGTTCGTTGTGTCCGAGGTTCGACTCCCTTCATTAAAACGAGGATGCGACTGCCTTGGTGTAGTCTAGCCAAGTAAGCAAAATGGTAATCGAGGTCATATCCTCCCTAATCGTTTCCGAGCACTTCACAAGGTGATTAGGAGGCTCGAGAGTGAGCTAATGCTTTGTTTGAAGGGAAGCTTCGCTTGAGCTTCGACTTCTACAAGCAATTCGCGAGATCCTCGTTGAAAGCGCTTCTTTGAAACTTCGACGCATTGTAAAACTAAGATGGTTTCCATTAAGTGGGGAACGCAGAGGATTTCTCACCCCCACGTGTCACTTTCATGCACCTGTTTTTCAATGGGATTCATTTCTCATTCCTTTTAGCCGACGTCTATCGTGAAAAGGCCATATTACCCTAAGATCAGCAATCATCACGGCCGTCCTTGGTCCCACAGAGATAGAGAGTGGATCGAGGCATCGGAGGACGGAGAATTGTAGGAGGAGGAGGAGAGGAAGGGGAGACCTGAACGGTGGCGTCGGAGTTAAGTTAGGATTTGAGTTGAATTAAGTCTTAGAGTTTTCGAATGGGTGGTGAATTGAATTTGACATGGATAGGAGCGCTCTCGACGATTTCGTAAATAAATGTATGGTAGTAATTGACAATGGCCATCAAAGTGGTGTCTAAAGTCAAAAATTGGAGGTGTAGATTAAATCTTTATGAAAATAAAAATATGAAAACGGTCTCAAAATGGAGGGCGAAAATCGAAAATCCTAGATTATGTCCACTATGGTATAGTTAAATTGAATTATTCTTTTCTAGGATGCCAGAAATTTTAAACCTATATCAATGTGGCATATTTTACCCTCCCTGAAAGAGATGTAGTAACTTGGAATACTATGATATCTTGTTATGTTAGAATGGCAATGTTTAGAGAGTCGTTGGATTTGTTTGGGCGAACATCGGCCGACGGAGTCGAGCCGGATGAGATTACTATGGCCAGCTTAGTCTCGACATGCGCGAAGATGAGGAATTTGGAGATGGGCCGGAAGATGCATTTGTTCATTGATGCGAATAATATGGAGATCCGGGGCACTTTGTTGAACTGTTTAGCTAATATGTACAATAAAATGTGGGAATATGGAGAAGGCGCATAAGGTTTTGGGTGGCAGTGAAGCTGAGGACGACGTTGTTTTGTGGACAACGCTGCTGTGCGGATATGTGAAAAAGCAATCAAATGGATGAAGCCGAGAAGTTGTTTGACAGGATGACAGAGAGGAATTTGATTTCTTGGACAGCAATGACATCGGCCCATGTTCAAGCTGGTCGATATCTAGAGAGTCTTGAGTCGTTTACCGAAATGATGCTCGACGATGTGGCGCCTGATGAGGTCACAGTGGTTACCGGTCTCACTACATGGAATTTCTGTAGAAGGAATGCTTGGAAATTCTCTACTTAGCTTATATGCAAAATTTGGTCGGTTGGATGATGATGCCTGCTCCATCTTTCAGCACTTGCCTTATAAAACTGTTCTCTTGGAACTCGATGTTGGATGGGTTCTGCAGAACTAGGGACGTCAACAAGGCAAGAGGTTTCTTTGATGAGATCCCTGAGAAGGATTTGATTTCTTGGAACGCCATGATCAGTTGCTGTACTAGATCTCGCTTGGCTCAGGAGTCATTCAAGTTGTTCCACCAGATGCAGAGTTCAGAGATAAAACCGGATAATGTCACTTTAGCCAATATGCTCTCTACCTGAGCTAGCGTAGGGGCACTGAGTCAAAAGAACCAAATTCAATTTGATAACATTCTGGGAACTGCTCTAGTAGACATGTATGGGAAGTGCGGGAGTGTTGAAAAGGTAACAGAATTGTTTTCGATAATGACAGAGGAAAATATATATATCCATGCACCGCAATGATAGGAGCGTATGCTATGGAGGGACAAGCGCAAAAGGCGGTGGACTTGCTCTCAGAGATGGAAGCCACAGGAATAAAGCCTGACTATGTCAGTTTCATAGCTCTTCTTTCTGCTTGTAGCCATGGAGGCTTGATGGATGAAGGATACAAGTACTTCCACCAGATGAAGAATGAATACAGAATTGACCCCTGGATTCAGCACTACGGATGCATGATTGATCTCCTTGGTCGTTTTGGGCACTTAAAACAGGCTCTAGAACTTATTCATTCCATGCCGGTGGAAGCAGATATCATTATTTGGAGCTCATTCATGAGAGCCTGCGAAACCCACCAAAACGTCGAATCAGCAGAGTATGCATACAAGCGTCTCATTGAGATCGACCCTACAGATGATGCAGCTCACGTTCTACTCTCGAACATATATGCAAGAGCTTGAAGGGGGGATGACGTGAGTTCGGCCAGAACAAAGCTACACGAACATGGGATTGGAAAGCATCCAGGCTGGAGCATGATAGAGCAAAATGGTACCGTCCATGAATTCAGAGCTGAGGACTTGTCGAACTCTCAATCACAGGAAATCTACTCCATGTTGGGTGAGATTGAGGGGAGACTACAGAAAGAGCAACATGAAACTTTTAAGTCATCACAGTGAGAGGTTGGCAGTGGCATCGGGCTGATAAGCAGTGACGATAGTACCATCCGAATAGTTAATAACCTTCGGATTTGTGGAGACTGTCATTCCTTCACGAAGTTTGTATCTCTCTCCTATGAGAGAGAGATCACACTGCGGGATCATTACAGATTTCATCACTTGGGCAATGTTCTTGTGGAGAATTCTGGTAATTTGATACACTACTTACTAGTTGATTAACATTTCTATCTGCTTGTTGTCCAGTTGCAGAAAATTAAGCAAACAGAATTGCTGTTATATTATGGATATGCCGGAAGGTAATCAAGGGCAATATCATCGAATGAATTGGGTCAGGTTACCCAAATGGGTAGGAACAAACGATGAGCTAAATAGCTAAACTCAAATCAAACTAGACAGAGAAAACTATTGGTCTACGTATTCATCATCTGATGATTTTTCGAGCATAAAAACACCTTAAGATATGCAAAGTAGTACCTTGCCGTACTGACATTAGTAAAAGTTAAAACTCATTTAGGAGATTTTAACCATAATGAGTTCCTTTCCATTCACCGCCGCATGACAGGCTTGGCCCGGAAACCATGCAAATTTTCTAGCAATCGAGTGCAATTTTTACCTTGTAGAAGATACGAGTGCAATTCTCAGTTCTCCTTCATGCATTCTTAAGTTAACCTCGCTTTCATTACCAACAAGAAGGTAACTTCTACTCCAGTTCCACTGGTTTCTTCAGGATCTTCTTGCAAAAGTAATATTTATAACAACAATAACAGCTAGATACATATGACTCGCATTTCTCATAGCTAAAGATAGGGGCAGAATTTAAATTCCGGAATAATCTATGCCAGGATCTCAGTCCCCAGTAGGATAGGTAGGTCCAGCATGCCTTCTTAGTCAACATCAGGGAACAAAAGATAGCGGACAGTAATCAACACAAGAAAAGACCAGGAATTCCGAGAAAAAGATCTTACAGCAGCAACTTGATACTATAATTAAAAAGCACTTTAGTGGGCTGCCATTACAGAAAAAGTTTACCCCAGAAGAAAAACGTAGGGGATATAGATGGGGAGCCACAAAAATCAGCTAACGCCCATCTCGCATGAAAAACAATTATGCGATATAATATGCGTTATCACGGTATATAATACGGTCATGCTTCTTCCAAAAAGCCAAAAAAAGCTGTAGCAGATAATTGCCACCACCAAGACCATGAAAGCTGAATCCCTTTCGGTGAAGAGAAAAATATACAAAACTGATCATCCATGGCTGCTAACTGATGCACACAAGAACAGCTCTTTCGTAAACAGATGATCTGGGGCATCTACCTCAGTGATTGTTCCTGCAATCATGGGCATGGTGGCCATAGGGATTATATGAATGGCTACTATGAAAGGAGAAAAGAGCTACTTTGAAAAAGCCCGTCTCCACTTTTGGACTTCGGTGACTTATCATAATCATCCACAGCTTCTTCAATCTTGTCAGACAAAACCTCCTTTGATCGACATTCCACGCTACAGAATGCTTTCTCGCCTCTGCAAGAAGTGAAATCAATGCACACAAAATAAGCAAGCATAGGTACAGTAGAACTCTAGGCAGGGCACCAGAGGAAGTGCAGTTTATACAAACCTGTATATGTAGATATCTTCACCCTCTGGCAATGGCTTCTTGCACGTGTAACAGAAACTCAAGAAGTCATCATGAGAATACAGAGCAGGAGTTACTGAGCTTTTGGCTCGAGGCAACACAGTGTCTTCCTCTATCTCCTCAACAGAATTGCTCAAATCATTTGGGTGACATTTTAAAATACAGTCACCGTAAATGTGAGTGGTTTTAGAATCAGGACCATGTGAGATCACACAAGTATAATCCTCAGAGAGTTCTATCTTGATCGCGGAAAGAGAATCAGAGAAACCACGGCCAGGATCAACAGACATAGGGATTGAAGTCGGACTAGTACACAAAACCTCACTCAATTCTGGACTTTCTCTAATCAATTGAGGACGATGACTCATTATTGTGCAAGAATCAAGTGAGCTAGACCGGATTTTTCCCAAAGGGTCAGGTTCTCTAGGGCCATCTGCAATTTCAAAAACAACGTTGGTACTGCTCGAGTGGAGTGGAGATTTGGCAGGGGCGTAACGAGAGAATGTGTAATCTTTAGGCAGGGATTTCGGTGACTCTATGCAATTGACACTGGTCTCAAAGTTATGATTCTTACACCCGATATTAGGTCCCAAAATTATGTTTCCAGTATGAAATGACCGGAGAGCCCAGCCTGACAAGTTTCCCTTGTCATGAAGAGAATCGATAATGCTTAAGCCTACTTTGCTACAATCCCAACTCTTTCGCTGCCCAACAGAAGGCGATCGAGGGGACCTCATGGAGTTACTCAGATATGGAAACAGCATACAATCAAGAGGAGATGTAGGGCTTCTAACCGAATCAGCATCAGCCAAGCCCTTCAGATTAAAACCCGCATAAAGACCAGGGATGCTGAAAAGGGAATTGCTCCCACAATTCTGCCTTCTAAGATCGGACTGCAAATCAGAATATAAATTAGGATCCGATTTTGTCATTTGACCCGCTTCTTTCTGGACTGACACAGTCCTCTTCATCAGCATTGTGCCAAGATCTCAAGAGCTTCCTGCCAATAAACAGAAGCCTTACCTGCATCAGGTAAATTTTCAAGGGAGAACTCGACGATTAATAGAGAGAAATGGGTGTTTCAAAAAATCATCAATTTATCTGTAAGCTGCATCACCCAGAACAAAAGCGATCAACTATTCATCGAGTGCAATATAAAATTAAAATTTCTGCAAATACAACAAGCGCGGTCAGCGAACAAGCGGACATTTGCGTGTTTGCTCAGTACATTCGGTAATGAAAAAGATCACAAATCGCCTCATTATCGTTCTCACTCGCCTCTCATAAATATCAAAAGCACGCGATCGTGTACAGAATCACTACGATAATCAGAAAAAGGAGCAATCTTTGAAATGCTTACACAACCCCGCAGAAGAGGGAAAACGGCACCTCCCATGGGACGAGAAACAGTGTTGTTAAAGTCGAGAGAAACAAGATGTGCAGTAATTTTTATTCTCTTTAACCCAGAATAGCGAAAAGACCCAGAAAGACAAGACAAAGCAAAAGCTTAAAAAATGCATCACAAGAGTCAGATAAAGCGAGAGTCAGTGAGCCATGGAATCGACACAAAAGAAGAAGTAAAGGGTCCAAGGGCTTGGAGAATCAAATGAACTCACTTGGGCCCTTCTCTCTCTCTCTCTCTCTCTCTCTCTCTGTGGAAACTTCAAAGCGACAGTGTTGTTTTGTAGCGTTTTCTCAGAGAAGAGACCTCAATGCAGGCTGAAATGCGCGAATTGATGAGGGCCAGGCCTCCTTCTATGTATGCGCGATGCTTGCACAACACTCCTCTCTCTCTCTCTCTCTCTCTCTCTCTCTCTCTCACACACACACACACACATATGCCTCAAAATCAGAGCTTCAACGAGCTTCTTGTGCACTCTTCAGTCTTCACAGCAAAGCCCATTGGCCTCTCTCTCTCTTTCTCCTTGTAGTTCGTACGAGCCCCCCTCTCTCTCTCTCTCCTCTCTCTCCTCTCTCATTGTCCTGTACTGTACGATGGCGAAAGACATATAAATACACAGGAAAGCGATGGTAATCTTCCGAGAAGATGCTCGTAATTTCCTCACTCTGTCACCATCGCCTCCTAACCAGAGATTTACTCCTCTTTCAATCAGGAGCGTTGAAAAAAAGATCGATTTTCTTTTCTTTTTAAATCCGTAAAAAATCCCGATAAAATTTCACGATGCATAATTATTACTGGTGATATCGGGTAAGATTCGCCCCCCCAGGCATTGAAACCTGTCATCAATGATATTTAAACCGAGAGTCCAGTAAAAAATAAAAAAGGAAAATCACTCTCAACTCACTTTTTAATTGATATTGCCTTAAATAAATATTTCCATTTCTTTTTCTTGACTTCTTAATTTTGAGGGATTGAGATCGTCTTGCTAACCTACGCCATACGCTGAATTGGACGGCCAGCAATTTTCAAAAAAACAAAACAAAACCTCCCCTACTAATAAATAGGGGCCGTTCGATTCAGAATTCGGACGGCCCCATATCCAGATCCAATTTTGAGTGGTTGTTTTTTTATTTAATAATATTTGAAACCTAAATCTTTAAATGATATCTAAAGCTTTCTATCGAGTGATATGTATATTTAATATTATCTTCTTAAGATCTCGTGTTGTTTTTTTTTTGTAATCGAGGTGTCCAGGCCAGTTTGTGTGCACCTCGACTATTTTTCGGGAGAAACTAGCACAACAACCTATTGTCATGGCCCCCCACTTAAATCATAGGTGTTTCCCGAAAGAATCGAACCAAATACCTCAAAGAAGTCCAAGTTCGCCCTAACCAATTGGGCTACCCATGAGTAGTAAGATCTCGTGTTGTTCGATGTGATTATATTCAGTAAATTCGTTAACCCGACTAAACGACAGTTTTTCTTGATTTACTATACTTAAGATGTCCCATCATATCTGCCTTTTGCTTTAGAATATCTAATTTGTGCATGCTCATTTCACATTGCTTTTTTTTTTTTTATTTCTTTCACTTTCACTTGCTTTTCCTATGAAAAGTTACAACAACTCCATGGAATTTTTTCTTAACTAAAGAGACATCTTCAATCTTGTTTTCCCAATTTCCTTTGGATTTTCTACAAGCCTACCCCAATTTGCCCCTCTTTTTTCTCCATTTTTCTCTTTGGTTTTCATGGAGAGCTTAGGTGATAAACTCATCAATTGCCCTAATTCATCGCCATGTCCAATTAGCATGCCTCGTCCGACGACATCTCAACTTCTCCATTTACATATATGAATCCGAGTATCGGGATGAATCTCATTTTAGCCGCCTACATCCGAGCACAGCTCTATTTCTTTTGCCCGGCTTTCAACAGAAAAAAGGGTATTATTAACCAGTATTCTGAAAAAACCCAAAGAAAAATCACACTAGTTAAGCATATTTTGTTCCGAACAATTCGTTCTTTAAGACGTCGAATGCGCATAACACGGGAATAATTGGCACATTGCCTCAGCAGCCCTTGAGCTAGAATCCCCAACATAGAAAAGGAGAAGTTTTGCGCAATGATGATCACAGCGACCTTTTGTTTTGCTTCCTTGGAGGAGGCACATGGGAGGATTGATGGACCGTGTCGAGACAAATCGACATAAAAGAGTGCAACAACAGCGGCCAAAATTGGACCCCATGCAATCAACTATGGGATCCTCTTTAATCATGTCCAAACCTTTTTCTTTTCTTTTCTGTTTTTTTCCCCTTTGGCAAGCTCTCGTCGAAGTACCCTCGATTGTAAATTTCTTAATTCGAGGCTTGGAAAAGTAAATGCCAAAAATTTAGTCGAGCTCTTTTCATTCGAGTAGGTGTGAATTTGCTAATCCATATGCACCCTAATCGATGCATCAGTTTTCAGATGCCGAGCGCCCGTAAAATCTGCGAAACGCTCGGGACTTTCGCCTGGAATTCAAGAGGTGTGGAATTTGGGATATCATTTTACTTTTATCACGTTAAAGTGAAAAATAAAGTAAATCCTTACGAGAATCCTCTAATTTATTGCTATCAAGACACGAATTTTGGCATGGTACATGAAAATGGTTCAAAGAAGCAATTGATCTCCATAGTTTAAAGGGGGGAAAAATGGTCCTATCGAAATAATAATAATAATAATGCCGTCCAAGCCAAAAAAGGGGGGACGATGCTAAATTTACAAACATCGATCTATGAAATTAGCATACTAAATACTATATCGGTCTATAAATGGGTCTTTAAACAAATGGGCAACATTCAATAATCAATCGCAAATGGACACGTTGTTTAGTATAATTAGTAAACTAATTGTAATAAACTTGGCATTTAGTAACTAATAATCACCGTGGAAACATTTTTTTTTTTTTACTTTTGGGCTTTTCTGGTGAGACCCCCAACGGATGCTTCGAGCCCAAGTATCCGTACTGCACCGACTGTGGCGATTGGCGGCTCCTCATTGGTCCGTCCTTCTTTTGTCGTTTTCTGGTCTGACGGTTCGCACGCTGCGTGTAATCTGACGGTGGATATGAGATGATCCCGGTAAGGGCGGGACCGGCAAATCGACGGTCGTCTTTCTTCCCCGCTTCCGTACTTTTGAATGGCAAGGCAAGTATTTTGGACTGACCCGAAAAAGACAAAAGAGCCCCCCCCCCCCCCCCCCCCGAAAAAAAATAAAGAAAAAGAAAAGGAAAAACAGGGATTCCTCGCGATAAAAAAGAGGAAACAACTCTAGAAAAATTATTAGCAGTTTTTAATCCCGACTTGTTAAATTAAAAGCCGGCAAGCTAGTAGCCTTTAACAATGAATTTGTAGTTTCTAAAGACAAGCTTGATACTTGTTTTCGATTGGCAAGTTCATACCCCTCTAGTTGCAAGCTGGGAGCTCGTGAGAGCATGGCAAGATTTGTGCCCGACAACAAGTCAATATATAACAAAAAAAATTAAAAATTTACTTTTTATAATTTTCCTTAAGTTTCAAATAAACACCATAAAATATTATTATAATTCCCACTAACGCTATATCTTCTTTGAAATGAACAGACTCTATATCTTCAAATAACATTCTACAAAATGCTCCGAGCCAATCTTTCATCAACCTAAGCAATTTTCGAAAAATGCCAGTTTTGTCTCAAAGGCCTTTTGAAGCCGTGTTATCGAATGCCTTGACTATGATGCAAGAGCCTTTAGAAAAAGGATATAGATCCGGTACCTTTTGGGCATGTGATCAGATCCTTTATGTATTGAGAACTATTTGATTTTGGATGAGAGTAATGCCATTTTTTGTTTTTTCAAATAAAATTAGGACCGTCTGATCACCATCGGACGGCCCTAGAAGGAAGCAGATCATCTGCCCTATGGGCATGCGATCTATTTCCTTTAGAAAAGGGCAACATCCTTTTCCAGACGCGGTTCGAAAAGCACCTCCATGACTAACATCAGCCGCGTCGGTTCCATTCATTCTCGAACGTACATAATTCGAAATAGGCGATCATTGTTAAGACGCGTGATTCCTTCGTTCTCAAAGCGTCTCTCTCGAAGGGCATCACTTCGTACTTCCCATTTCACGTCGTCCCGTGACGACGACGACAAAAAGGACGAGCGTGATTGCTTAGTGCGGTGGTGAATCGTGGGGCCCATCGAAGACAAAGCCGAAAAAGGGACCGCTCGGATTTAACAAGCGGGAAATCGAAGGGTCGAGGAGAGGCCGAAGAGAAAAGCCGGAAAGAGCACCGCGGTCGGAGGTAAAAGACGCCGGGTAAATGACACCTTACGTCGTACTAGTTTAGGGTGAAAAAAGGGGAAGCATCGAAAATGACGATTATGGGATTATGGGATTATGTAAAATTAATTTTTTTATTCTTTCTTTCTTTATTTCTTTATTTCCCAAGCTCTGCATTCGATCCTCCCCAAGTACCGATATATTCTCACCGTGTGTGCTGCGCGCGCGCGGGGAATATTTGCTAGGGTTTATTGAAGGATTAAAATTTTAGAATCCGTACGTTTCATGAAAAATAATTTTTAGAAAAATATTTTTCGAATTTTTCAACGTTGGTTTCACGGACAATAAAATAATTAAGAAAAACATTTTTTACTAATGAAAAAATACTTTCAAAAGTGGGGAAAATATTTTCCGTTTTCTTTATTTACCTATAAATATGGCCTCCAACATCATGCCTTAACCTCACTTGAGGCCGGTGGCCTTTGACAAACTGAATACTATAAAATATTATCATTTTACATGAAAATGATTTTTCTGAAAATATTTTCCAAAAACACTATATTTTCCGTGAAATGACGGAGCCTTAATTTCATTTCTTTTTCCCCACATTAGGGCCCAATCAGCCTTGTGACATGGTAATTAAAATCAATCTACTGTTCTTATGCGAAACGACGGATATTTACTTTGTTTTTGTCGAAGCTCAATTGGTTCGGCGTATTCGTATTCGTATTCACTTGTCACGTCCACTCGTTGCCCTTGGATCGTACTTCGGTTACTTGTTATGTACATCGTGGCCGGCACGACCGGTTAGAATCGCTTGCAAAGCCGTTGGCTGCGACGGCCATGCGAGTCGGTCTCGTGTGGGTTCTTGCACGGCTAGATCGCCGGCTAAGTTTGGAATTTTTGCTGGGTTAATTAGATTTTGTCGGTCTTGGTGGATTCAATTGCCCCTGATTTTATTTGGGCTTTTGTGACGAGACTTTTGCCGTTGCTGGGCTTGGAGGTAGAAGGACCGTAACATGTTCTGATTGGGCCGGACATCTCGGGCTATTCCTAGCGGGCACGAAACTGGCCCGACCCGGCGACCGCGGTCGGGGTCGTTACTGCGCCCGTGCCGATGCGAGTTGACCGGTTGAAGGAAGCCATTTCACTTGTCGCCCCTTGACTTTTCCATCATCAAGACTCGCTCACACCAGCGCACGCGCGTACGAGCGACTCCACCTGATTGCTTCCCCAGGCCTCCCTAGCAACAGACTACAGAGCAGTGAAAGAAACTTCGCGGCAAACATTCCGATCGCTTCCCAAGTCGCGACTCCATCGCCTCTGTGAGAGAGAGAGAGAGAGAGAGAGAGAGAGAGCTTCAAAGAATCAATGGCGATTCCACCGTCACGCGCGGAGGCCGCTCCACCCCCTCCTCCGGAAGCTGAATCGCAGCTCGCGTCCCTCGTATACGGTTCTCACGCCTCCCTCCTCCTTTATTTTCAGGCTCCGGTCCCTCCGCGTGCGACGTAGATCTTTCGCTTTCGTTCCGATGAGTTTCGGCAAGCGTTGGCTGTGTTTTTGGGAAATGCGGTGTTCGGTTGTTCGCTAGTGATGTCGAGGTAGCCGGGCGTCGCGTCGTCGATCTGTTCCGTGCAGTTGCATCGGACGTAATCGGATTGCCTTTTGATTCTCCGCATACGTACGAAAGAGTCATATCAGCATGTACGCACGCTGTGTATCCGATACTTTCTATTTTTGTTGTTGTTTCTGGATTGATTTCTCTAGCCTCCGCGTGCGACTGTGAGCGTAGCCGGTTCGCGTTTTCGCTGTGGCCGGTTCTGTTGGCCATATGCAATCATCATGTCCTGAACTGAAATGTTTCCGACTGAACGCGCAATGTGTAATTGGATGTTCGCAGGAAGAAGTTGCCGGATGCTAGTACTGTAACTGCATTTGACTTAGCATGCTAAGATAATCTCAGACAGGCTTACAATTAGACGAAGTTATGGCAAAGCGTATATTGTTTTCGTTTTGTGTATCATCATCTAAGGCTCGAAAATCGGCATTTATGTAGATGCCAGTGTCTAGTGTGCAATTTGTTGTGATTATAGGAGTGGCATGACGTATGTGGATTGCTTTGTGACTACATTTGGAGATCTTTGGTTTCGCTAACTGGTAAAAGTGATTTTCTTAGCGACTGTTGCATTGCGGCTGCAGATATGTCGCAACAGGTGCAGGCAGCAATGGAGAACATGCTGAAGATGACCAAGTGAGTTCAGCTGTTCCTTCTGCATTACTTCCATCTACAATGGTGAAACTTTGGCTTCTCTTGATCATGATTGGCATTCAATTCACAGAAGTGGCCCATGTTGATTTTTGTAGTGAAGCTGATCGAAGCACTGCTGAAATTATCGAGGATATAGAGAATTGCAGAAATTCCGCTCTTGAGACGAAGAAAGGTCTGGAGGAAGAGAAGAAGCAATTCCAAAGAGCTGCTTATGCTGTCATTGACATGCTCAATGTTGGAAACTAAGGCAAGTTTCAAAACCGTATTTAGTCCACTTTCATATGCAAGACAATAATATACTGATATTTTTTAGGTAGTTTGGAAAGAGATGGAACTCATCATTGCATTCACTTGTGGAAAAAAAGTACAAGCATTTAAATAACTATATCATATTCCCATCCTTTGCTATCGGTAAGGATTGTTTAACAAAAAAAAGAAATGCAAAACTATTTCATGGTCATTTGCATATGAATCTAAAAGATATACAAATGATCATTCTCTCTCAAGGCTTCGAGTTCTTCCACTTTCGCACCATCAGCCATAAGAATTGTGCTTCCTCTCTTGCTGAACTTTTTCTCTGCACCCGCCAATTTAAGTAAACAACACTATGCCAACTTTGTCGTGAAGGGTGGCATTTGGAATTGAGAGGATGTAATAAGAAAAGTTGATCTTATGTAACAATTGCTTACCCCGATAGTTTGACTCTGTGTGCTACTAAACAAAGAGTAAGAGTACACAAAATTAACCTTACAGCAGGTGGCAGCCCAACGTTAGTGATGATCCTTTGTGCAAGCACGTGTGTGAGGATGTGTGCTAGTGCTTTTCATGAATTTATATGGGCATGTATATGCATTTGAAGCCTGAAGTAGACAGGCTCTGGTGATTATGATTTGAGCAGATTAATTCATTGTGATATGTTGATGACTCTGGCGTTGAAAGTCATTAAGTTCAACAAAATTTTTATATCTTCCATAGCTGTTGCTTGATTATCTGGGGATCTCTATGTTTGGCATCGCATGGAAATGACTTGAGTTTTGATAAAAATAGTAGAATATGTCCATAATACCTGCTATTTTGTGAAGTTCTTCTATGGAGTCGGGTAGGTGTACCAGTTTCCCTGTCGTGTTGCCTTCCAATGTGCTTTCACTGGGATGATGGTCGTGTATAATTACCCTTACTGGAAATGTGCTTGTTAAGGTAGTGGAGAGTGGTGGTGCTTCTGCAAGATGCATGCATAAGATTATTTGACAGAATAATAAACATAAGGAAAGTTATTCTTCATCTCACATAGTCAAAATTATCACTCAGACTTGGCATAGCTCACTGATGTGATGTATTAATAAGTTTATATAGCACGGGAAATGGAAGTAGGGAGTGAGAGTAACGATTGCTTTTCCCACACAACCCTGCTAACAAAAAAAATGAAAAATAACATTGGCTTCTGAAAAAGATCTTGGTAACCAAATTTTCTTTACGCTAACACTCTGAACTAAAATATATCACTTTAACCATTGTAGATGGGGTATCCCTCAGATCCCAACCTTTGGACATCAAACACACTTGGACTCATCAAAGGTCAGATTCAATCACACAAGAATAGTGATGCTGAAGATCAAAATCATAGTCACTAAGTAGCTCGCAGAAAACTAAGTTGTGAGAGAGAAGATGCAACTGTCTTGCTTAATGTCGACATTGTTAAAATGCAACTGTATTATTTTTACCCATGATAAATGGATGTAGCATGTAGGCTCTGATCGAAATATCACCTAAATTATCTATTCTTCTTGATCACGAAAGCCTAAAAAGTCACTTGCAGTTGGAGGGACCTGGGTATATAAAACCATCCTTTTTCGCACTGAGATTATTTTCTGTTGGGGATTCAAGGATTCCATTGATGTTAAAGAAGGAATATGTTCAACAGGGTGCTTGAGTTAGCCCTGCCACAGCAGGAAGTTGCTACTTTTGGAGTTTGGTTCTAAGACATAATAAATTATCTTTGCTTCTAGATGGCATGATGCTGATATTATCATTCTGGGTGAGAAGAGCTACCATTTGCATTTGCATCTCCATTAGCATTGGCAGCATTCTTGAGTTCTTCACTTGATGACATATGCTGCCAAAGAAGAGAAACATATTTGACCAAAAAAAGAAGAGAAAGATAATGAGATTATCAATAATCACAACACCTGTTCTTCTCATTAGCTGCCGATTTACATCATAATGCTAATAAATTACCAATGTTCTTTACCATGTATTGCTTGGGTTGACTGCTCTCACCTGCTTGAGTGGACTTTCAATTTCGTCGAGGAAACTATATTTACCATATTGCTTAGTTCAGGAGATGTACCTCTATGTTCAAATTATCCAGAGATTCTGTCAGAAATTCTACCTCTGCTTGCACTTCTGGTTTCAGGCCTTTCAGATACTGATTACAGAAAAGGAAACAGAGAAATTAGCATGCACATCAAGTGACTTTAATATAATCATATGGAAGAAAGCAATCAGGATAGCAGACAAACTGTAAACAAATATGGGTTTGGTTTAGCTGAAGACAAGTTCTGATATTAACTATAATTTAGTGATATCTAAGGTGCAAATCCTTACTTTTCTCTTAAACTATAATATATAAATATTATGGGATGTTTCAATCTCAAAATCTCTGCCAGCCCTTTTTGTTTTTTTTTTTTTGCTGTTATTTTGCTTCCAGATTACTCAAGTGAAAGAAGAAACATCTTTGTGAACCTGAACAAAGTTGGTAATAATTATCTTTCCGTCTTTGCTATGTGGCTGCACCAGTTGCTTGAAGTGGTGATGGCTAATGCGGATGACTTGAGAGAGCCTTCTTGTCCTCACTGTAAATGGTTGAGGGATATTAAAAATTACCCCAATCTCTCCCACCATTTCAGACGAACCTAATTTTGTCAGAGGCTGCAATGAAGGCATATTAAGAAATTAAGTTACAACGTAGAAAGTTTAAGATGTGTAGGAGTAAGAAGGTGAAACTTAGCATATATTCATATGTATGTTTAATGTACGTATAGTATTATTGGGAGCTCAAGTTGCCAATAAGGGTTCAAAATTTAATCTCTTGAGAGTTCCAGCATATGAAAGATTAACTATTGTGTAAATGGGATTTGATATTCTAACTAGATGACATCTTGCTGATCATACCTGCTCCATTCCACCTTTGTATGTCAAAACATCCTGCAATTCAGGATACTGTTAAAGCTTGTCCACATGATTTACTTGAACAATATGGGCAATAAAGGAGAAATTTTACCACTGCTCCAGATACTATTATGTAGAACTCTGTTGGAATTTCATTTTGCAAGATGATCTCAACTTTAGGAGGAAAATACTCTGCTTTCATCTCAGATACCTGTTGTAAAAAATGTAATGACGTAATCCTGATATAATATCCGTTGAAACAAATGATTGACATCTTGCGGTTGAACTAATTTGAACGGAAAAGACAATAACATAGTTTATCTGCCTACTCTTTCACCCCGTCGAAACCACAGAATTTATACACTAGGATAAAATGACTAGGCGTTTAGCCTTTAGTGATGGCAAGAGTACCTATTATCTGAGACGGTGTGTGCATGAACTTTTAATAAGAACTTTAGTGGACAAGATAAACTGTCTAGTCCTTTAATGATAGGTCCAGAAATGAAGACCCCCTGGATTTTTGTGATATGTCTACAACTTATTTTAAACTAGTAAGCTAGTACCATGCACAATTTTTTGGAAGAAGGTAGGAAATTGTTTTACCAGCTGAGCAATAAGGTCTTCAGAGACACCATTGAATAGGTAGGCATTTCCTACAGTTCTCCGGAATAGGTGCTGAGCAATTCCGGATCTAATTGCCTTTGGCAGGTCCTCCAGTACCTCTTCTTGTTGTAGTTCTGCTGTCTTGAACTTGAGTTGCATGTGTGCCAACATTTGCTCTTTTAAACCTTCTGGGAGTCTATTCTTGCTTGCATAGCGCAGTATCTCATTTATAGCATCCCTCTGCAAAGTCGTCAGCATATATAGATTATAAGCTACAGATAGTAGTCATTGCCCTTTTCCATCTTTAGGTAATGGCCACTGAGTGATTTAAATATGGATGACGGGTCCCTTTCAAGGACAAGAAAAATCTTCTTGGAATTTATGTCCACCACTCATCCAGGAACATGAGAATTTCTTGCTTCAAATTTTCTTTTTGCATTTTGTGCCCCAAAAATGGTTCTCTAGCTCTGCAACTAGCCTTCTGTAATTCAGTCAAGTTAAATGTCACCGTCTTTATAACTTATTTTCATGACTGTTTATCTTAGAACGAAGTTTTCCTTGTAAAAAGCTATTAATTTCGGAAATTTCATCCGATTTCTTTCTTCACTAATAACTCCACTCAATTGCTGAGTTTATCGAAAAGCATATTTCAGAAGACCTAAAGATGAAAAAGGCAATGGCTACTATCTGTAGTTTTGCGGTTCATGCTTTTCTTGTTGAGGTTCTCAAGAGCTGGTGCTGCTTGGTGTTTGAGGTGTCAAGTCTTAAATTGATACTATCTGATGCAGATTGGGAGTTACATGAACAACTATCTGTCACGACAGTAGAGCAATTACCATGGCAAAGGTACGAGTAGCACTGTGGACGATAAGGTTTGTCATGTTGCCAATCAAATATGCGGTGAGGCCAATGTTGAATAACATGTAGATCATATTGAATATTTTCTCTCCTGTGTTCACTGCATGCAAATCTCCATAGCCGACTGTGGTGAGGGTAACGATCGACCAGTACATGGAATAAGTATAGCCCAGCCAGACACTCTTGTGATTGAAATCATGAACCTGACTTCCAATCCATGTGTTATCTGGTGATTTATGATGGGCGGCTAGCCAGAAATAGAAACAAGCAGCTGAATGGACTGCAAATAGGGTAACCTGCGGAGAAAGTCATGAGGAAGAGAAGTCCTGTATGAATATCCATGTAGAGAAAGGTTTGCACCCAAGAAAATTCCCATCCTCCTAGGAAGGATATACTTACCCCAATCAGTTTGCAATATCTGGTCCAGAAGTAGCTAAAGCGAGTGTCTTTCTCTAGCCTGAATACAAAACATAGACAGACCACATCGTAACTGTAATCTTTGCCAGACACGGTAGTCAAAAAGCGAGTGATGTTCGTTGCTAGGTGTGAACATCTCATGAAAGTTGAACGGATTTTAGCTACAAATATGAGCACTAATCGTACCTTGTGAAGAGTTCACTAACACGCCGGAGTCGCCATAGTCGGAGCAAATTGAGGAAGCCGAAAATGTCGCCATCGTGCATTTTCCCGGTAAAAATTCTGTATAGTACTTGAAATGGAAGAGTTGAGGCCACATCCATAGGGAAATAAATTGCCGTGACATACCTAGGATGGAGAAATTTCATTAAGGAACCGAATAATCCATTTACTGGTGTTAGGAGGTTAAGTCGGTGGACTTGCATTTAACCGAGGTCAAAAGCCGAGCTCCTAAATAAGTCGAAACATTCGAGTGCTGGCTTGTGAGTCATCTTTGGGACAAACACGATGGGGCATTTGACCTTGATTAACCCAAGCAGCAGCGGCACTGTGTTTTGGCAATTGTTTTTCTTTTCTAGTGTTCTGAACAATTCACGTTATCGATACCAAGTCACTGGGTATAACCGTGCCGGAATTTAGTTTTTCCGTTCCCACAGGGTACTTTGCACAATATGTACTCCTCAGGCAGGGTATCTAATGCATTAGTTACAGCACGGCATGGTTCGATACGAACATCGCCTAGTATTCATAGATATTTGGCTTTTGGTGCGCTGCAACCTTTTGGTCGTTGAGTGCATAGACTGTCCTCCTTTTCCTAATTTGGCAGCATTGTTGGATTCTTGTACATCTAATTGATGGTTCGATCAAACACATGATTGGGTCACCTGCTTAGTCCCAGTAATGGTTTTGCCCCGTTCTAGGACATAAAAATATAAAATACGTTAACAAAAAGGAGGTGCCCTAACTTAACTCGGCAAGAACTGAGGCTAAGGCAAAGGTACTAAGTTATCAGCCACAGCCACGATTGCCTGTCGGAAATCCTCTTTTATTTGAAAAATATGCAGATTCGTACCTCTTTTTATATTCTGTTATCTAAATCTGCCCCATATATTAATTGTCTAGGTTAATCAGTCAATATTGTCTTGAGGCCTGAGCTAGGCTTCCAAGATGACAAATTCTACGTTTCTGTCGAGGCTTAGCTCCAGCTAAGACATTAGCTAGGCAGCCTATTCCCGGTATGAGGAAGAAAGGCTCTCCCATACTCTGAAAGTAAGCTGGAAAAGTGAGGGACCGATCGCCCCCTCCGGAAGTTGGAACCTTTAGCTAGCCTATTGTGTTCCAAACCCGGTGCAAATGAAGTCGTTAATCTGAAATACGGTAGGTCGAGGACTTGCGCACCTTATAGCAATCTTCATTTGGCTATCTACTAGGAGATAAGTCGATTTGTCCAAGTAGGCCACGAAGAACGTTAGGATGATGTCGACCGCGAAAAAGCCATCGACTACCAGATCGACGTACATCAGAGATCTAGTTGTCGCCTTCTTGAAAGCTAGCTCGAAGGGAGATGCCCATGCCGAGTAGACGACCAATATCACGAGAAACGTTTGCCACAGCCTGCACATACAGTGACGAAGACGCTTTTAGGCAGTTCGAATGCATCGAATCTCAATCTATTGGGGCCCTATAGCTAAGCTCGTGCTCTCTCAGACATTATCTGGAATTGTCTCCGAAAGAATGCGAGGTATTGGATTAGAAGATGATCTTTCTTCTAAACAAGAATGAGATGAAAGGACTCTAGCATCTGCTCAGAGTTCTGAAGGGAAAATAAAAAACAAGATAAACCAACAGACTAGAGAAAGGGGACTTACCGATATCTACGATCGTAAGGAGCAATGATATACTTCTTCAGCTGCAAATAATTTTCATCGATGACGGTGCCGAAAGCTGGGAGTAGACTGCTAGAAACCGACGCCAAGTTCTTGATCTCGCTGCTCGAGCGCCGTCGGAACAGCAAAGGCAGCTGAGACCTCGCATACGCCGACATTCTTCGGCGGGGACTTTCGGAGAGACTGACGAAAGGTCGGAAGCTGGAAGGGGGTGCTCACAGGACGAGTCGTATCATCACAAGCTCATCGCTGTTATAGAGTTTCCTGTTCATCAACGATGCCGATTTAAATAATCTGACGATAGGTGGAAGAGAGCTTTCTCAAATACTATATAGTAACAAGAAGATAAAGATCCTGTCTCGGGGATATGACAATTTAGGTGCTGGTGGGATGTTTCAATGGCCATCTCTGACCTCGAGCATGTCATAAACTCCAAAGTCAGAAACCTCTTTGGACATAAACTATGGAATTGCATGCACGTAGGCACCCATTGTCTGGTTCTTTTTTCTTATAAGTCTTCAGCTTCAATCGCGGCCGTTTCCAACTTCTCTTGTGCCTGTTTTCCATTGTCTAGAGCTAGTTGGGGCGGCGGGGGAGCTTTAGCTTAATTGCAGACGTTGAAAAAATTGCACAAGAGTGTTCCACATCTCGTGCCACTCATATGGTTCATTGGATCCACGGCAATATGTTAGAATAATGCTCGTTGAAAACAGCAGGAAATATATTTTTATGTCGACATTATCACGCCCAGGATCCCTGGATAACTTAGCAAAATACGACCTCTCTCTCTCTCTCTCTCTCTCTCTCTCTCTCTCTCTCTCTCTCTCTCTCTCTCTCTCTCTCTCTCTATAGTGGTGTCCAAAAGGTCAGCTTTTGCATACCAAGTTCAGAGCCTGTTCTCCTATCCGATTAGATGTTGGACACTCGGTCAAGATTAGGAATAAGAAAGCCTCTTAAGGATGTGGGGTTGAGTGCGGCATCATCCATCTTAGACAAGGTTACATGGGATAAAACAGGAGCACCGCACATCCGTTCTTCAGCATCGACACAGTACTTTGATGAGGGCTCGAAAGCAACACCGTTCGACAAGAGAAAATGAACCGGAAGCTCGATCACTACGCAGTTTTACCAAATCAAAGACGCTCACCTTAGGCTCGGCCGGCGACGGCGTGGAGATCGAAGCTTGTTCACTGCTGAACTCAGGAAGGGTGTGGAGAGCGTGCATGGCTGGTGACCCGAGAAGGAAGAGGGTGTGTGTTCTCCTCGATACGCAATTTAACCGAGAGGGAAAGATTTTCTCAGTGGAGATTAAAGAGTAAACCAGCGAGCTTCTTGCCATATCTGTCCCTAATAAATGTCTTGGCAAGAAAGCCGTTGACTCCTTCGAGGATAATATTGAGTATCACATGCGAGTGACGGGAGATTTCGTTCCCCTTCACAGCAAGTCGACATGTCGCTACCAAAGGTCACGATAAAGCAGCTCTCTCTGTACGTTTGACCTTGAATTCAGCGTCGTGCCACGCCAGCAGTTTTGCACTCTTCACGCGGGGACATTGACTGTCCGCTCGTGCGATCTCAGCCACAGCGGTTGTCGAGTTGGCTCGGATTAGATATGAATTCGTTGACGGAATCTCCAAACGTTGAAGCATAGAAATTGATTCTCGAGCAGACGATCAAACCCGAATGGAGCTACACGCATTGCCCACAGACGATCATTGACTCTATTTAGATCTATCAAAAGGGGTCGAATTTGTAACCCCATTTGATGGGTCGAGTTGTTGTATTGATTAGTCATATTCGGTAAATTGATGATAAGGGTGCTTAGAATGATTAAACCCAAAATAGTACGAGTATTAAAAGGTTGACAACTTACTTAGACATAATATACTTCTATGGTTCTCTCTCCCCTTATTTAATTTTGGATTCACTTACTATGTGTTTTTATGTTAGCTTGGGCACGAGATTTCCTAGATTATGATAATTATGAAAGTGCTATAGTAACATGGATTGACTTACTAAATTCGCAATGTACAGTAAATGGGTCAAAGCAACTAAAATTGGTGAATTTGAATTTGATAATCCGACTCACCCGATTGACAGGTCCAATCCTAAGGCCTCTTCAATTCGACACGGGGAACAATGGGTCTTGTGAACTTGGCATAATACCTTGGTTCTTTCCATCCTGGGGAAGAAAGGCTTAATTTGTGGGTCACCGAGCAGGCCCAATGAAGAGGAACAGTACCGCAGAGAGTTTCTAAATCAAAGGTTATGTATAATTTGTGGAGTGCTAGATCAACAGATGTCAGGATGGCCGAGTGGTCTAAGGCGCCAGACTCAAGTTCTGGTCCTCGTGAGAGGGCGTGGGTTCAAATCCCACTTCTGACAAATTCTCGTCCCCTTTTCTTTTGATATAATTTTTCCTTTCTCTCCTTGGTGCTCTAAGCGGGATGAGCCCATTATATTTCTAAAAATACCTAATTTCCTTTTTCAAAATATCTGACACATGAAAGTATAAAAATATGTGTGATATCTTTCCCTTATATTATTTTTTGATAAAGGGTAAATATTTTCGGGTTTTGAAGATCACAAAAAAAAGCATTTGGTAGCTTTTAAATACTTAGGTTGCCATAATGGTAATCAATCGAGTGGTCCAAATGTTTTAACATTCTTGGAATACGTTTTGAAACTTGGAATCGACAGATATGACATTTTAGGTAAAACTAAAAATAGAGAATTATGATGTTTCAATATGATCTCTATATTAATCCAATCCAGCACCATGTCATGAATTGGACTAGTAATAATTGGTTTCAAAAGTTTTTGGAGCTAGAAAACAAACTAGAATTGACCAGGCAGAGTCGATTCGATCTGATTTCAAGATCTACCCCGGACCGATATAGACTCTCGACGAGTTGGTGCGCAAACCGAATATTAGATTCAATTACCTAAGGTCTCAAGAACGTCCATAGCTCGCCTTCTCTCTCTAAACTCAATTAATTTATTTATAAACGACGATTATCTCGCTTGTTTAGTGGGAGTAATATTGTTTTACGCAATTCCTAATTATCCTCTGCTCAAGTGATGACCCATTGCTTTGGTTTCACGTAGGGAAACAATTTCGTTCGAATTATTATTAAAAATTACTCAGCTAGCGCGACGCATGACTTTCGATATAAAGAATATTTCGATACTAATTTCAATAGTGGCTAAATTCGTGCATCGAGCAAAAAGTCGGTATCATCACCATCTCATGCGAAATTTGAAAAAATTCGTGCCAAAATTATCCCGGAATGGAAATAAATGTGCTTTTTTAAATGCGGTCGATAAAGTTATCGTTGGCCAAATTGGAGCAAGGTGAATGTTGGTCGAATTCGTCCGTCGTTGGCCGAAAGAAGAGGAAGAAAAAGTGGGGATGGAGATGTATGGAACGCAAGCTTCACGATCTTCACATCAAAATCTGTAGCAGTTTCTAGAACGAGCTCCCTCGAAACATGGCGACCGCGAGCAGAGAATCTCGCCGGAGGAAGATCGTCGACCGCGGCTCCGACCGCCTGGCCCTCATCACCGGCCGCATCCAGTCCCTCCCCTCCTCCGACCCATCTCAGCCCTCGGAAAATCGGGATCCCGACCCCTCCCCTCTCCTCCCCCTGGATCGGTCCGGTGGTACGGGTTCCGAATTCGAAATGCTCTGCCCTCTATGTCTCTCTCTACTCCCTCCGTCGATCTTTTGGAGAAATTGACTGAATTGGATGCGCGCGGCGCCCTGTTTTTCCGTCCTGAGCGCGCATTGGCGATCTTCTGTTTTTGGTTTTGAGGGAATTTTCTTTCTATTTGTGCGAAATAGTTTTGAGGGTTCGGCGACATTGTTTTAGTGTTTTGTTTCGGCGGAGCGGGATGGTATGTGTCTGAAGAACATGTGGGTTTCGGTGAGACCAAGGGTTTGGATGCATGCTTTGCATTGGTGCGGATGAATAGCTTGAGAAGACCTGATTTCGAGTTTAAGATGGAGCGTTCCTGGCCAAGTTCTTGTCTTGATGCGAGAGGATCGTGTTTGGGCGTTTCTATTGTTAGAACTAGGAGCTCCAATTCGAGGAATAGTACTGTTTATGCGCAGAGCGATTGATTCAATGCTCAAAGCTAAAGCGCATGCTGTTTAAGATTTGACCGACCCTATGTTAACTTCTGGTAAACTTCGATCGGCTCACTAATTGCCAGATGTTCTTGTGGAGTTATTAGGTAGCTTAACGGCGTCATAAAATGCTTACCGTTATGCTCTTCCTTGATTTGCTTCGATCATTTCCCTGCGTGATGGGTTTCGGATCCATATGAGGGAGGCATGCGAGTAGTTGTAGGATTGGCTCCTTCCATGGAAAAAGAAAGCAATTTGACGGTGCTTTGAGATTTGAAATTGGTTTTATCCTGGAAAAAGTTTCTCTTGCATGAATTTTCCGTTTTTGAATATTGAGTTTTGGGGATGAGCAGGGTAAGAGCGTGAGGAGGAGGAAGTATTATGTTATTTGGTGTTTGAATTAGCAAATTCTATCATGCTTATCTTACTTGTGTGTCTTGCTTGCATGCAGCTTCGTATCATGGAGAATATCAAGCCTCTGAGTCGGTGTTGCCAAAGGATCAGTGCAGTGGAGATGCTAGTGAGAACGATGGTTCCCAAGGTAGAGAAAATATGGAGCTTCCTTCAGAGAAAAGTCGGACGAGTAATGCATGCTCGGAGGCTCTGCCGTTGGAGATCAGTGAGAGATTAGAAACTTATTCATCACCTGCCTCGGATCATAATGCATCTCGTCCTACTATACATGCAGCGCAATACTCAGTTCCTCAGGCTCTGCGCAGTATGTCCATTAGTCCTAATCAAATTAGTTCTGCCATAGATTCTTCAGTTACTGCTCGCTTACTTTGTTCTATGGTAGTGGGGCTGCTAGTGGTTTTATCGGAAATAGGTTTTCCCATATTAGGCAACAAGATCATCCGGTCCGTCTTGATGTTAAGGCCTCTCTTCCTCGTTTTGCTTACCAACATGGCACTTGTGCTTGCTCCACTTGTTTTGGATAAGCAATCGACTGTTGCAGCCGCTGTCAAGGGGGAAAATAAGATCCCTTCAGCTGGTGGGAGTGATTGGGCTGATCAAGTCGGTAATAGCTTGGAGTTAGGTTTTCTGATGATGAAAGTAATGGATGCAGTAATCATGGATTGCAGTGTCTATTCTGTGGTTGTCGTCTGTGGTTTGTCGCTTACACAGATATTCTCTTAAACCTAGATACATCACATCAGAATGTGAGAGCCATTACAATAGTTGGTTGGCTGCAGAGCAAATAATTCCCATCGGCAGCTGAACTTTCCTTCTTTTTGTACCTTTCTGCTTTGTAAGCCCTTTTGGCTGAATATTTATTCCATGTGCTTGTTTTGGATGAGGTTATGTTGTTGTCTCTATTATGTAATAGTGAATTTTGCCAGTATACATTTCATATTTCCATCTGTATTGGTCTTGTAACGTGGCTTCAGGACTGGATGTAGGCATTTTTGGGTATTTGACTGAATAAAGCGCCTGTACTTTTTGTAACATCATTCACCTACTTCATATGATCCTTTGCTACTATGTGACGAAGTTTACTGCTTGATCCTTTTTAAGGAAAGAATCTATATTAGAAGATCATAGATTGATGGAATTTCAAGAAAGCTCAAGGAAAATGAATAGCTAATCGAGGAAGGCTTTGAGAATACTATCCATACGTATCAATCTTGAATGGCTTCTATTCAATAAAGCACAGTGCATATGGACGATTTTCAGAGTGGAGCTATTTAGTCAACCCTACTTCTCTATCAGCCATATTTAATTCCCCTCATAGTTATCTGCACGCACGGGTGTTCGCAAGGACCAAATGGACCAATTCTTCTGTTGGAGGCCTTACATCCGTTGTTTCCTCATTAGCCTCCAGTTTAGATATGTGAATCCTCAGCTCAACACATCCAATGATGTACGAAATTCAGTCCCTTGTGACATGCATAACGCAACACTGAGAGCATAAGATCAGGTCTTCATTGCACCACATTTCTGCATCGTGTCCCTCAGGTGCTCTGGCTTCATAATTGCAGAAGCTACTTTCAGACATGTACTTCTTGCTGGAAAACCCAACCAGAAGGGCCGGTTATGAGGAACGCGACTGAATGAGCAGATCACATCCCCAAAAGGGGACTTGGCAACACTTCTAATGCAGCATGAGCAACGCAATGCCTTTCCATCACTAGGTTCAAAAGAGATTATAGAAGCTCAAGCGACCCCAGCTTGACTTCTTTGTATTATTAGGTTCCGCTCAGATTCCAGTAGCTCTAGCATCCAATTTGCATCTCCTGAAAACGGCTTAGAATTATCACCTGAAACAAATTCGAGTACCATATTGTCCACTTCAATTGAGCTTCCTCCAGGTTGCTTTTTCAAGTTTCTGTTCCTCATGAGCCTTCTGATTCTGGAAACCCCTTCGCTTTTGCCCAAATCTGCATATAAATTAGCCAGTAACACAAAATTCCCTGTGAAATCTGGTTCCAGTTCTACCAGATGGTCCATTGCAGCAACTGCCATCTCAAGATTGCCATGACTTCTGCAAGAACTTAACAAAGAACCCCATATTTTGGAATCTGGTTTCATGGGCATAGTCAATGCCACATCCAGAGCCTGGCTGAGACATCCCGAGCGCCCAAGAAGATCTATCAAGCAGCCATAATGCTCGATATCTGGTTCTAAGTCATAGTCTCTCTTCATTGAACAGAAATAATTTACTCCGTCATCTACTAGACCAGCATGTGCACATGCTGAGAGGATTCCGAGAAATGTGACACCATTAGGATCAACCCCTGCTCTTTGCATAGCTTGAAATAGTTCGATTGCTTCATTAGCTTTTCCATGATTGGCTAAACTGCAAATCATTGTGCTCCAAGAAATAACATCCCTTTCGCTCATCTCATTGAACAACCGGCTTGCTTGCTCGATGCAACCACATTTACCATACATCTCCATCAAAGCATTGCAAATAAAAGTCCTGTGAAGAAGCTGGTGCTTATCTGCATACATGTGAATCCACTTCCCAACTTCGAGAGCTCCTAGGTGTGCACAAGCTGGCAATATGGACACAATACTTATATCATCAGGTTCAACACCAACTGTTTGCATTTGCCTGAATATTTCCAGGGCATCGACATAACTGCCGGCTTGAGAGTACCCGGAAATCACTGTCGTCCAAGAGATGATAGTCTTAAATGGCATCTCATCAAACAATTCTCTTGCCCTTGTCATCTGTCCCAACCTAACATGCCCAGAAATGAGACTGTTCCATGAGACAGCATCCCTTTGAGGCATATTGTCAAACAACTTATACGCATCCCCCAAATTCCCGAACTTCGTGTACATGTCTATCAATGAATTCTCCAACACCAAGGGCCCTTCGGGCCCAAATTTACACACGTGGGCGTGCACTTGTATACCCAGATTTTCACTCATCAACCCTCCGCATGACTTGATCAGAAACGGGAAAGTGAACTTATCAGGCAAAATCTTTTCGTCCTCCAGCATTTTCTTGTACACTGTGACCACAAGACCGTACATGAAGTTGTGTGCATAGGCTCTGATGATTGCATTGTACACGAAAACATTTGGGTCCCCCGCATTTCTGAAGAGTAAACTCGCATAACCAAGATCTCTACATCGATCGCACACGTCGATCATCTTCGTCGCCAAGAAATTGCTCCTCGTCAGCGAGTATTGAACAATGCGGGCATGGACCCTTTTCAGCTCCGCAACGTTTCCGCAGTTTCGCAACGCGGGCACGAAGAGATCCTCCAGGTTTCTAAGGACGGAATGGCTGATTCCGGGTGGCATTTAACGACGATGCGGGTTGACTTGAGGAGTGCGTGAAAAAGCTTCTGGGAATTTGGGCATAGCCTTCCTCAGAGGATCAAAGAAGCTTCCAATTTTGTCAAATAGAAACCTCCCCTTTCAATGCGTACTAGCTTATCCATTCCTGCGCAAACATTCAGCATAAGAAATGCCATAAAACAAACTCGGGTACTGCCCGTTATCGATCCATTCACGATCCATTGATTCGATGTCGGCAAGCAGCAACCCCTATAATTATAGTCCTATCGAGACACTAAAAATACATGATCTGCTTACTCGACTCAAGAACATATATCGCATTTACAAATCTTAATTCGATCGTGACAAAGATTATTGTAGATTTTGACATATTAGGCCGTGTCATGACGTGATCACCGCGGTAGCAACACAATGACCTCACCATGTGTACAAGTGAGGACATAGTATATAAACGGGACCACCACCCCCGTCATACCATCGAATCGAACATCCGCCCGCTGTTTTAATTCGTGGTCTCTCTCTCTCTCTCTCTCTCTCTCTCTCTCTCCTTCAAGAAAAAGAGCCTGAAGCCCACGCGACCACCACAAGCCCCGAGAGAGACAGAGAGAGATGCAGAGTCTGCAAGAGAAGGCCTCGCAATGGAGTGGCGTCGACCCGGAAGACGCCTTCGCCATCGACGGCACCAACCTCTTCGAAAAGCTCGGCCTCCCCACCTTCATCAATCTGTCCACCAATTTCTACACCAGGTCACTTCTCTGCAAATATAGAGGAAAATTCGTTTCTTTTTTATCTTGTCTTGTCTAAATGTGTCTTTTGATGCTTGCCCGATTGTTTGATCGTGCTGTATGTCGATGCTGCTCAATGGGGGTCCATGGATGTCGCTCTGGTTATGGGGGATGATCGGTCTGATGGAATTTGATGAGTTCTGATGGCTCCTGCAATGTCTTTTCCGAAAGTGGAGTTTAGACGCGGGCTTTCTAGTTGTATCTTGATGAACTGCGCTTGTTATAGGTCAATTAGAATGTGCAAAACAAAACGATGACACGATCCTGGCGTTTGATGGTTGAGAATTTGATTAACTAGTTCGAAGAATAAATTGTTTGTATTGATAATGGACTTCAGGATGCAGTTCGGCCCATTGGATGCGTTGGTTGCTTTGTACTTTTCGGTAGATATGGCGTTGCTTGATTTTTCTGGGTTAGAAACTGTACTTGTTTGTGTCGTGAAGAGGGGGGCCCGATGGGAAACATTATCTTATGAGTTAGTATGCAGAAGCTTGTTGATCTGAGATCTGTTGCTGTGTGGTCCGGTGGATCAGGGTGTATGACGATGAAGAAGAATGGTTCCGGTTGATCTTTGCCAATTCAAAGAAAGAAGAAGCGATTCAAAACCAATATGAATTCTTTGTCCAAAGAATGGGTGGTCCGCCATTGTATTCTCAGAGAAAAGGTATTTTTACTACTGTCCTATTACTCCTATGTAGCAATTCACGCTTTTTTTTTTTTTTTCATTTGAGGTAACAAAGATGGGGTCATGTCCCCGGAAATGGTCTGTAAAACAAGTGAACAAGTTGGTACGGCAATCAGATGGGATCAATTGTGTATCTTGTATAAGTTGTAGCAGCTTCCACCTTCGAAAGTTGAGGCTTCAAGAATCAAGCAGAGATGTTACAAAAATTATGTGTAAACTCTCCTCACATGATTTATGTCTTCTCTTCTATGAATGGAAAGAAAGCATTGGAGCAATGGCTACATAGGTATAGTAGCGTGCCTTTTGTAGCATTTTTAGGTTCTAAACTGGGTGCCGGTCCAGACATGTAGTACTTCATGTCCAAAAGTCATGTCTGATTTACATTAACATCTTCGACATGGTGAGAATAATTCTCATTCTGATGCTTGTTTTGGTATGCTCTATCCAGTGAACGTCTTCATTTAGTCTTATTTTGTTTCCATTTTCAGGGAAAAACGATTCCCTGTACTTTAGTGACTAATTACTAGTACTACGGCTAAACATGTTTATTTCAAACCTTGCTGATTCGGCAGGTCATCCTGCATTAATCGCTCGCCATCGACCATTTCCTGTCACCCATCAAGCAGCAGAAAGGTGGTTACATCACATGCAACAAGCACTAGACAGCATTTCGGAAATCGATGATGACTCAAAGACTAAGATGATGAATTTTTTCAGGTGAAAAATTTCTGAACATTATTTTCTTCTTGATTTTTTTGTGGCGAGACTAAATGTATCTGTGTAATGATGCTGGTAGGCACACAGCATTCTTTCTTGTGGCTGGCGATGAGTTGAAGAATCAAAACCAACGAGTACCATGTAAGCACGCGACCAGCAAACCAGCTGCTGCTTGAAGTTGGGATTACAGAGTACACTGCCCTCCTAGTTAGAAAAATGAGATAATAAGATGTAGCAGAATCGAATAGGGAGTGTCCAAAGAAGTATTTTTAAAGTTTGTTCATTGCAGAGCTAGTAATTTGGATGAGCTTTTGTTGTCTCTTATCAACAGACGTAAAAGGTCCCGTAGAATGAATTGTGTTTATTCTCTCGTTTAAACAGCGGTCACTTGTTCAGACGCGGACCATTTCAGTGCTTTAGCATTTGGGAGTTGAAAAAGTGCAAGAACAGATTTTACATTGAAGAGGTCAAGAGCAAGATCTGTCTTAGCTGTGACCAGGGGCGAAGGTGAGTCAAGCTACTCACGAGTAGCTCGGACTCGGTACGATCATTACTCAAGATTGGCTTATCTAATTTTGAGTCAAACTCAAGTTACTTGAGTATCTTGTTAAGTCGAGCTCGAGCTTGTCAATATTGATAACTGCAAAAGCAAACAAACAATACATGAACAATACAGAGCATCCGAGCTTCATAAGCACGAGCTCTAGCTCGTTTATAACTAGTCCAACTCGATATGAGTCGAACTCAGGTATCTCAATGTTCTAGTCGAATCAAGCAAGAGCAGGAAATTTTAATACTCGATTGAGTTCGGTCCAGTCTCGAGCTTCGAACTTGCAAGTCAAGCTGAGCTTGAACTTGATAATGTATAAACTCAACTCGGCTCTATGCCGCCACCCACTGTGAATGCTACAGAAGTATCCATGCAGGGGTCATTTTGCATATTCGGCGTTGGTGTTGAAGATACCCTGGTGAGCTTTCGAGTGGCAAGTATATTTTCCTCTCTGGGTTTCATCAGATTCTTACAGAATTCACCATTGCAGCCATTTCCATTACATAATTGTGGCTGAAAGTATGTGGTAAAAAGAAAATACTGTGGTGCTGTTTGATAATTGGAAGTTCATTGTTCTAATGCTTGAACTTTAGATTTTTTACTACTGAACTGAAAACAGACCCGATGGAGTGTTTGGTTCAACTATGGACTTTTTACTTTTAATTTTAGCTTTATGACTAATTTACCCTAAATACTCACAATATAGGAAAAATCTAAGTAAAATTGACATTTCCGAGTCACCATGTTATACACAAATGTTCAATTTTTAACTATTTTGCTACAGTAAATTCAGCTGTTGGATTATCGGGTTGCTTAAAGCCATCGAAAGAGCCCATCCAAAGCGGCGGCAAAAGCCTATTTGTTGAGTTGGCCAAGCCCATCAAAGAACGGTCTCGTTCTTCAATTTGTCCCCAAGCACAAAAGCACAACCAAAAAAACCAACAGCCTAGGGCCCGTTTGTTTTTGTTCAAAAATATGTCCGTTTCTAAAAAACAACAAAAGAATATAAACGTATTTGCTTGCATTTTTGTTCTCGGAAACACATTTGGACCAATAACAATAAATAAATAAAAAACTTTGCTTCTTGTTCTTGAACACTTTATTAAAAATACTTTTTATTTTTTTTCTCTCTTGCATTTGCGGCCTCCGACCACCCCCTGTTGCCCCGCCAACGGCGATCAATCGCCCATGAACAAGAAGAAAAAACGAGAAAAAATAAAAAAAAAATATTAATCGTATCAAACACATTTATATTCTTTTTCGATTTTAAGAACACTTTTACCAAACACTCTATTTTACTCACAAATTGTTTAATGGAGTAGAAACGCAAAAAAAAAATGTTTTTGTTCAAAAAATGTTCCCTGAAACAGAAACGACGCCAAAGGCATCCCTATCGACACGTCCATGTCTCATGAGAGCTATGAACACTTGATGATGTCTTGTTCCTGTTGTTCTTAGCACTTTGTTATGAGAAACAAAACGTGCCTTTGGTGATTAAGGCTTGAAATCATGTACCACAAGAGCAATTAGTCGTGCGTGACGGGCAATCTTATTTCGCAACAATAACAACATCATTTTGGGCTACTTAGGACAAGCCGGCTTTCTCTTTCCTGTAGGGTTAATTAGCGCGACCGCTTAATTTCTCTTCAATCTCGGGCTTATTACGAAGGATTATCCACCGCGATTTCACTGATTTCTTGATCAATTAGAAGTAAAAAATTGCGGGGTTATTCCCCCCAAATTTTGACCAAAACACTCCTTTTTTCATTAGGCTAATCAACTAAAGTCGTTTTATTTATCTTTCTTGAAGCAATTGGTTACTAAAAAAAAGTGTTCTAATAGGAAAAACGCAGGTGAAAATAGTAGCGCCCACAAAGAAAGATTGATAATAAAATCAAGCAAAACCACCCGCCCTGCATGCTCAATACATCATCACTCCATCACAAAAACTTCATTTTTCCTCTTTTTTTCCGGGAATAAAACACACGACCCTTGATTTTGACAATCGTCACGGGCCAGATGATACATCGAGATGTCATTTTCAACATCTTTCTATGCTCGCCCCCTGATTTTAAGGTATTAATAAGTCTAGTTAGGTGAAAACGTGTGCCTGCGGAATTCCTCATGCAACAGGCTAAAAATATGAGCAAAGCATTCGAATTTTCCCCAAGACATCGAACCATGCCCCGACCATCTAAACCCACCATCTATCTAACCCTGCAAAACACAGTTTTTAACTTTGTTGCCCCCAACACAGATTCTTGTCTTGCATACCTTGTCTTCCACTCGCCATTTGAGAAACCTCTCTCTCTCTCTCTCTCTCTCTCTCTCTCTCTCTCTCTCTCTCTCTGTAATATTCACATTATCTTTAGCTGCTTTTGGCTAAAGGGCAGCAGAAAAGGTGGAGACATTCCAGCTTTTTGTTCTTGTCCTGAGTAGATTGCGTTGCATTGAGATTGCAAAAATTGAACTGGGGTCAAAAGCCATTCACCCAAGGCGTGCCTACTTTCGCATCCATGCCGAAAGAGAAAGCGCGCCTTTATTCTGTGCCTTCTCAAAGCACGAGATGCCATTCTTGAAACAAGGATGCGGTTTTCCTTTTTTTTCAATTCGAGCCAACCGGAGTTCAATGACTTTGAATTTGTCAATGATGAGGGCTCTTGACCTGTGTGGTTTGAACCTTCAGGAGAACTATTATTTGAATAACTAATCATATCATTGGCATCTCTTTACTTGATACAGCATATATTCTCCATTGATGTCATTTGGACGCTTGTTAAACATATTATACAGAAAAAATTAATTTATAAATATCTTTTTACAAACCTGTTATATTTTTTCCCTAATATTATGACGCGGAAAGTTTTCTCAAAAATTTGTTGAACAAATTATCGATACAGATGATTCTATTACCGCATTCATCTTTCATTGAAGGGAAATTTGAAAACACTCTCTTCTCTGTTGAATTATTCCTTTTCTTACCAATCTCTTTATTCTCATGATTGATGAAGGTTTTCCTTTTGTGGTGGACAGTATCTATGTGTCTGTTATTTGATCTGGTCACCCTGTAAATAAGAAAGAAGCAATAGCTGCAGGGACAGAGAGAAAGGCAAGTGAAAAGGATAGCAAAACACTCTAAATGAATTATAATACAGTTGAAGAGGGACTCAAGACCCAATCCTGAAAGCAGGCTTACATACACAGCAGCTAGCCATTTGAACAACCTCAATCCATATCTATCAACAATATCTTCTTCGGATCGATTCTCGACCACGGATCAGTAAACCGAGTGGAGAATGACCGAGAGAGATTATCGGGCTCGGAACAATCGATTCCCTGATCGAAATTCTGAGAATATTCATCAGGATCATAATAACCTCTGGATTTGTTGTTGTTGAGAGAACTGGGGACCCTCTTGTCCCTCTTGAATCTTCTCCAAAATAGTTGCCACCCTCGATGCATTTTCTCATGTTGGCAATGACTTGGCTTGTTGCCGATGTTGTCGTTCCTCCCCAAGTAGATGACCTCCATCTTTGGTTCACGCCACTTCTTGATGCCCATCTTTTTCCCAAGAGACATGATGAAATCAGTTGATCTTGAAGCACAAAACGAGTATGAGGATGTGGTTTTATGTAGGTGTGCATATAACATGACCCAATGATGCTAGCTTTAGAGTATTTAATGACTTTAAGAGGGACGTGTATAAATAATATTTAGCATTTTGACTTTTCCCACTTTGCTCGACGGCGATCTGAGTAATCAAAAGTAGCCCGCCCATCAAGATAGAGCCGTGTTTGAGAGTCGGTCAGACGAACAAATTTTAGCATCAAATCGGCAAAATCTAGAGCCGAAAATTTGACACAGGATTGAGACATTTCGTCTAACTCTGAGAAGTGGTCCCAATAGGTGGGAATGGACATCTCAAGGCGGTCGTGCTAGACAAAGGAAGAGAACTCAGGTTTAGCAGATGGAGCATCTCCGGATGAGCTGGCCATACATAATTGACAAGAAAATACTAAAAACTTATCATCGCTTTGACAAAAGAATTGAAAATGAATCAATGTTTGACGAATGATTCGTAAAATAGTAACTCAACTAATTCGTAGATCCGCGAATGGATCATTTGCCGGTGCCTGTGTTGATGCAGTAATACCCAATTCGATATTAAGTATGAAGTTCGAGTGGTAGAACCAGAGTAATCTAGATTTCATTGATTCAAGTTGAGAGTAGCCCTTGAGTAATAAGCTTCAAGCGAGCAAAAGCAAATTAACTCCTGGTCCAGACCAGCAGGACCAAGTTGGGGGCGTTGATGAGGTTAAGGTCCCATATCGACCCAAGCATACAAAAGTCTGCGAATACATAATAAAGACGACCGCCGAAAGGTCAAGTTTTGCCAGCCACCACCTACCCTTTTTTTCTCTTCTTCCCTCTTCTCTCTCTTTTTCCTTTTCTTTCCTGATGGCTCATGGGACCTATCTCAGGGTCAAACCAGGCCTACCACAGCTGCCCAGCATGTGGAGATGTAAAACCGAGCTTAATGTAAAAGGTGATGAGATGAGGAATCCCACTAACCATCCACCGGAGAAGGCAAGGCAATGTTCTCTTCCTTGGCCAACTAAGTTGCCGCAGAAGCCAGTCCCCGATGTGGCCTGCCTGATTAAAATAAACCGAAAGTAGACACCTTGCTTTATCTCCCTAACTGAACAAGAACTGTTCTAATTTTCCCATTATTAACCTTTCGTCTCATTTGGGTTTTCTGATCCTTTTTCGACATCTGGAGATTACAGCAAGGAACAAATTCCAAATGGGTAAAACCATGGTTTCCGATTTACCAAGGAAAGAAGACATGAAGGCGACTGGTTGTACCAAAAGTCATTCGCAGAATTGATTAGATCCCAAATGCACAGGGCCTAAAGTACGGAGGCACGTGGGTTAGGGCCCTAGGCTTTTCAGATACTTGGCGACACTTCCCACTTTGTACGGTCGGCCTGAGCAGTACTCATGCCTCCCCTTTCCTGTCATGCAACTTCATTTCCCAAATGCCCCATAGATTGTCCACACTTTTACAAAAAATGATTGAACAGTTTCATCATGACCATGTAAGAGCACTTGAATGCATTTTTTCCAGCACCATAACAGTTTCAACCTCAAAGGCCTAAGGCATTCGGAATACCCCAAGCACATATGTGCTCGCTTTTCTCAAACAAACTAATGAAGACAGCAAACACGAGAATACCAGGGCATTCACTTCAAAACTACCACACCATCCCTCTGAGCATGTGCATGTTCATGTGGGAGGTGATGGTCGGATATTAACAGATAATAGCAACCGAGGCTGTATGGAAACATGTATACGACAATATTCTGAGGACAATAACCAACTAAAATCCGATCTTAACAGGTGGTACTATTCTAGGAGGAAGCCCTGTTTGATCTCTACAACTGTGTTATTTTGACCTCAGATTTCCATAAGCGTCTGCACAGGCTCGTGCATAGGTTGCCATAGCTCGGAAGAGCTCAGGCAAGCGATTCTTGAGATTCCCCAGCGATTTCTCTCTAACCTGGATACACAATCTTTGGTGAGCTTCCATTTCCTCCTCCAACTTCTTCCTCAAGCTTTCCACTGCTACTTGCCGCTCTATCACAGGGTCATGATGGTTTGCATCTTCTGTTCTAGTTTCATCGGCCCCCCTTCGCTGCAAGTATTTCTGGTACCAATCCTCAAATGCCTGATTCTTGCGCAAGTACTCTCTCCTAGTTTCCTCACACTTGCTTTTCAGTTTCATCTCCTCTTCCTGATGTACCATGATGGTGTTTATTACAGCAGCAAATGCAGAAATAGCAGACTTGGCAAGCTCGTCAGGAACCTTTTCAAGGTGGTCATGCCACAAGACTATCAGAGCTTGGATTGGAGGATTCTGGGCCCTGGGTGGAGATGAGATCTTTTCCTTCAAGCTACTCTCAATTGGAATAAGGTTTAACTTCAACCAGCTATTTAAAGCTTGGATGTATTGTTTCTGATGGGTAACGAGCTTTTCAAATTGTGATTGCCACTCAAGAACACATTTATAAAGTTGCTCTGTGCGTTCATAGTGATGCTTGGTTGTTTCCCTGGGAGCATGCGAGGTGTCCAGGTACATCAGGTCCTTAACAATACACTGATGGTTTTGGTGATGCGTGTACATTCTATCCCACATTTTCGCCATCCTAAATTTCAAATGAAGATATCTAGTCATGATAAAATCCATTTCAAGGTAGTGCAAACAGAATATTACCTAATAAGATGACAACATCTGCAACTGACAAGGTTCAACTAAGCTTGCAATGAGCAAAAGTCAGCATTCACTTGAGAAAGATAAATCAAAATGGACCAGAATTTTGAAACTTCCAGCAGCAGAAAGGAGCAGGCAGATCAATAAAGATGAACTGGAGTCACTTCATAAAGATGCAAGAAGGGACGTTTTCGGAAAGGAGAACTCGGATATAGAGAAAAACAAGAGCCGGTGCAGTACAGGTTCTAGCTCCTAGTTAAAAGAGGAACGGTCTGGAAGCAAAAGGCATATAAAAGATGAAAACATATGGATGCAATAAAACAGAACAAACAGAATATTCATATATTCTCTCAGTTTCCAGATATGGGAACTTACCCATCGACGAGTTGCACAAGCTTTGGGTACAGCTGTCCATCCCTTATGTGGTTTATTTCTGAGGCAGTTGAATCCATGGACTGCATGTCAACTATGTATCTCGTGTGCAAATGACTTACAGCTGCTTTTGTTTTCTCCACAGATTCAGCACTAGCACCACGTTTCTTCTGCTTGTTTAGCAAAGCCACCTTTCTCTGATACTCGAGCTTCATGTGCTCCCCTTGCTATCAGCACGTAAGCACAGAAAGATTTATCATATTACAAAAGTTTAACATGCAACAAAGCAAAGGGAGCAGCTTATTCAAAGCTCAAAGTTCACATCACTTTCCATTTTGACTTAAGACATTCTCCTGCCCTTTCAGCAGCCAATCTACAAACATGATCAAGAGCTTACTTATTGAGAGAAACTTTCAGGATTTTATTTTATTTGGTTAACCCAGAGAATCGGTTTATCCCACACTCGCAAACTGAACCAAAAAAAACCAAAATGGCAATTAAGAAATGAAAATGCACGTGCATATAATCAGATTACCAAATCTCTGGGACAGAATGTAGGACTGCATACCTTCACTTCTTCGTAGAGCTTTTTCTCCCAGGCTAATAGCTTATCCAAAACTGTGGCATGAGTTTCATTTTCATCTGAATCAAGGTCATCCTTACCACTGTCCCCATTGGGAATACCACCTCTGAATGACTTATTCCATGTAATGACACGCATGACCCTTGCAGAATGATCAATATGACCTGTGTCATTTAAAGCCCTATCAGATTGACGATGAAACTATGCCATGTCCACCACCAAAAGTAAGATATTCAATTAAAAATGCAAGCATATCCCATATATTGTTGAGGTTTAGCAATTTGAGTGTCAGTAATGAAGAATAGATTATAGAGAATTTATAGCAAACAACCTTTTCATGACCATGCTTCCTTACAGAGGAACACCTAAGGAATCAATATCGAAGGGAGAAGTCTCTTTGGAAGTTCTAAATCACTCGAGAAAAAAATCTCTATTCAAGAAACATATTTGATTGCTAACACTTCCAATTCCAGAGTCTAAATCAATACTATCCTCTTCTTCTAGCAGTACAGCTCTAACGATGCTTCCGTTGTTCCCCCTTATCACTTTTAACTGACAATGTCTAAAGCAACATCCTTCAAGCTCAGGTCTCATCTCATAATCAGCAGTACCAGCACCATCATCTTAACATGAACAGTAGCCAGTGTCCACAAGAAGCCAGCACAAACACACACTTTATAGCTATGCTGTGCTCTCCTTGCTTGCAAATGAAAACCATCCCTATAAGCTGAGGAAAGCTGGCTATTATCTAATCAATCCCAGTGTGGAAAAACATTTTCATGATAATCGATTTGCTTTGAACAACAAATGAATGCCCTCTTCTACAACTCAACATGAATTATTTCACCATCAGCTTGATACTAATATATCCGACATATGCCTTGAGAAAGAGGCCAAAGGCACAGGTAACTGGAAAAAGAAGATGGAATCTAGATTTCAACAAAGAGCTAGACCACATTCAACTTTACTTTTATCTAGAGACACATAAGATGAAGATCGATAAACCTGTCAGTCTCACAGGTTGAAAAAACTCAAGAATAGACAAGGCACAGATACCTCCATGGATCAATCTTTAAGACAGAATCTATGCAAACAAACCCAGATGCACAGACAGGAATAGTAACAAGAGAAAGGCCGCATGAAATTACTTCGAGCGTCGGCGAAATTCGAGTGGTAATGCAACCGTGTGGCCTCGAGCATTTTCGAGACCTCCTGCGCGCTCTCGGAAGCCTTGAGGAAATGATCGTCAATGTCGTTCAGCACCTTCAGCAGACTAAGCCCATTTACAGCCTTACCCACTTTCCGGCTGATTTCAGCAGGAGCAGTGGTCGCATGCTCAATCTGCTTATTCCCCACTTCCTTCAAGCCACTCTCCTCCTCCTCCACCACTTTCGTCTCGACCACTTTCTCCGGCGTCTTTGGTTCGACCTCCATAAACCCATTTCCATTCAGCCCATTCGCCATTTCTCCAAATCCGATGCCTCCACTCTCATTGTTCTCGTTATGGATCTCCTCTTCATCGTTCAGGCTCGGACCTGGCATGGGATCCACATTGAAGAAGTAATCCCAAGCCAAACCTTTTGACTCCGGCATTGGCGGGACGGCTTTGCTCGTCGGCGCCCTCATCGGAGGAACAACGCCCACATTACTCGTCCCCGAACGCGGGCCAGGCGACTGCCGGAGATTCTGCATCTTCTCTTCTTCTTCCTCCTCATTGGCTTGACCCTCGTCTTCTTCCTCTTCCTCCGGAATGGCGACCGAGTCTTCTCTCGCGATAGGGTTCCGCCTCGGCTGCACCGGGAAATCTGGCATGCTCGTGGCTCTCTTGAGCGGGCTGGGGGAGAAGTCCGGCAGCGGCGGAGGCGGCGGCAGGAGGGTGCTGATCGGCGGCGGCGGCGGCGGCGGGGGTGGCGGGGCGGCGTCCAGCGGCGCCTGGCTGCGGAGGGCGTGGTCGAACCCCTCCTCGGCCTCGCCATGGCCGTAGTCGCTCAGCGCCGCCCCAGTGTTCTTCAGGGCCATGGCGTACCCGGTGTGGCCCGCCGCAAAGGCGTTTCTCGCCGCGACCGCGTCCTTCATTAGGTTCCTCCGCTCCTTGCAGCGCGACACCGACTCCTCGTTCTCGATCTTCGACTGGGCGCACCCCATTTCCAGGCGCAAGCTTCAGCTTCGAAACAGCTCACGAAAGCTCCACCCCAAGCTCTACTTGGGCATCCGAAGCCTCAGCCAAACTTCAACGGAAGGCCAAGCCGGCGAGCCTTGCCGTGGGGCTTGCTGGGTCTCTCAAGTTCACGCCGATTTACTTTACAAGAAGAGAGAGAAGGGGCGAAAGGCGGAGGGAGACAAAAGTTTTTGTGCAGAGAAGCGAGCAGGGTGGCAGCGATAGAGGGGGCGGCGTTTGGCGACAGGTACACGCCATGTGAGTCTGTTGCAGAGCACTACTCGCGAGCTCTCCCTGCCCCCGCATCGGAGCGTCCTTTTGTCCGAGATGTTAATGAGCGACAACGGTCACATTTTTCGAAGCGGAACGACGCCGTCGGCTGTCCGAAAGGGACCAGGGAGGAGGGGAGGGGGGGGCGGGGGGGGGCGGGGTAGGGGGAGGGAGCGTTTGGGAACGAAGTCAACAGGAGAATCGTTAGGAGTAGGCAGGACGCGGGGTTTTGATTGGTCGCCCTTTCGCTCTACTCGTACCGAACAGCAACTTTATTTATATTTACCGTTTGGCCTTTTTGTTGACAGCGAAAGAAAGAAAAATTCGACACCACAAAAAAACTTAAAATCATATCTACTGTGATATTGTTGTGAACACATTGCATCACGTGAATGTATCACTTCTACCATTCAATCATCTTCTTCGTTAATGGGATACGTGAACACAGTACGCGCATTCCCTCTTTCAATGTACATGATCATCTTCTTCGTTACATTCCCTCTCGTAATGTACATGATTATATTCAATATGCATAAATGTATGCACTCATGTACGATCTATTTATATTATTCATGTCCTCTAAATAAAGATTTTTGTAGAAGATGAATTATAAGAGTTAACATTTGTTATCCACTTCTCTCTTGTCTCGTATATTTCTCTCTTCTCTCGTTCTACATTTTTGAGTTGATTCCAAAGATCGCCGTCTGTATTTACAACATATGTAAATATTCCGAATTTTTTACCATTCAAAGTATTAAAATTATCCATCATAATATAGAAATTCTAAAAAATATAATGAATATAATAAATATACCGTGAATAAAACTGTAATGAATTATATATATGTCACGTATCTAAGGGTAGGGTGTTTTTTTTTTTTGGAGCATGAAAAAGTTTGGAGTGTTTGGATCTTTATGGATAAGTTGGAATTTTTTATGATACGATCTTGTGGTTGCCCTGCCTAGCCTATGCAACCATTTGATCATCGTCAACATGGAATTGCTCCACATTTGGATTCTCCATGGTTTGGTCTAGCGAGGGATAATCTTGTGCTTACTTTCTAACATGATATTGAGTCAAATTTTACCCTTTTAGTCTGTCCATCCGCCTGCTCACACTCTCATGTGCAGGCCGGATCAGGAGTCACATGTGAAATTTGAAGCTTGAGTTGGATTTTCAACATGATAGAAGAGTCAATACAGTAACGTGCGAGTTGGATTACGAGTGGCGCATGAATTTGAAGCTAGATTAAGGTTTGATTGTCCACACTTTTAATTTGACGAAAATTAATACATAGAAGGTATCTTTCGCATAATTCAAATTTAAGCAAATGAGAACAGGTAATTTTACGTATTTATACTGTATCTAATGAGTAATTCTCAATTAGACTAACAACTCAACAGCTTTTTGATATTCGAAAAAGATCACCCCTTGTATTTTGGCAATTGAAACTAGTAACTTCCCTTGGTACTTAGCAACTTGTATAAGAGCGCATCAAGGTGCCAATCATTGAGAGTTTTCGATATGGTTGGTAATTTACATGACAATAGGTCGTACAATTAATCAACAATTAATATATAAATATAAACTTAATTTAAGAAGCTTTTTTTTTTGGGTTTTGGGAAAAAAATATTTAGAAGAATGTGTTATATTTCGGAACTAGAAAAATAAAGAAATAGACTTGATCAATAAGCTGGTCGAGACTTAGTGCCACCCCTTAAAAATCATCCCTAACCCGAGTGGGCTTGCATGTGATGGATTTACGAAGAGAATCGCTTGCTCAAGCTCATCCACTAGCCCTTTGCATCTCCTTGACATTAGAGAGATAAATGTGATGATAATAAGTATGGCTCGTTTGTTTCATGAAAAATTAAAATATTTAGTAATTTTTTTCAAAAGATTAATGATTATATTGCTTAGAAAAATTAAACAATGGAAGATGTTTTCATAAACAACGATAGATTATACTTGACTATTATAATGAGCCATGAGAATATGGTTCGTTCATTTATTTTCGTAAATGATACAAGCAATTTCATTTGGAAATGTTCTCTAAGTTTCAACAAACACACTATTAACAAAGAATAATTAAAAATATTTATATGTACTATGGTAATAAAACAAAAAAATCGACAAAATTGAGTACCGTTACAAAATTCTTAACAACAAAAACAAAGAAAAAAAGGTTTTTCCTCAAAGCAGCAAGCATGTAAAACTTTTCAGGGTCGTCGGCTGGTGGCTCATCCATGCAGATTATAGATGAATATTAAGCATCCTAAGATTTTAATAAATTGACTTCCGTTGACGGGTATTTTCGAAAGAAAATATTTTCAATTTGTCTTTGCCAATTTAAAAATCTAATAATCTCATTTAGAAGTATTAGTTTTTAGTAATTTTAGTGTCGCGTTCAAACTTAAAAGTCAATAAACCGTTGGCAAATTTTGAAGTAACTTTTTCTTTTTGCTATGTGGTAGCTTTTAGAGCTAACAAGTTCATTATGGACATCCCTATTTTATGCACAAAAAAAAAAGAATTTTTTACTTTTCCTTCAAACCTCCAAATTTCAAAAGATTATGACACAATCACACATTAATCTATGTATAAATATTTATATATTGTGAAACTTTCGATTGCCTCGAAAAAAATCCAAATGCATTTGATCAAAAAGTAAAAGTTTGTTCAAGCATGCCTTTAAGTTAGTGACATGTTCCTGTGATTAATAGATCTATGGATGAAAAAGTATCCGTCGATATCTATAATAAGGGTCGTTTGTATATAATAATTCCTAATTTTTTAAACATTTAAATAATTTTTGATAAATTTATGTGCAAGTAACGTTTACAAAAGATAGGAAATTTTTTTAGTTTGGCTATTGTTAATAAATTATGAGGGGTATAATGGAAATTGACCAAATTAAAAATCGCTTGGATTGGATCAGTCTGGTCGATTATGGGCCGTTGGTCTGAATCATGATTCCATAAATTTGGAATAAGCGATGATTAGGTTCCTAGTTCTTAGGTGACTCTAGATGTGACATACATTTGGATTCGACACGGCTCCTACTCCAAGAACATCGTCTTCATGGTTGCCTTCCAACCTCTGTTGCACCATCGCCTCCACCTACCGCCCCTCACTTGGTGGTCTGCCTCCCATCGCAAACATCTCATGGTTATCCTCTTCGACTTCTTCCTCTGCTATGATCGACAAACCTCAATATTCATAGGTTTAGTTTGACCGTCTGGAAGTTCGACTAGACCGATCGGATTGATCTCAAAACGAGTTGGTCCGATTTTCGGCTACAGAGAACAAGGAAATGGTGTCATTAGTCTGATTCCTAATTTTAGGGTAGAACTGAACATACTAAAGAATCGATTACTCCTGATAAATTGGTCAACGGACCTAAATCTCTTCACTGAGTATGGCATGCCTAAATGAGAATTTTGGATAGTCTTAATTCATATAACTTGAGTTGTATTCGTATTGATTATTCACATAATTTCGGATGAGGAGAGGAGAATTAGGGGTTACCTCATTATCTTTGACAGATTAGTTTCGAGCGTTTCTCGTGAAAGTGATATATTTGGTCAAGAATCCGATGGTCCTTTTTTATATTCGATCGAAAAAGCTGGGAGAGACTAGAAATAGTATAAAAGCCAAGGGCACAACAGCAAAAAAAGATTTTCTCAACCCCTTTTGAATTTGCTCGGCCCTCCAGTCCCCGAGAGAAGCTCTCTCTCTTTCTCTCTTCTCTATTCCATCGCCCAACTGAAACTGCAACAGACGCAGCACTCAGACCGTTCGCGGCGGCGTTTCGAGGATCTCCCTCCGTCGGAATTGCTAAGGTCGGCGAGGTTGCATATCTGTGCTCGGCGATGGCGTCCGGTTCGCCCCGGGCTCGCATAGACCAGGTATTTGTTGTTGCTCCTTCTCGCGAGGCGTATAAATCGGAGGAGGAGGGTGCAGAAGCATTTCATTGGATTTGCGAAAGGTTTTCGAGCAGTTCAGTTTTTTTTTCTATAAAGAAATGGACAATGTGTAGCTCTTGGTGTTTTCCACCGAGAAACAGCGTTTTTCTATTTCTCTTTCTCTTTTGCCACAGCTGCTTAGAGAGAATTTGAAATACCTGGTTGGCTTGGGATTCGTCCCAAGCTAATATGGCATTTGGCTAAACGTTTTGCTTTCTTGTGTACTCCATTTTGAGTAGAATTTTGTTCAACAAAGGAGTTTTTATCGGATTAAATCCGAATTTTGTTTATGATAATCATCCATGCGTACGTATTCCTGCATACAAGAGTCGAATTGCCAAAAAAGGGGAAAAAAGATTGGGTTTGGTGCATCACACCATTTCTGCTCTGAGAGAATTATTTAAAGAAATCAATAGGATCTTTAAAAAATGTCAAATCAGCAAAAGTCCCAATGTCAAAGAAGCATTGCAAATTACTATTTCTACTTTCTGACCTTGGTTAAGACAATACTGGTGGTTCTTGGCAAGCATGTAGTGAGGCTTGAACTCGTCCCGTACGGGCAATAATGTTGCAAATTATCACAAACAAGCAATTCAATTTGTGGTGTCGAGAGCTTAAAATGACATGATTTGTGGTTGTTGTTGCTTCAACAGTTTTTCGCTTCGAAGAAAGGGAAATCCTCCTCTCCTCATCCGAAATCACGGAGGGCCAAAGATAATGAGGTAACCCCTCTTGGAGGGTTGCCTAGTGCCAAAGGCACCTTAGAGAATTACTTAAAAACCTCTCAGGAAGGTGGTTGTGTTGCCAAGCCCTTGCGTACTGTTAGTGATTGTTCATCAGTCGGTCGCGTTACAGTTAAGCAGAATCTGTTACATAAGGCGGAGGAAAACTTGAAGCCTGAAAATAAGCAGGTACAGTTGTTTGCCGAGGTGCCTAAGCCTGAGGAAGCTGCTCAGAAGAAGGCATCTCACAGGTCATCTGACTTGGAGCATGCTGTGGCTCATGCTCCTGCAAAGGATTGCCTCTTGCCTGCAGATGGCACACAAAACTCGGAACTTAAACAGTTTGCCAATGATTTCTTGTCATTATACTGCAGGTAGTGATGTGTTTATAAATAGACCACTCTGTCCCTTGGCTCAACCTTAATATTCTGCTGGTTAGGATTTTTATCAAAGTTTCATCTCATTCTGAATTTTAGAAACAAGGCGTCATTCTTGTTTGCCCCAATTTTATATTTCCCTCATATTGAAGTGTCCATTTGTACATTTAGATCTGTTGATTAGAAATTTCAGCAAAATTTTCTTCTCTTCTGTTCCATCAGGACAGGAATTTAAATTTTCCCCCCTTTTTTTTTACTGAAGTTTCTGTACCTATACACAGTGAAATCCAATCGAGTGTACCGGCAGGTGGAATTTCTAATGGTAAGAGACGCGATAACCCATCTTCACTTGATGAGGAATCACAGAGATCCAGTAAGAGATTTCAAATGACTGGTCAATCACAAGTAACTGATGATTACAGTTTCCACAAAGGAAAGGCTATGTTGGAAAGGGTTCCGCATTCAGTTTCTGAGACCAGGAAAGATGCATCCAATTTTTTAAAAGAGGTAACAATAAATTCAACTTGAAAGACATTATTTCAATATCCATTGCTTGTTTACGTCTTCAATATGATAGGAACCTGTTGCGGACAATCACATTGAGCTTCAAGCAAGCTTGAAGAAATGCAAACAACCACCTCCTTCAACAGTAGGTATGATTGGGTGCTCCACGCCTCTCTCACTGGTTGTAAAATCCTCTGCCAATAAAACCCCTAGTTCAACATGTGGAAGCTCAATCTTTTCCCCTGGTGAAGCATTTTGGAGTGAAGCAATTAAGCTTGCTGATGGTTTTTTTGCTCCTGCAAAACCTTCTATTTCTGAAGCTTTTGAGGAAAATCACCTTGCCGAAAAAGTATGTCAACCGGACAGATCAGATCAGGAGGAGAGTGGGGGAACACTGCATGATAGGAACAACAAAGTCTATTGTAAGAAAACTATTTCATCAGAGGCAGTAGAGAAGCACGCAGAAGGCTGTCTGAAAAGAGTCTCCCCTTTGCCTGTCAAGCATTTCGACTTTTCTTGCGAGGACAAAAACTTGGACAAAGTCATTGTCGATAGTTCTGATCCACAGTATTCGAGAGCTGTAACCTGCAGAGATAACAATCAGCCTGATTGTGAATCTGTAGGTCCGAAAGGTCTTCGAAGTACATGTATTTTAGCTCGCTGTAGTAATGGACAGAAGACAGAAGAGATTTATGAGAATCAGCCAGTGGATCTATCAAATACATTATTGAAAAGAAAAGTGGATTTATTTAGTGAAAATGACAAGAGCTCAAAATCTGATTCGCCCATGTATTCTCTGAAGGGTTTGTCTACTGATCATCGAAATGGTGAAGCTTGTACTCCAAGTAGTATGCAGAACAAAGATAATCTCGACATTAGCAATTGGCTTCCTCCTGCAATAAGCAGCTTATATAGGAAGAAAGGAATACTCAGGCTGTACCAGTGGCAGGTATCTTGGCAACGCATGCCATCCTTACCTTGCTATGGCAGTGGTGTTATTGATGAATCGATAGGATTTTTGCCTTTTGGATCTGGGCTGGATTTTGCATATGGGGGGCACATATGAGTTTCAACATCGTCTGTGATCTGCCATCCTGATTGAATTTGACTTTCCTGATGTGATATATGTTATGTAGATCAATTAGCCATAAGGACAATGTTTCAATGGGTTGCTATGGTGGATGCTCTATATGTTATGTTTAGGCTATTTTTGGGCTGGGAGGTTCTTCATTTTTGAGAGGGAGGTTGTATTTTCTTTCTTCTGGATTTTTTGCTGTAGAATATTTTATGGTATATATAAGTTTGAAGGCCACAATAGCATGAGGTATACAACTGATAAAGAGTTGCTTGGCTGAAATTTGGAAATAGTTGGAGCAGAAGGCTTGGCTTTCTTGTTGTGATGTTGGGAAAAGTCTGAGTTATTTTGTCACATCAGTTGGGGGATTAATGTTAGCTAGCCTTTTCAGGAAATGTTCTTGTGCAGTAATGTACTAGCCAAAAAGCTGGATATTATATTTTTGGAACTTTTCTGGGGATTTAAAAGCCAGCAACAAAGCTGTAACTAAATTTTTGTTAGCATCTGTTCGATTCGTGCTGGTTGCTAAAGGTATTAATGGGTCAAGGACTGCATTTCTCAACTTGATGCGGTAGTAATCTACTATTATTCTATCCTTCAGTTTATGTAGAAAAACATGCTTTCACTTTCTTTTTCAGGTGGACTGCCTTCAGGTTGAAGGTGTGTTGCAGAGAAAGAATCTTGTGTATTGTGCATCTACGAGGTATTAACTCAGAATAAACTGCTGTCTTGCTTGTTATCTTCGAAGCTATCTATTAAAACGATATACACATATGATAATGTGTCTCATGTGGATGTAATGTGTATTTAGATAGCATTTCGTGTTTATTTCAGTTACATCACATGGTACACAAGGATGCAACGTTGTGTTGCAATTTGTATAGACTATGGCATTTGATTGGCTGTTGTAAATGCCAATAGTTAATAGAGGCTAGATTTTGACTTTGCGACTGGTGAACTATGGCTAATTGCGTCCACTGACAGGAAATGTCTGATTTGGCCCTTGTCTATATTTTTTCGTACAACACACATGCATGCATTCAATGAAGTTTGGATTGCATGATCACGCGAGAGAGCAATGTGCTAAATTCAAAAGGCCAACTTCCTTCAGTAGTCAATTCCGTTGTCTTTCGTGTTTTCTATGTGCATTTGACTTCTTTCTCTCTCCAATCTGGTCTGACATTTTAAAGAAGCTTTTCGTTTTACTTTCTTGGATAGAGACCTTCCTTTCATCCAACTATGATGAGATAAACAGCATATAGGGCTATCTCTTATCTTTACTGTATTGATATAGAAAAAAGCCCAGCTTACGCTAGGAACTTTATTGTTAAAAGAAGTTTGAGAGGTGTAACCTTGTTAGACTGGAAATGCATTAACTTAAGCTTGTGAACATGCTTTGCATATGTAATATTTTTCCCCTTCATGTTATTTTATACTCTCTTCCAGATATGATTGGCTAAGCAGATAGTTTAACGTTCACGACTCACTATGGTGCTGGACCTTTATTAAGCAAGGAAGGAAGGAACATCTTTGACCTTTTGCCATACCTACATAATATTGCTGATCAATGTTTCCTTTTGGAACAGTGCCGGCAAAAGTTTTGTTGCTGAAATTTTGATGTTACAAAGAGTGCTGTCAACTGGAAAAATCGCACTACTGGTTCTTCCTTATGTTTCTATTTGTACAGAGAAGGTATTTATTCTTTGTTCTTTCTTCCAATATCCTTTTTTTTACCTTTCTTTATTCTTATCTTCCATACTGAGCTTTTGTTGATTATGTTGGCGTAGGCAGAACACCTTGAAGCCCTTTTGGAACCACTAGGTAAGCACGTGCGAAGTTACTACGGAAGTCAAGGTGGTGGAACACTTCCTAAGGACACTTCAGTGGCTGTCTGCACTATAGAAAAGGCAAACTCCTTGATAAATAGGCTGCTGGAGGAGGGTCGTCTATCAGAAATTGGAATTGTGGTGATAGATGAACTGCATATGGTGTGTGTCGGTTTGCTTATTAAGTTGAAATACCTGGATAAAAGTTTTCTGTAGTCTACATTATTAGACATCTTTTGTCCATCTTATAGAGGCATTTTTTTCCTTCTGGATTGTTACATTGATGCTGTAACACTGACAGGTTGGGGACCAAAGCAGGGGTTATCTTTTGGAACTTATGTTGACAAAGCTCCGTTATGCTGCTGGTGAAGGCAACTCTGACTCAAGCAGTGGAGAAAGCTCAAATACTAGCAGCGGTCAAGCTGACCCTGCTCGTGGACTGCAAATTGTGGGTATGAGTGCGACCATGCCAAATGTGGCAGCCGTTGCCAATTGGCTTCAGGCAAGTAGAATTGAGCTCCCTCTGCCTTTCTGTTATCCAGTTAACTGGCTTTATCAAAATAAAGCTTTGCTTCACCTATCAGGCCGTTTGTCTCTATTACCATGACTGATGGCGATGCTAAGATTTACTTTAAATCAGTTGTTAATTGTGGCTTTGCTGTTCGTTCAATTACCTGACACAGATCTGGTGGCAGAGAAAGCCTAGGACTGGTGAACAATAAAATTAGAATCCTTACCTGGCATTTGAATGTTTTTACACAATATAAGCTGTTTGTGAATAATAAGGGTCATGTTCCTGTTACTAGTAGGAACTTATGATTTCTGTGAGCAGTTATGGCGTCAGGTAGAGAGTTATATGTCAATCTTCTAAGAGTATGTGGTGTTATTTCCTCTCTATCTTATTGCATCTATGTCTATGGATGCATCAACTTGTCTCTAAATGCAAGTGCATTTGTTTTGCTGAGGTTGTGCTGCTGAAAAAATTTCAGAATTTTGGTGTTGTACTCTAGCAGTTTAGCCCAATGAGGAAGTTCCTGTTCATGTCCATGTTGTTCATTGTCTTGGCTCTTGTTCACAAGTATAAGTTTCAGAAATTTGTCTGCAGGCTGCATTATACCAGACAGACTTTCGACCAGTTCCATTGGAGGAATACATTAAGGTAGGGAACGCCATTTATAACAAGAAGATGGACATAATCAGAACAATTTCCAAAGCAGCTGAACTTGGTGGTAAAGATCCAGATCACATTGTAGAACTTTGCAATGAGGTTGGAAAATACTCGCTTCCGCTTCTAATTAACATGTACATGCATAGGGTGTGAACTTGATAACATGGCCTGTGAACATATTTCAGGTTGTTCAAGAAGGTCATTCGGTTTTAATATTTTGCTCAAGTCGTAAGGGCTGTGAATCAACTGCAAGACATGTCGCCAAGTTTCTGCGGAAGTTCTCTGTCAATGTTCAGAATTCTGACGAGTTTACTGATATTGCTTCTGCTATAGATGCCTTGAGAAAGAGCCCTGCTGGATTGGACCCTATATTAGAAGAGACTCTTCCTTCTGGTGTTGCTTACCACCATGCTGGCCTTACGGTAGCTTGCATACTCGTCTTTTTCTATTGATTTGAAAATCACACTGTTTTATTATTGAGAATTCCTAATGGCTATGCTATATGAAGGTTGAGGAAAGAGAGATAGTTGAAACCTGTTATCGGAGAGGCCTTCTACGTGTCTTGACTGCCACATCTACCTTAGCTGCTGGGGTCAACCTTCCAGCAAGGAGGGTCATTTTCCGACAACCCAGAATTGGCCGTGATTTTATTGATGGGACTAGGTACAAGCAGATGGCCGGTCGAGCTGGTCGGACTGGTATAGATACCAAGGGTGAAAGTGTATGTTTGATGTTCCTTTTTAATCATGTCTTTCTTTATTTGAAATGGATCATATAGTGAATTTCTATTACTTTATACTTGACATATTTATTTCACAGCCTTTGTGGTTTTCCTTTTGTGCAATGACATACCATGGCCTGTAAATTTTTTGAAGAAGCCTTTTCCTTCTCTGAAATAAATAGTACCCTCTTCATTTTAATTCAAGAAATTTCTAAACATCTGATAGAAATATTTACGTTTATGCAGATACTTATTTGTAGATCGGAAGAGGTTAAAAGAATTGTCGCCCTTCTGAATGAAAGCTGTCCACCATTGAACTCTTGTCTATCTGAGGACAAAAATGGAATGACTCATGCAATCTTAGAAGTTGTTGCTGGTGGGATTGTTCAAACTGCTAATGATATCAATAGATATGTCAGGTGTACTCTTCTCAATTCTACGAAACCATTTCAAGATGTGGTTAAATCAGCACAGGATTCTCTCCGATGGTTGTGTCACAAAAAGTTTCTTGAGTGGAATGAGGAAACCAAGTTATACAGTACAACTCCTCTTGGGCGTGCAGCTTTTGGAAGTTCTCTCTCGCCAGATGACTCACTGGTAAAGCTTTTGCTTCTTGATCACATTGTCACATTTTCAGTTGGATGTATCAGTCAATGTACAAATAATATCTCAGAGATGTTTCTTGGCAAGTTCTGTAGATTTAGATACTCATACCTTGGATGAGTGAATGATGGATGGACTGTATCACAATGTACTTCAGTGGAATGTAATAACTACTTGTTTCACAGATTGTACTGGAGGATCTTTCCAGAGCAAGAGAGGGATTTGTGCTCGCATCAGATCTGCATTTAGTTTATTTAGTTAGCCCAACTAATGTTGACGTTGAGCCAGACTGGGAACTGTATTATCAGAGGTTCATGGAATTGTCTGCTTTGGATCAGGTAATTATTATTATTCTAGCTAGTTCTTCGCAGTTGGCATTAAATATCAGTCTGCCAAGTAGAGATCTCTTGGCTTGTGTTTGGAAGTAATGCCTGAAGCTTTGAGCCTCTATTGGTGTTTAGGGCAAAATTTTGGCAAGTGTTATATTAGTTTTTGCAAGATCTTTATGATATTTTGTTCAACCCATGCATATTTAGTTTGTTTGTTCTGGGAGATTTCAAATGTTTAGTCTTTTATGTGGATGTCTCCCGTTTTTGTGGCAGAAATAAATGATTTTTTATGAGGTGAATGATGTTGAATACGCGTGTGTTTTGAGCTTGGGTCTCTATATTCTTATACATATATCAATATAGTGAAGGCAAGGAAAATGTATTTTCAACACTTCTACTAATTGGTTATGGTAAATCGGATTGCCTTCTCTAGTCTTCTTTTCGATCAGTTTCCTCAATGTCCATCATAAGAAGTGTTACTTGCATAATGAAGCTTGATAGCTTTTTCATAGCTGGAATAGATTTTTTGCAATTGCGTGGGCACATATGGCTGGATTTGGAGGGCCATAATTCCTTCCTGTCACCTGCATATTCCCATAATGCTTTCAGCAACATCTGTAAAAGTTGATTTTTTACTCTTATTCACAGTTATTCTGCAATCAAAGATATGTGCATGCATTTAACTTACCTTGTCATGTGAGATGCAGTCTGTTGGATGCCGAGTTGGAGTGTCTGAACCCTTTTTGATGCGTATGGCACATGGTGCTCCTATGCGCCCCATAGGCAGATTGAGGGATAATGCGAAAGGATCACATGGTAAATTGCAAAAGCAGTCCAGAATCTCAAACAACCATGTGCTTCCAGATGAGAAAGCATTTCGTGTGTGTAAACGATTTTATGTTGCTCTCATCTTGGCAAGATTAGTGCAGGTATAGTTCTCGTGCTTGCCCTCTCTCAGTATCATAACATGTTTTGACCTATGATGTATACTTTTTCGTGCAAGCACTGTGATGACTATCATTTGAGGACTGTTAATTAGATGAGGAGTGTTTGTCTTTAGAAGTTTCCAAACTGTTGCTAGTAATTGCAACATATCTGAGGATACAAAACAGCTAATGCAATGGTCCTGCCTTGTTGTACAACCAATCTTATTAGTGCACTCTTAAACCATGAAACTGAATGTGCTCCGAGGACCAGCCAACCATACTCTTAAGTTAATTCAATGCAAAGTCATGTGATTGATTTTGTTCCCATTTCACGAGTATGCTTCTATTAACACGTTGGCATACTTTGATGCTCATTCATTATTTAGATAATGATCTTAGAAATAGACATGACCGTGATTTGTCAGGTAATGATGAATTATTTTCTTTCTAGTGCTTACTGTGCTCCTAGTAGCCGGTGCACCCAAAACATTATAAAGCTTTCTAATATTACCTTTTTGAGACGTGATTGACAATGCATAAGCCAATAGCATATGTGCATTGTCCATCAATAGTCTAATTGCATTTTGTATGTAAAATGTGATGCGCTATGTACAAGTGTTTAGACATTGAAGCTTTAAATGATGATCTAAGTCTCGTGGTAAAGGAAGCTCCAGTGGCTGAAGTTTGTGAAGCATATAAAGTGGCCCGAGGAATGGTTCAAGCTTTACAAGAAAATGCCGGTCGATTTGCTTCAATGGTTTCTGTATTCTGTGAGAGGCTTGGATGGCATGATCTAGAGGGCTTGGTTGGCAAGTTCCAAAATCGTGTATCCTTTGGAGTGAGAGCAGAGATTGTAGAGCTTACGAATATCCCATATGTTAAGGCAAGCATGCATTATTTTAGCAAGTATTTTTCTCCGTGTGGTCAATGGTGGGATGCCTCTGTGCCAGTTTCAATTAATATTCCTGGTTTTGACAAATGTTTCCAATTTTAGGGACCTCGGGCTAGAGCACTGTATAAAGCTGGCCTGCGTACACCTTTAGCAATTGCGGAAGCTTCCACTTCTGAAATAGTAAAAGCTCTATTTGAATATTCTTCATGGGCTGTTGAAGGTAAGAACGTGGATACTAATGGACTTCTTTTAAAAAGGTTAAAGTATGAAGCTATACTTTTGTTAGAAATTTGGGGTTGATCATAGGATGGGAGGTGCATGGCTGCATGCTCATGGCATTTTTCTTATTTGATGAAGTCTCTATTTGAATACAATGGCCTGCTGAATATTCATTGATGCACACAACATGTGGGCACATCATCAAGTGAAAGTTACAAAACATGTTGATTGAACCTCATTCTCTATTTTTTACATTGCCATTTTGTAGTTGGCTTTGCTTTTGGCCTTGAATAATTCTTTTGATGTAACTGCTATAAAGAATGGCGTTTGCCTGTGCCATTGATGTGCAGGAAGTTAGGATCACTGTGTTCTTTTCAAACGCTCAGTCTATGCTTGACAGAGTTGAAAGAGAGAGGTGAGTTGAAGGAGGGAAGGAAAAGGAGGAATGATTGTTTTATCCTTTTCTGGAAAAGAGAGAAAATTTAAGGGAAGGTCTAGCGAGAAAATTTCCAGGGACCCTATGAAACTATGTCCCGTCTTAGTAATAAAAGTGGTGGCATTGAGGAGCTCTATTTTGCACAAATCCAATTGTACCTACCAAACTGTGAAATGCCAAAACGAAATTCTTTCTTATATCTCGTATACTGTCTAGATAGACATTATTGTTGATATGTGATCTAGATTTTATTGATGGAAAAATGCAATCTGACTATTATGTATGTTTCAAATCATGTGTTTAGTGTGTTAAGTGTGCAAGATTAGTTGCTTGGATAATTGTATTTTTGTCTGTGTACGTCCTTCCTCGAACATTTATGAGTGAAATGGTGTCATCTCCCAATCTTGGAACCAGCACACAGGAAATGGTGTAAAGAGATATAATCCTCAGCATACACATAGGGTAAGCTTGCTTGTTGAAGTGGAAGTGGAGAGGACTGATGCTTTTCTATGAATTTAAGAGGAAAGCACCAGTTAGAACGAATCTTTGAGAATTGAAAGAACAACTTGCTGCTGCTAAAACCTTGTCCATACTTCTTATAAAGTTCTTGTGTTGACTTCTATGAATGGTGTATCGTGGCATTCTTCTGCTTTGGGCTTATACTTTTATTATGTGATGAAATGTATGGCATGATTAATGTAGTTAATCTCTTTTATTCTGTTTGATTCTTATTTTCTTCTTGAAAGTCAAATGGTGCTTTTGCTGTGGACAAAAATATCCTGCTTTTGTTGTCAGTACTGATTGTATCTATCATAAATGACTAGAAACCTCAGCACAAAGGCGCTTACAAGTAGGAGTTGCTAAAAAAATAAAGAATGGGGCACGCAAGATTGTACTAGGTAAAGCTGAGGAGGCAAGAATTGCTGCCTTCTGTGCCCTCCAGTCTCTTGGGTTAGACATCACGCAATTTTCTCGACCTGTGCCTACTATGATGGGAGATCACATGGGACAAGGGCATGCGAGAATGTCCTCTGGGGTTGAAACCACTGATAATATGTCAGGTGTGAATTCGTTGGAGCATGTTTTGCCTCTGGCAATTGTTGGGGACAGCAAGAAATCTGATAGAATTGCAGAAACTCAAAGAGAGATGTTGGAGACAAAGTCATCTGATGGATCTAATGCTTCGGAAACTGTGATGTTCACTAGTGGAATCACTAATCATCATGCTGCTAATGTGCCTTCCTTCCCAGCTGTAGAGCCTATATCAATTGGTGATGAGCCTGATGTGGCAACTATTTGTGGAAATCATGCTGATATGACTACCTCCATGCTAGTAGATAATTATGGTGACAAAAACCAAAATTCTGTTGGAACTGATGCCCGTGTGGATCATGGTGCTCAGATACCGATAAGGAGTGTGCAAAATAAAGATTACTCAGATAAAGGCCCTCTTACTGCAGTTAATACTCCTGGTGGAATCGATGCTTTCTTGGATCTTTGGGATGCTACCCACGAATTTTATTTTGACATCCACTACACTAAACGGAAAGAGGTGAATTCTGTGGCTCTGTTTGAGATATGCGGTTTAGCAGTATGTTGGGAAAATTCACCAGTATACTATGTTAATCTTCCCAAGGATCTAACGAGGACCATTGAGAAAAAAAGCGGTTACCTGTCAACATCATCTACTGCAGATGAGAGTTCACTTCAGCTTGGTTGGTTGGAGAGAATCAAAATACGGTGGAATAGGATCCGTGTTATAATGGGAAAAAGATCTGTCCAAAAATTTACGTGGAATTTGAAAGTTCAGATTCAGGTTTTTAAAAATTCTGCAGTTTCTGTACAGAGAATTGCTCATCCATACCTTGCAGCGAAAGATATGGGTCCTGAAGTTATAGATAACTCATACTTGGTGTTGCCATCTGTCAATGTGAATAATGGAATTGATCTTTGTGTTGTAGCATGGATTTTGTGGCCTGATGAGGAGAGAAGCTCTTGTCCAAACCTGGAAAAGGTAATAAGAGGACCTGTTTTCATATTATTCAGCTATGTCTTCTATAGGACTTTTGATGCCGGAGTTAGAGCATAAAAGTAGTGATTTTGTTCCTCTTGCCCCAGGGAAGTCTCTTTGAGAGGGCTGAAATATGTTATCAAGATTTTTTGTATGGATACATATTTTAACATTTCATGTCTGAAGTTGTTTTGATTTTATAACAGGAAGTCAAGAAAAGGTTACCAAGTGAGGTGGCCGCAGCTGCTCATCACTGTGGCAGGTGGAAGAATCAAATGAAAAAATCTGCACATGATGGTTGCTGTCGGCGGGTGGCGCAGACGAGAGCACTACGTTCTGTTCTGTGGAGATTACTTATCGATGAAGGGCTATTTGAACCACTTATGATGATTGAAGTTCCACTAGTAAGTTTTGCATTGCATCATCCATGAATTGTTCAGGATAAAATGTAGATTTGCAACTTAAGACCTGTAAAATTTTTGTCTATATGGCTGAAGAAAAGGTCTAAGGACGATTAGGCCAATTGCCTTTGCTAAGTGCTTACATTCTGATACAAGAACTTTGGGTCAAATTACATTATTCAAGGAGTGAAGTTGGGAAAGTGCCTACCTCTGGTCGGGTAGCCCAGCAACTTGATTAAAATAAAACCTAGTAAACTTTTGATTATTATTAAAACATGTCTCCACCTGCTTTATCTTAGTTTAATCAAGTCATAATATTTAAATGCAGAGTTGCTTCTCCATTGTTTCTATGTATTGCTCCCAAATCCATGTTCAAAGTATGGTTCTTTAGAGCTTAACCTTGTTGAGTGACATTCTTTCTTGGGGTGTAGAGTTATCTGTGGCAACGATTATCATCTCACTAGTTGCAACAATCTTCTTTGGATCTTTTTATACCCTTTTGATGCTTGGGTTTCAGGTTAAAGTTCTTGCGGACATGGAGCTCTGGGGAATAGGTGTTGACCTGGAGGGGTGCCTTCAGGCACGTAACGTTTTGGGGCAAAAGTTAAGGCATCTTGAGAAGGAAGCTTATAGATTGGCTGGGATTACATTCTCACTCTATGTAGCTGCAGATATTGCAAATGTCCTTTATGGACATCTGAAATTGCCCGTACCTGAAGTACATGGGAAAGGAAAGCAACATCCAAGTACAGACAAGCACTGTTTGGATTTATTAAGGTATTACAGAGGAAAAGAATTACTTTGATTTCTCTCATATTTATCTGATCCTGAAATTGTGTGAAGAATTATAATTTACATTGTCTTATGCTTGTTTAGAAGTTGTTCATGTACTACTAGCATTTTTTGCTATAGTGTAGACATATTTTTGCATCATACTGGTGGTGTAACACCACTTATAGGATGTGTTTACTGGTCATCCTCTTACATTGCTGATGAATTGCTGTTCCATTCTTTGGCTTGCATTCAATATTTAGTTAATATGATGCTCGGGTGCAGTTTTTAAAATCTTCCTTCAGACTGTCTTATAAGTATTTTAGCGTGGTGCAGAACAATTATATAATAGAATGATTATTGATTTACTCAGGAATGGGCATCCTATTATTCCCATCATCAAAGAGCATAGAATGTTGGCGAAGCTTCAAAACTGTACGCTTGGATCAATTTGTTCCCTCTCCAGGCTTTCTACAAGTACTCAGAAGTACACACTCCACGGCCGCTGGCTACAGACATCAACTGCAACTGGACGGCTATCAATGGAAGAGCCTAATCTTCAGGTCCGGATTTTGTTTTCGCTCAATCTATGTTTCGCTCTTGTCTTGATAATCTTCTTTCTTGTTGGATCGGGACATTTATCAAAACTAAATTGTGCAGTGTGTTGAGCATGTGGTTGAATTCAAGATGAATATAGATAAGACTGCAGTTGAAAATGGTGCAGATCATCACAAAATCAATGCTCGAGATTTCATCATTCCTACTCAGGTATTGCCTATCAAGCTAAGTTCTTGTATGGTGCTCTCGTCATGTATCTTTCACTATTCATTGTAGCAGTACTTCCAAAATCTCCAAAGCAGATTCCGTCTTGAAAAGTATTGATTTCATCACCACTATTTTTGTACATCGACTCAAATATTTGAATGGATAAAGTAATTTCGATGTCAATAACCATAGTGGTAGAAATGTTGACTGTAGTTTGGCGTACTATAAAGTCATCAAATGATGCAAATTCCATGTATAATCTTTGACTATGTTTGCCTTTTGTCATGACTAGCTGTACGTTAAAACAAATTCGAAAGAGTTTCCCTGATTTGTGTACAAATTTTTCTTGATACACCTATGCATGGAACCCTATTCTTGTAAGTTTTCTTGGTAGAGGTATTATGGTCATAGGATTGCTACTAATATAGTACAGACCAAGCCCTGTGACTTTTAAGTGCGAATTGGTTTCCATGGCTGGAGCAGTGTGGTTATAGAACTAGAACATAGACCATTCACCATTGTGCAGGCTGTAGTTGGAGGATTGAAATGGTGTTGTCCGACTGCCGCTTGGGGGGGTGGGGGGGTGGGGTGGCGGGGTTTGGGTGGGGAAGGGGATGGGGTGTGGGTTAGCTTTCACAAGGCATGGCTCAAAAGAGATTTCCTTGTGGGTTGTTCATGAATCATGTTCTTTGGGTTGGGGGCAGTTTATATCATTTTTATGTGTGTGCTACATGCAGTTGTGTCTGCATGTACATTCCTTTGTATGCTAGGATTTTGAGCGGGTTGAGCATCCTGGCATATTTCCCTGAATCTTTTTTGGGGTTAAGAATGGGTTTCACAGCTGAGAAAACAGCTTTCTCTGATGTATCTTACTTGGATTTCTTTTTTCAGGACAACTGGTTGTTATTAACAGCAGATTATTCTCAGATAGAACTACGGTTGATGGCACATTTCTCTGGAGACTCTTTTCTAATTGAACTGCTGAGCAAGCCTAATGGGGATGTATTTAAAATGATAGCAGCTCGATGGATGGGGAAGACAGAAGATGCCATTAGCTCCCATGAACGTGATCAAACAAAACGTATGGTCTACGGCATTATTTATGGTATGGGTGCTAAGACTTTAGCTGAACAGTTGGATTGCTCCCCTGATGAAGCCACAGAAAAAATTCAAAGCTTTAAAAATAGCTTTCCTGGAGTTGCTTCTTGGCTTCGTGAGGCAGTCTCATCTTGCCGTCAGAAAGGGTAGCTATACCTTGCTTCTCTCCTATTTGTTTCATCTGACCCTGTTTTCCTTCTTAACTTAGTTATCAAGATGGCCAATGAGTTAACACCTACAATGTTTATAATTGGAATTTGGATCCAATGTCTTCACTTTATAACTGGTTTTACATTTAATCAGTCATTTATCATTTAGTTATTCTTTTCACTTTTTTATTGGGCCCTCCCCTGGGGCCTTGCCGTGGGGGAGGGGCGGTTGGGCTGGGGGGGAGGTGTAGTTTGTTGACTAAGAGAAGAGGCCAATAACACTGCTCGACTTGATCATGGTTTTGGGCTGACATAAGAACCTTCATACTGGGTAAGCAAATGTTACTAGGTAGTCTTCAGCAATGAGCTTATTATACCCTGCACCCATTTCAAAAAATGTGCATTTAATTGTTATTTGTAATTTCAGGAAAAAAATGGTTCATTTATGGGTTCAATGTCTCCACCCCACTAACTAGTAGTCGTAATGATACTTGCCTTGATATTTTTAAAGTTTGAAACCTTTGGTTGGTAAGGCGAACGATATACTTTCTGAACTATGGTTTGGTTTAGGTATGTGGAGACTTTGAAGGGAAGAAAACGATTCCTGTCAAAAATAAAATTTGGAAATAGCAAAGAAAAATCAAAGGCTCAGAGGCAAGCTGTAAATTCAATTTGTCAGGTATAGCATGCTATCACTCTCTCTACATCAATATATTTTTCATGGTAATGGTGGAAAGAAGCATTTATATAACGGTTCCTCACTGTCTTTTCATTCAATCTGTCAGGTAAAGGTTTTTTCTTCTTCCTTTGTCTAGCTCTCTTTTTCCCCCTCTAATATGAAACCGTTCTTTTTTTCTGACATTTTTCTCATTCTAGGGATCGGCAGCTGACATAATCAAGATAGCGATGATAAATATTCACTCAGTAATACTTGGAGTTGAATTTGATTCTAGCTCTCTGCGAGAGACAAATTTTCACATGCTGAAGGGCCGGTGTCGAATTCTGTTGCAGGTTTTGTTATATGTTTATCTATTTAAGCTGGAGTTGCATTTTCATCTGTATTTGGAGGATAAAGGTCGCTGACCTATGATGACTGAGTGACAATGGTCATAACATCAATACTGGCTGCAAATTATCTACCTTCAGTTGCTTGATCAACTATGATCCCCAAACTTGTATATAAAGTATTCATTTATAATACGCCATAAAGGTTTTTATAACAATGTTGTTATCACTTCCATTTTTACTCCTTCAGAGAAAGATTTTAAATGCAGTTTGTCTATTGGTAATTATGGAGTATGGACAATAATGATGTTGGATTCTGAAAAAGATATTGAGCTTATTGAGCCGATAAATATGAACTATGAAATGTTGCTATCAAAGTATAAGAACGTGACTAAAGAAACAAATTGGGAGTCCAATTAAATCTTGAAAGGTTTGCGATTCCAATTAAATCTTAAAAGGTTAGAGTAGACTAAAGGAATTTGCGCTTTGTCAAGATCTTTCTTTTCTCTTCTTTTGCAATGCCAAGAACAGATAATTCGAGTTTTGAGGAAACAATGGAAGGACATGCTAATGACTGTGAATTATGAACATTCGGACTGTTTTTCATTCCTTGAACTTTCTTACTCTTGACTCGTTGATGTTACTGACTTAAACGAATTGTTGAGTCTTCACTCCGTTTCTTCTCTAGGATATACTGTAAGTCACGATATGTGGAGTTCTATTTAATCATGAATCTTGCTTTTCAGGTCCATGACGAATTAGTGCTTGAAGTTGATCCTATTGTTCTAAAGGATGCTGCGCTACTGCTACAAAGGAGCATGGAAAACGCAGTCTCACTTCAGGGTAATCTTTTCTTTTATGTTTGATAACTAAATAGCTTGAAAAAAAAATCAGGATCCCGTGTTCTGTTGTTTGTTATTTTCAAGTACATTTGCCAATGACATACACATTTTTTCACCTTTTAACTTATTTATATTTTATGTTTCATTCTTCAGTTCCTTTGAATGTCAAATTGAAAGTTGGGAGAACTTGGGGTTCATTGGAACCTTTTTGTACAGAAAATCAAGAGCATGTTGTGGCCAGTGGTCCTTAGGTAACCAAAGATCTTTAATTGCCTATCTACTTCAATAAATTGATCAATAAGACAGAACTTTCCACTACCAGCTTCTATCCGTTGAACAAATGTCTGGACATTCCGACATTGGATGAGAACGAAGATGTGGGTTAGTCTCTGGGTACAAGACCTGCTCATTTAAGATCACGATGCTCCAGTGGGGGATAGTTGGCGCATAGGCCTGGCATATCGTTCTTTCCATCATCAGAGAGGCCCATTAAGACAGTTCTTCTGGGGTTGGCAAACAACTGCTGCTTCAAATCAGGCAAGTTCAGGAGCTACCACTGGAGATTATGCTGTCCTCAGCTAATTTATGCATGGGGTGCATCTAGAATGAAAATTGGTGGTTAATTCTGCATTGGGATGCTTCTCCAAATCGTATGGCTTGGAGAGTGGCAAGTTGTGTATGGCTTGCAAGGACGTGAATTTGCAGAATGACTAGAATTCCAGTGAGGTAATGAGCAATTCATGATAGCCTATGTTTTTGAGCTTCTGCCCACTTTCTATATTCAGAAATTGCTACTAATATAATACACTTTATCCGTCTCGCGCACAACCTAATTCTTTATTCATTGAGTTTGTGGGAACGATGCCTCAGCAAATGGCATCAATTAATCAAAGGAAGGAATGGAACTAGAAAAAAACTTATTTACACCAATGATTATTTGGCTTAGAGAATCCTGGTTTCACTAAACTAGAGGGCTGCATGTCATCTGAATTAATACCGATTTATTTTCTTTTGCCCTTATCACTCAGGGCTGTCAACTACATAAATTTTTGTAAAGAAGGCGTAATTCTAATCATTAAGCAGGATAGAAGCGGAAGCTGATTTCTTTTGCATGTCCTTTTAAGCTTCATTTGTCATGGAGAGAAATAGTGGTTTTTTGTGGATGGCCCAGCAGAGAAGTTGGTGTTTGAAGAAATTTAGATTGAGCTCTATCTGTCTCTGAATCTGATCATTTTTGTTTGCCAGTATGGGAAGCACAGTTTGATTTCCTGCTGTTTTCTGTAACTTGCGTTTGACAAGCCATTAGAATGCAGGAAAGATTAATGTCCCCTTCCAAACAAAAGGGAACAGGGGAAGGAAAGAAAAAGTAATTGAATGAATGAAAAGAGACATAATTTTGACTCCAGTTACTTCTCTTTTATTTATGAAAGTTGGATTGCAGGAGTTCATTCAGTCAAATGTGATGATGATGTAACTGGATCTCAATACTGTAAGTGAGTGAAGATGCTTTTGTTAGTGAAAAAAAAACATTTTTTGCGGATGGTGACGCTTTACTGGATTTGTGTCAAGAAAAGATGGAAGTGAAATGCGCATGTCTGAGTAAAAATTGGTTTGTCCACTTGAGAACGAAATCAAATAGATTTATATAAGGTGGTTTACATGAAAGAACGTCCTTCAAGATACTCCTGTGAGAACACTCGGCCTTATGATGGGAATATGGGTCAGCAGGGCCGTCAAAGACTTGAGAGGACATTGATTGAGACCATGACATTTTTTAGCATTTGGAAGTCATGTAAAATATGACACTACCACAGTTACAAGAGAAAACCCACCTTCCAACCAGATTTGCCAGGATAATATTTGGTTGTTTTGTTGTTGTAAAACGTAGCAGCTGTGAGAACTCCCACTTTCAAATTTTAATGGAGGTTTTTCCCTTTGTAGTGTGCTTTATTTGAGATGACTTCTGATGATAACTTTCGAAGGATTCAGAATCAGCTTTCGTGGCTGTAATATATCCGAGAAGTGGACTCTGCTGTATCACTGGAGGAATGGGATATACACACCCTCCCAAACGGACATGGAAATGTTCCAACTCAGACGTTGTGTAGGAGGATCTGGAAGTAGAGGCAAATAATTGATTAGGTTTCTTCAGCTAATTCCAAATGTCGTTTCTTTCTTTAGTTTTTCCGCTTTTCTCGGACTGTTCACTCTTGTTATACTTTGCAGGATTGTTGCAGTGCAGCAGTTGCAAAGTCTGTCGGATTCATGCTTCAATGTTCTCGTTCTAAGTCACTTGGCTATGAGCGCTGTGGTCTTCTGAAACAGGTTGGCTTTCTCTCCGTTTCTCGTAACTAAAGGAGCTCATTGACATGTGTGTAACTAAGCAAAGGAAGTGTACAATGAGCATGTGGTCCTCCAAGACGGGTGGCCACTGACCTGAGTTCCGTGCCGGAGTTGGGCATAATTTGTAGCTCAGTTGTTCAAGCTGTTACAGAGAGGTTCGATGAAATTGTTACTGATCGGCATTGCTCTGTTGCCCTTGAGAAACAGCAGAAGTGACGACCTTTTCCGCATTGCAAGAATAGTTGTTCCTAGAACTTCAAGCTTTGTATACATGTTTCCTTGTCCCTTCTTTGTCCCAAATGGTATGAGAGTACTTTAAACTGAGGTGATTCAAGAAGATTTCTGGAAAATTTTTCGGTTCTTCTCAGACTCTTGACATAGACCAGAATTGTTAATGTATTGTTGTGTCAAATCGAACATTTGATGAAATAAACAATGTTCAACATCGAATGAAATTACCACAATGATTTACTATCGAGTTTACAAAGTTCTGGCATATCCAACTGAGAGAAGAAATTGTACCAGATTATCTTGCGGCTTAGAGAACGAGTCGACAAGCACCTTCTTTGAAAGATGTTCTTGACCGTAATTGCTGCAATATATATACAATCTTTTTTCAAAAACAATCAAAGGACTGTTTCCTTTCCAAAATTATGTTTTCGGTATAATTTGAATCCAATTTGACAAGCGCATGCCATAGTACTTATAGTTCAGTTCCATGCATCCTGAGGGAACATTTATTGAAAATATCGTAAACCTTTTATAATTTTGCTGATTTAGAGAATGTTCTTTTTTTACCAATTTAGTTTTAAATTTTTTGCAATTTTGCCGATTCAGTTTTAAACATTTTAAAATCTTATCAATTTAGTCATAAATCATTTGAAATTTTGTCAATTTGACCTTGAAAATTTCAAAGATTATGAATGAATTGGTTAAAAAAAAAGTTTAATACTGAATCGACAAAATTGTAAAAGGTTTGTGACTTTTTCGATAATTGTCTCCTAATGTTAGGCGTTGAGGGAGAGCCATAGCAAGGTGAACTTTGAGATTGCACGATCATCACTTACTCACGAAGATGGCGATTTGCGATGAATTTTTCTCACGAAGATTGGGCCAAATTAGCTCCTTATTTCTTGAAATTAAAATCTCGGAAGGTTATACAATTAAGAAGCGAATCAATGATCTCTCTAGCCACTAATTTTTCGATGGATTGAAACATCACAAGGACACATGGATGGATGGGGCCTTGGGCATTGTATCACTGGTGTAATGAAGTCATAGCTGAATCTCGAACATATGCGATCCAAGTTCGGAGTCGATGAGGCACACTTCTTGGAAGTAGTTTCCATCCCATAAAGCACTAGAGATGTGAAGGATCCCAGTACACTAAACTAAAAGCTTAAACTATGAGAGAATAATGCTCGATTTATTTCATAAGCCAAACCTGAAGATTTCATCGTATATCACAAACTGCATATCGAGACGTACATGTATTGCTTATACAAGCTAAAATGGCTCCATACAAACTTACGACATGGGCACCCCCAACCATAATGCACACCAAGAGTGACCACATGTTCTCAACTAACGGTGAAGTCCCTACTTGTGAAACCACACGATGTGGTCCTCAGGAAGGAAATGGCAAACCGGCACAGTCCCTGGCTTAACCTTGAGCACTTGGAAGGCCAAGTGTTTCGGGTTCCAAGCTGACGTGTCAGTGTGGCAAGCGGCGATGGCCTTCGCCTCTGTCCCGTCCTCGCCTTTCATTGGGACCATGTAGAACTGGGCGTCTTGGGTCTTGTGGCAGTAGAAGACAGCATATGCGTAGTTTTGCTTGTGGCACACCACTGATTCGTCCGCTGCGAGTCTCCTCACTCCTGCTTTGATGGTGAATTTCTCCAACTGGGTATCTTTCTCCACCTCCGTACAGACAGCCTTGAGATTGGTTCCAAGCCTGGTCCTGGAATAATCAATCATGGACTCCAACGAGGTTGTACAGTATCTTTCCTCTCCCTTAATGCCTGCTTCTTCACACTCCTTGATAGTGTTCTTCATTATCTCCGCTTCCACTGTTCCGGGTTTCACGGAAAAGTGCTCTAGGATATCAGATAGCCTGTCGGATGAGAATGGTAGGGATTTTGCTTCTTCGCGGGGCAAGAAAGCGGCCGAGTTTGAAGTCTTGGTGAAGCGCACGGTCATTGTTGTTCCCGGTTTTATGTCTTTTTCCAGGAAGAAGAGGGCCACGTTCCGATCATCACGAAGTTGGGTCTCGGATGCGGCGTAGTTGTAAATGAACGGATTTGGCCCAGGCTGGACCCCAACGTAAACGGGCTTGCCCTTGTGGCCTGCGTGCACGGCAACTCCGCCCTTCCCGACGCCGACCGTGGTTCCACCAGGCTTTCCCTTGCCGGCATCAACGTCCACTCCACCTTTACCTACGTCAACTGAGGTACTCTTGTCTTCCATGAGATCTGAAAAATTGGTAAGTGGCGTTGAGCTCAACTAGTACCAGAGAAAAGTAAAGATGGATGCACCAAGATTGATCTACATGTGTGGTAAACATGTTTACAAACGCTCATTTAACACTTTCCTAGAGCCATCATCATTCATCAAAAGAGAGAGGATGTGCACATCTTGACAAAGGGCAGCCGAGTCATATAAATAATTTACATGTTTAGGTCGTATTCATACAAATTGGAACATGTTATTTATTAGAAGTAAGACTTGTACTCTAGACTAGCATGAAATGGCGTGTTACATCTATCAAACAAGAACTTGGATCTTACGGTCTCGTTTGTCGGTTTTCTAGGAATCCATGGAGAAATTAAAGGTTCGTGTTGACATGTGGCTTTAAAAGCTATCTTATTACCTTATCGTGTCATGTTTCTAGTTTCGATTCGGTCAGCTTCTTGACGAATTGAAACTAGAAGTGCAAATTTTCTTGCCCTCGTTTTTAATCGTGGTGGATGACATGGTTTTCTTTTCTCGTCCAGGGTTTGAGCACAAACCTGACTGTTGTTGTAACATGTCCCTGATGGGTTTTGGCATTTGGGTGTTGGGTAACTGTGACTTCCAGTATAGTTCTGGACTTAAAGCTGCATGGGAAGTCGCCAGAATTACCTGCACCAAATTCCACGACAAAAGATCTATTTTAGCTCCTAAAAATTGAAGAATTACCAACACTTTTAAACTTGCAACGAGAAGTGCGAGAATCGTTCCAATAGACAAGCCTCATGCGTTAAACTAAAAGTGAAAATTTCTTCCAATAAACTACATACTGTGAGGGAAGCTAGGACATGCAGGAGTCTGGACGCCATTATAGAAGTTCAAAATCTACAGGAGGGTGATTCAGAGAGAGAAATGAAGTTCCAGATTTATAAGGCAGATGGAGAGGTGATGACTTCAAACAACAGCTTACACCACACAATCCACCAGCACATCATGCCACTGATACAGGCTTAATCACTTCAACTGCCCCTGGCATTCGTACAACCAATGCATTTACATCATGCGGGACAGGTGGAGCATTTAGAGAGAGAGAGAGAGAGAGAGAGAGAGAGAGAGAGAGAGAGAGAGAGAGAGAGAGGACGTTATTATTGGAGGTTTGCAACTAGGACCAACGAGCAGAATAGCAGATAGAGTATGTGCAGGATTACACGAAACATTTTGTTTTCTTATCCTGTCCTTAAGCAGATTTTGTGCAGGATCACACGAAACGCTTTGTCTCCTTATGTCGTCCTCGACATAACTTTCTACTCCACCCCTTCATGAACGTAATGAGGAAATACGCCCATCACATGCGAAGATGGAGAAGCAAAGATGAATTTGATCTTAGAGATCTTTCTTTTTGATCCATCGTTTTCATTAATACAATATGACACTTCTGCATTTGTCCCGCGAGACTATTAATTTACTCCGTTAGTGAGATTGGAAGCACAAGAAAATTTTTGAAGTTCTGAACAATCAATACTCTTGTAGTATTGATAAATGAACTTTAGTAATGTTTTTTCGCTTTCGCTTTTGTTTTTATTGAAATATAAAAATTGAGAGATGACATTCACATATCTCATCAATCTTGACTTCATAGCATCAACCCAGTCTGAAGTTGAACATGAGAGATCATCTTTCAGAAAGTGGGTGGTTGAGGCTTCGCAATATCATAACTCTCTCCATGCATGCAACGATACCACATGCATAACTGAAGGATGAAGGTTGAGAAGTCAAAGAAGTAATGAAAATGATTCTTTGTTGCTTTTTTTTAATTCCGGGAAAAATATCACGACAAAGAAAAATGCGTTCCGAAATTCGTGGTAAAGAAAAAATGTGTTCACCTTTTCAATTTAGAGAGTTTATTTTCCTAAATCATATATATGTACGTCCTACTTTCATAAAAAAATCAAACACGTCACAGTTCAAAAGATTAATTTATGAGAAATGTCTTCACTTAAACAAACACGTCCTTAATGTCAACCTCGAGATTGAGATCGAGAGCGCATGCAAATTGCGCCCGGAAAATCTTTAATTGCATGGACCTTTTGGACCGATGTTCCCGAAACTGACAACCACCCTATTTATTGGGAATTCAGTTGTGGGTTGAGATGGGCTTGTCAAACATGGTTATAGCTGAGTTCTTTTCTTGATGAGATCTATGCATCATCTGTCCTGTCGGGGGAGTTATTACTGGTAGATCGCACTTGAGTGTTCCTAGAAGTGATGATGGTCGTTCTAATTTGTTCTTCAGAAAACGTCCGCAATGCCTTTCTAAAGGATTTCACAGATAGATTTCGTCAACCGGTGCCCCGAGACACTTAATTAGTATAATTAACTTGGAATTACTCTCTATCTCTCTCTTACACGTAATCTTCTTCTTCTGCTTCCGACAAAGATCTCCTAAACAAACAGGGGTTGCTGATGCCTTTCGGAGATGGATTCCTTCGATCTCTCTGTCAATCAATCATCAAGTTCTGGCAAAAACACAATCAATCGTCACTCCACGCGCAAACTTTTCTGTATAAATTGACGGCATATATTGTATCTAGACGATATAAAAAAGAAACAAGGAATTATGATCTGGGGAACAAAAATATACCCTCACTACTCTAATTGGCAAATGAAAGATGTTCCTGACCGTAGATTGCTGCAATAATTTTTTGGTAATTTCTGAATCCAATTTGACAAGTGCATGTCGTAGTACTTTAGTTCAGCTCAAATATATATAGAAATGAATCCAAATCGCAGCCTACATTTAGCGTCTTGTCCGGTCTTTGGCGGCCGCATATTATGAGCTCGTGGACCTACTTCTCCTTCCCAATTTCCCAATATTTTCCATAGAAATGAATGAGCCACAAATATTAGGAAAACCACACAAATTTGATAAAGCCTTTACCTAATCCTTATGTCGCTTTTCTCGCCGACATGTGCCACAAACCAATAATGTTTTTCTTTTCTTATACTCTTCCATCGACATTATTGTAATTGCATTCCATAATGATGCGACATGACGGGTTACTCGAGAGATTTTCTTCTCATAGGCATGAATTTTTATGTCAACCACTTTTTCCTGCATTTAAATGTCTTGCGAAAAGGCATTGTATATTGTTGGCGCGTCTCTTTTTTTGGGGGGGGGGGGGGGAGACTTGGCCATTTTTAGATACGAATTGATAGGCAAACTGATGGGGGTCCAACGCAGGCTTGTTTCCTTGCTACGGAGTCCAACCTAAATCACAATAATTACCATAGGTCCCGCTTCCCAATTTGATCATTAGATTGATTAACAAAATTAGGTTATTTTGAATATGAGGGGAGAGATATTGTATAAGCACAGCGATTCAAAGATCCATACCATCGCCTAAAATGCATGCTAAGTGAAATGCGAGAAATAAATTTTTGTACTGATTCTACTTGATAAAGTGAAGAAATGATAAGATAAAAAAATTATAGTTACAAACGTACGGATTTGATTTCAATTTGTTATGCCTTATCGAATTCGCATTTCCTAAATTATTTCGGCTCAATCGTGTCCCAGAAAGTCTAATTGAATTAGCTTCACCGTTTGGCTGCGTTTAGCAAGATTATGAGTTCATGGGGGAGTTCTTGCATAAAGTAGAGTGAGTTTTCCATCTCAACACTAAGAAAGAAGCTGAAGCAAGTGGGCTTAGAAACGCAAATCTCAGTTGGACTTGGACTCTATACATATAAGTAGTGGACTCGAGAGTGATGGTAGGCTGCTAGAAGCCCAACATGTCCGCTCCGCTTAATTCAGCTTTGATTGGCATAAGTGGCAAATCCAAATAGAGGATTATAGGCTTCATCACCAAAAAGAAGGGAGTATTTATATAACAAAAATCAAATTTCTAAATACGGATTACTAATACTAGATTGAAAAAACCTGAGTATGAAACGACCGTGTACGTCTAGCTCGAACATACAAACACGAATTAACAATATATGATATCACAAAGTTTTTTTTTTTTTTTGCTTTGTTTTCATGTTAACATTCAGAATCAGCATGTAGAGAGATGCTCTAATGAATATGAGAATCCGAGATGCTTAGACATTTTTCGACTGCCTATGGACTGAAAATCTCTGGAACAGAGCTTCACCCTCGTATATTGATAAAGATTTAAAAAACTTAGAGATTTGGATAAGGCACGTCATGTCGCGATGGCGAGTTAGTCTCTCAACCATTGCAATGCCTTGCATGGTGACATATTTCATGTGATTAGTATGATCACAAATTGAAAAATGGGGCATGACCTCGAGCAAATCAGCACAAATAAGATCAATGATGATCAAGAATCTTACTATGAATTATTGTATGGATCGAATGAGCTTAGAAAATGCAAATCCAAGCATACTAGCTCTCCAACATGTGTAGCAATATCATGTTCTTCGAGGTTTGCATTGATGAAACTTCTATGCAGCATGTATTGGAAAAATTGTTATTAAGTCGACGCGGGTACTTACCCTCACTCTCGTGGGAACATGATTGAAGAGCAGCGACCCGTTTTCGAGACTCTTTTCGGGTTTGGGTTGTTACATTTCTATAAGGAACGGTCATTTTTCTGCGCCGTAAGACATGAAATCGATTGATGTTTGATTTGTGACTAAGATGTGAGTACAAAATATGATATAATGTATGCTCCCAAAGAAAGCCGAGGAATGCAAAATCTACGATGAATAGGGTTGTAGGATGGACTAGGGCTCCAAAGTGTAATATGGGCCTCAAATTAGACTAATCAGGCTGCTGCATTTGTCTTGTGATAGGCGAGACGAGTCTTTGATTGCATTTTCTTAAGTTCGTTCGATCCATACAATAATTCCTGGTACGAAAATCTTGTCTTTCCCACTAATATGACCTCTTTTCTTCCTTTTAAATCTTCATTAAGACAGTGGCATGTGTTAGTAAACTTTGGTGGGGGCATCGTGTCCATCCACTCATTGAATGATTTTTCCTTTTTGCCACTCGAGCCTTTATTGGTCCGAATTAGTGAGGGGATTAGACGTAATTCGGGATTATTCGGCATGGATCCATTGGGTGGGCGGTTTCTCTTTACTTCTTTTCTGGGTTTCTTACTGGATTGCAACTCATTTTGGTGGGATGCTCGTGGACAAAATGCATGATAATGCAATTGGAACTCAACTCGTGGTAGGTCCAATAATGATTTTCTCCGAGAAAAAAAAAATAGAATTTTTCTTGTCATAATTCATTTTTCATTGGTGACATTACATAAATGCAAAAGCGAAGGTTGTCTAGAACACGATTGCACCTTTTTTTTTTTTTCTCTCTTTTAGATTTCACTAAGTTTTAGCGTGGTTTAGTGGCGTCCACGCATTACCATCTTACCATATTTGGTATTGCAAAAGCATCTCATTGCTTTGGTTGGAGTAGTACGTCGATAGTGTGAGAACCATCTTTGCCTACGTATTAAACATAGGCATTGTCAATGAGTAGCTTGTGCTTCTCTTCATTAACAATTATATCCCCATGACTAGCCATAAATGAAAAGATTTAAAAAAGAAAAAGAAAAACAACGTGCTAGATTGAGTAGCTTGAAAATCCTTTTGTAGTTCATTTTCTGTGTAATTCTATTTATGCACTTCATGTACATGTACGTATATTCACCTATAATAATTAAGTACTGTTCATCCAAGATGTCATGGCAAAGTGTAAAGTTAATTTGAGGAAGATTGCAACAGCATAAAACTTGGCAAACATGTTGATGAAGCCCGTTTGTTTGGCGAAATTCGAGTTCGGTCATGTTTGTGGAAGATAAAGTGTCCATTGACATTAGGATGGCCGTCATAAATGATGAACACTGTTACTTTGTTGTGAATATTGAGCCAAGGTGGAGCATTATTGAGTTTTTGTGGCTCATTTCCTTATCGAATCTGTCGTTTTAGAGTTTGAATAAGAGCTCCATATCATGTAATATATGAGACTTGAGGCGTCGCGAACAAATGCCCTGAGAATGCCTTGGAGCTGGGCTGGTCCGGCAACGCGGCCTATGGTCTAGAAAGCATCAAAGCTTTCTGGCCCAACCCTGGACACTCATTGGACAGCAAAAGGACGAGTGCAGGGCGCTCTTCAACTGAGAGCAGGGAATAGAGCAGGAGCGGAAGGATATCCAACCGGAAAAGCGTCTCGAAACAAAGAGAGAAGATGACCGAGTGAACCCACAAGAAGCTGTTTTTCAAATGATCAAGACAAGACATTGAATACGATCTCTATCCTTGGGGAGAATCTGCTCCCATTGAATCGAGTAATGACTTCGGTTGTCCATTGAATCGAGAAATGAGTCAGCACAGTCCAGAGCTGTCAGTGCCAGAGACAATCCTCTCTTTTCCTCTTCTAGAACTGGAATGACTGTGCATGATTAAAACAGTCTGTGGTGCGCCTCATGGGAATGTCGTCATAGATTCGGAAACTGTCCCGGAAAGACTTTCTGATCAATTTTTCTTCTACAGTATCTCGATTCGACAAGAGTGCGAAAGGGATTCAATAATTAATTTTCCTTTTATAAGGGTTAAAATAATTTACTCTGGCCTTTTGCCGCGTCGGGGTTTGCATATAAAAGCAAGAGAACACGATCCTTCTCTTTCCCTTCACGATTCCCATGCCGCCGCGGGGTTGGAGAGCCGATGAAAGTTGTAATATCATCCGTGGACATATTGCACTCTGGAAAAAGTGCAACAGCAAATGCATTGACAGTTGAATTTTTGAGTGTTTGGCAGCTTTTGGTGTAGTACTCTAATGAATTTGCTCTATTACTGTCGTCATTCCTGAGATAGTGATCATAGAAAAGAGCCGCGTCACAGTACCTAGGAAGAGGAAAGCGTTCAGACTGAAGAAAACTGAGATTCGAAGAAAGCAGAGAATCGAAGTGAATGAATTGAGACTCAAAGATTGATGCAGAGATGGCAGTCTTTGCGATGAAGATGAAGAAGATAGAGAGAGAGTTTTGATGTTGAAGAATGCTTCTGTTATTCTACTGAGAACTCGTTGGCCGTTCTTCCACTCTGTTACTCTGTTTTATACAGGCTATGAGTAATAGAAGAGCAGTTACGATTACAACAGAATGACCAGCTGGCCATACAGCTAACTCCCATCTATGCTTTACATCTCTAGTAGCTTGTAATTAATCTTCATCTTGAACTCAGATGATGTTGACTTCAATAGTAGCTCGCTATGATCTTTGACTACAAGTTTCTCGATCACCTTCTTCTCTGTTCTCATCTGATGATATATCAGTATGCTTAACAGCCCCCCGCAAATTGGGAAGGGGTCGTAGACACATACCCAATTTGGCCCGAATATGAGAATGCGAGGAACGAGACAAGGGCTTAGTAAAAATATCAGCCAATTGCCGAACACTAGGGACAAAACAGAGACGAAGGGAACCAGCTGAGACCTTCTCACGAACAAAGTGGTAGTCAATTTCGATATGCTTGGTACGAGCATGGAGAATAGGATTAGCTGTGAGGGCAAGAGCTGACTTGTTATCACAGAAAAGAAACGTGGGAGGAGTAAGGGAAACCCCAATATCCCGCATAACAAAACCAATCCAAACAAGTTCAGCAGTAGTAGAAGCGAGTGCTCTATACTCAGCTTCAGTAGACGAACGAGAAACTGTAGGTTGCTTCTTTGCTGCCCAAGAAATCAAGTTAGAGCCAAGGTAGGTACAAAAACCAGTCGTGGACCGACGCGATAGAGAACAGCCTGCCCAATCAGAATCTGAAAAACCATAGAGAAAAGTAGAGCTGGAAGGATGAATGGAGAGACCAAGATGCATTGTTCCTTTGACATAACGAAGAACTCTCTTTAAACAAGTCATATCCCCAAGAGTAGGGTGCTTCATCCGTTGACACAGAGAATTGGTGGCAAATGCTATGTCAGGACGAGTGATAGTGAGGTACTGCAGACCTCCCACAAGACTGCGATACTCATGAGGATTAACCAAAGGACTTGCATCAGTAGTGAGAACAACTGACTTGAGAGACAAAGGCGTAGATATAGGCTTACAATCAAGCATCTTGGCTTTGAGGAGGAGATCTCGAGCATACTTGGTCTGGCATAGAAATAAGCTATCAGATGTGCGAGTAGCCTCTATACCAAGAAAATAGTGAAGACTGCCCAGATCTTTCATGTGAAACTGAGAATGAAGAGACTTGATAAAATCATCAACTAGCCGTGGAGAGCTGCCAGTCAAGATGATATCATCGACATATAGCAACAACAGTATAGTGTGACAACCACCATGAAAAACAAATAAGGATGGATCAGCAGAGCTACAAAAGAAACCAGCCTCAATAAGAAAATTGCTGAATCGATCAAACCATGCCCTCGGTGCTTGACGAAGACCATAAAGAGACCTTCTCAAGAAACAAACGTGATCAGGATACTGAGGATCAACAAATCCTGGAGGCTGCGACATGTACACTTTCTCTTGTAGCGTACCATGAAGAAAAGCGTTCTTAACATCAAGTTGATGAATAGGCCAGTGTCGTGAAACAGCCACAGAGAGAACAATGCGAACAGTAGCATGTTTAATAACAGGACTAAAGGTCTCAGTAAAATCAACACCCTCCTCCTGATGAAATCCCTTTGCTACAAGCCGAGCTTTAAGTCTATCAAGACTGCCATCAGATTTTAACTTGGTTCTAAAAACCCACTTGCAACCAATGACATTCATATCCATAGTACGAGGTACTAACAACCAAGTGTTGTTGGCATATAAGGCACCCATCTCATCTTGCATAGCCGAGTACCAGCCTGGATCAGCCAATGCAGCCTTTACTGTTTTGGGTTCAGCTGGGACAGGATAATGAGCTAAGCAAGCATACTTGACATTAGGTTTGAAAATACCAGATTTGGACCGAGTGGTCATAGGATGAGTAGAATGAGTGTAGGGTAAAGAATGGTCTGAACTTGACTCTGAATGGGACTCTGGAATAGACTCTGAGATTGAAGGAGATGAAGAATGAGTAGACTCTACAATAGGAGAGACAGAGGGAGCAATCTGTAGAGAAGAAACATGACTAGGAGATGAGGTAGAGATAGGAAGAGATGAGTGTAAGGAAGGAGCCAAAGAATTAGGTGTAGACAAAGGAAACAAAGAAGTAGAGGTCAATATAGATGGTGGAAGAGAAGAAGAGGAATTTATCATAGATTGAGAGGCTGGAGAAGATGAAGGAGGAACAGAAGATGAAGTAAGTGAAGAAAGAAAAGGAACTTCGTCAGCCCATAATCGATAGAGGGTGGTATACTGAGGATAAGACTTGTGAAGATGTGTAGTAAAAGGGAAAGTATGTTCATCAAAAACAACATGCCGACTGATATAAACTCGACCAGTTGTAGGAAGAAGACAACGATAGCCTTTGTGTTGACTACTATATCCTAAAAAGATACAAAGCAAAGAACGGGGATCAAACTTGTTATGACAATAAGGCCGAAGACAAGGATAGCAGGCACAGCCGAATACTCGTAAATGATCATAAGAAGGAGTTGTGCGATAAAGTTGACTAAATGGAGAGGACATGTTTAAGATAGGAGTAGGCAGACGATTAACAACATAATTGGCTGTCATAAAGGCATCAACCCAGTATATTAAAGGTACTCTTGCATGGTATAACATTGCAAGACCTAATTCAACAATATGACGATGCTTCCTCTCAGATATACCATTCTGCTCTGGAGTATGTGGACAGGAAATACACTGCTGTATGCCACATTTTTGCAAGTGTGTCTGAAAAGACTTACTAACAAATTCACCTCCACCATCACACTGAAACTGTTTGATTCGACAATCAAAATAATTCTCCACTTGTTTTTGAAACAACACAAAGATACTATAAAAGTCTGACTTCTGTTTCATTGGATACAGCCAACTGTATCGAGAGTAGCTATCAACAAAGATGACATAATAGCTGAAATGTTGAACTGATTTAACTGGAGCTGGACCCCAGACATCACAATGAATCTTTGCCAAAGGTGTAGTCATTACAGAATCAGACAGGGAAAAGGGTAAAGCTCGAGACTTGGCAATTTGACAACTACTGCAAAGTGTCGAGTCTTTAGTAGTGCTTTGAATTAAGTTTCGAGACTGAAGATACCTCAAGACATTCATATTACTGTGTGCTAACCTTTGATGCCACACAGCTTCATCAACAACTCTCTTGGTATGTTGAGTAAAGAAAACCTCTGCAGGCCTAGGATCAACTCGATAAAGTCCTTTACTCTTCCTTCCCAGCTTCACTATTTTGGTTGAACAGAGATCCTTCATGTATACCCCAGTATTATCAAAGATAAGTGAACAAGGATAGTCATCAGTCAACTTAGATACTGACAACAAATTCTTCTTAATGCCAGGGACAATCAAAACATCATTCATAGGTAAATGAGTAGCACCAGTTTGCAAGACAAATCTGCCTACATGAGTAATTGGCAGACAGGCCCCATTTCCTACCATAACAGTATCATGTCCTTTATATTGTGTAAAGGAATGAAAAGTACCTGTAGTTGATGTGATGTGAGCCGTGGCTCCGGTATCTGGATACCATTCATTTCCAGCTGAATCCTCAATATGTAGTGCTGCTAAAGCTGTAGGAATTTCTTCAGCTTGATAAGTATTATCAAAGCGATACCAGCAGTGTAAAGCATCATGGCCCTGTTTCTTACAAATTTGACACTCTAAAGGTGCAGCAACAACATTCTTCTTTTCTGGAATATGCTTTTGTGACATAGTTTCAGCACTTGGATAGGACTTCACATCCTGATATCTCCTGGACTGATCTATATATGGTCGAAAACCTGGACCATGAGATAAACTTGGCCTAGGATTATAATATCCCTGTTCAAAATTTCTGTAATTTGGCCTGACTTGGTTACTTCTTCCAAATGGAGTATTATCATATCCATAATGACTGTAAGAACGTCCTCTTCCAAAATTACGTCCTCTACCTCCACGTACACTACCTCTCATTCCTCTAAAACCATAGCTCGATTGAGCTATTTCCATTCCCAAATCTTCTTTCTGAAGATCACCAGATTTCCTTTGTCCATAAAATGCAAGACTAGGATTATACTTATTTGTAGAGTAACTCTGCAAACGTACTTCAAATCTTTCTAACTGAGAAATGACTTCATCATAGTCAGGCTGGGGTTTCAAACAATACATTGTAGTCTTAAAGTTTTCATATTCCGAACCAAGACCTTCCAAAACTCCGAAGATCTTTGTTATTTCATCTAACGGTTTCCCAATTGCATTTAGTTGATCACACAACAACTTATACTCTCGGAGATACTCAGCTAGGGTTCGTTCTCTCTTTTGACAAGCCTGCAACTTCCCTCGTAGCTCAAACTCTCTTGCTACCGATTTCTGAGTGAAACGATTGAGTAAGGTTTGCCATACCTCATAAGCTGTTTCAAGGCCAATCACCAAGCCAAGGATATTTTCTGACACCGCTCCACTAATCCATGACGATATGAGCTGATCAGATCTCGTCCAATCAACATAATCTGGATTCAGCTCTTCTGTTTCGCAACCTTCACTTTCAACACACATCTTTCTTGGTGCAGGAATCTCACCATTAACAAAACCATACAAATCTTGACTTCGCAGAAACCTTTGAAACTGAGCTTGCCAAAGAAGAAAGTTATCTTCAGCTAGCTTGATTGTCACAAAGTTTGAGATGTTGACATGAATAGGAAATGGATACTTCAAAACTCTCGCAGCCATGATGATCTTCAGAACGAGTTCTCAGGATAGCTTTGATACCATGAAGAAAACTGAGATTCGAAGAAAGCAGAGAATCGAAGTGAATGAATTGAGACTCAAAGATTGATGCAGAGATGGCAGTCTTTGCGATGAAGATGAAGAAGATAGAGAGAGAGAGTTTTGATGTTGAAGAATGCTTCTGTTATTCTACTGAGAACTCGTTGGCCGTTCTTCCACTCTGTTACTCTGTTTTATACAGGCTATGAGTAATAGAAGAGCAGTTACGATTACAACAGAATGACCAGTTGGCCATACAGCTAACTCCCATCTATGCTTTACATCTCTAGTAGCTTGTAATTAATCTTCATCTTGAACTCAGATGATGTTGACTTCAATAGTAGCTCGCTATGATCTTTGACTACAAGTTTCTCGATCACCTTCTTCTCTGTTCTCATCTGATGATATATCAGTATGCTTAACACAGACAACATCATTTTCCAATTCGGTTCAGCCTTCAGGTCCCCCAAAGTCATGTGCAGTGACGTTGGATTGTTGCGGCAAATAATTGATTAGGTTTCTTCAGCTAATTCCAAATGTCCTTTCTTTCTTCTAGTTTTTCCGCTTTTCTCGGACTGCCCACTCTTATTTATCCTTTGCAGGATTGTGGCGGTGCAGCAGTTGCAAAGTCTGTCGGATCCATACTTCATTGTTCTTGTCCCAAGCCACTTGGCTATGACCGCTGTGGTCTTCTGAAACAGGTTGGCTGTCTCTTCGTTTCTCGTAACTGAAGGAGCTCATCGACGTGTGTAACTAAGCAAAGGAAGTGTACGATGAACATGCTGTTGAGATTAAAGCATTGGCAAGAAGCAATGACTCTGTTAAAACAGAGCAAGTGCAACACAGGGAATTGACTACTGCACAAACGATCGTGAAAGAAGCTATGAGTAAGAAGCGTGTAGAGTCCACTTCGACTTGATGCTGAGCTGGCAGCTTAGCTGGGAAGATGTTAGTTGAGAGTTTGTTATTTTACGAGAGTTAATCCTTTCTTTGTTTCTCTAGCAATAACATAATTCCTTCTTTACTTTGTAAAGTGTATATAACGCAGAGTCGAACAATGTAATGGATTTTGAGCTTTTCTGATGAATTACTAAGAGAATCAATACAATACAGAGCTCTCAAGCGTATCTTCAAGCTTGAGTTTGTTCTTCATCATATCTTCATCCTCTTCAATCTACTTCTTCCGCAAACACTGATTTTCTTAACATGCGGTCCTTCAAGACGGGTGGCCACTGACCTGAGTTCCTTGCCGGAGTTGGGCATAATTTGTAGCTCTCATTTGTTCAAGCTGTTACAGAGAGGTTCGATGAAATTGTTACCGATCGGCATTGCTATGTTGCCCTTGAGAAACAGCGGAAGTGACGACCTTTTCCGCATTGCAAGAATAGTTGTTCCTGGAACTCCGAGCTTTGGTATACATGTTTCCTTGTCTCTTGTTTGTCCCAAATGGAATGAGAGTACTAATTTAAGTTGAGGTGGTTCAAGAAAATGTCTGGAAAATTTTTCGGTTCTTGTCAGACTCTTGACGTCGACGAGAATTGTCAATGTACTGCAGTGTCAAATCGAAAATTTGATGAAATAAACAATATTCAACATCGAATGAAATTACCACAATGATTTGCTATCGAGTTTACAAAGGTCTAGCATATCCAACAGAGAGAAGAAATTGTACCAGATTATCTTGCGGCTTAGAGAAGGGGTCGACAAGCGTCTTCTTGGAAAGATGTTCCTGACCGTTATTGCTGCAATATATATAAAGGACTGTTTCCTTTCCAGAATTATATCTTTGGTAATTTCTGAATCCAATTTGACAAGCGCATGTCATTGTACTTTAGTTCAGTTCATCCCGAGTGATTTGGGAAGCCTCTTTCCTGAGCCAGGCCTTTAGGGAGAGCCATAGCAAGGGGAACTTTGTGATTGCGTGATTAGCACTTACTCAGCTTTACGATTCACTCTTCTAATGCCCAGAATGACGAATGACGGCAATTTGCGATGAATTTTTCTCACGAAGACTGGGCCAAACGAGCCCTTTATTTCTTGAATTAACATCTGGGAAGGTTATACTAAGAAGCGATCATCAATGACCCCTAGCCACTAATTTTTTGATGGATTGAAACATCACAAGGACACATGGATGGATGGGGCCTTGGGCATCGTATCACTGGGGATGAAGTCATAGGAACATATGCGATCCAAGTTCGGAGACAATGAGGCTCACTTCTTGGAAGTAGTTTTCATCCCATAAAGTACTAGAGATGTGAAGAATTGCATGTGTTAGAGAATTAAATATTATTCAATGCCTTCATCTAATATCTTAAACTTTTAGATCAGTTGACAGTGGAGGTCCTGAGTTTGAATCTTTCTAGACCCATATTTATCTTCCCAATTATATATTTTCATGCTTAGTACTTTTGAAATGACCACACTAACCGCGAGGAGAAGTGTTAGAGAATAATATTAATTTATATTTTCATATGACAATTTAAATTTTTAGAGCAGTTGACAATGATTTCACAAAATATATATCAAGCTAAAACTTAAACTGCGAGAGAATAATGCTCGATTTATTTTATAAACCAAACCTGAAGATTTCTTTATATATCACAAACTGCATATCGGAACGTACATGTATTGCTTATACAAGCTAAAATGGCACCATACAAACTTACGACATGGGCACCCCACAACCATATTGCATACCAAGAGTGACCACACATGTTCTCAACAAACAGCGAAGTCCCTAGTTGCGAACCACACGATGTGGTCCTCAGGAAGGAAATGGCAAACCGGCACAGTCCCGGGCTTAACCTTGAGCACTTGGAAGGCTAAGTGTCTCGGGTTCCATGCTGACGTGTCAGTGTGGCAAGCGGCGATGGCTTTCGCCTCTGTCCCGTCCGCGCCTTTCATTGGGACCATGTAGAACCGGGCGTCTTGGGTCTTGTGGCAGTAGAAGACAGCATATGCGTAGTTTTGCTTGTGGCACACCACTGATTCGTCCGCTGCGAGTCTCCTCACTCCTGCTTTGATAGTGAATTTCTCCAACTGGGTCTCTTTCTCCACCTCCGTACAGACAGCCTTGAGATTGTTTCCAAGCTTGGACCTGGAATAATCGATCATGGACTCCAACGAGGTTGTACAGTATCTTTCCTCTCCCTTAATGCCTGCTTCTTCACACTCCTTGATAGTGTTCGTCATTATCTCCGCTTCCACTGTTCCGGGTTTCACGGAAAAGTGCTCTAGGATATCAGATAGCCTGTCGAATGAAAATGGTAGGGATTTTGCTTCTTCGCGGGGCAAGAAATCGGCCTTGTTTGAAGTCTTGGTGAAGTGCAGGGTCATTGTTGTTCCCGGTTTTAGGCCTTTTTCCAGGAAAAAGAGGGCCACGTTCCGATCATCACGAAGTTGGGTCTCGGATGCGGCGTAGCTGTAAAGGAACGAAATTCCCCCAGGTTGGACCCCGACGTAAACGGGCTTGCCCTTGTGGCCTGCGTGCACGGCGCCTCCTGCTTTGCCAACTCCGACGCTGGTCCTCTTTCCAGGCTTCCCTGTGTCGACCCCGACTCCGCCCTTCCCGATGCCGACTGTGGTTCCACCAGGCTTTCTATTGCCGGCATCAACGTTCATTCCACCTTTACCTACGTTAACTGAGGTGCTCTTGTCTTCCATGAGATCTGAAAAATTGGTAAGTGGCGTTGAGCTCAACTAGTACCAGAGAAAAGTAAAGGTGGATGCACCAAGATTGATCTACATGTGGTAAACATGTTTACAAACGCTCATTTAACACTTTCCTAGAGCCATCATCATCATCGTTCATAAAAAATCGAGAGAAGATGTGCACATCTTGACAAAGGGCAGCCGAGCCATATAAATTACATGATTAGGTTGTATTCATACAAATTGTAACATTTAATTTATTAGAAATAAGACTTGTACTCTAGACTAGCATGAAATGGCGTGTTACATCTATCAAACAAGAACTTGAATCTTGTCTGTCTCATTTGTCGATTTTCAGGGAATCCATGGAGAAATTAAAGGTACGTGCTGACATGTGGCTTTAAAAGCTATCTTACCTTATCGTTTCATGTTTTTAGTTTTGATTCGGTCAGCTTCTTGACGAATTGAAACTAGATGAAGTGCAAAGTTTCTTGCCCTCGTTTTAACATCGCGGTATAAGACATGGTTTTCTTTTCTCGTCCAGGGTTTCAGCACAAACCTGACTGTTGTTGTAACATGTCCTTGATGGGTTTTGGCATTTGGGTGTTAGGTAACTCTGACTTCCAGTATAGTTCTGGACTTAAAGCTGCATGGGAAGTCGCCAGAATTACCTGCACCAAATTCCACGACAAAAGATCTATTTTAGCTCCTAAAAATTGAAGAATTACCAACACTTTTGAACTTGCAACGAGAAGTGCGAGAATTGTTCCAAGAGACAAGCCTCATGTGTTAAACTGAAAGTGAGAATTTCTTCGAAGAAACTACATACTGTGAGGGAAGCTAGGACATGCAGGAAACTGAACGCCATTATAGAAGTTCAAAATCTACAGGAGGGTGATTCAGAGAGAGATGACGATTTACATGGAAATAAGAGAAATGAAGTTCCAGATTTATAAGGCAGATGGAGAGGTGATGACTTCAAACAACAGCTTACACCACACAATCCACCAGCACATCATGCCACTGATGCAGGCTTAATCACTTCAACTGCCCCTGGCATTCGTACAACCAATGCATTTACATCATGGGGATAGGTGGGAAAATTGCAAAAAAAAGTTTTAAACCTTTACCACTTATGTCGATTCAATTTTTAACATTTTTTAAGCCAATTCAATCATAAACATTTTCCACCTTTGCCATTTAAGTCATTCCGTCGGGTTTTGGCCGGAAAATACTTACGTGGACCTTGCCGGCAATAATGACGGAGTGACGTGGTGATAACTTTTTTTTTTCCTTCTCTTTTCTTTTGCTCCGGCCACTCCAAAGGGTGGCGAAGTCCTCGCTGGCGATGGGCCAAAGCGGCAGGGGCTGGGGAGGCCACCACCGCCCTCGCCCGTTGCCTGCGAGGGTTGGGCGAGACAACCCTACCCTTGCCCAAATCTGGGCGGGACAACCCTGCCCCTATCCCTACCGGCCACTGGTGAGGCTGGCCTCGCCCATATTTGGGTTGGGAGGGGCTGTCCCACCCATATCTAGGCGGGGGCGGCCTCGCCCTACGCTAACCAACAAAGGCCGGGCAAGGTTGGCCCCACCCCTACCTAGATTTGAGCGAGAGTGGCAGCGGCCTCCCTAGCCCCCGCCGTTCTTACCCGTTGCCGGCGATAGCTTCGCCACCTTTTGGAGCGGTCGGAGCAAAAGAAAAGAGAAGAAGACAAAAAAATAAGAAAAAAGTTGTCGTCAAGTGTCGCCACATCGTCGTCGGTGAGGTCTGATTGTAGCTGGCGAGGTCCACGTAGGCATTTTCCAGCCAAAATCTGTCGGAAGGACTTAAATGGCAAAGATGGAAAAGGTTTATGACTAAAACAGCTTAAAAAAAGGTTGAGGACTGAATCGATATAAGCGTTAAAGGTTTATGAATTTTTTGGCAATTTTCCCAGGTACAATTTTCCTAGGGACAAGTGGAGCATATAGAGAGAGAGAGAGAGAGAGAGAGAGAGAGAGAGAGAGAGAGAGAGGACAGTATTATTGGAGGTCTGTAACTAGGACCAACGAGGAGAATAGCAAACAGATTATGTGCAGGATCGCATGAAACATTTTGTTTTCTTATCCTATTCTTAACCAGATTTTGTGCAGGATTCATACGATTGTCTCACTAGATTTTATGCAGTATTCACATGAAACACTTTGTCTCCTTATCTCGTCCTCGACATAACTTTCTACTCCATCCCTTCTTGAACGATAGGGGTGATCAGGTCCAAATAGGGTATGTTGTAGACCTTGATCCTATATCCAATCTTATTATACACTACCTTGTTTGCATTAGACTCAATACCCTACCCACCTTATCTTTTCAGTCCGGGAACATAGTTGACTTTGTTTATATTGGAACATATTTTGCACATCCTATACGACTTCGACTTTTATATTAATAAACAACATAATTTTTCTAATTTATATTGAAACATTAGGCACTTGTAATTAATAAGTAAGTAAACTTTTTGACTAAAAAAAATTAAAGATCCACAAGGTAAATTATCATAAGGTAAAGCACAAACATGAATCTAACATGAAGCTTTTTATTTGTCTAAATTGGTTAACAAATTTATAGTGCAAGTCCTCCAAAAGTGAAATCAACATAACTCATCATTCAAAAGTGAAATCAATATGGTACAAAATCTTAAAAAAAATCAAAATTCATATACAAAGAAACATTAACAAAAAACCATGTTCTAGAGACATATACAAAAGTTATGATTTAATGAAGTTTATTTACTTACAAAATCGGACTAACTAAAATTTATTTTATGATGATTGAGTTCGGGGTCCAAAGTTCAGGGTAGGTTCTAGATCTGGACCCTATTTTAACAGGTTCCTTTTTTTGGACCGTGTACCCGACCCTGTTTGCATTGAACCATGTTCTTGACCCTGTTTTCAGAGTGAGCCGGTTTATCCGATCCGGTTGCTAGGGGTGAGCAAGTTGTACCGCCCGAACCAAGAATCGCTAGGACCGACCCGGACCGGCCGGGTCGGTCCGGTTCCCGGACGTGTCGGTTCGATCCTTGGTTCTCGGTTCCTAGGAAGACCGGACCGGACCGGTTAGAGATTTTAAAAAATAAAAATAAAAAGAACCCATGCAGGAACGACCAGTTAGTGAAATTGTACTGCCCCGCAAACAATTAGATCTTTTTAGTAACTTTGAGAGAAGACAAACTCCCCTTGGAGGACCATCTGCAGTATATTATTATTGATACGCTCACTTTTCGAAGACTGTTGAAAGACGTTTAGGTGTGAGCCCGTTGTCATGGCGTCAAGTTAGACCCATCTCAGTCGACCCTCGGCACCAGCCCTTGGTCCGAACTACATCCGGAAAACAAGTCCAATGGGAGGCCCTGCCCGAGCACCTCTATGACCAAGCTCCACTCGCAATATGTCAAGAGCCCGCCGACCGACGGGCGGACCAGGATGTCGAGCTGAGGAGCCCAACCGATCCAGACGAAGTCTCTCTCTCTCTCTCTCTCTCTCTCTCTCTCTCTCTCTCTCTCTCTCTCTCTCTCTCTCTCTCTCTCTCTCAATTTTAGGTTTCTTTCCCGGTTCCATTGGACCGCCCAAGAACCGAACCGGACCGACGGGTCCGGTCCGGTCCGGTCCGGTCCAAGATTTTGGCGGTCCGATCCACGGTCCTAGAGAACGGGAACCGGTTTCACTGGTCCGGTTCCCAGTTCCGGGGGGGAACCGGACCGCCCGAGAACCGCTCACTCCTACCGGTTGCACACCCTAATAAACATAATGAGAAAAAAAATATGCCCATCATATAGGAAGATGGAGAAGCAAAGATGAATTCGACCTTAGAGATCCTTCTTTTTGATCCATTTTTGCGTTTTCATTAATACGATATGACATTTCTGCATTTGTCCTGCGTGATTATTAATTTATTTTGTTAGTGAGATTGGTAGCTAGTCAGAAGAAATTTTTCGAATTTCCGAATAATCAGTACTCTTATAACATTGACAAATGGACATTAATTATGTCTTTTCGCTTTCGCTTCTATTGAAATACGAAACTTGAGAGATGACATTCACATATCCCATCAATCTTGAAATCACAGCATTCACCCAGTCTGAACATGAGAGATATCTTTCAGAAATTGGGTGGTTGAGGCTTCGCAATATCATAACTCTTTCCATGCACGCAACGTTACCACATGTATAACTGAAGGATGAAAGGTCGAGAAGTCAAAGAAGTAATGAAAACGATTCTTCTGTTGTTTTTTTTTTAATTCGTGAAAAGGTATCACAACAAAGAAAAATGCATTCCAAAATTCTTTGTAAAGAAAATATTGTGTTCACCTTCTCAATTTAGAGAGTTTATTTTCCTAAATTATATATATGTACGTCTTACTTTCAGCAACAAATCAAACACGTCAAAGTTCAGAAAATTAATTCATGAGAAATGTCATCACTAAAAAAAACACGTCTTTATTGTCGACCTCGAGATTGAGATAGAGATCGAGAGAGAGGGCGCATGCGAATCGGGCCCGGAAAATCTTTAATTGCATGGACCTTTTGGACCGATGTTCCCGAAACGGACAAGCACCCTTTATACTGGGAATTCAGTCGTGGGTTGAGATGGGCTTGTTAAACATGGCTATGGCTGAGTTCGTTTCTTGATGAGATACGTGCATCATCTTTCCTGTTGGGGAGTTATTACTGATAAATCCCACTCGATCGATTGTTTCTAGAAGTGATGATGATCACTCTAATTTGTTCTTCAAAAAATGTCCACATGCCTTTCTAAAGGATTTCATAGATACAATTCGTTAACCGGTGCCCTCGGGACACTTAATTAGCATAATTAACTTGGACTTACCCTTTCTCTTTCTCTCTCTTAGATTCTAGTTCCCGCTTGGGCACGACCTTAGATTTTAGTTCTGATTGAGGCAACGAATCAAAATCGCAGTTTACATTTAGACTCCGTTTGTTTCACGGAAAGTAATTTTCAGGAAAATAATTTCCGAACTTTCCGGGATTTGTTTCATGAAAAATAAAATAGTTAAGGAAAATACTTTCCGCCAATTGGGAAAAACACCTTCAAAAGTTGGGAAAATGTTTCCGTTTTTTCAAAAGTGAAAAACATTTTTCGTTTTCTTTATTTACCTTTAAATATCGCAGTTATAATTTTTCTTAGAAAATTATTTCTTGGATCATATTTTCTATGAAATGAACGGAGCCTGAGTGTCTTGTCCGCTCTTCAGTGGCCAGCATATGAGCTCGTGGACCTACTTCTCCTTCCCAATTTCCCATTGTTTCCTTACATAGCTTCCACAGAAACGAATGAGCCACAAACATTAGGAAAAGCCATGCACCATAACGTCGAGATGGCAAACCACACAACTTAGAAAAGGCCTTTACCTAATCCTGAAAGGGCCTTTGCCTAAAACTTTGATTTATTCCATAATGATACGACACGTGGCGTACGGGCTACTTGAAAGACTTTCTTTTCATATCATGTCAACTGTTTTTTCCTACATTTAAATGTCTCGTGAAAAGGCATTGTCTAATGTTGGCGTGTCTTCATTTTTTTTCTTTGTGATTTGGCCATTTTTAGGTACGAGTTGATAGGCAAACTGATTGGTGGTCCAACGCAGGCTTGTTTCCTTGCTACAAAGTCCAACCTAAATCACGATAATTTCTATAGGTCCTGCTCCCAAATCTAATCATTAGATTGATTAACGAAATTAGACTACTTTGAATATGAGGCGAGAGATATTGTATGTGCTCAGCGATTCAAAAGTCAATATGATCGCTTGAAATGCATGCTAAGTGAAATGCGAGAAGAACTAAATTTCTGTACTGATTCTACTTGATAAAGTAAAGAAATGATAAAGATAAAAAGATTATGGTTACAGACATACGGATTTAATTTCAATTTATTATGCCTTATCGAATTAGCATTTCCTAAACTGTTTCGGCTCAATCGTGTCCCAGAAAGTCTAAGTGAATTTGCTTCACCGTTTGGCTGCGTTTAGCAAGATTATGAGTTCATGGGGGAGTTATTGCATAAAGTAGAGTAACTTTTCCATCTTAACGCTAAGAAAAAAGCTGAAGCAAATGGGCTTAGAAACGCAAATCTCAGTTGGACCTAGACTATATATATATATTCGCAAATCTCAGTTGGACCTAGACTATATATATATAAGTAGTGGACTCGAGAGTGATGTTAGGCTGCTAGAAGCCCAACATATCCGCTTAATTCAGCTTTGATTGGCATAAGTGGCAAATCCAAGTAGAGAATTATAGGCTTCATCACCAAAAAGAAGGAATATTTATATAACTAAAAGCAAAATTTGTAAACACGGATTACTAATACTAGAATGAAAAGGCCTGAGTATGAAACGACAACATACGTCTAGCTCGAACATACAAACATGAATTAACAATATGTGATATCACGATGTTTTTTTAGCTTTGTTTACATTTAGAATCAACATGGAGAGAGAGAGAGAGAGAGAGAGAGAGAGAGAGAGAGAGAGAGAGAGAGAGAGAGAGAGAGAGAGAGAGAGAGAGAGAGAGAGTCTAATGAATATGAGAATCCGAGATGCTTAGACATTTTCCGACTGCCTATGGACAGTGAAAATCTCTATAATAGAGCTTCACCCATGTATATTGATAAAGATTTTAAAAAAACTTAGTAACTTGGAGTAAAGCATGCCGTGTCTTGATGGCGAGTTTGTCTCTCAACCATTGCATCGCCTTACATGGTGACATATTTTATGTGATTAGGATGTTCACAAATTTAAAAAGGGGCGTGACCTCGAGCAAATCAACACAAATAAGGTCAATGACAATCAAGAATCTTACTAGGAATTATTGCAGGGATCGAATGAGCTTAGAAAATGCAAATCCAAGCATAGTCGCCCTCCAACATGTGTAGCATCATGTTCTTCGAGGTTTGCATTGATGAAACTACTACGCATCGTCCCTTTTGAGGCTATACAGGCTGCATGTATTGGAAAAATTGTTATTAAGTCGACACGGGTACTTACACTCCCTCTCATGGGAACCTAATTAAAGAGTATTGACCCGTTTCCGAAATTCATTTCGGGTTTGGGTCGTTACATTTCTATAAGGAACAGACATTTGTCTGCGCCGTAAGACACGGAATCGATTGATGTTTGATTTGTGACTAAGATGTGAGTACAAAGTATAATATAATGTATGCTCCCAAAGAAAGTTGAGGCATGCAAAATCTGCGATGAATAGGGTGGTAGGATGGACTAGGGCTCCAAAATGTAATATGGGCCTCAAATTGGACTAATCAGGCGGTTGCATTTGTCTTGTGATTGGCGAGACGAGTCTTTGATTGCATTTTCTTACGTTCATTCGATCCATACAATAATTCCTGGTACGAAAATCTTGTCTTTCCCACTAATATGACCTCTTTTCTTCCTTTTAAATCTTCATTAAGACAGTGGCATGTGTTAGTAAACTTTGGTGGGGGCATCGTGTCCATCCACTCATTGAATGATTTTTCCTTTTTGCCACTCGAGCCTTTATTGCTCCGAATTAGTGAGGGGATTAGACGTAATTAGGGATTATTCGGCATGGATCCATTGGGTGGGCGGTTTCTCTTTACTTCTTTTCTGGGTTTCTTACTGGATTGCAACTCATTTTGGTGGGATGCTCGTGGACAGAATGCATGATAATGCAATTGGAACTTAACTCGTGGTAGGTCCAATAATGATTTTCTCCAAAAAAAAATTTAGAATTTTTCTTGTCATAATTCCTTTTTCGTTGGTGACATTCCATAAATACAAAAGCGAAGGTTGTCTAGAACACGATTGCACCTTTTTTTTCTCCTTTGAGATTTCACTAAGTTTAAGCGTGGTTTAGTGGCGTCCACGCATTACCATCTTACCGTATTTGGTATTGCAAAAGCATCTCATTGCTTTGGCTGGAGTAGTACATCGATAGTGTGACAACCATCTTTGCCTACGTATTAAACAACAAAATCAATAGTTTTTGGCACTAATCCGTTAAGTCCACTAGGCATTGTCAATAAGTAGCTTGTGCTTCTCTTCATTAACAATTATATCCCCATGACTAGCCATAAATGAAAAGATTTAAAAAAGAAAAAGAAAAACAACGTGCTCGATTGAGTAGCCTGAAAATCATTTTGTAGGTCATTTTCTGTGTAATTCTATTCATGCAATTCATGTACGTACCTTCACCTTTAATAATCAAGTACCGTTTCATCCAAGATGCCAAGGCAAAGTATAAAGTTACCGTGAGGAAGATTGCAACAGCGTAAAACTCGGCAAACGTGTTGATGACGCCCATTTGTTTGGCGAAATTTGAGTTTGGTTGTGTTATGGAAGATAAGTGTCCATGGAGACATTAGGATAACTGTCATAAATGATGAACACTAAAACTTTGTTGTGAACATTGAGCCAAGGTGGATCATTATTGAGCTTTTGTGGCTCAATTGCTTATCGAATCTGTCGTTTTAGAGTTTGAATAGGAGCTCCATATCATGTAATATATGAGAGTTGAGGCGGCGAGAACAAATGCCCTGAGAATGCCTTGGAGCTGGGCTGGTCCGGCAACGCGGCCAATGGCCTAGAAAGCATCAAAGCTTTCTGGCCCAACCCTGGAGACTCATTGGACAGCAAAAAGACGAGTGCAGGGCGCTCTTCAACTGGAAGCAGGGAATAGAGCAGGAACGGAAGGATATCCAACCGGAAAAGCATCTCGAAACAAAGAGAGAAGATGACCGAGTGAAGCAATAAGTAGCTCTTTTTCAACTGATTAGGACAAGACATTGAATACGATCTCTATTCTTGGGGAGAATCTGCTCCCATTGAATCGAGTAATGAGTTCAGTTGTCCATTGAATCGAGAAATGAGCAGCACAGTCCAGAGCTGTCAGTGCCAGAGACAATCCTCTCTTTTCCTCTTCTAGAACTGGAATGACTGCAAGATTAAAACGGTCTGTCGTGCGCCTAATGGGTATGTCGTAATAGATTCGGAAACTGTCCTGCATAGACTTTCTGATCAATTTTTCTTCTACAGTACCTCGATTCGACATGAGTGTGAAAGGGATTCAAGAATTAATTTTCTTTTTATAAGGGTTAAAATAAATTACTTTGGCCTTTTGACGCATCAGGTTTTGCATATAAAAGCAAGAGAACACGATCCTTCTCTTTCCCTTTACGGTTCCCGTGCCGCCACGGGGGTGGGGAGCTGACGAAAGTTGTAATATTATCCGTGGACATATTGCACTCTGAAAAAGTGCAACAGCAAATGCTTTGGCAGTTGATTTTTTTAGTGTTTGGCAGCTTGTGGTGTAGTACTCTGATGAATTCGCCCTATTACTGTCTTCATTCCTGAGATAGTGATCATAGTAAAGAGCCGCGTCGCAGTACCTAGGAAGAAGAAAGCGTTCAGATAACATCATTTTCCAATTGGGTTCAGCTGTGACCTCTTCCTCGGGGGAGTTTTACCCGAGAAATGGATTTGGTGCCGTGGTACACAGAGTGCAGTACTCATCTGCACCCTCCATAAATATTTTACCTCCTGTTAAAAGGGGGGTAAAATCCCTTCCTTAACCTTCATATCCCCCAATGTCACGTGCCGTTGACGTTAGGGAATCCGGGCCCGTTTACCCAGACCATTCCCCAATCTCCTGCACTACTCAAGTAAGTGTATGATCTGACTTTGTATGAGGACCTCCTTCCCTTTCGCCACGCTCATTACCTCTTTGAGTGAAGAAGTGAAGGGCTTTGTATAAAAAGTCTTGAGCCATCTTCATCGCCCTCGGCTCACCCATTAATTCATTTCTTTTATTGTACATAGAGACATGTCGACTTATGTACTTCTCGTTGACGCGGTTTTCCTTTTTTTTTGTTAAACAAAATAATGTCTCTTTCCTATTTTGAACATTATAGTAACACAAGCTGTTTAACTTTATAATGTCTCTTAGGGTTTTCTAGTAAAACTTGGTGACAGGAACGTGAGTTTTGTGAGGATTTGTGTCTTAGGTGTTGGGAAACATATGAGCGACTGTTTGCAAATCCAAAGAACACTCCAATTGATAGACTTTTTGACCCTCATTGTAAAATAAGTACCGACTCTCGAAATGGACTATGTAAAAATCTTTAATTTTTACTATTTCTCACTACTGTCTCCAATGACTTATAATTCTTGTATCAATTTGAATTGTAAGGTTATGAATTACCACTTTGTTTCATGACAGTTCATATTACAGTTAGGAACATTTCAACCCCTGAAATTTGGATATAACTAAGGCGATACAAGTAATAACCCACATACTCGAGTTATAACTCGAAGGAATAGAAAAGAGACTTATGCCGACTAGACGCTTGTCAAAGAGACTTCATTTGTAGAGAATAGAAGCAACTGCCATGATTCGACGAGAACTAGAAAGCAGAAGAATAACCAATTATTTTGTTTACCATTATGTTACAACTAGAAATTTTCTTGTTAATTAATCAGTGATTAGACATAAATATGCCTTTCCGCACCTGTCTTGCACTTGCTTTTCCATTTGCATTTATAAATCTCAAGATTCGATGTTTTTACGTGGGATCAACAGATATTTGGTCCCAAAGACAAAAACAATTGCACTATCTTAAGGACACGTAATGGAAATAAATGTTTCCCATCCAAGAATTCTCCAAAAAAAGGGACATATATCAAAGGAAAATAGAGCTGATGATCAAACTCTTGGAGTTGGCCCAAGAGATCACTAATACATCTTAAGCTGATCAAACCGTGGCCATACATATCTTCTAGATAGGAAGATGTCATCATCAAAAACATGCTGCTGAACTGCAATTCGATTATTGCTGGCAACAAGATATGATTAAATCGATGGATTTCAATCCTTATATTCTCTTTCGGATCTGAAAAAGGGTTCTGGACAAATGCGCTTTAAATCATGGAAAAGCGAAGTACCCCACGACTGTCTAATCAAGCTTTGAACTCTTTCTGATCATGCCAATCATAAGACCGTATTAAGCTCCTGAAAGACTAATTAAAGCAAAGAAAAAGGAGAGAAATCGAAGAGTGGAAGGAGCTGACCCACATCTGATTCTGTGTCTACGATAGTTGCTTCGTGGTGGGAGTGGAGGGAATGATATTAAGCCTGATAAAGAGCCAACCTTTCCCCAAGCTAAAGTAATGCAGGCTTGTGGAATTCTGGCTCAAGCTTTTTCCAAGACTTAAAAAACTTTAGTCCATCTCCGGTTTTGTAAATTATTGTAAACTTTGCGCCTTCTCATATCTGCACGTCGTTATCAGATAGATCCAGCCTACTTGTGCACAATTATGCTTGATGGAATGTGAGTGTTTGGGCTTCGATTTTCTTAATTTAATTCTTCTTTATTTTTAAAAAGGGGGTTTTATTAAAAAGCTCTTGTTTGAACTTATTTAATAAGTAGTTCGCAATCATGCTGGTGCGAGAGCGAGTGAGCCATCAGCTTCACGCATATAGACAAAGCCCTTGTGGACAAAACCCATGATCTTAACACAACCTCTCTAGATTCTTATTATGTGAAGTTTCTATTGGGGGAAAAGAAGAAGAAGAAGAGGCAGAACATGCATCGCGACAAATTTAATTAACCCACTTTCCACAAGAATAAACAATAATCACTCGAATATGAGTGATTTGTATTTCCACTATCATCCCTTCCATTCTCTAGAAACAACCCAAAAATTTTCAAAAAAGTTTGGAGGTAGGAAATTAATGAGAAAAAACTTTAAAAAAAGTTCCTAGTTTTTGGAAAATATTCCTGGAGATATTCAGAAACCCTAGCGGTACATGAGAACAAAACTCTATAAGCCAACCTCGAAGATTTGCAAATAAAGTTATTGTGATGTTGATCTATGACCAAGAATGATGAGCACCATATCTGGAACATTAGCCTTGATGGCAATCGAGTGGAACAACATTTTTGTGAAAATTGTTTAGGTATCAATATAGACTCTCAAGCAAATGACAAATAAATCTAAAAAAATTGCATGGTAATTCAGGACTACTTAACTATTGGACAATTGAGCTAGATGATCACATTCTTGCCCTGTTTCTGGACTATTATTTCATACACCAGTAGTGAAAACATATAGTGTGTGCCACAAGGAGGATTTAAACTGTGATTATGTGCATATTTTTTGGATAAGTATATTTATACCATAAGATCGGTCGACTTCTCCTTTCCAACACTTCAGGTGTAAGTACTATGATGTAATAATAAAGGAATTGTTTTTTGTATTAATATAGAAAAGTAAAAGTGCCGACAAAAAGGTTATTCTTCCTTGCTTCCATTTTCCTCTTGATCTCTTCCTTGAGTATGAAGAATAAAAGTGAAAGTCTACTTTTTGGACTCCACAAAGCCCTGCCTTAGTTTTTCTCTAATGGGCTTAAAAGAATTAGTTCAAAACGATTCTTAACTTCAAGTTGACGTTACTTCCATTTATTGAATATGTTCCCTTTATTGAATATGTTTCAGTGCTAATAACTTTATAATACTACTTAAAATTCGAGGGTTTCTTTTGTTTTTGCACCCTTTGATTAACATGATTAGATGGCAGTGATTGATGTAGTGTCTAATATATCATATCACTCGTTCCGAAAGATCACTCGAAGTATATCATATGATTCATGCAATATTCCTTTTTGTTTAGTTATGTCAAATCAAAGTACATAAGCAAACAAATGTCAACTTAAGCATTCTTTTCCGTGCTTCCAACTAAGGAAGAGGAACTTAATTATTTCTGCATGCGAGTGGCAATTTGAATATTAAACATCATTGTCTTAACAACTTGAACCTTTACCTACCTAAGTATCGTATAATGAAGTTTTTAAATCCTTTAGAAAAAGATTTTTCTCATACTGTTCTTTTTTAGGCCTTTTAAATTCAAGATATGGGGGTATGAATATTAATTTTGAATTAATTATATTAGCATGGCCCCCAAAATAGCATGGCCTTGTGAAATCTTATTTTAACTCCCAAAGTGTCTAGTTCATTTAAACTAATCATTTATATGAGAATATTTCTTGTGGATCATAGGAGAAGTTAGGAAAAGTTAAGAAAGAATAACACGATTTGGTGACGAAGGGCTGATTTGTAGGATAATTTATGTGGGTGAAAAGTTAGCATTTCCAAGATAATCCCTATGATTCGTTGCTTTTATGAAGAATTTAGGTTATGAGCAAAATACTATGCCAATTATATTTAAATATGATGGAATCACTATAATAAGGGGCCTACTATCCATATTAGCAATTTTAAACTTCGAAATCAAATAAAATTGTTGTAATTTATTGACTACAATAGGCTAGACAGTGATTGAAAGAGAAAGCAAATGACAAGGTTTAGTGGTCAAGACACCTGTGTTAGGAAACCAAATGCAGTTTAAAACACAAGATAGAGATAATTGGATGACCTTAACAAAAAAGCACTATGGTTGTTTATGAGAATCATTAGGTTTTATGAGGTGCATGTACAAAATGACTTAATCATTATCTGAACATATATATGCAAAGAATAGTGGCATTAAAAGATGATTTTAAGTGATAATGAGTGCATGAACCCTTGTAGTGGTACTTTAGCCTTCAAAAGGATTTAGGATAAGTTAGATGCATTAAATAATCAGGCTTCTTTGGCAAAGTAGGTTTGTGTGACCAAACTAAATAAAGTTAAAGTAGGTTGTCAAAGGATTCCACAGATTGTGAGATTGATAGGTTGATAAGACCCAACCAAAACGATATTGGATCTATTTTACATGGGATGCAATGCCAAAATAGCTTTAGCTTATATTTCTAACGATATTAAGACAGACACTTCAAATTAAGCAAGGTCGTGTGTGCGTGCGTGGCAAGGTATGTGCAGTGAAACATTCATTAAATTGGCGACAGAATGATATTACCATGAATCTTATGCAGCCAAATCAAACTGATTGGCTCAGATTGTACATGATTAAGACTGCAAGAACCTTGTTGTGATTGGGATTGCTACGTTCAAGGTTAACAAAGATGGTTTATGTTAATCATACAATTGAAACTACAATTATATAAATCTATGACTAAATGGAAAATAATAATTGGAAATAAGTCCTGGTCAACTAGAGCCCGCATGGCTAAGGAAGCCCGAGCGATTGGCTGATTTGGGCTTCCAAAGAATTGACCCTTGCAAGGGTCCCATCTCTCAAGTTTGCTCTCTCTCTCTCTCTCTCTCTCTCTCTCTCTCTCTCTCTCTCTCTCTCCGCAAAGCCAAACCGCATGTCCATATGTGAATGTGGAAGTAGGAGACTAGCTAAACTGGTCTGGTAGATTCTAATTCTGGTTCCCAAATGAGAGGGACAAAGGAATGTTACTAAATTGAGGAACCACTTTTTGGGGTGTCAGCTACCTACCCTCTTCCCCGTCCCCTATGCTATTAACCCTCTAATCAAATTTTCTTACTTAATAATACTGCTTTCGGCTCGTCCCTAACATTAATTATTTGTTCGTGATGCTTCAATCATTTCTTTCCAATTTCCCCCCTCCCCCCCTCCTGCTTTTTTAGCTTTGTTTCAGAAACTTTGTACTTGTTTCTTTAATTTGCATTTCCCTATCGATCATAAGGCTAAGTTGGTATAAAACAACCGCATTGCAATGTGTAGTTCCCAATTCAATTTGAAATTATTTCTCGACATCTATGCGTGCGTAAAGTCTTAGAAGATGACCAGTTGAAGATGCTCGAAAGTATTTAGTTAAGTACAATGCGGTCTAGTTTACGAGAATGTTAGTTTATCGTTTTTGTCGGGTTGGCCTAATAATACTGCACTCAGGGAGTTTTAAACATGCGACTTGAGTTTTTCTCATGGCCTAATATTGGGGGGAGCGAGAACAAATAATAATGCAGCAAAGATCATATTCTGAACTTTCAATTCCGTGGAGGGCTAATGGACAACTCTCCACCAAAAATTCAGGCGAACTCCAAGAAAAGTTGATTCATAAATGTAGCCACGACATCAAAATCCTAAACGTGCTCACGTACACGTGTCCTTTTAGAACCAAGTGGCTCAGAAATTTTCGGAAGCAGCTTTCAAAAGTCAGGGCATTAGTAGAAGGTCCATCTCCTTCACCAAAACATACCTAATCATTGCTCCAAACTTCATAGCTTTAACTAAATAAAGAAATGGGGAAAGAAAAATAAAAGAAGAGAGAGAGGCCGATGGCCGATGAAAAGAAGGCTCTCGATGGACTGTGCATCTAACAATTGATGGAAAGGAAACTCTGGTAGATGGTTCATTCATTTCATGACATATTTATGACAATAACGTGCCTTTATCATAGTATGGCATGATACTTATCATGAAACTTTAAGTTCATTGAATCGTTCTATGATTAGCATAAGCCTTCAGGTGCAATCTCACCATGATGTTAACGCCGAATCTCCGTGACGATGAATCGCAACTCGGAGAACATTAGATTAAATGTCCTGCCAAAGCCGGTCTTCTAGCTAACCTCTAGATTATTCCATTTGATCGTATGACCTACTTTTATCTTAATATGTTTCTAAGAATGTTTAACTGGCTTAAGTTTGGAACATCCTAATGTTTGCAGCTACATTTCTGTTGTTAAAAATGTGATTTGCATTACTTTTTGGGATTATGAACACCCTAGTCACTTGCGGATGATGTACTTGGGCGATCTGATGGGGGCCCTTTGTTGAGTCAATGGTATTGAGTAACAAAGAATGTCAATTCGGACACTGATAGTTACATATCGATGCCTACTCTTTCCTCGTGTTCCTAACATGAGTCCTAGTTGCTTTTTGGGCGACCAATCCGTCGGAGCTCTCACTAGCGAGGATTAAACAAATCGTCGCAGGACGAGAAAACCCTAAACTCAAATTTCCAGCCCATGACATGAGGATGATGCTAATGATTTCAAATCACTGTTCCTTGTTCATTGACTAAAATACAAGTTACGATTTCTATGCATATACTTGATACAACTTTTTATGTGAAGTTTGAGATTGCAATCCCTTATTGGGTTTGCTTTGTGCGTTAGTTAGGCAGCCAAATGTGATGCTTTGATAACCACATTGAGACAATACATTACATCCATTCAGATCTGTTTAGGAACAAAAATTTCCCAATTAAACAAAATATGGCACTAAAAAGGAGAAATCCAAAAGAAGAAGGTAAAGAGGGAACCCCATAATCGCGCCACCCACCTTAAACCGACCCTACAAATACTCTCCCTCTCCCTCTCCCTCTCTCTCCAAAGAGAAACGGGCAAGAGAACTTGTGAATATCCTTGAAGTGATGAGCAAATGATTGTTGTTTCGCACTTGGGAGTGCATGTAAGTAAATTCGTGTGCAAAGTTTTTGATTTGATGTCATTTGGGACTTTGTGTTGCCCCATCGCTCGTGGACTCATCATCACTCTCGTCACCTCCTTTTGCAACTTGGGCTTTGCCAAGACTGGCGACATGTGTGGAAGGCATTCATCATTTCACTAGATTCGGTGAAGATGGATGATGACATCTGAGGATCTCCCTTTTTCTGGTTGGTAAAATCTAATGTGACTTGCCCTTTTTATTTAGGGATTCCAGTCATTTTTCCAAAAAATCAATCTACGATCGTCTTGTTTTTACGAGCTCCGTTTCAAGACATGAAGAAGGACGAGAAAAATCTGGTTGATTTCCCACGAGAACCGAATTGTCAAGATCGCGCACCTTTCTTTATCAGGATTTATTGATCTTTCTTCAGAGTGTGCTCAAAGAAAAAATTTAACCATTTGAGGGTAACATCTTGTCTTTTTCAAGCATTTTACGAAGAGCAGGCTTGCATTCTTGTTACAGCCCTTCTTCACCGGTTTGTTATCGGTCATGCTTTTGGACGAGGCAGTAGGGGTGAGCAATGGTCCAAGGTCGACCCTGGACCAGCCCAATCTAGCCGGTCCTTGTCGGGATTTTGAGTCAGATGGGTCGGCCCTCGATCCTAAAATCCCTAACTCGATACTATACGGATTGGTCCTCAGTCCTATGAGGTCGGGTTGGTCCAACCTGGATTAACTCGACAATATATTATATTTAAATAATAATAATAATATTTTTTTAATAAGCCAATTTCATTTCCACTTCCCTTGATTCATTGTTTCCAAAGCCCAAATCCACGAGCTAGTGGACCATAGCCACAGCCCAAGTTGTCCAATGCATAATGCACACCTCCAGTCCACCCAAAAGGGCCAAAACCCGTGACCGTGTCTTCTCTTCGTCCTGCTTGCTTCTGCTTGTGCTTGAGCATAACAGCCTTAAGACTCGAAGTCTTCTTTCTTGTCCTAATTTCTTTTCTTGAAGACAAAATCTGGAAGAGTCTAGAACGCCATTGGTTGCCCCCAGTCGCTCACCCTTCGGAATTGCTGGCTCACCCTCGGCTCGTGTCGCTGCCGCCTGCCTTTACATTTAATTGATATAGGGCATTTTGTGATGCTTGTGTGAAAAATTTGGCGGTACCAAATTGACCCCAAAATTGGAGCGGACCGACAGGACCGGACCGATCAAGCTTGACAGGTTAGTCCACGATCTCAAAAATTGAGGACCGACACTGTGCAGGTCGGTCATCGGATTAATCATGGGACCGGCCCAATCCAGACCATGCACACCCCAAGGCAATGCTCATCTTCAAGAAGCAACCTTCGCTACCCCTATCTTAAAATCATCTTCATGGGTCCCCCTGATTTTATTCCCTTCATTAATGCCTTGTTTCTTCTGAATCGATCGCGTAGCATCAGTCAGAACAAAGAAAATGATGTGCAGAAGGGCTTGGAATTAATTTCAATCCATACAAAGGACGAAAGATTGCCATTTTGTTTTTCCAATTGGGTCATGCGAAATGTCAACTATGTACTCACACGATTATTATAATAATTCTTTTTACGTTGATTATATGTCGGCATAAGAGAACGAGAGGTTCGAATTTGAAGAGGCTTGCATAGAAGTCATAGTCTTGATCCCTTTGATTGATTGATGCTTTCTACTTTTCATTATCCTTGGGAAGTTAGAAAAACGGAGGGAAAGGAAAATTTAAGGAGAAAATTCTAAATTTCCCTCACTCTCTCTCTCACAAAAAATTTCAAAATCTCTCTTAATTTTCATCCCAAGTTTCGTTTTCCTGCCCTTCCCTTCATGATATCTAACATAGAATATTGCAACGAATTAATTTTGGTCAATGTAATAAAGTCTACGAGGCATCGTGCAAATTTAGATATCTCTCTCCTTTTGTTTTTTTCAAATATCTTTCACAAACCTCTAAAAAACCTTGACATTGAAATGACCAAGTTGTCTCCCCTTACAAATTCATCTAAGCATCTTTCTTAGATTTTTTTTAAATGAAAGATTTCATTCATTTCTCATAATAATATGTGAGATACATAAAATCCTATCAAGTCAAGCAAATCAAGAAGAAGAAGAAGACAAATAACAAAATATAGGATGCAGTTAGTACACTCTTATTCCTTAAGAACAATCTGCCAACATAAACATTTGGCAGTTGATCATCAAATTTAGTGATGAGCATGCACCTATATCTCTCACTTGTTGCAACGGCTTGTGGTGCACCTTTAAGTTCAATACTCTCATCACTATCACCATGTAGAAAGACCAATATCTATATGTTAGAAGAACACAAATAAAATATTTGTAAGGAACTCCCAAATCTATATCTAGATATAGATCGAGAGGGGCAAAATCCCAAGATCTAGACCTAAATCTAAATTTTGAGTGGAGAGCGGCCTAATCTTAGAGAGGTCGTGGAAACACGTTGCAATATTATCCTCGATAGTTATAATGATCGAATTGGACTCCGCAATCACCCATAATTAGTTGCAAAAAATTAATCAAACACGCAAACTCCTAATTCAAATTGGTAGAGAAAAAAAATCAAAATAGTTAAAAATAAAATAAAAGGCTAAGAAGGCTCTTGGCTTCATAATCTAAAGCTGAGAGTCTATTACAGAGCTTCGAAAGAAAAAGCGCTTTTGGAAGAAAGGGTTTGCTCTAAGAGAGAGAGAGAGAGAGAGAGTTTTCGGCCTTAATCCATAGCTAATTTTCAAAGGGTTCAGTGAGTTGATTTTTAGTCGGTCGAATGGGTATGAGAATTTAGGATTTGGTGTCGCACATTTCAGAAGAAGATGATATTCTTGTAAATAGATGCACGAGGACATTGATAAGAACGTGCAAGTTAGTTTTCAAAGGTGAAATTCGAATTTGTATTTGGTATTATGTATGTAAGTAGTCATTGCTTGAAAGATGAGATGTATTTTAATATTTTTTTTAATGGATGCAAGCAGGTATTATTGAAAACGTACATGATAAACATAAGATTAGGGAGCGATGGTCTATGGAGAGAAGATGATTGATTGCATCAAAACAAAAACTTGACAGGAGTTTGAATTTTGAAGATAACTTATTTTACTGAATCACCTCTTTGTATAGCTTTAGCATTATAGTCTGATTATTTGTTATGGTAAACTCCTTGACTACATTTAAAATAACTTTGACTCTTTATCTTTTTTTAAATTTTTTGGCACATGCATTGAATTTTATTTAATGCAAAACAAATGAAAAAACTCCTAGATTATATAAATATAGACATGTAAGTACACACATAATTTCTCATAACGTTAGTTATTTCGTTGTGAAGCATATGTAGATCAAACCATTTGATTTTCTTCACTGTTGATAAAAAATAAATTATTGTGAGCAGTGTCAAAAAATTATATATTCGTGATTTGAAATACATGAATTTGACGATTCTCTAAATATAATTTCATCGCACATATGACAACTTCTACCTACTTTGTTTATTCATCAATGTTTTCTTCTGTTTTTTTTTTTTCACCCGACGGTGGATAAAAAGAAAATTTTAGCTCAAAATAAATTGAACTTAGTAGTGAAGTTGGAAAAGAAAAGGAGGGAAAACCTTAATGTAGGGGGAAGCCATGTCATTTTTCGTTTTAACCCTAAAGTTCAACAATCTCTTGATTGTGTCCTTTTTTGGTCCCTTTTCCTTTTCCTTTTATATTTCTTTCTATGACTCGATATGTCTCCTTTCCCTGTACTTCAATGATTTCATCAGTGCAATTCCATCAATCGGGGGGGATTTTGTGGATGACATCTTGGTAACACTTCACACCTCCACAAAGAGGCCCAAAGAGCTGTCCGGTCCAACCCATTGCCAACCCTAAACCGCTTCTTTTTTACCTAATGAGAAGGAAGGGGAGGATCACAGTCGGACTCATCTTCTAGATCGTCAATGATAACCTCTTTCCAAAACCACCTAAGCTATCTTTATCATAGATTACTTTCTACATTTTGAAATAGTTTTTTTGTTGTTGTTGCAAGAACTGAACTCATTATCCTTTTGAAAAAGGAAACTCTTAATCCCTCCCTACTTCCCACTTACCTAGGTTCTCTCTTCATGCTCCTTTCATATGACAAAGATGATGACGTTTACATGAAAGGGATTCGAAGGAATTATAGGTTGGTTGAATAACAATGTTTGTCGATAATACGATACAAAAGTACTTTTACTCTTCTATCTTCGCTAGAGATTTTTTAATATATTTACAGGTCACGACATATCCGTTCATCTAAATTAATTGTTAAACAATAAGTGTAATGTTTTCGAAGGAAAATAAGAAAATTCGTAATGCATTATGAGTTTGGGGAGTGCCTAACAATCTATTAGTGGCTTTTGCTTCTCTTCACCCATAATTTCTCTTCACTGGCAAAAGGAAAAGAAAAAGAAATCTTATTTCAGATTCTTTTTCTTATGTGGTGCGATGGGAATATAAATACTCACACATCACCGTCTCTTTCTCTCCCTCCTCTCTCTCTCTCTCTCTCTCTCTCTCTCTCTGTTGAATGCTGGTTTATTAGTCCCGGGGACTTCGCTCAGTCCTCCGCTTAACCCTCCATTGAAACGATAAACAGATTTTCATACAAAACTCATATTCCTCACAAGTGGATAAGAACCCCATCTTCCTTCTTCAATATCCGCTCCAAATTTCAAGGACGACGTAGCTTAAATCTCCTCGTTATAGATAAGAGGGTCGATCAGATCATCCAGTTTTTGTTTTTCCATTTTTTCGCCTTTATTGGTCGGCCTTCTAAATCTCAATATCTCTTTGTGGGATACCTAATTACACTCTTCATCACGAACGACACGTTTTTCAGCCAAATGGGTATTCTTCACCTCTTCTCCTCCTCCTAACAAACTCTTCTCTTCGGCAGTTGAAGCAGAAGAAAGAATTCCACTTCAGAGCCATCCTTTTCTTCAGATTTTGTATCTGGACAAACTGTCGTTAGCTGCTGCAGCTGCAGCTAGTATTTGTTTGATGGACTTCCTAAGAGAGATCGAAGGGAAGCAGTCAGCTAGTATTTGTTTGATGGACTCCCTAAGAGAGATCGAAGGGAAGCAGTCGCATGATCCGCTCTTCGCCAACAGGAGAATGAGCAAGCGTTCAGCCGGCTCTCTGCGGGTTTCCGGCCCCCTGTGGGTTTCCGGCCCCATGATAGTAGGCGCGGGGCCCTCGGGGCTGGCCGTGGCAGCATGCCTCAAGGAGAGAGGCGTCGACAGCGTAATCCTAGAGAGATCCGATTGCATAGCCTCGCTATGGCAACGGAAGACGTACGGCCGCCTCCGGCTCCACCTGCCGAGGCAGTTCTGCGAGCTCCCAATGATGGGGTTCCCTCCGGCGTCACCAAAGTACCCAGACAAGCGGGAGTTTGTGGAGTACCTCGAGGCCTACGCGCGGCGCTTCGAAATACAGCCGCGGTTCAACGAGACAGTGGCAGCGGCAGAGTATGATGGGGCGCTGGGACTGTGGCGGGTGAGGAGCGTAGGGCCCAAGGAGAGGGAGGAGACAGAGTACGTGTGCCGGTGGCTGGTGGTGGCGACGGGGGAGAATGCGGAGGCGGTGGTGCCAGAGATAGAGGGGATGGAGAGTTTTGGAGGGCCCATAAAGCACACGAGCGTGTACAGGAGTGGGGATGAGTTTAGGGGGAAGAGGGTGTTGGTGGTCGGGTGTGGGAATTCAGGGATGGAGGTGTGTTTGGATCTGTGCAACCACAATGCCATGCCTTCCTTGGTGGTCAGAGATACTGTAAGAGACTCCTAGTCTTAGACCTCTCTCTCTCTCTCTCTCTCTCTCTCTCTCTCTCTCTCTCTCTCTCTCTCTCTCTCTCTCTCTCTGCGTATGTGGAAAAAAGAAAGGAAAATCCAATCAAGCCCATACTTAGAGAGAGATGTTTCAAAGTGGCATGTCTCTTCTAATTATGGGGTTTCTCGAGGAGAAAGGATCACTGGAGTTAGAATCTAGACCTATTTTAGGATAGCAGAATCCGCAAATAAAAGGAGGCAGAGCAACAAAAGAAAAGAACGAAAAAGTTAGGTTTCGCTCTTCTTCCTCCTCTTCTTCATCCGTTTTTATTTGTTTTCCTTTAAAGGGAAATAGGATTTGATAGAGAAGGAAGTATGTTTGGAGTCCAGCCAAGAAAAACCAAAGTCAAAATGAGGATTGAGGCTTTTTCTTAATATTTTTGGTGTCGAAAGAGCACTTTTCCGCCCATCTCAGTTTTGATACTGTATCGTGTGGCGCCAGATTCACTCGCGAGGGATGGGCAATAATAGGCAACAGTTCACAATTCAATGCGCGAGTTGCGTTTCACTTCAAGTTTCCAACAGTTCATGCAGAACACGGCCATGACTTAAGTGTCATAAAAGCTTAGTTATGCGGGAGAAGTTTAACTTAGGAAAAAGCATGTTGTCTCTCGCTTTCTTGAAATACTCCGAGCTTGCGCCATATGTGTGTCAGGAATTTTGTTTTGGTCTAGGATCTCGTTGATCATAATCACAGATACCCCTTTTCTTCCGATGATGTTTTTCGCCCTGTAAAAGAAGCAAAACAACATGTAGTCACTCATCGACTTTTTATCTTTTGGCTTCTCTTTTCGAGTTCCCCTTTAACCGTTTGTTAATATGAATGAACTTTTATTTTTCTTGGGTGCGATGAGTGATGACCCTTTGTGCTTTTGTTCTTTGGTTTTGAATAGGTGCACGTCCTACCACGAGATGTGCTGGGGAGATCGACTTTTGGGTTGTCCATGTGGTTGCTCAAGTGGCTGCCCATGCGCTTTGTCGACCGGCTCTTGCTCATTGCGGCTCGGGTCATGCTCGGCAACACGGCCCGGCTGGGCTTGAACCGGCCGAAGTTGGGGCCCCTCGAGCTCAAGAACTTGAACGGCAAGACTCCGGTATTGGATGTCGGGACACTGGCCAAGATCAAAAGTGGAGACATTAAGGTACTTGGTGCCATAATATTTCCATATCACATCACTTTTTCCTCTCGAAACCAACCCCAAGCGAGCTAGCTCTCTCTCTCTCTCCCTCCCTCCGTGTGTGGCAAACAAAGATTTGGATGGACCCAATTAATATTCTATCCATGAATAGTGATTGGGTTCTATCAATGAATAGGGAAGATGTTGCGCTATTTCTGGGTCAAAACATTAAATAGTTTCATAATCCTAGCTAGCTATCTGCTGGCAAAAGAACAATGCTATGACCTATGAAAATGCACACACACAAAAATCCCCATTCTTTCCGATTCACTAGAAATAATTCTATGGCAATGACGTAAGATTTAGTTTTTAAGCTATGGATAATACTTATTCCAGACTTACGGACTCTCTGATGGAGTTACAAGCTTTTTGATTCGTTTTTAGCAAGTTTTTATGTGTTGGGCAGTTGACAGAGCTTCTGCGTTGGGCCATTCGTGTAGGTATATCCCGGAGTTAGACGGTTGAAGCGCCACACAGTAGAGTTTGTTGATGGCAGGACAGAACAATTCGACGCCATAATACTAGCGACAGGTTACAAAAGCAATGTCCCTACTTGGCTAAAGGTAACTTCAACTTGATACCTTCCACTTCCATTTCCCCAATTTGAATAGACAAATTCTGCTTTTTCTTTTTCTTTTGTCAAACGAAAAAAGAGTCCGAAAAAGTGACGCGGAGAATTTACAATTCTTTGTAGGAAGGAAGTATGTTCTCAAAAGACGACGGGTTTCCCCGACGGGCCTTTCCAAACGGGTGGAAAGGCGATTGTGGTCTTTACGCCGTCGGGTTCACCAAGCGCGGGCTACTCGGCGCATCTATGGACGCCAGGAGAATAGCGGAGGATATCGAGAGGTGTTGGAAAGAGAAAGCAAAACCCAGGATACAAGTTCCCAAATCTCTTTCCCCAAAATGATCATGATCGTTTTGGTTGCTTTGAGTGTAAAGGAAGCGAAGAAGAGGCAAAGAGACCAAGATTTCATTTGGGTTTTGGTTCATTGGCGATTTGATTATGGGAGTGTTTTTCTGATGGTGCCACTGGGGCAAGCGCTGGAACCAAAGATGGTCTTCCTTCAGTTGAGGAAAAGAGAAGGGAAAAGGGTATTAAGAGGCGTGAAATGATACCTATCTTTCCAACGTGACACCAGATGCAAGAGGGCTTGGGAAAGGAGGCAATCGAGAGCGAAATAAAGGGGTTGGTGCAAGAAATTTGTGGGGGGGGACCTATGTTCTGTGTACACCTCTTGTACATTATCACCATTTTTCTCTGATTAGGAATGACCTTTTCTTTATTTTATTTTCTTTTGGTTAGAGGTAGAAGAAGAAGATGGAGAGAGGGGGAGGGGAGGGGGAGGCTGTAGGGTGTTTGGTATTTGGTTGCTGATTGATATGATTGTGAGTTTTGAGATGAGAACATGGAAGACTTGCCTAATTCTGCTGTAACCTTTTTGCATATGGTATGTTTCCCGAGTCAAATAAACAAAGCGCCCCAAAATTTTCCTTTCAAATTTTGATCCTTAAAGCTTAAATATTTTTGTGTGTAGAGAACTATGAGATTCTATGCAGATGTCATAAGGTATTCAAGGTTTTTTAAGCGCCTAACTATCTTTTACGGGGTTTCTTTTTAGTGGAAGATGAGATTAGTTTGCATTTGTTGTGGTAATAATATTGTCATGTTCACTTCAAGCCTCGGAAATTAAAAAAGAAAAATCGAAAGTACACGTATTACATATGCAATCGCAAAAATCAAAACACTAATTATTTCGTTTTTTACATAGTACATACAGAAAGAAAGAAAAAAAATCATAAGTTTAGAGGGGAAGTGGCATGTAAACACGCGCACGCGCACAATCATATTGCGGCCATTTGTCCCTAACGAATGTGATTAGGAAATGGTAATCAATTCCTAACCCATGTTTTAAATATGATTACCTTTTTGCCTTGCTGCTTCTAGCAATCATAGACATTTGATTTCATTGGAATAGGAAGATAGGACCACCATCTTTAGCAAAGTGGGCATAATTGCATCTGAAAATCCTCAGAATCCCATTAATTGCATATGAAATATCTCCCAAACCTACCAAACGAAATGACAGAATGATTTCCATATCACATACAACAACCAATAGAAACAAAAAGCAAAAACAAAAAAAAAATCCCGGATTCATTTTATTGCATGAAGGAAATAACAATACTTTTTGCTTATAAGATTTACCAAAAAAAATACTTTATGCTTATAAAGAACATAAAGTTAAAATGAAGCTTATCTGTCTTTTTATTGGCAAATTGTAGGTTCCATTTGGGATTTATAATAGCATCAAAATTAACTCTCTAAAAATTAATTCTATCTTTGTCGTGTTCTATATGTGGAGCATTCTAAGCTTGCTGAGCTTGATGGGCAAGTGCTCAAACACATATTTGTATGGCGTGAAGCAACTAGGAGTGTCGCGAAAGGTGCGATGCAATTAAAGCTATCACACCTTTCCTTTTAAGATTAGCTTTATTTAGAAGCAATTATAATTTTATAGTGCTAATGTCAAGTTTGCAATCCTCTTCGAATCTTGGTAATCATAATTAGCAACACAGAGCCTAAAACCGACCATATCTTAGGAGTGGAAAAGCATGATGTGTTATGGTCAACGTTGTCCAACTTTAAGGATCTTCAGTGGATTTGTATAATTACACTGTTCCTCCATAGACTTGATCACGAATTTTTCCCATGATTAAGTGAGAAGGGGCTATGTAGAATACCTCTAATTCCAACTCTAGGGAAATTTTCAATTGATCGGGATCAATGTCTCAAATAAATCTTTCGTCCTTAAAATTCGTTTAACAAGGTTACTTCATCAAATATCCTTTAAAAAGCCGATGGGAAACCAATATGACACTTACTTATCATTGATTTGGGATTTTATCTGAGCATGTCACGTTATGCTATACCGTCATTTGGTTACTTTTCTAATGAATGATTAACTATATTGACATGATTGAAGTACTCTAAAAAATATGAAATCGTTGAAAAGCTCAATAATCTTGGAATTAAACTGAAAATTGAATGACGAGGATGGTACTTCTTCTTTTTTTTTCCAAATGAAATCGTGTGAAGTGATCCTTTCATAGCTCATACTTTTCTGTGATGGTTAGCTCTTCAATTTTGTTTGGCCAAACCTAGAGTTAGGTAAACCAATCATTTTCTCTTTGGCTACAGTGTTCATGCCATAGATAAGTAATTCTTCAAACTTCGATTGTTGAAAAGAGAAAAGAAAACTTCTTTCTCTAATTTTCTGGAATCTTCATCGTGTGATAAATCATAAAATTTAAAATGAGTATAGATTTTTTGGGGTTTTTTTTTGGGAGGGGGGGTGAGGAGATCATTTCAACTACTACATGACTTATCTTACCGGTCTCACCAATTTTCATATCACATGCCAACGACAATTTCTTACAAGATTGGTTTGATTTTTGTATTGTTCCAATGAAAAATCTTTCAATATATGGAACGCGAATCTACAAAGGTTGTGAATGGTCCTTTGTTAATTTTAGATAAGCAAGCAAATGCTGAGGAATTTTGAAAGTAGGAGAATTGAAGACGATCGTGTCCAACAATGTTAATGCATGAAGGAATAGTTGAAAATAAAGATAAATATATAGACAGTTGGCTTCTGTGATAGATTGTGTTTCCTTTACATATAGTATGGAATGACTATCGCCAACAATTGACAATTTAAACGATTATTGAATTTGAAAAATAATAACTTCTTATTTCTATATTTAAAATAAATAATTTCCTAATCCTATCTACGATTACAATGAATTATAACAACACTTATCCACAAGAAGTTACAAAATCATAAAATAGAGATAATAAATATAACCACCTAGTGGTCACATTTTTGCGTTGATTGCCCACTATAGCAAGTTGTCAATGCTCTTCAAGTTATCAATTGTTCATTTTAATGATGACTTTTACTATTCATGAAACTCTGTTATTATTGACTAAATCTACCACTTGTTAACCATAACCAAAAGCTGTTCATTTTATGGTCTCAACATATACCCCATTCTAGAGAATTGAGTGATCAATGAATCATTTGATTCTACAAAATTAGATAATCAAGGATCATCATTTGGCCCTTTTCCTCCATAAATTTGAATTTTTCTTGCAAAATTGCCTCTTGAATTGTTTTCTTGAAAACAATACAATTAATTGTGTTATGGATCCATGAATGGTGTCACTTGCAATGTTTTTTGTTTACAAAATCCTTTTTTTTTTTCTCGAGATAACTTGGCCTTCCATTAATTTTATCAGGCCATCTTTTAAAAGTAAACTACATATTTTATCCAACTTATTAATGTCAACCAATGAAACTTGAGTGTTTTTAGCCTTAGCCATTCTTTTTTCCCCCCTTTATTTTGGCATGCTTTAAGGATCAACGAGCGCAAGGCTTGTCAAACATCATATTTGCTACATTTATTTCAATGTTTTCATTCAAGTTGAATCATATTCTGACCTTTAATTTTTTTATGAAAGCCTTTGTGCAAAGCCTTCAAGTGGCACTTAATTTCTGTTTTTAAGAAGTTGCTCATACTTAATCTAGTTGCCAATTTAAATCGTCAAAGTCTTTGCCTTCTTAGATTGCATTTCAATCCATCATAAGCCACATGCGTGATTTTTTTTTAAGAGTGAAGTAAGGCATTTATTTCTAACTTTCTTAAATCAAGCAAAAAGTTGATCGACTGATTCATTATTTATATTGATAGAGTATGGCCAAATCAGCAATCAACACTCCGTGTATCGCTCTATTGAATTGAGAATGGAATTGTCTATCTATCTTTGCTCAGTTACACACCAATTAGGTGGTAATTTAGCGTACTAGGTAAAAGTATTTCTAACAAAGACATAGGAAATAATGTAAGTTTTAAAATCTCATTTCTTCCAGGTTCCCTACATTGTGCTATAAATTGAACAATATGTCTGATGATCGATTGTTCATCTTTGCTTGTTAAAACGACAACACTGTTCGTTTCAAAAGCTCTTGGAAAACGCTAATTATGGATCCACTCAGGATATAGTTTCCAAACAAACAATAAGTATGATAACAACTCTACTTAATCCTAATGATATTTTAACTTCTTCGATGATATGTTGTTGATGTGCTGGATTTAATTGTGGATTTGATTGGCCATCTTTGCCCTCAAGTGGTGATGCTGGTCTTACCAGATTATCTACATCAATTGGCATGTTAGGCTTAACAAAAATTTGCATATCGATGGTACCATCAGAGCTATTAGACTGAGATTTTGAACATTTTCTAATTAATCAGCCTGTGGACTAATATGCCTTGCCAAATTACTTTAACCAATTTCACTATTTTTGAACAACATTAGCCTAAAAAAAGAGAGGGATTAGGAATGCACCACGTTACAACACCTCGACGCGTCATCATTCACAACATTAATGATGATCGGCTTAATCATGTCTAGCATTTGGCTTATGATGTAGTTTGTCGAATCATTTCGTTGCTTTTCGAACAATCTTCTGATGGTTGACGCCATACTGAATTTTGGAGGAATGAGAACATGGCTTATCTTACCCATTTTCATCCCAGTTGCCAATGACAATTCCATACGAGAATCGGTTTGATTTGTGTATATAGCTAAAGAGCATACTCTAGGATTAAAGCGGAAACGATCAAATATGTTGAAAGATGAATAAAGGGTGAATTTTTTTTTATGTATTTCAAAAACTAATGTTAAATTGTCGCACAACAAGAAAATTTTGAATTCAAACTTGAGAAGTATTATAAGTTCAAAAAATCATATTCTAGTTACATCTTTTCTATTTTTAAGGTATACTTGTCTTCCTTGTTTATCAATGTGGAATTATGACATAACTTAGTAAAGCATGTCAGATATTTATGGAAATTTGGGAGATTTTGAGGTTGAAATTGTGTTCCGGGCTCAAATTTTGCACTATAAATCTAATTGAAAATCTATGATAAAATATTATATTCCATTATTAACCGTTAAAGTATTTGGTATCACTCATGCATGAAACTTATATAGGTTTTATACTTATGTAGTCTCTATTTGCCTAATTATTTAAGTTTTTCAGTTAGACTTTTTAATATAGTATCGGAGCGAGATTTTACCCTAAATTTATTTCTTGTGTGAGGCTCCCATTCGTCAAATGCACTTGACGATTCTCAGTGTAGTCTGCATGTGAGAGGTGGTGTCAAGGTATCTCATATTTTTTGTGCACTGAGTTTATATGAGTATATTTTGTAATTTCCCTTCACCTGATAATTTAAGTTTTTAAGTTGAATCTTCTAACGTTAACATTAAATAAAGTTCTCATTCAAAAGTAAAATGATTCTCTCTCAATTGTAAACCATTAATTTTTCGAGCTCTTCCAGCTTCTTATCTTTGGTGAGTTAAATTGTTCACTGTTCTACAAAAATCTTAACCTATCTTCTTTGATAGGCCAAATTTTTAAAAACTTATCTTTTGTTGGTGTAGAGATATAATTTTTTCTTCTAATATTTTTCCATGCTAATGTAAAGATAAAGAGAATGACACAAGTACAAAGATAGAAGAATAGGTAAATATTTCTTTAAAAAAACCATTTTCTTATGAGATTATTTGCGATAATTGAGATGAAACTTTGATTGTAAGACCAATTCTAAAAATAGTTATCTCTTGCTTACCTGACAATTGCAAAAAGAAAAGGATTTAAATTGACCCCGTTTCGGCAATGTATTCCAAATAATTCTTTTTTTTTCTTTTTAACAATCCACAAGCACAAGTTGAATCCGGCTATTTAAAGATCCATAAATCACCTTGCAAGTAGTGTAAGTCAATGAAGCAAATAGGGTTTTTTTTTTCACCGCGGTCCGAAATCATTGCAAACATGAGGATCTACAAAACCCTAGATGGCATCAAGCAATGAGAAACACGAGATTGTCTTAGTCATGATAACAAAAGACAAAAAGAGCAAATGAAATTGTCTTCTCAAAGAATGGTCAACAACCAAATCAGCAATTGCCGGTTTTGACTTGCGTTCGATCGAGAATTTCCTCGTTCACCGGCACGAGGATATATCACAAGTAAAAATGGAGCCCCTCATCACCAACCATAGATCAAGGAGGTTCAGTTTCCCTGTTCTAGCTAAAATCGAGGTTGTTGTTTTCTGAATTCAAGCCCAGGTTTTAACTAATTCCCAGTCAAACCTTTGACTCCCAATCCAATCTTTATCCCATAATTGGAGGAGTTTCCAGGTCTAAATATCTTGTCAAGGGCAGCTAACAACTATTCGACAACGTGCTTCAGAATCCTCTGCTAACCTCAAAGAGTCTTCCAATTCATTATTACGTGACAAACATTACCACGTCAATCTTTTCCGCCCGCAGGAAACTAGCTAGGTTGTTTAATGATAAGGGTAAGTAGACTTTTTCCAGGGTAAAATTGGACCGATATTTCTTGCTTGATTCATGATGTGAAATGAAACGTTAAAAAGGAAAGAATGAGGACAGGTGGAACACATTGCACGTGACATGTGAAACCCCTTTTTTAGTGGGAACAGTTTTCAAATCCTATTTTGTGCATCTAATTTAAGGATAAACTCCAAATTCATAGTGGCTCTATTCGTCCCTTTCGGATCACAAATCCCGGTATGAACAATCTATTTGTTCGGGTATGAGTTGATCTCAAAAGCACCAATTAAGTTATATAATTCGATGAAGTCCTGTAGAATTTAGGGTAAAAAAGGAACCCCAAAGTCGTTGATGGAAAAAGTGGTTTCTAATATTCAAAGCGTCGATCTTCATGCTATAAGTTAAATTCCCCCGGGGGGAGGGGGGGGGGGGGGGGGGACCCGAAAACGAAAGCTGACTTCATTGCTTGCATGTTGCATGAATTTTCTGAATTACGTGTGCCAAAGCTTTGAATGGGGAGCTTGAGGCATGAAGGCTTCCAGCTCCCATAAGGAAGATTAGCTAGGGGCAAGGGTGAGCTTGGTGGGGTTTTGCTCCGACCGCATAGAGGGTTGATGAGAATTTATCAGACGCAATCTCTCTCTCTCTCTCTCTCTCTCTCTCTCTCTCTCTCTCTCTCTCTGCGCGAATTAGTTCAATGGCCCATAAGATCCCAAATGGCCCCATGAAATGGAGCCCCAAATTATGGGCCTTAATCACAATGAGCATCATCTTATCATTCCGTTCGAATGTCTCTCGTGGAAAGGAGTAACTTATGATCACTAGCCATTGACCGTGGTAGCTCAATGTTGAAGATGCCAACGATTGTGTTGTAGAGGTTGCGCCAAAGTAAAGTATAGTGGGCTCTCAAACCTACAACGATGACATTGTAATGATATGGTTTTAACTCTTCTCTAGCCAACTCTGACGTGGCGAGTCGAGTGATTATGGTTCAGATCCAATATTTTATCCCATTTTGAAGTACCTTTTTGCCTACCAAGGTAAATTAATTAACTCTTGGAGCCCTTTACTTAAAAGTTAAGACAAGGGGCACCTTTAACAAAAGTGGCCCAGCTGGTCTAATGAGCATTTTTTTTCCTTTTTTACGTCAAACTCAATGATCTACATGGTAGGAAAGATAATGACAATCAAATGGACAAGATTTCATCTTTCCTTAGTCAAATTATTTGGCTTAAATTCTATATTTTCACCGGCCGAAAGCGAGAAAATAAGAGAAAGTAGAAATTTTAGTATCTTGCCGCCGCAAACCTAAATGAATAAAAATTTATAATTTAATGTGCAAAAGATGATCTCAAACACCATTAGCCATTAAAAGAGATGTATTAAGCGCATTTGCACTTATGTCAATCGCCATCTTCACTTTATTTTTTGAAGAAAGTGTTGCAGAATATCACTAATAGTTTTGATTGGATTTTTTTTTTTTGAAGTGCGAATCTCACTTTTTGTCAATATTTCAAAATGAGAAATAATGAAATAGTTTATGCAGCTTTACATGTCAAGTTTGAAGATTTTCCAAATGCCGCTAAATGTTCCAAGTTAATCCATTTGCTTCGTGATAATGACTTGAAAGATATTTTCCTGAAAGCAATCATTTATATCGTTTGAAATAACTAGTTGACAAAAAAATCATTATTTGCAACAATTTCTATCTAAATGATTTCAAGAACAATGAAAATATTTTCCATTCATTAATTTTTAAGCGATTATTTTCAAATAAATTCTCTCCAAATTATTTATTTTTCACAAATCAAATGCATGATAAATAAGAAGTCTAAAATATAAACATACTTAAAAAAAGCCTCTTATAACAGAATGCAGCCTAGCCATGGAAATTATTGTTGCAAAAGGTCAAAACCTATTATGCAACAGCCAATTATCAATCATGCCAATTTCGTCCAAATATCAAAATAATTAATTTATGACTAAATATGCAAATTATTGAAAGGTTTAAATCTAAATTGTAATAATTAAAAGGTTTATAACCAAATTGCCAAATGATCAAAATGTTTATGATTAAATCGACACAATTAAAAATCTTATGACCGAATTAGATTTCGTATAATAAGTTTATATTATTTTGGATAGATTCCCCCTTAGCTACAGAAGTAACAATCACGAGATATCCATATACCATACAAGTAGTTTTCAAATAAATACGTGGAAAGCTAAGTTTACCAGTCGACCTGATCGTATTCTTTTTTCTTCACACCAATAATTCATCAATGAATACTCCCTGCTGATATTGTTTTAGTGATGGAACGCGAGCCGGCTATGTATTTGCATAAATTGTTAAAGGTCTTCCTCATGCATGATTTATATCGAAATTCTAGGGAGGAGGCATAAAGAAGACAAAAAAGAAAAAGAAAGGGAAAAGGTAATTAGGCTTGATGGATCTTCTTAAGACCTTCCTTGTTGGGTAATCAAGAAACGCTTTCGAGTGGTCCTTTTTCTCAAGGCGCGTCTTCGTCCACAAGCTCGTGGCTGAGAAGGGGTGGGTGGCTTTACTCTCAGGTAACGTACACATGGCGCACGTGGTCACCACCAAATCAGGACCATCCATTTAATTTCTGTGATAGCGGGGTGGGTGGGTTTTTCCATTTAATGACGGTGGTCCAAGATCGATATTAATTAGCTTAAACGGTCTTGATCGATACGTCGGGGTTGGGAGTGGGGGGGGCCACTCGCCGCTACATTTACATCACAGGGGTTCTCTTCTATGATTGGCTAGCTCGAGTCAACGTCAGAGGATCGAGTGGTAGGGGAAGTTCCTCCGGTCATCGGGGGACCGGTCATCCCATCAGACCGTCCAGAATTTGACGGGTTGAGAGGCGGGCTATTGATGAGGGGAGAGAGAAGTTATTCCCTGGAATGTCTGTCTAGGGATTGCGTCCCCGATCTCGCATGTTTGATGGTGATCAGCAGGCGAGAAAGGGATAGCGCCTAACGCCCCCAAAATTGCTGAGATAATTACAATCTGTTTTTATTTAATGTTTCCCCATCACGGCGCAACTCGGTCGAGATAGATCCATTCTATTAGATTTTCTCGTATTTTTATGATTTTTAAATACGCATAGAAAATAATATCTTCTGGTTGATGGAATGATAAGATGAATCTTAAGTGAATGTGTGGCATAATGCGTTTGACTTTTTTATTTACTGATTTATTTTAGAGAGATTTAATTTCTTTTGAGACGAGATCCGTTAAAGTCGGACCCCTAGACCTTGGTGCTCGTGTTTGGGTTGCTAACGGCCATGTCCAGATACTCAACTCCCACGTCCGGGCACCAATGCTCCTGAGTCCAAAAAGGTCGATCATAGTTCCTCGACGGGCGAGCCCAAGTTAATGGAGGCCAAGCTCGACGCCTTGTGCCTTGACTCGTGCTTGAGACCTCGATGCTCAAGTCCTTGGTGACTTTAGCTAGGTACTCAAGTCCCGAGCCCAATTTACTAATGTCTAGCTAGGAGCTTGCAATGCTAGGCTCGAGTCCTCAACAACTTGGTTCATGGAGAGTGGGCCTATGCCCCTGGGGTAACGACTTCAGTAGCTACATCCAAGTTCGTAGGGGCCATGGCCATTAATCAAGCTCCATGCCTAAGTTATTCACACTTAGTAGGTTCTTCGATGATTGTGTTCGAGTCTACAAAAGCCAAGCCTTGGTCCCTTAAGGTTGGGCTCAAGACTCTAGTGTTTGTGCCCGAATCCATGGAGGTTGAGCTCAGCACCTTGGAGACTAGGCCTACGACGCTATTGCTCATGCCTAGGTCCCGGTCGGCCATGCATGAGTACGTGACTCCTTGGCTCAAGTCATGGGCTCTTGGTCTGGGTGCATCGAGGTTGGATGCAAGTCCTCGACTATCGGGCCCAAAACCACAAAGGCTAGGCTCGATCCTGAAGGCTAAGCCCGATACCGTGATGGCAAACCTAAGTCAACAAACACCAATCCCAAGTCCATTGACGCCAAAACTAAGATCCCAAACTTGTGCTTGGGTCCATAGAGGTTTGGCCCGAGTATCTTGAGGCTGAATCTAAACCCTTTTTTTTCTAAATTAAGAAAGTACTTTTGCATGCATCAAGAGTCCAACCATAATCTTTCACATGACAATATGATTATATGCTTTATAGTGAATTGGGGTAACTTTGATAGTTTATTGTAAGAATTCCATTTTGTTTCACCCAAAGCACATAATGAGACAATTCTTAGAGAATAGAAAACCGAACTAGAACCAATTCTCAAATCTAAAGCCTATTTATTTTGTTTGTCACCTTGGCGCTTACATACATCTCAATGTTGTATGTGCCACATGAAGTCCTAGCTCACGACCCGACCTGAGAATTTGAGCTCCCTCATCAACTTAGTGAGCCAATCAATAGGGTCACCTGTTCTTCAAATACGACAATTTAAGGACAAAAATTGCCAAGAATTAAATCTTGAGTCAGGGTTGTGCATGAATTAGGTCAAGATCAGATTAAATCTAGATCGCTATTATTATATTTTGTAAAAGTAGGTCTAGTTGAATCGGATCATATTCCATCCAACCCCAGATAAGCATTACCACGAGGGATTGATTTTTCAGCCTCTCTAGTACATAGACAAGCACATCCGCAGAATGAAATAAAATAACAACGACACTCATGAGAACTCTTTGGGTGTGACTAGTGGGCTTGCTCACATAGTGCATGCTGCTCACATCTCCAAGCTTATTGCATGCACATGTGTTCATTGCGGCCCCACCAAACGCCATGCCCCTTGGCCTTGAGGAAGTGAGCTTTCTACGTGCTCTTGAAAGGTCCAAGACAAGCAAGCGCGTGCTTCTTCCTGAGAATGACTCTCACCCATTCACTAGTCAGAGTAGTTATTCCAACTGAGAATTAGCACGTTACTAAATATTGCACATGTCATGAAAGCTGGCATGTACCGGTCAATTTTGTTCACGGAACTCGTGTTACCGATCATTCAACTGGAATGCCAAGCACACTCGGAAATCCATATTGGTTATAAAAAACAATGTATTCATAGCGTGATGGCAACTTTTTAGACTCGGTCCGATCAATCAAACCGACAGCACAATTTGTTCGGTGTTGTGCTATCTTTTCTGGTTATTATCTTTCTGAACTTTAGCCCGAATATGGCTCAGAGATCAGCCGTAGAATGAGTTGATCTTCCTTATGTCCTTCCAATCCCAGAACTTCCTTTCCATCTTTTCCTTTTGCCCTGGAACGACAAGCACCTTTCTTACCAAAAAAACAAGTCCACTTGTCTACTCTCGGTGTTGGTGCTTGAGGACCGCCACTCTCTTGACTAGTACATGACACTCGTATAATCATTGTGTGTCCATTTCCTCGCTCGCCACGCTCGCTTTAGATTCCAGTGCTAGGCTAAAGGTGGCATCGAAAGTCCAAGATACACTTTCTATCTTCGTGAAAAACAAAGGCAGCAAAAGGGACTCTCTCTCTCTCTCTCTTTTTTCTCAATTTGTCCTTTTGTCTCTCCCTCGCTCTCCTTACAACTCGCGTACGAGAGCCGTCAAAAGCGGCGTATTAACATCGACATTTGCCGAAAACTCGTGTTGTTCTAGATTTTCTTTATGTCGTAATCGAGTAGATGTGTTCTTTCCTTGTAGCGCAATGTCCATAAAAGAGAAAGCTACTTAGGGAGAATGAAAGAGAGGAGAAACCCTAAACACGTGAAGAACCCTTCGTCATGAACTTTCCACTCACTAGTAGAGTATACAAAGAGGATTTCTTCTGCTTAATCTAGAAGGCGTGCTAAAATCTCCTCAACTTGTCTGTAGTACCTAGTTGACTGATCAATTCCTATCATTGACGTTATCATATCAGTTTGATAATATTTGTATGTCAATTTATCTCAGAATAGATCAATCGGATGCGCTTGATATTTGACCCGGTCAAAAGTAATAACAAGAAGACAAACCCTCAAGCTCGAAAACGAAAACCACATAACAAGTGGGCAGCCTTGATTGATCGGAGTCCACGTGCCACGACGGCTTGCAACCCTCTGAACTTTTGCCCCATTGGTCACACTTTCTGGATCCCATTCTTGGAGCCTTAATGCCTAGTGGAGCCCAAGAGCAAGGATTCTTTCTCCGGTCATTACATTGACATGTTGCAATCACGTTTCAGACAGCCCAAAGGGACAAATTTTTTTAAGCTTTGCCCTTTTAAAGTTCTGCACATAGAGCTTCCATGCTCCTTACGGAAACACGAATCCCTCGACAGAACATGACTCGTGCAATTCGCACGGTTTGCAATTTCCCCTGCAGGTGGGAGGCCAAATCATCGACATTAGTTCTCTCTTTTTGATTTTTTCCCTATCTTCTGGATCCGCGCTCCTTTAAGAACAGAAACACGTGACGCTAGACTTGTTGAAATGGGGTTATGCAGTCGGCTCACGAAGTCATGTGTTCGACCGTTAAGTGGCTCTCTCGACAAGTTACATTCCGACCCCTGACGTACAAATGAATCTTTTTAAGCCGGTCTTGGTAAGTCTCTGATCTGGAAATAGATTCCGAGGAGCAGAACTGAATGAAGAAAAGGAAAAGAAAAGAGTCGGATGCTTACCGCAAACGCATGTAGCAGAAACCGAAAGTTATTGTGGGAGCTTCGATCCTTGAAGACAGCCCAACACCCTCTTTTGCTTTCTTTATGTCTGGACTTTGGAATGTGTATGATTTGTCTTATTAGATGGAAAGGGTAACTAAAGTCCTGTGTTCTGATTTTGAGAAATACACTAATGATGCAGACAAATCAGCTAGATGTGTTAAAGCTACTGGGTGCTCTGTCATTCTCATCGCTTTTACAACTGGGTTGAGCTGTGTTGCTCTTCATATGGGAATGGAATCTGGGAACTAGCCGGTCAAACATTTCTTGTTTTGAAAGATCTAAGTGGTCTCGTTTGACTATTTCTAGCTTGTTCGATTGAAACTGGCCAAAATTTAAAGAAATAAAAGGTAAAAATGAAAGCTAGATCCTAAAGCCCTATGAAGTAACGAGAATACGAGACAAAAGTAAATTTGGGGAAATTGAAAAAGAAAATGCGGTGAGCGTGGATCGAACACGCGACCTTCAGATCTTCAGTCTGACGCTCTCCCAACTGAGCTATCCCCGCAGCTGTTTCATACATTCTACAGTTTAGTTATTATTCACTTTCGTTGGAGTGGTCAAATCGATTCGCATCAACAATTGTAAGAGCGTATTTATCTCGGAATCACGGCTACAGGGCCCTTATGGAAATTATATGTCTACTCGTACAACATAACAGAGTCCGAGAATGACTTGCCTAGAAACATCACTGATTGTACGTGAGGATTCCGAAAATTGACGGGTCTCGGCCTACACGAGCAAGTTGTCGGTGAACGCCCGAGACGGCATTGTCTTTTAACCCAATTTCTTTCTCTACCCGTCATTCATTCATTCATTCATTCATTCATTCACTCGTGAAGGGCAAGGAAATTTCAGAATTGCAAATGATTCTCCAGAGCTTCTCCCAACCCAAGATGGGCCATGAGCAATCGTGGCCCACGATGCACAGTGATACAAGGCTTCTCCAATGGGCCCGGCTCCTCCTCTGATGATCAGCCCAAGAGTTCGGAATCCTCGTGGCTAACAGCGGCGCGATGAGCACTCGCAGGAACACGCACGAATCATCGTCCTGTCCAGAATCTTCAAGGCAAGAATTCCGATGTCCTCTCTCAAAGTCAGAGGTAACCCTTCTTTCTGTACGTCGAGCTTCAGCTAGAACTTAAATTAGCCCTTAAATGCAGGCCGAGGAATGAAAGCATCAGCCCGTGTTGATGTTCACTTAGGGCCTGTTTGGTAACCATTCTGGTTCTTGGTTTCTCGTCCCTGGATGAGCTTGGGACGAGAAACCTGTTTGGTAAATACCCTTAAAATTTCTGTTCCCGGGATGAAAAAAAGGCTGGGGATGAGCCAGGGACGAGAAATCAGAACCAAAAATTTTTTGGTTTTCTGTTTCTCGGACAAGTTTGAACAGTGCAAAAGAAGAAATAAATTTTCATTTGATCTTTTTAAGTTCTTTCTATATATGTTTTAAATGACAATCAAACTTTCATTTGATCAAGTTGATTGCATTTCTTTTTTTTTGTACTTAATATTTTCCCTTATATATTGTGTGTATACCATGTCAAATTCACCACGTGCAATGTTTTATGGTATTTCTTTCTAAATATTCATTTACGTCCCTCATCATTGAAAATAACGAAAAAAAAGGCTTGGCTCATTCTCAATTCATGGCTTTTCTCCCTCGCTTTTGTCACATCCTTCCAACAACGCTCACATCACCAAAGGAATCGACTTTCAAGATGAGATCTCGCTCAAACTGCAATTCACTTTATTAGTTCCTCGTACAGCACAACTCCATCGTATCAAGCACAAGAAAGAAAGAAGAAAAAATGATAATGAGAGTAATTGAGTCTAAAACTAAACCAATCTCCATTTCAAACAAGATCAGCTCCAAGAAATGAAGTTGGATATTTTTACACTTTGTTTCCTCTTGGTTGTTCACTTAACAAATCATTTACCTAATAGTTTTATTTATTTATTATGAAGGCATGAATTTAATTTATAAAAGTTATTGTCATAGATAATAAAAAAGTGTTTCATATATCAATTTATTGTCTTTACTGATATTTCTTAAATTAAATGAAAAAAAATCCAGGGACAGAAATTTTGTGCAGTTACCAAACGCGTTTCTCTTCCCTAAAACTCATCCGAAGATCATTTCTCAAAAAAACACATTCTCAAAAAAACCTATTTCTGGGACGAGAATGGTTACCAAACGCGCCCTTAGGGGCTCATAATTTGAACAAAAGACAACAAAGCCCTGTCCATGCTGCGTTTGGCTTAATTTGAGGGATTTCTCTAGGTGGTGCGTATGGTTGTGCCACCAAGTCAAATCCGAACCTACTCCGATCCCGTCCTGCATAGCTTGAGTACGCGCAAACAAGGTCGTGTGTAAACTCGGCTTCGCCGAAGGTTGCGGCCGTCTAGACCTTTTCATTTAGCATGCCTCTCCTCTCTATACACTCTCATCCTTTAATTGACTAGTTCTTCACGTCCGGATGCCTCTCCTCTCTACGCTAGGTGTCGTAGTAAAGTACCCTGCATGCATTACAAATTGTTCTGCACATGCTGTAACTGCTCAATCCACACGGAACTTCACAATTTGAGCTGATCGGGAACACGACGACCTTAGAACTTGTGACTGGGACGACACTGTCATCACTCGGCAACCTTGCTCGGTGATAAATGTCAAAACCTTTCAAAGACTTGGGGGAAAAGAGGAGGAGAAGTCGGGTGCCATGGTCACACCTGTGAAGCTTTGCTAAAAGACACGAGCTTGGCCTTCCCTGGGGCTGCGTCAGCTTTGTCACAGCAGTTGAGCCCATGTTTAGGCTGCAACTACCGCGTCGAATCTTATGCGTCTTGTCGGGTAATGTGCGATTCTAGGACAGGATGCTTGTCCTGCAGATAGCGACAGCAGTGGAAAGTCGAATGCGTGAGAGCGTGACGAGCTTTTCCTCGCTTTTGCTTCGGGGTCTGCTCTTGTTGCTTCGCGCTTTCCAAGGGCAATGCTCCCTGGTTTTCTCCCCGGCGCGTGAAACATCCGAAGGTTCGGCTTCCATTGGCGTCTCGGGCGTACTGGCCCAGCATACAGGCTTCTTTCTGCTCGAACTAACTTGAGGTACAAGGTTGGCTGTAAATTGTGGTCGGCTCATGTGTATTCACTATTTCGCAGTCATTCTTTAACATGGGATAGCATCATAACATTTCGGTCCATTGACGTATAAAAACATCCGAGTGTTGCAATCGATAATTTGGTCAACAGGAATAGTGAGGTCAATGTAATTGTTGAGCAATGGAGTTGATGTAATCGTCAAGCAACAAAGTCACGTAAACCTCTGATGTAACAATTGAGTAATTGAGTCTTAATAACCGCTTGTAATTATCGATTCTGTGAACTATAAATACTCATTTTATACTTTTTGTAAAGGAGGACCAATCTATAAGAAGAGAATTGTTCAATTAAATTCTAATTTGAAATAATTGAATGGTTGATGAATCATTAAATTCTTTATAAGATGCATATGTTGATGCAAAAAAATGTCGAAGTGTCGTAATCCATAGTCAACAAAAACCATCAAGCAGTGGAATTGATGTAAGTATTAAAGTAGTAGAGTTGATACGTTTGGGTAAAGGAATCAATGTGATCATGGAGCAATGGAGCTGTATACCCATCGACTGAGTAATGGAGTCATAGGAACTACTTATTATCGTTGATTGTAGGCTGTAAAAACTCGCATTTTACTTTTTTGTAAAGGGCGGTCAATCAACCAAAGAACGCCACCGTTGGACTTTATCTTCCTACTCATTTTTACATTTTCAGCCACCTTTTACATGGTTGGACATGATTATCTTACTTTTAATTATGTCGTCGTTAACGTTCCATGTCTAAGAATCAACAAAACGGCTTTCCATAACCTTTGTCAATTCACTCGCCCATCCAAAGGTATTGCAATGATGCTTTTCGATGGAAGGCAGCCTTGTCATGGCCTTCGGGATAGGAGTGATTATCAACATAGACAGCTGGAAGGCGTCATTAGAAGCGAAATTCTCAAATTCATGAAAGAAGAACAAATGCGAGAATGCACTCAATGGTGGTTAACTATGTTGATTAAGGGGTTTTCTCTCATCGCTGAGGTCGAGATTCGAAACATGTAATTGCTAGCGTTTTAAGTGAGAGACCATGGTGTTGATGTCATGTGCTAATCTCCCTCAAGATATAGGGACTTGGCCTTTTGATGTTGTCCGGGTACGAGAGCCCATAGTGGATTCCTCGGTCATCAAGAAAAAAACAAATGCGAGTATGCATTTGCCAAGATGCTCTTCGAGTGGCAAATTCTATTTTTTTTTTCTAGATCACCGATCTCATGAGAAGAATGAACCAAATTGTTTGATTAGCGAATTAAGACTCCATTTTGTTTCACAACACAACTTTTCAAGAAAATGCTTGTCAGATTTTTTGACATTTAATTCACGGAAAATAAATGAGTCAAGGAAGAAATTTCCATATCGTGAGAAAGCACCTTAAAATGTAAGAAAAAAAATCATTTTCCCTCTTCTTTCTTTCACCGCTCATTTTAACTATCTTTATTTATATTTTTCATTTTTTTCCAAATTTGAGCTTTTAACTATTTTTTTCTAAATTTTCTTTCTTCATCTTCTTCACTTGGTTGCCTATGAGCTCAAACATTACTCGATGGCCATGAGCTTGAGCCTCACAAATTGGCAAGGAGGCTCACAAGGAGGCTCAGGCCTCCCTAAATCGCGCAAGCTCGCAACCTATGGTGACAAGGCTCAACTCATCAAAGATCATCAAGTTTGTAGCCTCAAGCAGTGTGCATTGAGCTTGTTGAAATCGGGTGGGCGAGGCTTGATTGTGTATGTGGCTGGTCGTCGCCCTACAATGGTGGCCAGCGACCGGCCAAGGAAGAAGCAAAAGCAAAATATAAAATAAGAAAGGTAATGAAAAATAATAATATTTAAGGTAATGAAAAATAATAAAAAGTTCCGTTATTTGGTAATTTTATCAAGGAATGATTAGAAAAGATTTTCCGATTCATCATCATATTTTTGAACAAATTTTAAAAAAACATTTTGATTTTTGTGAAAGATAACTTATCAAAAGAAAGCATTTTTTTTATATAAATACTAACGTTCTTCGAGCAACGTATCGAATCTAAACCTTATCCCGTTTTGGAAAAAAATAATAATAAAAGGTGCAAGAAAGAATTTAGAGCGGAAGACAGTGAAAAATAAAAATAAAAACCACGAAAGAAATCGTTTGGATAAAAAAGGCGGGCCGCGTTTCGGGCACGACGGAGGAGGCGGGGGGCCCCACTTGGGCAGTGGCAGTGGGGGTGCGTGCAGTGTGACCTGGTTCCCACCCCCGGCGCAAAACCAAGAAAAAAAAGAAAAAAACACGTAACAGAAAAATTCCCTCCCCTCCGCCAGCAGGGAGGCAGGGGGCGACCAAGCGGGGCCCACAGTGACCACTGATCAAGCTTCACGAGCTCAAGTCAATCTCCCTTCTCCCTCCGTAATTGTAGCTCCGTGATCTCACGTCGTCGTTGTCGTCTTCCCTCGAGTCTCGACCTTTCGCCGTCGAAGGTGGGGTACTCCATGGTCGCTCGAGCTCGACTCGGGGCTCCGCTCAAGCTCACGAGCATTCCACGCCTGACCTCCTGATACTTGGAAGCGGTTGAACAGGTGCATGGCGTCATCGGCTCCTGCAGGTTCGCCGTCCCCCCTCGCTGGCCAGCCCCAGCCGCCGAAGCCGCCAATAGCACTGCCGCCGGCAGTCGCCTCGGCTCCGGCGACGATGTTTTTGCCTCCTTCTCCGCCGCTCGCTCCTCCGCCTTCGCCTCCATTGCCTCCCCCAGCTCCGCCACCTTCTTCGACCCCAGTCTCCCCTCCACCTCCGCCATCGGCGGCCGTTGCCCCGTCGCCTCCGCCGCTGCCTCAGCCTGTTTCTCCGCCGGCGAAGCCGAATTCGACTGTGACGCCGACGACTCCGCCGCCTACATCTGCTCCGCCGCCCGAGACTCCGGCTGCGTCTCCGCCTCCGCCGGGGATTCCGACCACTCCTGCCTCTCCTCAGACTCCGCCAACACCGTCGTTGCCACCTGCGCCGCCATCGCCGCCAAAATCTAAGTTGCTGCCGGAGACTCCTCCACCATCGCCAAAGAAGCCGAACGCACCGCCACCATCCGCGCCACTTCCGGCGACTCCTTCTCCTCCTGAAGAAGCTCGGCCGCGTCCTACAGAAACTCCAACACCACCGTCGCCTGCGGATCGTCCACAACATCCGGCGACGCCATCACCACCATTTCCGCCTGCAAACCAGTCCAGTGGTTTTCCGCCGTCGAGCGCGGCTACACCAGAGCCATCTCCTCTAACCCCTCCAGTTACGCCTCGTCCGACTCAGCCAGGAAATTCAACCGCTACACCGCCGCTACCACGTCAGCTCGCGAATGGAAGTTTGCCGGTAGCCGTTGGAGGTCAAGCAGGCCAACGTACGGAAACGGCGTCTCACGCACCGGCGGGGTTGATTGCTGGGGCAGCCATGGGTGGGGTGGCTTTGATAGTGATGCTTGGGGTTGTCTTGTTTGTTTGCTTCAAATGCAAGAGAAAGCAAGCACCCAACGCTGGGAAAGCTAGTTACGGATCGTTTTCCTCCGGTGTAAAAGGTACATTTTACCTGATCTCATCAGTCAAATAATCCGCAGGATTTGATCTAAGCAGTGCTTTTGCGTAAGCGAGATTGATCGCTGTCACTGCATTTTCACGGGATTTGTCTGTAATTGCTTCAATCATGCGTTCTTGTCTGTCGCTAGCAATAAACTTTCATATTGCATTCTCTATGCCTGGCAATTACCTGGGAAGAATTGAGTGTTCAATTTAGTGAACACAGGAGAGTGATATTTTCTGCTGACCGCTATCATAGAAAGCAATGCTTCACGTCTTACTTGTGCCGCTGCCGCAGAGAGCTCTGGACTTGACATTAATAGAGCGAATTTATAGTTAGGAAATCATGGGGATGTGGCATGCTGCATCAAACCCGTCATATCAATGACATCATCCTTGTATTAGGCAGTTCTTGGGAAGTCATTTCTAATTTGCTTTCTGATCCAATTTAACAGCTTGATCTAGGTAGTATATGCTCATCCATTCTACCCTTCAGTCATATTTCACATTACTGAAATTAAATTAATCTTTGGTTTGCATTACTAGATGGTGCTAGTGCTGCTTCTCCTCGTGGCTTTCAGTATCTAAACGAGAATGTTCATCCCCAGTCAAGGGCTCATAGCATTGCTGTGCCACCAAGAGCCTTCACAATTGCCCCACCTATTCTTCTGAGCGGCAATGGAGATTCCACTAACTCGGCGGCTGAGTTACATCCACCCCTCGTGGCTTCTTTGAGCTTCTCGAGGGGCACTTTCACGTATGTTGAATTAGTCGAAGCAACTAATAGCTTCTCCAAGGCAAACCTTCTCGGAGAAGGCGGTTTTGGCTATGTTCACAAGGGAGTCCTTCCAAATGGGAAAGAAATTGCAGTCAAGCAATTGAAGATAGGAAGCCACCAGGGACAACGGGAATTTCAAGCCGAGCTTGATATCATCAGTCGTGTACATCACAAACATCTCGTTACGTTGCTTGGATACTGCATAACTGGGGCAGAGAGGTTTCTGATTTATGAGTTTGTTCCCAACAACACTCTAGAATACCACTTACACGGTATGCTCAATTTCTTTGAATGCTGAGATTCATATTCCGACTCTAATCCAATTTAATTTACATAGAAATGACACAGATTATGCCGTGCAGGGAAGGGGCGGCCTGTTCTCGATTGGAGAACACGATTAAAAATTGCAATAGGAACCGCAAAAGGACTGGCCTATCTCCAAGAGGATTGTGAGTGTTCTTCTAGATTCGTCACTAATGTTATCCCCTCATCTTATCATGATCTAGCACGATCACTGTATGCACCTGATCCCATTACGATCCAATTTGTCTGAAATTTGATATGAGTACTCTGAAAAAAAAAAAGCTCTTTTGTATTTTTTCCCTTTCAGGTAGCCCGACAATCATTCATCGGGACATAAAGGCAGCCAATATTCTTCTTGATTTTAATTTTGAGGCAAAGGTACAGTTTTTGCAACTGCTCTGTCCAAACCTTTTGTTTATTCACTAGGATATTTTGCTCGGCCTTTGTAGTTTGAAGTAGAAGAGTTTTTACCGACTACTTCTTTTTCCTGATGAAATTTTTATCTGCAGGTTTCTGATTTTGGGCTAGCAAAGTTTTTTTCTGGTAGTAGCGCTAATGTCTCTCATATTTCTACCCGAGTGGTAGGAACTTTTGGGTAAGACCTGCTCTTTCGTAGCATGCCACATGGTCATCACGAGTAATGCTCACAACCCTCGTATTTCTGTCAACGAAATTCTTGGAGAAACATCCGTTTCGTATTGCAAAATTGGCTGTACAATTCTGCTTTTTTAACCAATTTTCGATCCATGGAGAGGTACTTGCTCAGACAACATGAGGTCAGAAATGCCTTATTGGTCACGCACGTGCCTCCTACTAGAAATAAAAAATTTTGGTTTTACTTGATAGCGCAAGTGCTACTGATTTGCCATACCCGGTGGATTAATTTTGTGCATGAGCCATGAATTGGCTAATTTATTTTACTAGCTTTGTCTTGCACTTTCTCATGTAATAGTCGTCTGATTGTGCCCTCATAATTCATCTCTTGGCCAAGTGATGGCTTACGCTTATTCTTGCTTTCCTTATGATACAACATACTGATAAATTTCCCCAGGTACCTGGCTCCTGAGTACGCATCAAGTGGCAAATTGACAGAAAAATCCGATGTATATTCATTCGGCGTTATGCTTTTAGAGCTCATCACTGGAAATCCACCCATCATGAGAACAGAATCATCGACAGATGAGGGCCAGGGGTTGGTCGATTGGGTTAGTTTGTGTTTCCGATATATGCCTCTCTCATTGTACTTTTCCGCATGAGGGATAGATTTGATGAGAGGAATGTCAAGCATCACAGGTGCCTCGGTATATTTCCATTACTTAATCAAGTGGATCACAGGTGCCTCGGTATATTTCCATTACTTAATCGAGTGGACATAAGTGGGTCTATTTGATTGCAGGCTAGACCTTTACTTAACCAAGCTAGTGAGACCGGCAAAACGGACAAAATTGTTGATCCAAGATTGCGGAAGAATTATGATTCCAATGAGATGTTGAGCATGATTGGATGTGCTGCAGCTTGTGTGCGTCATTCAGCATGGCTCCGGCCACGGATGAGCCAGGTAACTACAACTTCACAATTGCTGACCTGCATAGTGCGTCTGTCCATCAGTGGTTAGAATCGAACCTGACTTATCATGTCGTTGCAAAGACCTTTTTTCGCCTTTCAAAATCTGAGATCATTCAATCCCTAATTACCAACCAAAAATGCTGCAAGATTTGCCCAAACCTGAGGATCGCCTATTTTGCGGCCTTCTGAAACTAAGAATTCCTCACGATAAGCAACATCCAATTTGTTCACTGACGACATTTAGGTTAATTGTGCTTTAAGGGGGGAGTGAATTTTAAAAAACATCTTTATTTACGGATAACTAACTAAAGATAACATTGCAAACAACCTGCATCGGGAAATTTATTAAATTCCTCGTGAAAGAAGGATGTGCGATCGACTCCAACATCATGGCCTCAACATCCCATTGCCATGACTTTCTGTACATTGCTCGACCTAGCGTCAGTCCCAACCAACATTGAGAGCCCTAATAATCATAGTATGCATACGTTTTTGAACAAGTGGCCATAATTAGGGTTGAAAATGAAACCATAATTGTCAATTGGCAGAATAAACCGCCATTAGTCTGCCCTGTTTTATATTCTGAATCCTGTCTAATAAAATTTGCAAAAGCAGATAGTTCGTGCATTGGAAGGAGAAGGGTCTTTGGCAGATCTAGATGAAGGAATCAAACCGGGACAGAGCAAAGTTTACAGATCTTCAGAAATGAGGAAATTCTCTATGATACTAGGGAGTCACGAAGATGGCATTAGTCGACAAAGTGATAACACCAGCGAATATGGTCTTTACCCTTCTTGTTCAAGCAGTGAAACACATAGTCGATGAGGCATGCACAGTGAAGACAAAAGAGAAGCTTCAAACTTCTTGCCCAGCTGAAGTTATCAAAAGCTTTTCTTCTTCTTTTTCTCCTCTTTGGATTATCTCCCCTAAATTCCTGTTGAAGAATTATTCAAGATCACAGAACCCTCCATGATAGATCCTTCACTCACTGCTGATTCGTTCCTAACATGTTTCTGATTTTTGTAACATGTGAACTTCTTCTCCGTCAAGATGATCAGACAAAGCCTGTATCTACTACATTCTTACTTATAATGTAACAGCTCTCAATTCAGCAGATGAGTTCGTTGGTGATCATATTTACACTTCTGCAAATAGCATGATACATCTTTATCGGCCGACAGGTGAAACTCTTCCTTGGACCCAATGCAATCGCAGCCAATGATCATGCAGGACTCATATGATCAACGGCCACGCAAGAACTTGCCAGCCGACGGGGAACAGTAACTGCACCTTACTGGAAAAGAATGATATTAAATTTACCAGGACATTCTGAGGAAATATTCCGATTCGAAAGAACATAAGACCATGTCATATCTTCAGTACAAACATCGTGTCCTGTAAAGTCTCTACTTTCCCAGGTTCTCGGTAACGATTCCATTCACAAGCTTGATTTCAAAATACATAAAGGGAATCGAAAGAAAGAAACATCCATATAAAACCAGGCAAGAGAAATTTAATTTCCTTTCAAAAGCAGTAGAGAATCCAAAAGGTCATTGTCGCTTCTAGAAAATTTAATTGTAATTAAAATTTGCCAAGAATTCTCAGCATGTTGTGGAAGTGGAACTACATAAGACTTCCTAGCCTGGAAAGATCGACCTTATTAACCACGATGAGATCAAATGAATGAAAACCCGAGTAAATGAGCAAAATTGCCCTCCAATAAAAGAAATTTGCAAGTTTCACGGCATGACAACAATACATACTATACCAGCCTCTCCTCCCAACTGTACTATGATTCATTCCATCATGCACAAGTTCCAACTTGGAAATACAGGTCGGCATACCAGATATTTCTGCTTTACACCTACATATCTGTTGAAAGAAGGAAGAAGAAACTCAAATTTTTGAGTGGCAATCATCCACCTTTCAGGAAACTCAAATTTTTGAATGGCAATTATCCACCTTTGTCATTCTCTTTAATTAATGGTATCAAAGACTTCAACCACTCTTTCCATGGAGCATCCTCTTGTTGCTCCATCCATGACAAGAAGCAGCTGTCTAACAAGCAGAAGAAATTGACGTAGAGGAGTTGATACCTAACGGGTATGAATCGGAAATTAGCCACTTGAACAATGGGCCAGATGCCTCCCTCCAGAATCAGGGCAGGAACAAAATCCCTCTTTACGTCTTCTTTAACTTGAGGAATACTCTTTCCGGCAGATAAACCCATGTACGTGAAGAAGATTAGTAGATCCAATGGCCCAAAGAGGAAGCCATCAATTGCTACTTTGGCAGAGACAAACCGCAAAGAGTTAGGTTGCATTTGAAGTCGCAACCTTATAAACCGGTCCAAGCCTTCATACCTGCAGGCAGATATAAAAAGATAAGAACTTTCAATGGCACTTTATGCACGATGTTGAAATGGAAATGCAAAACATGCACCTCGCCATGCCAACTCATGGAGATCACCCTTTTGCCACGTCTAAAACTAACAGAAAGAACATCATGCACACAGAAACTTCAAGAAAAAAAAATATATAAGCTAATTGATTCTTTAAACGAGTGAAATTAAGCTATTCAAGTTAGTACCAGAAATGGCCAAGTGGTCCAACAAATCCAAAGCCAAACAGGCTGGTAGTTGCCACTCTCCTCCAATTGATCTTCAATTCCTTTTCTTCATCCTAATAGACAAGAAAACACCGAAATTTAGCGATGCCTCATCTATCAGTTGCAAGATGTGGTCTGTCCTGATAAATTTACATATTGAGCATTGCCCTCTAAGTCACTGCAGTTCTTGTCACATTTCTAGCATCGCACTCTAAGTCACTGAATTCTTGTCGCTTCACTGTGTTCTTCACGTCTAGCAGTTACAAGATGTGGTCTGTTCCTATAAAATGAGATATCTAGCATTGCACTCTAAGTTCATGCAGTTCTTATTTCCTCTCTGTGTTCTTCTCGGATGACTCAAATTTGCCAAATTTCTGCAGATCGCAAAGGTGGAACCACACATACTTCCAGTTACGATAGAAACTTGCAGGTCATATCAATCCTTAACACTCAGCAGCCTTCTCCGAAATGTGCTTTCTCCAAGAAAACATGGATACCTCACGCATCCATAGAGCCATATTGCACATGTTGACGCATATGTCGATCAAGCTTGAACGCGATTTAAAAGTAAAACCCGTGAATAATGGAATAAACACCAACTTCACCATAGCCATACACTGCCTATGGCTCCCATTAACTCTTAACAAGGCCCAAGGCTCATGGACCACGGAACCAAACGCAGAGAGAGGTAACGCATGGTTATGCGAGGAAGCGATTCATTTACTCACATAATGCCATCGAATTACGTTTCCAATGTTAACAGTGATGAGCTCCAAAGGAAACCAACCAAAATAGCACAATAATCAAACAACGACCAGATAATGACATGCCCAAATTGCTCATTCTCGCAAATACATGTATGCGAAGACCGTTTCTTCCAAATTTTCCATGACATGACCTCAACCATAAGTCTAAGGGATCCACAAGAGTCTGTCATTTTTCACGATCGGTTCATGATTCACCTGAAGATGACGGTGCCTCTTGGCCGTGGAGTGAGTGATGGTCTGAGCAGCGACGTCGCCTAAGCCCCAGATTAGACCGGAGCTGATGACCTGCGTCTTCACGGGATGATCTCGCAAGCAATTCTGGTACCATCTCCACAGCCTCGACATTTTCCTCGAATCAAACTCTATCGAAAGAGACGATCAAGATCATGGGTCGCGACCGATGATTGCCTACTGATTAAGATCGCAGTTTGCCGGCAGGATCACGGCCCTGAAGGATCCACCGCATCTCCCCATCATTAGTTCTTGTCCGACTTCGAATCCAGGAAAATTTGGCCTCTTCAAAGATTTGAGCTCGGCATTCATTTCGGGGATGATGATCTCCGATTTCCAAATCAAGAAATCAGTTTTTTCTAGCCCGATGAGAAAGCCCAGTAACAAAAGAGCCCAAAATTTCTCATTACAAGTTTCTCAAAACTGGAGATCTTCAATGAGCGGTTCCGGAAGATCTCCGGCGGGGCCTTAAGAAAAATTCCCGAACCGAATGTAGGGTCGGGTCGAGACGGGTATGAAACACCGGCAAGCACGGGTATTTTTTCGAGTCTCCACGAGCTAGGCCGAGCTCTTAAAGGGAGGCACTTGAGCTAGACCGTCCACCTCAAAAGTTGGTCGTCGACTCATTGGATCGTGTCGGGTCAACATGATGTAGGGTGGTCAAATGGATCAGTCCGTCAGATTTGGATCATACCTATAAAAATCTACTCAAATTGACCAATTTAAGCATATTTATCATATATAATTTAATGACACTTACCCAACTCGACTTGATCTGTATTTTTAAAATACATCCATATTTAATTGATCCTATAAAAACTAGTGCCACTTGCTTTATCAACTTTAACCTCTACTTGGGTAAACATTTTATATCAAATTTTTTAAAAAAAAAATCAGAACAATAAAAAAAGTTAATTTTAAAAAAAAATCCATATAGATTGAAAGACTTATAAAGAACTAGAAAAGTGTGTATGTGTTACATCATTAAAACATTTAATAAGTAGACGATACAAAACAACTTGTTAATACAATCTGTCGGTGAACAAGACATCAAAAAATTATATAAACATGGTCTAATAAGATGATTTTTTAATGAAAAATAGGTCGAAACTTATCTGAATTTTAGCGTTTTCCATTAATTTGTAACGTCCGCCTCAACCCCACCACCAACAATATTGTCCGCTTTGGCCCTACCGCACTGGCGCGGACGCACCGCCATCCCAGCTACGGCATCGACCTCACGGCTTTGTTCTTCTCGGTCTATCCGAGAAAACGCGTTGTTGATGGATAAGGGTAGACCTCTCTACATAAGCCCTTCCAGGACTCCCTCCCTAGGCGATGTGGGACATGGATGTCACAAACTCCCCCTCCCCTCAATGGCACAGCGTCCCCGCTGTGCCCTCAGCACCAGCGAGCGCCCACTGTGGTCCCCACATGCTGTCGAGAGTCGGCTCTGAGGGCACAGCGGGGACGCTGTGCCATTGAGGGGGGGAGTTTGTGACATCCCTGTCCCACATCGCTTAGGGAGGGAGTCCTGGAATGGCTTATGTAGAGAGGTCCACCCTTATCCATCAACAACGCGTTTTCTCGGATAGACCGAGAAAAACAAAGCCGTGAGGTCGATGCCGTAGCTGGGATGGCGGTGCGTCCGCGCCAGTGCAGTAGGGCCAAAGCGGACAATATTGTTGGTGGTGGGGTTGAGGCGGACGTTACAAATGTGAGCCTCGGACCCCAGGCGGCGATAATCCGTCAAGGGAGTCTTGGGAATCTTTCCCACTCCTCAATCGCGACTGGGTCGAACGGGACGGCTCGTGATGACCACGAACAGCGACTTAGTTCCAAAACAGGGGAAATCGCGTCGAGCTCCGTCCAAGCTGTTGAGCGACGCCAAAGACGGCCGAGCAACCGAGACAACCCAGGTAAGCTTCGACGTGAGCTTTAATGGAATTTTTCGCAGTCTATTGGTTGAGTAGTCCCCTCAGAGCCGACTCCCGACAGCATGTGGGGACCACAGTGGGCGCTCGCTGGTGCTGAGGGCACAGCGGGAACGCTGTGCCAGAGGGGGGGGAGTTTGTGACATCCCTATCCCACATCGCCTAGGGAGGGAGTCCTGGAAGGGCTTATGTAGAGAGGTCCACCCTTATCCATAAACAACGCGTTTTCTCGAATAGACCGAGAAGAACAAAGCCGTGAGGTCGAGGCCGTAGCTGGGATGGCGGTGTGTCCGCGCCAGTGCGGTAGGGCCAAAGCGGACAATATTGTTGGTGGTGGGGCTGAGGAGGACGTTACAACCCCTTATCCATCAACAACGCGTTTTCTCGGATAGACCGAGAAGAACGTCCTCCTCAGCCCCACCACCAACAATATTGTCCGCTTTGGCCCTACCGCACTGGCGCGGACACACCGCCATCCCAGCTACGGCCTCGACCTCACGGCTTTGTTCTTCTCGGTCTATCCGAGAAAACGCGTTGTTGATGGATAAGGGTGGACCTCTCTACATAAACCCTTCCAGGACTTCCTCCCTAGGCGATGTGGGACAGGGATGTCACATAATTAAGGTTCATGAGTGTCATAATCAATAATGGAAAGCCACACCTGATTGACTTCATGACGTTCCACATCAGTTGACTGTTAAACTTGACTGATTAAAATTTTAAAGATTGAGGCTTGGTAAGCCAAAAAAATGACTAATAAATCAAAATAAAACTTTATGCAAGAAATTTTTCAATGGTTTCAAGATTTGTAATTTTTTGTGGAAACGAAATTTTGAAGGGAATCATTAGACCTGCCAGCCATTTGTGAGTGCAAGTTAAACTAAGTTCAACACGTATAAAAGATTTTAAAATTATATTAAATAAAATAAAAATTCATGAATCACATTATTCGTTTTTTCGAAAAAGATCATTATTTAGATTTGCATTTAGATTTGCAGGGATGGACCTTTTGTCATAAGAAAAGAAGACAGGAGGAAGATACTTGAGCGCAAGTAGGAGGGGGAAAACTCATAATCATTGCTAAGTCATCAACAAAGTGAAGACATCATAGATGTCCATTTTCTCCTGGTCCAAGGAAAAATAAAGGAAAATCACATGGCTGACCCAAAATATGATGTTCAACGAACCAGGTTTCCACGAATTTGAGAAATAAATCGAGACGAAATCAGATATCAAACTCAAAAATTTAAATTAATAAGTGACGAAAAATCGCGTATGAAATATCATAAATAATCAACATGAACATTAAAATTCACTTATATTTCGAACTAGATGGAAATGCATTAGTACATGCTCTTTAAAGCATGAAAACTATTCGCTTTTTTTTTTCCCACTGGATCCTTGAGCAATTTTGACAGCTATCGACATAAAAGCTTTCCCATTTCTTGGGTACCAAGGAATGTTTGACTTCTTTCGTTTGCCAGCACGAAATAAAGAATTAAGAATGCCTGGAAAGTGAATATACTCTCACTTGCTCTCTTTGACAACTCTATAATGGAAAAAAGGTTACTATTGCAAATTGAAAATCCGATCAAGTTGCGATCATTAGAACCCAAAATTATCTCTTGGATCACCCAATGTATGATCTATTTGTATCTTGAAGTACATAAATTCATTATGGTTTTGATGAGAAATTTTCTTTTGGATAGTTGAAAAGGATCAAGAGAATTACCAGAGCTCACTACTCTCATTATGGAATGCTTAATTCAAGTGATATTCATTCCACTCAGCGGACCCATTTCCTAGGAACAAGGTTTGGTCCGGCATTAATCGCAGTTTCAATAACGGGCGATCAATATCTCTTGATGTGAGATGACAACGTCCGATATAGCACGAGTTCAGTTAGAAATTCTTCCACAACATAACTTAAACTCATGATCTCACGAGACACAAACGAGCATGAGATTGTCGAAGCCAAACGGCTGTGCTTGCTGTTGGTGGAAGACTTTCGTTGTGAGCCAGGCGGCCACCTCATATTGTCAATTTCAACTCGCATTGCCAAAGCACGCAACAACGATTAGTACTCTCCCATGGAATCTCCTAAACATAGAAAAGGGTAGGACACTAATTCTTATAATCCAAAGGGGGAAGTCAGTTTTCTCACAAGCTCGTTGTTTTTAGTCCATGGTAAATATTACCCATAAATTGACTAATTTTCCATCATGGAAACACCGAAGTTGGAAAATAATGTCCTAAATGTCTCTCGCCCCCACAGTATCCTAAAAGCTACGTCTTTCTACTTTCCGCAGTCATGTCAACGAGTGTATCAAGGACGCTTGTTCAACCACAATGAGATGATTGAATGAAGAACAGAGTAAATCAGCACCATTCCCCTCCAATGAAAGAATTCTGAAAGCTTCACGGAATGACAACGATACATGCTGTACCAGCTTGTCCTTCCAGGTCTGCTATGATTCTTTCCTCCGCTCACAAGTTCCAACTCTCAAAATACAAAGTTGGCGTATCGGATTTTCCTGCTTTAACACCGACGTCCTCCGTTTGAACGGAGGAGCAGGAAACTCCATGTCTCCAATGGCGATTATCCACCTTCGTCTTTCTCGTTAGTTAATGGTAGCGAAGACTTAAACCACTCTTTCCACGGAGCATCCTCTTGTTGCTCCATCCATGACAAGAAGCAGCTGTCTAATAAGCAGAAGAAATTGACGTAGAGGAGTTGATACCTGACGGGTACGAATCGGAAATTAGCCACTTGAACAATGCGCCAGAGTCCTCCCTCCAGAACCGGGGCAGGAAGGAAATCCCTCTTGACATCTTCCTTCCCTTGAGGAGCACTCTTTCCAGCGGATAAACCCATGTACGCGAAGAAGACGAGTAGATCCAGTGGCCCAAAGAGGAGCCCGTCGATTGCCACTTTGGCAGCGACGAATCGCAGAGCGTTGGGCTGCATTTGAAGTCGCAACCTTATAAACCGGTCCAAGCCTTCATACCTGCACGCAGGTATCATAAGATTGATAACTTTGGATGGCAATTTATGCAGAGTGTTCAAACCGAAGTGCGACACAAGCGCCTCGCCATGCCAACTGATGGAGATCGCCCTTTTGGAGCTTGGCACAGCTAACAGGAAGCACACCATGAGACCTTACCAAAGAAAAATGAAAGCGAATTGATTCTCTAGACGAGTGAAATTAAGCTACTCGAGTGAGTACCAGAAATGGCCAACTGGTCCAACGAATCCAAAGCCATACAGGCTGGTAGTTGCCACTCTCCTCCAACTGATCTCAATTCCTTTTCTTCATCCTGATCGACAAGAAAACACTGAAATTTAGTGATGCTTCATCTAGGAGTTGCAAGATGTGGTGCCTGTCCCAATAAAATTACATATCTAGCATCGCACGCTGCGGTTCTTGTTACTTCACTGTGTTCTCCACGGATGAATCCAACTTGCCAGGCCTCGGCATATCGCAAAGGAGAAGTCACACATACTTCCAGTTATGACGGAAGCGGAACCACCGCAACTTTGCTAGTTGCAGGTCATATCCAATCCTTCCTTTATACTCAACAGCCTTGTCCGTAGTGTGCTTTCTCCCAGAAAACATGGATACCTCGCGCATCCATGAAGCCATAGCACACATGTCGACGCCTATGTCGATCAAGATATCGCAAACCTAACGCATGCTTGAACGGGATTTGAAAGGAAAATTTGTGAATGCCCTCCTTATAAATGAAATAAACACCAACTTCACCGCAGCTGTATATTGCTATGGCTCCGATTGACTTCCAACAAGGCCAAAGTACCATGAACCATGGAACCATATGCCAAGAGAGGTAAAGCATGCTTGTGCAAGGAAATGATTCATCTATTCAAGATAATTCCATTGAATTACATTTCCAATGAAAATAGTCATATGAGCTCCAAAGGAAACTAACAGAGATGGCACAATAATCAAACGATGACCAAGTAAATAGCACCCTGAAATGATGTTTGACATGCCCAAGTAACTCGTTGCATAAGACCAACGTAATGGACTTAGGCTCAATTTTTTTCTTAAAAAAACATTACATTTTTAACAAATATTTTCGAAGAAGTCAATTTTCAGGAAAAATGACAATATTTTCTGAATTTTGGCGAAAACCTAAAAATGAACTAGAAAATATTTTCCATTTTGATATGAAAATTTTGATTTGATTTTTCTAAAAGGAGATAAATCATTCGCGTGGTAGGAACTTATATATGAATAGATGGGGAACCAATTACAGGTACTAGAGTCTTCGGTTCATGCCTTAATGGACCTCAACCCAGTCGCGAGGCACAAGACAAAGGGATCCCACATTTGGCCTTTATGGACCCCGAGCCTTAGGTGCCAAGGCATCGGGCACAAGCGTAAGGCTTTGGGCTTGGCCTCGATGGACCCGGGCAGGGGCGCTAAGGATTCAAACAGGGGCACTGGGGTCTCGGGCACAAGCGATGGACCCATGTGCAGGTGCCAAAAATCGGGTCTTGAACACTAGGATCATCATTGGAATTTCCATACTCAATATTAGAGTTTTAAGATTTAAGTGTTGATATATTGATCATATATTGGAGAATTATTATTTTTTATTTTTAAAAGAAGACAAAGTCATTTTCCTGAATTTTAAGTATGGATTGGAAAAATAATTTTCGTCGACTCGTTTTTCTAAAATAATCAAACACCAGAAAATTAGGAAAATGAAATAAACAGAGTCTCCGCCTTCTACACACAGACGCTGGGTGGAACGTGTTGACATAAATACATGCAAGGACCATTTCTCGCAAATTTTCCAAAACACAGGATCAAAACGAATGACTTCGACCATAGTCGAAAGGGATCCACCAAGGGTCGTCATTTTCTCACGATCGGTTCATGATTCACCTGAAGATGGCGGCGGCCCTTGGCCATGGAGTGAGTGATGGTCTGAGCGGCGCCGTCGCCGACGCCCCAGATTAGACCGGAGCTGATGATCTGCGTCTTCGTGGGATGATCTCGCAAGCAATTCCGGTACCACCTCCACAGCCTCGACATTTTCCTCGAATCAAACGCTGTCGACAGAGGAGGATCGAGATCATGGGTCGGGAGCGATGACTGCATTGATTAAGATCGCAGCTTGCAGACGGAATCACGGTAATGAAGGATCCACTGTATCTCTCCGTCATTAGTTCTTGTCCGACCTTGAATCCAGGAAAATTTCGCCTCTTCAATGATTTGAGCTGGGCTTTGATTTCTGAAATCATTATGCCGGATTTTTTTCCGAATCAAGAAAGAATAGTAATGCGAATGGTATCAAGGCGTTAGTCATTGACTCATCGAGTCATACAGGGCTCGACATGATGTATATAAAATTGTCGATGGGGGCATGTCAACGCATCGTGCCTATGAACAAGTTCAAAGTTTAGACGAGCACGTTGGTTAGCATTTTTCCGCCTAATGAAGTTTATTTTCATCTTAGTTCTACCATGACTAGACTATGAGCTCAACGCCATGTTCAATGTTTAAAATGATCATTCGTCATTATTCTATTCTTATGACATTTGGGTGAACAATCACGTCACGATTTGAATTTTGAGATAGAAGATTACTCATGTTAAAATCGATCATGTAGTGCAGTTGTGTGTATGGTTAACATTTTAACATCATTTAGAAGGATGATAAAATATAAGCCACAGTTTCGTGTTAAAAATAGAATTACTTTTATGGCAAGAAAATTAAGAAATGATTTTCTTTTTGTTTCAAAAGAAGAATTAGAAATGACAAGGAGCGTCCCCGGTGATCAATTTTATTGGACACTAGTTTCTGGTGGAAATTTCTATTTTGATGAATTTATTAGACAGTAATTTCTGAAGGAAGTTTTGATTTTATGAGCTTATTCATCCGCTTTTGCAGTTTCTTCAATACAGTCTCTATGCTTTTAACTAAGAAAATCCGCGTTCTTGCTTTTACATAGCTTCTTTTTTGCTTAGTTATCAAACAGATATTAGTCGTCATTGTCATCGAGATTAATTGATAAATTGTTCAAGTATTAGTTATCTGTCAGCTTTACGAATCTGCTCTGGCTTTTTCTTTCTCGGTTCCTTCCTGAGGGAAAAGTAGATATGATCCAAAGATAGACATCACTTCAGGTTCTGAATTCGGGGTCAAACCAGACGTTATAATATATAGCACCATCATGAATGTGTGGAGCACGGCAGGATAAATGGACAAGTGCGAGGAGATCTTCGATAACATGGTGAAGGCTGGCATACAACCTGATGCACATGCTTATAGCATCTTAGCCAAAGGCTATGTCCGTGCAAAAGAACCTGAAGAGGCAGAAGAGCTCTTAATGGCCATGATCCATTCGGGTTTTCGCCCAAACGCGGTCATCTTCACAACCATCATCAGTGGATGGTGCAGTAACAGAGATATGGACCGTGCAACTAGAGTCTTCGACCACTTGTGCGAATGTGGGATTTGTCCGAACTTGAAAACTTTCGAGACTCTAATTCGGGGCTCCAGAGAAGCGAAGCAACCTTGGAAATCAGAGGAAATCCTCCAGATCATGGAAGAGTTTGATGTTCGGCCTGAAGAATCAACTACATTGTTGGTTGCAGAAGCTTGGCGAGCTACTGGATTATTGAAAGAGGCGAAGAGAATATTGGCTATGCGAGGAAGTCAAAGGAAGAGAAAGCCGTGGAGAACTAGGAAAGAATTTATCAGAGGCAAAATGACAGTGCACAGAGTTCTCATAATTTGTGGATACCCGGCATAGCCAGGAGTGATCGTGTAGGAATTGTTGCAGCTACGACAAAGAGCCGAATGCTATCAAGGGAGAAAGAGACAACATTCGAGAGCGCATTCTTCGCCACGAGATCTGTGCATCTTTCTAACACGTGCAAATTTAGGTCGCGTCGCCCGTCATCTGCCAAACGCTGTCGCTCAACCGCGTACGGTGGTATTCTTTAACTGAATACGAGAGATGATGCCCTTGCCTTTTTCCTGGTGTAAGAATGTTCATTGTCGTCCTCCAAGAATGAATGTGCCGTAACGTGATAAGTTCCTTTTTGTTACTTGGTCTGGGCTTTCCGCATGCCTTGCTGCAATGCAGGCTGACCGCTCTTTACTTTGTACCATTTTGAAATGCAGCATGGTCAAAGCAATTGTTGGTATGTTATCACACAGGTTTCTCCTCTGATGATACGTTGCAGCACAGATCTCTCTCTCTCTCTCTCTCTCTCTCTCTCTCTCTCTCTCTCTCTCTCTCTGTGGGCGCGGGCAAGCTGTGAGAGATGCCCACGTGCGAAACAAGCCAGTACGACCTGAAAACTTCAGACAGACATCTTTTTTTTTCTTTCAACGCAAGGGTGGGTTCAATTTCAAAAGGCAATGCCGGCATTTCGGAAGAGTGTGCTCACGAGCATTAGAGGAAGTTTCAGTGGAATAAGGACGCGACAAGAGCTTTTACAATTTATTTTTCTTATAGTGTAGTCTTTGTAAGAATTCGAGCTAATTCCTTCTAGATATTTGAAAAATAAGGAAAATGACATGAATAGTCATTGGACTTTGGTCAAATATGTGGTGTGGTTTATATGTTTTTAATTTGTCCAATATGATCTCTAAAATTTAGAACATGTTTAAATTAGTTTCTAAACTATATGAAAATAGTTAATCTAGTCCGTGAACTTAATTTAATAGAATGACAACATTTTAAAATACATAGACAAGTTTGGATATGTACCAAAGTTTAGGGACCACATTAAAAAATTAAAACTTTAAATATAAAATTACACATTGGGTTAAAGTGCGAGGGCCGCATCAATAAATTGAAAGTTTATGGGTCACACTCATACTGCACATTTAACCAAAATTCATAGACAATTTGTGTTATTATCTTTACAAAATAAGTCCCTCTTTACTCTCTTTGTTTTTTTTTTTTGTAGAAAAAAGACGCATCTTTGAATTTGAGGGGATAAACCTTTTGTCATCCTAAAAGAAGACTCGAGGAAGATGCTCGCGCGCAATTAGGGGAAGTGGGGGGTACCCATAATTATTGCAAAGTTACCAGCAAATTAAGATCAAATCAGATGTACACTTTCTTCTAATCAAAGGAAATTACAAAAAAAAAAAATCAAATGTGGGACCCAAAAGATGGAATTCCACGAATAGGAGCTGAAAATATATTAAACTTGGAAGATTAAATTAACAAATAAGGAGAAATTGTGTGTGTCTATATATATATATATATATATATATAATGTACATGTAATTTCGCCGACATGTTGATTGGAATGAACCGGCCCATGCTCTTAACTCATGCATTCACGATTTGTTTTTTCGTTTTTTGACAGGCAATAAGTTTGGGATCAAATAATAGTGATTTAACCCCCATGAAAGCTATTCGTCTTCCATTTCCATTGACCACTTTTGACAGCTATCAACATGAAACTTTTTTTGATCCACAAAGAGAAAAATTGGGCGGGACCAACGAATGTTTTGACTTCCTCGCGTTTGCCAGCACCGAAAGAAAGAACGGCTAGAAAGTGAATTTAGTTAGGGGTGAGCACAATCCAACCTAGAAATCACTCGGATCGGACGGGACAAGCCGGATGTGTCCGGTTCTTCGGAGTTTTGGTCTAATTCACTGTTCATAAAAATAAAACTGGTTCCTGGACAGTCTGATTTCCAATTTTTGATAAGATGGAACCAGATCAAACCACTTGAACCAACATTTTCTCTGAGTTGTTTAATTATTTAGGGTCGAGAGAGAGAAAAGAAAAGTGACATGTCCCATTCAATTCGAGTAATAGGTCTAGTGAATATTTCTCTTCAACGTCTTACACTCAAGACCCTAAGCTCTCCGCTCTTACTCTTGTTCATATGAAACGATAACTCAAAGAGTCAAAATCAAGCTCTCTCGTGAGTTTATTTTTCTCAACTTAGTCAAAGAGTCAAGAGACGACGGAATGCTTTTGAGTCTTCCCTAACTTATAAGGATATATCATCGTGTATGCCATATTGAGACAGAATGCTTATTTTTCTTCAAAAAATTTTCCAATCTCATTGGACTGCCCAGGAACTAAATCAGTCAGTTTAGTTCGGTCCAGTCCTAAGATTAGTCAATCCTAAAAATTGTGACTGATCCAATCGGTTCGGTTCTTGATTGCAGGAGGAATCAAACGGTTTTTGACCATGCACACCCTTAAATTTACCCAACGGCTTTCTATTCCAACATCGATTTACACCAGACCTCGGGTGCTCTCTTTAACAATTTTCTGTACTAGAAAAAGGGTTGTTAATTGACAAATTTTCAATCACGATCGAGTTGCATTGGTTAGAACTTAGACGCTTTTCAAATCATCGGCCCCCCATTCACTGGTCCCATTATAGAATGCTTGATCCGAGCAACAGCGACTTTACTTGACCAACCCTTCTTCTAGGAACAAAGCTAGCTCGACGTACGTCTCAGTCTCGACAATGCATCGACGTTCTATATCTCTCCACGCAAGATGACGGCGATCGACAACATAAGTTTGGTCGCGAAGTAACTTGAATTCATGATCTCATGGAGCGCAACACGAGTGCAAGATCGTCGAAACGAACTACCATGCTCGCTGGCGATGAGCCACGCGATGTGGTACTCGAATCTAACTCCAATTACACGCCACGGGACGACAAGTATATTCTCACTCAGCATCCCCTAAGCACCGACGTTGGATTTCCTCTTGTTAGAATCGGGAAAGGTTGTTTGGAGGAGGTAGGAACACACAGCGTCCCGTAATTGAGGAGGAAGACGACATTGCCCCGCGCTTTGGTCTTGACAATGTGTTCAATGATCGAGTTCGGAAAGGCCACAGCAGGGGCGCGTTTGGTAACATTGTTGTTCCAAAGAACATTTTTTGAGCAGAATTTTTTTTTTTTTGTGTTCTACTCCATGAAACAATTTTTGAGTAAAATAGAGCATTTTGTAAAACTATTATTGAACTAGAAAAAGAATATAAATGTGTTTAGTATTATTAATAATTTTTTTATTTGTTCTCTTTTTTTTCTTCTTATTCATGGGGATTGCCGTCGACCTGCCCCCACCACCGAATTGCCTCTCACAGTCGCCATTGGTCATCCCTCGCCGAACCGCTGCTGGTGACCGATGGGCGGACGGCGACTAGCGGCGGCGGGTGAGCGATGGAGGCCATAAAAGTAAGAGAGAGAAAAAAAATAAAACGTGTTTTTTAACAAATTGTTCAAAAATAAAAAATAAGTTTTTTTTTTCTAGTTATTGGTCCAAATGCGTTCTTAGGAGTAAAAAAGACATCTTTTTCATTCTTAAAAATAAAAGTGTAAATAAATACATTTCTATTTTAACAAATCTGTTCATGAATATTACCAAACAGGGTCTAGATGGCAAAGGCCACCATGTAACATGAACGGTATGGATCTAAACAAGATGGTCATGTCTTCTAGACTTGTGCCACGTGACTTGAACTTCGATTTGGCATTTCTACGGTGTGTGCTTCCTCCACCGAGGCACGCCTGCACCCGCATGATTCCAAGCACTGGACGGGACAGAGATCTGAACAGGCTGTCCCGCACGACAGTCGACAAAGCTGCAAAAAAAAGCACGTTAATCATGACCCGCTGACTGGAAAGAGGAACGCAACGTGTGATCATCACTGAGCTCATGTGCCTATTGCTGACCAATGAAAGTTCGATCTTAGCGGATTTGCTTTTATTTTACTGAGAGTTTTATGATAAATAATATATATTCTCGTGATAATATTTTTTTTTAAAAATAACCAAATCTAAACCCATTATTTTGAAAATTAATTTTCTAGATCAATTAGTATTTTATCGTCAAAATATCCAAAAATCAAATAATAATTTTTTCTAAAATAAGATTTTCTCCAACAAATTGACCTTAAAATAGTTGGGTTGCAAATTGGATTTGACGTAACTATCTTGTCCTTTTGTTCTTTATATCACATCGTCTTAGCATACACTTATATATAAATGCAGCCCCCTTGGGCAGATGCTGCCAGGATTGCCTCACGCCCCCATCTTATCCTAAAAGCTTTGTCCTTCTACTTTCCACTATTATGTCAACGAGTATATCAAGATCGATCATTCAACCTTCTTTACGGGAATATGATCAATTGTACTATATATCTAGAAAATCATTGTATCGGAAAATTATAGTATTTCCTTATACGGTCATTTAATAAATATCTGAAAGATTATGAGTACTCTCGAAAGATTCAAAAACGTTGAAGATTAAAGGCAAATGTCGTCAAACTTTGACATTATGGCACGGGAAGTACAATTATGATTTTGATTGTTTTGATTGATAATCACTTTTGGATTAGTATTTTTTATTTCGTTGATATTGGACTTTGGTTTCTCCAAGCTTTCAATTCTCATGTAGTCCAAGTTTGGCGATTGGTGATCTTTAGATCTTTTCTTGAAAATTTTGATTTCTTTTCCAATGCATTTCTCTATTTCACCGCATATATTAGCAACAAATATCGAATTTTTTGGGCGTAAGTTCTGCTTCTTTTTCTTTTTCGAAGTCTTCAATTTTCTTGCCTGCCCATTTTTTGGAAGTCTCGCACCCACATTGCTAGAAAAAAAGGTCCACTACTCGACTAATTAGAGAACATGGCCAAGGTTGGACCACAAAATCAATAAGTAAACCTGCCGAAAAAGGAAAATTGAGGCGATGAGGACGAATTGCATAGATAAAAAAGGGAGATGGTGTGAGTCGAATGACTAAGGGCCACGTGTACTTTAATGAAAATTAAAATTTTATTCAAGAAGACAAATTATAGTTCAAGGCACATGCCTTTGCTGCATATTCTATTGAAGCCCTCCAATTATCATTTGTTGCTTTTTCCATATTAGAAGTTACTCATTCAGTAGATTAGGTAGATGGTGCTACAGGTTCTTTGGGAAGAAATGGAGGATTTTGATAAAATTTCTAGAACAGTTGGGAGATTTTTTTATGTTGTTGGTGAGTAGAGACGTGGATAATTTAGCAAAAGAGTTGGTAATTTACTTAAAGAAGGTTATGTAACAATCAAATTATCAATCACTTCCACTTACATATATCTTTAAATTACCCACTACGTATGTATAGGTTATCTAAAAAGAGTAATCTAAAAAACAGTCTGCTTTAGAATATAATTAGATTCTAGTCGTTGTACTTTACCAACGTTATTTTATATTGGCAATCATTGAATTTGTTAAATCTATTCATTATCAAATGGTTCTGGTAGAAAGGTGATAAACACGTAAACTTTTCGATTCGAACACAGAGGAAGGAGAAACAATTATTTAGAAAAAGGTTGATAGTAATCTTTAGGTTGATTGATCTACATCCTCTTTCATCGATTCTACATTTAACAAGGTTTCTACCGGAGTTGTTGTGGACCATGTAAATTTCAGTGTGTGTCTTAAACTATTTGAGGGGTGGAAATAGTGTAAGCCCCACCTTTATTAAAATCACCTACTCTTGTAAAATTGCCAACTTTATCGATACACTTCTTCGGACAACTTAATGGGTGTCTCAATATATCCCAATTTATTCATATCGACCTCATTCACATGTTCACCGATCGTGAAATTATCAAACTTTATCAATATATTGCGTTAAAAACATTTTACGGAGGTGTCTTAACGCATCTCATCAATTCACACTAACCTCATTCGTGGGCATAAACCCATTATACGAAGAATACGAGGAACGCGAAGGAGAGGAAGATGAAAGGTGCACGGCTGATGATTTTACTTGTCCAATGGCCCCGGTCGGGTGGCGGACCTGGATGATCCTGACGGGTCATCCATGAGCGGGATGAACCAAAGCAGTCCTTTCGTCTCTGGGAGGCTTGCTATTAACGAAGACAGTCCCGATCGTTTCCGAACCCATCGCTGCGTTTCAGCCTTGCGTTTTCTTGACAGGAAACTAAAACAGGGACCTGCGGTCGTGTCCGTCTATCCCGCGATCCCGTCGTTGTCGCAAGACATCGCACGACACGACAGGACACTTCCATCTTTTCCCATTAAAGATCCTGAGACAAACGTCCGAGTTTTGGAGAGAAAGGGAGAGGGAGAGAGAGGGAGGGAGAGGCTTTGCTTTGTCTGTTCCCACCATTGCCAACTTTTTCAAAAACCATCCCTTCTTTCCTCCTGCTCAAATCCACACGCGCCCATCACGCGCCTTCTTCACACTCCACCAGCTTCTTTCGTTTTCCATCCCCGTTTGCGCTCGCTATTGGGTTCCTTGTTCTCACTGCGGGCTCCCCTCTCAACCCCAGCTTTTCTCTTGGTCGTTTCCTTTTCGAGCAGATCCTGGATATCCGCTCGAGTGGATCACGCCCATAAAGCTTCCGCAGTTCTTCTGCTACCGGCCTTTTTCCGTATCGCTTTCCGTCTTTTTTCTCTGCTTTCTTTCCTTCCTTTCCATCCTCCCAAGGGAAAAGCCAAGGAAAACATGCCCGTCCTCGTTTCTGCCTCTGCGTAGCGCTCGCGACGTTCAAGTTGCGGCTTTTGACGCCACAGAGCGCGCTACTTGATCATCTTCGTGAGAGTTCTTGATCGAGATGGCTCTGTTTCGAGCCAAATGGTTCACATGCAGCTCATTTTTTATTCTGTTACATCTCTTCCTTGCCTTCTTCTTTGCTTCGGCCCAAAGGGGCTTAAAGCATGAAGTGGCGACGTTCAATAGATCGGAGCAGGGACCCCCTTCCAGTTTTCTCTCAAGAACTGTGAATTTCCTGTGGCAGTCCGACCAGACCGGTTATCAACATGTTTGGCCGGTACAAGCATCTGTGTTTTTGACTCGGTCGTACTTATGGCAAGCGGGACTTATTATTTCGTTTGATTGTGTCTTAATTTAAGTAGGCTAGTTGAAGTTGAAGTTGAAGTTGAAGTGAGTTTGTCCTCTTCGGGGCAATTATTGCTTGATGACTTCTCGTGCTTTGCCGGTTCTCTGGTTCCTAATTTGTTTTTGCGCATTTATGGTTTGATCACATTGACATTATTTGCGTGGGATCCAGAGCGCCTTTAATCTTACCTTCCGCAGTCGGTATAGGCGAAATGTTTTAAATAATGGGGTTTGTTCTCGCTCCGTTTTCTTTACCGACTGAAGTAAAAAACGAACAGTTCCTTATGTAAATCTGGATGTTGTTTGTTCTTAATTTTCATCAACAGGAGATGAAATTTGGCTGGAAAATCGTTGTTGGCACCCTAATCGGGTTCCTTGGAGCGGCATTTGGGAGCGTGGGTGGTGTTGGTGGCGGTGGAATTTTTGTTCCCATGCTTAGCCTAATCATTGGGTTTGATCCAAAGTCAGCCACAGCTATTTCAAAATGTATGCACAAGTTTACATAATACAGCTTTAACTTCCAAAATACATAGTGAATCGAGCAATTTCTCCATTTCAGTTGACACTAGCTAATTTACCAGCCCTTTACCAAATGTTTTAAATCAATGAAGTCAAAGGATGGGATTGGAATTAGGGCAGAAGGGAAACTGATGTATTTTTTCTTTTGACTGAATTCCTTCACATATAGAGCAGTCATTCACATGCTCTGGAGCTAAAATTTAGGAAGTTCTGAGTATGTTTGTTTTTCAGGTATGATCATGGGTGCTGCAGGGTCGACCGTGTACTATAATTTGAAGCTGAGGCATCCCACGCTGGATATGCCTATCATAGACTATGACTTGGCACTGCTTATCCAACCAATGCTCATGCTTGGCATAAGCATAGGCGTTGCGTTTAATGTGATATTTGCTGACTGGATGGTCACGGTTTTGCTAATCATTCTCTTCATAGGTAATGTGTTTTGCAATTTTTGTCAGGTAAAGCACTGCTTTGCTACAGAACTTACCTGATTTTACACATGCAGGCACATCAACTAAGGCATTCTTTAAGGGGGTTGAAACATGGAAAAAAGAAACCGTATTGAAGAAGGTAAGTCTGTTATGCTTGTAATCAAGTATCATTTAAATTGTCCGGGTTGTGTCTTGCATAAGTAATGTGCCATCTCCTAATTCTGGGAAATTACAACTGCACAACACCTAAAAAGATTGACTGCGAGGTATGCGAGGTAAAGGCATTTTGTTGAAATTCGGTAACTTTCTTTGAAAAAGGTAGCAGTATGGAATTTTATTGCCAGAAATTTGCTGAAAATTCTTGCCAATACTTATTCTGTATCAATGTGAATGTTATCTATGCATGAGGACTCTTCTATCAGTTTGAATAATTACTAAAACAGATTACTGTACTTCCACGATATTTACTTCTTTTGGAATGAGAATTATCCATTATCCATTGCCTCAGTTTGCCATCCCCCTTTTGTTGCATTGACATTACTTATATGTCGTGTTAAAAGTGATATTTTGATTCCATTAATCAATGTAGAACCTAAGCAACCATAGTTGAATCTATGATGAAGTGGAATGCACGCAACACTATTGGTCTGAAAACATTTGTCTTACAGGTTTTGAACCCCTCTTTACTTGGGAGCAAATGCCTCTTGGACCTGTTATAACTGCCATGGACAGAAGCATTTAGTGTGCTTAGTAAAATGAATATTCCTTCGAAATGTGATTGCTATACTTGTTTATCTTTGTTTTGAGTTTGATTGCTTGATTCTCTTTTTACTTTCGTTGCAAGTGACCATTACCTCTTTGTCATGTCACCATCTGATTTTCACATGATTTTGTTTTCCGGAGGCTGCCAAGCGCTTGGAGTCTAATGGTGAGTCATGATGCTACATCATGCTGAATTTCAGTCTCTGCTCTGCTCTGCCCTCTCTCTCTTGCTCTCTGATTGCCACTTTCTGGCTTTGGCTCAGGCACTGGGAACCCAGAAGTGGAATACAAGCCTCTTCCTAGTGGCCCAGGGAATATCCCGCAAAGGAACAACAGGGAACCAGAGGTTAGAATTGCCTGGTAGTTTTCATGAGATGCCGATGATGCCTAATTTCATTTAGCATGTCATTGCAGGTGACCATTCTCGAAAATGTTTATTGGATGGAACTTGGACTCCTTGTTCTTGTATGGGTTGCATTTCTTGGAATTCAAATTGCCAAGGTGTCTCTCCCTTTTAGCTTTCTAATGATTCTGAAAATGCAATAAATCACTCTGTGTCACTTTCCTCCTTCCTGATGCATCTGTATTTACTTTGGTTTTTTCTGCTGTCGCTGACAGAATCATACAGCTACCTGTTCAGTTGGCTACTGGGTATTGAACTTATTGCAGGTACTGTCCTCTGTGTGTGTGTGTGTGTATTTGAATGCCTATACTTCTCTTTGGATATTGAGGCTCCTAGACTACAGGAGCTGGTACAAGAGGCCAAATTGATCCCAACGATGCAAGTTCTACCAGTTCCTTTTAGTCAGTGTTTCCATTTTTTTTTTTTTGTGATCATTTGCAGGTCCCAATTTCATTGTCAGTGTCTCTTTATGAGGCAATTAGCTTGTACAAGGGAACACGAATAATTTCATCTAAGGGAGACCGAGAAACTACTTTTCAAGTGCATCAACTCGTGTTTTATTGTGCCTGCGGAGTGCTGGCTGGAATTGTCGGAGGGCTTCTTGGATTGGGGGGAGGATTCATCATGGGTCCACTGTTTTTGGAGCTGGGAGTCCCTCCACAGGTGAGTTCATGTTTATCTTCGAGTCTCGGCAGAGGAAGCAATGGTAGTCAAAAGATTGGTGCCCATCAACGTCATACTAGTGCCACTTTTCTTCTCTTGAATTTGCTTCATCGTGAAAAACTACCAAGTTTATTAATTCATTTTTTGGTGCATCGTTGGTTGCACTAAATTTCTATTCAGAGCTTCATGGACAATAATTATGTGCTTTATCTTTTATCTGGGTAGTTGCATCCATTATACTTGAGTGAAATTGAGTTTGGTACTTTCTCTTCCCTGAGGGGAATTAACTGAAGTCCAGAAAGTTTCTGCTACATCCTGAAGTAAATATATACTTTAGTAGTTCCACCATATTAGCAGAAATTATCGCTTAAAAACTGCTTAAAATTTTTTGGTAGTGGTGAAAAATCTTTGTATGAGAACGACTACATCAATTAGCAATGTTTGTTTATGTCGCCAGAGACATAAGCGAATGCTTAATCTTTGTTGTTAACCTTTTGGTACTCCGCAGGTCTCAAGTGCCACAGCCACATTTGCAATGACCTTTTCTTCATCCATGTCTGTTGTGGAGTATTATCTTCTTAATCGCTTTCCTGTTCCTTATGGTAAGTTAGAATGGCGACTTTGTCACGGATGTATTTCCTTATCAGTGAAAACCATATGCATTTTGATGCTAAACTGATGTATTATCTTGCATCTCCCTGAAGAATGAAGTAATTTTTTTTTCAAAATTCTCACACATTGTCAAATATGTACTGCAGCACTCTACTTTGTTATCGTGGCCACAGTGGCAGCTCTTGTCGGTCAACACATTGTCAGGAAGCTGATCATTGTGTTCGGAAGGGCATCGCTCATCATCTTCATCCTAGCCTTCACAATATTCGTTAGCGCGATCTCGCTAGGTGAGAATGTTGGTTTTTCTCGGGTTTCCTTTCCCTTTAGAGATTTTATGCAATATTTTTACGGCTTGTTCAAATCCCAGTTGGTTTGGCTTTCCAATTTGGGTTCGATTAACCTTTGAAGTGTTCAAAAATTTTAAAGGAGTGTCTCTTGGCTTCTGCTTAATAGGTGGAGTTGGCGTATCAAACATGATCGGAAAGATAGCGCGTCACGAGTATATGGGATTCGAGAACCTCTGCAAGTACAATGGATGACATAGTGCTCATCTGTTTCTCTTTGTTATTGTTGTATGTAATGTATGATACTACTCTCAATCAACTGAAAATTTTGTCTCTTGTTTCTTCTCTTCTAAGACAGTTTTGTTTTTCCGTCTATGTTCTTCTCTCCTTTTCATCATCTCGAGAGTTTTAACATCTCAGTCAATGATGCTTACTAAGAGATGCTGCAATTTTGCGATCTCTTTCAGACGAGACCTACTGGTGATAAAGGTAATCAGGCTTAGGTTTGAATCCCGAAATGTGGAAAGACTTCTGAATTTTGCTTAAACAGATTTTTCCAAGTGATTTTGGACGTGCAAACTTAACGCAAAAACTTTGGAAAGTACAAGCATTATCAAAATTGTCAAAAAAGTCTTTAACTTTTACCACTTATGCTGATTTAAGTTAATTCAGTCTTAAACCTTTTCCACATTTGTTATTTAAGTCATTTAGGCAGATTTTGATCGGAAAATGCTTGTGTGGTGACGCTGGTGACGACGGAGCAACGATGTGTTCAAAACAAAAAAAAAATTTCTTCTCTTTTTTTGCACTGGCCACTCTAAAGGGTGGCAAAGCGTTTGCCGGCGACGGGTGAGGGCGATGGGGGCGCCCCTACCACCCTTTGAAGTGGTCGGAGCAAGAAAAGAGAAGGAAAAAAAAGGAAAAAAAAGTTTGTTGCCACGTGTCGTTATATTTCGCCTCGTCATTGTCACGTTATCATCGGTGAGATTCAATCGTCATCACGTAGGCATTTTTTGGTCAAAATCTGCCGAAAGAATTTAAATAGCAAATGTTGAAAAATGTTTATAATTGAATCGTCATAAGTATGATTTACGTGAAGAATAAGATCGGCAGAGAACCTTTCTCTCTCGAAATCCTCTCAATCTTTCTCCATGATTTTCTAAACCTCTTCTTCCTTCTCCTTCCTAGCCTGGTAACAGCCTCTAGGAACTGCAGCATCTCTCATCTTGTCTAATACAAAGCTAGCGATCCGTTCTCATCTTCAGGTTAGCCTGTTAGTTTCCCAAAAAGGCAGACCCTGTGAGGCTTGAGCGGAGCTCGCCTGTGTTGGGTTAGCATACCTGGGAAACAACGCAGCTCTCCTGCATCTTTGGTCTGTAGTTAGTCAATGTATGGTTTTCCCTATTCAAGGACATTATCAACTTGGTCCATAGTGAATAATTGCAAAACAAACGAATGGCCAATGCCTACTTATTTCGGGTGTGTGCATAGATAATTTGCCTAGCTCTATGTTTTTATTTATTTATTTAAATAAATCATTCTTTTTGTTGGGGGTATCTCATCCGATGGATCTATTAAAATGGGTCATAGTGTAAGATTAATTATAATCAATAAATAGGTCATAAAAATTATTTGAAATGATATATATTAAATCTGCTCACAATTTAATTACATCAAATCCATCTCTACGATTCTTTTTTGTCTTCACTCACTTGCTCCTTTCGTGCTCTTATCTTAGTTTAGGTGTGAGATTTCCAAGATCAGTTTTGGCATAAATCGTGTTGAGTTAGGTGTGTGTTTGGTCGAGTTGAATATAAATTATTAAATTTTGCATCGGATAGAAACGAGACAAAGCGGCTTAATTTGAATTAGTATATTTTCAACATAATTTAAATTTAATTTGACTCACTTATTTAACGAGACTAATGTTTGCCTTTTTGGTCGCTTGGGAGTCTAATCTATCAGGCAGCTCTTGACATGGGTCTGGACCAACCTACATAAAGTGTACTCTATAGAAAAGGAAAAAAGCTCCATAATGATAATTGCCCAAGTTGAATTTTCTCAAATGATACTTGAACTTTAAAATAGATGAGCCTCGTGTCCCAATCACATGATTGGACCGGCCGTGATACCAGCTCACAAAACCCCACTGCTAATCTAACCGTCCAATCTTAGAGTCGTCAACATTTTGACCGAAAGAGCTGAGTGCTTCATGAATCACGTGGGCTGAGCCTTTGTGAAAAGGCTCATATCGATCGGGACGATGGATGCCGATTATGATTTGGTCTTTCATAAGGGCATATTACAAGGAGCAAAGTTTATTAATTGACAAATTGCATGAGAGGAGAAAATAAATTAACATAAATCTCGTGAGATGAAATGGGTATCATTCTCGAATTGGGGAGATAATTGTAATTTCTTGTAAAAACGAGAGTCGATGCATCGTAGGATTAAAAAAATAAAAATAAATTCGACTTAACTAATCTCTCTTACCAAATGATTTATGAGAAGTGTGATTTAAAATCTTGAAAAGTAAATGTTGTAATTAATGTTGGATTTGATATTCTTTTAATGCTTAGCACATTAAATATTCAAGTCTTAAGAGTATGTCTACGCCCAATCAAACGGCTACATTCAAATTTTAGAGATCTGTTGAAAGTCAACTGGTCAAACATTGTTTTTTTTAACCCGAGTCCTAAAGTTATCTTTTTACAATGGAACTATTTTTATGTAATTTTTTCAAGAAATCCGTCGATTCTCAAAGGCAAACTTCTAGATAATTTGGAAGTGGGGTGCCATGGGAGGTGGGTCCCTGCGCTAGTGTCCCCTCGTGATTTACACTGAGCGTTGTGGGTTGTGGGATGGTTCCACAGCATAAAAAAAAAACTTCTATATAGTTTGGCCCGTAGATGAAAAAAGTTTAAAAATTTGGGGTTGCTAATTTCAGGCGTCGACAACCCAAAATAAAATTGTAGAAAAAAAATAAAAGAAAGTTGCCTACTATTATTTTGTGGATTCCGAATAGAGAAGTTATAATTCTTCGATTTATCGGTCATCTTATATTTGTGTCTAAACTAATCAAGCACGAAAAGAAGAAGAAGGAGGAAATATTTGAAACACGATGGTCCATCACGGGTTTAATTATTTCGATATCCGATTTAAAACTCCGACATTTTGAAATTATTAGCTAAAAACGCCAAAAGAAATTAAAAACAAGCCAGGAAAAGAAAGGAAATTTTTGCGTGCCGTTGGACTTAAGAAACGAAGAACCCAAAAGAAACTCCCCCGGGGTGGGGAGCACCAAAAGCGAAAAGGACCAAGACGACTTCACACGTAACGGACGGCCCAGATCCGTCGAGATCTCATCGTCGCAACGAACCCGTTCGACTTTTAAGCATAGGGTTTGAATCGTCATAGTCCGCCCCTTTGCGTTTGAATACCAACGAGTCCCTCAGGACCGTTTCACTTGAAAAAAACAAACTCACTTTCAAATTTCTCTCTCTCTCTCTCTCTCTCTCTCTCTCGCAGAGCAGCATCTTCGTAGCGTGCTTGCGCTCCAGGGCTCCAGATCTGCAGATGCGCGAGGCGTCTCCTCCGTTGACCTCCCCTCGCCGTTCGTCGGAGTTCAGCTTGGTGAGCCTCGATCTCGTCTTCGTTTCGTTCGTTCCGCGTATGTCGGTACGTTTCTTCTTCTTCTTCTCCTCCTTCTTTTTGTGGTAATAGGTTCTAGGTTAGGAGTTGATTCTATCGAGTTCGCCGGAATCTGAGCGCTTCTCGAGCAGGTTTCGATTAGGTCGAGCCGATTCTACGAAGAGCTATTTAAGCGTTCGGTTGGAAGAATTCGAAACTTCCTCGACATTAACGAGTTTAGCTAGAGTTGAAGATTTGTTTCCCGGTGCTGTTTGACGCTCGATCTTCTACTAAATTTATGATTTGGCCAGTTTCTTTAAGTCTAGGGTTCGGATTGTGCGAGTAAATCGTGCTCTGGAGCACGTTTGGTCGGTCGAGAGGAGATCGTCCGCTTGTTCATTTCGCTTTCGATTTCAAGCGCATTGTGTTTGCAAGCTGCACGACTAGCATTATTTCGTTATTGGCACTCGCCAGCTTTGGAATGTTTCTGGATGCCGGAACTTATTTTTTGTTTTTTGCTACTTACTTGTTGAATTTGTGGTTTGAAGACGTAGGTTTCAACATCTCAGAGGGTGCTTTATGATGATTTGGAGATTACATATTGGAGACAGTCACAGACTGGGAATCGGCATTTGTAGCATTTCATGTTTGTCCAGTAACTATGGAAAGTGAAAGGACAGCATCGGCTCCGTCAGACGGGAGCAGAGATGGTGTACCAAGAGCCCGGGCATTGCATGGGTACTGCATTCGAGACCTTAGTACATACACGTTATGCAAAATGGCTTCAACAGATATGCTTCGTGACTAGGCTGCTACTTAGAAGTAGAGATGTGGTTTGGAGGGATGAGAGTTTACTTAATGGCATCTCTAAATACAATGTGATATATTTTCCTCCCCGAGGAAAAATATATTTGACAAAGAACACCTAAGTTTTTTTTCTCATCAATCTCTGCTGCGGTTCTGTTTAATTTGAAATCAGGCAAGGCTATCGATTTCTTAAATTGGCTGTCCTTTCCTGCAAAATCCTTGTTGCAATCTCTTATGGCTATTAGTGTACGCAAGTGGTCAGTTATTTGTTAGTTTTTCTTAGTTTGGATCCAACCAGGTCATGAATGATTATTTATATTTGGTGCTTACCTTCATCGGATTGTGTTACTTCATAATTATTTCTAGAATTTTTAACTGCTTACTATAAAGCCAAGCTATTCTTATATGGTGCTTTTGTTTTGTAGGAGGACTAGTGGGCCAACTAGACGTTCAACAAAAGGACAATGGACAGCTGAAGAGGTAGATGATTGTAATTTATTCTATGGTCAAAACTTCCTTTCTCTGTTAAGCAATTCCACTTCAATACTTCCTAGGATAACTTACTATTATAGCTGCTCTCACGTGAAATGATAGAATAGACAGTACACAGTTTCTTTTCATAGAAGTGAATTCTCAGAGTGACTTTCTTGATGTTCTGCTGACTGATTCTTTTTCTCCCTTCCTTTTGGGTTATTCATGTTTATATCCTGGATAACCATTGTGCATCTTAAGTTTGGTTTATTGCCTGATGTTCATCCATTTGCAATTGGAACAAAAGACTGAGCATTAGATAATTCTATAATAACTTGAGGTTACATTGTTGTCAGGATGAGATTTTGCGGAAGGCAGTTGAGCGTTTCAAAGGAAAGAATTGGAAAAAGATAGGTATGTCTCTTGATGGTGCAATTTAGCAATGTTTTCCTTATCACGAAATTGCTGGTTGCATTATCATATATAGCTTTTCGTCTAAGGAAAGTAAAATTTTTTTACTATCAATCATCAGAGTTGAAGTTGTATGAACATGAGCCAGACAAATGCGAATCTTCAATGAACATTTGCTTGTTGCTTGTGAATTCTCATTGAGGACAAATATATTTGCTATCTTCTTCTGTTAACAATATTCTTGAGCATAGATTTCTGTTTGTGCTGGTGACCATGATTTGCTTTTAACCAATTGTCTTTTTGTTATTCCTTCAACTTTATTTTTCTCGAATCTACAATGTTCCTTGGTTTTGATGAAAAATACTGGTTTTGTAGCTGAGTGTTTCAAAGATCGGACTGATGTACAATGTCTACATAGGTGGCAAAAGGTCTTGAATCCTGAACTTGTGAAAGGTCCTTGGTCTAAAGAGGTAATAAATTATTTTTCCTGTCAAAATTTTTATACTTATCATGATTATCATTTTTACCATGTGAATTCACGCGGTGTGTCTACAACATCAAATGATTACTTGCTCATGTGATGTAGGAGGATGAAATTATTGTTGAGTTGGTCAACAAATACGGTCCAAAAAAATGGTCCACGATTGCACAACATTTACCTGGGCGAATTGGAAAGCAATGTCGAGAAAGGTGCAGCAGAAAGTTTCATGATTTTCTTTCTGGGTCTTCTGTGAGAATGTCTAGTCATCAGTACATATGATGTCATTACACTGAATTATATTAATATGACCTTCTCCCTTTGATAGAAAAAAACGTATTGCATTTTCTATAATGAAGGACCCACCTCAAATGTAGCAAAAGTCTTGATCTGAAACCAATTAACACCGAATTTTTACTTATATTCCTACTATATTTTAATTGTTCCAAGACTTGTTTTCCACCTCTGGTCATTTCAGATGTTGATTTGTAAATTGGTTGATCCAGGTCATACTAACTGCCAAAACAAAAATGCCTCACTTGTGAACTTATTTCTGTAACAATCAACAAGCATGAAATGGCCACTTAAGCAAAGCTACTGAGCGTACAGCTTCCAGGGGTTGTTAAACAGCTAAAAAATCTGGAAGGATGTGCTGAAGGTGATTGCTGTATATTATTGCAATGTCCGGGCTTTTGGCATAGGCTGTTCACCGACTTATACTTAGGCCACGCCAATGAATGTGGTAACTGAAGAGCTCTTTTAGCTAAAATAAATGGAGAAAGCTTATCGATTGTGGAATGAAGAAGACTGAGGAAGTATTAGTTTTAATTCAAGCTGATTTTGGGGCTTGAATTTGAAATTGAGTAGAGGGGAAGTTACTAGGATAAAGTTGAGTGAAAAGTTAAACAACAACTGTAGTGACTTTTATAATTCCATTCAAACTAGGTTCGGGCAGTCTCTATTTCTTCTCCTCCTTTGATGAAGTTCAAGTTCTTCTGCATTTCAAGCTTCCTCTTGTTGCTAATTGCACATTTTAACCACTATCCAGATACTTTTGATAATTCTTTTCTTTTTTGGTTTCATAAGTCGATTGTTCACCCTGATGTCCTATACCTAAAATGTTCACTGTCCTCAAGCTAATTCTCACATTAATTTTGAGTTTGGGCTAGCCATGCTGAAGTAGATGAGAGTTGAATTTGAGATTGCTATATCCAAAATCGCATTCATATAGATATAATGCAGGTGGCATAATCATCTTAATCCTTCTATAAATAAAGAGGCATGGACTCAAGAAGAGGAGCTGGCCTTAATTCGTGCTCACCAGATATATGGAAACAGATGGGCAGAACTGACCAAGTTCTTGCCTGGCAGGTTTGTGTCCCTGGTGTTTTCATCTTGTCTTTAGCAGTGAAGTGCGAAAGGAAATGTTTCTTGTTTTGTGGATAAATTAGAAATGTCTTTTTGCATGGACAGGACCGACAATGCTATAAAAAACCACTGGAACAGTTCTGTAAAGAAGAAACTGGACACTTACTTGGCATCAGGTTTACTTGCACAGTTTCCAGCTTTGCCTCATGGTGGGTTTCAGAGTCAGCTTGTCGCTTCATCTTCCTCAAGGTTGCAGACCAGTGGAGTTGACACTGGTCCTAAAGGTGGGATCGAGCCAGACGAAAATTCAGAATGCAGTCAAGGTTCAACTGTGGGTTGCTCTCAGTCTACTAATGACATGGCAGTAGCCATACCTAAGAGTGAGGAGTCTGCTTTGGGAAGAGATCACAACTCCAGTCCAGTTTCCTGTTCAGAGCAGTATTACCCGTCCATGGATGAGGTCAATCTTGCTATTCCAGATGTGCATCCTGAAATATGTGGCTCTTCTAATTTGGTGCATCATGATTTTTCATATGGCAATGAAACTTCTCTCGAGAATTACAAGTTCAGTGGACACGAGCTGCCAAATAGTTCCTTCTTCGATTTTGGACCAGAATCATCAGGAGTGAAAACGGAGTCCGTAGGTGCCAATGAGAGCCGTGGGATGCTTAATGTTCCCTTTCAAACTTCTATGGCACTGATGGTTCCTTCTGTTAGCAGTTTGGGCATAGGAGCCGATCAGTTGCATCAGATTTTGATTTCTGATGATGAATGTTGCAGGTTTTTATTCTCAGATGCTATGGCTGATGAATGTTTATCCTCTGAGAATATTGCAAAAGAACCAATCAGAACTGATGTTGGTGCATGTATAGACGGACTAAGAAGCCAACCATCAAATTTTCAACCATCCGAATCTTCTCAGCTGTGTGATCCTTCAGGAGCTGTTGCTGTGGGTACTTCATGTGCCCAACCTTCTAATTCTGCTCCTTTATTGTTCTTGAGTGATGGTGATGCACCAGTATCTGGTAGCAAAACCAGCCAATATCCCTCTTTTGAAACTCAAGAAGATATTGAAACTGGTGTACATAGTCGTTTTGTTATTGCAGATGGTTCACCCAATTCTCCTTGTGACAATGGCATGAGCTCCAGTATGCTAGAGCAATTAGAATTGCCACCAGATCAATCGAAACTAGTAGCTGTAAGTGCTTTCTGTTCAGGATCAGAAATCATGCAAACTACTCCTTTGAAAGCTGCACCGGGCAGTGGAGCAGTAAAGCTAGAGCCAGGGTCACTGTGCTACGAGCCTCCTCGTTTTCCTAGCTTGGACATTCCTTTTTTCAGCTGTGATCTGATACAACCAAGTAATGACATGCAGCAAGAATATAGTCCCCTTGGTATCCGACAGCTGATGATGTCCTCTATCAACTGCATATCCCCATTTAGGTTATGGGATTCTCCTTCACGTGACAAGAGTCCTGATGCTGTACTGAAAAGTGCCGCCAAAACTTTCACGAGTACCCCTTCTATCTTAAAGAAACGATGTCGCGACTTGTTGTCCCCCTTGTCAGATAGAAGAATTGACAAAAAGCTGGAAAAAGATATAACGTCTGACCTGACTAGGGACTTTTCTCGTCTAGATGTTATGTTTGATGAGACTGACACTCAAAGGGCACACATGCTGTCTCCACTGATTAACGTGGAAAGGAAATCGATGAACCTTGCTGAAGACAAAGAAAATTCATATATTGGTTCAGAATGCAGACAAGAAAAGGATGACAGAAATGAACTTTCAGGCAATAAAAGTTTAGAGGATGATTGCAGTAGAATTGATTATATGAAAGGAGAGCAACAGACTGTTAATGATGATATAGAAGGTAGAACTGGTGCAGAAGCTGATGTCACAACTGAAAGTGTGAGTCTATAACTTCATTTTTTCCTCTATTTCTTTGGCGATACATCTGCACAAAGTGTTGCAGCAAGAGAATGCCAGCCAAAATAAGTGAGAGTATGGATCTATCAAGTTATCGACATACTTGTGGTCTGTGTTTATCATGCATTGGATAGTCTACAAATTTTTATATTTCCTGTTAGTTTTCTGGTCGCTCTCTTTACAGAGTTTTTACATTCAGTGTCTCATATCATGGATTAAGCAGCCCTTGAAATCTCTTTTCTTTTCATATGTAGACACATTGAGATCAAATTGCAAATTCTCTTCTTTGCTAGAAGTGACTTTGCAATTTCGTTTGTCTCTTTTCTTTCTTTTTCTCAGTGACACTCAGCCCGCTCTTTTCTTTGCAGGTGCCACAGCCTCCTGATGTGCTTATTGAACATGACATAAATGACCTCCTGTTGTTTTCTCCTGATCAAACTAGTAACCAAGCTCTTAAAGAAACTGGGTTGACAGATGCAACTCCCAGAAGACAGTCCTCTCACGTCGTGGCACCTTCTTTGACTCATGGAGTGACCTTAGAGTCCTCGTCTGGGAATTCATGCCAACCTCTCAGCTCCCCTGCTAGTGAAGGAAAACGTGGAAGCCACAAGGTTGCTAAATCTTCGTTGTCGCTTCCTTCAGGTCCCTTGGAGATCACTGTTGACAATACTTTGAATGATGCCAGCCTTGAGAACTCGAGCATGTAAGATTGTGCTTACCTATTATAATATGGATATATGTGTTCTCCCATGAATTGTATGATGTTCTTTGAGATTGTTATGTTGCTTGAGGTATTCTTGGGGATCGTAGGAGGGAAGTGTACTAAAATGACCTCCATATATTTAAACTGAAAGAGTGGTGGAGTTTGACTATGATTCCACACTTTATATTAGAGCCCATTGCTTAGGTTATTGTTTATTTGATTTTCATTAGATATGAGGAAATTGTTGACTTGATGACATCCTTTTTCAGATTTGGAGGGACTCCATTCAGAAGAATTATTGAATCTCCTTCAGCATGGAAGTCGCCCTGGTTTATAAACTCTTTCCTTCCAGGGCCCAGGATTGGCACTGAAATAACGGTCGAGGTATTGTTGTGTTGTCTATACATCAAGCTAGTAATATCATCTTCAGCACACAATAAGAGAATGATATAACATGATGCTTGTTTCTTTTTCTGGTTTGTTTTCAGGATATAGGGATTTTTATGAGTCCTGGAGACAGAAGTTATGATGCTCTTGGGCTCATGAAACATCTAAGTGAACAGAGTGCTGCTGCATTTGCGACAGCTCAGGAGGTTCTTGGAAATGACTCCCCGGAGACAGTATCCAAGAATAAGAACCATAATCACCAAAATCCGGACCAAGAAAATTGTAAAGTAGATCAGCTGATGGAGAATTTGTCTTCTATGGCTTCAACTCTTCCGGTATGATTCTCTTCATTCTCGGATACTGCGTTGTTTATCGATGTAAGAAAGACCGCGTCTAGTCTCCAGTGGTCGTGATTTAAAAAACCAATCCCGTAGACTAAACAGAACTATGAAATTCCTCGTCCATGCATATTTTTCTCTCGCACCTGGACATGTGACCTGCTTTCTACATGAAGTCTGTCATCACACGAGTAGGTTATCTGATTAATTCGACTGACTTATTTGAAGGAAAGAAACGGGTTTCTGGCATTATTTAGGGCACGCCTACCTGGATAACATCAGGATATAAAATGTTCCAAACATTAGGCAAATGGGCAGGCTACTACTGTATAAGGTCAAAGACTGAGATTGTGCTATTTCTTTACCGCATAGAATGAGTGAAATCATCATCATTAGTTCTAGGTTTCCCATCTGATGATGCCCACCTAGTTCCAGTCCGATGACTTACTATGAAACATCGCAGGTGGAGCGCCGGACACTTGATTTCAGCGAATGCGGAACCCCCGGAAAACCAAAAGAGAACGGGAAATCCTCAATTGCCGTGAGCTTCTCGAGTCCCTCTTCCTATCTGTTGAAAGGTTGCAGATAGGGATAAGTTGGCCCCCCCTCTGCTTCTATTCATAAAAGTTCGTTACAGTATATATGGACGTTCTGTATCATGCCATTATGTAGCACCAAACTGCCAAAGTCATAGCGTTGATTGGGACTCAAATTAAGTTATTGGAGAAAGGTGCTCGTGCGCTCGTGCTCCTTCATATTTGTGGCGTCTCCTTGTTTATATATGTACTCTCTTTTTGGTCTGTTTGGAAGAGAGCTCATAATACGAAAAGAGCTCGTTGATAACTTGGGTGACTTTGATCTATACGGAAAAGAGCTCGCCATCTAATAAGTACCCACTAAGGGCCTGGTCTAGGAAGACCATCCCTCTGGGCCCAATCGGTCCAGTGGGCCCGTTCCATAATTTGGCACATGGGGACGACACAAAAATTGGGACCATCACAGAAATTGGGCCGCCACCGAAAATTGGGCCTGGAAGCCCAACCATTTGGGCCTTATTTGCTAATTAGGACCATCACAGAAATTGGGACTTTGGCCCATTATTTGGGCTATATGGGCTACGACAGGCCTGGCCTGTCCTAATTTTAATTTTTAGCCCTTAACTTGGGCCGTGGGCCCAGTCATAATTCGGCTTACTTGGCACATGGGGCACGTTCGGGCCTTATCCGACAGGTAGGCCCATTGGCAGCCAAAAGTTGGGCCTAGAACCTTATATGCTAATTAAGGGACCATCGCAGCCTGAGGCCCATTGTTTGGGCCTTAACTTGGGCTTACGAAGTAGGGCCAGACCAGGCCCAAATGGGCTCCATAAATTGGGCCATGGGCCCAGTCATAATTCGGCTTACTCGGCACATGGGGCACGACATTCGGGCCTTGACTTGGACAGGTAGGCTCATTGGCCACCAAAAGTTGGGCCTGGAAGCCCAACCCATTGGGCCTTATTTGCTAATTGGGACCGTCACAGAAATTGGGCCTGGGCACATTATTTGGGCCTTAATATGGGCATACGACAGGCCTGGCCTGTCCTCATTTTCAGCCCTTAACTTGGGCTCCACCTAATTAAGTCTTGAGCCCTTAACTTGGGTCTAGTCGAACCGATTGAACCTTAATTTGGGCCTGGTCTAGCCTTACTTAGTAACTTGGGCAGTGGGCTGGCACAACTATTATGGGCCATAACGTCGGCAAAATTGGGCCACGCCAGGCCCCTACACGTGGGCCTCATCAGCAGCCCGTTGGACTGGAAGACAAGCCATTTGGGCCTCCTGGGCCCACTGATCCCAACCCGATTTTGGGCTCTGTTGTGAAACAATGGCCTAGCTGTCCAAATTGCGCCATCTCTGACCATTAAGGCCTGGAGGCCCACATTTTGGGTTTCATTCGGGCGTATTCATCGGGCTTTCTCGGCCAGTTGGGCCTCAACCTGGGACTGGGAAATAAATCCTCTAATGGGCGCTATCGATGGCTTCCTCAGGCCTACTTGATCTTCGCCTTCTAGGCCGAACACTTGGGCCACTTGGCTTGCTCAACCTTAAGAGTCCTTGAAAGGAGCTTAAAGTCTGATCCTGGGCTGGGTGGTTCACGCCCAACATAAGACGCTTCACAGAACAGATCCGTCGAAGTTCACCATGGAGCAAAACCGATCGGGCCTACAATTTTCCGCTGCTCAGCCTGGCCACGGCACATAACGGCTGTTTGAATAACTTGTTTTCTGCACTTACCTGAGGCGAAGTTCGGAATGGCCAAAAAGCATGAAGCTTTATCCAGGTAAGGAGCAACACTGGTTTCCCTCTTGCACACGCCCGAGAGGAAGATGCTCCCGTTTATTTTACCAAAATTAACAAAAGAAAAGGGCCTAAATACATCGAGGCAATAATTATTACAACATACCCAAGGGGAAACCAATGCTAAAACAGACCAGAGAAATGGAGGGAAGACCCCAGCATTTTCTAAGCAACACGGGTGACAGCAGCATGTATAGCATCTGCAAGATGAGGGACTGTCTTCGAGCTCAGTCCAGCCATGCTAATTCTCCTGCATAAAAGCAGCAGTGGCGTGCCATAAGCATCAGAATTTTGCAATTGGTCAGATACATAATGAAGTTGTGGACAAAGACATCATTTGACAAACTTTTCAAAGAGGATCTGATAAGGTGACTGGAAAAGCTATATATTCTCTCAGTAGAACTGAGTTTCCTCTGTCCATATGTTGCATTAAGAATAAATGAACAACCAAAATTGCGTCACTTTATCCCACCTGCGATTCTATAACATGCAAAGGAAAAGAAAAGAATGATCCTCGAAAGAGGAAGAGTGGTTCCCAAGATAATTTCACAAAATAACTCAAATACCCGCCCTGATGTCAAGGGCACAACAGGACGAGTTTATTACCCATCAGAAGTCATGTAAATATGATACTCCTCCATCATGAAAGTGACTTGCTGCGAGTTCAATCCTGTGAAAGTGAACATTCCAATTTGTTTGATAATATGGCTCCAATCACCAGGTGTGCCTGACCGAAACATGGATTAGTCAACACAGCATGGCAAAGTTGAATGAGTCACTACCTCCACAGTACACCATATGCATGCGTGACCTAACAGAATGAAGGCACAGATGCTGCTACCACAGAGATTTATCTAAACTAATAGCTGTACATGAGCAGTAAGCTTTTCACAAATTGTAGATTGAGTGCAATAACTGGGTGGAGGTGGTTACCAAATGGGGTAAGCCTTGCATTCAGCAGGGCAGTGACGAGTGGAAGGGTGAAATCAAAGAAAAATGTCCCCAAGTCACTGGCTTGAAGATGAGAAACAAGCAAAGGCAGAGCATGGATAATCTTCTAAAAAGATGAGGATTCTTACCTCTTGCACGCAAGGAGTCAAAAAGCTGATGGCGCATACTGATAATACGATCAGCCATTGCTTTCAATTCTATAGTCCATTCATTGTACATCACCCTGCAGGAGGAGGATTGAAGATCGAGCTAAGTAATTGCTTAAATAGCAGCTTAAGCATAAATACATCAAGTCATAGGCATATGCCAATAGAAAAAAAAATGAGGACATGAAGGTGCAAGAGTTTTTATCTGACCTATCTCTGAGGATGGCAGCCACAATAGATGCTCCATGAATTGGTGGGTTTGAATACATAGGCCTTATCACGAGCTTCAGCTGACTCTCTACCCTACCAGCCACATCAGCCGTCCTACAGACCTGGTAAAGTCCAATTGGCACAAATAAAACTATAAGAGAGGAACTAGCAGATCAATCTTAAAAAAGTATTTCCTCAAAGCTTGATAATGCAGTAAAAGCCCTAAACCTAGTTCTTCAATCATATTTCACACAATTCATGCAAAAGGAAGAAAATATAATGTGAGGACCCAATCTATCTGAATTGTTGGCAAACAGGACTGTAATATTGACCAAAAACGAATGATTGTCTTCCATTTTCTAATTTCACTAATTCACATTAATTCATATTCTGGAAAAGTCTGAAAAATGTCATGACTGGCTTAGAAAAAGATAGTCCTTGAGTTACAAATGTCATGACCCGTGACACAGACCCTATCAGAAGATAACGAATGGACAGTAATCTGTAGTAGTAGCCTGCATTGAGTCGTACGATGCTCAGGGCTCCAACACGCTCGCCATAGAGGCCCATATTCTTTGCATAACTTTGTGCTACAAGGCATTCGCCACCATCAGCCACAAATGAACGTATTGACTGAGCATCTGCATCCAGACTTCCACTTGCAAAACCCTAGGTCGAACAAATGGTTACAACCAATGAAAAGAGCAGTAAATGGAGCTTCCATGTAGTTCCTGTGCATCTGCAATCCTGCAAGAAGATACCTGATAAGCACTGTCAAAGAAAGGTAAGAGTCTTCTTGATCGTATCAACAGCCTGATTTGCTCCCACTGCTGAAGAGTTGGATCAACACCAGTTGGATTGTGAGCACATGCATGAAGAAGGACAACAGCTCCTAATGGGGCTGAACCAAGGTCTTCTAGCAGCCCTGTGTTTCAGAAACAACATTATTCCATTTTCTTAGATTGTTAAATTTACTTTGAAAAGGAGGGGAAAGAGTGCAACTAATTATTGGATCATTGGCACTGTTTAAATCTGAGAAATATAAGTGGAGATAGAAAATCAGTAAGTCACTTTTCCTTGCCTCGGAAATCCAGTCCACGAGTGGCAGGATCATAATAGCGATAATATTTCACAGATAACCCAGCCAGAGTGAAAACTTTGGGGTGGTTTCCCCAGGTCGGTTTGGGTATATATATTGTGTGCTGCACCACATGGTAGAGAAATTGGCTATAAGCTTTAAAAAAAAAAACCACCCACTTAGACCTGCAAAGACAAGGAAATCATCTCAAGTAAAACATGCACTTTACCTGATGATAATGACTTGCCAAAAATTCACCGCCCACTCTCAGTGAGCCAGTGCCGGACAAGCATTGCACTGTTGTCACCCTGTTCTCGAGAATAGCAGGGCTATTCCCAGGGAAATTAAGAAAGAAACAGCCAAATATGAAATGCCACCAAAAATAAAACGCTGTATATAAGAAGATAAATCACAGGTATTGTTTCACTGTCAATCATTTATTGCATTGATTTCTACCTGTCAGCACCAAAAATAAGCTTGGCACTCAATTTGTTGAATTCTGCCAATCCAACAATTGGAAGATATTCTTTAACACGCCCCCTGAAAGACAGACAAGTTAAGTAATTTCATATGTTGTGTTACTATCCATCATATTATCATAAACAAACCTGTCATTTGTAAGCTGCTGCTCAGCCCGTCTCACAACATTCAGAACGAGAGGTTTTCCTTCCTGTAGGCATATATAGCCCAATTAGAAAACAATCCAAAGATTAATGGTTTTTCAGTCCGGAAGGATTAATAAATTGATACTATCTGTGTTCATTTGTTTATAATGCATAGCAGACTAAATACTCACAGCCACAGCTATTGCCTTAAAAATCATAAACGAAAATGCTAGTCAGTGGATACGGAACTAATCAATTCTAACACTAGGGATCAGGGCATACTCACCTTCTATAGGCATATATTGCAGTATTTATAAATCTCTTCTAAGTTGCAGCAAAAATCAAGTACGGTATTGACTGAAACTGTGAAATCAAGTTTGTTTCAAAAGTTACCTCTGTACGATAAGCGCCAACACCCAAATTCAGCTTTACTGGACTTGGATCTTTGTTAAACGCAACAGTCACCTATTCATTTTACAATCGAACAAAATCATCAGAAACAGAGAACACGAATAACAGCCTTTAAACAACTTTTGCAAATGACACACATTAGCTGACCAAGCAAGTTTTACATAGACTTATCAATCAGCAGAAAATAGGTGGTAATTAAAACAGCCTTCTGCGAAATATAGGAAATACACTCCTATTTTTCTCCTTTCCAAAAACTCAACTAGCAAACAGAGCCTCTCTAGAGCTCCACAATATGAAAATCACACAATATGGTCATGAAGAAAGCAAAAGGATCCAACTCCAAGAATGGCAACGAAATTGTATCATGACAAATTCCTCTCTCTCTGATCTTTAGTGATCACAAGCACATCAAGGCAATGTACATTCACATAAACATGTGCGGACTCAACACAGCACAACTACCAAAGACACATAGATAGGCAGCGAGGCACTTCAACTATGACAATAGGACAAGCAGTTGGACCCAGAAGACAAGGAGTAACTAGTAAGAGGACGAGCTTTAAGGATGATCCAGCTAATACACAACAATGATAGCTCCTTCAACAAATAATGTGCTCCCTTCATCAAATGGCAAAATCGAAAAGACTTTTGGTCAACTGTCCAATTTCCGCACTGCCTTCACCATTTTTCGCCCAGTCCAGCAACAAAAATGCAACGGCCATTTTTTATTTCTCTGAGCGACGGAGCGGAGGAGACAAAGATCATTCTGTGTGTGAGCGCGAGTGAGAGACGCGTTCGCACAGAAACATCAATATTATTCCTCAACTTACATAACGACGAACAGGAGTTCCGCAACAAGTTCCTGAAATCCTATACGACAACTGGACAATCACATAAGGATCCGAGCTACTTCGGCTAGCCTCGCCATATCATCGTCCCTGAAGACGAAGAAGAAGACGACCGAGAAATCAAAATGGATCACAACCTACTCTCCGTCTCCACCTTCTTCGCTTTTCCACCAAGCAAAACCTAAAGCGTCGCCGAACTCACACGAACTCACAGGAGTTCCACAACAAGTTCCTGAAATCCTATATGACAACTGGACAATCACATAAGGATCCGAGCTACTGCAGCTAGCCTCGCCATATCATCGTCCCTGAAGATGAAGAAGAAGACGACCGAGAAATCAAAATGGATCACAACCTACTCTCCGTCTCCACCTTCTTCGCTTTTCCACCAAGCAAAACCTAATCACAACCTACTCTCCGTCTCCACCTTCTTCGCTTTTCCACCAAGCAAAACCTAAAGCGTCGCCGAACTCACACGAACTCACAGGAGTTCCACAACAAGTTCCTGAAATCCTATACGACAACTGGACAATCACATAAGGATCCGAGCTACTGCAGCTAGCCTCGCCATATCATCGTCCCTGAAGATGAAGAAGAAGACGACCGAGAAATCAAAATGGATCACAACCTACTCTCCGTCTCCACCTTCTTCGCTTTTCCACCAAGCAAAACCTAAAGCGTCGCCGAACTCACACGAACTCACAGGAGTTCCACAACAAGTTCCTGAAATCCTATACGACAACTGGACAATCACATAAGGATCCGAGCTACTGCAGCTAGCCTCGCCATATCATCGTCCCTGAAGATGAAGAAGAAGACGACCGAGAAATCAAAATGGATCACAACCTACTCTCCGTCTCCACCTTCTTCGCTTTTCCACCAAGTAAAACCTAAAGCGTCGCCGAACTCACACGAACTCACAGGAGTTCCACAACAAGTTCCTGAAATCCTATACGACAACTGGACAATCACATAAGGATCCGAGCTACTGCAGCTAGCCTCGCCATATCATCGTCCCTGAAGATGAAGAAGAAGACGACCGAGAAATCAAAATGGATCACAACCTACTCTCCGTCTCCACCTTCTTCGCTTTTCCACCAAGCAAAACCTATAGCGTCGCCGAACTCACACGAACGAACAGGAGTTCCACAACAAGTTCCTGAAATCCTACACGACAACTGGACAATCACGTAAGGATCCGTGCTACTTCAGCTAGCCTCGCCATATCATCGTCCCCGAAGAAGAAGAAGAAGAAGAAGAAGAAGGAGAAGAAGAAGACAATCGAGAAATCAAAATGGATCACAACCTACTCTCCTTCTCCACCTTCTTCGCTTTTCCACCAAGCAAAACCTAAAGCGTCGCCGAACTCAATCCAACGAACATTCTATCGAAGCTCCACGCACAACGAGATCATCACAACGATATCACCAGAAACCGACAAAAAAAAATTCAGAGAGAGAGAGTTACGCCGAGAATAGGATCTTCAGGAGCGCGAGCGACGTGGCTGAAGACGGAGTCGGTGCCGGCGAGTGAGGACGAGGAAGCCAGGGCGCGAGAGACGACGCCGGAGCCGCCACCGCCGCCGCACGGAGAACCGGCCTCAGAGGGGGAGCTGAGATGGCGAGCGAGCGCGCTCAGCCGTCGATCGCTCGGAGATAGAGAAGAAGAGGAGTAGTGCGGGTTCATTCTCGGGGTTTGATCGGTGCTGCCGGTGCGATCTTGGGCCGTTTGACTGGAGGAGGAGAAGTTCGCGTGTTTAAGAGGGCCGTTACGCGGCGAGCGATGGGGATCCCCAGACCGTTTTTTTGTCGTTTTGCCCGGCGATGGCTGGTGGGACCCGCCTGGAGCGTGCACGCATCCCTAGTCAGTTGGATGAGCCTCACCACTTTCGTCAGAAATGGTACAAATCTCGACCGGTTTCTGTTTCACTCCAAGCTGTGCATTATGACGTAATAAATCCGTTTGCATTGTTTCCGTTCCGACTGGTTTTTTATTCCCTTGGACAACTTCAGGGTCAAATCAAATAGTAAGATTAATAAAATCCTTAGTGAAAAGAGAATGAAAATAGCTAGGGTGCATTTTTCCTAGAAAAATGAATGATTCATATAATATTTCTATTAAACCAAATGCTCATGTCATTTAAAATAATTAGCTAATTAAAAATATTTTTATTATAAATAATAATTCATATTTAAATATTTCCGTAGCGATACAAACAAGCATTCTAGAAAGTGGACATTTAAATGAGCATTCGATTGTTCTATTAACAAAATTTTAAAAAATTGATATTTAGGATGAGGAAAATGCCAGAAGGAGAAATTGAAGGCTATATATTAAGGACTTTGATCAAACGTAAACTCTAGTACATATTATATAATTAAAATTCTATCATTTTTATCCTTTTTCTTTGGCCAAGCTTACCTTTCTTTTTCCCCCTTTGATCTTTGACCCTAAATTGCATTACATAAATGAAAAACATAAAAGTGAGACCGGCTCGGCTTGTTTGACAAAAAAAAATTATTTAATAGTATTTATGAAATGTTACTTGTTGCTTAAAAAACTAATCAATTGAACATATTTTTATTATTAATAATCATATATATCTAAACATTTTTATCAATGGTGAAAATATTTTCAGCTTATTTATTTTAAAAAAATAATAAGTTATTTATTAAAAAATATTTTCCAACTTAGTTTCTTTTAACGAAACACGTGTAGCATCAAAAGAAAAATCAGCGGATAAGATAGCATCAATCCACCCAAGAGATTAATTTCTACAAACGCAAAAGTCGGCACATGAATCAAGACGAATAGATTGGACTGCTTGGCTGTTTTTGGTACATACGTAGAACCTCTCGACATGAATTTCGGCACTGCAATCATTGTCCGACTCCCCTGTTTGGCAGAAACTGAAGTTCCTTAGACCGTGCGTACGTTCGGAAGAGGCAAAACCCAAACTCTTCGTTTTCCTCGTATTGATTCCTGTGCTCAAACGAAGGATGTCTCCCTCGAACTAGGAACCTCTTCCCCCCTGCTGTAGTTCCAACTTATAGGGCAGCTCCGGCAACCGCCGATGACATGAGCGGGATGACGTATTGCATCTCGAGAATAAGAGAGGGGGGGGGGGGGGGGGCGCAGCGTTCTGACGGTTGGCTCTTGTAGTTAGGAAGTAGTTGACGTGCCGAGCCGATGAGTCTGCGGCTTATGAGAACCCCGCTTCTTCGATTCCGAAACATGAATGAGAATGAGGATAGCCCGCCATAGATGGCCTCTGTTTTGTGGCGGAATCACGGTGAAACTGATCTCTAGAGTTCCATCCTCATCTGCGTTTGAATGCACAGACCTTCCACCACCTCCAGTACTGCTTCTGAACCTTTGCTGGGGAGCATGAGCTTTCTGCAAATCGATTGGCTCATCTAAAGAAGGAAGAATCAATCATCATTCACTGATGTCCAGTGAAATCTCGTCGTGACTACACCCTTCAGATATGACACGAAGCTTTGCAGCGGATTCCTACCGTTCAATTCTCCACATCTTCTACAAGTTTGCGAATTCTCGAGGGGCGCCGGTGAGTTGGGCCAGACCAGGAAGGATTGTCTCAAACTCCTGACATCCCGTGTCTGATCGGTCCTGGGTCCAGTACCAATGACCCAGAGGATAACCGCAAACACGATGACAATGATCTGCAAAACAGGGAGAGTGAAAGAGTGAGTTCTAACACCAACACCGACTACTATCTCCCTTTCAAATTCACTAGAGTTACAGATGGCAGGTGAAACACTGCTGACAAACCATTGACATCCCCAGAAGTTTAAACCACATAGTTTGACAGTTTGCTCACAGAGATTCTAAGTTCACAGAGAATATCAAGACAGGAAGTTCTTCAAGTGACCAAATAAAGAGGACAGGATATCATAGAAAATGGCAAAAGAATCGGATTTCAGCAGAAATTAGGTCCAAAAGGAGTTGACAGGACAATGAAGGAGATGGCAACTCCATTCTGGAGCAAGATTTTCTATGTAACCGCCCAGAACGGACTAGGCATATTTGTTCGCACTTGAAATATGACCACATGCTCAATCAAGATCAGGAAAGAACGGATTTTCTGTTAAGTCACTTGCTGTTCTTCAGGTCGCAAAAGGCAACAATGACGATCTCAATTAAGTAAAGATCAAAGTAGAGATGATTTTCTACTTCTGTTTGATAGTGTTAAAGACTAATTCTTTTTCAATTCGAGGTAGACGTTGTCTTTCAAAAATCAGAAATGATTAAGAGCTTTACATTCATTATATTCAGAAAGAATCAGTTACCTGTAGCATCAAGATCAGGAGTACAATCAGGCGACACATTTTTAAGTGGAAGACCACAAAACTCTTGAACTTCTCATGTTGGTTATCAATATACTCCGAAATTAGCTGTGTATAAAGCCAAAGAAAAAGAAGAGGCATTAAAGGGGAGCAGGGCCATCAATTGAAGCAAAACTAGAATCGGCTTTCAGTGAGACGCGGAAACTCATGGTTGCCACTCCATGATGAAAGTACAGAAACTAGAATTGAAAAACGGCTTCAAGATACTTTTGGACTCTCAGTTTACAAAATGGCCAAGCTTTGTGAACACGAGTCGAGGCTGTCAAGAACGGAATATCAGTTTGAGGGCATTTCATATATTTCATTTAGCATATCCAACTAGTCATTTGACATGAGAAATGCAAGAACAGATTAGGGATATCTTACATTCTTGTAAAGGTGAAATTTGCCTCGTGGGTCGTGAGAATCCAATATGTACTCAACCAAGAACATGCAGAGCACAGGGTCACACAGGATCATGTCAAGTAATTAACAGTTTTTTCTGCCACAATTTTTAAGTTTTCCCATTTTCATCGAATATCCCTCCTGATGTTAGCTTCCACCAAGTCCAAAACCATAACATGTCCAATGAGATCAGTGGGATTTACATAATCTCAGAAATAAGGTATCAGAAGTGCTATTGACAAGGAACTACTTAAAAACAAGCAAAACCATGAAAAGTTTTGAGAGAGCATACCTTTGCCCAATCCATCTTGAAGAATATCAAGACAAGAACTGTTGCTTCAAGAAAAAGAAGGGATAACAAAGTGATAATGTACTGAATAATTGGTTGAGGATTACCATGAGTGAATTACAGAAAAGACCAAATACACAGGACATTTGACAGAAGTTCAGGTCCTCTTGAAGGGCGATAAGAAAAACAAATTAACCAAATTTGACAAAGTTGTTACAACTTCAAGGGTAACTTCTTAGAGGAGAGAGTAAATAAATGTGAAGGATACAATGCACAAAGAAGAATTGCCGATACAATTAGCAACCGAGTAGCCCAAGACCGTGCTCAAGCAGACAGCAATACCAACGCCTAAACATGTGTATATAAACCTGATAGAAGGAAGAAGAATCCTCATTGCACAATTCCATAGCATCGAACAAAAGAACATTATACAAGAATGAAGCAATGTTCCTCTTTCTCAGAGTTTATGAAGAAAATGAACTTGATGAGACATCTTATCCATCAGTAACTTGCTGAGATATCTTTTTGAGATTAAATTTTCTTCTGGCACTTCAACCTACGCCTTAGGTAATAGAAAAAATGAGGACTGCTCTCCAATCTGGCGGTGTCAAGAGCTTCATAAAGAGACGCTAAAATACGATACACAAAATTTATATATTATCTATCATGCTGTCTTATTCACTCTCTAAATGATATAGAGGCCTGGAAAATATGGTATCAGCCAGCAACAGTAAAATGATACAGACTGAAATTGAACAAAACCCATTGCCCAAGTCAACCATAACAATGGTTACAAAAACAAGAAGACAATTCAACTGGTTAATTTGCACCTTCGAAGGGAAAAAAAACAAAACCGTCAAGACAAGAAAAACAACAAATTTCATCGAATTCCAGAAATTGGAAAGAAGGAATTGAACTAGCTCTGATACACTGACTGACATTTGACGATGACAACCTATCACAAACAAATTGATGGGCTTCTTCATCCAAGAAAAGAAGCAAACACAAAATGGAAGAAACTGCATGGACTGCTTTATGATAAGCTCTGAAGCAAATTTGGTAATTTCTACTTTAGCATTCGGAAAGGAAAGCTAAATATTTTCTTTTCCACTATCGTGAGTGCTTACCATGGTCGAGGGAGGTTGGCGACGGTGGGGAGCAGAGCAACGCCTTCATCCCACATTTTCTCAAGCCAGAGGGAGTATATGATCATGCCAACCCCACAGAGATTCACGATTACATTCATCGCTCTCATGGAGCTGTGAACGCAACACCTGGCACATCTCGCCATTGCCTCGTGAAACTGTGCAGAAGACTGAGAGAGATCAATCTGCGCCTTCACATCTCTAAGTTCTTGCTCAGCTCCTTTTTAGCCACGCCAAGACGGGACTCAGGAGGGGGGGAGCAAGAAACAGGAACAAGAAAATCAAGACGGGGGCTTGTGGAAGGAGAAGCGGTTAGAGGGTGTGTGGAGAGGGATTTGGCTGGGTAAGTTAGCAGGTGGGAGGTGGCATGTGCTACTTAACTGTGTCACCTGGTGTTTCTTTCTTCTCCTTCTCCTCTGCTTCTCCCTCTTCTTACTCTTGTTAATTTTTGTTTCTTTTTCACTTAGAGAGAAGACTTACGGGAGCTGCCGAGCCCGAGAGCTTATCTGGGAGACCCACGGTAACGCATGGGTGGGAAGCCTTTTTAGTCACAAAAAGACGAATACAGTTAAAATAATCATTGCCATTCACAGTACAGAACCTGTTGGCGGCTGCAAACCGAAGAAGTACGCTTTGCTTTTAGCCTTGCACTGCTTCAGAAATTACCGATGCGGTCAAAAACAATGCCACCAATCAAGAACACGTGGAGAGAGAGGGAGACGGAGCACCACCTAACAATCAGAGGCGCATGGAATGAAACGTTAGGTTGCGTGTCCCAATCAGGAAGAAGATGAGGACGTCCTGCTTTCTTCTCGTCCATTTTAGTGTTATGCCTATTCGTAGAAGAAGGATTAGGGAGGATGTTCTTTTGGCCGTCAAAGATGCTTGACGTTAAAAATTTATTATCATTATGTAGCTCTCTATACCATTATAGATCTGTCTTCCACAAAGTTGGAATCTTTGTGCACCCCACTAAGTTTTTTTTTTTTCCATAAAGATACTTAGGGAATTGAAATTGCTCTATCAATTTAATTACTTCCAATTTCGATTCTTTTACAAACTCATAATCTTCTGTATCAATATGTTTTCGCAAGAAAAAAGTTTGACTCTAAGAAAACTGACACGAAGATTAAAAAAAAAAGTGTATCTCAACAATGATAATGATAATAAGTCATTTGTAGATTTCATCATCTCCTGAATTTTAAAAATTTACGATCAATATCTCAAGCTACATCTAACATTTAATCCTTTTTTATGGATTTGTTATTTTCGTTCCAACGTGGCGCCTTCAATGATTTCATGTCCCCCCGCAATGGAGACCACTCGTCCATCCACCCACCCACTACTTCGTCCCTCTCCTCCCCAGTGTCGACCAATTCTCCATGCCGTCACCAATTGCTACCCTAGCTGAGCTCAACCCATCAACTAGGTCGCCCTTGAGCTTGACCCAGATTTGGCCAAGCTCTGCTGCCATTGAGCTCGACGTAGATCGGTCCAGCTCGACCTAAATTCTTTGTAGAGTTTGATGCCAATGAGTCGGTCTTTGGTCAAGCCTAACCAATAACCATGGCCATGGAGGGAGAGAGAGAGAGAGACGTGGTGAATAGTTTTAGGTCTAGATGAGTTCAAAGGGTAGACTGTTCTTTTTCGATACACTATTATTATTACTACTGATATGTAACATCTCCTTTTATTTGGTACCAGACAATGACAAGGAAATGCTTTTTACCTTGCACGAGAAAAAGGCCAAAAGACAATATACACCCATTTTCAAATACAAACGAAAAGTAAGTCATACGACGTACAACCCCACCGCGCATCAAACAATTCTCGAAGCCACGTAATTGGAAAAACGAGGTAATTTGACATCCCACAAACCCGAAGAAGCAGATTGGAATTATTGCGAAGGACGTCCTTGGATATGACTTTGGCGAGCGCCTCAGCCTCGATCTCGAAATCGGGAGTTTCAAAGAGATCATTATCGGAAAAATATCACGTTCCATCGGTACTGCAGAACGTGGGGGAGATGTTATTCCTTCGAAGAATCGTGCCGAAACACACTTCAATCACTTCACGAAATGAAATTTACAAAAAAAGTCAAGACGGGTTCTCATTTAATATACGATTATAGCTCTCTCGTTCAGGCGTGCGATGTTACTTTATTTCCTCCCTCCTTCACTCATCCATTCATAATGTCGTCGTTGTCGTTGCACAACCCCATGTCCGAACGCACATGATCCAACTGGTCTGTTCTAGAAGACCAAATCGGAGGACAATCAAAACCCATAAAGGTTCATCTATTTAAACCAAATAGGCTTTGGCTTTAAGATGAGCTACCCAAACACAAGGAACAACATGAACGAAGGAAACAAAGCATGTCCGTCATCACCTTCGCAAACTACAAGGAAATTAATGCCAAGACACAAACACCGTCGGAACAACCTACCCTATCTTACACCCATCCTATTCATCTAATCATTTCCTTCTTCGCTAAGGAAACAAAGCATGTCCGTCGTCACCTTTGCAAACTACAAGGAAATTAATGACAAGACACAAACACTGTCGGAACAACCCACCCTATCTTACACCAATCCTATTCATATATTCATTTCCTTCTTCGCTAAGGAAACAAAGCATATCCGTCATCACCTTCGCAAGCAACAAGGAAATTAATGACGAGACACAAACACCATCGGAACAACCTACCCTATCTTACACCAATCCTATTCATATATTATTTCCTTCTTCGCCGATGAACCACCACAACATACACGGAGGCCCTCCCTCATCCGTTGAACGTGCAATGATACTCCCACCTGCACCATGTTATGGTGCCAATGAACCATAACTCGTGATGTAAAGGCTGTGCAGCTGGATCACGTGTTTCTACCTGTTAAGTTTCTAATGTAGCAGCAGATACAAAGGATAACACTAGCTTGGCCAACCGTACTGGTAAGCTCATTGATTAATGCCAAAAAAAAAAAACTTTTAAAAAATAATTCTAGAACTCGGTGGGCACATTGAGTCAGTGAATGCCATACTTCCCGTATCTCTTAACATATGGAGACCCAATGCAGTCAAACTAGAAACTACGGAAAAAGGCTGACCGTAGCACCGAAAAAAAAGCCAACCAGCAGAGACAGAGAGCCGACAGAGGGGACAGGCAAATCAAGAAGACAGTGGGGTTATTCCAGCTTAACTCTGTCCATGTCGTTCATCATGCTTTCAAGCTGTCAGAAAAAATACATAATAATGAAATACTGTCCACCTACGCAACTAATAATTGCCATGAAGAAAAAATTGTTTTCATGTACCTTCACAATCTGGCGCAAGAAATAATCTCCATATCTCTTTGCTGGTTTGGATTCAACAACATGAATCATGTCCTGCATTAACATGGTGTATGAGCCCCAAATATATAGGAAAGAAATCATTGACAGCAAATATCAACCTGAGAAGAGTATCCCAAGTTATAACTGTGGCCAAATTTCACCCTATCAGCTGCCACCTCAATGCAATATTAAAGAGCGTACATAATTGATTGTGACATTTCTAACCATAATACCCGTACTCATACAGATTCATAGATCAAGACAGATGCATAGGCAATTTATCCGCACAAGGAAAACTACCAATAGCAAAACATTCTGGACAACCCTTTCCCCTGAGAAGGCATTGATATCTGCTGATTGGGCAAAGGCATCCAGAAAACCAAGATGTCTTGAACACTTGCTCAAAATTTCGCTCTTAGCTCCATTTATTACATGAAAAATGAATGATTAGAAAAACATATTCCTAAATTGATCTCTCGCATTGTTTAAAAAAATAAATGAATGAAAAATATTTTCATCTTTCACAATCATCTTTTTCATTTTTTAGTTATTTTCAGCGATATAAATTATCATCTTTAGGAAAAAAAATTTCGAATCATTCATTTTCCAAGAAACAAAACGGAGGCTTAATAAGGATAATTTTCATCACACTAGCCTAAGAAATCTTAATGGTTTCTACAATTAAGCAGAAAGGAATCACATACACACACACTCACACATATATATATTACAACAATCGAGAGGACAACATGATAGCAGAAAGCTGACGGACTTACATCATCTACAAAGAAATCGATATCGGCATTTGAGATGATCTTTCCATCTGTATCAACAGCATGTGTCTTGTGCTTATATGTCATCAATATAGTTCTGCAATAGAAAAATGCAACCATAGATAAGCAGTGACAATTATACAGGACAAAGCAAAAACTAGATTTAGTTACTCCTTACCGTAGAGTGTGTTCATCCACTTCCATATAATTTGCAAGCTTCGCAATTGAGATTGTTGAATACACTTTCAAGAAAGTCCTAACACCTGATAGTAGTTGCTGCTGCTTCACTTCATAAAGGAACATCTTCAGCTGAAGCCTATAGGCGTCCTGCAATAATTGATGAGTGGTGCATCAGGTGTCTAGCAAGTCACCAGTTATGTCGAAAAGCAGACGAGTTTGCACAGAACGCTGCTTTCAAGACAAACTATGCATGAAAGAAAAATCAGTATTTCCCAGCACAGGAGTACTGCCATGATGACCACAGGTACACCTATATATACGCAAATGAGCCTTGCGCAATGCACACTAGATAGGAAGATGGACATTCCAATGCCATCACTTGGACAGGCAGCAATCTATCCCAACTAGCTGAATAACACCAACATCACGTTCCGAAGTACATCCAGGCCCTAACAAGGGAAATTAAATAACACTGAACCTATCCATGCGATCCAGCCTCAAATAAATTTCGTCAATGCCATAGATAGCCAAACAGATATCAGCTAAACAACTCTTCAGCAAGATTAAATGCACTAAAAGCAGAGAGGAAAGCTCCAAATAACCAGTAAATACTGCTTGCCATGAGATAAAGTTAGATGTTATATACCTGATTGTAGTTTACAAGAGGCTCCTCAAAGCTTGGAGCTGAGGGAGTGATGAACTTAGGACAGGCATATGAGAAGAGCTCATCATAGATAGCAAAAGCCTCATCATCATATCTCTGCATTCTGAGCATTTTTTCACCATATTTCTCTCGCAATTGAGAGTTTACAGTCTCATCAACAAGCTTCACTTGGGGACAAAGTGAAAGACAAAGAGCTAGCAAGGCATACATCTGCTCATTCTTCTTGAGTATCTGCTCATACTGTGGGGACTTCTGATGGTATTGCTTTGTCTTATAGATGTATAAGAGAATTTTATTGAACTCTCGAATTGCATCAACATACCTATTAGAAATTGTGTATATATTTGGCTCAAAACCGAGAAACTGAAAAGCTAGCAAACAAAATCAAACATCACGAGAGAAATTTACCTTCGCAGCATAAGATTGGCAAAGCCATAGTGATAAATAGTGGTAATGTGGCTTCCAATGACACTAGTATAAACACCTTGTTGGCTAATGTCAATTGGCTGTAAGCACTTCAAGCCAGTCTGATAATCACCTAAGAGACAGTGAACTCGCAGCAACCCCACCATGCTGAAGTAACCAAGCACCTTCAACACATTGCTCCCACCACTGTAATCATACCCATCAGTGGCAGTGAATTGTTCAAGGCCTTCCTTTTCCTGATCCAAGATCTCAATGATCATGGACTTCTCCACTAGTGCTTGCAGAAAATTGAGCACACCTAACACATTCCAAGCCTGCAATGAAGTACTATATTACTGACATAAACAATAAACAGGCATCAGCAGCATTAACAAATCTGCAGAAAGAAAGCCATACAATGGGAACATGAGCTTGCATTTAAGTGTACGCCTTTCAATTCATTAAAGAAAAAACTCTCCATTGACAGAATCTAAACTTAAGAATAGGCTTCATGGAAGTGCAACCCAGTAATCACAGTTCACAACAGAAAACCAGACTTTTTAGACCCAGCCCCAGTTTATAGAACCAGTCAGGGAAGCAGTACACAGGTCATTAGATGCTAACCTCATCTACTTGTTCATGTATAAAAAGTAAAACATGGTGGCATCTGCTGCACCTGTTGTCTATATCAGCAGGTTAAAGACACACTATCCGTAATTGTGAGGTGCAGGTCTTGTGAGTCGCACCTATCAAGCTAGCCATTTGTATCTAAGACCACAAAGATCTTATTGGTTGGAGCACCACAACGTTGTAAAGTGGAAAGCATCCAATCCTTTCTTTCTAAAGCTGCTACTTTTTTCTTTTAAGATCGAGTCTATATGAAACGGTCCAATTGGGTTTTTCCCTGTTGCACTGCCAGGTTAACCAGCTCAACTGCATTTGACCAGTCATTAATCTAAAAGATTTATTTGAAACAAAGGATCGAACCATGAAATTCTTCCAAGTTGAGCAACTGGTGTAGTCCAGTGTCAGAAACACCAAAGAAAACATGCAAATTAAGAGAGGAAAGTCCTGAGAGTCATATTGTTTCCCAATTACAATTACCTGATCATACTGCCTCAATAATGCAATCTCCTGCTCAGTCTTGTTCTTCATCTTTGCCCTATACTGGCAAAAACTCTGAAACTGGTAAACAAACTCATCCACCATGTCCCACAGCCACTGGTTTGGCAACTGCATATTCACCACTCCATGCAAGACTACCTGATACACGACACCAAAAAGAAAAAAAAAGAATCCCAAAACTGTCACTCATCTAGTTCAGCTTCAACAATAACAAAGAAAGAGAACTGTGACAGATAAGTATCCTCTTGACAAAGAGCAACAATCTCCCGTCTTTTGCACATGGAAGAAAGAAACCTTTGACGGATAAAATTCTGCTCTCAGGGGCATGTATACAGCAGGAAAAGAAAATACTGGCGTCCATCATGAATACGCCTTAAAATACAGTAGAATGTGTCTCAAGCAGAATGTGTCTTCATAGATACTCATAAGCTGCACCCCAAGTGCCTAATTACTTCATACAACAAAACCACGCCTAAAAGAACCTCCAAACTACCAGATGGAAAAAATGTGCTAACATATTCTCCAAAGATGAAACTTTTGGTGCCACTCAATTTAACAAGTTAAGGTAATGCAATGCATACATACGCAGGCACAAACGCACGCGGGCGAATACAACGCCCCCTTCGTTAATATTAACCTTTTAAAGAAATACACTGCGCTCTTGATCAAACATCTCTGGCTACAGAAACAATAACTCTGAGGCCACTCGTACCTGAAAGAGACTACAATAATTATCCCACGAATCAATCCGCTGCTTCAACGTCGGCGAGAGCCTCGCGTACAGATGCCGGAACCACATCTCGCGGTAAAGCAAGCAAAAGACGTGATCGTTGTCGACGTAGTGCGCGACCGCCTCGACGGAAGGCCAGGGAGTATCCTTGAAGAGCCGGTCGGAAAGGGTCTGGAACGAGGTCTCGTACATCTGATGGATCTCGTACACGTTCTTCTCGCGGATGTGGCGGTAGAGGTGGCCGACGAAGGACTTGACGGAGTCGGGCACGAAATTCGGGTCGTACCCGAGTTCCGGCTGCGGTTGCGCCTGGGAGGACTGCCGGTGCGCATCGTCGTAGTTACCGGGAGTCTCGTCGTATTCGTAGGTGGCGGCCATTGTCGCCGGTGAACAAGTAACCGACCGAAGCCCCTGCCGACCGCGATTGTTACCGAGACTATATGCGATCACACAGAGAGAGAGAGAGAGAGAGAGAGAGAGAGAGAGAGAGCTTACCGGTTAACGATGGGACGAACCTCAGCCGGCACAGCAAGAGAAACAGAGCAGCGTGGGGATCTCAGAGAGAGAGAGAGCGAGAGAGAGTAGGGTTTAGGGAGAGATTGAGATGGAGATGGAGATGGAGATGGAGATGGAGACTTGGGCTCGTTTTTTGGACAAAAAAGCCCAGTTTGAATAGTGGGACTATCATCTAACATCCGCGACATGGTCGTGTGTGCTCTACTAGATACGAACGTGGTACGGAACGACAAGAAGATGTATAAAGAGGAAACCCATGATGTTTCGACACTTACGCGTAATGGCGCCGGGTTAATATGAATACAATCGTCACTACTCTATTATTAAATTATCTCAATTCATTGGAACGATATTATAATTACCTATTCATCTCGTTTTCATTCCCACTTAATATCGTGTTTCTTGACTGTATAGCTATGTTGTATATCAGCGGATAAAATCTTAAATCTATAGATATCATTCCTTTATATACTTGAATGAAAACCCCTTCCAAATAACAATTTTCCATGATTCCCTAAAAAATATAAGCTTAATCATTTAATTAATTTGTAGTGTATTCGAGTTGAGTTACTATGGGATGACTGTGGCAATAGCTGTTTGTAGGGTTGTGCCATCAATGCGATTTTACCCAAGAACTGCCGGCTTTTAAAACCTATACCATAAAATTAGAAGAGAATTTATGTTTTTTAAATGAACTAAACTTCCCAATTGCTTTATATTTCTATTTGTCTTATTTATGGATAATTTATTTGCACTCGTCTAATTACGCATATTGTTTGCTAGAACTACTATTTGTCTCGATTTTTTTATAAAATAAAGAAAAAAACGACTCCTAAGTAAACCCGAAACTGGACTTGAAAATAAGAGTAGATTTCAGGACAAATAGGATTAGAGATTCTAAATTCCAAAAAATTGAGAAACAAATCAGGTTTGGGTGCCACGTCTAGGATCAACGCACCCAGAACTGATCAATCCTAGCTACTTGTACAGATTCACAGCTACTGCCTTCCTTGAGGAAAAGGGCGAACTCAAATTAGGCGGCTTTGATTCTGCAGCTACCAAAGTCTAGCTCTTCTTGAGCTTGGCAAGTGCATTCTTCCGCAGAAAACAAATCAAACCACGTCTAGAGACTGATGCAAGTTTATGAACTACACATCATTTTATTTCTGTGTCACTAAGAAAACTCCTAGCATGAATTAAGCGTGAAGCCATCAGCGCAAAGGTGCTTCCTTTACCGTTTTGCTGGGTGAGTAGACTGTTCCAAAATGAGAGGGCAAAAATCATTTAGTATTCACAAGCAACATGGATTGCCCGAGGAGTAGGTCAAAGCCAGTCGTAGGAGACAAGACCTCAGTTGACCGAGCATTGCCAAAACTTTCCTAATCTTAAGATGCGTTGCTCACCAGTTGCGAATTTGCTTTCAGCAAATCCAAATCGGATAATGCTCTGCAGTGATCTGGGAGAAAATGCAAATGTACCGAGTCCGAATCTAGGCACCTCTTCCTTCCAAAATCACACTCGTTGCCTGTTGAAGTCGGTGATATTTGGTTGAGGCACTTCAGTGTAGCTTTCCGGCTCATCCTCTTCATCGGAGGACAAGAGGGATGATCCCATCCATGATTTGAACCCTTCATTGACACGTCTTTCCACATCGGGAGTGACATCCAATGGATTAGCTTCAAGCATTTCGAGACCAAGGGTCCGACTACCGTATTCTCCTCCATCAAGGATTATAGCCGCTTTCCTTCTCAGGAAAAAGGCAGTCCCTCCATATAAAACGACAAGCCCCCAAGTTGATATTTCATAGCACCAAAACAAGGGCACCGAACAGCTGCTGCCTAATGTGAGAAGGCTTGAACCAAGAAATATGGCAAGAAGGCCAAATATGATAGCAAAGACGACATTGAGAATAGAAAGACAGCGGACCCCACCTGCATATGAAGTAAAAATGTCAAATGAGTGCACACTAGGGGAATTTTTTTTTTTTTAAATTTGATGCAACAGGCAGAATCCATTTGAGTAGATAGGGAAAGTTTCCTGAAGTCCCAGACAGCAAACAGAGAAAACTTGTTGCCACACAACCAACAAAAGTAATTGCAAATAGTTATTAAGTTCTCAATAAACAGGAGTTGGGGGGCCAAACCATGTGCACAAGATTGACAATATAGCACTTACCCCTCCTCGAAGCACAGTAATTGTTCTCGACCACTTTCAAGCACCCATGCCTTGTCGGAGCAGAATAAGCAATGATGATTCCTGCAGAATACTTTAAACCATGAGACACTGAAGATGATCATGTCACATGCATCTTGCTAATTATACCCGCATAGTGATGCAGAAAAAAAATTGGGACCTTTAGCAAGAAGGCACAACAATGCAGATCCTAATAGAGAGCAGACTTGCAGCACAACAATTGGCCAATGGATATTTAATTAACCTACTCAAAATCACATCTCCATTCATGTTCAGCATTTTTAAGTCCAGTTCCATGAACACATAACAATCCAGATAATACAAGGGCTGCGAAAGGATTGAATTATCCATCCATAATGGGAGTAAGATCATTGTTCCTTTATGAAAGCTCCAAGGACTACAGGTGCATCAGCAGCTATAAGAAACTAGAGAAGTACTTCAGGTCCACAGTCCACCGTGAAACATATGAGGCAAGACCACTGGGCAAAGTTTCAACTTCAGCTTGTTCTTGCTCTTATCGCTGCACAGAATGCAAGGTAGTCCTACTAGAATTTACAACAGCATTTTCAGTCTTAAACAATTTCTCAAATAGAAAGATTCCAATGGCTACAGAAACTCATCCACGATTTTCTGAAGAACAGCATTCTATTTCATCTTCAATTATTTTCTCGAAAGCTCATCCGTGACTCTCACTTCCACTCATAACATTCCATTTCTTCCTTAATTATCTTCCTGTTGGCTCTCCATAGCAAAACATATTTCAAATTCTAATCGACTTTATCCTTCCAAAGACCTCTCATAAGGCACCACCTAGATTAAACCTAGATTAAGTGTTGGCACATAATTAGGCAGCCACTCAATCCACACAGCTCCTTTCCTCAGTTTTCCTTCTCTTCGTTAACAGCCGCTAACTTTCACAACAACTTAAAGGACAAAACCCGAGCACAGAAGCTTGCTCAAGCTCACCTGCAACAAGGTATACAGCGGACACCGCAAAAACGATCATCGAAGGAACGAACACGACCATCCAAAAATAATCAACCGTCTCCGCATCCGTCAAGTAGAACGCCCCCGGGAACGACTCCGCCTCCCCGCCTTTCTCGCCGACCGACAGAGGCAGGACTCTCCGGTCACCGCAGAACGGTCTCCTCACGTTGCCGTCCCCGGGGAACACTATGTTCAAGCTAATGATTGTACACACCAAGATCAGGACGCACACCGCAGAAATCAGGAAAACCAGGGCAGGCCTCTGGAGCTTGAGCCACGCCTTGTCCTCGTCGCGGAGGCTCTCGTACTCGTGCTTCGGCATGAACGCTTGGCGCAGCGCGTCGCCGATGATCGCCATCGGGGTTGTGGGACCCGATCGACGACTTGGTTCGGACTGGAGAAGCAAGATCGCTCCAACGTTCAAGCTTTCGAGGATTGATGTTCAGAAATGGAGAGAAGGAAGGGAATTGCGTCGGAGTGGAAATCGATCGGTGATTTGGGAAGATCAGTCGGAGGGGCGGATTGAATTTGGGGGAAAAAGCGAGCCCTAATTTTTGACCCTGGTTAATTAATTAGCACAGAATATCTATTTTGCAAAAGAATTTGGTTTCTTTTTTTATCACACGAGATCCTTTAGATTATAGATGACAAAGGCAGTTTACGTATAAAAATATATAAATACTTATAAAATATGCGCTAAATGTAAATCACAAAGAAAGATTAATTTGGCACAAGGAAAAACCATAAATTCCCAAAAAGAAAATTGTCGGAGAATAATAGAAGATGACGTGGATGGGCCGGCGAATTTGTCTCGCCTGAGCTCGGGATCATGCGCCCGTCGCCACCTCCTTGACTTCGCTCGCGACGGGAGAATCTCCGCACGCCGTTCGAATCTCGTCGCGGAAGCAGCTTCTTCCCCTGCCTGTTGATCCTTCATCGCGAGCTCCGTCTCAATCCTCCACTTCTCTCTCTCTCTCTCTCTCTCTCTCTCTCTCTCTCTCGCTCAACTTCGCTCCCCCATGGATTCCCTGACCTCCTCTCTCGCTCACTCCGCCGCGAAGCTCGCCAATCACAGGCTCGACTCCGGCCCTCGCGCGACTCTGCTCAAGCTCTCGGTTCCGTGCGCGGCTCGCGGACGGGCGGCGATAGTACGAAGCTGCCATGGAGCGCGGACTTTGGCCGGTGAGTTCTTTTCTTCTCTGGGATGTTGGTCGATTCAATGCTGGATCCGCTTCAGTTGACCAAAGACTGCTCTTTTCGCTCTTTTTTGCTGGATCGCTTTCGAGTGGATTTGATCGGTTTTCGAGTGATATCATTACGTATGTAGATAATAGCAGCCAAGCCTCCGATGTGCCGATGCTGACTTGTTCAGAGGTCAGTTTCATCTTCCTCCCTCAAGCTCATGAAACTACCTGTCTATCTCTCGTTCACGTGCTTTTTCTATTGGGTCGCTGCTTGATCAAGGGCCGAAGTCAAAGCGGTCGAAGCAGTCAAGTAGGAGTAAAATCTAATTAGTCTTCGTGATCGCGGAGGATTGTAGCGACTCGGGTTGACGAACTTGCTCTGCTGTGTCTAGGCTGTGGAGCGGCTACAAGCGAAGCGGAGAGGCTGGAAAGGAAAGCAGCAATATCTCGCAATGTACTCGAGCGTTTTCGGCGGGATCGTGACGGATCCGGTGGCTATGGTGATCCCCATGGATGACCATATGGTTCACAGGGGACACGGTGTCTTCGACACCGCCGCTATCGTGGACGGGTAAGTCGGCATTTGCCTCTATGAATTGAAAGCTCATTCAGAGTACTATAAGTTTCAGATACTAGTGCATTCGGGAAAAGGCACTGGACCATGGTTCTTCTTTGTAATTCTCAAGTTGTTCATACTGCCGATCTTCTGCTTTGTACCATAACAAGTCGAAGATCTCATTCGAGATATCATGTTCAGACGCTACTCAGAAACGTCGACTTGACGGAACACAGTGTCTCCAATTATGCAGATGCAGTAGCCGAAATCTAGTTCGCACCTAATGAAACTCCTTTGTGTTGTGGTTATGCTTATCGCAGACATCTCTACGAGTTGGACCAGCACCTTGATCGCATTATAAGATCGGCGTTCATGGCCAAGATCAGTCTTCCGTTCGATCGAGAAAGCATAAGAGGGATACTCATTCAAACCGTGGGTGCTTCCAAGTGTAGAAACGGGTCTCTGAGGTACTGGCTTTCGGCGGGGCCTGGTGATTTCCAACTTTCTCCTTCCGGTTGCGCCGAGCCCGCTTTGTACGCGATCGTGATCCAAGATCGGTCGCCGTTTGATTCGAGGGGCGTCAAAGTCATTACTTCCTCAGTTCCGATAAAGCCTCCTCAGTTTGCCACCATGAAAAGCGTCAATTACCTTCCAAACGCACTGTCGAAGATGGAAGCTGAAGAAGACGGTGCTTATGCTGCCATATGGTTAGATAACGAAGGCTTCATTGCCGAAGGGCCGAACATGAACGTGGCATTCATCACGACGGAGAGGGAATTCTCGATGCCGCATTTCGACAAAATCCTCGGCGGGTGCACCGCAAAAAGGGTCCTGATCCTTGCCGAGGCGCTGGTGAACGAGGGTAAACTTCGGGGTATTAAGCTAGGAAACGTGACGGTAGAGGAAGGAAAAGCAGCACAAGAAATGATGCTCATCGGCAGTGGAGTTCTGGTCCGGTCCGTCATCCAGTGGGACGAGCAGGCGATTGGCGATGGTAAGTGGAATGATACACGAGAACAACATGGATTTTGTTTTGCTGATCCATTGCATTGTCCTAATAGCATTCTCTCCTTTGATAGGTAAAGAAGGTCCCGTAACTCAGTCTCTCTTGGATGCCATCATTGAGGACATGAAATCGGGGCCCTCGACGGTCCGTACTCCCGTTCCGTACTGAGCGCCTAGCCGAGCCGAGATGAATTCTCTCAACGCCATATCGTACGATCCATGAAGGATTCTGACGTGGGGCCGTCACTAAGTAAGCGTGTGACAAATGCACCTTTTCGATGCGTCTCTTCATTAAGTTAAAATCGTGAAAGGACACTGGACCGGTGAAAATGTCCAACCAATGAAGACAGGGATGTAGAGCTGCTACTTACCTTCCGTCGATCTTGTGAAAGGGCATGCTTGTCGTGATGCAGTATTACAAAGCAAACTCGTTAGAAGAAGACTCTGTGAACTGGCTAGTGTTTCTGCCATTTCCTCTCTGTCACCCCTTCCTCCGTGAATACGCAAGCAAACATTTGTATCTACCACTGTTTCCTTCCTAGTTTCAGAAACCGAAATGCGCGTCTAATGAATTCGTCCAGGTTGGATCTCCGCTTCTCATCTCCTCTCGTCCTCATCCATCACAATGTGATTCTTGCTGATTAATGTTAATCTTCCTCGAATCCACAAGAAGATTGAAGATCATGTAATAATCTGCTAACCAAATAGGACCTTTATCACGCGAGTCAGTGTAACATAGCCCAAGGGTCGAACTTATTACAGTCACAAACTGCGCAGGCATCATTATTGACGATCCTTGGAAAAAGCTACGGGCAGCTCGGTGTTCACTTATCTTGATGAGTGCCCCCGGTTGTCAAAGTGCAAGTCAATTGGCATCGTATCCTCAATTAAGCCGACTGTATCACACATGCGTAGATCTTTTCGTACATCTCCCGTACACGGTTTCTGCAGATCACTGACACATAATTCAACCCTGTAACCATGTTACTTCATTCCGAACACACAAAAAGAAGGGAACCGAACCCAAGCATGGGATTTCATAAAAGCTAGGTAGGTTTTAAAATAATTCAATCAAGCATTTCGGGCAATTAAAAATATTTGAGCTCGTCTCCACCGTGTATGCTAGTTGTAGAACTCCTCGAGCACTCTTCACTTGATGCACTGATCTGTACGTATTAGTGCTCACTATCTCTGGTTGACCTCATTGTATGGTTTCCTTTCACCACGTGGAGGCAAAGAACAGACCTCAATATCAGTGTATTGAAATTCTAGCAGTGCAAAATCAACGCTCTATACTTTCCCGAGCCACCTTTTTGCTACAGTCTTAACAAACAATCACGTGCAATTAAATTCTTTGTTGAGCCTAGTGGTTACAGCCTAATAATGAGTTGTCCAGCAGAGAGATATACTGCTCGGGGTCCGTACACTTATGAATCATGCATGGACTTAAGCCACAAATTTAAATATAGAATGTTAATCATGGAGAAGATGGAAAACTAGACAAAACATTTTCCAATCGTCAAAAAGAATAAAAAAATGAGTGAAGCTATAGTTAGTTCTGATACAGGTATCTTTTGGACCTAATAAAAAACTGCATCTGCATAATGGAAAGCCAAAATGATTCGTCAGCTGATTTTTTTTGAATCACAACTTATTTTCAATCTTGGACGTCAGATGAGCATTTTCAGTAGCCAATCCCATAGTTAAAGTTGAATTTTCTTTAGCACAGGAGACTCCACTGTCTATCTGGGATTCCACTATAGTTTCTGTACGAGGAAAGTTTACCATTCCATTGCAGTTAGGGTGATTCTTCAGCTCACTTCCAGCTTTTGTGTGGTCATTCTGTACTTCTGGCTGTTTGCTATTCTCATTTTGAAGTGCTGGACCAAACAATGTGTCTGCAGCATGGTGGAAAGAACACATTAGAGTGGATTGGTAGGACTCAAATTAGAGTATCTACACTATAACATCAACCAAAAATGGTCTTTTTTAACCAAATCTCTAAATTTCCAAGTTATCTAACATTAGACATTGCAGAATTCTTAGCAAAGCTTCTCAATGATGAATACTAGTCCAAAAAAATGCTGTCATAATTAACAGAACTAGTGGACTTCTGCAAATGCCACGTTGTAATAACTAAAGAAAGCCAACAACCATGCTAACAATAATCTATATACAGAAACAGATCATCCAGCAAGAGAATATTAACATCAAGAAATAGACGACCATTAATAGTTGTCTCTACTATGTGACACCTTTTGTAAACAAATGATCATTTTGGAGATGCCAACACATCATTGCATCAACTTATAGAACAAGCAACTATCAAGTGCAGAGTGACTAAGATACCGCAGATTAGGGACAAATTCAAAAGGTTGAAAGGAAGGATGTCCTGGAACTTACCCTTACTTCCATGAGTGATAAGATTGTCGAGGAAGTGCAAGAATGTTGTTAGGACAATCTTTTCCTGCTCCACATAGACCCCTGTACGGTCTCCTTCCCTATTAAATTTACCACTGATGGGACAAGTATGGTCATCAACTCCATTTTCAGGTCTATCTGCCATGTGCAAAGCATCTTTTTCATCACACATCAATGCAAGTGTTCCAGGAGAAACTGGCCGATCATTTTGCAAAGCCTCTCCACTGGATGCACAATCAATTGTTCCTTCTTCTTCTGCTAGACTCCTACTCAAACTGCCATCATTCATTCCTCTCTGAACAGCACTATTCTGTTGACCATGCTCTATTGCTTTAGTAAACAGAGGAAGTAAGTTTTTATTGTTTTCCTGTTCTTTCTGCTGATCTGTCCCGGCTTCCTTCTCTAGATGGAGTGGCAAGGCATATTCAGATGACAAAACTATACCAATTCAAAATGACTGGATCCAACTTACACAAAAGCATGTGATTAACTAAGCAAACATCAACCAAAAAAATAACTAAATAAACATCAAACGTAAAACAACAATCTATGGCATAAAGGCAGTTCCAGTTAATGCAACTCTCATGACTATGCCCCAATCAAGTTAAGAAAGTATTTAAAAACATTAAAACAATATAATTTCCATCAACCTAAGTTCTGATTGCCATTTAAATGAGACAGGTGAAATGTACTTATCCAAGAACATAAAGAATCATCCAGAGATTTAAGCATTGGCATGTCGAAAGCTTTCAAAGCTCTGATTGAACTAGTGAAGAACAACAAAATTAAAAAAATGGCAACATAAAAGGGTAAGCAATAGCTGTAAAACCCAATATTTACTAGTTTAAACATTATGTGAAGTTCATAAAAAAACAGCCAAATTACAGTTCAATCTCATGTAAAAGTTGAAACCTGAAAATTTAGTCCGAGCTTCTTTAGAGATGGTAACCAGGAATGAGCAGAATTTCTTCGTGTCCTCAGGTTGTAGCATGTTTGCCAGCAGAGATCTTCAGTGAAAATCACCAATACTTGGTTAGATAAAAACAATCACCTCATTCCATAACATGTTCAATTTCCAATAAACAGTGTAGAACCTGTATGTGAATTTGGAAGGTCCTGCCATTGCTGAATTAGATGAGTAAGCTGTAGATGTGGATGGGTAAGAAGCCCCACCACCAACATATGCTCCAGACTTTCTTTCCTAAAGAAATTGAAAGAACTTACTGTTAAGGTCAGTGATAAGAGAAATACTCAGTGCAAAGAAAGACTGAATTTAAAAATATTCCAGCCTGGCAATTAACTGAAATGATATATTTTTAGAGCCTTTCCTCTTAAGAACTCAAGAAGCGTGGATATGTGTATGATGAGTCGCTGTCTCCCAAAAATGAGCATTTCAAACAGAATCAGACATTAAACCACTATTGCAATGATCATAAATGACGATGCTTATGGGTGTTCATATGTGAGTGCATCATGCACAAGCACATGAATGTGTGAATCAATATCTTTTCTTCAATCTCTCTTTTTTTTCCCACCAATCTTCTTAACAATCTTAAATAGCTAAAATAAATTGACAAAGACAAATCCTGAGATAGAGTTGTGCCTTTTCTTTCTCCTATTGTACCCTAGAAGATGTAGAGGAAGTCCTTTATGAATGAAACTAGGACCGGTTTACAGATACCAAATTCCATAGCTTCCAACATCCTTGAAGCATACAAATCTTGTATATTCTGTGTAGTTCCAAACACCAGGCTAAACCCAAAAAGGAAATGAATACCAGAACTGCATGAAATAATCAAATGATAGTCTGTAACCCATTTTTTTTTCAGTATTAAGCACCTCAATTGCTCCATCCTTTTCCCCCACTTAGCTCCAAGGGTGACAAGGGCATCATAAGAAAGGTTTATCCAGTCGATCACAGGCATATGCTCTCCAGTACCATCTCTGTGATGGTCATGCCAGAACTCTATTCTAGCTTTTCATCAACTTAGATAGTTTAAATAGTTTGACAAGACAAAATTTTACTGAATGATTGAGCCTTCTCTTTCTCAAATTATCACAGCAAATATTCACACCGTCCCTTCAACAATACAAAATGGTTAAGGACGTATCTATCGAATCAATTTTTCATGATATAAATCTCACATTGCATGTGCATTTGTGTGTAAGCACGCGTAGTTCCAAAGACTATCATCCCCAGTTAGTCTCGATTATGACGCATACATCTTATAAAAGTATGCTCTACAGAACTATCCAAGCAGTAGTAACTTCGAAACATACTTGTACAGCCAAGGTTGCAAAAGAGAAACGACCTGATGATACCGGGCACTTGCTTGGCTGGATCTACCGTTACGGGGCATACTGGAAAATTTGTCAAGTTTTATCTTCTTCATAGCTGGAGGGACCCCATACCCTGAGGAACCAATCGCTCCATTGATTGCAGCATTGGCTGCTCGTTGAACGTAGGCCATAGCATCATGGGTACCATGAAAGAGAGTCATTCTTTCTTCACTTCCTTCAAAGTTCTTGCAGTCCTTGCATTTACAATTTTCAGAGCACAAAACACCGGCCTGGAAACATTCACAGTATTTCTTGAGGCACCCAGATTTCTTGCACTGACATCCTTTGTTATGCTTTCCCACGATTTGAATCCCCCCTGCATCCTGTGTTTTGTTTTCAACATGTTTGTTACCCAGCAAAACTTTTAGACAGAGTTGTTACATAATCAACACACGGAAACATAATAAAGAAAGCGTATTCACAAAAAGACATGTACCCCATTATTTTGTAATCCATGAGGGCTGGTAGCAATCTTTGGTCTAAAAGCCTCCGGATTTCTTTCTAGGATTGCTCTAACGGCAAATTTCCTTGTAGACTCATTTTCTTCATTATTCTGACAGTTCATGCAGTTGCAACCATCACAATAAACTCCAGCTGAAAAACATTCACAGTACCTAAAAGCTTCAAGGTCAGTTTTCTCATTGAGAATATAGTGCCAGAGACATATATGAATGCATTGCTCTCCCTGTCCCGTCGCTACCCATTAGCTGATAAAACAAAAATCTGGCTATCCATTTGATCAATGAAATCTTTTCCAGCATGAATGCAGGAACAGTCTCAGATCCAAGAGACTCTACAATTATGTATTATGGCCCAAATATGTATTAAAGATAGCAGGGGAGAGAAATGAAGTCCTAATTGTACTATACTGATAGTCATTAAAAATACCTGCTCACGCACCGCATACACCTGTATATTATTCATGTTTTTTCATTGTTCAGCAAAATTCCTCATGCTCCAAGAAAACAGGACAAGAGAAAGGAATCGCATGTCCAAAATTTGTAAGCAGAATTTTAGTATTCCAAAAGGAAGTATGGAGAAGGATATGCTTACAGTTTTAGACAACGAGAACTCTTGCAATTACAAAGCTTTGGCTTCGTGGGAGTACAATATTTTGCTTCAGCAATCTGTGGTCGTGAAATAGGAGGTTCTGGCTTGCTGCAATGTAAGTGATTTGACTTAGTTTACACAAGTACAAAAACTTTAGAATTTACACTGTTATGTGCCTCCGTGTATGTGGGTATGTACATGCACACACCCAGAGAATGATGACAAAACTCAATTCCATTGTGAAAAGAAACATTTGACGCCCAAGATTCAAATTCTCAATTCATTTTTGTGTAGAAATTCTTGACCGATTTGCAACACAAAGAATTAGCAGCAAATGACCTCTATTTGTCAATAGAAGAAAAGAGTATAGTGATCGTTAAAAGAAATCTTACCCAGCTTGTACTGCCGGAACTGGAACCTTATGCAGAGGATGCGGTATCTGCGGTGTTGACGGAATCGGCTGCGGCTCCAAATTCGAGTTCAAGATCATTATCCGTGGCGGTGGAGACTGAGCCTGTACTTGTGGCGGTTTCCCCTGCGGCAGACAAAGCTTCAACTGATACGTAACCTGTGGTGGCTGCGATGGCGACTGAAGTTGCACTGGGTGGAAGAAACGTGACTGAATTTGCCGTGGCTGCCACTGAGCTGCCTTATCCGAGTGCGATTGTTGCTGCGATTCTGTTTCAGATGGCAACCGAAGCTCGGGCTGCGAACCGAACTGTGGGTGCGGCCGTGGCTGCGGTGGGGTCTCTTGATGCTCTGTCAAAGCCACATTTACTGGCGACGATCTACAAAGTGCCGTGAAATCCAACTGTCTCGCTGGCTTTTTTGGCGCGAAATCAGACACCGCCTCGCTCTTTTCCATTATTCTGCAATTAGCCTAAGCTAGTTCAAACGATTTCCCTCGCGGTCCCTACGATTGCATCCTGGAAATTACCTCAGACTCCGCAAGACGAAATTGAATCGACGGCGAACAGATGGAAGGCCACATACACGTCGCAGCTGTCGACAGCGAATGACATCATCAATGGCGGGACCGCTTTATCTCCGAGATCCGAAGGACGAGGACGCCGACTTGAACGGGAGAGAAAGTTACCGACGAGGTTCGTTCCCTGTAGTAACGGCGAAGAAGCATAACGGCAAGGCGAAGAGACGTTACAGTCCGCCGCCGACCGAATGCGTTAGCAAAGGCTCCGCAGGATTGAGATCGTCCGGTCGTCGCCGCCGGCTAGCGGCGGATCGTGCCGGCGGTTGGAGACGTTTTGGGTTTAGAGAGAGAGATGGACGTAGAGAGAGAGAGAGAGAGTTGGGACTGATACTGCAACTCTGTATCGGAGCTTGCGAGTGCGTGCTTCATCTCCCTCTAATGGTTTTGAATTTTCTGATCCCGTCGTGATCGGACGGTGAGATTGGGGGAAATCAATGATCGAACGGTTCAAATTGAAAGTTACGATGGACGGAAGAGATTGGGCAAGAGCAAAGCCAGCGACGTCGATCCGTCGGATGAACTCGCGCTCTTTAGGTTTGCCCCTTTTTTGGCTGGGAAATGGGTAAAGCGACGGGAGGTCGGGTTTGGCGCTAAGGGGCCAGCGAGGTGGGTTTTGGCGTGAAGACACGTGTACGGCCGACGTTAGGGGAAAATGGAGATAGGTCCGAAATGGACGGTCGAAATTTGAAACTCGAACTCCAAGTAGGACGCGACGCTGACCTCCTTGGCTGGGATTGGAGCTCGGGGCATTTGAAAGGGCTTTAAATATTCGTGGAACAGCTAGCGATTAAACTAACAAATCATTGTTTAAGTGTTAATTAAGTGTTCTCTTGTTATTGAGATGCTCAATACTGAGATAAAAACTTAATAATATTTGAAAGAGTACGGAAATATTTACTTTGATTAGGGTGTTGCTTTATACCAAAGTGAGGGTATCATGTAGATTGGTTTTTTTTTTTTTTTATTGCGGTGCAATTGGGTAATCGCAGCCGAATTCCCTGTGTTAAGCATATGGTTTCGGAAGCCCGGTGAGCAGTTTCAGACAATTTCGAATTTTTCGTAAGGACGTAGATTTTAAAGTCTTTCGGATTTTTCTCGGTTGCCTCTGTCTATTCTAAGGAAAAGAAATCATATTTTTTCTCATTCCGCAAAAGTACAAAGATAAAAGAATTATCGTCATCGTTTTGAGAAAAATTCAATGACAAATAATAAAAAAAAAGTATATAGATTTAGCTTTGACATAATACTTTTCCTTATTAGGACCTTAAATCTTGATGTGTCTCTAGTTGCTTGAGCAATGTAATTGATGATCAATCACTATTTTGCACATAATCTAAAAATCATATGGAGATTAATGTTTTGGAGCATCTAAACACGAAGTGCTCAAGCAGAACGACATAGTTCTTTTGTCAGAGTACAGTTCGACTCGTTCTTGGATGTTCTCCGGATAAAAGGAAGATCATGGTGAGTGGTTCCCATGATGTCGCGTAGTTCTTGTCTAAACCTTCTCAAATTTTACCTACCTACTGTTCGTTAAAATGAATAGTTTCTTCATCAGTGTGCATTAAAAGCTTGTCACGAAATCCCACCAGTTGCTCTTTGGAGAAAGGCAATGACACAAATAAATCCGGTGTGCATTATAATGTCTAAACTTTCAATTTGCTTAATACGATCCGTAAATTATAACTCGATGCGTACTATAGTTCCTAAACTTTTGATACATATTCAAAATAATCTTTGGAACTATATGAAAATATTCAATATTGTCATCGCATTAATTTAAATTCAAATACCACATTGAAGATTTGCATATTGTTCAAAAACTAGTCTAAACATGTACAAGAAATTCAAAAATTACATTACGCATTACACCGAAATTCATGGACTATTTGTACCGTTTTCCCTTGCAAGAATTCAATTTGTTCATTGAAGTTGCTCCATCCGCAAATTAATGTTGTAAATTTGATATGAGGAGTTACGGCAATTACTCTGCCTCATCACTAGCTAGCCATCGCCTCTCTCACAAAACCCATTAACCTGTTGTCCTTTCACTCTGTGTTCTCCGTGTAGATTTGTACGAGTGTTAATAAGGATTCTATCTGACTAGTGGCTTCAAGACGCTTGTTAAATATATTCAATTTGGAGCGCAACTTGAATTCCAAGGTTATTGATTACATACGTTTGATCAACGTGAAAAAGGGTAAAAAAATTCTTTAGTTGATTACTCAACGAATTTTTTGCAGGAGCACTCGTTCACAAAATCTTATCAAGAAATTAGATTGTGCATTATAATTTTTTTTATATACTCCCCTTAATGCATTGTTCTTGAGCGCCTTAGTCCTGAATGTATAAGCATAAGTTGCACTCCACCACGTGATTTCATGAACTGAGAGGGTCAGGGGGGAAAAATATGTTGAAGTTTTGTCCTGGGCATGAAATTATTATATGTACAAATTCTTAATTAGCTAGACCTTTAATGACACATCTAGTCAATGCCCATTGAAGATGACTGATCTAAGTGGCATCAAACTAATTTTTTTTATAGAACCCATTCATCATTAGATCATTGATATGTTTGTTTCGAATTACCAAGTTTTTTTTTAAGATCCAATCATCAAACGTGTAAACTATGTTATGCTACATTAGCAAGAGAACTAACTATTGAAAGTTCTTTTAATTCTTTGGCACTTCTTATCTCAAAGTCTCCAAAATTTACTTTATTGTTTACCAGCATGGCTAACTCCTTTAGATTGATTCAGGTGTCTTCATTATTGTCTTAACCGAAGACTAGCTTAAGGTGTAAACATGAAATGTAGCTTTTATGGGGTTAGCTTGATAAGGTGGTGGCAACAATCGAAACCTTATACATCTTAAGAAATATGTCGTCTCGCATCCGATATTGTGTTGATGAAATTATTGGGATTGAGGCACCGATCAACGGCAGATTCCCTCATCTCGATTTACTAATGATCTGCCCTTGACCAAATTGGACGGCGTACCAATGGAAAAGGAAAGGTCAGAAGATGCATGGCTTGGACAATGAGTCGTACAAAGTCGAGGCCGTCGGTCTTAGGGACAGGCCGTCAACCTTGTGGGACAATTCCTCACATGTCTGGTTGCCATCATACCATCGTGAAGATTCTCCCTTTTCCTGCTACTCCCGTAACTAAATGTGAGAAAAGGGAGATTCTTTGGCTTTAATAAAGCATTAAAATACCTCATTCTCTGACCTTATACTATCCTCAAATGATACGCTGATCGAATATGTTCTATTCCGTTTGTTTTGCGAAAAGTGATCGATTATATCGTTTATAAAAATGATTGAACGAAAGATATTTTTCGTCGTGCACGATCGACGATAAAAACATTTTTCATTGGTCAATTATTTCAAGCGATATGGTGATTATTTTTAGATTTTTTTTTTCAAATTATTCATATTTTGTGAAAGAAACAGAGCCAAACTTAAATTATGCTATCAACCACAATATGTCAAGCATAAATAGCAAACACATTTTGTTAAGCTCGCTTAGACCATGAAGGCGATAATCCCATGAAGGCACCATAATTCTCTTCCTAGTGTAAAGAGAGAGAGAGCAAGCGCATTACTAAAAGATAAAAAACTTTTATGCCATAATCAAAATCAAAACTAACCGAATCGCTTGTATTAACTTTCTTTCTTGGAGATAATATTCAAAACAAAATAAGCGTAAACTACTTAAAATGAAGGTATTTCATCTACCCATGTGAACGAGAGCTGTGGATGAGCTTCTTGACCTGTTCATGTAATATCAAAACTTCCCAAATCTCTAGAGTCATACAATTATCACATCGAAGAGAACTTCTTTAGTAATTGCTATTGAGATTTGCTTAAGATAAGTTGGTTCTATGAACATGCTCTGGATTTTATTGTAACGTCACCATTCTTTAAATCTCGTCATATACGCCTTTAGGACAAAGACCATTCTTGTCATTGCTCTCGTAAATTCATTTGTGGTAAGCAATAGCCCCATCCTTTTAGGTCATTTCAATGGAGAGAGGCCAGCACACCCAAGAAAATGGGACAATTAATGGGTTGTTGTCTCATGCAATCTCTTCATATCAAGGATGTTTAAAGCTACCCCACATCTATCAAAATGCTCACTATACTAAATTGAGCACATCTACTTATATGTATCGATATAATGTATGTTGAAAGATCTGAAAACCCTAGATCTATCTCACAACAAAAGATTGGGTAGAATAAATTTCCATGAATGCTTTGCTAAATTAAAAAAAAGAATACCCTTTTGAGATCTGACAGCAAAAAAGAAGAAAAAGGCATCTTTCGAGATCTAACTAGGCTTGATTTAAGGAGGGAAAAAAAAAACAGTAGACAGCTTGACATGGTTGATAAAGTTCCCTTCGATACACATTATAAGACATATTCAAACGGAGAACTTTTTGTTTCCAAGCGCATTTGGCGAATCACACCTTTGCTCAAGTGCACTTTCAACAACATCACATCCATTTTAATCTCTAAAACAACCATTCTCCTAATTTAACAAGGCCTCACGGAAGTACGTCTTCATTGTATAATGCGGAAATGTTTGCGCCGTCGCCCCGAGTTTTAGTTCAGGTCGTATATGATATACAAAATTGATCAAGTATCAAATGGGTTTAGGGTTTGCTTGAGATGGATTTTCTCGCCTTTTGAAAGGAAAATAAAGAAGAAAAAAAGAATAAGAGAAGATCAAGAGTTGAAATAGTTTATACTAATCTTATTTTATGTTCGCCTATCATTAGGATTTGCCACCTACTGTGCACTACGGCTAGTACGCAGATATTTTCCGAGGACATTTTTTACTCTATTTTTCTCCAGAAAAAAAAATACAAAAGGACAAAATAATTAAAAGTTTTTCAATAAATGAATATATACAAAATGAACAACCGAGATCAAAGTGACTTTATTAGAATGTGAAACCGAATCAATAACAAAGACTTGCTAGAGGATTTAAAATGTTAGGCCAAGGCGAAAGAGGGACCTCAAAATCGTGGGACTATATCATAAGTGATCGCATCACCTCTCTTTGAAAGGGACTCCTTTTCCGTTCGACTCGGCCTTCAAATCATGCCCATTCTCGGGGAAATATGGCCATCGAATGAGACCCACACATATCCGCTCTCTTTTTTTCTTTCTTTCTTTTTTGGGTATAAAGGATTGTTTACAAAAAGAACATAAATGTCAAAGTGAGTTTATTGATTAAAGTTTTCATCTACATCGAAATTCAAAATTAAGAAATATTACAGAAATATATATATATATATATATATATATGTATGACAAAAAAAACGTCTGCTTCTAATTAATGCGGAGGTGAAGTATCCCTTTCAGCCATAAGAGTTAGAAATGAAAAGGGTCTGTTTCGGAGGTGATAGTGAATTCTTGAGCTCTTTATCATGTTCAATCAATTCCATGGGACACGTCTTAATGAAAGACCCCGTACCATTAGTTTCTTTGTTCGTTCTTATTTAGCAAGCCATTGATGCGCAAGCAGAGGCATATTCCTTTCATACTTTCTATTTTGTATATACAATCAACATAGGTGTAAACGATGTGCCGCTTTTTAATACCCACCCTTTAATTGTTTATAAGTTGATTTAATCGACTGTTCAGCTCAAAACGACACGTATTCTCTATCATAAAAATAATTGCAGGAAAAAAATAATTCACACAATTCGGTTCACTCTTATTTTAAGACAAGGAAATCCATTATCAAGGTACTTAATTTGCGACGTTGGTCCACATTACTTGTCAATCGTAATATCATGTGATCATAATTGCAAGTGAGCTGCGAGAGAGAGAGAGAGAGAGAGAGAGAGAGAGAGAGAGAGAGAGAGAAGGGGGGGGGGGGGCGGTAGTGGAGGAAACAGTGACTACTTAATGGGAGCGGTTTTGAAAGGTGCCTGAAATGGGCAACACTCGGAATTGCATGGCCAAAGTTGACAGACCATAATCATTATCATTTCTTTTAATAACGAGGTAGAGATGTGGTTTGGCCATTTGGTCGAAAACTGCAGACATTACAAACCAGCGTTTTCTTTTCTTCTTTCTCTTAACAAGGGAAATTAGTGTGTTTTTGAAGTGAGGCATACTTTTTAAAGTTATTCTCTTTGTGCTTTTGGTAATTGAAGTTAATTAAGTTTGAATTTTAACACCCACCTCACATTTTCTCCTCCTCCTTTCTCTCTCAAACAAAACATCAGAATTGTTTAAGTTTTTACCTACTTTTACAATGAAATGATTATTTTACCAAATTTTGTTTTTAAAAGAGTCTATATAAGATTTCTAATACACGGATTATTCTCGTGATAAACACATATTCATTACGAGTTGAGTTCTAAGGATTGCATATACATACATACATAGGGAGATGAATGATTAATCTCCTAAATGACACATGAATCTATTGATGTAAGGTTGGATACATATCCATTGTTTCAGGGATTCAATCATTTGCATGTCTATGTTGCATTTCATGATAATATGCTGCTTTTGATAGTTTCAAAACAATTGAAAGTAAAGTACAAAACAATTACAAATGAGATGAGAGATAGAAATTTGTAATCTATATTTGAAATTAAGTTTTATGTTGATAAAAAAATGTGAAATAATATCTTCTTACTCATAGCTAGAAATATCATATATACTCGAAATTAAGATTTCTTTTCCATAAATTATTAAAACCACTTAATATTCACATCTTATATTATCTCTTACAAATTTTATGAACATTTTATGACACAAAATGCTAATCTTAGATGTGTAGCCGAAACTTACAATTTTATTTGATTCTCAATTCATAATTCGTACATTTAAGATTTCAATTCACGATATTAATCTTAAACATCTATGACAATTAATGCCTTGAAAATACCTTAAAGCATGTTACGCAAGAGGCTTGGGGACACTCAAGCCCCCTTATTTTTTTTTTTTTTCTCATTTGGGATCTACTAAAAAGAAGCCCCATGTCAAAAATCATTGGCGTTCGCATTCTCCTGTTAAGGGAAACCATGGATTCACGCACAGAGAAAGGAGTCCCCAGAGCAAATGGAAATTTGCACATCAAAATAAAAGGGTAGAGAGACACGACTCGAAAACTGGGGCCACTATAAGGGCCTTATGCTCTCACAGTTCGAGCCATGTCATGATACCTTTTGGTTTAATATTTGTAAGATCCTGTTGAGCGCTAACAAGCAGGAAATGATTATTACCTCATTAAACGTTTTAGTCTCATCTTAAGGAGGGTTTTTTTTGCCCCATATTTCTCTCTAAAATTATGAAAATCTTAAAAACTCGCAAAAATTCGAAGTTACTTCACATCTTAGCACTAGAACATCTTGAAAGATTTGGATATCCAATATCAGAACAAAGCCGAATTTCAAAGCAACACCAGATAAATATTTATAGAAATTAGAAGTAAAAAATCACAGCTAACAAATCCCTAATTCCCAAAAATATCAGTTATAGTTTCAAACGAAAGTTGCCAAACGTTATTGTCATTCAACTTTAATCTCAAACTAGCAATAGGGAAAGTCCAGAAACGACAAGGAGAGCTGAAAAGTTACAAGAAACCTAGCGCAGAAAGTCCGAATGTTTTCCTCCAAGACCCCGAAATCAAATGAAACCTAGAAGACTTCATTTTGGTTTTGGATATTTGGAAATGAGTTTTGTCAGAATATGCCGGGGGTTAAAAAAAAAACAAAAGGGATCCTGCCACAATAAGTCCTTTCCTGCGAGAGCACAATAAGTTCGATGGAGATTTTGCGTGGCGTACCCTGCGCTAATATTTCAAATCGGGCAACTTATTTCCCATCATTAAAACTTGTACCAGAAAAATTTTGAAAAAATTAATGTATATGTGGGATTCCATCACTTGCATTCGTATAGGTAAGTAAATATTTTACATTAACTAACCCTGAAAATTAGTTTTGTTACAATAGATGAAAAGAAAGAATTACATCAACCGGGCCCCGAGTCTTCTGCTTACGAAAGATTAATTCCGATTGGCGGAGCATTTGGGAATTGTCCTGTCGAACTAAAGTGAAAAGCAAAATTAACAAGCCAGTCGACACAAGCTTTTCCTTCCTTTGCAAGCATGTTGCGAGTTAACGTCGCCTCTGGATTCGTAGCAAGTTTGTGAGTATTTCATTCATCTACAAACCCTACATTTCTTGTGGGACACACATTACGGATGTGCTCATGCTCCTTCAACTGCTAAATTGATGAAAGCAATGTCTTTTTAGGAAAAGGTTGGGAGGACCAATTATTGCAGCTGCCCTTCCGATGCGTTCTCTTAAGGGTCTCACACTATATTATGAAGTGTAATGTTTGAGGCATAACTTGTTATCCGTGCATGATATACAAATTTGAGGTTAAACGAACTTATCATCGTGATGCCTGCCCGCCCGCCTTTTACAAACCTTGAATTCTTTCCATGTGAGACATCAAATAGTCAAGACATGCAAGCTAATGAAAAGCTTGCTGCTGAGGTGGCGTGATTTAGCGACATCTTGGATGTCTTCAATTAGTGACGTTGCGAAAGATCACATGTGACTAGCGCGTCAAGTAATCGACGACTGTAATTGTACCTATTAGTCTTTCCTTATACGCAGGATCTCATTGATCGTAAAACTAGCTAGTTGCCCCACTTTAAGTTTGTCATTTTACTTCTAAAAAGTTCATCCAAGTCGCTCTTCGTACAAATCTCTTTTAGCCAAATATGGGAATGAAAGGAAACAAGATTTGACCTTAATTCTAAAAAATGCATTTAATTTTCACAGTTCTAAAATTCATTTAGGACTTGTACAAATTCGCTTCTTTCTTTTCTAAGACACGCGCTCCAATAATAATAATTCCTTTGATGTACATTCGAACAAAGAACTTTCAATAATCTTTGTTTCACAATTCGTAATCGATCGAGTTGAATTTTTTCAATTGTTTCGTTCATGTACGTAATCGGTACTAAGTGTACTAATGTTGATATATAATATTAACCTAATGATATGCGACTAAACAGGCCCAATCATGACATAAAATATCATCTTAAATTACGAACAAAATCAAAAAGAAAAGAGATGGGATTTGCAGTCGGCCTAACGTAAATCTAATAAATCCACACTCAAGAGCCGGCTAGGGGTTCTCCTACGCTCCATCCGTTCTTTACCATTTAAAGCTAGGGCTTTCGCGGTTAACTACCCCCACTCGCCATGGGATGGCCGTTAGCCCCACGCACCAATCACGTCCCGCCTTCATGCGAAGGCATCTTTGGACCGAAGCTTCGGTTTCGTCCACCCATCACCGCGGCGCGTCCGCGGAACGCGCCCGGACAAGGAAACATTCGGGAAAGGGAACAAAAGAACTCGACACACAACACAAGTGTTGTCCCTCCTCCTCTTAGGGTTTTTTTTCCCCCCCTCTCTCTCTTCTAGGTACTTAGAGGGAGGGAGGGGTTAATGGAAAGTGATAAGATCCGCACAAACTCGCCACGTGTCGGACCCCCAGTGGCCCTCGCGCCTCGAATCTCTCTCCCCACTTCACAAACCCTCACACTGCAAGAATTTTTCTTCCTTTATTTGTTTTTTTTTTGGGGGTTTTCGCCTTTTTAATTCTACCAATGTAAGTGGGTTTGTGCGTGGGTTTGTAGAGAGAGAGAGAGAGAGAGAGGTGCCGAGGAAAAAAGAGAGAGGAGAGAGAAGGGGGGGCAGAGAAGAGGGAGGTGTCATGGGGCAAAAAACAAGAAACGTCTCATGACTTTAAGACGAAAAAAAAAAGAACTCATTTCTCTCTCTCTCTCTCTCTCTGAAAGATCGAAAGCCGCGCACACACGGCCAACATCGAAGAGGCTAGGGTTTCTCTCGATTTGCGCGCCCGAATTCTGCGCGGCTTGAGCTCGGATCTCTTCTTGAGTGTGGCACCGTCTGCTTCTTGGCGAGGCTTTCTGCTTGGCGAGGTCTTCATCCGAAGAAGCCGTGGGGAGATTCCAAGTGTGGATAGGGCACAGATTGACTCGGTCCTTGAGAGATCGAGGTTCGTTCTTTGAGCTCGAATGGGTGCTTTCTCTTCTGGGTGGCGCGATTCTTGATTGGGTCTTTTCTTGATGGGGGATCTGTTTCTCTAATAAGGCTGACTGCGAGCTGGGTTTTGGTTTCTTGATTTGTGGGGGATGCTTGAGATTCGTTTTTGCTCGTGAAGTGAAGTTTCAACTGTTTTTCACGATCCGAATCTTTCTCGATTATCAGTAACAATAATTCTTGGTGGTTTTCTTGATTCAGTTTGATGATTTTTCTTGCTATTCTAGAGTGGGCGTTCGATTATTACTGTCACAGTAGCAATTTATCCAGCAAAATAAACCCTAGGAATCATTTTACTTTTCAGGGTTAATGGGTATAATTTAATGGTGTGAATGGTGTGTTTGAGGTGATATCTTAGTGGGTTTGTGCTCATCATAATCAATAACCCGAGGCTTAAATACAGCCTTTTCCTTCTTGGTGGGGCCTATGTCCAGTTCATGGGCAAAACCCTAATCTGGCCTTTGTCTTGTAGCTGATATTTCCTCATCACCGCCCCGCATCTTGACTTGGTTGGTTCTTTCTGCCTGTGAGATTGTGTTCATTAATGGGGCGGAATGTTGCAAGATACAACTACATGCTTATTGGCTAGGGTTTCTAATATCATATCATGAGCATACCCAAGAAAAAAGTTGTCATTTTATGTGCACAATCAATGTGAGCTCGAGGTCGACTTGTGGTTTATACAACGGCATATTAGCAATAAACTCATAACACTTTTCTTCTGTTTGGTAATTGCCTGATGTTACTCATGAGTTCGCTGTGTTAATCTGTTATTTTCTATACAGTTAATTTTATCGATCATTTAACAACTTTTTCTGGTATTGTTTGTTTACTGACTCATTGTATGATCATATGTATGACATTCAAAACTCTTAAGAGTGATGAATGCACATGGTTTGTCCTAGGTCAGCACTTTGAAGTGAAATGATCGCATGACAGCACTTTGAAGAGAAATTCATAAGTGGGAATTAGCACTTTGAAGTGAAATGATCGCATGACAGCACAAACAGCCAACGTGGCCACACTGTCATTTGCATCTCAACATCAATGGAATCATTCACCCAAATTGACTCAATATCAATAGATCTTCTTGGAGTTGCTGGGAAAAGTAATACTAAGTGTGAGCACTTCTCAATCCGGTAAGGTTTAAATTTTTCTGCCTACCTTTAACGCTTGCTCTTCCTCACATATGCTGCAATTGCTGTATATACACATGGCATGGTACCGGAATACTTAGTTGCTGGTAGCCTAAGTGTTATGCTCCTTGAGCTTCTTCTTTGCTGGATCTAGTCCAAATCAACTAGATTTGTCTCTTTTTTGCAATGTTCGTCCATATTTTATTTGTTCAAATGCTTGATCCAAATGAAAAAGTGAGCGTTAATTAATGAGTGGCAAAAGTACTGCTGGAAGAATTAGCTTACAGATATATAAGTGTTTGATACATAAGGTGTGGAGACCAATATTGTTCTCTCTCCAATATTTCAAAGAATTAGTTTCATTTATTCTTTTTATAACTCTTTTCTGGTATTGCTGGAAACGAACTGGCCAGTGTCAATAAAGATGAACAGTGTCGCATTTTACACTTGTCTAATGTAGTTTCTTTGCTACTTCTTGTAATACCTTGTACCATGTTGAATTCTTCCTTAAATATAATCTGACTCATCCTTCCATCAGTAAATATGTTTCTGGGATGCGGAAAAAAGAAGGTAAGCTGTGTTGGCCATTCATATTGGGGAAAGAAACCTCAGAAGTGCCAAAAGATATGCTTCCGCCGCTAGATGTTCCAATGTTCAGATGGTGGAGATGCCAAACTTGCGTTCCGGATTTGTGCATTGAATCTACTCCTGCTGAAAAAGTCATTGGTAATTCTGGTTTTAATTGCAAATGTGAGAGCGCCAGTACCAACCTGTTGAGCCAAAGTCAAACTGCAACTGTTGCCTCAGATTTTCAGCAGATAATGAGTGTAGGCATTGCCAGCACAGGAAAGACTGATGCTAGTATTTTACCTCAAATTACTGGCAATGATGTTTGTGCTTCATTATATTCTGACGAGAAAAAAGACAAAGAGGATCGAACTTGCACTCTGATCTCCAAAGGTAAATTTTCAGATATCTGGGATTCTTTAGATTTGAAAGCTTCCATATTTCTCGACGATAAGTATGGGACCATAACCCGAATTAGGAAATCTCAATAATTTTGTTTTTCTTTATGCAGAAGTTGGAGTCAGCCAGCTAAAGGGAAAGGATGCAGATGGCACAGGTACGTTCATTTCTATTATGGCTGCTAACTATAAGTTTAATTACCCACATAAAGTTGATGTTAGATTCGTGCAACATGACCCTCTTTCTACATATATTTACTGAATCAGTACTTAACCAGCCAAACGGCAATGGGTCTCTTCATTTGTCTATGCTAGACTGTGGAGTTCAAGAAGTTGTTGGCCGTGGAAGTTCTTCTGATATCATTCAATTGGGAAAACAACCATCTAATCCCAATTCTGTGAAGGCGGCCAGTGGTTCTGAGTACGGTGGGATTGCTTTGATTGATGGGGTGGATGATGCCATCACAGTTCAAGCGAAGAAACATCCTTCAGAAGAACTGGATGAACATGACTGCCAATCGTCCGACAGTGGTGACCTCTCTGAGGATTTTTTTCATGCTAAAAACGTTGGTTTGCGTCGTAGAAGAAATCGGAAGGTACGTCTGTTGACTGACTTGTTGGGTAAGGATGAAAATATGCATCCAGATCAAACCCAGAAGGTAAATGCTTCTTGTCTTGTTGCATGCGATGAGTCTGTGAAGATAGGTATAGCATCTGTGACAGATCATCCTATGGCGGTCCCTGACAACGTTAAAAAGGTTTTTAAGAAAAGGAAGAGGAGTTTGCCTTTTGATCCGGACAGCAAGCAGATGGATTCTATGACTCCTGGCCAGGAAAGTGGGAAAGAAATTGTCTCCAAGGATGGTGCTGGGAATTCCAGCGCTAATGTCGAGTCTCAAATTGAAGAAGATGAACTTGCTAGAATGGATTCACAAACTGTCAGAAAGAATCATTGGGCTAAACACAACAAGGATGCAGAAATATGTGCTACCGTTAAGAAGAAAAAGAAGAACCATGTTACCGAAGATTATTCCCACTATAAATCTGGACAGATTGGGACCAAACCGGCTGATGTTATGTTTTCATTTGGACATGAGACATCTGCAGGTGCAGCTGGAGAAATGAACTCTTTCCTTATGCCTGCGTCAAAGAATGAAAAAAGTTTGCTTTGCAAGGACAAGACAGAAATGTCTCATGAAAATTGTGGCCAGGTATCAGTTGCTCCTAGCAGTAACCCCAATCCTTCTGGAGGTATGCTTATGAGGACACACTCTGGAGTCATGCAAGCCAGTCCTCCACCTTTTTGGTTCATACCCACCAGTGATGCTTCTGTAGAAAATAGATCCCATGTTTCTTCCAAAAGCTGTTTGCTTCCTCCCAAAGTCGACAAAGGATATGCCACTCAATTTGGTTTGGCTTCTTCATTCCATTGGCCAGAAGGTGCTCGAGAAGATTCACTTACACTCAGAAATAGGGAAGCCAGAAACATAGAGCCAAAGCACCCTTCTAGATGTGGATCCAATGCTTTTCCGGGCAAAGGGGTCTGTGATGTCGTCGGCAAGGGATCCAGTCATAAGATCCCTAAAGTTCAGACTGAGAAGCAAAGCCATGCATCAAATTTAGAGAATGCATTTTGTTATATGAAGCCACAAATGGTATGCAATCTCGTCATTAGTTCATTGGAGTTACTTTTGGTTCTTCTAGATGTGTAGTTGGGTGCTCCATAAATCGTAGTACTATGCTACCCTCTCCTTGCCACTTTGCTAAGATGACTAATTGGAATACTACATAGTACCCATCATAAGTCATGGTTTAGGAGAAAATCTAGGTTTGGGAGTATGACCTCGTACCCGAGCCATTACGTTGGACGATGCTCTGCACTCTCTCTATGCTGGTGTAAGTAGCAAGATTCACTTCAATATCAGAGAAGTGCAATGCTTTTCTCATGTGTCCTAGGGTGAAAATGTGATCTTTCTTTAGTGCATTTCATATGAATCTTTGGCTTGGACACTCTTGCAGTTCCTCATGTTGGTTGTTTGTGTAGTTTGTTTGGATGCTTTCCTTCGTCTTGTTACGAATATATAGTTTTGCAACGTCATTAGATGTTACCAGACACTCTCGGTACAATTTACATTTCAGAATTTGACAACTGCTTTCTCACTGTTACGGCAGGATATTTCTGGGACAAGTAAGAAAGAGAAAGCGACTAAATCTCAGGAGTTCTCTGCAACAATGAAGCAATATCACGATGAAAAATCTTTTCAAGCTTCTGAGCAGACAACTGTAGATGACATACCAATGGAAATTGTTGAACTCATGGCAAAAAATCAATATGAAAGGTCTTTAGATGGTGCAGGAAAAAATAAACTCCTGCTGAGAACAAGTAAGTCAATGAATTCTGGCAGTTCAAGGATTGTGAAGGAATGTAGAAATAGGGAGCTGAACTCATCCCAAAAGGAAAGCATTCAGAAGAGGCAAATTCACTCTGGAAATCCCCGAAGTGTTGTGGTTGGAAAAGATTTCAGATCGCCCACGCAAAAATTTGTTCAGAACTCTTCTTGCCCAATCACAAATTATCCAAGTGTCGGCCATGTAGGAGGAACTCCTAATACTGCAAAGCATGTCATGTTTTCCCAGGACCAAGAAAAGTCAGTTAAGGTCCGAGTATGCGTTACGGATCCTTCGAGGCAGGGCACTATTTTGAGTGGCACAGCGAACGAAGATATTTCCAGAAACAAGCCCTCTGATACTAATTTTGAGCATTTACAAGCACGTAGGAGAACCCATATGCCCCGACAAGATGACGAATCGGTTCATCTGTCATCATCCATGATTCCAACTCACATGCCCTTTATGTACAGTCTCCCTCCAAATGGAGGACTTCACTCTAATCATATGAATGCTCAATCATACCACCCCAAAATGCCACCTAAGGCGGATATTAACTGGAGTCAGGATCCAAGATTATTTAGCTTCAGTGCTACAAACTTTGAGAAGCCAAGTAAGGAATTTCATTTCGATGCTTTCAGCAGAACATGTGTGGAGAACCTGTATGCATCGAGACATAAGGGAATAGAGGTTGAAAATGGATACGACTCATTTGATTTTCGTTCTAATGAAACTATACCAGCTATGCATCTACTCAGTCTCATGCATGCGGGACCTACTTCTGGTCAAAACATTGATTTGGGTGGAAATGATGGGTTCTCGAAATATCCTTCCTTTCCACGTGGGTATCATCCAAAGGAAATTCCTGGGCGGGCATTGAGTCTACAGAAGCCATCCATTCCATTGAAATGCTCATCTTCAGGTTACTGTCCTACAAATTTCCTTCCAGGAAGATACCACAAACATTCTGCTGTTCCGATCGTGAGTGCATCTGCTTCCTTCGTTCAACCTGATAATTTTTTTGGGGGGGATAGTGAAGGTAAAGTGCGTCTCCCTCTCAAGGTCCGTGATAAGGGAAAGAGAAAATGTTCTGATCTAGCTGGACCAACTGGAGGCTCTACATTCTCTAACCCTCTAGCTAGAAGTGCCTATTCGGGAATGAGTCCTGGAGGCAATCTCTATCATAAATCAGGGAATTTCCTTGGCATGCCAAATCCTAGGAATTTCTCATTGATTGAGGAAAACTCTGAAAAGGCCAAAATGGATGCCTGTAATAGAAGTGAAACCATTTGGCCTTCAAGATACAGTTCTGAGCCTGGAATTTGCACGATCAATCGGAACCCTGCAGACTTTAGTATGCCAGAAGCAGGAAATATGTACACAATCGGACGTGAAGACCTAAAATTTGAAAAGAAAGTCCGATTTCCGAAGAAGTCTGGCCTAGCTAATTTGGATGGTTTGAAAGAAAAGAGTAGCATGAAGCTCACCGCTGGATTTAGAATTCCCCAGCATCAACTTGGTTGAATCCCTCCCAGTTTCATAAGGTTGGTAGTGCTTCCAAAGCCTTGTATATAGTTCTTTAGGTTGAGGCATCCATATGTTCTTTTCAACTGGCTTGATTCTAAGGCTGCCTTGCCTGCAGTTTCTAGCCATGTTCCTGATACCTGTACTAAGTCAAGGTTTTATTTTTCTAGTTCTGACAGGTGAGCATCTTGGTTTTCTTGCTTAGTTGCTGCAAAAAAGAGCATCTTGGACAGGGGTTTTGGGGTCTCTAGTGTATAGAATATGCGAGCTGATATGTGGTCCAGAAAGTTGCTGTTAGTTTTTACTTGGGATCCATCTCTAAGCCAGCATCATGAAATACAACCAGGTAAGGCCTATAAAATTGTGAGAAGTTTGACCCTCTCAGAGTTATCAGCATGAGACTTTGGAGGTTATGCAGGAATGAGATGCTTGACTCTATGAGAGTACCTTCATGTTTAGTTTTGTGATTTGCCCTGGCAATGAAATTGTTTAGGAATAATACCAGGGCTTGGTCACAACTATTTGGCTGAGTGGGACACACGACAAGTTTGTGCTTTTATTTTGTATTTTTTTTTTGCTGTTATCTTTCATTTTAGCTGTTGTAATAAGGGTGTTTGGCTGAGGTGGAGGGAGGGCCTGGAAATGTGGTTCGTTTGAAATAAAGCAACAGGAAAAGCAAACTGAAAACATTACATTTTGGGATATGGAACTCGTCTGAATTGCTCGAAGTGCAAGGAAAAGTTACTCGATTGCTTACCATCTTAAGATCAACTTTGGACAGATGATCAGCTATTTGAGTAGGGATGCTATTTTTCTGGCTTGATGCTCCATTCCATTTGGACATGGGATACTTGTACATTCTCTATAGGGTCCTATATCCAGTTTAAGCATTGATCTTCTGATGCCTACATACCCTGACAACGAGCTTTTCTAGATGATCTGCATGTAATCGGTTTGCTTGCTTTCTCCATGTAGAGGGGCGTTGGTTAAAGCTTAAACTTAAGCGATATTTTAGATTTCAGGACAACAAGTCTTGACTATTTTCTCAGTTGAAGAAATTGGCCACCCCTGTTTTTTTTTTTGTTTTCTTTTTTTTTTTGGGGGGGGGGAGGACATAACCTTTGTTGGTTGCTTGTAGGATAACAGGAATAAACTCGGTTTCAAGATCTCGAGGAGTCGAGTCTTGAGTGCAGAACCTATTGAAATTTGCCCATCGTGCTAATGTTGTCTTACGAATGACGGAAGAATTGCATAAGCTTGATAATTTGTGTACTAGAACGCAAATGCAGCAATTGGAACCTCTATAAAAAAAAAATATAAGATACACGATTCAAACACATATGGCCAAATCTACATGTTTTAAGCACAATAAACAAAATGAAATGACGTCTTATGCCTCTGAAGACTCTGTATACCTACAAACTCTGGCTTCCTTATAAATAAGCCCTGCTTTGCAAAGATAACCTTTTGCTGGACTACAATGCCTGTCTTCTGAACATATGCACTGTCCTTCCAGGGCACACCCATCGCCTTTTGCTGCTTCGTTGCGATACAATATCTCATCTGACCATTCACTTGAGAACATGTTTTGCGGGTCCAATTGCTTCTTAGCTGCCATGAATTTGCCAAAATCGGGATACTTGGTTCGGACATTCAAGAAAGCCAAGTTCCTGTTTTTAGCCCAATGTGGCTTAGCACCATGCTTGAAGAACGCCATTTGCTCCACTTCCTCCCACACATCTTGATTCAGTCTCGGCATGGAGGGGTCGTTGGCTCGGTAATAGTTAAAATCCACCACCACCGAGTCCTTGGGTTGGCCTAAGTAGGCCTTGGAGGCCTTGATGAAACGTATCAGAAACCCATTATAGATATCCACTCCGCAGAAGTTCCGTGGATTCATGTCCCTGAGCTTCTTCACGTCTCGAATGAAATCTGCGAATATTTGGGCTGGGAATATTGCTGTCGTCTCATAAAAAAACAGCCCGTCGATTCTTGGATCCCAAGCACAAGTGAGGTCAGCTCTCGAGGGAGATGAATATAAGCACGAACCGGAAGTCTGCATTTTTCCCTGGCGACCGATAACCGGATAGCCAGTGAATATCAGGCCATTCCTCAAACCATTGGCAATCAGCTTCTTGTATCCCACCGTGGTAGACGCCAGCACACACTTTCCATCCACGTTCCTTGCATTCTCCAGTGACTTCTCTGCATACATCAATTTTCTTCAGTCGTTCTGTTTTTCACGAGGATGATACGCCGATGCCATGATATGGAAAAACGGGCATTGTAAAAGTTAGAGAAAAGAATAGAAACATTACCGGTTGCTCGTACGGATTTAGAGACAACAACTGAGTTGGATTGAAATCCTAGGAAGTCATAAATGCCATCACCTGATGTGTTCAGGGGGACTCGATTATCATATCTGTACACGGCGGTGTGTTTAGATGGGTACCAAGTGATGTCGGCGAATTCGTACTTCATGGCGTGGTCCATATATATCTCTTCAATCCGAGCATCGTCCGTGAAATTATAGGTTATGCTTCTCTTGAACCCTCTCTCTAGAGAAAACTTCACCTAAAATCGATTTTATACTACTATTCAGTAACAAGCTAACCAATCAATCCTCAACAATCTTCCACTTCTTCATTGCTTTCTTCACTAGACGTTTTTCCTAGGGATTGTTGTGGTTTCACCGAACAAAAATTAATCGCCGAGCCATCTGAAGCTAAAGAAATTTCCGACAGGACGAAGTTCAATGAAGTCATTTAATTCAGTGTAGCACGCAATAAACTCAATGTTACAGGGCGAAAAATTTGAATTTCAAGAACCATAACGAGTGCGACCATCAAATCAACATACCTTGGAGATCACACCCAACATGCCCAATGACACTCTAGCAGCATTAAGAAGTTGATCCTGCGCCTCAAGTCTGATGACTTTTGCGAAACCTTCCGATTCCTTAGCCGGGACCACAAGGGTTATCCCGACCACGTGATCGTGCACCGCCCCGCCCTTCCCCCACCACGAGCTACCATGCGCCCCCGTGCTTATCAGCCCGCCCACGCTCACGCCCTCCCAGTACGGCGCAGCCACCAGGCTCAACCCTTGTCCCTCGACTCTGTCGATCAGCTCCCGCAGCGGAACCCCCGCATCAGCAGTGACCGCCAAGTTGTTCGCATCAATGTCGATACTCGAGGCATAATTCGCCGTGCTTATCAAGAACGAGTTGGTGGATCCAGTCCTTCCGGGGCAGGCCAGCTTCGGAATGGTGTGTGAAAACTTGCTCACAACTTTGACCTTCAGTCCGTTGCGAGTCGCGTAAGCCACGGCCGAACGGAGCTCTTCCTCGGTTGAAGGGTACGTGACATTTTGGACGTGGCAGTCCAATCTGTCATTCCATGCACCATACGAGTTGAGGAGGATGCAACCATCCCCACCAGGACTGTTGCACATGACAGGGGAAGGTGGTGGCATGGAAGCAGTTTGGAGCAAGATCGAGTCCATGTGAAGGAGGAAGAGGAGGAGGAGGAGGAGGAGGGCATGGAGGAGCCATTGAGAGTTGGCCATTGAAAGAACTTGAGAAGAAACGCAAGATAGAAAGAAGGGTAAAATGTAGTTGCATTATCTCCAATACTGAATGTACAAGTGTAGCTCCTATTCTTATACTACAAGAATGTAATTAATAAAGGAAAGAATTAATTTTGTACATTTATAACCAAATCAAGTCCTAACTTGCTTAAGATAGACGAACTGCCATATCTTCTGTCAACATCCATTATTGAAGAAAATTTCATAGTGTCCTGTTCTTTGAATGTTAATGAGGATGATTGCAAATGATAGGGTCGATCTTGCTTGAATCGAGAAGGCAATGCTTCCAAGACATACTAGACAAAAGGGAAAGTTTTCTTGCATTGTATCCAAAGACAGATATTTTATACTTGGGATAGTGATCGAAGGGCCTTTCAGCATAGAGGAAGCAAACAGAAAAGAAAAGGCAGGCATTGTTCTAGCTTTCACGCCATTATTTTGACTTTTTTGTTACAAGTAGGGAAAAGAAATTTCTCTTATTGCCGTGTTTTGGAAGTTTTCACTCCAAGTGCATAATTAAACGGCGGTTGGAATTCGTCGGCGGAACAAAATCAAAAACGACATGGGAACGCTCTCTCAACATGATGCAACGACAACGGCATTCCCTTCTTAAACTTCCGTCGTCTTTCCAGAGGATCTCAGGCGACCGATTGTACGGTCGTTTCTGAGGTTTATGTATATGATGGTACCAGAATTATATCTTCGAACCAATAGTTATAACGCCAGAAGGTGCGGTCCTTCCTTTATAATCCACCAAAACTTCACCTGCTTTTGCAAAAGGTTCGGTCACACACCAAATCTTTTTAATTGGGAAATATGTGCATCCCACCCCTTTGTAATTGAGTCCACCGCATGCAATTGTAAAGATACCATCGTTTATGATACTCTCTTGACGCCCCAAAGGGCGCTCGCTCTCTGCAAAAGTTAATTATGCTTAAGCAAAGCTTAAGCTTCGCCAAAGAAACATGCTTAGTTATCATGTCTATTAGGTTATCTACTGCAGCAATCTTTCCATAAGAATCTTACCATTTGCTAAGACATGTTGGATGAAATGGTATCTAATGTTGAGTTCGTTTGCTCGTATAAATCGGATTACAAGTTAGATATATTACACCTTGATTCTCACGGTGTATATCAACACTTTTCAGTTTTGACCTTAAAGTGAAAGAGCAAACGCTTAAGCCATATTGCCTCCTCACTTAAAGGTTAGGGTCATATATCGTGTCTCAATTGAAGACAAGACAATGTGATCATGTGAGCATACCTTCCAATTAACTACATCATCTGCTAGCGTAAATAAGTACCCTGCTAAAGATTTACAATCATCAACATGATCCCAAATCATATAACCAGTGGTCTTATTATCATTGATCGTCACTTCGATACACTATTATAACACTTGTTATGCATTTCAAATATCTGAGGGTCCACTTCACAATTTCTGAATGAGCTTTACTAGGATGTTTTATTTAATAGCTCACTATGTTCACAGCTTATGAAAACTCAGATTTAGTGTATACCATAACATACATAATACTACCCAATATTCTATAATAATAAATGTGGGACATATGCTCCTCTTCATTCTCAATTTATTGTGATAATTTATTAGAAAGTTTAAAGTGTTTTGTCAAAGGTGTATCCATTGATTTCACTGACCGCATATTAAAACGTGCTGCAATTTTCTCAATTCATTTGTTTGAAATACGCATAACTCTTACAGTCTTATCCCGCAAAATCTCAATATGTGGCCCCTAAATCTTTCATATCAAACTTAGTACTCAACTGCTGCTTGAGCACATCAATGTCTTTCTTAAATGCGGCAGCTAATTTTCAAGGAGTAGAGATAAGTTTTAGTATGTATAATTTGATGCTTCTCTCTTATTGCCGTACTCTAGCCCGAAATGTTTTGATAATTAGGCCCCGCACAAGTAAAATAACCAGGACGGAACCCGGCTATGATTCCATGTTAGAACATCCGACCAATGATGATAGTTTAAATTGATAGATGGAGGAAGATCGCGCATACATGAAGAGGTATAAATCTCATAAGCAGCTGATACGACATAATTACTCTCTAATCGTGGTGACTAATCAAGCATTTCGTAGAGTCGTCCACTTACCAAGTCAAATCGAGGGAAATGCAGATCATGAAAATCGATGATTTGTGGGGAAAATCGTCCACTTACTTCCCATGGTTTGTGGAAGCAGTTTTTTGCCGTTTTATCTATCCCCCCTCAAAGATCAAATTCTTGTTAAGATATAAATTATGTTAATCAGTATCTAAGAGCAATAATTATGCTTGAAATTGAGTACGTAGTCATCACAAGAAAAATTGATAGTTTGAATTATGAAAATTCCCTTGTGGAGACGTCAAAGGCGTACTTAATGAAAATCCTATCAAAATACAAGGAAATGGTCCTGAGCTGTGATCCGTTTTTGGGTAAATTCGGCTGTAAATTTTCTTTATGTGAGTTTTCCCTTAATTTAATCAGCCTGAATGGCTTGAATATCCGAAACATATTAACTTAGTTGGTAGTTAGCATGTCTCCAGATGCAATTTGCTTATCAACTTAATAAACCGATTAAAATTTCATTTTCTTCGTCAAAGTTCAAGAGTATTGGGTTCATTATTATCAGTAGTCTTAGCAATTATCTTGATCAACTTCGGAATTGTTATTTCTAGAAGATATGAACATTTCGTTAGCGAGTGTACCATACAAGAGCACTTATTAAGTAGATGAATGTGAAAATTTTGTAAATTTTCAAAGTACTAACTATTATCATAAAGTGTAATTACTGTTTTTTTAAAGTAAATTATATCGTTAGAGTATGGTTAAGGAGAAACATGAGGTACTCATTACGATTAGCCATGTGATATCATGTATTGTATGAAAAGTGACTTTGCATGTTAAATGTATCACAATCTTAATGAAGGGCGTCCTTTCTTCAAATGAAAAATTCAAATGTTTTCCAAGAAAATGTAAGAGTTTAGAGAAAGTATTTTGAAAAAAAGTAGTGAAATTGACCTTTAAGAATGAGAAAACATTGTAAAATAAAACTAGGATGTTCCTTCTTGTTTTTAAAGTAATTGCATACTTATGATAATAAATAATAATGTTAATTTTACGAGAATGAAAACAAGTAATTGCGCCAATAGCTTTATATAAAATTGATTATAGTATGCATGATATAGTATGATGTATTGACAGAAAAAATCTACTCATATGTCTATATAATAATATGAAGAGATAAAATCGATTTACACATTGTAATATAGTACACCATAAACAAAACTACTTTGATTCTATCCAATACAACATGTAGTAAAACACAATGCTAGAGTTAAAATTACTTAAATATTAATAACTACTGTTAAAGAAATGACCAAACATCAAGTCAAATCAAATAGAAACAGTTATTGATTCATTCAATGTTTGTAATATATGACGTAGGAGATGCTTGGTAAGTATGATGTGAATTTATGTATGAGGCCAATGAGCGTATAATTTGAATTATCATCCAAATAATATATATTTTTTCAAGTATTTTTTTTATTTTTTCAAGTAATATATATTTTTGTTGAACGTGCAAGCGTAGAGAAACGTGCTGGTGATACAATTAGAAAAAGTTAGATTCAAATCACAACGCTTGCCTAATAACTGTCATTAAATACGTGATAAATGTTGTCTTCGCCTAAACATTGAGAACAAAACTCATTATTACAGCAAAGTACAAGTACATTATCACCTAACTTTTATTGGATATATATAGTGGGAAAAGTTATTCAAAGAGTTGTAATCTTATTGTACGACAAATAATTCAGTACTAAATCTTTCAATTATATCAATTTAGTTTCAAAATTTTCGATATTTTTTCAATGTAGCAATTCCGACCAATTTTGATTAGAAATAGTTAATGCAGATGCCAATCATGCCATACATTGGCCCTAATATGAACAGTTTTTCTCATATATATTTTTCATCTTTAATTGTTTTTTGGTGTTTTTTTTCTCTTCTTTCCAACTTTGAATCGATCAAAACCAAAAAATATATAAGAATCGATGCGCCAGCCATGCCACATAAGATGGTCAGCATTTCCACATCAACGTTTTCCAATCAAAATTAGTCAGAACAACTATATTAACAAATTGTCAAAAGTTTACAACTGAATTGGCTTAATTGAAAGGGTTTAGACTCAATCTGCTGTTGTCAAAACAGGTTTTAAGGTCTTCTTGGTAATTTTCCCGTAAAAAGTGTGCGCGAATTAGGCGTCCCACATTAGTTCGATTCCACAAATCTCATTCTTAACCACGACAACTGAGGTTTTCCGGCTCTTCTTTGCTCGACACGTGTTTTGGCTCACATATCGTCCGAATCACTAAGCCAACCTAACGTATTAATGGGCAATAATAGACTAGAGCTTATTTTATGTAAGATGGCCTAACTTCGTTAGGAAAATAATTGCTGGCGACACCTTTAATGCTCCACTTTTGAAGCGGTAGCCTCGTCCATCTTCCCCATTCAGTCACAACTTCTGTACATCCGTCCATCCAAGATTGGGAATCTACCTACCCAACTTCAACAATTTAATGCCCAAATTATCATGTGAGTTGAGATTTGCGGTAGAAAAGAGGCAACTAGCAATAACATGTACGTCCACACGAAGCGCATAACATAAGCCCCCTATAGGTTCGTTCAGTTCAATTTTCTCAAGGGGCTTTGAATCTCAAAAACTTTTTAGAGAAAAATATAAGGTGTTTGACGATTATTCTCAATGGGTTTTAAGGTGGAAAAATAAATTTGGGAAGGTTGAAAGTTAAAGATCAGTTATATTAATTTCAAGTATTTTCCCAAAACTCATTCCAAAATAGAACTAAATATATATGGTCATAAGACAATTAAGTTTGATTACAATCAATATGAATTATAATTAGCCTAATCTCACAACGACGATCCTAATAATGATTCTCGTTCATCTGGTGACTCTAATCCTTTTAATCTTTGCCTCTTTTTGTAACACATCAAAAGTCGATTTGGGCTCGACATCGGACTGACAAAGATGTTGAAAGTAGGGGTGACCACAATGAGCCACCCAACTCGAGAACCGCCCGAATCGGATCGGACCGGCCGGGTTGGTCCGATTCTTCGGAGTTTCTCTTTCTTGACCATCTTGTTCATACAAAGCAAATTACTCAAAGAGTGAAAGTCGAGCTTCTTTTGTGAGTTTCTCTTTCTTGACCTAGTTAGAGAGCTAAGAAACGACGGATCGCTTTTAAGTCTTTGCACGTAATTTCTATTTCCCTAATTTAGGAGGATCTCGCATTGTGTGTGTCATGTTAGAACAAAATAATTATTTTACTTTTTTAAATATTTTTCAATTTCATTGGACCGCTTAGGAACCAGATCTGATCGATTGGTTCGGTCCGATCGGATCTTAAGATTAGTCGGTCTGTTTCCCAATTCCTCGTGAACTATGCACACACCCCTGGTTCCAAGTATACCACCCTCGAGATGTAAAATTTTCGTTTCCTGCTTTTCGAAAGCCCTCAGCGGAAGGAGGTGCGACATGACCGTCTGGCTCCCCCAACATCAGGAATCTCAGCTCTCGGGCCCCACTCCATGTGGATCTGACACCCAATTTCGCAGAGCAAGAAGGCCTCCTGTTCCCAACCGATTGATTGAGGGGGTTGGGGGCCCACTTTGATGCAAGTGGGCCCCCATTACAGTAATCCCGCCGTCCGTACAGATGATGCAACTAAAACCGTTTTCTATTGATGAACATTAAAAGGCTTTGCTACATTTCCTAAGCTACGCTACGCTACGTACATTTAAACTCCCACGGCGGACAGATCGCAGTCGTTCATCCTCCCTCCCGAGTCGTATCCGACCGTCTCCTGAAGCGCCTTCAGCAGCTGGGCCCCCTTCCTCCTCCCCCGGGCGCTGCAGTCCCCCTGCAGCGCCAGCATCACCGCGCGCGCCACCTCCTCCGCCGGCGCCACCGCAGCCGCCTCCCCTCCGCCGCCGCAGAATATCACGGCGAGCACGCTGATGGCGTGCTCCCTCCCCCGCCCCTCCATCCTCCCCATCATCTCCACCATCACCGGCACCGCCAGGGCGTGGGCCCGCACCTCCGCCGCCCCCTCGGCGACCATGCACATCAGCTCCAGCGCCGCGAGCGCCCTCTCCGCGGCGGTCACCTCCAGCTCCATCACCGACTCCACGACTGCCGCGGCGGCCCCCGCCTCCACCGCCACCCGGCGGTTGTCCTCTGCCAGGCAGAGGGCGAAAAGGATCTTGGTGGCCGACTTGGGGCCGACGTGGGCCTGCATGCAACTCACGATGGCACGCATGAGCCCAAACGGGCAACTGGGCTCGAGGGGCGGGTTCGGCACCAGGGAGCGCTCCAAGAGCTGGAGGGCCGAGAGCTGGTCCGCGGTGGAACCGGTGGTCAACCGGAGCTCCGCCGAGTGGAAGAGATCCTGGAGGATGGCGGGCGAAATGGGAGGTGGAGGTGGCGGCGGCGGCTGCTGAGTCGGCGGAGGCTTGGGGTGGTGGTGGTGGTGGAGTGGTGAATTTAGTGGGAATTTCCAGAGGGTGAAGCTCTGCGAAGTGGAGGAAGAGGAGGAAGAAGAGGAGGTCTCGGCTTTCTTGGGAGGGTGGGTGGTTGGTGGCGGGGGCGGAGGCGGAGGCGGAGGCGGAGGAGGGGGAGGTGGTGGAGGCGGCGGAGAAGGGGCCGGAGGCGGAGGAGGAGGAGGAGGGGGGTGGGAAGGAGAGAGAGGGAGAGGAGGAGGGGTGGGGGTGGTGGGGCTAAGGGTGGTTTGGGTGCAGTGGCGGAAGAAGGAGCAAGAGAAGAGCGGGCGGGGGTTGGGTTGGGTTTTGAGCTTTTGTGGGTGAGTCTTCATCCTGAGTTCTTCTTCTTAATGGCTGAACATGAAATTTTGACAAATCAAGAAGTTGGAGAGAGAGAGAGAGAGAGAGAGAGGTTGATGTTGGGGATAGGGAGGGTGAGGGAGGAAGTGGAGGTTCTCCAATCAGAGCGTGGAGGAGAGCGAGAGTGAGGAGAAGCAATGGCGCATGCTGGTTATGCGTGATGTTGAGGGAGCAAGACTGAATATTTGAGAGAGAGAGAGAGAGAGAGAGAGAGAGAGAGAGAGAGAGGCAGAGACGTGCACTAGGGAACATTTTTGGAAAAGCCCCGGAAGAATGGAAAAGACTTTAGGGGAACGATTTTTACCAAAATGCAAATAGTATTTAGTAAATGCAAATTAACAACACACTAATGTCCGTTCGTTTGACGGAAAATATTCTTCCGAAAAATATTTTTCGGAAACTGGTCTGTTCGGGGCAGAAAATATTTTCCTAAGGAAAATGTTTTCCAATCAACCAAAGATTTCCTTCTAAAATTAATGAAAATGTTTTCCGTTTTTAAAAAGCGGAAAACATTTTCCGGATCTCATCTCTTTTTCTCATGTTGTGAGTTTATGAGCAATTTAATTGTCGGCTGTCGCCGGCGGTCGCTGCCCACCACCCATCGGCCTCCGCCCACCGTCGATTGCTGCCGCCGCCACTCACCACCCCCGTTGGCCGCCACCCGCCCGTTGCCCCGTTGGCTGTCGCCGCTCGATCGCCCACCTACCGCTGCCCGCTTGCCCACCCGCCGCCGCTTGCCCGCCCGCCACCGCCCGCCCGCCGCCCCCATCAGCCGCCGCCGCCACCGGTCGCCAGTCACTAGATAATTTCTCAAAAAAAAAATTCGGAAGATTTTTAAGTTTCAAGCGAACATAAGAAAATGTGTCATTTTCCAGGAAAATATTTTTCAAAAGTAATTTATTTTCCGTCAAACAAACGGAACCTAAGAAACAACTTTAATTTAACAGCCGTTTGCAAAAAAAAAAAAAACTTCATTTTGTAAAGGAAATAAAAATTACCAATCCTTTATCAGCAAAACTTGACTGCCGGCAAGCCAAATTGGTCACCACCAGCTTTGCCCGTACGACCTTAGATGTGGCTGTTTGGCAGCCAAAACAAGCCTTGCTAACAATCTAAACGCTCGCCAACAACTTCCCACGAGGTGAAAACATTTTCGAAATCACGAAATTTAGGGAAGAAAAAAGTTTTAAAAAATATATATTTACATTTCGCAAATGTTCAAAGTTCAAAGCATCTTCGAGTCCATTTCGAGTTGAAAGTCTTTACGGACTTTAAAAATTATGCATCTTCTCAAAATTAAAAATTATTATAAACATTTACCACGCGGTACTTACATCTGTCCAAGATGGTGAGAGAGGGGTGCACTTAGCAGCCATTGCCGTTCAAAAGAAGAAGAAGAAAAAACAAAAACCACTGTACAAGAAAAGAACGTACGACGCACAGAGAGAGAGAGAGAGAGAGGGAGAGAGGGAGAGAGGGGGTGCAGTGTCGAGGCAGGCTCAAGAGAGTCAAAAGAGTCAGACGAGGTCCCCACGACTACTGTCTGCGCACACTGAACCCGCGAAAAAGAGGAACGGGGCACGTTCGATGTTGGGCAGCTCCAGCGCCGCTTGCAGTTCACTCAAAGCCCAAAAAAGACCAAATAGAAGGAAGGAATAAGAAAAAAAGTAGAAAGACAATTGAGAGTGGGACATGGGAAGAAACAGTAAAGCCAGTTCCACGGTTCCATGACAAAGTAATGGCAAGAGAGGAACCGCCGCGACCTTGCTTGCTGACCAGATTGATGTTTGGTAAGAGAACATAATGTTCCTTTTTAAAAAAAAGAAGATAGCCAATTTGGAGACTTGACTCAATAAATTCGACCACGTTATATATACCATCACGTCACAACCTACGCATTGCCTTTCCCCACCATCACCAGTTTTCTCGAAATGAACCCCCTCACCAGATTTCTAGAGGCAACGTCTTTTACCGGAGGGTTCTGAATCGCCGAGGCATGGCGTTAGCTTTTGGTTCCCATTCGTATACCATGGCAATTAGAAATCGCCAGTTTACCAGCTGTTGTCATCTGCGGCTTCAGGAAACAGGCTTTAGAATTCGATTTCGACAACGTTCTTACTTCATTTGTATGAAGGAACTATCGTCCAAGACAGATATGGATGGCGCAGCCGTTGCATCTGGCCGAAAGGGAAGATCTCTGGTACAACTAACTGTGTAGGATATATTTCATGTCAGTGACACTAACATGTCCGTGCAACCGGACAGTTTTGGCAAGGGGAAAAGCCTCCCGAATCAATAAGCAAAGTCCTCATACCGATCGAAGTGGAAATTCACAAGTTATATCTATCTTTGGCCCATCACATTGCCAAATGGGGAAATTTACTAAGACCATGCTACAAAACTGATAATTGTGAGCTACGGAGTTTAGAAGTGAAATCTCCTAATAAGTTCGGGGAAGTAATTGGAAAAACCCTAGTACATATGAAAGGAGAGAACAAATAAGATGGGAGTCCCCTCACCTCCACTTCTCTTGCAATTCTTTCTTCTCGGACCAGATCCATGTCACAAAGATTGCCACGATGAGCGCAGCTATTGTGATGAGAAGCAAAGCGTAGCTGAAGTCCTCGGTGAGCGAATCATAGGTCCTTGATGGTGCAAGCCGAGTGAAAAAGAGATCAACGCCGTATGTGAAGACAAGGGTCGTTGACTCCAGCTTTGCAGGTACAGTTACTATACCTCGAAGACCTTCTACCTTAAGGGCATGTGTCACATAAGACTGCACACAGAGTTTACAGTTAGTCCACAGGCTCACAGAAATGGAGCGCCAAAGTGAGGGAAGATAAACAAGAGTTTGAAGAACCAGAACTTTGAATCAAGTATTTATTTATTAAACAAGGATGAGGACACTATTACTTCCAGTGCCGCTTCCAGTGCCCAGAATGCCATCAATATCTCCATTCCTCCCTCACCATGTTGAACTTTATCAAGAATTATACTCTATCGAAGAAGCTCAAAATTGACCCAAATACACATAAATGGAAATGTGCAAAGAAGAAAGCCAAATGATTTAGATGTTAGTTTGTCACTGCATAAGAACGTAGCTATACAAACTATTTGATATAGCATTTTCTGTTCAGCAAAGAAAAAAATTGATTTAAACTTCCTTCTAGCTTCATCACTCAGCCCGGTTGCCCAGTGTGAAATCCCTAATCATCACTTTGAATTGCATGTATCTAGTAACGTACTTTACCACAAGCTGAAAATTGCTGTCCATTTTATAACTATATAAAATTTGCTTCCGTTAGCTACTAATTTAGCAAAAGTGCATTCTACTCAACAAACTCCTTACGGGACTTGGATAACGGCAAAGAAAATAGTTATTCAACCTCCAGATGTATTACTCTCTAATTCTTATACTCATAATTAATGCAATGCATACACAAGAATAAAGTTTGCTCATTCATGTATCAGAGATAATCAACTATAGCTCAAGACAATAACAGCTAACATACAGCACCTGAGGTATAATTGGCAGAGAATCTGTGAGGGGGATAATTCCTTCTTCTTTCTCAGCTTGCGTAGGATTAACAGTACGCCGGGGATCTAGATATCGCTTATCCAAAGCCAATACCTGAACAGGAACAGCAGGCATTTGATACAAAGCCTTATGGGCACATTCACCTTCAGATGTGTACATATTTGTGAGCTCTTTTAGTGTGTGAAAAGAAATAAATAAGGGTTTTCAGGAGCTCTTTTAGCCTACCTGATCACCAATGGTGCCGATTAGAAGCTGCTTTGAACTAATGCCTTTGGCAGTTGATGTCACAGTTATAGCTTTCACTGAGTGAGTAAAGAAGTACGACTGTGATTTTGCCATAACCTCTTGCCGAGAATACGAAGATACAGGTGAAGTAAGATTATGTTTCCCCACAACCAGCTTCAAAACATCCTTGTTATCCTGTAGCATATGTCAGTAAAATATAAAGTTAAGTTTGCATGAGGAACAATAAAATATTGGGAGATTGACACAGATGATCCTTGAACTTTGATCAAATGTACAATGTAGTCCATGAACTTGAATTTGTTCAATGTAGTCTCTGAACTTTAGCCCAACGCACAATGTGATCCCTGAACTTTCAATTTGTTCGATGTGGTGCATTGGGCTAAAGTTTAGAGACCACATTGCACATTAGAAGTTTAGGGACTATTTGTATCATTATCCCTAAACTATTTGCATAGAACAACACGTTCAAGAAATTACCGCCCGAGACTGATCATAGATCTCAACAACAGACATTTCATATCTGTGTGCTCTGAGATTGAAATAGTGGTAGACAACCCAGTTCTCACTAAAAACCTGAAATGAAAATAAATACGTAAAGATCCATATTCTGAAATGATAGAGCCAACTAAAGAAACGACAGACAGCTTACAGCATGGACTGGAGCTTGTGAGCCCTGATGAGTCATGCGGTGCAATATTCGACCACTAATGGTATCGATCAGATATACTACCAGCCACGACTCCTCGGGGGTAGCTGAGCCAATTTCACCACTACCTTTTGGTGCAGTTGTTGCCAGAAACAGTAGATTTCTTGATATATACTTGTACATCACATCTTGGTCAGCTATCACTTTTGCCTGAGTGTGAACCACCTATATAACCCATGTAAAGAAGTAAGCTGATAAATATGCAGCCGCAGAGAAGCGCCCTCCACATGAATCAGAGAAAAGAATGGGAACATGAGCTATAGGGAAGGCCATGGAAAAGGTTGCGAAGATTAGATGACTATGACATGACCAGGTCCAACGATGGGATAAACAACTTGTGTGTTTGTATTTCTGTTTCTTTAAATATGCACTCATGACAATCCCCCTTCTGGAATAAGGCCTAGTTTTTTGTTTAGTTTTTGGTTAAAGATTACTCGTAAATCAAACATCAGCAGAAAGACAAGGCATAGAAAAATATGCAGAAAGCCAATGCTTCCATCAATGAATTAAGACCAGAGACATATTAACGGAATGTGAAAAACAAATACAATCAGCTGAGGTGAAACACACTTTCATGAGCCAGCCACATATATCATTTCCCACAACTCCAATAAATAGGGTACGGTTTTTACACTAAATCATCTTGCTAATTCTCAATTAAAAGTAATTAAAGCCGTCTTACCTCGTTTATTTTACGTGTCCCCGTTGCAACAATCTTTTCTGATTCTGCAGGGAGTACAACTGACCATAAGTCTTTGGGATCAAAACAGTATTCATCCTCTTCATCATGACTACAAGAACCCTTAGATACATGCCCCCTGATGATGCCACTATCAGCTTCAACTGAATACCAGTAAATATTTGAGATTTCATGACGGAAGGTACTTAAAGCCTCTGGGGATCGAGGGTATAGGTGGGCTCGCTGGTTTGCATCCACAAGTAAATGAAGACGCTGTTCTGTTGAATCCGTAAATGGCAGAGGAATAACTTGCGCTATAGAATGTATAGGAACCAAAGAATTTAGCTCCTCGCCTGTGTAGGCATCAATGAAAGAGAGAAGGCCTGGTGCATCATCACTTGGTCCACACCGGCCAACAACGAGAACAGATGGATTCTCATCCAATGCATGATGATGAGGAACCTGCCATGGATAAATACGGAGCCCAGTTGGATAATCACATTTTTCAGATTTACGTAATGACTGTACCAAGAGAGACCAAACAATCCTTCCATCTCCTGTGTGCAATGCAAAGACTTTGCCAGCCCCGGTAAGCACTATGAGCAACTTGCGGAAACCATTGTGGTCTCTCGTCATTTTGCTCTTCTCAGAGCTTTTCAACCTCATCTTTTGTATTTCTGCTACATCCTCAGGACTTGCAAGCATCAAAGTCCCCTTGAGCTTCAGAACGTGCCCCTTTAGGTTTTGGGAGAAAACAAGACCATCAGAGGAAAAAAAAAAAATACACAAGATATATTCTCAAGATAATTTAAAGTTCTTCACAGCATTGATCATCAAAAGCAAGCAAAGGAGGAATGCCATATGGTAGGAATAGAACCCAAGATAGCCCAGGAAAGGAAGGCTGACCGCCAGGCTGATCCCTGGTTTTCCATCAAGACCCCCTTTCTATAAAAAGAATCTACATGTAGGGTGATATTGGGATTCAACTTTTCCAAAAAAAATTTGCAAGCAAGTTTGATGCATCTAGCAATGGGGCAAACATTTCAATTTTTACATAGTATACATACCTTAAGCCATTCGAAGAGATTTTGTTCCACTTTTGATACTGAAACACCATCTTTTTCCACAGGTAGTTCTGAAGTTGTTACATCTATCACTGATGCAAGGCCATCCTCCCTGCACCAAACTACCTCACCCTGTTGAATCAATAATAATGAATGATCTTCCAGGACAATTAAGGCCCTAAACCCATGAGACCTGTCTGTCCTAATGTAGTTGTTTATGAAGACCTTATGGACCAGACCTCTATGGCTCTCGATCTTAATGGTCTCCTTCTGCAAATCCACATTCCAGTCATGAACAGGTTTCACAACAATGTGGAGCTTCTCATTTAAATATTGAATGAGTGCAAAAGCCTGTTGGTTCTCTGTTAAAGATATAGCATCACTGAGAGTTGCTGCTCCCTTAATTTTTTCAACCAACTCCACTTTCCCTCTGTTGGTCACTCTGGCGAGGACTACGAACTTATTTGTTTTCAGAGCAAACATATCAGCAAGCTTGGAAGGTAATATCTCTACCACTCCATGAGAATCATCAACTAAACTCGAGATCTGTGTATTTCGAACGGTCATTTCTCCATCTTGGAAGAATATCGTTAGTAAAACCGATCTAGTGGCATCCAATGCCACAAGTACATCATCCGAAACTAGCATTGTATCCCCAGAAAAGCCACCAGGAAAATCTACATTTACATGCTTTATCTCATCTCCCTTTCTGGAATTGATTTCATATGCATGAAACTGGGAAGATTCAAGGTATCCTAGAACACGTATAGTCTCCTCTCCAGGAACCTGGATAACCTGCTGAACCTCTAAGCTATAAAGAGAAACAGAGAAAGAAAAAAGATCATCCATTTGTTCAATTCAGTGAAAAGCACATATACAAAAGACCAATAAACCGAACCTTTCAGCTGTAAAATCCTTTTTCCAAATAATTTCACCATCAATGCTAGAAACAGCATGGAGACACCCTTCAGCAAAAGCAAGAATTAAGTTTTCCTTATCAACTCTGAAACTCGTCTGCATAAGATGGCTCTATATCAGTAATGAACAAATGGCATCAAAACAGTATAAGATCAAAACAGCACTAGTATGGCACCCTATATTTCTGCCACATGTGAAGATATTCACATTAAAATGTTATTAATATGACTATTTTGAAGATAGACAGCAATGTGGCTAATATGCAGGTCCATTACTTCTTCAAAAGAGTACGCTACATAACAGACATATATAATTTCTGCTTTTTAGCATCTTCTTTCATAATGATCAAGGCCAAAAAGCCCAGAGTACTGTTTTGAACATAAAACACCGACAACTAAATTGTAAGCATGAACAGCTTAACTGCAACGGCAGGTATGTCTTTGATTCAAAGAGAAAAAGAAATAACAATTGAAGAAGTTCATGAAAAATTCTGCTGCATCAAGATGGTAGTCACATACTGGCACAATTAACATTGTCTTTGAAGGGTTTGAGCCCTTCAAAACAGACTCCCAAACTAATTGTCCGTCAGGGAGATTCCAAGCTCTTAAAATACTTCCCCCTGATGATAGGGTAATGACATCTGCCATAGGGAAAAAGAATATGGAAGTATCATAAGTATACAATAACATAAAGTGAAGCCAGCAGGCATTACCCTGTAATGGAAATGGTTGAACACAAGCTATGGACAATGAGAAAGGAAAACTGGAATGAAGAGAGACAACTGTATCAAAAGCTATACAGCCATGAAAATGGTTATATAAGTAACCTTCGCATGCCATTATCGAATTAAAGGAAGCTACTCTATCAAACAAGACACGGGATTCCAACATTTAAGTCCAGGAACTTTGTTTCAATATCTAGCCACATTAGGGTAGAACAATTTCTATCTAACAATGGAACCAATGACCCTGCTAACCAGAGTGTCCTATGATGCGGGTGGACTTACCTAATGCTGCTATATGGAAATACAACCAGAAAAGACCCATAAAGTCAACTTGAGTGATTGGACAAATAACTCTAGCTGTTCACTCCTGAAGATAAGCTCCACAGCAGGAACAGGCTAATTCAACCGACAAGATCTTTCAAATCACCAGATGTACAGCTCTTATGCTACGACTCAGCTTAGGTATAACTGATTTCTCTGCTCATGAACTTGATTGACCAGGACAATAATCTTATTGTTAAATCATTTCATGTACAGTTAAACATTTTTGCTAGACCAGAATAACATAACTGACAAAAAGCTAGTGTCCTGAATAGGAGGAAAAAGATAATTATATCCACCCCACACAAAGCGTATGTTATAGTATCCAAGTTAAGCTGCCGATACTTCATGATGCATGATTTCTGATTGAGATGGGTCCTCCTTCTCTTGTTGTCTTTGAATAAATTGCTATCTTCATTAAAAAGAAATGAAACAACGACAACAAAAAAATCCTAACTTACACGGCAATGAATTCATATTACTAGATGTGACATGCTAAACTGCACACATAACAAAACAAGTAGATGAGCTACTTATAAAAAAATCAGACAACCCAAAACAAAGGAGAAACTCAGTTAGCACAAAGAAATAGCTTATATAGGAATCAACTTGTTTAGAATGAAGGCTAGAGAACATGAGGAAAAACAACACGAAGGGAAACAGACAAAGCCATTTGTACATTTTCCAAGAGCAATATCGATCCCATCAATGGCATCATTAGCACCGAGAACATGTCTCCAATCTGCAAACAAACATGTGCAAGAGACATAAGTTTCAATAAAATCTAAATACTAGACCAGAGTAGGTGCGTCAGAATTAGAAGTCTCCTTAAATATCACTTGGTCTTCTTTGCCAATAGTAATTACAAACCGTGTCTAATTACAGATATCCCCTCCAAAAGAATAAATGACTTTAGATTTTGTCCATGATGAGGAGTACTCACATATATCACCATGGCGGAGATCAAGGGATGCTATAACATTCTGCTCCGTTGACACCACGACACGCTTTCGACCAGCCTTCTGAGTGTGGAAAACTGCATGCTTCACTTTCCCAATGTACTTTTGATGCCTAAGATTATCAATTCGCAAGTAGATTAAATTGAATTAAAAAGCCAGGTGATAATCATGGATTGCAAACTATATAATTAGACCGCAAACCACTAACAAAGGTATGATAAAACTATGACACTTGCGTCCACTTCCTAATCACCTACTTGACGCTGGAAACGCCACCAGCCGCCACTCTCAAACTCGCATATTGAGTTATCAATCAAAAGCCACATCTTCAGCAACTTTTAACTGAGAAACACGTGTCTTGCACAAGAAATTCATCAACCTAAGAACTCAACTCAAAGGCCACCTCCCACTAAACTTAAAAACACGCGAAAAGTGTGGTCAAAACTGCCCGTAAAAGTTCGTATCGCTACGTCCCCATGCGTAGACTATGTGAAAACGGCCTGCAATCGGTAAACTGCCCGGTCTGACCTACACGTATTTGGCATATCGATCAGAACCGACCTCGACAACATCCAAAACTGACCTAATTCACAGAACCGAGTCTAAGCACCATGCTCAACGGAGTCCAGCAGCGGATTAACCGAGAGAAGCATCGCCGCCAGAGCCCAAGGACGCAACAACACGGGCGCGAAGGGTCGAGCGACTTCTGGCAGGTACGAAGTCAACGAACAGCAAAAGACTAGGCGATTCGGACGATCGAATTCGCAGATTTTCCATGGAAACGGGGGCTTACCAATCCATGAGGCCGACTTGATCTTCGTAGAGCGAGGAGCCGAGATTCGCCGATGATAGGAGGAGCAAGACGAAGAGGACGAGAGTCCTGATCGCCATGGTTTCGCTGAGGCGACCTTGCTCTGCTCTCTCTCTCTCTCTGGCTCTCTGTCTCTGCAACGAAGGGACGGATCTGAGAAGTCGAAGCAAAAGCACTGTTGTTCAGTTAAGAGAGTGTTCCAAGGAAAGGTACATAGCTCGGTGAAATTATAAACGGGGCCTTCAAATTTTGACCGAATATCCCTTTCGACCCTGTACTTTAAAACGACGGGGGATACGGTTAAGAAAAACGCAAATCTACGAAAGCCGATGGTGGAAATTTATATAAGAAAATATTCATGTGATAATTTATAGTTAAGTATTTTGAGAAACAATGTAATATCAGTTATCAGATAAGTCCATAGACGGCCTCCGTGGACCCAACTCGACACTGGGGACTGGGGCACTAGCAACGGACCTTTGTGGATTTGGGCTTGCCACTCCGGATATAAGCCCTAGTGTCGGGGAACTGGATTTAGACACCGAGGTCTTGGGCTCGACGTCTTTTGGCCTAGGCTTCACCCCGTTGGGGTGAGGGCCCGATAAACTCGACCTCGACTTTTAGACTTGGGTCAATTGCCAAAAACTCTAGAACGACTATTAAGATCTCGATCCAAGTGTCAATATATTGGTAGGGATGAACATGGTTCCAAAATAGAATCAAAAGTTTGAGAATTAAACCAGTTTTAGGTTTCAAAATTTTTAAAAATTATTTCGATAGGTGGACAAATATTCTTTCAAGACGACATCATACCAATGCGTCAGCATACACGAGCTATATAAAAGTACATCATCGGGTTTCGCCCCATCAAAATGTTCAATACATAGGCGAAACGGAAAGTCCAACGATCAAGAACCAAAGTCAACGATGCCTTTCGTTAAAAAATGATATAAATTTTGATTTGGCAAAGTTGTCAAATCGTCGATATGTCCGAGTGGTGAAGGAGACAGACTCGAAATCTGTTGGGCTCTGCCTGCGCAGGTTCGAATCCTGCTGTCGACGACTTTCCCTTTTTATTTCGATTTCCTTCTGAAAATATCTTAATTTCGGATTAATGCTCATCTCGAGAGCTACAAGTCTCGTGATTGACCGAGCACAAGACTTTTGATTCCACCTTGCAGACGACCCAGAAAAGAATAAGTGCAGCTCACTCCATTCTCTTCCTTTCCTTTGCTTACTGAGCTTTTATTCTCTTCGTCGCCATATGTGCACCAGACTGAATCTCATTCTTTTGCAGCGTAATCTCACTGACATGGTACCCAACTTAGACCTCCTCCTCCTCGCGTCCCTCTACGCCACGTTCATCTCGGCCGTCTTGATCGTGGTGGTCCTCCTCGTCCTCGCCAGCCTCACGCTGGCGTTCGCCGGGGGACTGCTCTTGATCCTCGCCGCCGACTTGTACGGCGGGCTCCTGCTGCTGTCCTCGCGCTTCGACGCGGCGAAGGCTGAAGTCGAGCTGGGCCTGCTCCTCCTCCTTTGCACGGTGCTGCGGTGCGGGGTCTCTGCTTCTTCGGCGCCGAAGCCGTGGGTGGAGCGCAGGTTTCGGGCAGCGACTGAGGCAGTGCGGGCGGCTCGAAACCATTATTCGTGAATTCTGGGGACGCTCCGCTGCAAGTCAAGATTATTTTGGGGTCAACTCTGGCTAATTATTCAGACTTGACTCGGGCTCCTGTCGAAAGGATCAAGGTTTTATAGCAGATACTTTCGTCTACGTGTGACATGACAATATTGTTACGTCGTCGTCATGATTGTATCGATCGCGAATGTTATGTGTAATCCAGTTAAAACACATCTCTATTGAAAAATATTGAAATTAATGTACACATGATATTCTCTGAAATTAAAATACACACGACATATTGATGCAATTAGAAGGACGAATACCACAAAAAATAGCCCAAATTGAAATCATTAGTGGAGGCACAAAACATCGTAAGTGGTACTGTTTGGGTATATTGATCCCTCCTTACATTTCGGTCCGTCCAAATTGGCTGTTAAGCATCCTATGTGCAATTCAACTTAAAAATTTAATCCTATGCGTTAATCGATGCTAGAAATAAATCCTACTTGTTTTGGATTTTTTTAATTTTTATTTTTGGGTTGTGACTAGAAGAGAACCTTCTAGCAAAAAACAACAGGAAAAAAAAATCCATTCAATTGAAACAACCTCTTTTCCTGAACTAATATAATTATAGGAGAAATGAACTCTAAAAGTTTCTGAATTGGTTATGTTCCCTGCAGTGACATCTTCTACTACTTCAACCACATTAAGCTTGTTAGAATCTGTAACTAATATTTCAGCATATTTATCTCGAGAACCTGTGGTGAAAAAAATGGAAATCAATGCGAGAAAAAACAGGCCAGCTCTTCTCCCATAATGGTGTCTGCAGGATGTATTATATATACATTAGGTCTCAACTCTATATTTGGAAGACGTGCATTATGGAAGCACATTTGGTTTGAATATTATTTCAGTAGGCAAGCTATTCTAGCTTAAAAAAAAAGTCTCTAGTCAGTTGCCCATTTGCACTATATCTTGTGAAGTCCATGAAATTCAAACTAAGATAAAGGCTTGAATATTTAACCAGCTTGAGGGAGCGTCAGAGAAAGACTTATGGATCAATGACATTGTGAGCCATCTGCATCAAATCAAGTCGCCAGGAACGCAATACCACTGGCTGCAGATGCATCATTCGCTCCCTTTTCTTTGCCTAAATATCATTATAATCTGTCAATATTTCGTTGAAAAGAGAGCAAACCTTGCAGCTTGGAATGACTATATCAGTCACTAAAGCATTTTTAGTCAACTGTAGGATGCGTCGTCTCTTTGCTCGTTGAATTCTATTCGAGTCCTAGCTTGGAGTGGTCTGCTTTTCTTCACTACAGGGTTCTCCCTCTAGCTGTAGAATACATATACAGCAGATGAGAAAGTAGATAATGCCAACCCAGAGATAATTATGGATGAATTACTAAAGCTATATATATACTAAATGCGTCCATTTGATGATTATACAAATCCTTTCAATCACGATACCAGCTGCACTTACTGATTTAGGCTTCTTGGGAGGGTCAGAGAATTCCTTTCCAAAGTGCCGGGTAATCAACTCATTGAGATGGTCAGAGAATTCCTACGAGCAAAATTAAAGCAAAAAACGATGAGGAATCGAACCACGCAAAATGGTGAAGAGTGATAAATTTGGAAAATACAAACAGGACTGGGAGTCTGGACAGATTCGATTCTTTCTTCTTTATGTGTTTTCCCCCCCTTTCTATCGCCATGAAAACCTGCCTTGGAAGAGTAGCAAATGGGCAAAGGGGGAAATCATGCAGTGAGCAACGTGCATAGTAGCTAATAATAGTACAGCCAAATAGTTAGCAGGATGGACTCATATGCCGTCAATGAAATGCCAGTACAGCCTTAACCGGTCACGGGAGAACTCGAGGACATCCACTGCCTCCTCGAACTCCACCACGTATTTGCCTTGCTTCGTGATACCTACGGTCACTCCCGTCCACCACCATATTTTTCTCCAAGACCACCTTATTCTCCTTGACCTTTCCCTCCCCTGGCGGCAAGGGCTGGATGAAGATGACATCGATCTCCTCTATCAGCCGCGTCTGGTCGTCGTCGGTGAGGAGGGTGGTGTACTCGATCGTTGTGAGCCGCTTCCTGCTGCTCGTGGATTGGGGGTCGCCAGGGGTGTGATGACGATGGTGTCGAACCAGGAGCCATGGAGGTCCGACCAATTGCTGGTGACCTCCACAGCATGAACATTTGCTCCGCCTGCAGTGTACTGTATTAGCCTTTTCATATAGCATTGAAGTAGTAGCCTTCAGAACAATAAACCAAGGGAAAGTTTTTGGAATTCGGATCGCCTAGGCGATTTGTGTGAGGGAAGGGGTGGGCTCCACTCCATCCCTTTTTGCTATTATTTTTTCTAAAAAAATAGGCAGCCGTATCTTTAATCGAACAGCAGTTAGAGCAGCCTGCTTTAGAAAGCTTCCATAGCAGGCGATCAAGTCCAAGTTTTTGAGCAACATGCGTCACTTTTTGAATGTACTTTTACAATGTGTTATTAGAGTTGCATCTAATATTTGCTCATATTTGCGAATGAAAATCGGCATTCACGTGGCTCATTTCGCGCAGACCGTTGGATGAGTAGGCTTTTCGCAGGAGGATCAGCTGGATCCAACGGTTTATAAGAATCGGACTCGGGCAGAGGAAACCGAATCCGGTCGTCTTTCTTCCTCAATTTTTACCGCCACGACTCCACGTCCCGTCCACTTGTTTGCTTGCAGGCTGAAACGCTACACGCAAGCGCACCTGCCATAAGCTCGCTGAACTGCAGATTCTCCACCTCCTCGACCGTCCTTCGATGGAAGCGAGCTCGATCTCCGCGCTCTGCGAAGTCCACCGTTTCTCGACGAAGCGCGGTTCGCGGGCAATCGGCCCTGATCTCAACCGGAGTTGGCGTCGGTCGCCGTCGAGGCAAGGCTCGCTCAAGCTAGGACCGCGGAGGAGCTCCGGAGTCGTTGCTCTCGCGTCGGCTTCTGTGGGCGATTCTTATGGTTCGTCGACTCTCGACCGGAGAGGGGTGGAAAGCGACAAGACGGCTTCCTCCGCGCCTTCTTCTTCCTCTTCCTCCGCGAGTCCCGTCTACGTGCCTACGCCGCCGAATCGGGAGTCGCGAACTCCTCACAGCGGGTAAAATAGCGTGATGTTAGGGTTGTGTCTTTTGCTTGTGGCATTTCGTGGTTGAAGTTGTAGTTGGAGTGTGAGGTACTTGTTTGCGTTGGAGGGGATTCAGGTAAATCTGATTGAGGTTTTTTCTGCTTTGGATGCTCCGTCGGATTGCACTAGCGTCTCGAAGTCGTAGATGTCGTAATATGCTTTTGCTTCCTCAAGCCCGATCGTTTGATAATGATAGAGAGCATCTCCTTCTCTCGTATAGCTCCAGAACATTTCAGGATTTTCGTGAATATCACTTCGTAAGCATTGCTTTGTCGAGACGCTATTTGATGAATCTGTCACTTATTGAATTAGGTACCATTTTGATGGAAGCAGCCGGAAATTTTTTGAAGGATGGTACTTTAAAGTGTCTATTCCTGAGACGAGACAGAGCTTCTGCTTCATGTACTCTGTGGAAAATCCTGCATTTCCCAAGAAGTTGAGTGCTTTCGAAGTGGCACAGTATGGATCTCGATATACTGGAGTTGGTGCACAAATTCTTGGCGCTGATGACAAGTATATTTGTCAATACTCTGAGGAATCTGCTAACTTTTGGGGAAGTAAGGCTTTGATGTTTCATCTAGTAATTCTTGATATGAATTATGTTCATATAGTGTAGGCTCACCCATCAAAAGCGGTACTTTTGCTGTCAACTTTGTTAAGATCTGTCTTTAGCATATATGCTCTTAAAATAGAGTCATCTATAAAGAGTAAGAATTGGCAAGCAAGTAAACTGTGCTTTTTTCAACTACTAGATGGGGAGCTATTTAAGCTCTCAACATGGTTTTTGGATGAATAATAGAGTGATTTATGGTTTATTATAGGTACAGCCTTGGCCTGTTTCTTTGTGATAACCCATAATTCATTGATTAGAGCCCTTTGGACCTGCTCTTAGCCTGTAAACTTGGGGTCTTATGCAGAAAGACTGGCTAGGATCTCCTGCTGACTTAACACATAGACATATCCCATGTTCAATAACATGTAAGCAGCACTCTGCTTGAACTGGCTGTCGGCTTCTTAATGGTGCACAAAATATGTGAATGCTGGAGAAAAGGAATTGCACTTTGGACCTTTACTGTTGCTTCAAGGGTGATCCCATGCTTGGCCTTTTAGGAATACAAGGATTAGAATTTCAAGTTGTCTTTCTTTAAAATTAGATTTTCTGTATCTCAAACATGGTCTGTGTGCACTATAATCTATTATATCACCCTATCTTCCTTGAAGCACTGCTTGTTGTTCTGTTATATTTCAGGTCTGTTGTAATTCTCTGTTTGGATTGTCTTACTTTTGGGGTTGAATTGATTATCTTCTTCATTCTTCAGGCAATGATGTCATGTGTCATACAAATTGTTTTCTCATGGCTTGCTTTCAATGCTTAGGTAGGCATGAGCTTATCTTGGGGAATACTTTTATGGCTGAAAAAAATGCGAAGCCTCCAAACAAGGAGGTTCCTCCTCAGGTACTCTCTTGTCATTGGGGTTCATCTATTCTGCTGAACTTCTGTCATTTGTGATTTGTTCTCACTTTAAGTATTCATGACAAGTTAACAAGAGGATGTTGGGACTTTCTTCTATATTCAGTTTTCTTTTTCTCCAATTTAGTCAAAGGCCAAATTATCATATTGACTTTGCCATTGTACCATGACTTTTTAGTCTTGCTATATGTCTGATATAGGATGTTCTTGTTAAGACACTGTTGTTTTATGAAATCCCACTAGTTTGCAAAAGTTTCATTAATTTTTTGTACACTCTTAGTTTGTAGTGACAATTGAAAAGAGGATGCTATAAGTAAATTTTTCATCCTCATCTTTCTTTTACCTTTTATCTTTTTAAGTATTTTTTTTAAACTTTTGTTCTTAATTTGATTAAAAAGCCACTCTTAGATACCCCCTAAAAAAATGGAAACAAGAATGAGAAAAGTAAAAAAAGAAGAAGATAAATGTCAAGCGAACCATCTCTCGTCTTTCCCGTTTTTCTCTATTCCTCTCATATTGTCTTCTGTCTGGATCCCTTCTTGACTGGCTCTGAAAAGTGATGATCCTAGATAAAAATGCTGGTGAAAAGTTGAGTGAAATGGATGTCATCATATTGTGTATGGCAATTAATATTTTTTCTTCGCACAGGAATTTAATAGCAGGGTGGCGGAAGGTTTTCAAGTCAGCCCACTTTGGCATCAAGGTTTCATACGAGATGATGGCAGGTCGTTATTCTGCTTTGCTAATGCCTTTTGTCTTGATGTATACTGGTTTAAATCCAGCTGCTTGTTAGATTGTCCATTATGCATCGGACGCCATACCCTCATATTTCATGAAATGTAATCTAATTTTTGGGGTTCCAAAACAGAATTCTCATGAGCTTTCCATCATCTGGCCACATTGATAGAAAATGTTGGTTATAGCTATCTGGAAGGGATGGAGGAATTATACAATGATCAAAGGAAATGGCTAGCCTATGGTTGTAGCAGTTTTGTAATATTCCATGCTCTATATAGCAATTTGTTCTTGACTTATTTCATAGGTATATTTCTGTTGTTTTAATTGACGTAGGCTATTGTTCAAAAACAAAAAGAAAGGTTAGGGATTCAATATGCTCGATAGTACTTTAGTCTTGACTATGACCATTCTTTATCAGTTTTGCTGTTTGCCTAATATCTGTCTTTCTCACAGGACCTAGATTCTAATGACAGGTCAAACTACGTGGAAACTGTGAAAAGTGCACGTTGGGAGTATAGTACCCGCCCTGTCTATGGATGGGGCAATGTTGGATCACAGCAGAAGTCAACTGCGGGTTGGTTAGCAGCTTTTCCTGTATTTGAACCCCATTGGCAAATTTGCATGGCAGGCGGGCTGTCAACCGGTCAGTATCTAGTCTTTTACCTTTTAAAGTTGATTTATTTTTTGATTGGCCTCTCTTGATGTTGTTTTTTGTTTTAATAAATGCTAAAGTCAAGTGTTTTTCTAACGGTTTTCTGTTTGTACAGTCACCAGAAGTTGTGTTTTGTGGTTTTATTCATACATCCAGTCCTTAGTTCAGGATTCTCAAATGTGTAGTTTTGACAATTAGGGATTACCAGCTTGAACTCTTGTCAGAGAGGAGCAGGCTTTATATGTACCTGGACTATGAATCTAAGTCAAGAGCCATTTCTGTTCTGATGAGTCATAAAAATCTGAACCCTTTCTCGGTTATTAGAGGGATATATGAAGGGTTGAATAATCTTTTGACTGTGCATAATGTGATGCTTTATCCTTGGGATGTTCTTCATTCTGTTGCAGTCAATGGTTCTCTTTTTTTCATATATTATTTTTATTTTGCATGTAGCATCATTGGAATGGTAGATTCCTTCATATTATGTTACTTTCTCCTCGACCACCCCTAATGCATAAGTATGTCGTAAAACTGAGCTCTTAATCTGATTTGGTTATGAGTTGTCTGTCATGTGTTTGGAATTTGTTCAGCATCCTGGTTCTGGCTCATGTGTTTCACTTACATCTTCCTTTGAACCTTCCTCTTTTATTTCTAGGTTGGATAGAATGGGAAGGAGAAAGATTTGAGTTCAAAGATGCACCTTCTTATTCAGAAAAGAATTGGGGTGGGGCCTTCCCAAGGAAGTGGTTTTGGGTAAGTATTGCACATCCTCCTTTTGACTGAAGCCAATGAGAGAGGAGAGGTCAGCTCATTTAGTTAATTATTTTTCCTATCTCTGTGGCATGGATGGACTATGTGGGTTAGTTAGGCTTTGGCTGTATTTTCCTAATATGGAACTGGCTTTGGGAGCACCTGTCTTTTCTTATGATGTTTACAGCTGCAAGGAAAAACAAGACACCGAAAGGATATCTGCTGGGAGTTTTATGACGGCAAATAGCGCTGTAGAAGCTCTCTTGGTGATAAAACTAAATTTTTTATTGAGCTAATTGGCAAAATGGATCTGAATTAACTAATATTTAAGCTTCTAAATAGGGGCCTTCCATCTTAGGCTTTGACTAGATGCTGCTTCTTATCCTGACACTGGAGTGATGTCATCATGTGGTCTGCCTAGTTGTTCTAATATAAAGCTTCTTTTATTGGCCTCTTACTACAGATTCAATGTAACGTCTTTGAAGGTGCAAGTGGAGAAGTTGCTCTGACAGCTGCTGGTGGTTTGAGACAGCTGCCTGGACTGTCTGAGACATTCGAAAATGCTGCGCTGGTACTTTTCCCCTGGGATCTGGATTCTGTTTAAATGTCTGTATGGTTAATCAGAAATAAAAAAAAAAAAAGGAGGAACAACTGACTAGAATGAAAATAACAAAGAACGGCAGTTTTAGGAAAATGGCTTTGATAAACATTTTAATATAATGGCTTTTAGTTTGTAAAAAATTCAGCAGATTATGTTAGCAATGAACCCATGTTAATGGCATGTTTCAATCCCTTAGATTCTATTTTCACTAGAGCTTCCTTGGATCTACATATAGGAGAGTTGGGATGGTGATGGCAAAAATCTGGTTTTATCAATATCCATTTTCTCGTTTAGAGTGCTGTTCCACAGTATGTTTTGTATATGGGTTTTATTAGGAAGTTAACTTCAAAATGAGAGATCTCTTCTCATGAAGTATCATCCTTTTTTTCCCACTGCAGATTGGAGTTCACCATGATGGGATTTTCTATGAATTTGTGCCTTGGAATGGGGTTGTCAACTGGGAAGTTGCTCCATGGGGCTCCTGGTACATGGAAGCAGAAAATGAGACTCACAAGGTAAATATATTTTTCTGTTATAGCTTAGACAATTGTAATATAGAGTCTCCTGCCACAACCATGACTAAGCCACTTAAGAGGGCCAAAGGTGTGTGGAAGGCTGTTGTAGTTTTCATCTGGTATGAAGTCCTGAACTTTTTGCCGAAATTACTTTGTATTGTCCAGCAGCACAAGCCTGTTAACAGTATGTGCATATGTTGTAAATTGGCCTTAGTCCTTCTCGGCAAGAACAAAGTGTCTGATTTTGATAAGTAAAGTGAAGTGAGCTGAACTCGATGATTCTTGGCAGGTTGTTGTGGAGGCAACGACAGAGGATCCTGGTACAACATTGCGTGCTCCGACTGCAGAGGCTGGCCTTGCTCCAGCTTGTAAAGATACTTGTTTTGGTGATTTAAAGCTGCAGATATGGGAACGGAGATACGATGGAAGTAAGGGAAAGGTGTGTTTCATATTTTTGACTGATCATCCTCAGCCGAAGTAGCAACAATGTTAACTTTCTGCTTTGTGCTATGCAATGAATTTTGCCTCATTAACTGATTCTAAAACCTCCTCTTATATGAAAGCCTCTAATGCCAATAGTTATGGATAGTTAAATGTAAGTTTTGTATCTCTCCAAATTTTCTTGTTTAACTGAAAATTATAATGGAAGAAGTGTCGTAAGGTATTTCTTTGGCATTGCAGCACAGAAAGTTTCAGAGATAAATCCTCTTGTATATTAGTTTAGTACTTTATCCAAGTAGTATGTCTAGCAATTTCATCATCCTAAGAGTTAGCAGGGCTGGGGCTGTCTTCCTTCCATTTGATGGCCTAGCTGTTGGAAATTAAGAGATCTGAACCTATGAACTCTTGGCAATAACTGTTGGTACGGACCTTGTTTTGGGGGTAGATATTACCAACATAATAAGGCGAACAGCAAGAAAATCCCCTGGAAAAATGACATTCGTCTGAGTTCAAATGTTTTGCAGAAAAGTAAGTTATGCCTAGAAATGGGGTAATTGAATCTGGGACCCCTTCAATTATAATCATTAGTTTGAATGGTTATACTAATCGTTCCTATATTTCCTCGCATAAAATTCATTTACGTCAGTTTCGGGCATTCCAGCTCTCGATTCCGTACCATATGGTTTGTTTTTTTTTCCTAAGCTGCAAGATATAATCTGCAGGTGATCTTGGACGTGACGAGCAATATGGCAGCAGTGGAAATTGGAGGAGGGCCGTGGTTCAACGCTTGGAAAGGCAAGACTGCCACACCGGAGCTTCTGAGTCGTGCTTTACGTGTTCCCGTTGATGTTGATGGGTTCTTTGGCTTGGTTCCATTCCTCAAACCCCCTGGTCTATAGTTGATGGCTCCTCTTCACTCTGTGGAGCAAATTGAACAATGAATCCCATTGAGCTTCGCAGGGAGAGCTGATAGACACTTTTCGCTTTTATAGAGAGCATTGTCTCTAATTCAGAAGGACAGGTTGAGATCAAATACAATCTCTAAACAATACTTCTCTGGATTTCCTGTCATTGTTGTCTCGGATCATGATGTCACTGAAATAACACACATAGATGACTTCTTTCTCGGGTCTTAACCTGGCTCGTGTCATGATAGGGAGATTATTTCACCAAGGACAGATTACTCGACGCCGTAGAGAGATTGTGGAGAAGTGCTGGCGGAGATATATCGGTCTTGTGGAGAGGGTGGGGCCTCGGATGGATCAGATTCCAGCGGCGGGGTGGCTGGTTTTAGTAGGCCCGAACTTGTACAACAGTATGATGGGGTTCATATTCGCATCTTGCATTGTGAAATTCGGTGCTTATGTTCAGCTGCTGTAGACATGAGTCGATTAGTTGCGAATCGATCGTGGGAGACAGATCCCACCAGAGTCCTTCGAATACAAAGCTTGAGGGAAGCCATAGAAAAATCGGAGTCCCCCTCCCTTTAGGGCAAGCTTTTGTCATTCGGCGCTGTCCTGAGACTAGTTATAGCATCAGATAGAGATGTTTTGACTCATACATCATTGGTAAAACAACATGGTACACATGCGCACACAAAGCACATTGGTTTTTGCCCCGGCTCTCTTTGTGTAAGGACCTCACCCTTCGAAGGTTGGATTCTTATGCTACAATGGAGACTCCGTAGGATCAGTTAATCATCTGCTTTACATGAAAAAAGAACGAAAAGCGAGAAAAATCAAAGAGCAAGAGCCTCTTTTCTTTCTTTTCCAGCTCTCTGGTCTCTGCATAACGACGTACCGCTTTGTTCCTTGCGATTACTTTTCGAGCTTCAAGTAATCTGTGAACGATTTGGGTTCCTCCTTTTGAGCAATCAATTATAACCTCTTCATAATAAAACTCAGCCATATGTCAAAATAATTTTAGCAGAGGAATCTTATAGTTTGTAGCCCCAACATCTACTCAAGCCTTTATCGAGCTGATTCTTGGAACGTTAAAAAGGCGTAAGTCGGGCATGCAATTCACGTTCCATTCCTGACCACTTCTGAGAACTGCGGCGGCCAGCATTGAATACTGTTGAGACAAAAAATATTTATCTGATCCACGTTTTCCTTCTCTGTTCTCTACCAGGATTTGTGTCTTCAAGGGCATCCATGGGTCTCAAACCTCTGGTCTATAGTTGATGGATCCTCCTTACTGTGTGTCGAGCAAATTTAGCAATTAATGCCATTGAGGTTCACAGAAGCAGCTGTTAGTAACTTTTCACATATATAGATAGGTCCAATTTAGGACGGTTTCAGGTCAGAGACATAATCTATAAAACAGTAGTTCTCGAGACCGTCTTCTCATTGTTGTCTCCGGGTAGCATCTCACTGAGATAACGCACATGGATGACTTCTGTCTTGGGTCTCCTAGCTGGCACGTATCAAGATATAGCTAGACCATCACATCAAGGACGACTACTTGGCGTAATTATTGTCACGAAGCGCCAAAGAAGATTCGTCAATCCTGTGGAAAATCGATCCGGTGGTAAGGATGGGACCACAAAAGGATAAAATTTTCAGATAGCAAGCAGTCTGATGTGGACTCTCAACGTTCCCATCCATGCATGCTGCTGATGATTTACGGTCTTAATTTTGGACAATCTCGGACGAATATCGTGGAAATACAGCTAAAAGACATAATAAGAAGTATATTCTCCAGCATATTTCTCGCGTTGGTTCAGCCATCGCATCTGTACGCGTGGACCTTTGGTCCACCACCTCATTATAATCTCAAGTCTATCAATACTTGTCCCCACGTCCTGATCTTCGTCTATCGATACTGCATTCATTCCACGTGCGGTATGAGCACAGATATTTTGATCCACAAAAAATCTTTCTCTTGTGTTCTATATATTTCAAGCTTCTGAATTCTCCGATATTCAAGACACTGAGAGCTTTAATCCATTATCTCCGCCATTTTTTTTCCTCCGAGAACTCAAGGAGCCTGTTTAGAGAAGCAAATGGCGGTTGCTCATTGGCTGGTTCTTTGTGTTACGGTAATTATGGCGAGCAAAGCGCGGGTTGCGAATGGTGCATTACCAGCTGCAACCCTAAAAGCGATAGCTAAAGCCAACGCGAACGGCCCTTACATCGGCATCGTGATTCCTAACCTTTACGAGATGAGTCCTCTTCTCAATTCGTCCAGCTACAAGGCTACAGGGATCATAGATTTCGCAGGTAACGACTGTATTATGTCTTGACCTACAGAGATTCCTAGGAAACGTTGGAAATGCTTTCTTGCTTGGACTTGGACGTGGACTCTTTGTCTACCAATGTCAGCGTGTGGATCAGTCAACCGGCATGAGCTTTGATTGAGCATGTTTTTGACATATCAAGGTCTTGATAAAGTTCTTTGACTAATATTAAATTAGCAAGTAAAGTTTAACTTTAATTTTGTGTAAAATTTTGCATACAGTACTTAACTACTACCAACACTTCACCTGGGAAAAAGTAGATGTTGCCCGCATAATTTCCGGCAGATGTGACCCCAAAGTCTCACAGAAAATGCAGTAAGAAGTGACAACGAAGGACTAGAGCAAAGAGATGTAGCTTGACAGTGAAGTGTGTAATGTGACACAATTTGATACAAAGTTCGAACTTTTTCACGGGCATTAAAAGGGTTAGTCTCCTAATTAAGGTATAGGAAATGATCTTTCACTTAATCCCTAAACACTTCTTTCTATCCCTTGACGGACTCCAAGGAAAAAGATTTCGATTCGGGACAGTCGAAGAGAGGAAAGTCATACTGGTCATGACAGGATTAAGCGTGGTATGTATCCCTCTACTGTTTTCATTTTTATTCTTTCCTTGAAAACTTTTGTGCCCTTTTTGTGAAATTTTCAAGATAGGGTTCGACAATGCTTAATTTTCTTCCGACCGACACACTCCCACGTGGCGATATTGATTGGTGCAGATAAGCGCAGCCGTCACTACACAGCTCCTGTTAAGCTTCTTCGAGGTGCAGGGAGTAATTCATTATGGGATTGCTGGGAATGCAAACCCTGCTCTGCATATCGGAGACGTTACCATTCCACAATATTGGGCACATACTGGTCTTTGGAATTGGCAGGTTTTGAATTTATCAACCCTGCTTTTAGTTTAATTATGTTTTCATAAAATTACATTTTCTATAAAATTATGAAAACATTGTCTAAGTCAATGCCGAACATCTTACGTGGCATAACTGTCATTCATGCTAGGGATTTTTGATTAAAATTGATCAGATGGACTTAATTGGCATTTTCAAATGATTAGTACTTGAATAATAACAAAAAAGAAACGTCTATGTTTGAATTAGTAAAAGTGCAACCAATTTATGGATTTTTGAACGATATGCTCCATCAAAAAATTTAGGACTAAATTAGTCAAATGTAAAAATTTTAGAACTCTATTGGCCGTAACACAATAGATTTGTGACTTTCTCGATAAATTTCACACATAACATACACGAAATTGATAACAATAAACATTATGTAAACATACTCATTATATGTTACTGATAAATAGTGAGATATTAAAAGCAGTATATCAAACCGACGACATTTCGAGATGACCAGGTCTATTCTGTCATCTATAGAACGACTAGAGTTGCTTGGTGCAACATTTGTATTAGTTTTCCTTTTTTGTGACTAAGATATTTCATCATTCCATTAAAAAAATGATTATATGTCATTCGGTCATCCCCACTGAATAGATCATACAATGGTGCGCACAGAGATATGGGCAGGGTCCCAAAGACGAGCTTGCACTCGAATCCAATGGAGACTACACGAGAAAGATTGGGTACTTGAAGTTTGCGAATTGCGCCATAAACGTGACGGGTTGCTCTTCACACGACAATGTCTTGAACAACGTATGGTACCAAGCAGAGGAAGTGTTTCCTGTTACTGGAACTCCTGAGGAGAGACAGCATAAGTTTTGGGTCCCTGTCGACTCTGCCTACTTTGCAGTGGCCAAGAAGCTTGAGGTACTCGACTTCTTTTTTTGGGGTTTTGCGTCGTATCTTTGTCTATCAAGAAAACTTCGCTACAATTGACTTAAACAATGAGTATGGCGAATCTCAGAAAAACAATAGGTAGTGAACCTCTGAAGTTTTCAGAAGAGTCTTAAACAAACCAAAAGGAACTTAGACGAGATAATCAGATGGGAAAGCAATATTTACATGCAAATAACTGAAAAGACTCCAGCAAAAATGGATTAGCATTTGTCATTCTTATCGTTACTTGAATAACACTGCTTCAATTAGTGAGAAACGTCATTTGCAAGAGGAAGGATTACGATCGTATGGAGTTTCATGAGTCGACACTCCATTTGGCAACAAAGGACAGATGGGGGCACCTATAAAAACGCCTAAAGAGACTGAGTTTTAGTCTCCTTCCTCGTCTATCGAAATTAATATTTTGGGACGAAGGGTTTGATTCGCACTTGCTTAAGATTGATGTTACTTGCCAGGGGTTGAAATTGGAATCCTGCGTGAATAAGACCACATGCTTAAACTACACGCCAACGGTAAGCACTGTTCAAAGAGGCGTCAGTGCTGGCATCTACCTTGACAACGCTGCTTATCGGAGCTTCATCTATGGCAAATTTAACGTGAGCCCCGTGGACATGGAAAGCGCGTCCGTCGCCCTGATTTGTTACGAACAGAATACGTCTTTCATCGCCATCAGGGCGCTCTCTGACTTGGCCGGCGGCGGTTCTGCCGAGTCGAATGAGGCCGACACTTTCAGCGACCTTGCTGCGGACAACGCGGTTGCTGTCGTGCTAGAGTTTATAAAGCAGCTTCCCTTTACCATTGTCTAGTGGCAAGAGTGGAAGCCGTGGGATAATCTCTCATATCCAATAAAGACGCAATGATTGATTGCGATTATGTCTATTGGTGTAGCAACTTGAGCCCTCATGAGCCTTGGACTTTGGTATAGCTTGGGACGATATTTCAGCACTGACCAACTGCCTGAATTAGTCGCACTTCATTATTTTTAATCCTTTTATAGTAATAAATGATCAAAGTCACTAGGATTTCGATTCGAAAAGCTGTACTCGCACTTAACTTGGCTTGAACTTTACCCTGGATATTCTTAAATTTGACTTCACGTGTATTTGAGCTTGGATTCATAGTTAAGAACCAGAGGCAATATAAACAAAGAAAAGATAATGTCTTAACTTCGTCCAAATCTCGATATAAACAACATTTCCTCAGTTTTATTGAGGAAAAAAAAAAAGAGAACATTTCATTGTTCAAGCTGAATCTATGTGAGATGTTATGTTATTTTGAGATTGTCGGTGAGTTTGTTTGAACTTTTTGGCTAAATATGGTTGGGTTTGAACTCTTCTTCTTTTTCTTCTTGTTGCTAGAGTGCATTTAACAGCTAGGCAGGCTTAGTGGAAGTCGTGGGCCTAGCTAGGGCTCGTTTCAATCATATAGCCAGAGATAAGGTCAGAAAATCATGATGGGCTAGGCCAATATTATTAGAGATGCATGGCCTAATTTAAAGTAAAGTCCCAAAAGCAGTTGATCAAGTGCTTTTAGGAAGCAACTCACCGACATAGGAAAAAGTGCCAAAAAAGTTATAAACCTTTACCGTTAGTGTCAAATAAGTCCTAAACCTTTGCAAGTTGTGCCATATAAGTCCTTCCCATCGGAGGAAGCACACGTGACGCTGACGTGGCTCGCCGACGCCGATGTGGCGCCAACTTTTCTTTTTTCTTTTCTTCTTCTTCTTCTTCTTCTTCACCGGCGGAGCCCTCGCCGGCGATGGGTGAGGGCGGCGGGGGCTGGGGAGGCCGCCGCTGGCCTCCCTGTCACCGGCGAGGGTGGGGCGAGGCCGGCCTCGCCCGAATTTGGGCGGGGCAGCCTTGCTCCTGCCCAGATTTGGGCGGGGCAGCTGGGTTGGGCATGGTTGCCCCGCCCAGGTCCGGGCGAGGCCGGCCTCGCCCGGCCCTCGCCGGCGACGGGCGAGGCCGGTGGCGGCCTCCCCAACCCCTGCCGCCCTCGCCCATCGCCGACAAGGGCTCTGCCGGTGAAGAAGAAGAAGAAGAAGAAGAAGAAGAAGAAGAAGAAGAAGAGAAGAGTTGGCGCTGATGAGCTCCGGCGAGCCATGTCGGCACTCCGGCGAGCCACGTCGGCGCCATGTGTGCTTCCTCCGGTGGGAATGACTTATATGGCGCAACTTGCAAAGGTTGATGACTTATTTGGCACCAAAAAAAGGTTGAGGACTTATTTGACACTAGTGGCAAATGTTTATGACTTTTTTGGCACTTTTCCCCATGGACATATTTGCAGCAATACTAATCACAACCAGAATTCACCAATGCCTCAGATTGGAAACGTTGCTTGTTACATTGTTTATAATTGTTTCTTTTTAGATAGCAATATTGTGAGCATCAATCTACAATAATCTCAACAATATCTGATTAGTTGATTTGATTATTCATGATTTAAAGTCACCCTACAACATTTGTTGACTTATGATACATATAACACCTTTGGATCGTGAATAATTTATGTGGTAAGGCCTTATCTATTAATATTGACCCGTTCCAAGGATTTGCATGACATGTGTATCAAATTCACACGAACCGATGCTCATAATCAATCATAATTTGTTAGTGGCTACGTGCCATTACATTAGCAAATTGTGAGGTTGCAACTGTCGGCAGCTTATCTTCTTAAGGGCCAAAAGAAAAAAAGAGAGAAAGTAACTTCAATAGTCAGCAGTTAAAGTGCAACAACCGCACCTGCGTTCATGACCAGTATCCTACCTACGAAGAAATCTTCGGTCCAAAGTGTGACGTTTAAGGACATCATCTCAGGTATCATCCGGACCTCGGGATTCTTAGGACGTAAAATCTTGGATAGGGATAGAAAAAGATACTCTACTAACGAGATACGATATAACATGTGAATATCGACACGCTAAAGAAAAAAGTGGATTCGGTATCCACCATAATAGTCGACAGGCGCAATAGGCTTTTGTGAGTTGGAGATAACCCCAATCTTGATTAGGTAACTCTTAACCACCGCAAGGGTCCATGGCTGGTCCTCTACTTAAGATTTACTAGTGAGTTGCAAGGGTTGTTAGGGGTGATTAGTTCCCCGGGTGGCCCGGTTCCCACTTAGAACCTGTAATCGAACCGGTGGGAATAGTTCCTGCTCTTTAGGGCCGTGGATCGGATCGCTAAAGTCCTAGACCGGACCCATGGGACCAGATTGAATTGGATCTGTCAGTCCGGTCCAGTTCCTGGGCGGTCTAATGGGACCGGAAAAATTTAAAGAGAATCTTAGAGAACTTCTCATTGAGCTGGTCATCGGCCACGGTTACTCACAGAACCAATGAAAATAGGATAAAAAAGAAGAGGGAGATCAAGTGTTAGAGAGATTCCCCTCACCCCCCTCTCTCTCTCTTCTTCTTCATCAGTCTCTTACGCATTTCTCAATATATACACACACATAAAACATCATCTTTCCACATAAAAAAAGGAGGAGGTGAAAGAAAAAATGTTGCACTCCCATCTGGGCTTGTTCTTGAGTTGTTGCGTCCTTCTTGTTTTGGCTTTTGGGTCCTCCCCAACCTTGCCCGTCATTTCCTTTGATGAAGGGTACAAGCAGCTCTTCGGAGACAACAATCTTGCTCTCCACGGAGTTGGAAAATCAGTCAATCTCTCTCTAGATGAATGCATAGGTGCCTCGTTTAATGTCTCTCTCGGCCCTGAAGAGAAAGGGGCGGTCGAATGGTCCGGTCTGGGGTCGGTCAAAGTGGCTTAGTCTGGTCCGGTCCCGTCACACTAGAAATTAGAAAGCGGTTTTATTTTTTAGAGCTGTGAACCAAAACTAGACCAAAACTAATCCGACCGGTCCGATCCGATTGGACGGTTTATTATACTAACCCCTACGGATTGCAACTATCTACAGCGTATCTACTCAAGGGCCAAATAAAGCTAGCAGTAAAAGTGCAACAAACCCATCTGGCACAGCTCTGTTCATTGACTCATAAAGGTGTCCTTTTGCCCCCCAGCTTTAATTATGGCTCAATGGCAATCATGGACTACGTGAAAAATTTCATGAAGTACCCCGCCCAACCTTTTTTCCATAATGCAAATCGGTGGTCATCCGTTCGTGGTCCCACTTCAGTGCATTCTTCGAGTAGCTGGGGGCTTTCATGATAGTGGACACCTCATTGAAATACATGCGAAGGCTTCGACATGAATTAAAGGGAAAACAAGAGTTAAAAAAAGTAAAAGAAAAAAAAAAAACAAAGCGATCGAGCTGAAAGGGGTTGATGTCGTAACTATCTTAATCAGCGGGGAACATGAGGCCTGATGCTCACAAATTTCCTAGGCCACGACAAGAGTATCCCGTCTCGACGCCGTTGAGAGATTGTGGAGAAGCGCTAATGTATCTGTCCTGTGCGAGAGGGTGTGGCCTCGGACCGGATCAGATTCTAGCGGTGCCATGGCTGGTTTTGGTAGGCCCGAAATAGTACAACAGTGATGTGGGGCAAATTTGCATCTTGCATGGTGAAATTCGGTGCTTATGTTCAGCTGCTGTAGACATTGAGTCGGTTAGTTGCGAATCGATCGCGGGAGACAGATCCCGCTAGAGTCCTTCGAATACAAAGCTTGAGGGAAGCCATAGAAAAATCGGAGTACCACTCCCTTTAGGGCAAGCTTTTGTCATTCGGCGCTGTCTTGAAACCAAGTTTAGCATCAGATAGAGATGTTTTGACTCAGTAAATTATCGGTAAAAGAAAATACAACACGCGCACACAAAGCACATTAGCTTTGGGTCCGGCTCTCGCTAGCTGTGTAAGGAGTAGGACGGGGAGTGAATCCCCTACTCTTAGAGTATGTGTGCTCTACCCCTATCTTACCATTCACATAAATTCCTCCCCTAAAAAAAGGGAAAAAGCCCCATCTCTCCCATCTCCACCCTCTATCCTCTGCTCCAAGAGCAAGGGATCCGGATTTGGACGGACATCACCCTTCGAAGGTTGGATCCTGACGCTACAATGGAGATTCTGTAGCATTAGGTAACATCCGCTTTACGTGAAAAGAGAACGAAAAGTTGGGAAAAATCAAAGAGCGAGAGCTTCCTTTCTTTCTTTTCCATCTCTCTGGTCTCTGCATAACGACGTATAGCTTCGTTCCTTATGATTACTTTTTGGCTGCGTTTGGTCGAGCGGATTGATATGTTTTATCTTATCTTGTGTTTGATAGCTGTGTAGGATATGATAAGGTCGGATATAGAGGAGATATAGACCAGATAAAAAAAATCTCAGGGGGAAAGTGTGATAAGGCATGATATGATTTTTTTTTTATCCGAAATATAAACCCTAACGTTTTTTTTTTCTTTCTCCGTCGTTCACCCACAAACTACTTCAACTCCTCTGTTGGGTTCGGGTCATAGAGTTGGACCAAGTTTCCCTAACCCGGTCCGAAGTTTCTTTTATTCGAATTATAAAAATACTAAATAATAAAAATAAAGTACTAGAAATTAAAAAGTTAAAAAATTCAAAATTTCATTTTTGTTAAAAAAATGTCTAAGTGTTTAATCACAATTTATTTCATATAATATTAATTATGTAAGTCTTGAATCAAATTTAGATTTTTTATTTTGAATAAACATTTTTAGTTTAACATAAAAAATAAGAACCCTTATAAAGTTTTAAATTCAATTGAATAAAGTGTTATCGAAAGTACTCACGTCAAATCTTTCTCCTCAATAGATCTCCGATTTACATTAAAATTTTACGAAAACGATGAACTGTAATGTACTTTATATGTACGAATTGTTCAAAAATTGTTCATTAACATGATTAATTGTCATTATATCCTCGTTATAAATAAAAAAAACGAATGAACTTTAGATTTTATGCTTTGTTCTAATTGGACATTTATTTGATTTGATGTTGGACTTGTAACAAAATGAAAACTAATGAAAAACTTGTAAGAGAGAAAAAGAATTCACGTTTCAAAGTGAATATATTGAAATTAAGGTTATTCTAAAAACGTTTGATGTTGAAAGGGGTAACTGAAATATTATTTCAAAGGAACAGAAAAAGCCAATGTGCAATCATGAAACTCGACCATAATTTGTTAATTTGAAAAAAAAATATTGTTTTGGATGACTTTTTAAATATTAAACATGCAAATTTGTATTTGCCTGATATTATTATTTTAAAATATTTAATCTGTAATTCACCAAATGATAAATTTGATAAGAGACGATGATATCCGATTTTAAATCCGTAGCTCACAAAACAGTAGATTAGATAGGATATGAAGATATCCGATTTTAAATATGAAATTTACCAAACAGTGGATGAGATATGAAGAAATTTATGAATTTCTTATCTTATCATATCCAATCCAGTCTTATCCCATTTAGAAATACGGACGACTAAATGCAGCCTTTGAGCTTTTGTTAACAATGTGGATTCCTCCTTTTGAGCAATCAGATGTGACTTCTTCATCAAAACACTCGCCATATGTCTATAATTTAGCAGAGGAATCTTATAGTTTGTAGCCCTAACATCTACTCAAGCCTGTATCGAGCTGGTTCTTCCAATGATAAAAAGACGTAAGTCGGGCATGCAATTCACGTTCCATCCCTGACCACTTCTGAGAACTGCGGCCAGCTTTGAATACTCTGAGACAAAATATTTGTCTGATCCACGTTTTCCTTCGATGTTCTCTGAAAGGATTTTTGTCTTCGAGGGCATCCATAGGTTTCAAAATCTCTTTGATCGCATTGTGCCGACTAGTTCTATACATGCGCTAGACTGTATTTCTTTTTAATCTCTCGAGAAAGTATACTTGAAACTGCGTCACAGTCAAGCTTCATTTTTTTTTCACGACTCCATCGTGCTTTTCTTCATCCTTGGTCAGACGAGACTTTCTGATTGGTAAGTTACAATACTGAACATTATCCAAATTTATATTTTGTTAGGTTTGGCGTAGATGATGTTCTTAATATGTGATCCACCGATCAAGGAGTGGAGCAAATTACAGGAAGTAGAGCAAATTATGGTCTTTGCAGCCATGATTTATAGGAAAATTTTCAAATAAGGATTCAAAGTGACAGGGTTTTCTCAAATAAGGACTCGAAGTAAATATTCTTTCAAATAAGGACATAAAGTGGTCATAACTGTTTCAAATAAGGACCTCACATCACCGGTTTGCTGGCAGCTCCAGTATTCCGGCCGGTTAAGGGCATTTTCATAAAAAAAATCTCAACTTAAATTTAAATTAAGAAAAGATAAGCCCTCTCGCCTGAGGCCACTGCCCCAACACTGGTGGGCTTGCTGGCTCCTTGGTGAGGGCTGGCAGCTGCTCTCTAGCAGCATGTGACCCTCTCCCAAATCGGGGCGAGGGTCGCCGGCCCTCTCCCTCATCACCCATGCAGATTGAGTTGCGGCGCAGAGGCCGTGGACCTTATAGAGTTCTGGCATCGCCTGCCACACCATTGTCCACTGGCCTTGGGAGTAGTTGAGCAGTTGCAGGTTGCCGTCATCGACTAGCGTGAGCCGCCGGAGGACGGAGCTGCCCAAGTCAGCGGAAATGATGGACTGGCCGCTATCTAGGCTGATCTTCCCCCCATCATCCAGATTCAAGAATCTATTACCCCCAGGAGACGTTCAGTAAGGCTCGGTGTCGTTGAAGACCAAATTCAGCAAATGGAACTTGAATCGACCATTCTGGGAGACCAACTTAGTCTCGTTCATGGTCTGATTCGGCAAGAAAGTGTCTCTGGGGACGTCAAAGCTCCCCCAAGCGCCGAACGCCAGGCTGCCGCTGTTGAGCAGCGAGAGCTTCGAGGAGTTCTCAGCGAGAGCTTCAAGTCCCATTTTGATATTGATTAATTTAAAACGGTGTTTACTTGATGTTATTATTGAAACAATAAGGACTTTTTAAACACTTAATTTGAGAAAGTTTTGCTACTTCTAGTCTTTATTTGGAACTTTTCCTAATCTATAAAACAGTAGTTCTCGAGACCGTCCTCTCATCGTTGTCTCGGTGTAGCATCTCATTGAGATAACGAACATGGATGACTTCTTTCTCGGGCTTCCTGGCTGGTACGTATCGTGATAAAAGCTAGATCGTCACATCAAAGACGATTGCTTGGCGTGATTATTGTCACGAAGCGCCGGTGGAGATTAGTCAATCCTGTGGAAAATCGATCTCGCGGTAAGGATGGGACCACGAAAGGATAAGATTTTGAGGGGCCGCCGGGGCTGGTTTTGGTGGATGGTGGAACCTAGTGCTTAGGGATCTCTTTTCAGATGGCCAAGCTCCCGTTTTAGCCCTCTCATGGTCCCTACTCAAGCCTCTACATGAACCATTTGTAACTTCCTCGTCGAGCACACCATCGACAAATGGTCCCTACTCAAGCCTTTACATGTCCATTCATAATGTCTTCCTCCATCATCGACAATATTGTCCGTTTTGGGCCCCGCTCTCACGATTTTGCTTTTTCTTGGGTTCACCATTTTCGCAGCCCTGCACGGCACCTCATGAGCGCGTAACCTGGAAAAACACGTTGCTGATTAAGGATGGACCTTACTACATAAGTACTCTCGGGACTCCCTCTCAAGGTAATGTGAGACGGAGATGTCACACCATTCACCTGGTGGAGGCATGAATTGTATATGCTGAGGACACAAGATGCCACCAGAGTCCTTTCAGTACACAAGATGCCCCGGAGGAAGCTTTCTGATTGATGGATGACAAGTAACATTACCCTCATTTGTATTTAGTTAGATTTAGTTATGGCTGATCGGATGAGCAATGAAGGATAGCCAAGTCATTGCTCAACATTCTATGCCTCCAAATCCCTATTTTCTACCTCGAGCAACATAAGGTTCTGATCGCCCGCTGCACGCCTCTCATTATGTTTTGCCGGTAAACAGAGTCATAAAACATATTTTAGGCCAAGCATGAAACACGTGCATGATGAACAGACAAAAAATCCAGCGAAGACACTTCAAAAGACTCCCAAAACTCACAAGAAAGAAAGGGAAATAAAAAGAAAAGGGAGGAAAAGCTTGGCACCATCAGACAGCAAGCAGTCCGATGTGGACTCTCAATGTTCCCATTCATGCAGCTGCTGATGATTTACGGGCTTGCTTTTGAACAATCTCGGAAAAAAAATTCGTGGAAATACTGCTAAAAGCCATAACAGGAAGTATATTCTCCCGCATTTTTCTTGCGTTGGTTCAGCCATCGCATCAATACGTCGACCTTTGGTCCACCACCTCATTATAATCTCAAGTCTATCGATACTTGTCCCCACGTCCTGATCTTGTCCATCGATATTGCATTCATTCCATGTGCGGTATGCGCACAGATACTGCAGTTATCTGATCCACAAAAAGTCGTTCTCTTGTGTTCTATATATTTCAAGCTTCTGAATTCTCCGATATTCAAGACCCTCAGAGCTTTAACCCATAGATCTCTGCCTGTTTTCTTCCTCCGAGAACTCAAGAAGTCTCTATAGAGAAGCAAATGGCGGTTGCTCGTTGGCTGATTCTTTGTGTTACGGTTATTATGGCGAGCAATGCGCGGGTTGCGAATGGTGCATTACCAGCTGCAACCCTAAAAGCGATAGCTGAAGCCAGCGCGAACGGCCCTTACATCGGCATCGTGATCCCTAACCTTTTTGAGATGACTCCTCTTCTCAATTCGTCCAGCTACAGCGCTACCGAGATCATAGATTTCGCAGGTAACAACTGTATTATGTCTTGACTGACAGCGATCCCTAGAAAACGTAGAAAATGCTTTCTTGCTTGGACTTAGGACGTGGACTCTTTGTCTACCAATGTAAGCGTGTGGATTAGTCAGCCGGCATGAGCTTTTGATTGAGCAAGTTTTTGACATATCAAGATCTTGATAAAGTTCTTTGACTAATATTAAATTAGCAAGTAAAGTTCTAACTTCATACTTATAATTTTGTGTAAATGTGGGAAAAAGTACTACCGACACTTCGCGTGGGAAAAAGTAAATGTGGCCCGCATAATTTTCGGGCATGTGTGGCGACAAAGTTTCACAGAAAATGCAGTAAGAAGTGACAACGAAGGACTAGAGCAAAGAGATGTAGATTGACAGTGAAGTGTGTAGAGTGCCACGATTTGATACAAAGTTCGAACGTTTTCCACGGACGTTAAAATGGCTAGTCTCCTCATTAAGATATAGGAGATGGTCTTTCACTTAATCCCTAACTTCTTTCTATCCCTTGACGGACTCCAAGGAAGAAGATTTCGACTCGGGACAGTCGCGGGGAGTAAAGTCATACTGGTCATGACAGGATTAAGCATGGTATATTTCTCACTATTGTTTTATTTTTATTTTTCCCTTTAAAATTTTTGTGCCCCTTTTGTAAAATTTTCAAGATATATAGTTCGACAAGGTTTAATTTGCTTGCGACCGACACGCTCCCACGTGGCGATATTGATTGGTGCAGATAAACGCAGCCATCACTACACAGCTCCTGTTAAGCTTCTTCGAGGTGCGGGGAGTAATTCATTATGGGATTGCTGGGAATGCAAACCCTGGTCTGAACATCGGAGACGTTACCATTCCCCAATATTGGGCACATACTGGTCTTTGGTATTGGCAGGTTTGAATTCTTCAACCCTGTTTTTTTTAGATTAATTAGATTTTCATAAAACTAGAATTTCTATAAAATTATCTAAAAATTCTTTAAGTCAGTGCCGAATTTTTATCCATGCTAGGGATTGTCGATTAAAATGGACAAGATGGACGTAATTGGTAAATTTTCAAATGATTAGTACTTGACTAATAAAAAAGAAATGTTTAAGATTGAATTAATAAAGTGCAACCAATTTATGAATTTTTGAACCATTTGCTCCATCATAAAATTTTAGGAGCAAATTAGTCAAATGTGAAAATTTAGAACTCTATGGGCCACAATAGATCTATGATGTTTTGGATAATTTTCCGCACGTAACGTACACGAAACTGACAACATTACGTAAACATACTACTTATATGTTGCTAATGAACAATGAGATATTAAAAGCAGTATATCAAACCGACGGCATTTCAAGATGACCAGGTCATGCGAAGAAAAACTATTCTTTAGCATGTTTTCTATGGGGACCAGTTCTATTCTATAATCCATCGAATGGCTGGAGTTGTTTGGTACAACATTTGTAGTATTTTTCTTTTTTCGCGACTAAGACAGCCTAAGATATTTCATCATTCCATTAAAAAAATGGTTATATGTCATTCGGTCATCCCCACTGAATAGATCATACAATGGTGCGCGGACAGAGATATGGGCAGGGTGTTGAAGACGAGCTTGCATTCGAATCCGATGGAGACTACACGAGAAAGATTGGGTACTTGAAGTTTGCGAATTACACCATAAACGTGACGGGTTGCTCTTCACACGACGATCTCTTGAACAACGTATGGTACCAAGCAGAGGAAGTGTTTCCTGTTACTGGAACTCCTGAGGAGAGACAGCATAAGTTCTGGGTCCCTGTTGACTCCACCTACTTTGAAGTGGCCAAGAAGCTTGAGGTACTCGACTTCTTTTTAGGGTTCTGCGTCGTATCTTTATCTGTCGAGAAAACTTTACTTTGATTGACTTAAACAATGAGAGTGGCGAATCTCAGGAAAACAATAGGTAATGAACCTCTGAAGTTTTCGGAAGGGTCTTACTCAAACCAAACGGAACTTAGACGAGATCGTCAGATGGGAAAACAATTTTTACATGCAAAGTAACTGAAGAGACTTCAGAAAAAAAATGGATTAGCATGTATCATTCTTGTTGTTACTTGAAAACACTGCTTCAATTAGTTCGAAACGTTATTTGGAAGAGAGAGTATTACGATCGGATGGAGTTTCATGAGTCGATACTCCATTTGGCAACAAAGAACAGATGGGGGGCACTTATGAAAACGCTAAAAGAGACTGAGTTTTAGTCTCCTTCCTCGTCTATCCGAATTGATATTTTAGGACGAAGGGTTTGGTTCGCACTTGCTTATGATTTATGTTACTTGCTAGGGCTTGACATTGGAATCTTGCGTAAATGCGACCACATGCTTAAACTACACGCCGACGGTAAGCACTGTTGACAAAGGCGTCAGTGCTGGCATCTACCTCGACAACGCTGCTTACCGGAGCTTCATCTATGGCAAGTTTAACGTGAGCCCCGTGGACATGGAAAGCGCGTCCGTCGCCCTGATTTGTTACGAACAGAATACGCCTTTCGTCGCCATCAGGGCGCTATCCGACTTGGCCGGCGGCGGTTCTGCCGAGTCGAATGAGGCCGACACTTTCAGCAGCCTCGCTGCGGACAACGCGGTTGCGGTCGTGGTAGAGTTTATAAAGCAGCTTTCCTTTGCCATTATCTAGTGGCAAGAGTGGAAGCTGTGGGATAATCTCTTATATCCAATAATGACGCAGTGATTGATTGAGTTTGTGTCTATTGATGTAGCAACATCAGCCCTCATGAGCCTTGGACTTTGGTATAGCTGGGGATGATATTTCAGCAGTGACCTACTGCCTGAATTTGTCGCACTTCCTTACTTTGAAACCTCTGATAGTAATAAATGATCAAAGTCACTAGGGTTTGGTGGTTCGAAAAGCTGTACTCGCACTTGGCTTGAATTTTACCTTGGATATTCTTGAATTTGACTTCACGCGTATTTTAGCTTGAACTCGTAGTCAAGAACCAGAGGCAATATAATTTACCAAAAAAAAAAAAAAAAGAACTAGAGGCAATATAAACAAAGAAAAGACAATGTCTTAACTTTATCAAAATCTTGATATAAACAACATTTCCTTAGTTTTGTTGAGGAAAAAAAGAACATTTCATTGTTCAAGCTGAATCCAGGAGATGTTATGTTATTTTGACATTGTCGATGAGTTTATTTGAACTTTTCAGATAAGTATCGTTGGGTTTGAACTCTTCTTCTTCTTGCTAGAGCGCATTTAACAGCTAGGCAGGCTTAGTGGAAGTCGTGGGCCCTGCTTGGGCTCGTTTCGATCATATAGCCAGAGATAAGGTCGGAAAATCATAATGGGCTAGTCCAACTTTATTAGAGATGCATGGCCTAATTTGAAGTTCAAAAGTCCCAAAAGCAGTTGATCAAGTGCTTTTAGGAAGCAACTCATGGACTTATCTGCATTGTCAACCACAATTCACCAATGCCTCAAATTGGAAACGTGGCATGCTACACGATTCATAGTTTTTGCTATTTAAATAGCAATATTTTGAGCATCAATCTACAATAATCTCAACAAAATCTGATCATTTGATTTGATTATTCATGACTCAAAATTACCCTACAACATATGCTGACTCAAGATATACATAAAACCTTTGGATTGGGAAAAATTTACTTGGTAAGGCCTCATCTATTAATAGTTCACCCGCTCCAAGGATTTGCATGACATATGTATCAAATTCACATGAATCGATCCTCATAACCAATCATAATTTGTTAGTGCCCACGAGCCATTACATTAGCAAATTGTGAGGTTGCAACTGCCAGCAGCTTATCTTCTTAAGGGCAAAAAAAGAAAGATAGAAACTTCAATAGTCGGCAGTAAAAGTGAAACAACCCCACCTGCGTCCATGACCAGTATCCTACCTACGAAGAAATCTTCCGCCCTAAGCGTGACGTCAAAGGACTTCATCTCAGGTCTCATCCGGACCTCGGGATTCTTAGGACATAAAATCTCGGGATAGCTGAAGATAGGGCTAGAAAAAGATACTGTACTAATGAGGCGATAGAGCGTGTGGATATTGACACGTTAAAGTAAAAAAACGTGAATTAGGGATCCGCTATGCTAGTCGATGGGCGCAATCGGCCTGCGTTAGTTGGAAATAACCCCAATCTTAATGTGGTAACTCTTAACCATCACTAGGGATCCATGGCTGGCCCTCTGCTTAAGAGTTATCAGCAAGTTGCAAGGTCTGCAAGTATCAACAGCTCATCTTCTCAAGGGCCAAGCAAAAGAAATGAAAATTCAATAGCTAGCAGGAAAAGCGCATCGACCCCATCTGGGTCCATAATCATCAGTACCCTACCTACTCTTCAATTTATGCAGGGAATCTTTTACAGTTGCATGTGCGGCACAGCTCTGTCCATTGACTCATAAAGGCGTCCTTCTTCCCCAGCTTTAATTATCGCTCGATGGCCATGATGGACTAGATGACAAAATTTCATTAATTTCCCATCCTTACCTGTTTTCAATAATGCACATCAGTGGCCGTCCATTCGTGGTCCCACTTCAGTACATTCTTCAAGCAGTCGGAGGCTTTAATTGAAAGCGGACATCTCGTCGAAGTACACGCGAAGGCTTCGACATGAATAAAAGGGAGAAAAAAGAGTAACAAACGAGAAGAAAACACAAAGCGATTGAGCTGAAATGGGTTGATGTCGTAATTGTCTTAATCAGCGGGGAACATGAGGTCTGATGCTCACAAATTTCCTAGGCCACGACAAGAATAGCCCGTCTCGAATCGGGGCGAAAGAACCGGGTTTGTTTCGGCGTTCGATGCTCGATCGCTAACACTCTGCTCCGCTCTCATTTGTTTCACTGAAGCGGGAAACTGGCTTTATACGTAAGCGTGGTCGATACTTTCTATATGTAAAGTTGAATCTGAGTATCGATTCCATAAAGCATTTGATTGATTGATGGATTGATTTAAGGTTTTCACTATTTTAATGTCAAAGCCACGCGAGCAAAAACTTGGAGAAAGAAGAACAGTGCAGAAGACGTTAAGAAAATCCACTCTCCGAAACCCACTCAAAGCCACAGTAAGTGAACAAAAAGAAGCTCCCGCATGAAAAAAACAGAAAGTAAAGTAACCCAATGAGTGGATTAAGACAATTCTAGTAAAGTAACCCAATGAGTGGATCAAGACAATTCTCTAAGCAGCTAGGGATCTAGCACTTGCATCTCAGCTTTTGCTTTGGTGGGTGCATCAATTTATATTGCGAACCTTTTGAAGAGATAATGGCCTTGCATAGACAAGATATATCATCGAGATCAATTTCTACTCCATGTGCGATTGACCAATCACAGTCGTAGTTTGATCTCGGGAATAGGTTTGTCTTTATAATCTCGTTTGGTGAGTGTGTATTGAGAGCACTTCAAAGCATACTAAATGGAGAACGAGCTGACTAATCAAAGTAGCGGTTACGTATGTCAAGATGTATTCGGTGCATTGGAAGCTACAAATTTTGCTCAATTAGTAGGTTAACGAGTGCTCGGACGAGATTACCATCAGTATTTTTTTTGCATAGCTTTCTCTAAGTATAATAATTTCTCATACTTCATACTAGACTACATATACCAATTTTCCACCTATCTAGTCCGTTAAAGGGAAAGTGTTCGTGTGGAGACAATAACTTTTCTTTTATCTGTTTCCCCAGGAAAGATAACGAGGAAATTATTTCCTTCAAAGGTTACGGATTCTCTCGGGGATCTGACTTGTCACATGAGTTTGAATTTGAATTTCGCTATTTCGGTAACATCTGTTAAAAGAAAGTATTGATATTTATCCCACAGAGGATCCAAATTATTAGGGGAAAAAAACGCTAAAGAAAGGAAGAAGAAGTGGCAAGAGATAGGAAAATATATAATAGTGGCATTTGGGTGTTCATGTCATTTCCCTACAGAGATAATGCACATACAATCAAAGGCATGGCCGGACAATTATTGGCGCATGGACCGGAGGGAGACTCACGAGCGTTATAAGATGGAGTGTCTTTGAACTTGAAAAGGCCAGTAATCCTTTGAATGTTTTCGGGAGGCCTCTTATGCTAACTCGATCAACTCGTCGTCCTTCGTAACAAGAGATAGAGAGAGTGATAGAGGCCTTCATAGTCGCCGTCGGCCGCGAAAATGGCGAAAATTGCATTAGGAAACAGCCGTGAGGCCACTCAGCCGGACTGTGTCAAGGCCCTCATCATCGAGTTCGTCGCCACCTTCCTCTTCGTCTTCGCCGGAGTCGGATCCGCCATGGCTGCAGGTGATAATCTTGGTGGTCTTCAGAAAGGATTAGATGGTTCTTGACGTTCTAGTCATTAAAGGGCACGTCTTATCATGATGATATTAGTGACGAGATTTTGCACATAGTTTAGAGTTTGAACCGTATCGATAACAATAATTACGGCGAATCTATACGATCAGGGAGGCTAGCGGCAGATGCTTTTGTGGGGCTGCTTGGCGTGGCCCTGGCGCATGCGCTCGTGGTGGCTGTGATGATATCCGCCGGCCACATCTCCGGGGGGCACCTCAACCCGGCCGTCACGCTCGGCCTCCTTTTCGGTGGTCACATCACCGTCGTCCGATCGATTCTGTATATGATCGGCCAGTTGCTTGCCTCCGCAGCGGCTTGCTTTCTTTTGCAGTATCTCACCGGCGGACTAGTAAGTCATTCGCTCTTCAGCCTAGTCTTGTCTGGCACTAATGAAAGATCAAAACTCACATGGACCGCTCGAAGTAGATCACAAACTACGCAGTGCGCACTAAAAGCTAAAGCTCTGCGATGACAAGAATATTTATACATTAGATCAATCTTAAACTCGTGTTTGAGCAATCTGAGATTATCATTGCATAGCTTCACGCATTGCGACGAGCATTGTGATTCATCATCCGTTTTTCCCTTAACAATCAGAAACTTAATGATCTTATTAATTTCTTATTAGCATTTTAGTGAAGGAATTTTACGTTTTAGCACCTTTTTTTTTTGTTTTGAAATGGGCGTTATTTCTTTTTGAAAACTAAAAGAGAGAAAAGTAAGAAAAGGCCAATCATATGAGGTGTCCCCAAGCTGTATATTCTTGTCCTCACTTCACTTTTTACAATACTTTATGACTTCTTTTTCTTAATTTGCGCAGGCTACACCAGTCCATACCCTTGCAAGTGGAATGACCTACCTCCAAGGGATACTATGGGAGATTGTCCTGACGTTTTCCCTGTTGTTCACTGTCTATGCCACCATCGTGGACCCCAGGAAGAGCTCACATGGGGCCCAAGGCCCAATCCTCACTGGGCTCGTCGTCGGTGCCAATATCTTGGCTGGCGGAGCCTTCTCGGGGGCCTCGATGAACCCGGCCCGCTCCTTCGGGCCTGCTCTGGCGAGCTGGGATTGGACTGACCACTGGGTCTACTGGGTCGGACCCCTCGTCGGCGGCGGGCTCGCCGGGTTGGTTTATGAGAACTTCTTCATCTGCAGATCTCACGCCATTCTTCCGACTGCGGAAGGGGCTTTCTAATTCTAAGTGATGTTTGTGATTGGACTCATGTATGATGGGCACTGTAAATTACTTTGGTAGTCCAACTCGGTTTCTGTAAAATCCCATGTTACCATGCTGCTCAATGAAAGATATGTCGTAAGGTCTCTTTGCAATCAGCTATTGATTTGGCCGAGGAACTTCGGTAAGGGAGTGATGATAGACCTGACCAGCGTGGTTAAGATACGAAAAACGAAAATCGTCATTAGTCCTTATGGTGTTCAAAGGGAATACAATTATGTCAAGCAATATGGGGAATCGTCGATTGCCATGTTGACTGATCCAAAGATCCATTGTAGACGTATTAACATGGGATTAATGAATAATTAGAGATTAAGCAGCATAAGACGTAAGACAGAAGAATATGAAGGGCGAGAACTGATAATGAGAAAATAGACAGAGGGTTTCTTTTTATCTTCCTTACTAATTAAGCATAGTAATGAACAAGCAACATATTTTATTTTTGCGGTTTTAGTGGTTATAACAAGAATCGGTTCGGAAGCAGCCGAGAGGTCACTCAGCCAGACCGCTCCGCCCCCGGCGCGTCGGGCACCCAGTCACCTGCCTCTTTGTCTTCTCTAGGGTTGCTCCGCCATGACCGCCAGTAAACAAGTGCACCTGATTGTGTACTGGACTGTACATAGACAGTATAACCCATGTTTCTAATCTCTCTTTTTCGCCGAGCCATAGAGTCCCAGTTTTAATCTCACCTTTTAATCTTGATTAAGCTTCACTTCCTGTCAATTGAGAGTAAGCGTCTCCCTTGAAGGCTATTGATTTCCAGTGTCGGTGTCCTTTCGGAGTAAAAAAAGGTCTGGCGTCTACTCTCGCACTCGTGAAACTCATGGATTGAATACCAGATAGGCTAGCGGCAAATGCTTTTGGTGGGGTCGTTCGGGATTGCAGTGATAGATGCGCCTGTGGTGGCTGCGATGATCTCCGCCGGCCACCTCAATTTCCCGTCATTCTTGGCCTCACCGTGGGCGTTTAACATCATTGTACTTTGATCAATTATGTTATGGGTTGTCCGATTGTGCATCCTTTTCAGCCTGCTTTCTTTTGCCATGTCTGACCGGACGATTGGTAAGTCTCTTTACCAAGTGCTAAAACCGTGCGTCAACTCTGATCCACACTCCTCCTTTGCAATCAAATTTTATCTCCTCTTGGCTAGTGAAGAAAACAGGTTCAGTAAATGTGGGCTTAAAAAATGTACTTATGTTTCTCATATTTCACGATTGGAAATTGTTTTATTTCTCATCTTTCAAAAACTTATCCGAATTAAAACTGTCGAGTCATCATTGATCTTTCCAAGGAAAAATCAGTGAGAACTATCCTTTCTAGGTAAATCTTGATCGATATTCATGTTGTCCTTAAATAAAAAGGAGCATTTTATTGTTTACCAAACTTCCAGTGACAAGATATTTTCATATGTGTGCCTGCATATCGATACTAAGATTGGTGCCAAGTCTTAGCTTGCCATTGATGCTGGCTTAGTTTGACATTAATGCTGGTTGAAATTCCATTATTTCTTCTCTCATTCCTAAATATATCCTATAACAGAAAAAAACTTTCGTTTACTTCCTCGAAAGCAAAAGGACCCAAAAAAATTAAAACATATATATGATACTACATTGATGGATTGAAAGTATAACATGGGATACTCTAGAAGTTTTCCTGGAGGTCACTATAATTTCTGGAGAACCCTCGGAGACTCATATTGGATAATGGACATGCCAATGGTAATGTTGAACGAACAAGGTACATATAGTCGAAGTTATGGATGAGTATTATTGGGGTTTAGGTTTAGTATGTTGATGCTTATTCGAGGGTTAGGTGGGATAATTGTCAAATTAGTATTAAATTATATAGATGCTATTGAGTCTTACATTTTTCAAATTTGCAAATTTAGCTATAAACCTTTACTTAAAATTCTGATGTAATCCTTCTGGTTAATTGCCGTTTAAAATTGTTGAAGCATCTAGTCATGGTTGACAATCCTATGCCATGCTGGCTTGGACAACCTGTGGATCACCACGTTAGGGCAATGCAATTGGACCAGATTGACATTTGTTTAGTACCGAATTGTTGATTTTGCCACATTAGGCTCATTTCAGTTATGAATGTTAAGCGGCTCATGAGGGTTCTTTGTTTCAGTATAAATCCTTATTGAGATCTTATCATATAGTTATGATAATATTTGTACGGAGCGTTAAGATTGTGATGGGATGGATGCAAAATTTTAAAGCCATATAATAATTTTCTTTTTTGGGGTTATTGCAGATGGGCCATCAAGATAAGATCGCCCATGGAAATTCAAAAAGCTATCATCCTTTCGTACATTAGCAACAAAGTCTTAATAACTACATTCGTTTGTAAAATGTGGTCGCAAGAGAGAGAGAGAGAGAGAGAGAGAGAGAGAGAGAGAGAGAGAGAGAGAGAGAGAGAGAGAGAGAGAGATGGGTTTACGGTGGTTGGGCTGTGTACCTTCCACGTTTTGATTTTTTGCTGACAAATAAGATGTTTCACGTGTCTGCGCAACACCGTCAATCCCGTTGCTCGACAAGCAATATAACTCAGAAAGACAAACAAATCAAAGGAACTCCTTCAAGAACGCATCACTAAAGAGGGTCTTAGCACAATACAATCATGAGAACGGAGATGCAACGAACAAATTCACCTCTAACACGTGCTCTCACTCCTTGCGGAAGAAGCTGCCTTGCCTCTTCTTCTCTGCCCATGAAGGAGACAAGACAGGGCTTATCTCATACAATTCCCTCTCTCTTATCCTTAAATTACTATTACTATAATTACTTTTGCTCTGAATAATTATCATCATTAGAAGAAGCCTTATCTTTCTGCTTAGGAAGCACCTTAACCCTCCATACCTTAAAACTCTGGTCCAAGCTTGCACTATACACCAAGTAACCCATCGCATTAACCTTGTCCATCTCCAAGCAAGCAGCTAGGCAATTAACAGGCCCCCCATACCCATCTATCACAGCAAGACACTCGTGGAAGCAACTCCCTTCCTCCCTCCTCCAAACCCTAATCGTTGCATCCACTGAGCCGCTAAATATGAGCCTTTGGTTCGATGTCAAGCAAAGGATGGCATAGCGATGGCCTTGCAAGAAACCTCCATGGTTAAACCGATAAGATATTCTCTCCTTTTCCCAGAAGTTTATGACCCCATCCGACGAACCTGAATAGAGAATGCTAGTGTCTGAACACGAGGTTAGGGCTAGTGCATTGACCGGTGATGGTTGAAACCTCAGGGTCATAATTAGGGCGTGAGAGCTTTCTTTGTAGACCCTCCTCCATATTTTTACTGATCCGTCGGAGGAGCAAGTGAACAAGCAGCCATCGTCTTGGTTTGCCACGGCAGCATTCACACGGTCGTCATGCGCGATGAATGAATCAACGCATTGGTTGTTGGAAACTCGCCAAACCTTTATGGTCCTGTCATGTGATCCGGTGTACAATAGCCCATCCGCATGGTAATAAGCCATGCAAGAGATACGATCCTTGTGTTGTTGGTTGAGAATATTTTCCCTAGAGAACCATGGAAATGGCCTTCTTCGCCTGGGTAGGGTTGAGACTCTTTTGGACCGGAAATCATCCGAAATGCTAAACTTCCACGTCCTTATATTGTAATCCTTATGTGCAGAGAAAAGCATGTCGCCGTGGGCCAGCATTGAGCGGACGTCGCCCAAGCTTGCCTTGAGGCAACCGTTCTCTATGCAGTAGGGCTTTCTCCAGGCCTGGATCCGGCAGCTGTTGGATCCAGTGAAGACGAGGCCCTTCGAGACGGCAACCACATGGATTTGGCCCTCAGGCTGGTGGAGTGATGCGATGCAGGTGTAGAGGAGGGAAGGAGACGATGTTTGGAGAGGAGAGAGCGTCCTTGGCGAGTCCGAGTTCGTCAGAGGCGGGATTATTGGGTTGTTTATGCTCGCCATGGTTGTGCATGCGTATGTAGGTCTTGAAGGGCTAAAGTGGAGGTCTTGATCAGGTGTTTCTTGGTGGGTTTCGAGGGCTGGTTGGAGAGAACAATATGTCGTCGCCATCCTCTCTTCATCATCATCGTCTGCTAAGCTAAAGTCACCTCTCCTTCCATTCGGTTCCATTTGGGAGTGAAGAGAGAGCTCTATGGAAAGACAAGCGATGGGGCTAGTATATGTATTAAAAGGTTCTTTTATGGCATAATTTTATTGGATAAATCAGCCTTAAGAACATTAATTTCAACAAGCGGTGCTAATAAGGATGGTGACAAGTCGTGCGAATTGAAAACATTGATTCTTGCTCGATCAATTCATTTCTTGACATGCTAAAACCACTTTTCTTAATTGGAATGAATACGGGGGTTCCGGAAGAGCTAATTGTTCTTCACGCATTGGTCTAGCTTTGCACTGGTCGTGAGTGGAAACTTAGTTTCCGCCTTTTTTAAACTGACGAAAAAACAATTTCTTCAATGTCTCTAGGAAAATTTGATTGTGTCGCAGACATTAACGTATAAAACCGGAGGAATGCATAGAGAATCGATACATTTTGGAAAACCATTTTCTTGCTCCACACAGACATTTCTTAAAAATGACGTTATATCATTAGCGTTGACTTATTATTCCCTAGAACCGAACTTTTTCTGTCTGAAAAAATGATGCAAATATTTGTTTTCTTCTGGGAAAAACAAAGAGAATAAATCGCTGAAGGTGTAAAACGAAATTAGTGCATTTTGGGGAGGTGGGTCTAGTAGATAAGAATTTAAGTAGCCGCAGCTACTTTAAATTGTGAACGAAGAATAAGTGCATTCCAAAATTGTGTAGTGCGAATTGGGTGAAGGAATAGAGAGTCTTCTAAATGTCACTTTTCATGGTAGATATCTGCACAAGCACTGGCTTTATAGGAAGGGCTGCTCAGTTGGTAGGGCGTCTGGTCACTCATTTAGTAGTTGGAAAAAAGCTTCTTCAATCTTGGTCCAATTTCATAATGTGGCCCAAAAGAGAAGGTACAGGATTTGAAGTGCAGGAACCCTCGCGGGTATTGCCTTATCCATGGAAAAAAGAACAAGAACATATTGCACGTCGTCGTATGTTATTCTGACATGGTGCATAAAGTCAAGCATGGCATAGAAAAGGAATCTTTCTTTGGTAACATTTGGCGTAAGTCCCACTATTTCTTGATATATAATTGACTGAATTTACTTAATAATTTTCGATTAATAAGGAGATCTGTAGCAAGAATGAGAAAAATCATTTATTTCTCTCGAATGTCCAAGTTGAGTGGGAGTGAGTTTTCTTTGATAGGGGGACTAAATATAGCAACGAAGGTTGATCCAAAAAATCAGTCTTTTATAATATCCGAGATATCACTTTTACAAACACCGTTAAAAGAAAAAGAAAAGAAAAGAAACGAAAAGAAAAAACAGGTCTCCTCGAGCAAATGTTATATGAGGAATGCATCAGTTGTTCTATATAGGACAACATTTGTAGGTCTTCATTCGTTTTCAACGGAGACTATGGCATGATTTTTGTAATTACAAGCTCACACCAAATAAGACTTCGAATATAATGTATTTCTTGGATTTCAGCGCTAATTTAACAAGGTCATAGTGTTTTCGAGTTTGTTATATCAAGTGTTAAAAAAAAACCGAAATGGATGATTTTGTGACATGAATGTGGCTTTTTGCCTCTAGGCTCTCAAGTGTCTCATGCCCACCCCAATGCCCTCGAGAGATATTCATGCTCTGTAGGGTAAAGACAAAGCTTTTAATGGGTACTATGCAGTTGGTGCCCTTAATGTTATTGGCTGCGAAGGGACGGCATTGTCACCACCACATATAAAGATGAACTTAGTTAGGTTGATAAACTCAATCTTATTAGGCCGATGGTAGCTTATTTGGTAATCAAACTTTCAATTGTTGATGGAAGTGATAGAAGTTAGTTTCTTAAACGTATGTGAGCATGAAATAGATCACCTCAAGTAATAACATAAAGGTAATTTTAGTTGAATAGCATTATTATTATCATTATTATTATTAATATTATGTTGATTATGGTTCGAAATTATTCCCAATTGATATGATACCGGGCCTGTATTTAGGAAAGTCCGATTCCACCTCTTGCCAGTAGGATCACGGGTGATGCACAAAAAGATAATCAATTTCCCATGAGATTTCTTTCCATTATTGAAATTAAAGTCTTCAAGCTGGCTTTACCAAAAAAAAAAAAAAGAAGTCTTCTCGCTGATGTGTAAGAAGAGCTTGCTGTCTGATATCTAACGCAATATGAATGAGCTTTTGCTATGTGTGCACTTTGCGATAGACAGAGAAAGCATTGAGAGCCGCCATTCAAGAGAGTTTAGAGCAGAGGAAAACTCATTTCTCGTGATTGATTCTTGTCTGTTTGGTTTTAACCTAGGATTGATAAATACTTGTGAGTGAGTTCCATTAGCAATTATAATTTCATTTTTGTCAATTATAGCGGAACTCTTTTCTTCGATCTATCTCCATGAAGCATGCACATCGCCGAATGAACATTTGGGCAAAACTAAGGAGGACATATAAAGGGAGATGGAAATGGATCCCGTCTTGGGGGGTGGGGGTGACCTACTTTTTGGAAAATTTTTTAAAATGAGGGCCATCCAATTAATATCGGACGGACGGTCCTCTTTATGTTATGGAGGCATTCCATAATCTGAGGTCAGGGATCCGGGTCCAAGGGAGATTGGTAGACTCATAATCTCATGTCTTGATTCACGCGTGTCCGATTGCGTTCATTGTCAGACAGAGACGACAACTTTAATTGTCTCGAACCTATGAATTTGTCATATCCCCCTCTTTTCTAATGTGCATGTACCACCTATCGCGTCACCGAACTTTGTCTCGTCTGAAAATTGCATTTGTTTGATCAAGTCGGCTCTAGGCGTGGCCCACTTGGTCCCAAATGAAACATTAGTCTATTTGCAGCTATAGCTTTTAAATATAACAAGAAAAGGATGGGAAAAAGAAATAATCTTCCATATTCATACGCAGAAGCACAGGCCAGGAGAAGTATCTAGTTGGGGGTTTTTGTTATAATGTAACATTTGGGATATGAGAAATGATACGATGTTGATAATCTATGAAACCATGTGCAGCTTATAGCTTTAATTTCAGGCTGATCTGATGTATGTGTCACAGATGCTTAACGATACATAACTCATCACAATTTGGCAAAAGAACTTACGAAATATTTTCAAGGTTCGATCCGTGAGCTTTCTCCTCCGCCTCTCGCGAGTCTCTTTCTCGACTGGCGAACCATTGAACCGTCCGGCGTACCATCGTCAACCAAAGCTCTCTCATTCTCTCTTCTCTTGCATTATTATTTCCCAGAACTTTGTTTCTGTGCTTCGAACTGAAGGCGAACCTTGAAAGGTTGACGATTTCGGACATGGATCGTTTCTCAGCAGGACTGTTTATCAGCTTTGATGAATTCTCTCCTGGATCGGCAAGCACATTGCTTGAACTAGCGATTGTACCAACCTTCGACTCAACCAACCTCTTCCTCTCTATGTCCTCCTTAATCTTGATCAAGTGTTCGTTTGCCGTGAAATCACCATGGAATCGTCCGCTCCTAGATTCTAAGTCTGCGAATCTTCTGCTCGAAAGGACGTTGATCATTTCGGAGTTCAAGAAGAGCAAGTCTGAAGAATTGACGTCGCTCCACCGGCTCTTAATAACAACATCAGAGACGATGATCTTGTGCTTGAACTTGTGAAGTAGCTTCTGATCGCTCCCACAGTTTCCACTCTCCTCATTCAAGCAATCTTTTTCGAAACTTAATCCCTTTTCTGAATACCGGAAGCTGATTCTTTTGCTATATCGGGATGACCAGTGGTGATTATCTGCTTCTCTCTGCACGATGAGCTCGAGATTTGCGTCCTCTGACAAATTCGAGAGAATACGCTGCGAGAATCTCTGGCTCAATGAATAAGCGAAGCTCGTGAGGTCCCTAGGATTGAACTTGTATCGGCAAAGCGGACAGCTAGAGTGGCTCTTGAGCCACTGGTCGATGCAGTTCGAGTGAAACGCGTGCTTGCACCGCGGCAACAGGCGTAGGGTCTCTGAGTCCTCGAACTTGCTGATGCAAACTGCGCACTCTAGGCCTTCTTTCGAGCCCCTCAGCGAGGAGAATCTGAAGAGAGGGAGTGAGTCAATGACTTCCTGGTCGATCCCGGAGAACCGGGGCCTCGACCCATTTAGGCCTTGGTCGATTTGGGTGTCGGAATATGGAGGACCGGGCTGGTTTCGGTGGCAGAATTTTGCGTATGCGAGGACGAGGAATGTTAGAGATAACACCATAGCCATGATACCAATGATGAATGCCATGCTGGGATGTACAGGATGGATCATTTCTGGGTCAGGGTCAGAGTCTGCTCCGTTTTGAGCTCTGGCAGGTTGCCACAAGAGAAAAATCACCGAGAAAGCTCCCAAGCTCTTCATAAAAGATGTGTTCTTCTAAGATAAACCTGTGTTCCAGCTTAAAAAATATTGAGCATACGTATAAAATCCAATTAGAACTCAGTCTAAGCTCAAAAGTTGGTTTTGTATGGATGAGTTTCGTTTTGTACGACACAAATTTATTGAATTATTTATTCATTTGTCTCATTGGTTTTGTCAGTTCATGTTATGTCTTGATCAGTCTTCCTTTTATCATCTTTCTTTAGGTATGCATTTAAACCGGGCTTTTGGAAAATGCGACTTTTGTCTTAAGCACAGAACCTGAAGTTCCTTGACCTTTCCGGATTCTGGCTTTCTCTGTTTTGATCCTACATGATTTGAACAATTTTTATTTATCAATTGATAGGTCAAATACAGTCCCCAAGACTCTTGCCTTTGAAAGATGCGTATGGCTTTAGCAATTAAATGGTAGAACAGCAAGAGATGATAATGCTTTAGTCCTTATCAGTGGTCTAATACATCTCTTAGGTTCTTGACAAAATACAAGATTAATATAAAGATAAGGAATTAAAAGAAAAAAAGAAATTTATTAATCAATGTCTCTGGAGATGGATGATTCCTTCATGACATCTTCACTGCATTAATCAATCACGTTTTAAAAGGCTAAGTTAAGGGTCCGTTCGTTTGGCGGAAAATAAAGCACTTCCGGAAAATATTTTTCAGGAGGTCATTTTCCTGGAAAATGACATATTTTCCGGTGTTCGTTTGAAATTTAAAAATTTTCCGAAATTTTTTTTTTGGAATTTTGTTTTTGAGAAATTTTCTGGCGATTGATGACTGGTGGCGGTGGCGGACGGGCAGCGGCCGGTGCCGGCGGGCGGGCATCGGCGGGGGGCAGCGGCCACGGCTGACGGGGGCGGCGGCCGGTGGGGGGGGGGCAGTGTGGGGTGATGGGTGGGCGGGGGGGCGGGCGGTGGCGGCGACCGCTGGCCACGGCCGACAATTAAATTGTTCATAGACTCACGACAAGAGAAAAATAGAGGAGATCCGGAAAATATTTTCTGCTTTTCAAAAACAGAAAACACTTTCTTTAGTTTTAGAAGGAAATCTTTGGTTGATTGGAAAACATTTTCCTTAAGAAAATATTTTCTGCCCCCCCAACAGCCCAGTTTTCGAAAAATATTTTATGGAAGAATATTTTCCACCAAACGAACGGACCCTAAATCTACAAAATCTTAAAATTTTTAATGTGCCTCATGTTTTATTAGCAACGGGAAGTTTACCGGCATTTACTACAAAAATTAAGAAGCAAAAATATATGAATAAAGAATTCATACATCTAGAGTAAATAGTAAACATTAAATTATTTGTTTATAGATAGTTTTGCTGGGAATGTATACGTCAAACGAAAAAGCTAAACTTTCATACAATATCTAACAGCCATAAAATAAATAAATACAAACTAAATAAAAGGAACATAAAATCGATGTTCAAACTTTAAAACAAAAGAGACAAAACATTATCCGACAAAACTTTGCACAGAGAATAGTAAAATTGGATGAGCTATAATGCGCATTGGAAATATGTTCATTATGCCTCTTCATCCTTGTTCCACGTCATGAGATGAAATTGACAATATTATAGACCAATGAAGGAAAAAGAACTTTCAAGTTTCTATTTTCTCAATTCGAGGGAGGCTCTATCTTTTCAACTCGAATTGAGATTTCCTCTCCTGATTTGATTTGAGCATATTTAGTTATTTTCATCTAATTTTTTTTTCTTTATATGCTGCCGATGCTTTTCTTCACTAGCTAGTGTATTTTTGCTTCCATCGTGAGAAATCAAGCTATCATCTTAGATCCTCTAGACCAAGAAGTTTGATAGGACCAAGGAGAACACATTAAGTTTTTATGCATTGGAAGCTATAGTGATGGTGTTGATCACAACGCACCACCTACTGTGTAAGTTTTAGCTTTTGAAGAAAAAGGAGATTATTGTGTGTGTTTATCATTGATGATGATGTGAAATTTAGTGATCAGTTGTTTGTTTAGTTTAATGTCGAGACAAGTCCATTCTTATGGGATAAAAGCATGCATTTTGGCCAATTTACGCTTTGTTATTTCACTTTTTTTCAGCCACTCACATATCATCTTAAATATGGATGAAATATTTACTTTTGATAAAAAAAAGTGGCTAAACTGAATTCAAAGATAAATTGAGATTTCATTTATTTTATTGTTGCCATCATTACTTAGATAGTCGTAACTAAAATCACTGGAATATACTAATAGTAGAAAAAAAAATAAAGCATAGATGTGAAATATCTAAAGGAGAGGAGATATGAGGTTGAATTTTTTTTTTAATTTAGAACTTCGAAGCCTTTAAACAGGCAAGTCCATAACATAAACACCATCAAATAGGATCCATGACAACCCATAATCCGCTAACTAAAGATTAGGGCAACTAAGAAATAAATAAGCTAAACGTGCTGAAAAAAGAAACAATCATTATTTCAACAATCCTTCACTTAAGCTGAATTTTGCTAACATTCAATTTAAAGGCTTAACTGTTTTTGGCGTGTAGACATTTATAGTAACGTTCTTAGCTTCACGAACAATTCCATCATGAGGGCCTTGGTTAACATTTTAGCAACATAATTTTCACTTCTATAGTAGATTAGATCAATTGTTCCATCATTGCTGAGATCTCTCAAAAAATAAAACTTCGCATCAATGTGTTTGCTTCTTCCGTATAGTATAGGGTTTTTGGAGAGTTTGATTGTTGAGTCATTCTCACAAAAAAAAAAGTAGCTCTTAGTTGCTTGAATTGTAGTTTCTCAAGAATTCTCCCGAGTCAAATAGCTTGACAGGCACAAGTTGTAGTACCAACAAAATCTAGCGTATGTACTTGACAATGTGACAATTGGTTGCATCTTGGATGGCCAAGAAATAGCACATGTCTCAAACATAAAAGCATAATCTGAAGTGCTCCCCCTACCATTTCAATCTCCTACATAATCACTGCTAATAAACTCTAGCACGTTGGACTTTCCACCCTACTTGTAAAATAGCCCAAACTCTCTAGTTCCATGCAAGTAACAAATGATCTTTTTGATAGCTAACAAATGCATTTTTAGAGAATTCTTCATATATCTACTGATTAAACTCACACAAAATATTATATTCCGGTCTTATTGCAATTAGATACATCAAATTGCCTACAATTTTGTAAAGTGTGTTGTCAACTTTCTTCTCTTCATGATCTTTGTGTAGCTTTTAGCCAAACTCCACTAGAGTGTTTATAGGATCACAATCCTTTATTTGAAACCTATCAATAATTTATTCCACATATTTCTTTTGAGAAATGAGGATCCTATCACTTGATTGGTCTACTTTTATGCCAAGAAAGTAATATCATACCATGATTAGACATTTCAAACTCATCCATTATAGACATCTTGAATTCTTTAAACATAGCATCACAATTTCAGTAAATAAAAGATCATCAACATACAAGCATATAATAAGTATTTTCGTTTTTATCACAAAACTTAACAAAAAAGTGTATGCACATAGGGACATTTCGAAAATCCAACTTTAAGAAAATAAGTCTCAATGTGACTTCTGATCTCAATGCAACTTTTAGCCCATAAAGTGCTTTGTTCAATTTGTAAACTTTATGCTCATTGCCAATCTTGACATAATTAGGGGGTTGTTCGACAAATACTTGTTCTTCTAAGTACTGATGCAAGAATCCTAATATGACATCCAATTGAAAAATAGGCCAAGAATTTTGTGCTGTCAATGCAACCACCAATTTGTTTCGATTAGCATGCTCCAATGATCATAGTGACCATCAAAGCATGATATAAATAAAGAATCTTTGGCCATTGGATAAATACAAAATAGATGAAAGAAATTTGTTGTTGTCTCGTTTTTTTTTCACTCTCTGGGTCTCAAGTCTTTGATACCACTATAGAATCGAAAACAAGAAAATAGACGTGTGAATTATCTAAAAGAGAGAGAAGATGATGCTATAGCCTTGTTTTTTTCTTTTCTTGTTCAGAACTTGAAACTTTTAAATAGGTAAATACGTAATAGAAACATCAGCAAAATAGGATCTATAACAACTATTGATTTGCGTAAATCAATTACTTCACTAATTTCTAAAGACTAGAACAATTGAGAAACAAATAAGCCAAACGTGTAAAAAAGGATATACTGTTATTTCAACACTAATTGATGTGCCAAGATAGATACACCTGAAATGTAGAAATATTGAATGTTGTGCGTAGCTCTTATTTTAGGGCCAAAAGTTTTTTTTTTCGGGATATTTAAAGAAAAAAGATAACTTAAGTACCAACCTCAATTTAAATTGCCGAAAATTTAGTGTAAATAAGTTTTATGAATTTTTTAGTCATATGTGGCTTATCGACATACCCGGTCAACGTATAACCTCTAAACAACGTTGTTTTTTTTTCCCAAATATAAACCCCAAATTAGACAGTCCAGCATTTGTCTAGATTCCTTAATTAGAAACCCTAATTCTCAAAAGCCACCAGTTAGTTGACACTCAATGGTATGGAGGAGGGTCCAAGTTTGGAGGATGTCGGTAGGGATGGGTTGGACGATGGAACACCTATCAAATAATAAAAATATTGATAATCTTGTTAAACACACACTCTCTGGTTTGTAGTGATACAACTCTTCATATTTTATATGAGTTTTCAATCGACTTAACGTAAATAATATAGTAGCGGCTCTAAATTACTATCATTTACATGTTAATAACTTATGTTATTACTCATGAATTTATATGAATTTATATGGATTTAGGAGAGTTTGAGCTAACTTTAAGCTTAATAATCTATTAGCTAAACCTTAAAGTGATTCACCTTTGGGAGGATCGCGACAATTTCTCAAACTCACTTGTTGAACTTTAGACTTACTCGTTGAGGTTCAGATTCATCCATTGAGCTTCGTTACTTTTAGTTCAGAGTCATTCGTAGAATTTAAACTTTTGTTATACATATATTGCCAAATTCAAATACTTGTAGAGCACATCCAAATATGTCTAGACTTCAATAAACACGTAGAAGTCGACAATTACATCCCCATGACATAATCTTATCAAGTCATGTTTATATAGACATAAGACATGCTAATACTGATCAAGCCCAGAGAAACTTAATGATAGTATTAAGTTGTCGACATCTTGTGGGCTAATGACTGTTTATTAGGTGTGGCAATGAAAGTGCCATGAAATCCATATGGCACTCTTTGTGGCAACCTTATCTTTGCCACCGGCTCACCTTCAAAATCCTTTGCATCAATTATGTGAACCTGCAATCAGAGAGCATGTCCAACGCTAATAAATGGCGAGTACCTTATTAATCCTCATTGAAACTCACGATCACTAGTGATATAGATTTATGCTTTTAGGGATGAGCCTAGACAAAGTGCAATGTTGAGTTTTGAGGTAGATAATAACTTACTTGAGTCTCATCAGACACTTCATCGTGGACAAAAGTCACGATCCAACCATCATCTTCATCTTCTCCTTCGGCACTACAATTTTTAGTGACGAACACACTTCCGCTACAAAAGTTGCTGTCCTCAAACTTGTGATATTCAATCTTTACTGCTTGTTCATACTCTCCCTCCTGGTCCAAACAAAACGTATAATGTTTCAGTAATAAGTCTATGCAATAATAGTTGTGGACAACATGACATATTTGCACATGTGCAGAAAAAAAAACCACAATTGTATGAGAGAAAACTTAATGGATCAAGATGGTTTTGACCCGTGAATTATGGCCTCAATCAAAAAGGAGAATTTTCCATTAAGCTGTTGTTAATAAGAGACATGTCTAAATTTTTACAATAATGTTACATTTTCTGCATTATATTACTTAGATTTGTAGCTTCTAACAAATGATGAACCTTTGCTATAATTGTTCTCGCAGAATTCTATTGTTTCATGCCAAAAAAGAAGGATTTCTTTTTCTGTGCCAGTAAATTTTAGTAAGTGCATCTTAATAATTATTTTTATTTACCAAAAAAAATTTTAGTAAGTGCAACAAGTGTAAAAATTTGTGGGTAAATAAATCAGTTTTGTACTAATATACCAACTTCAATCCAATAGCTCAATAGGGCTTCAAATTTACTAACTCCTTATGAAATTAGTCTCTAAATAAGAGTGACTTACCAACATTTGTTAGATTAAAATTTAATTTACCAATTGGATATAAACTCTTAATTGGATTTTTTTTATCAATGTTTAATTTTTTTCAATGTACCAAATTCTATTTGTCTTGGTCAGCTTACAATTACTACTTCTTTTTGGATTATGAACCTAAAAATATTATTAAATCACTCAAATAAAGATAGGTAAAATTATATCACAATCAGTACATTAATGCATTTCTAAGAAAGATAAATAAAAGTTGATAAAATATAAGAAAAGTTAGTAACTTACAAATTATCAAGAATTAGTAATATTATAAAATTGTTATGACTAACCAATAATTTACTATTATATCCAATAATTGATCATTCTTTTAACAATACTTTTTGGACGCTTACCAATTTTTTCATAAATTTGTCAACATGAAAAAAAATCAACTCTTTTGAAAGGCAAAGTTGGATCATCCAAATCCTCACTTATACATAAATATATTAGAAAACTCATCATATGTACGTTAGTACAATAAATTAGTAAATCTTATCTTTTTTGGCACAACTAGTACATGAAACAAATTATTCTCATCTTTTGCTTATTCTAGCATATGTCTAGGATTAGAGCCTAAGGAATATATAATGATTTAACAAAACAAGAGTGATTATGAAATTATAAATGTGTAACAATTGATACTGTAGAATACTCAAACCTGTGGTTTGTCAAAGTATAATTTGGCCAAACTTCCATACTTAGCTATCCCTGAGATTTAAAAGGATAAAAAACAATAAGGATAGTACATATTGTACATAATATTAATTTTAAACCCTGACAATTTCACTGGTAAATCTATCATTATTTGTTACCGCAGCTCGAGCTTGCCGCAGAATCAATGACTTGAGTGAAACCAAATTTGTTCTTCAATCCTATGAAATTCCCATTGATGAATGGAAAATCCATGGAGAAGTGAGTTCCACTAAGATTTCTCTCCTTGACCTCTCCAGTTTCCATATTCAATCTCCACTCGTGCAAACAATGTAAAAGAAAACCTTCTTCTTCATTGCCATTTTCCTTCTTTTTGGGGGGTAATTTGAATCCTCTTGAGAACCAATCAAACTTGTCTACACCCCAATCTGGACCTGGCAGTATGGATGTCATGCCCCTACAACCCCTTACCACAACCTGTTTAACTTAAGTATTTGGTGACCAATAGAGAAAATGAAGGATCATGCTCATATGCCAAATTGTATGATGAAGGCAAGTAGTACCTCTTCTCCATCCTCAAATGTATTGAGGATGTGAAATGCGGAGCATGTTTCTACTTCGAACCACTTGATAGAGTTGGCATCACCATATCGGGGCATTACTCCAAACCTTGTTTTTCCGTGTTTATCATAATAAAAAAATCTATTTTGCAAAAATAACGATTCAATTTTAGAAATTAGATCATAGCATGAATAATTAGTTATTTGTGAACTTTATCTTTTAATGACGTGTATACTCACTGGCCTCCCTTGGCTAGTCTGGACAAGTTCATTGAAAGAGGATGATCCACTATGATATTGTACCTGAATGAGGAAAACATGTTCTGAACTCAAAATTGCAAGTCAGGAAGCAACACAAATATTGGGAAGGATTATGTAGAAGAAAACAGGGAGATAATAGTTTCAATTGACCCTTTAAAATATCAATTGTGAATTGGAAATTTTCCTATATACCATTTTTGCTTGTTGAAATGAGTATACAAAAAAAATTGATCCGGAAATCAATATTTATTGGACATGCATTATATAGTTCTTTTAACTAGTTTCTTTCAAATAGGTTTGATAAAGAAAATGCTACAACCTTTCTGTGACCCCCATCTCGTGGCTGAGGACACACTTGCTTAATTGGACATCCATCTTGTGAAGAAGCTCCTTTCCATCAACTTGAAACAGATCAAATTAAGAGCTATAAGAAGTTGCTAATTTACAGTAAAAAAAATCAGCTATAGTTAGTTTGTTACGTAACTCTTGGTTAGTTATCAATGTTTGTTTGATTTTTTTAAGTACTAATTTCTTTAATCTTTACAAAAAACAATTTCTCGTATCTCTTACAATATTTTTTATATACTTTCTTATCAAAGCGTTAATGTTACTTATTGTTGTATGACAATACCAACCTTCATTTAAGTGACTCATCAACTTTTTTCTGACAAGTCGCTAACTAGTTTTGAACTACTAACTTTTACTTGAGTTACTGCCAACATTTACTTGAACTACTAACTTTTACTTGAGTTACTGCCAACATTTACTTGATATTTTGTATTACCAACTTCTCCATCGAATAACAATTTCAATTGGCTATGCTTACCAACTCTTCTTAAAAATTATCAATATTAATTGCAGTTACTACCAAATTTTATTGGTTCAAGTTACCAATTTTTTGCATGACCAACTGTTCGTTAGTAATCAACATTTATTTTTTCAAAATGACCAACTTCTCTTGTCTCTAACAAAAAAAAAAAATCTCCAAAGTATGCCGCTTTTATTTCCATTTCACACCAATTCCATACATTTAATTACTAACTATGGAATTGTCATGCCTTTGTTTATTTCACTTGCAAACCTTTATCATTTTAAGTTATCAACTAGCTTTCGGCTTGCAACTCTCAGTTGAGTTGCTTCCTAATAACTTTTTTTTTTTCAAGTTCACCAACTTTTATCTGCCTTAGTTTAGCAACTCGTTACGTCTACCAATTATTTTTGGGAAGAAGCAATAGTAGCTCAAGCGATCACCAATTTTTCAATAATTACCAACTAGTTTTGTATTACTAACTCTTCTTCGATTTACTTACTATAATTTACATAGGTTGATTTTTGAAAATTAATAATTTTTCTTCTCTTTGACATTTTACCAACAACTTAAATCTAGGGTCTATTATATGAGATTAATTTTCTTTATTTTAAGTGACTTAGCAAATTTCTCCAATTTAGTTATTGACTAATTTTTTTTACAAACTCTTATTTTGATTATCCATCAATGCTTATATAGTTTTTTAAAAAGTTTTTTTGGTAAGTTTATTTTTTTAATTGTTAACTTCTCTTATGTCAAAAAATAAATAAATCGTCTTCTGTTTTGCCATTTACCTTTACTCTTCTCGGCACCTAAGTATACCAACTATTGTATAAAATCACCAACCTTTATTTGAGAGACATACTAGCTTTTTTTTTCCTGATTAAATTACCAATTAATTTTTGATTTTGAATTTTCATTTGAGATACCTAGTTAAATTTATTTGTTTTTCTATTTACTAACTTTTCTTGTCTGTGGCCAACAATTTATTCGTCTTTTTTTTTTATTAACCTCTTAAACTGACCCACTATAGTGGGGGTTGATCAACCTTTAACTAAGGCAAGTAAATTCTCAAAAGGAGTAACTAAACCTAACATAAATAAGATCGATAATTCAAAGCTAGTCAGTAAATTAACCTGACAAAGTTAGTTAGTCATTCTAATTTAGGTAATTTCCTAAAAAGAATTAGTATATCCAAAAGATTAGTTAGTTATATAAATACAAGTTGGTAAGTTAGTACAAAAGTAGGTTATTTGAAAATTGCAAAGTTAGTGGGCAATTTTTTTAATATAATAAAAGTCACCAGTCTTTTCTTTTGTTATGGACACTTCTTTTGACATAGCCAACGTTTCTCACAATTTACCAAACTTTTGGTATGATTCGCGTTGGTAAATTTCATATGATTCATGTATTTTCCTTTTGGAATGTCATTCATGTATTGCAAATATAACAGTGCGAATCATATAATAACATCTTCAAGCACACAAATGATTCCAAACGTTTTAGCACTTCTAGGTGATTAAGAAGTATAGTATTACCAGATATCACGCCTACCACATAGAAAGGTTTCTTTACATCAACCCCCATTACTACAAGTTCGCCACTCCCCGGAGCTTTCTGTTAAATAAGTATAAAATTTTGCAGATAAAACCGCAAAAAGATCCATCAGTACCAAAACATAAAGATTCAATGATAAATTAAGATAGATTATTAATATAACATTGAACCTTTGGATGGCTAGTGAAAGTTGGACCCCAATCTTGATTGAAGTCCCAAACACCAATTGTTTCTAAGGTTTGTGAATCGATCTCGTGAGGCAAGTGATTCTCTGTTATCGCATATAGCTTCCCCGCATGCTCAAAGACACTTGTGTTGCACAAGAACTTGTTTGCAGTCCCGAATCTAATCTGTCAATGCACAAAAGCTTAATGTTCAGGCCTATATTAACAAAAGGATCCTTTACAAAGATTTGCTCAAATCAACTTTACGGATTTATTTGATAAATTCATGAAAAACGAGAAGAGAACTTCTCGAGCTTTCATTTTGTTTGTTTGTTATTCGACGACTCTTATTATATCTCACATCACAACGAATCAGGCAAGTATAATTCAGATAAAAAATGCTTAACGTTGAATTATACTGGTGGGGGTAAATTTGCTCCAGCATTGCCTACAAAAGTGGCCCCTTAGATCCATTCATCAATCCTGTGTTTGTGAGCCACGGTGAGAGGTGTGTATTGTGACAAAGCTATCGAGTGATTAATTGAGAGTGAATAAAGAAAGTGTGACAGGATGAACATTAAAAGGGAACCCTATGAGGCATATATGTTTTAAGTAATTGCGGACTGATCAAATCATGGACCAATCACGTAGATAAACTTCCATAGCAAAATGCATATCGCAAATTACCTGATTCAGAAAAAATGCAGCTAGGACAGCTAATGAATCTCCTACAGTGGCAGGGATGAAGGTGGGTTTGTTTCTTTGCTTTTCGATCTTGAATGTCTCGGTCTCGAGATACTTGTTCTTGTAGGAGATGCTCCAATCCGAATCACAAGTCTTTTTGAAGAACAATGCATGAAGCATTCCATCTCCTTCTGCCCAAAATTCACTTGTGGCTCCAAATGGTGACTCTGTGGAAATTGGGGAGCCAAATTGAGGATTTGGACCTGCAAGTGTACATATAAAACGTCGGTTAAAGTGGCTCTTTTCTTCGTATTTTCAAATAAATCACTTTTGGTTGAGGGCGTTCAAACAACAGATGGAACCGAACCCAAGAGTAACCGCTTAATTTTGAATATAAACCCTTTTGCTGCATCATCAGTTCTCCTTGATCCTGGCGTTAGTGAATCTTTTCTGAGCGCAATATGATATATCACAATTCATCAAATCTCTGGACTTTGAACTCATTGGCATGGATGACCTTGGGTCTATGACAATGGTGTGCATGTATGATTCCCCAGATTGTCATTCAGCCCAAAAGAAAGAGAACTGGCTAAGAAATCAGATAACATCTATCCTCCTTCTCTGGTGAGATTACACAGACAAATGCCAAAGCTGTCATACAGGAAGTTGCTAGTTTTGATTACGACATGCACTTATATATTGTTCCTTATTCTCACACAAAGTCTTATCAACCCATAAATTGTGTGACATCTAGGAGGCACTGGAAGGAGACTTGATGCGAGTAGAAGGGGACAATAGGTGTGGGTCAGTCTAGGTTTAGATGAGTCATAAATGGCGTGACTCATGTCGAGTCATATAACTTATATTAACTCTTTTTATGTGATTAAATTTTAATAACTCATATCCAATCTGCGCAAATTGAACTCAAGCACCCAAATAACTCACATATGAGCGAATTATGGAGAGTTCAGCAAATCGAAAACGTGGAACAAATGTGTTGACGTGGGTCATCTTAGAAATCCATGAAGACCGGATTTGTTGGGCTTTGTTGTTTCAAGGCCTGCTTAGGCTCATATTCTACTTTCCATGGAGGTGGCTTCGTTAAGATAACAGATGCCCCATCACTCTTCCTCTATCAAAGGTGGGGATGCACATCCGAAAGAAAGGACCTTAAATCACATACGACTACCTGCTTTACCGAGACCAGGCAGGTAGATTTGATGATCAATAGTCCCATATTACCAATCTTACTCCAGAAACTGAAAAAAAGAGACAGGAAGAATGCGTCTTATACTTAGTAAAGGGGACATACCATTTCTAATAAATAGTCCCTCAGGAAAATCGACAGGTATTTGCCCTTCAAGGCAAGCAACCTCAACTGCTTCTCCAATCTCTTCAACCGGTGCGAAGTTGCTCTACCAATATCACAAAAAATCAAGCCCAAATTACTAATTAAATAATGTTTTTAAGCTTTCAGACTTGCAGGCTTCATATTGCAATTCCATTTGTTCCAGTCATGCATATGAAACATTGAAAAGTATTTACCATAATTATAAGAGACATTTCTGGTTAAATATCTAATGATAAGACTTTGAGCTTCTTCTTCTTCACTTTTTCTGCTTTTTATTTTCAAGTTGAAACGTTTGAAGCAGGCGACATGGGCAGGCTATAGAAAACACTCATCAGATACTAGTTATTTCTCGATATAGGGTTCGTGAATGATTGAAAGAGGAGTACTTTTGGAGTGGGTTATTGCTACTAGATATCTGAAATTATATTTTCGTTCCTACAAAGAGATCCAGTAGGCAGGCTATAGAAAACAATTTGCATAGAGCGCGAGAAATGATCATGACTTTTGATCCAAGAAGATTTACGGAGCACATAATATTAATCTGAAAAGCTTGTTCTAAGCATGATAGTATGGTCAATTCAGAATCCTGTTCACAGTTGTTTCAGACGTCAAAATCCATTGTTTAGACATGCCTTGAGGCACTTGTACATTGTTATGTCATTTTTTCCGTAACACCTTACACTTTGGGTTTCTAGTGTCACATGGGTTTCGTAAGTTACCTATTCTATGTTTTTTTGTCATCTATCACAGAATACAAAAAGAGATGCCTCGTGTACATGTGCATCTGAGTGCACTTTTGCAAGTCGACAAATCCATGTTTTGCTCTCGCATGCTGGGTCACATGGTGGTGTTACCAAGCACGTCAAGATCGGGAAAAAAAAAAAAACTGCTCAATCTTAGCTATCTTCGAGCATCGTAAATTTTGTTGATGAAGTAACTTCCAAATTTTCCGGATTGTGTGCTACCTCGTCCACTCACCAATCCCGAAACTGGAAATTTTCAGATGGAGCAAATGAGTAAAGAGAGAACCACGTTGCTAAGTACCTGAGAGGGTAGATAAGGTTGATCCACAAACCGGCACAAGCTATCCACTAAGACATCCAACACCTTCCCCGAAGCTTGCTTGACTGTCTTGGAGACATCGACCTTCTTCAACGGCAGCGGTTGCTGCAACTCCTTCCAAAAAGGCTGGTCATCAAAGTCAAACCGTTTCAGTAAACGCAGGCTCAAGTTTTCTTGGGCGTGCCTTAAGAAAACCCATAACCATAAATATACGCTTATCTTTGATATATAGCTGGGATTAAGATTCCCGAAGCGTACCTTTAGAGCAGGAGAGATGAACTTTTTGAGGTTATCAAAGGTAGGAGAAACAGAATGCCTATTGGCGGATGCATTCAAGTGCAAAGCGAAAGGAGAGAGCGCCATTTTTCGCTTCCCTATGCACAAGTTGCATAGTTTCATGTCCTTTATATAGACAACTTAGGCAGCTCATTAAGTCAAATCTAATGACACGATTCATCTATCGGTCATTATAATTCGAGATGATATAATTATATATGTCTTAAAAACTCTTTATCCGCCACTTCTCAAGCATCTACATTATAAACTGTTTCGTAACATCTATAAAAAAATAAAAAAAGGGACCATGATCCTTAATATAGAATCTTTAATCAAGAAAGAATATTGCCTAGATTCATATTTTGTTAGACCAACTTCATTACGTATCAATAAACACAGTAAGAGCAAAGTACAAGCTCGATACATGAGTACATATATTCTTGAACTGTATATGTAGCATCATGCATAAAATGAATCCATAAACACTATCTTGTTCTAAAAAAATGAAAATAGTTTACTTTCTTGGTGCACCTTTGTGGAACACTTACGTGCAGATAAATTTGTGCGAGTTTGTTAAGGCAAGACTTATTAGAAGGGCAAAAGCTGGCTAGATATGTAAAGAGGCTCATTTACAACTATAATTAACATCGATGGGAAAAGTGTCAGAAAAGACTTAAATCAACCGCATTGATGCAAATTTAGTCCAAAACCTTTTGACCTAGTGTCGTCCTTCCATCTAATTTTGACTAAATATTGCTGACATGAATATAGGCCGGCCAATTTGATATTTTTGTTTTTTTAATCACTTTCTAATATTATTTATTTATTTTTATTCTTCCTTTTATTGGTGACCGACCACCAATTGTTATAGGCAAGGTGGCCTTGTCCGAATGCGATGTCTGTGAGGTCTTCATGGCCTGCACGGCCTCTCTTGGGGGAGGGTAGCCCTTGTCAGCACTCACCTCGCCGAGATTTCTGTAATGTGGGCGACAACGACCCTTGCGCAGGTGAGGCCAGCCGTTGGAAAAAGGAAGAAGGAAACAAGAAAACAAAAAAATCAGAAAAAATAATAAATAAAAATGATAAAACATTATTAAAATTTACCAATGTTAGTATCAATAATGTTATGTAGGCTGACCAACGTTTATGTCAGCAATACTCGACTAAAATTAGCTGTAATATGTTTAGACTAAATTGACACTAAAGCTCAAGACCAAATTATTATCAATGAAATAGGTTTTATGAGATTTTTCCCTAATATCAATCCATCTTCACAACTTTCCACCAAACAATAAAGAACGGGATCTATGCCCAAGGCTTGAGAATGGTAAACTTGCGAGGTTGGGAGTCAGATCAGTGGAATGTTCTTGTCTTCAGTCATCTCACTTATATAAAATGACTAGTAGAAAGACACAAACATAAAAACAAAACACACACACAAGCTGATAAGTGGAGAGTAATTACGAGTATATAAAGAGCGGTATGAGATGTTTCGACATTCCGATCATGTGCAAGTCGGAGTAGGAACAGCAGGTGTAATTTAACAAGCAGGGGTGGACGTACGCGTAGAATAAAGTAGGGCAAACCCCGAATCTGATACCATTCGATCAAGCGACCGATAACGACAAAACTGAACTCGCCCTCGATTGGTGTCGGAATAAATATATCCACGAAGCCTTCCCCACAAGCGACAAAGGAAAAACGAAAAGCAGGAGCCACTTCGATCATATCTGATGGAGAGTGGACCTGAATACGAATATCCGAACTCCTCCGTCTTATGTGGAGGTCAACATTCTGCCGTTTGGAGCTTTCTGGAAATGGAACTCCGAGCTTCGTATTAAAGATACAGGGGCGTTGGCGACGAACTCTTTTAAGTTTTGGTCGCTGAAAATGGAAGTGGATCTTCAACAATGAATTCTGTTCTTGTTGTTCAACGCTAGAGGTTTCGTAACGAATTATATATTGAAAAAGACAAGCCGCGGTTTGATTCTTGCAATATTCTAACACTTTTCCGCCGGTTGAATTATCGCCTAGTATTAGATGTGTAAACAGGAGAGCTACATAATGAATTTGGAAAGCATTTGAAATTGTGATCTTCACAAGTATTGATTAAAATTTTATGAGAGTACTGCCAACTGCAGTAAGTTATTAAATTATTAGACAAATACGTAATTTGATATTTAAATATTATAACATAGTTATCAATCCTAATTGCTTTGGGGGGGGGGGGGGGAATTCTAGTAATGAAAGTTTTGGTCGGAGGCTTCATCTTTCTTTTCTTTTCTTTTCTTCTAGTGATGAATATTATCCCATCTTTTTCCTTTTTAGTTTCGCTCAACTCATTTATTTCTCTTAATCCAAAAGATTGAATTGGATTTTCTTTTGAAAATTCTTATCCTTTAGGCTCCATTCTTTTCACAGAAAACGTAACATTTATAGAAAATATTTTCAGGAAGTTATTTTCTTAAAACATAACAATATTTTTATGTGTTCGTTTGAAACTTATGAAAAATTATAAAAAATTAATTTTTTAATTTTTTGTTGTGTTTTACATTGGCTGGTTGTTAGCTACAAGTCTCACTAGCCTCTAGTGAGCTCCTGACTTGTCACTATGACCATGAACTCGTTAATTCAAGGCTTGTATCGAGCTTGCCTCTAGAAGCGGCGAGCTTCCTGCTAGAGGCCGCCGATGAACTGGTGGCCTCGGCATCTAGTAGTGAGCTTGTAACAAGGCTACCAGTTCGCCGAACTCAGGCGATGTCAAGGCACGCTGTATTTAAAAATAAATGAAGAAAATGGAAAATACTTTTCACTTTCTAAAAAGCATAAAATATTTTCCCTATTTTATAAGATGCTTTTCCATTGATAAATTTTTTTTTGACTATTTTATTTTCTGTGAAACAAATAGAGGAAAATTCGAAAAATATTTTTTTAGAAGTTATTTTACATGAAACGAATGGAGCCCTAGTGATGAATATTTCCCAGCTTTCATAACAAATATTATCAAGTACGTGCTCAAGTTTTGCTTCTGGAGAGCAGTCTACACCTTTACACATTAATTAACATTTTGTCTTCAGTTATGGCAATGCCATTTTCTTTATAAAAAAAGGCCCATCCCCAAATCTCAATTCTCGCACGCACTCAAAATCGAAACCATACTTAAAACCAAACCACCAAAATCATGAGGAAAATGCTAAAATTAGCTTGTAAAGTGTAAACCTGTCAAAAATGTAGTTATAAGACCATTTGTTAACCCATATTGGATAAGTTGAGTTGTTGTATGGGATAATTATATTCACTAAATAGGTTATAAATGGACTTAGAATGGTAAAGTCCAAAATATTATGGGGTGTTAAATAGGTTCATAACTTCTTTAGACCCAACTCATTTATATAATTCTTCCTCACCCTCTCTCTTGATATCGTGCTTGTTCACTCCATGTTCTCTTTTGAGTTTGGATATGAGTTTTTAAAGATTTGGTCAAATATAAAAGTGCTAACAATAGGCCAAGTTAGGTATGGATTACTAGATTTACATTGCATAATTATGAGTCAATAATTTAGATTGAATCAATTTCAACTCAATCCAAACCTCACGCAATCCACCTGTCTAATGGGTCTAGTAGAGAGGGACATTAATGATATTTACAAAGATAGAGATATGTAAGTGGTTATTAGATTAAAAAGGATGTATTTTTCTATTTATCTGTTATTTTTCATTATTTTTCTTCTCCCATTTTGCCCTAAAATTTCAAAACCTGCGTGAATTTGGCTCTCAGTTCTTACCGTCAATATTTTCACCAGAACTCAATTACTTTTATGATGCGTGACATGATAAGGTAAATTCCTTTTTCACATCCTTCAAAGGCAACAGCTATGAACAGTACAAGAGCTTATGCTTTTCTACGAAGGATCTAATATGAGTCTTCTTTCTAAATACGTGATCGCCTCTGTCTAATAAGCTAGTCTGCCCACTAACTTCTTCCTTGCCGCTTTCTTTATGAGAAGTACACTAATGGTGTTTCGTTTCAATGAAACATATTCCCATGAAACGATTTTCGTGTCTTTCATTTGCCAATAGCCAATGTAAATGAATTTATGTTCAAGAAAACAACACTATATACTATTGAGGAAAATGATTTCTCTATTTTAAAAAGAAAAAGATCGTTTCCCCAAGCTCTTTAAAAAAAGGCGTTAGTATACACTGTAGTACATGCCTCTTGAGGGGTGAGAGAATTGCGGCCTGTTTCGGCTAAGCGAGGCACGTGGAGAGGCTCGAGAGAAGAGGACGAGGAGGAGGGAGATTTTGAGCTCGAGCAGCTTCGGACTATTACTCGGTTGAGTTTGGAATGAAGAAGAGGGATTGAGTTTGAGAAGGTGATCATGTTGTGGGTGAAGAGGAGATGGCGAAGGATGGAAGACTGGATTGCTGAGGCTAGAATTAGATATTAGGGGGAAAATTTAGATTTTGGGATTTTTAACTTATAAATCCGGTTCCAGCACTGGTTTTGAAACCGGTTTGGGTGGTCAAGTTATGGGTTGGTTATTGAATTGGAATTGATTCATAGAACGGTCCCAACTGGTTTCAAGAATTTGGAACTCGCTGGACCTTTTCTCGGGCACTCTGAACTAGTTTCTGAATAGAACCGGTCTAGTTGCATGCCACTAATTACCTTAACAGATCCAATACTTAGAACTGTACATTTGGATATCTAGTCATCATAAGTCATTGTGTCTCGCATAGAGAACAATAATCTCAATTATTACAGGACATCAAATTCTTGCTTCGGACAACAAATTAACTAGCATATTACACGTATACGTGCATGTTTGTCTAAACATCTATTTTGATAATTAAAAAAAAACTAAAAATTGATTGGGGGTGGGCATGCCACGATCGAAGATCTGAAATCTTGAATCTTGGATTTTTCTAACTTTAATTGTTGGAAAAATTGATCAGGTGTCAATAACTTTCCCTTTTTGAGATAAGATTCATAGATATTTCTTTCAAAAACTAAGATAATTCTTAAATTTTATTGACGAACTATGATAAGGTTGAATGATATTCCTTTGAAAAATTAAAATGATATCTAAATTTTATTGACGAACTTGACATGATAAAAAGAAATGAGTTGATAAACTTGAATTAGGGACATACCCTAGGATGTACTTACCTTAGGTCTCGAGGCCAATTGAGATATCTTAATTGCTTTTCTCTCCCCCTTTGGACTTCTTTTATTTTTCTCTTTTCTTTTCTTTTTTCTCATTGTTTTGTAGAAAAAAGATATATAAAATTTCTCATGAAAATGCCCTAATACCTCTATGCTATGCCATTCAATTATACCGTTTTTGTTTATGGGCCAAAGTTTAACCCCAAAATTTTCTATGCAATTAAAACTAAAAGGTAAGCCAAATTTTAGGTGTCAACAATAACATTTTTCTTGCTATTTGGTAATATGCCACTACAAGTAATCTTGTATGATTGGTTATTTTATTTATCCGCTAGTTGCATGGTTCCAACTTTCTTAGCAAAACAAAACTTAGTATACATCTGGTGATCTCATCATTGTCTTAAATTGATGATGACAATGGACAATTGGTTATGATGCCGCGTGATGTATTGGGATTCTTTCACTTTAGGGAACATAATTGATTTTATTATGATTTGGAAATCATGATAGGTTGAAAATAAGAATATCGTATTATTGAAACTTGCTTCACAACTCTATCTCTCAATCATCTATTTCTTTTTGTGGTGTCATGGTCTCACAAGAGCCAGCTAGATTAACCTAATAAGCCTCCTTAAGGTTTCTTAATGTACATATATCATACAAACGCATTTCCTCCTAATTTCGCCGTTTGTTCTGTTGTCGTGTCTAGTTAAAATTTGGCTTAAAAAATTGGATGGTTAAAAAAACAAGGAAAAGAAAAAGATTGTGGAATCTTGGACATTGTGGGGGTCATGTTTGGCTTATTTATTTGATAATGTTCGCAATAGGACGAAATATTGGCGGCCGAACCCCATTTTGTAACTCTATAAAAAATTCAATTTGTTCAGCACAATTTAATAAGGTAAATGTTACTCAACTGGAGAAATTTCTGACAGATAATAAGAGCTCTCTCTCTCTCTCTCTCTCTCTCTCTCTCTCTCTCTCTCTCTCTCTCTCTCTCTCTCTCTCTATATATATATATATATATATATATATATATATATACACGCTTTTATTTATCGTTCTTGGGCGCGTCCGTCAACCCTCGACCCCTGGACCCAGTAGGGGGGAGCTTTGTTTATCGCCTTTCCCTTTTGTAATAGATGCCCTGTTTTTCCGGGTTCTGTGGACCGAGTTGGTCTTCCGTTAGTTGAGTGAGTCTCAGACCTTCTTATCTTTTGGCTTGGTGTCATGTCGTGTCCTCGCTTGCTTATTGTGGCTCTTAGATCATAAGATGGCTTTGTTTCATACCCGGAGTCGACATTTTTTACACGTGCACCACCTGTTTGAGGAAATGCGCTAGTGAGCTTGCCTTAGGAGAATGCCGGTTCCCCGGGTTCCAGCAGTTCGCATGTGTGTCGCGTCAGTACCGGAGCCACCAAGCGGGATAACCTCGCTCGACGGCACCGCTTGTCTCAGCCCACCATTGTTTTGTTATAATGATGAAAAACACAATGTTCTCAAGATATCAAGGAGTTTCATACTGATAATGCCATGAAATATAGACAACGAAGATTCCTTAGAATCCTATCTCAAAATGATATTATTCTGAGCAGCTCGTAAACATAGGCATATCTTAATCATTATGTGCACTCTTCAAGATGAGGTAACGGTTCTCTTTGGATAGGTGAAGCTCGCTCAAATTCAAACTCATTGTGAAGTGAAATAAGAAAATTTTAAAACAAACATATGATCGCGATATTCAACAAATTTGCAAGTACCAAAATATGCATCTCATTTATGGTTGAGATAATGCTAATTGATCATAGATAACATGTATAGAGGATAAAAAATCATTAACGTAATAACTTGTCTCGTTATGCATATGATGCAAATTTCCTAATAGGTACTACGGATGGGCAATGTTTGGAGTAGATTATCGGTCACAAACCTATGCCAAGCTTCCTTTACTATATTGATGAGACCAAACTGAAGTCCTATAGACAGGTGTGAAGTGTTTCAAAATCTCGTTAGGAATAGATTAACCTCAAATTATGGGGGTATTCACGTGTATACATAATGCATCAAGTGCATCGTGATGCAATATAACTGGCGTTCTAAACAATGGCAAATTGGCTTGGTCAATCCACGAATTCTTGTAGTATCTTTCTCTTATAAATTGATGAATCGGTTTGTGCTTCGAAGTTTCTTCTTCTTGTTCAAGGCATTCCTTCAAGTCGACAACACCCAACTTCGACGTATTTTATAAAATGAATCACTCGCTACTCACATACAAATATTGCCAAATTCAAATACTTGTATAGCACATCCAAATATGTCTGGACTTCAATAAGTACATCCCCATGACCTAATCATCACAATTCATCTTTATATAGATATAAGACATGCTAATATTGATCAAGCCTAGAGAAACTTAATGATAGTATTAAGTTGTCGACATCTTGTGGGCTGATTACTGTTTATTAGGTGTGGCCATGAAAGTACCATGAAATCCATATGGCACTCTTTGTGGCAACTTTATCTTTGCCACCGGTTCGCCTTCAAAATCCTTCACATCAATTATGTGAACCTGCAATCAGAGAGCATATCCAACGCTAATAAATGGCAAACGCCTTATTAATCCTCGATGAAACTCAAGATCACTAGTGATATAGATCTATGCTTTTAAGGACAAGCCCGGATAAAGTGCAATGTGGAGTATTGAGATCATAACTCACTTGAGTTTCATCGGACACTTCATCGTGGACAAAAGTCACAATCCAACCATCATCTTCATCTTCTCCTTTGGCACTACCATTTTTAGGGACGAACACACTTCCGCTACAAAAGTTGCTCTCCTCAAACTTGTGATATTCAACCTTTACTGCCTGTTCATACTCTTCCTCCTGATCAAAACAAAATATATAATAGTTGTGGACAACATGAGTTTTTTGAACGTGCTGAAAAAAAATACACACTTGCATGAGAGAAAACTTAGTGGATCAATATGGTTTTGACCCCTGAATCATGACCTCGATCAAAAGGAGAATTTGCCATTAAGGTGGTATTAATAAGAGACATGTCTAAACTTTTACAATAATTTTACATTTTCTGCCTTAGATTTGTAGCTTCTAACGATTTTATGAGCCTTTGCTACAATTATCCTCGCAGAATTCTACTGTTTCATGCCAAAAAAGAAGGATTTGTTTTACTGTGCCGGTAAATTAATTTTAGTAAGTGCTACAAGTGTAAAAATTTGTGGATGAAGAAATCAACTTTGTACTAACTTACCAACTTCAATCCAATAGCTCATTAGGGCTTCGAATTTACTAACTCCTTATGAAATTAGTCTCTAAGTAAGAGTGACTTACGAACTTTTGTTAGATTAAAATTTCAATTTGCCAATTGGATATCAACTCTTAATTAGAATTTCTTATCAATGTTTAATATTTTTCAATGTAGCAAATTTTGTTTCTCTTAGTCAGCTTACAATTACTAATTCTTTTTGGATTATCAACCTAAAAATATTATTAAATCACTCAAATAAAGATTGGTAAAATTATATCAAAGTCAGTTAATTTAATGCATTGATAAGAAAGATAAATAAAAGTTGATAATATATAATAAAACTTAGTAACTTATAAACTATCAAGAATTAGTAATATCATAAAAGTGTTATAACTTACCAATAATTTACTAGTAATCCAATAATTGATCATTTTTTTACCAATAATTTCTGGACACTTACCAACTCTTTCATAAATTCGTCGGCATGGAAAAAATCCACTTTTTTTTAAAGGCAAAGTAGAATCATCCAATTATCCTCACTTATACATAAAAATATTACAAAACTCATCTTATGTACATTAGTAAAATAAATAAGTAGATCTTATGTTTTCTGGCACAACTAGTGCACGAAACAAATTATTCTTGTCTTTTGCTTATTCTAGCATATGTCTAAAAATAGAGCCTAAGAAATATATAATGATTTAACAACAAGAGTGATTATGAAATTAGAAATTTGTAAACATTGATACTGTAAACTTCTCAAACCTGTGGTTCGTCCAAGTATAATTTGGCCAAACTTCCATACTTACCTAGCCCTGAGATTTAAAAGGATGAAAAAATAGTAAGGATAGTACATATTGTACATGTTGATCATAAATGATGGTAAATCTATTATTATGTGTTACCGCAGCTAGAACTTGCTACTGAATCAATGACTTGAGTGAAACCAAATTTGTTCTTCAATCCTATGAAATTCCCATTGACGAATGGAAAATCCATGGAGGAGTGAGTGCCACTGAGATTTCTCTCATTGACCTCTCCAGTTTCCATATTCAATCTCCACTCGTGCACACAATGTAAAAGGAAACCTTCTTCTTCATTGCCATTTTCCTTCTTTTTGGGAGGTAATTTGAATCCTCTTGAGAACCAATCAAACTTGTCCACACCCCAATCTGGACCTGGCAGTATGGCTGTCATGGCCCTACAAGCCCTTACTACAACCTGTTTAACTTAAGTAATTGGTCAGAAATGGAGAAAATGAAGGATCATGCTCATATGTCAAATTGATAAAACAACATCAATCTTTTAAAATGGCAAAGAAAATGTGAAAAGATGGTCTCTTTGCTTTTATGATGAAGGCAAGCAGTACCTCTTCCCCCTCCTCAAATGTATTGAGGATGTGAAATGTGGAGCATGTTTCTACTTCAAACCATCGAATAGAATTGGCATCACCATATCGGGGCATCACTCCAAACCTCGTTTTTCCTTGTTTATCATAATACAACAATCTATTTTGCAAAAATAACGATTCAATTTAGAAATCAGATCATAGCATGAATATTTAATCGTTTGCTAATTTTATCATTTGATGACATATATACTCACTGGCCTCCCTTGGCTAGTCTGGACACGTCCATTGAAAGAGGATGATCCACTATGATATTGTACCTGAGTGAGGAAAACATGTTTTGATCTCAAATTTGCATGTCAGGTAACAACATAAATACTGGGAAGGATTATGTAGAAGAAAACATGGAGATAATAGTTTCATTTGATCCTTTGCAATGTCAATTGTGAAATTGCAAATTTTCATGTATAGCATTTTTTTTCTAGTTGAAATGAGTAGACAAGAAAATTAGATCCGGAAATGAATTGGACATGCATTTATATTGTTCTTTTAACTAGTTTCTTTCAAATAGGTTTGGTAACGAAAGCGCTACAACCTTTCGGTAACCCCCATCTCGTGGCTGAGGACACACTTGCTTAATTGGACATCCATCTTATGATGAAGCTCCTTTCCATCAACTAAAAACATATCAAATTAGGTGCTATTAGTAGTCGCTAATTTACAATAAAAAAACAAGCTATAGTGAGTTCATTAGGTAACTCTTACTTTGGTTAATTATCATCATTGTTTGATTTTTAAGTACTAATTTCTTTAATCATTATCAAAATAAAATTGCAAAATAATTTCTAGAATCTCTTACAATTTTTTTTTTACTTTCTTATCAAAGCCTTAATGTTACTTAATGTTGTATGACAATACTAACCTTTATTTAAGTGACTTATCAACTTTTTTCTGATGAGTCGCCAACTTGTTTTGAGCTACCAACTTTTTCTTTAGTTACTGCTAACATTTATTGTATAACCAACTTCTCCATCATATACCAACTTCAATTGGCTTTGCTTACCGACTCTTCTTAAAAATTATTAATCTTAATTACAGTTATTACCAAAAAAAAATTCGTTCAAGTTACCAATTTATTTTGCATGACCAACTGCTACGTTAGCAACCAAAATTTATTTATTTATTCTAAATAAAGGACTTCTCTTATTTCTAACAAAAAAATTCTCCAAAGTATACTGTTTTTTTTTTCCATTTTCTCATCATTTCCATACAGCAAAGAACTATTTATATGGAATTGTCAGACCTTTGTTTATTTCACTTGCAAAACCTTTATCATTTTAAGTTATCAACTAGCTTTGGGCTAACAACTCTCATTTGAGTTTCTTACTAATACACGCGCGCGCGCGTACATAGACATATTATTTTTTCAAGTCACCTAGGGCTAAGTATTGAGTACCGCTCAACCTAGGAACTGCCCGGACCGGACTGGACCGGCCAGCTTGGTCCGGTTCTTCGAAGTTGTGGTCCGGTCCACAATTTCAAATAATAGAACCGGTTCTCGGGTGGTCCGGTCCACGGTTCCATGAGGGCGGGACCGGACCGGACCACCCGGACCGGACCACTAGGACTTTATGATTCAAACTTCAAATTTCTCTTGGCCCAAGTAACTTGGGAGCCTAACTCCAAAGTCCAGAGTCCGAAGTTTTCTATTCTAGCCCAAGCTTCAAAATTCTAGAGTCTAAAGTCTATGTCCAAAGTCTCATCACGTCTTAGCACCTCGCTCTATATCTTAGTAGCTCCTCCACCCGTGATCGCCAAAGCTTTCTTCTCCGGCGGCCTTCATATCTTGACTTTTGTCTTATGTGTTCATATTTCCTTTTAGATTTTTGAGTGGCTAAAGGATTCAGCAATTGTGGGATTTCAGCGAGATGTAGTCTAATGGACCTATTGATGCTTATTGCTTATGGAAGCAAGGCGACTTCAACAGGGATGAAAGAGTCATGAGTTTTTGCCGGTATAAGTAAACGATTTTCATTTTAGTTTATACTTCTCTTTGAATTTTTCCCGCTGTTATTGGACTGCCCAAGGACTGGACCAGACCGATCGGTCCGGTCCGATCCAGTCTTAAGATTAGTCAGTTCGGTCCTCGGTCCTAAAAATCAGGGACCGGTCCCATTGGTTCGGTCCTCGGTTCTAAGGCGGAATCGGACCGCCTTGGACCATGCACACCCCTAAATTCACCAACTTTTCTATTGAGTTGCCAACTTTTATTTGCCTTACTTTAGCAATGCGTTACATTTACCGATTACTTTTAGGAAGAAGCAATATTAACTAGAGCAATCGCCAATTTTTTTTTCAATTACCAACTATTTTGTATTACCAACTCTTCTGTGAGTTAATTACCATAATTTATTTAGGTTGATTTTTGAAAAATTAACAACTTTTCTTCTCTTTGACATTTTACCGACGACTTAAATCTAGGAACTATTATATGAGATTAATTATCTTTATTTTAAGTGACTCAGCAAATTTTCTCTAATTTAGTTATCAACTAATTTTATGTTACAAAATCCTATTTTATTAGCCATCAATGTTTATTTAGCTTTTTTAATTGTTAAATTCTCTTATGTTTAAAAATAAATAAATCGTCTTATCCTTTGCCATTCACCTTTACTCTTCTCGGCGCCTAAGTATACCAACTACTGTATAAAATCAACCATCTTTATTTGAGAGATGTACTAGCTTTTTTCATGATTGAATTACCAATTAGTTTTTGATTATGAAGTTTCATTTGAGATACCTAGTTAAATTTATTTATTTTTTCTATTTATTAACATTTCTTATCCATGGCCAACATTTATTGATCTTTTCTTATTAACTTCTTAAACTGTACAACTATAGTAGGGATTAATCAACCTTTAACTAAGGCAAGCAATTTCTCAAAAAGAGTAACTAAACCTAATAGAAATGAGATTTGACAATTCAAAGCTAGTTGGTAATTTAACCTGACAAAGTCCGTAAGTCATTCTAATTTAGGTTGGTAATTTTGTATAAGAATTATTAATATTCAAAAGATTAGTAAGTTATATAAATACAAGTTGGTAAGTTAGTGCAAACGTAGGTTATTTGCAAATTACAAAAGAAAGTTTATAATTTTTTAATATCATAAAAGACTAAAAGTGACCGGTCCTGTCTTTTGTTACCAACATTTCTTACGATTTACCAAACTTTTGGAATGATTCGCATTGGTAAGTTTCAATCATGTCTTTTCTTTCGTTTGGACGTCATCCGTGTACTACAAATATAATGATAAGAAACATATAAAACTTCTTCAAACACACAAGTGATTCCAAACGTTTTAACACTTCTAGGTGATTCAGAAGGGGAGTATTACCAGACATCACTCCTACCACAAAGAAAGGTTTCTTCACATCAATCCCCATTAGTACAAGCTCACCACTCCCCGGAGCTTTCTGTTAAATAAGTATAAAATTTTCAGTTAAAACCTCAAAAAGATCCATTAGTACTAAAAACATAGTGATTCAATGATAAATTAAGGTAGATTATTAATATAACACTTAACCTTTGGATGGCTAGTGCAAAATTGACCCCAATCTTGATTGAGGTCCCAAACATCGACTGTATCTAAGGTTTGTGAGTTGATCTCGTGAGGCAAGTAATTCTCTGCTATCGCATATAGCTTCCCTGCATGCTCAAACACATTTGTGTTGCACACGTACTTGTTTACAGCCCTGAGTCTAATCTGTCAATGTACAGAAGCTTAATGTTCAGGTCTATATTAACAAAAGGATCCTTTACAAAGATTTGCTCAAATCAACTTTACGGATTTATTTGACAAATTCATGAAAAATTGACGAGAACTTCTCAAGCTTTCATTTGTTTGTTTGTTATTCTGCGACTCTTATTATATCTCACATCACAATGAATCCGGCAGTTATAATTTAGATAAAAAAATGCTTGACATTGAAGTATACTGGTGAGGTTAAATTTGCTTCAGCATTGCCTACAAAAGTGGCATCTCCGGTCCATTCAACAATTGTGTTTATAAGACATGGCGAGTGGTTTGTATTGCGAGCAAGCAATTGAATGAAAAATCGAGAGTGAGGCGACAAATAGTTGGGAGAGAGAAAAGAAAATAAAGAGAGTGTGACAATATGAACTTTAAAAGAAAACCCTACGAGGCATATAAATTTTAAGTAATTGTGGATTGATCAAATCATCGACCAATCACGTAGATAAACTTGCATAGCAAAAAGAATATCGCAAATTACCTGATTCAGAAAAATTCCAGCTAAGACAGCTAATGAATCTCCTTCGATGGCAGGGAAGAAGGAGGGTTTATTTCTTTGCTTTTCAATCTTGAATGTCTCGGTCTCAATGTACTTGTTCTTGTAGGAGATGCTCCAATCCGAATCGCAAGTCTTTCTGAAGAACAATGCATGAAGCATTCCTTCTCCTTCTGCCCAAGTTTCACTTGCGCCTCCAAGTGGTGACACTATGGATTGTAGACATCCAAATAGAGGATTTGGACCTGGATTTTAGAGATTTTCGTAAACCATAATGATAACTGAAAATGCCATCAACTTTCTTCTATAAATCTATATATAATGTTGGATATATGGCAATGATGTGCACAACTCACATCTTGGATGAGATTTCACTACCTAAGTAACTCTATTTAATGCAAAATGTATATATATCGTTTGTCAAAATCTATGTCCAACATATGTTATTATGGCTTCTCCTGCTCATAAGACCCTAGATTTTCACCGACAATGTGCATCATACATGCATACGAGAGACTAGAAGTGTTGCTCATATGAAACTTACATTTCACATTAACTCAGAGTAGTTAAGTACCATTTCTAATGAATACCCCTTCGGGGAAGTCAGCTGGTAATTCTCCTTCCACATAGGCAACTTCAACTGCTTCTCCAATTTCTTGAACCGGTGCAAAGTTCTTCTGTTCAAGTCATTGTTTCAGAAAAATCAGATAGACATAAAAATATATCGCACTTCCGTGAGCATCCTTAGAGTTTTCTTTTGTAGTGCTAGAATGTGGAGAAAATATTTAGTGGTTTGTGAAAGTCATGCCAATAGCTGACATGATGATTTTTTTTTCATTCCAAATTAATTACAAAGTGACACGAATCCGCGCCACCATCAACCGTTGTCACTGGTTGAGTTGCTAGGCGCCCAACCCTCCCATCGTCTTTGTGGTCGGCGTTTCCTTCCCTTAACTTCACTGCCATAGATCAGATCTGGAAGTTCAACAGTGGCAATGGGGCCCGCGGCGGGCAGTCCAGATCCGAAGGCATCTGAAAGTTCGCTGTCAGAGATCTCAACCTCTCACGTCACTGCCATGGACGAGCCTTTCTTGTGCTCGGAGAAATAGATGACGAAGAAAAGCTTCAGAATTCATCCTCCCTTATTCCTTCTTTCTGCTATTTATTTTCAAGTTGAATTGTTTGAGGCAAGAGACATGGGACTTCAATAGTAGCCTTTAAATCTGGACTTGGCCAAACTTTCAGATTTAAGGCTGCCGTGCTCACGACCATGGCTCTAGATCTGGAGCTTATGCTAGCCCTAGATCTGGAGCCATGGCCACAAGCCGGCTAGTTCGACAGCTCTCAAAAGTCCTTCAGATTTGGGCTCGGCTGAACTATTAGATTTGGAGTCACCCTGCTCGCGATTATGGCTCCGAATCTGGAACTCATGGCCACGAGTTCCAGATCCGGAGCCAAGGCCGCTAGCAACAACACATTCGTTGGACGGCTAAATCGAAAGAGTCGGCCAAAAAGACGCCTGAACACAGCGTCTATGGCCACGGACGATGGCCAGATCCAGAGAACAAAGTGGGTGGAGGAGGAATAAGAAAAAAATTGAAATTTTATTTTTCTAATCCAACTCGGCAGTCACATGTCAATCAATTATTAGATACGAATAAAAAATGTGTGACACCCCAACAATTAATATGACACTCCGTAACCACTGAATACTTCCTCATTGATAAGGTGACAATGACGCGAGAGACAATCAAGACACCGTCAAGTTGCCGATGAGCTACCCTTCAATTGACTTTAGGTTCTAGTGTTACAATTAAATTAGATTATCATACTTCCCTTCTTGAAATAGGCGATATATAATATATCCAGATTAAGTAGGTGGATTGTTATTGTCATTTCAATTTTTATGTTTTTAGTTAGAGGCTAATTATCATCACTAATTTGGAAAATATCAAATTAGATTTTAGTCTGCTATTTAGACTTTGAATTTTTTAATAAACTTGCTTTAGAACTCGATACTAGTTATTTTTCTATATAGAGTTCGTGAATGATAGAAAGAGGAGTATTCTTGGAGTAGGTTATTGCTACCAGATATCTGAAATAATTTCTCAGTTCCTACGGAGAGATATAATATGCAGACTATAGAAAACAATTTGCATGGAGCACAAGAAATGATCATGATATTTAATCTAAGAAGAGTTACGGAACCCATCATATTAATCTGGAAAGCTTGTTCTAAGCATTATACTATGGTCAAATTAGAATCCTTGCTTACAGTTGTTTCAGACCGTAAAATCCATTGTTTTGACATCCCTTGAGGCACTTTTATATTGTTGTCATTTTTTCCGTAAAATCCATTAATTCTGAACTCTTTACTGCTTAAGGTTATTTGGGTTTTTGGTGTCACATGGGTATCGTAAGGTACTTTTCTTTTAAACATATTCTATGTTTTTTCTCATCTATTACAAAATACAGAAACCCGTGTCAACATTTGCATCTGAGTGCATGATTGCGAGTCGACAAACCCGTGTTTTGCTGTCGCATGCTGTACTGTCACAAAGTGATGTTATCAACCACGCCAAGATCGGGAAAAAAAATTTGTTCAGTCTTAGCTACCTTCGAGCATCGTAAACTTTGTTGATGAGATAGCTTCCAATTTTTCTGGACTGTGTGTCACCTCGTCCACACACCCACGGAAATGGATCCTCTGCTCTGGGGTGTTCCCCAGAGCAGATCTGATCTGCATCTTGTGGCCGTCCGATCGTTGATCGGACAGCTGCAAGCTTGCAGGTGGTGGGGCCCCACCTTTAATGGTGTGGGTCCCACCTTTTTCTTTTATTTTTGCTTTATTTTTAGAAAAAAACACATCCGTCCGATCGATCGGACGGCTGTGAAGGGCAAATCAGATCTGCCCTGGGGTGTTCCCCAGGGCAGACGATCCGGATCCCACGCCCACCCCGAAACTTGAAATTTTCGGATGGAGCAAATGAGTAAAGAGAGAACCACGTTGCTAAGTACCTGAGAGGGTAGATAAGGCTGATCCACAAACCGGCAAAAGCTATCCACTAGGACATCCAACACCTTCTTCGAAGCTTGCCTGCCTGTCTTGGACACATCAATCTTCTTCAACGGCAGCTTCCGCTGCAACTCCTTCAAAAAAGGCTGGTCACGCAAAAATTTCCAAATCAAAGTCGAACCGGTTTTGTAAACCCATGCTCAAGTTTTCTCGAGTGTGCCTTAAGAAAACCCTTAACCATAAATATACGCTTATCCGTACCTTTAGAGCAGGAGAGATGGTCTTTTTGAGGTTGTCAAAGGTAGGAGAAATAGAATGCCTATTGGCGGATGCATTCAGGTGCAAAGCGAAAGGAGAGAGTGCCATTTTTCGCTTCCCTATGCCCAAGTTGCCTGGTTTCATGTCCTATATATAGACGACTTAGGCTGCTGACTAAATAAAATCCAATACGCAATTAATCTCTTGTTCATCGAAATTCGAGATTATGTAATTATATATGTCTTCAGAACCCGTCATCCACCACATCTCAAACATCTACATCAAATATTGTGTCGTCACATCTTTAGTAAAAAAAAATACATAACCATGGTCCTTAATATAGAATCTTTAATCAAGAAAGAGTATTGCCTAAATTCGTATTTTGTTAGACCAAATTCATTACGTATCAAAAAACACAATAAGAGCAAAGTACAAGCTCGATACATGAGTACATATATTCTTGTACTGTACCTGTAGCATTATGCATAAAATATATCAATAAATACCATTTTCTTGTAAAAAATTGAAAATAGTTTACTTTCCCGGTGCCTCTTGTGGAACATTTACGTGCAGATAAATTTGTGCGAGTTTGGTGAGGCAAGACTTACCAGAACAGCAAAACCTGGATAGGGAAAGAGGCTCATTTATAACTATAATCAACATCAAAGGGAAATTTGTCGGTGAAGTCTTCAACCAACTGCGATGATACAAATTTAGTCTAAATCCTTTTGATTTAGTGTAGTCCTTCTAATTAATTTTGGCTGGATATTGCTGACGTGAATATTGGCTACCCAATATAGAACCACCAGTGATGATGTGGTATTTTAATATTTTTAATATTTACTTTTTTTTTAATATTTTATATTTCTTTTCTTTTTTCCTTTCTTCTTCTTTTTGCTGATGACTGACCACCATCCATGGTTGGGCGAGGCAACCTTGTTCAGGTGAAGGCAATGCCTAGCAAGGTTTCCTTGATATTTGGATCTCCTGCCGAGAGATTAGGGGCGGGGATTTTAAGAGGGGAAGGGGTGGGCCCCACTTAAATAGAGGGGAAAGGTTTTTGTTTTTTAGCTTTTGGACTTTCCTCAACCGTCCGATCTTGGATCTTGGATCGGATGGCTGCCAAGCCGAGATCACCCTGCCCGAAAAGGTACCCTGGGCAAGGGATCCAAATTCGTTTTCTTGGTCTAGGCAAGGGTTAGCCTCACTTGCAAGGCCTCTCTTGGGGGAGGGGAGCCCTAGTAATCATCTTGTTTAGACTCCCCTACTGTGGGTGATAGTGATCCTTGTGCATGTGAGGCTGGCCACTAGAAAAATGAATAAGAAAGGACAATATAAAAGAAAGAAAAAATAATGAAAAATCAAAATTATAAAATATTACTAAAAATTGTCAATGTCAGTTTATGTGGTGTCATGTAGGCAAGCCGATATCCATGTCAGCAGTACCCAATCAAAATTAGCCGAAATGACTGAATTGACACTAAATTAAAAGGTTTAGACTAAATTGGCATCAAAGGTTAACACTAAATTATTACCGGTGCAATAGATTTAAGGCTTTTATGAGATTTTTCCCTAATATCAATCCATCTGCATATGTTATGGATTTATCGGTATGCACTTTTTGTCAGCACGTTCATGTATATATTGAAGGACGACTAAAAGAGTAGATCGTCCACACGAAAAAGAAGAAGAAGAAGAAGAAGAAGAAGGGAATCTCACGATACATCTACCTTGCAATTGTCTTCGTATCGTACAAAATCCACTTTCTCATTACACGCTTTTAATATGAAACATCCTTTGGTGGGGAGAGAGAGAGAGATGGACAACCAAAAGTTAATTAATTAGCTATTTAATCATCAACATCATTCCCTTTGTGTTTATTCGGTAAAGAATAATTCGGGTAGATAGTCTAGTCAAGAAAATTAATATTGCTTTTCATGCATTCGAATCACTACCTATTTAATCTCAATATAATATTTTTAAAGTGATTCTATTAAGCATTGCCGGAAGGTAACTTTTTCTGATCAGCTTGATCTCTGTCCATATATCCATTTTTAGTTAGATTTATATAAGGCACACTACCAGTATAAAATACTGTATACGCAAGCAGTCATAGAATGGAACCTGTCCCTGCTAATTTACTTAATTCATCTACCAAAATAAAAACTGTAAATTTGTCAATACTGGAAACCTACTAGTGTAATGATTTTCTTACACAGTCACAATTGTTGCAATTATATTTGTTATCAATTTATACGCGCACTATTATTTTCTCTAGTGTTAGATTAAACTTAGGTTAACCTCACGTAATAGGATTTGCATCTTGCATCATGATGATACTATCTAAAAATCTATATATATCAAGAAATTAAATATACAATTTATAAGCTGACGATTGAATATTTAAGTATAGTGTCTTATCATATATAGAGCTACTTGTATAATTCAGTAGCACTGTTTGAAATAATGAGTCATTAGAAAATATTTTCATTACCAACAACAATTTATATGTAAACTTTTTGAATACAATGAAAGTATTTTGCATTCATTCAATTTCATAAGCGATACAAGTGATTATATTTTTAAATATTTTTAAAAATCATTGGTTTTTACAAAATAAATGGAGCTTTAATGTAGAAAAATACATTTCTTAAATGAGAAGGAGTTGCAAATTAAAAGGTGATAACGTCAAGAGACTATAGGAAGGATAAAGTACTAATTGAATCACCAATTTAATGAGAGAGCCAACTTTTGGTGTGGAATAAAGCAATTAATAATCATAGTTTGCCCATAACTTATTGATTAAAATTTTAAGTAAAGGTAAATCCAACCAGATATGCCCAAACTTTTGGTGTGCTCCTCCTTGGTGTTCTACTTTGGTGAAAGTATTTATGTTTCTATCGCACATTCCTAACAAATGATATCAAAGTCAATAATTGACTTGGTGGCTCACTCTTAATGTTATTGTTGTTGGGTGAATTTAAGTGAATGAATCTCAGCAAAATTCATAGTTCGGTTTGGTGAAAGAGATTGGGGTAAAGTGGATACTTTGATGCGGTAAGGCAGTCACAATAGTAGCCTTAAAAGTTTCACTAGAGAAAGAGACCAAGATCATGATGAAAATGATAGAGAGGAGACCTAACACTAAACTCACACAATAGAGGAAGAAAACTAAGATGAACATGTGAGTTGTATTAAAAAAATTTCAACTTGGACAATAGGTTGATTGTCATTAACTTAAGTTTTGAGTGAAAGTGAGTCACAATTGGTATGTTAATTGGCTCGGACTTATGCTCTCTTTTGGCAATTTTGAGGAGGGAAAATATTGGATTTTTAGTGCGTGCTCTCAGCTTCCCTTACATTGCTAGCTAAACAAAAGGGCTAAAAAAAGGTTGTACAAAATTTTAAGTTTGCTTCACTTTCAATACCTTATATATTTTAGAAACACATATAAATTGCTGAGATACTAAGTCTAATATTTGAATATAATCTTGTTATAAGTTATTACGATGACATACACTGACAATACAATATGCAATAATTAACTGACCTATAAAAATAACGAAGCCCAATTTGTCCTCAAGAATATTCTTGCGAGTTAAGTCAACGAAGCCCTCCACATAAGAGACAAGGAAAAACGAAATCCCCATTAGCTTCCACTTGTCTCCTGCTTAAACTAGAATTTGTGTAAGTTTATTTTTCTTTTAGTTACCAATATTTCTTATGTTTTTACTAATTTTTGTTTACCTTCCTTATCTGAACCCTAAATTTACTAACTATTATGCAAAATTCAGTTTAAATTAAGTGATTTATCAAGGTTTTTCAAAGTAAATCATCTATTAGTTTTAAGTTATCAACACTCATTTACCTTAATTAGTTACGAGCATCTAATTTTTTTAAATTTATCAACATGTCTATTGGGATGCTTAGTTGGATAAAAAAAAATTAAGTAACTTGAACAAATGTTAGTAATTCCTTATGATAGTTGATAAATTTTAGGTGTTGAGAAAGGTAAATAAAAGTTGAAAAAATATAAGATAGCCCTTTTTTGTCAAAAATAATAAAAGTTAGTCACAGTTGTTAAAATAAGAGAAGATGGTAGTAATAAAAAAACTAAACAAGTGCTGATAGTTAGCTCAAATAAGAGTAAGTAACGCACAGTTGACAACTTCATAGAAATAGTAATACAATAGAAAAGTTAAGAAGTATGTATAATGGTATTTATTGATAAAAAAAAAGGCAAGGAGAAAGAAAATAAAGGCAAGATAAAATAGAGAACAATCTTGGTTGCTGAATGCTCAATCTATCGATATCTCTGCCTCTATAGAAATGATGGACCCTATCCCATATTCGCGTACACATGCACTAAGGCATGCATATAGAATATAAATTGAATATCTATATCATAGCAAAAATTATTGGCAATTAACATATATGGGATAATCGTGAGACAATTAATAGGAGATTTATGACATGTTAACATTTTTAGATTGTATTTATGGTATTATTTAGTAATATACTTATAATATTTATCTTGTATGATTAGGTGCTTCATTGAAATTTTTGCGCAAACTCTTGAGGCTTGGAGATGCTTCGAGTTTACTCGAAAATCTAGCGAGTGTTCTCACAGGTACAATAGCCAAATACTTTGACTATTGGCTGAAATTAACTTAATTAAATTAACTTCAGATGGCTACACAGTTTTGTTAAATGTGCATGCCTATTTTAAAATAAATTTATCACCAAACACGAATGTCACGGGCATGTTTATCCTCCATTATTGGATCTTTACAATGAACACTACACAATAAGTTTCACTTAGTGATAATGCCACTTATATTAGATTTGCATACCTTAATCAAAAGCGCAAAAATTGGAAGATCCATGATGATAAACGCTAGGATCAGAAGAGCATATCAAAAGCATATCAAAAGCATAATACTTTTATTCCAGGAGATTGGCCGCAGATAATTCAAATTCGAGTTAGTTAATATATCAAGTTACCATTATCTTCATTTAAAAAGTTTAAGTCAATGAGTAAAGAGATAATAAAAATTAGTAACTGCTTCGCACTACGTCAAATTTTTGATGTGATATGTTTGTTCACACATCAACCTCAACAGAAAAAAAAAATGTTCAGATTGCCATTTTCCAATCAATTTATCCACCGGTTGCATGTGTTCACTATCTTATATGAGACAAGGTATAGTTACTTTGATATATCTTATGACCTCATCATCATCTTAAATTGATGGTGACAATTAATAATAAGTTATGATCCCGCATGATCTGTGAGGACTGATTTGGGAAATGGAAAACATGATAGGTTAAAATAAGAATCTCATATTATTGATTTCGTTTTCATTACGAGTATCTCTCAATCATTTATATCTGAAGAAGGTTCTGTGTGTTCTTGTTATGTGTGTGTGTATATATATATATATATATATATATATATATATATATATCTATAACTAAGTCTATTTCCTGCCTACGACTTGATGCCTATTTGCCATAGGTTGGTGCGTTGTCGCATCTGGGCTAGATTAGACTTAAAATAGTGGAATCATGGACATTGTGGGTCATGATTGGCTTATTTATTGGCGCATGGGGACAAAAGGTTTTTTTTTTTTGGTAAATGTAAGTATTATATAGATTTTACCATGCAAAGCTGTACAAGGCGTATGTCTTGGTACCACAAAACTCACACTCAACACTATAATAGATGTGTGAGTGCAAGGGTACCAAGAAAGCAAAATACATCCAAAGAATGACGCCTAAATACATCATCTAATCGATGGAAGGCCTAAACAGTGGCCAACAAAAGCCTAAACGGCTAAAACTACATAAAAACTGTAACTAGTGAAAACTAAGTAAATCAGCTATCACAAAAAATGGATGGGTCAATCTGCCACCTCTCCTGTACCCGCCTATTGCGGGGAGTGTCAATAACAGGCTAGAACAATCTGGCTCTGTCTCTGACCATCAGGATAAGCTTCGTCTTCATGGCTGGAACGAAGACTCGGCAATTACGGAATAGGTCGTCATTCCGTGTCGTCCATATAATATGGCATAGGGCTCCCAGCGAGAATCTAGCAATACTCTGATGGAAGTGATTGCCAAATATATGTCTGATAGCCCACTCGAGCGTCTCCTGCCACGATCCCTGCCTCCAAGAAATTTGACAATTCTGGGCCCAGAAGGATGCAAGCCCAGCAGTGGCATGACATCCGAAAAAGAGATGATCTATGGAATCCGGCCTAGCATTGCAGAAAATACACGAACCATCCTCTATCCTACCAGAAGATAACAGGAATACCTGGGCATGGGGACAAAACGTTGTCAGAGGGGGACTCCATTTTGTAACACTGAAAACATATATAAGTCTATTTGTTCACTACATTTTTATAAGATCAAATATTACTCGATCGAATAATTTCAATAAAAAAAATTCGGGTGGTTATGGGAAAAAGATCAGGATTTTGGAATCTTATATATTTTGGCTCATTGTTGGCTTTTTTTTTTATTTGGAATTGACGTGCGTAAACGTACATAATACATTTTCTTTTTAATTTGAACATAAAATAACGAAGGGGTGCAACTTTTATTGGACAAAGGATACCAGACAACTGCACTATAAACATCGAAGCATGTTATAGAATAATCAAAAGGAACAACGTATAGATAGATATGGAGTATATTCATTTCAAACTTTGGATTTCCTGGTAATTGCATCTGAATAAAAAATAAGAGTAAATCCGCAGCTCCTTAAGTCTTTTTAGTATTAAGATTTTAAAATTTTAATCATAATTTTAAGCTTATAGTGACTCTTTTATTCAAACAATGTCAAATTTTCAAATTAATTTTCTCCCATGCAAAAATTGTCTGTTTTGCAAAGAATCTTATGTCACGACCTCCCCGAACAGTACACCACCTAGAGGTTGACTGATGTATTAACCTAACTCAACTCTTCCAAACTCACACCAATTCATTGTTTATGTTTTAAGTTGTTAGCATGTAAAAGATTTTAATTAAGAGTTGCTATAAATCTATTTATGATAGATCAATTAGAAACTCATGTAAAGTATTTGAAGCATACTTTACTCCTACAAATCAAAGGGTTGAGATCAGAGACTTAATTATACTAGATTAATCCAACGTTGTCTCGACACAAACATTAGTTTATCATTTGTCTGACCATGGCTTTATATTTTCTTTGTTAGGAATTTGTTTGACCATGTCGGCAACTACATGGTTTTGTCGTTCTCCTATCTCAATAAGGAGAATTTTATACCCCGAATCAGTCGCGACGCCCCCAAACGCTAATTGATTTTTAAGAAAATAAAGATGATTGATAATGCTAAAACAGATATAAGTAGCTTGAATGGAGGGGGGACATCGTCTCCAAGCTTGGAGCACTTTAGTAACTTGGAGTGCTTAAATAGCAGAAGGAAGAGAGCGCGACTCTAGGCCTACCGAATCCGAGAGCGTGAGAATGGCGATTCGCGCATGTCGTAATCGTGTTTATAATTCGTGTCGATTTATATCGCCGTACAACATCTTGATTTGAATTCTAAATTTTGAATAATTAAACTACAATGAAAAACTGTTGAATTCTCTCGGCTCATGTTAACATGTTAAGTTTGGCATGTCTAGTCGGATTTTAACTCAAAGTTCCATTCTCTGTAACTCGAGTTTAATTCATGCCGTGTTCTGTTCAGCAAATGGATCATGTCCAGCATTGTCTCCAAAAATGTAGGATAAGAAACAAAAAAGAAATTACAGGTTTTTGTTTAGTCTTATCGAAATTATGGCCTGTCAGATGTTGAAAGTATCTCAGGATCATTACTAAAGACATTCGTCTGCCAGCCCTTGACCAAATGCTTAAAGTTACTAACTCTTATGAGAAATTTACTTAAATTTAAGTGATTTATCAAGTTTTATTAAATTATAGCATCTATTAGTTTTGAGTTACCAACTCTCATTTAATTTAATTACCAGCATCTTAAAAAAAAAAAGCATCAACTTGTCTATTGGGATGCTTTGTTGGAGAAAAAAATGTTGAGTGACAAATGTTAGTAATTTCTTATAATAGTTGATAGATTTTATGTGTTGAGAAAGGTAAACAAAAGTTGACAAAATATAATATTTTTTTGTAAAAAATAATAAAATTTAATGACTGTTGTTAAAATAATAGAAGCTGGTAATAAAAAACTAAACAAGTGCTGATAATTAGCTCAAATAACAGTAAGTAACGCAAAACCAGTTAAAAACTTAATAGAAATAGCACTTTAATAGAAAAGTTAAGAAGTGTGTATAATGGCGTTCATAGATAAAAAGAAAAAAAGGAAAGGAGAAGGAAAACAAAAACAAGATAACATAGAGAACAATCTATAGTTGTTGAATGCTCAATCTACCGATGTCTCTGCCTTTACAAAAATGGACCCTATGCCATATTCGCGTACACATGCACTAAGACATGCATATAGAATGTAAATTGAATATCTACATCCTAGCAAAAATATTGGCAATTAAAATATATGGGAGAATTATGAAAAAATTAATGGGAGATTTATGACATGTTAACATTTTTAGATTTGTATTTAGGTACTATTTAGTAATATACTTGTATTATTTATCTTGTATGATTAGGTGCTTTATTGGAATTTTTGTACAAACTCTTGAGGTTTGGAGATGCTTCGAGTTTACTCGAAAACCCAGCGAGTGTTCTCACAGGAACAATAGCCAAATACTTTGACTGTTGGCTGAAATTAATTTATTAAATTAACTTCAGATGGCTACATAGTTTTGTTAACTGTGCATGTCTATTTTAAAATAAATATGTCACCAAACGTGAGTGTCAAGGGCATGTCTATCCTTGATTATTGGACCTTTACAATAAACACTGTACAATAAGTTTCACTTAGTGATAATGCGACTTATATTTGATTTGCATTCCTTAACTAATCGAAAGAGCAAAAATTCAAAGATCCATGATGATCAACGCCAGGAGAAAAACATATCAGGAGAGCATATTAAAAAGCACGATACTTTCATTTTGGGAGATTGCCAAGAGAGAGTTCAAGTTTGAGTTAGTTAACATATTGAGTTGCCATTAATTATTTTCATTTAGAAAGCTTAATTTCATGAGTAATGGGATAATTAGAATTAATAACTGCTTCACGCCACGTCAAATCTTTGATGTGATATTTTTATAACACAATTCACACATGACCAATGTTTAGATTGCCATTTCCCAGTTAATTTATCCACCAATTGCATGGGTTCACTGTCTTATAGAGGCAAGGTATAGTTAGTTTGATACATCTTATGACCTCATCATTATTTCAAATTGATGGTGACAATTGATAATAAGTTATGATACCGCATGATCCATGGAGATTGATTTGGGAAATAAAATGAGTATTTTTATGATTTTGAAAACATGATAGGTTAAAATAAGAATATCATAATATTAAAATCTTTTTCATAACTCGTATCTCTTAATAATTTATATTTGAAGAAAGTTTCGAGTGCTCTTATCATGTTTGTATAAATATAATTCAAGTCCATTTCCTACCTACGACCTGAGGCCTATTTATCGTAGGTTGGTGCGCTGTCGCATCTGGCTAGATTAGGCTAAAAAATTTGGGTGGTTAATGAAAAGGATAACAAATCTAAAAAAATAGTGGATTCTTAGACAGTTTGGGTCATTGGCTTATTTTATTGGCGCATGGGGACGAAATATTGGCAGAGGGACTCCATTTTGTAACACTGAAAACATATATAAATCTATTTGTTCAGTACATTTTGATAAGATCAATATTATTCGATCGAATAATTTCAATAAAAAAAATTCGGGTGGTTATATGAAAAAGACAAGGATTGTGGAATCTTATACATTTTGGCTAATTGTTGGCTTATTTATTTGGAATTAAGGTGCGTAAACGTACATATTTGAACGGATCATAGCAAACAGATGCAACTTACTATAGGACAAAGGATACAAGATAACTGCGTTAATAACCTCAAAGCATGTTATAGACTAATCAAAAGGAACAACATATAGATAGAAATGAAGTATATTCATTTCAAACTTTGGATTTCCTGGTTATTGCATCTGAATAAAAAACAAGAGTAAATCCAAAGCTCCTTAAGTTCTTTTAGCATCAACAATTTAAAATTTTAATCCTAATTTTAAGCTTATAGTAACCCTTTTATTTGAACAATGTCAAATTTTCGAATTAACTTTCTCCCATGCAAAATTTGCATGTTTTGACAAAATCCTATGTGGTAACCTCCCTGAAAGGTGCACATCTAGAGATTGGCTGGTGGATTATTAGGAGTAAACCTAACTCAAATTGTTCTAAGTGCATACCAATTCGCAGTTTAGATTTGAAGGTTTTAGCATGTAAATAAGTTTTAATTAAGAGTTGCCGCTAGTTTATTTATAGTAGGTCGATTAGAAACTCATATAAAGTGTTTGAAGCATAGAAATCTACCTCTTCAAACCAAGAGGGTTTGTGATTGGGGACTTGATTATGCCAAATTAATCCAATGCCCTTTCGATACATTTTAATTCGTGAAAATGCTTGGATAGGTAGTTTATACCCACTTTATTTCTAACCATAAACATTTGAGGTGATCAGGTAGGTACTCAAATATTATTTAAAACTATAAAAGCATTAAATAAATTGCAGAGGAAAGGAAGTGCATCGATAGCAACGTGAACATCTGCAATATCAGTAAAAAAAATCAACCAATCACCCTAATATGGTTTATACTAACACTCATTAGCAAATAGTGATTCTTTTTGGATTTTCACTTTATTTAAATTAAATGTGATACATGAGTTAGGCAATTACTCTAAATGAATTATGCTAATGACGACATATATAATGTTTGAATTAAGATAAAAAGTATTCATTTAAATGACTTAACTCTAATGACATGCGACATTTAATTCTAATGTGATAAATGCAATGATAATATGACAATAATAATGCAGCTAGATTATATGACACGCGCATGGTGCATTTTTTTATATTTTCTTATGGGAATTTGGAATAAATAAATGGCATATTCTTAACATAATTCTCAATTTAAAATGTTATCTAATCTATTCTAAGAAAGAATTTTTATTTTTTATTTTTTGTGACATGCGGATTTATTCAATTCTATTCTAGGAATGCAAACTAAATAAATGAGAAAACAAATCTAATCCTAAAATGGCAGTTTTTATGATTTTATTTGAAAATTCGGAATAAAAATATATCCTAATTTAACCCTAAATCATAGATAAACTAGAATTCTAATCTATCCTATGTTGGAATCCTATCTAAAAAAATTAGCAAATTTTATTGTCCTAACATGCATTCTATTATGGATAATGAACTATTCTTTAAAAAAGAAAATAGTTGGATTTTTATCTTTTAGGAAGAAAATTAAGAAAGAGATAGCAAGCAGCATCCTCAAATCAATTAACATTATCTACATGCAAAAGTTTTGTAATCAAATATTATCCATAAAAAGTAAAAAAACTTAAATTTGGATGACAAAAAATTAACAGCTCATCCCCAGGATGGTGGGAGGTGCAAAAGAATTTAAGTGCCATCATGGGTCGGATCGGTTTGGCAATCCGAAGTATATTGTCAAATTAGGAAAAACAAATTCCAAATACCTAATTTAAAAGTCTACATCTGGAAGTTTTTGCAGATAAGATTTGTATACAATATCTAGTTATCTAATCTGATTATGCACTATAAAATTAGGTAATAAAATCAAATAATTCAAAAATTGGATCAAGATATTGATTTTATTACCTAATTTGCACAGATAATTTCCTGGATTTAAATTTGACAAGATCAGACAACAGTGACGATGGTGGCCAGATTTTGTGGGGGTAGGCAATGGCTGGTGACGGACTAGCGAGTATTGGGTGATCGGCTTGGCGGTGGTGAAGCAACAACACACGCATAAGAGCAATGATAATGGCTCAAGGCAGCAATTTGGCTGTGCATGGTAACGCTTTTGTTCTAGAAAATAATTTCTTTTGAGAAACATTTGTTTTCTATTTCTATTCTCCTGAATAATTTCTAAATACAATAAGGCGTTTGGTAACTATACAAAATTTCTACTCTTGGAATAGAAAAAAAAATAAGAATGATGTTCAAAAGCTGCTGGCCGGGAGGAGGCAATGGGCTGTGGACGGCTGGTGGGCCACGGCGACAGGAGTTGGGCTACTGGCGATGGCTGTTGGGCGATGGTTAGCAAGCTTCACCGGCGGCCAGTGGGGGTGGCCGACGGTGAGGTCACCAGCAGCAGGTGGGCGGCTAGAGGCGTTTGGCGGTGGGTTGACGGCCGCCACAAGAGATAAGAACAAAAGGAAAAAAAAAAAGAAAATTAGCTTATTTTTAGAAAATTGTTCCTCATAACAAGAAGCTACTTTTTCTTGTTTATTGTTTCTAACCCAAATCTATTTTTGGAAACAAAAAAATAAGTTGGCGTTACCAAACAGATTTCTATTTTTTTTAAGGAACTAAAGAACATAAAAATCAAGAAACAAAAACATTACCATGTAGATCCTTAGTGGGCGGCAATGGTACAAGTTGTGATAGTGGAGGGATGGCATCGGAGTGATCGGCCATGGGGAAGGATGTTCAGATTCTCACGTGCCTCTCTTGATCTTTAAGAACGCTATGTGAAATTATGATTGCCACCGCCGAAAACCTTGAGCATAATTAGGTATTTATAGGAGTAAAATTTTTGTAATAAAGGACCTCACGTAAAATTTTTGTAATAAAGGACCTCGCGTTTTTTTATTTACAAAACTGACCCTAAAATCTGTAAATTCTTCTAATTACGTCCTTGGAGGGTCAAATTGCACATATTCTTTCGAATTTGGATCTGGAATTCGTTAAAGCCCATCCTAAAGTGGGCTTGCCCAAATTCCTAGTCTTTCAAGCTTGGATCATAGACCTCGACTTATTTCTAGAGCTTATTTAATTAATTTCATGGCCTAACAAATTAATGGGTTAAATTTACTCCTAATAAAGTTCAAATCATCCCAAATAAGGAGCTTGAAAATTCAATCCAATTCTCTTTGGTGCTAGCCAAAAATTTATAGAGTGCAGGTACGACTAATTTTAGTTCATGCTATTGTCAATCCGATGTTAAATGCTATCACGAATGTTTAAAACCATATAATGTATAATGTCTAAAATATTTTTGCTCGGGAGCTAAATAATTGATTCCTAAAATTTTTTATACAATGTGAACTTAAATAAGTCATCAAAATTTAGATCTCAACATCTTGTTACATACCTATGTGAGTCTTCTTTAATAGAAAAGAAAACTACACAAAAAAGAACTTACATTATAGGTGTATACTAAGTTGTTAATTCTATTTCTACTTTAGAGTAATGAAATTCTTCGTGAACTGCCTTTATGTCGCACAAGAGATGGATATCATTGAAGCCCTATATAACGCATGTACATCTTTAAATTTATGTCATTCGTGCAAGTAAATTTTTGAAATGCAACACCTTTTTCACTATCTTGCACGTATAACTATCATCTAATCGTCAGGATTTAATCTGTTGTATGAGAAGAGATGAGCTTTCTATTTTTATGATCATTTCCTAAGTTTCTATTTTGAAAATTCTTGGTTAATTCATATATAAATAGGAAAAATTAAACCCAATTGTTTCAATCCAACTAAACAACTAACAAGTTAGTAATATTGTTGTTACTACAGTACACTCTCTTGATTTCTTGATTGCACATATATAACTTTTCTTTTAAGAAATTAAACTTGTCACATTAAAAAAGGTAAATAATATTATCTTTGTCGCTACCCTCTTGAGGTGAACTACAGGGATAATTAGATAGGTTGCTAAGAAAGCAGACAATCCATCTAGCAAGGTAGCACATTTCTTAGCACGAGCCCTCTCAAACTCAATTGGTCACAATTTGATTTCACAATTCAATGATTGACCTCACATTTGGAGTTGCACAAAAATGATTAATTTAAACACTTTTTTTGGTCAATGAAAAATATCATGAATAAAATTAAGAACGTGAATTCTTAAATCTAAAGAGGCGTGATACTTTTTGAAATTCCTCATATTGAACTTTTTAATATTTTACCATGTCAATATTTTATTTCATTTTACTCTTTCTTTTCTTTTATAATTCCTTTCAGTTTCCTTCTCTCTTTATTGATTGTCGAGCCTCAGCGATGGCCAGTGATCGACCACAAGTATGGGTTGATGAGGCTCAATCTCACTGCTCTCATTCGAGGTTGACCTCGCCATCACAAGCTTGGGGCTTGCCAAATCTTTGTGAAGCCGAGCTTCACTAGGAGGCCGACCTTTGCTGCCATGGCCATGCCTCGAGGTCAGTCATGCTTCGAGATCGCCTGAGCTTTAGTGGACAAAGTCGACGTAGAGGGAGATGAGGTAATCGGAGATGGCAACAAGAAGGATGAAGAGGCGGGTGGGAAGAAGAAGGAAAAATAAAAAGGAAAAGAGAAATAAGAAATAATAAGAAAAAAGAATATAATATAATACGTAAAAATTCAAATTTTTTTGCGGCCAAGAGATAAAGTCATAAGATTGAAATAACTTTTCATATGAGATCAAAACATCATAAAATATTTTTAGCCAAATATCACCAAATAAAGGAAGACTAATCATTTTTCATAGAAAATGATTTCGCTGTTAGCAGTTGCCTTTATCATGATGTTCTTCCCCAAACAAATCGCCCTAATAATAAAGCTAATCTAATTATATTCATGTAATGCATTAAAAAAAATACCACAATCTAAATGCTTGTCGATAATAATATGCAATACAAACGGAAGAACCACATGTAATTATCATAACTGTAGTAAATTGTCATGATTTAGTAAAAATCATTTTGCTCTGTCTTATTAAAAAAAAATGCACGATTGTGGACCTAGTTTTACTTCTTAAGATTGTAGACCTAGTATTAGTTCTTATCCCTCAATAACCAAGATAAGAAAAAGGGATAATGACATAAAAAGTGTCAAAAGCCATGTATACAATTAAAATGCTAAATTTTTTGAAAAACGATATTTTCAGTACAAAATTTAATTTGTTTGGCAGGACCGACATTACATTTTTTATTAATATCTTAAATCAATGTGGCTCATGTGAGGACTAGTCAGCATCTAAAATGTGATAGAGAATTATATGAATTATGTGAACCTACAAAGAAGAAAAGATAATGGTAAATAGAATTAATGAAGTATGATGACTCGACCAATCTTATGCGCCAAGCTGGTAAAATGATTCACTTCTTTTTTAAGTGGAGATAAAATGTGTGTGTGTGTGTGTGTGTGTGTGTGTGTGTGTGTGTGAGAGAGAGAGAGAGAGAGAGAGAGAGAGAGAGAGAGAGAGAGAGAGAGAGAGAGAGAGCTTTATACTACTAGTAACTGTAAATGTTGACTGGATCGAGAGAAGGCTAAATTCTGAAATGGAAATGAACAAGGAACTTCGAAATATTTAAGTAGTGGAGAAAATCCTCGCACTTCTACGTACAGTGTCTAATGTCGATTCACATTGAGATCATATTTTGACTGAATTTTCTCTTTGAGGGAAGTTAAAAGGATGATATGTAAAACTTACTTGAACGGCTATAAACCCTTCATTAAATTGCTACCCAACCATCATCCTCGTCCCCACCCACCTCTTCTGGGGATGCATGCACTTCCGCTACCATAGTTGTGCCCTCATCGAGTTTCTGATATTCCATTTGCTCACGCTTTGCCTCCCCGATCACCGATCCAACAAGTACAAACCAGGCAGTAAGAATTTACTGATTTGTGGAAGCAGTTAATATTCGATCACCCATCATCGCATGAAGGAAGAAATTCAAGTGGCGAATATATTGTGAGTACGATTGTTTGTGGGGAAATATAATCAATTAGATCATATTTGTGAAGATGATCATTAGTCTTGGCAGTATACTGATGAAAGAGGCATCTGACCATGTATCTTCATATTGACAAAAAAGAATGGCATTCACTTGTACTTGTGAAAAAAAAAAGTCTCGGAAATACTATTAAATTGGGGGGAAAAAGAGAGAGAAAATCTATGACGATAATATTCATATAGAGTTTTCAATGAATTATCATCCTAAAACTATTCGAATCTTCATAGACCTTTAATTTCTATGCACTTTAGATTTCCTGAGATTCTTTCGCAAGCACAAGCGCCCTTCATTTCCGTGTTAGCCTGGTGAACTTTAGAAAATGTAGGTAGGTAACTGTCAAAAAATTAAACAAAAATCGGAGCGCCGTCTATTTTTTTCCAAATAACTATCGGATACTTACTAATGCTTTTTGAAATTATAACTTGTTTTTGTAATTTGTAAATTACGAATTGTGTTACTAACTTTTGCACTTTTATTTGTATGCTAATGCTTCAAATCTACTAAACCCTATGTGGAAATTACCAATCTTAATTAGAGTAGCTTACCAACTTTTGTCAGATTAAATTACCAACTAGTTTTAGGTTACCGAGCTTTCTCTGAGTTATTTATCAAAGTTCAATTTTTTCTTCGATCAACAAGTTTATTCTTTTTCGTTACCAGGTTTTGTTTCTCTTTGGTTAACAACACTTGAAAACTTATCAATTGTTTTGTACCTCTCTAGGCATTACCATAACGTGAAACTTATGAAAACCAGAGAGATTTATGAAATCATACCGTAGTTACCATCGATTGCGGTCTTCAAAGCAGAATTTAGCTAAGCCTCCATGTTTAGCTTTCCTAACACTAGAAGAAAGGAATAAAAACCCAAGTAAATTGAAGTGATTAATCACGGTAAGCACGTACCTAAACATTACTACCCCATATTAAATTGTTTGCAACTCTTTTTGAGCTGTTTCCGATTGACACTCAAAGTTGAAGGCGGGAATAGATGCAATAAGAGTTTACAAAAATTGGAAATCAATAGAAGCAGGAAGTGTGAACAGGCTGAGGTTTACTTTTTTTGTTTATCTTTTCTCTTCAGTCTCATTCTCAACGGTTTATAAGATAATCATAAGTTTCATAACTACATCTGTTCGGATTAGATGTAAGTGATATTGATGAATGAGTAGATCTCATATGAGTCCTAGCCGATAATATCGAAAAACATTTGTATTTATCCGATGTTGTTCATTTTGTCTTGCCTCATCATAATCTTGGGATATACTAATTATAAAGGAACTCTTTTTATCAACCTACCCAAACATAACATGATGAGGTCTCCTAAGAATACCCCAACGAGGTCACATCATAGCGCTAATGAACATAAAAACCACTAACTCATCTTTCATTCATAAATCAAATTCATAAACTAGTACATATACTCTTTTACAATTCATTTCATCAAGCATAATTTATTTCATATAGCATTTTGTAAATAATTTCACAAATAATCAACTTACAGGTCATTCGGAGAAATCCTTTATAAGTTGTTTCATATAACCAAAAGGGTACTTAATGCCTCATCCAATTCAATATAGCAAATATACTCTAAACATCGCTTTTCCTTTTCGATAAACATCAAGCCATTAGATTCCTCATTCGTGGCTTATAACATATCCAAATAATAGAAAAGATAAGTATCACTCGTCTAACATTATGAACCAAAACCACGAAAGCTATTTCGAGGGGAAAAACTCAAATTCCTATCAATTAAGTGGGAACTAAATATCAAAATAAGTACAAAACAACCTTAACTAAGACTCAATTAAACTAAGTTTATTAGGTAACAATATGACCCCCTCACGTTAACAAAATGCTCGCCCAAAGTAGAACAACTGCCGTTGCCCACTGTACTACAGCAATTCGTGCACTGAATTCAAAACAGTTCATTTAAACACTACATGCGCCCAATTCAAGAGGGTCTTAAATCATCGGAAAGCTAACTTGATTTACTTAAAATGAAAACTCGCCTCCAACTCAAAAGATGGTCGAAGACGGATGGAAGCTGGCAGCGAACACAACAATTTGAATTGAGTTCCAATATTGCACAACAAACTTCAAATTTCACTTGGACTAAATACCACAGCGGCTTCTATAAAACTCCACACTTCAAAAGTTTCCCTATATCTCAATAGCCTTTGAAAAAAAAAAACCCAACACCTTCCAACACAATCCTGAATAGCTTCACTAAAAGATTATTTCCAATAAAAAAAAAATCAAGGTTTGGAATTCTTACCAGGCACCTCGAAACAACATTGCTTACTTGCTTTGGCATGTCCAGATGTTCAACCGTTAGAATTCTTGCCGTTTGTTGCCAAGTCTTCTGAATGATCAAGCATTGATTTCTGGGTAATGTCCATTTTGGTTGAGTTTCAGTCACTTTTCCTTCCCCATAAAAGACCAGTATTCATACGACTAGACTTGACCAGTATTCATACGACTAGGCTTAGGCATGTGTAATATCAACTGACGTCTTCCTGACCTATAACTGCATTTGCTTTTGAGGCTGATTGAAAACAGCTAATTATTCTTCTTATGTAACACGTAATTCTTCAAAACTGCCTATTAATTAAAGTTAATTGGCACACGTAATCTTATTTGAGAAACTTAACTGCATAGAGTACATTGCTCCAACCACATGAGGACGATGATGGCACTGTAACTAGCACCAGGATTAGTTAACAATCGACGAGATGTGATGACCTTCACCGGATTTTCAGGCATTCTGTTTAAAAGCCTCCAATTAGAAGGCATATTTGATGTCGAAGTACCCACGAGAACAGGTTCAAAGCTCCAAGTAACATGATGGTCCTCCTCCTCATACACTCATCAACGCAACAACCTCCACCATGAGCAATACACTGAGAACAAAATAGGCCTGTTAAAAGTAAATCTTTCAAGCCAATTCCTGCCGCAAGTCCTAAGTTTAGATGGTCAAAAGATGATGCTCTTAAAGCAACTCCAGCAATTAGATACGAAAGCCACCTCCAACAACTTTATTCTATGAGCCCAACCGAGAAATACTCTGCTGACTGGATATGCACAAGCTGGCCATATCTCCATCTCAGCTTCTATATAAATAGACGCTCTGGTTAGTCGCTGAACAGAAACCCTTGCACCATTTCCAATATTTGACTCTGCATTCTAGACTGAGACGACCTATGGCTTTCGTTCATCTCCTCTGCATAATTGTTCTGTTTTCCAGTGTCAACTTCTGTCTTGTCAATGGCCAGTCATCTCCGACTCAATCACAGAGGAGTGACCTGCAAACATATATTGTCCACGTGACTCCCCTTGATGACCAACACCCTTCTGAAATGGAGGATCTCGAATCCTGGTATTTGTCGTTTATGCCCACAAATTCTACCGCCTCAGGGAACCAGAGACTCGTGCTTTACTTCTACCGGAATGTGATGACCGGCTTTGCAGCAAGGCTGACTCCTGATGAAGTCTCCGCAATGAAAAATAAGCCCGGATTTGTGGCAGCTCACCGGGAGCAAGTATATAGCCTCCAGACAACGCGCAGCCCCCAGTTCTTGGGCTTACCACTGCATCAGGGATCTTTTAATGGTTCAACTATGGGAAAGGGAATTATCATTGGCGTTTTGGATACAGGTGTAACGCCAGACCACCCTTCATTCAGTGGAGATGGAATGCCGCCTCCGCCAGCCAAATGGAAAGGGAGGTGTGACTTCAAGCCTTCCCCATGTAATAACAAATTGATAGGCGCCAGGACATTCGACAGCTCGGCTAACAAAAATGTGACCATACCACCGGTCGATGATGTTGGTCATGGCACTCACACAGCCAGCACTGCAGCTGGCGCTTCTGTGCAGCGAGCCGATACGCTCAAAATGGCCAATGGCACAGCAGGTGGCATGGCTCCATATGCTCACTTGGCAATGTACAAAGTGTGCTCTTCGATATTTTGTTCTGAGGCAGACATACTTGCTGGGCTTGATGCTGCACTCGATGATGGCGTTGACGTAATCTCAATGTCGCTTGGTGGTGGCTCACCTCCATTCTATATGGACACCATTGCGGTAGCCAGTTTTGCAGCCATTCAGAGAGGGATTTTCGTGAGCTGCGCTGCTGGGAATGCCGGTCCTTCCTCAGGCTCGCTGTCAAATGTGGCTCCGTGGATTCTCACCGTGGGAGCAAGCACCATCGATAGGAACATTGTCTCCAATGTAAAACTCGGGAATGGAGCGGAATATGAAGGTGAGACAATATACCAACCCTCCTTCTCTTCAACCTTGCTGCCTCTTGTGTATCCTGGAATCGACGGTACAGAAGAGTCAATATACTGTGTCCCGGGATATTTAAAAAGTAGTCAAGTGAAAGGGAAGGTTGTATTATGTGAACGAGGGTTGGTCAGCCGGTTTTCAAAAGCAGAAGAAGTGCAAAGAGCCGGTGGGGCTGCAATGATCATGATGAACCAAGAAAAAGATGGATTCAGTACCTTGGCCAATGCTTATGTCCTTCCTGCATCTCATGTCAGCTACTTTGCTGGTAAGAAGATCAAAGCCTACATCAACGTGACCAAAGCTCCTACTGCTACCATCATCTTCAAAGGAACCGTGTTTGGGAACCCGACCGCTCCCATGCTTACATCCTTCTCTTCAAGAGGCCCGAACATGGTTAGCCCAGGAATTCTGAAGCCGGACATTATCGGTCCTGGTGTGAATATATTGGCAGCATGGCCAGTTCCCATCAGAAATGACACAAAAGCCAAGTATTACTTCAACATCATTTCTGGCACTTCTATGTCTTGCCCTCATCTTAGTGGCATTGCGTCTTTGATAAAGGGCATTCATCCAAACTGGTCTCCAGCGGCAATTAAATCGGCTATCATGACATCGGCTAAGCAGTTGAACAGCAAGCAAAACCCGATCCTGGATGAGAGGCTTCAACCTGCAGATATATTTGCCATCGGAGCAGGCCATGTCGATCCTGCAAAGGCCATTGACCCTGGATTCATTTACGATATTCATCCAGACGATTACATTCCTTATCTCTGTGGTCTGGGATACACCGACAAGCAAGTAGCTACAATTGTTCACAAAACAGTCAAATGCTCTAGAGTATCTAGCATTCCTGAGGGAGAGCTGAACTACCCCTCATTTTCAGTCACCCTTGGACCTCCACAGACGTTTACCAGGACTGTGACTAATGTTGGAATGGACTACTCGCCTTATGTTGTCATGGTCGTTCCACCACAGGGCGTGGATGTCACTGTGAAGCCTGACAAGCTTCACTTCTCAAAATTGAACCAGAAAGCAAAGTATTCAATCACATTCAGCCGGGCCAATTCCACTGACGAAATCACCAAATTCGCCCAAGGATATTTGAGGTGGGACTCCAAGAAGTACTCTGTCCGGAGTCCAATTTCGGTTAAGTTCAATTAAGAAGCAATCGCAAGCAGAAATAAAATAATAGTTTGTTGGCCTGTACTTTCATCTTACCACGATCCTATGATGAATAAGAGAATAGATATTGTTATCTAATTTCCCTTTGTCTGTGTGAAAATTGATGGAAATGGTTTTCTCATATTATTACTTCTTATGAGTTTTTAATAAGACAACCGTACTTTGTTTTCATTCTGGGCCTGAAAAGGATATGTCCTCAGCTAATTTGTCGTTGATGGTCTACCTTATATGTCTCTTACGTCTAGTGGAGACAAGAGCCCAGTGAGACAATGAAGAAGATCATGGACTCTGCTGCTGCTGATTGGAATGTCATTCACGATAAAAAAGTTCATCCTCTCAGTGGAAATTGGGTATTTTTTCCGTCTTCAATTCTAATAAACAAGTAATGGCTTCCACTCAGCATTTTATTTTTTGTCCACTCTCTATTGGTTATCCTTATCACCATGATATCCCCTTAAAGTTCGGTACGCGAGGGAATTGCAACGATGACTGCTGGTGAATCATCTATTGATACTGACATAAACTATCTAGCGTACGTTTGCACTTTATTTTGGCAACTTTTATCGTTGTTTATCTGTTCTTGCTAGCAACATTGCATGATCAAACGAGAGGACAGAATGTTTTATAGCTAAAGAACTTGATAGAGCTATAGTAACAGAGTTTTGGATTCATTCATTTCTCGACTCCAACTGTAGATTGTGGAAGTTTTCCTCAAAACATCAGATCATTACCCTTGTTTATTCAAGATGGATGTTTAGGCAGATCATCTAAGTCGTCATTTTAAGTCAGCCAAGAAGCATCAGCATGGGACGGAGCTTAGATGGTTGAACCAGCCTAAAGGTAGAGATCTCACAAAGAAAATAAACAATATGGCTTCGGGCTCTTTCCTCGATCCTATCTAGAAGCATATCAATGAGGTTCTCTTTTGTCAATATTCTCCTGATGCCGACGCTATCCTATGCAATATTTTATCTCTGTCGTCAAATTTCGTATTGCATGGATTGGTTTATTGCAGTCTGGCAATCATATGACTTTATGTTGTCTGAGTGGTGCTTTGAGCATCTAGCAGGTAAGTTAAAACCCAAAAGCAAAATTTTTCGTGCAAATAAAAGAGTAAATTACATTCACAAATAATAATAATAATAACCGCAGAAAAAGAAGCATCATGGAGAAGGAGAGCTTCATACAATTTCAATAATTAGGGCATGCATAAGATTAATTTCTCCCTCTCATAATTTCCTTTTTCCCTTCAAATAAGATAAACACCTATCAACTACGCTCAAGCCGACAAAAAAAGTCTGAAAAGGTAAACTCTAGAGAGTGTGATGTCATAAAGTTCACTTATAATTCTAAATAAACTTTCAAGATCATAGGTAAAAAAGGAAGCGCATATTTATCACATATATACCAAAAGAGCATAATGAATTTAACTTGAGACGACATGTATCCTTCTTGACAAAGCAATATCAGATGCATGTCTCTCTCTTTGGTTTTAATTTGATGATGTGTGCATCATCAAATTGTCGCTAGAAACAGATGCCATACTTCACCTTAAAAGGAAGAGCTCCTTTCTTTTTCATGTTGAGAGAACTCCAAAATCGCTTGTATATTTTCTCCACAAGAAAGCAAAATAGGAAAATAGGAAACAGAGAGAAAAAGACATGAAAGCATCTTCGTCCTGTATTCATCGATGTTGGCCTATCTTAGAAAGACACTCAAGACAATGTCTATACTTGGCAAGAATTTGATGGTACGACCTACCGCGTAGTTTAAGTCGTCGTGTGTCAACATGGATGGTGAATCACATTAAATCGATTTTAGAATTTCTTCTCTCTTTTTTTTTCATTTATAGTGTGTTTGTTTAAGTGAAAGCCTTCTCTAAAAATTAATTTTGCGAACTTTCATTCATTCATGTTGATCGAAAAACTTTCATTTATTCATGTTGATCGAAAAAACTTTTCTGTCAATGAAAATATTTCATGGATAAAATTAGGAAAGTTCCTAAATTTAAGAAGATGAAAACATTTTTCAAAAGTACTCCTCTCTCTCTTAGTGACCTTGCCAACTAACTCTCTGCTCTTCACACTCCTCATTAGGGGTGAACAAAAAGGACCGCCTAACCCGAGAACCACCAAACTGGACCGGACCGGCCAGATTGGTTTGATTCTTCAAAGTTTTGGTTCGATCCATAGTTCCTACAATTAAATTGGTTCCTGGTTCTTGGTAGGGTGGGATTGAATCGCCAACCATTTCTTCGAGTTGTTTACTTGTTTAGGGCCGAGAGAGAGAAAAGAAAAGTGACATGTCCCATTCAATTTGAGTCCAATCTTGATGGGCCTAGTGAATATTTTTTTCAATGTTTCATACTCAAGGCCCTAAACTCTCCACTTATATTCTGGTTCATGTGAAACAAATAACTCAAACAGTCAAAATCAAGCTCTCTCGTAAATTTCTCTTTCTCGAATTGGTCAGAGAGTTGAGAGAAGACATAGTGCTTTTGAGTTTTTGCGCGTGATTTTTATTTCCCTAACTTAACATATCGCATAGTATGTGCCATATTGGAACAAAATGCTTATTTTTCTTTGAATTTTTCTCGGTTCCATTGAACTGCCCAAAAATTATCGGTCCAGTCCAGTATGGTCCAGTACATTTCCCTGGTTGGAGTTTTTCACGTTAAGTCTTGTGTTCCCTCAGTTCTTTATTATCTAGTTGCGTTCATTTGATCGCGCAAAGAGGGGGAAAGGAATTTCCTAGCGTTATAATATCATCTCCGCATGCACAGGGTGCACAGCGTATGAGTGAGTCGAATGATTTATGTCTCTATGGACTGTTCAAATATGACAAAATGAACTTTTCAATTGAGCCCTAAAAGGCATTTAAAATGTTTGAAGCAATTGCGGATTGATCAAGTCAAATTAAATAAACATTAATGATTAACTCAAATAAGAGTTGGCAACTTAACTTGATCGAAGAAAATTTGATAAATCATGCATATTGAAACTAGTAATTTCATACGAGAGTTTGGAAAAATGTAAAGTTTAATTATAATGTATAAATAAAAGTTGATGAAAGATATGAAAATTTGATAATTAAGTAATATAGACTTGGTGAGTAATTAAGATATAAGTCGATAACTCAAAACTGGTTAGTAACTCAATCGCAAAAAACTTAACAAGCTACTCCAGTTAAGGTTGGTAATTTCTTTTAAAAAGTTGGTGAATCCATAGCTAAATAACACAAATAAAAAATTTTAAGCAATACAAAAAAGCTGGCTTTGTTTGAATAGCCAATAAAAATTAATAATTCCAAATGCGACTACCTTTGCTTTGTCTGTATGAAATGAAAGAGAACACTTCTTTAGGCTGGTCCAAATTGAAACAGGATGTATTAGTTTGCAAAGGACGACAAAGTATCAAATAAATTGTCACACATCACATCATCGATCAACACAAATGCTAATCCTCAATCAAGTATTGGCCCATCGACTTCCCTTCACTTTTCTCATTGATTTCTATTACGGGTTGAAACTAAATGCATATTTGACGTGCTCCGACTGATCGTCGCCCACGGCATCAATTGATGATGTCGTGTGTCACGAGGCTCTCGTAGCCATGGACTATTTTCTTGCAAATGTCGTTTCGACATCATGGATGATCAGGGATCAATTGCTCTTTGGAGAAAACTCGATGACAGTGAAGCTTTCTGATTTGTCGACCATGGTGTAATGCCATCTGTCTTAAGCCCACTAGGTCTGAGCATTTTCTTGGGGAAAAAGAGAAGTTTTGGTTTCGGCTGGCTTAAGTGGAACTTGAAAGCCTCTTTGTTGTTCTGACAGACTTTCTTTCTTTGTTGCTACTCCACAAAAATTGGGCTGGCAAGACTGTTTTGGGCCTTTACTGCTAGACTGAAGGATCAGAGGAATTTGCCTCTTTCGAGTTGTCTCTCTCGCATGCTCAAGTTTAGGTTGATGCAAATGTTACTGTGTTGGTAATTGCTATGTTCTAGACGTGCAATACTTCAGCTTCGAGATCAAAAATGACTGAACTCCGAATTCTCAAAGAATTTCCATATATCCATATACGTGAAATTGCTAAAAGTTTCATAAGCTTGCGAAAATATAGGTGAGAACTTCATAAAAATGAGCGTCGGGCATCCAATTTCAAAGAGAAAATGGATACCCTGCCATAGTATGGATCAAGGCAGGGAGTTCATGGTTCTCTTTTTCAGCCTTTCGATCTGAATCTGACGATTGAAAAAGAAAAGTAAATTTTTCCCAAAAAAAAAAAGAGAAAAAAATCCCCTCATTTTTTTCTTTTTGCCCCCCTCCTACGTCAAGTGACGGTGATCCGGGTTCCATTTATTGCGGCGAGGCAGGTAATTATTAGCAAAAATTACAAAAATTCATGCTCAACTTTTTTTCCCAAGCATCACATATCCTTCTCATATTTCAAAATATTACAATCATTATGCTAACTTTTTACAATGAATTTCAAGGTCATGCATGATTTACCATATTGCCATTTTATTTCTCAAAATACACCAAAAATGAGAGAGAAAACCCAACATTCGCCCACACTTTCTTCTCCCACAGGAGAGGCTTTGCTCAATTCGACAACCACTCCGCCATGTCTCTGCCTCTCCACCGCTCCCACCACCTTTGCTCCTTCGAAGGCCGTCGCCAACATCGGCTCAAGGCCAGACCAAGATTGAACTCCTGCCATGGTCATGCTCTGCTAGGGAGCTCGACGCTGACCTCTCACAGCACCGGTGGCCGCGAGTCGCGTGCTCAGGCCGAGCTCAAGTTGTTGGGAATACCAGGATGATGAGGGAAGATGATACTCGTAGAACTGACGACTACAATACAAGAGGTCGACAAGGAAGGCTGCCGTATAATACCACGTGTAAAGTCGACAACATTTCTCTATATAACAAGTTCAAAGCATTGAAGTACTGTGATGAGAAGTCGCATTCAAGAGCAGAGAATGAAGAGTTGCATACAGAGCAAGCTTGAAGTAGACTAAACCAACTAGAGTTTATAAACTAGAGCTGTTTTGTTTGATCTAATTAGTTGTCTGTTATACATATTCTCTAGAACCTCACTTCGTTGAGGTGAATAAATAGAGAGAGAATCTTGCGTAGAAGACTTGTGTCAAAAATATAGAAAACACAGAGTAAGAAGAGAGCTTTTTGTTCCTTGAATCAATGGAAGCGATGTTATTCAGAATTCTGTGTGTGTTCTCTTCTTCTTCATCTCTACAGTCTTAGTTCTTCTCTTCTTTACTTACTGTTCCATTAAAGTTCACACAAGTGGCCTCGCCTCGCGGGCTGTGAACGATCTCACTACGTGGTGTTTGACAAATGAAAGTTCCGTGGAAACCATAAGGAACTCGAGAGGGAAGCGTTATTTTTGCGACCGGCTCGCCGCCAAAGTTCCTGGTGTCAACTATATGAACCTGCAATTTAAGTAGCAAACGTTAGTGAAATTTGAATATACATGAAAAGGGTATTAAAAAAAAATTTGTAGTTGTCGCGATTATTCACAAACTTGAGAGATGTCGGTAGATTCGTCGTGAACGAAAGTGATTATCCAACCATCGTCCTCTTCGATTCCATTTTCTTTAGGAACAAAGGCAGCTCCGCTGCAGAAGATGTTCTCTCCAAATTCATGGTAAACGACCTTAATCGTGTCCTCAAACGGCTTCTCTTTCTAGGGCAATGAAAAAGATGAATATGTGCATGAGTGACGCATTCAATTGCACCAAAGAGAAGGAAACAAGGCAAAAAGAACATAAAAGAAGATGTTAAAGAGCCTTTCTTTTACCGATGAAAATCCAGCTTCCGGTTCGTCTAACCATAGCTTGGCAAGGCCTCCATACTTGGGCATGCCTGAAGTCATCATAAAAGTTTAAAAAAAAAATCAGTAAGGATGATTGACAAGATTCACTTCATGAAGCAGCTTTTTAGTTATAGAGGTTTACAGTTCAACATAGATCGTCACCTGCGGTAGCACTTGCTGACAAATCCGCAACTTGGGTGTATCCAAACTTGTTCTTAAGGCCTGTGAAGTTGCCATTAATCATAGGGAAGTCCATGGAGTATTTGGTTCCTGTGAGGTTTCTTTCCTTAACTTCTCCGGTTTTCATGTTCAATCGCCATTCGTACGCGCGCGAGAAGAACGATGTTTCGTCTTCTGTCATGGTGGCAACACTTCCTTTGCTCGATCCGATTGGCTTCAATCTTTTCGAAAACCATTCATATTTGTTCAAACCATAATCTGGGCCTGGAATGACTGATTCGAGAGACCTGCAGCCCCACACGACAACCTGGGTTCCATTCCACGAACCGTTACACAAATTTGAGAATTGATCCCTGAAAAACATAATCGTGGTTCAGATAATAGTTACCTCGTCACCATCCTCAAAGCAATTCAGAATATGCAGAGCGCTATTGGGTTCCACATCGAACCAGCGGACTGAACTAGCATCACCATAGCGAGGCATTACCCCAATCCTTGCATACTCTTCCTTGTCAAATTTTATCAATCTACATTATCAATAAAAAGTTCAATTCCAATCCACATAAGTTATATTACTTACTATGATTGAAGTTACGGGACCGGATTACTCACGTTCCTCCTCTGATGAGTCGATTTATGTCTATTGTGATCGGGAAATCCATGATCACATTGTACCTGCATATAACCATTGGTCGCATCAACAAAACCAGCAGCTGCGAGAGAGATTAAATTGAGCAGCAGGTCGCATATTTTGTTGACATGACATACACATACTAACCTCAGCGTGACCCCAATTTCATGACAGAGGGGACATCTATTGAGATTGAGATCGGCCTTATGAACTAGTTCCTTGCCATCAGCTGAATATTTGGATCAGAAATCTGTAAGAAATGCCGTTACCAAGTCAAGAACAGTGCAGTAAAAAGTTAAGAAGATTTACCAGAGATCACTCCAAGTTCCATGAACGGTTTTACCGCTTCGACCCCAACTGTAATCAACTCCCCAGTCTCCGGTGCTCTCTGTCCTATGCGAAATGGGAGAGAATGGTTTCTTTCAGCTGCATAATACAACGCATGGTTTTCAGATAATGTACAGGTTCATGGCGACGAACCTTTGGATGGCTTGTAAATGGTCGATTCCACTCTCCATTCACATTCCAATCACCTAGAGTTTCGAGTGAGAAAATGTCAATCTCTTGAGGCAAGTAATTTTCTGCGATCGAGTAGAATCTCCCCCCATGTTCGAGGACATTAGTGTTGCTGAACAGTTTGTTCACCTTTCCGAATCTCAACTGATAAATTTCAGGGGAAAAATAGCAGGGTCAGAACCGGTTATCTAGTTTGGCAATCGCCAAAATTTGTACGCCGCATCATCTGTTAATCAATATTGATATCAAACTCTGCATATTGACATAAATAAACCCTGAAACTACATGCAAGATCCTGAGTTCCTTCCTGAAATGTCCTAATATTTTCCTTAAAAGACAAAGTTATGCCTACTATTTTCAACTTATGCAAGGACGGACACGATTGGGTCAGTGAATGCACCGAATTTAGCAGATGAGCAGACAGAACAGCCGAGGAGTCGCCTTCAATTGCAGGTAGAAATGATGGTTTGTTTCTTTGTTTTTCTAGCTTGTACGTCTCTGTTTCGACATATCTGTTTTTGTATCGTACAGTCCAAATCCCGTCGATATCTTTGTTCAAGTACACAGCATGAAGCATTCCTTCTCCTTCGATCCAAGCATGACTCGACCGTCCAAACATGGATTTGGTTGATTTTAGTCCTCCAAATAGAGGGTTTGACCCTGCAATTCTTGTAACAGAAACTAAGACAGATGAAGTGAAAAGAACGCCATATTTACAAGGGGAAATTTGGCCGTAAAGCGAGCAGTATCCATGAAGCAACGTGTCTTGGGATTTAATGATTTAAGCTTTTTGTCCCATCAGTAGATGATATGAGCGTGCACAAATCGTATGACAAGACCAAATTTCTCGCATATCACGCAGAGTCTTGTTTCATTTGACAATTATGAAAGCAATAAGCACCAAAAGAGAGCAGCTGCTATTTTTACGCTCACCTAGTACGCCCTGCAACATCAGAAGTAAAATTACTACAAGATATATCCAGAATCGTGCATGTCCTAACCGTTTCTAATGTAAACACCCTCTGGAAAATCGTCCGGTATATGCCCTTTAATATTGTTGCTGACGTCAATGGCTCTTCCCAATTCACTAACTGGCGCAAAATTTCTCTGCACACATCAGATGAATCGAACAGAGGAATAAATGATAACCCATTTGTTCTTACACATGCAACATCTCTGAAACGATGACCTTGGATTCCCTCGTCTGGTGAACTAATGTCTTAACTGAATGTGGTCTAAATAGGTAACCTGAGATGGGAATAATGGTTGGTCCGCGAACTCAAACACCGAGTCGACGAATGCGTCCAATATTTTCACATACACCGTCTTGATCACCTTTGAAATATCAACTCGAACAGGAGATTGCTTCAAACCTTTTCCATGTGGCTGCTCACAAAAGTTGCAAAATTTGCGGTCAGTTTGGGAGATCGTCAAGACACCTCCTTACGAGTGACTAGTCAAGCACTTCAACGACACTTGGAGCTCCATGAATCCAATTGGGCGTGACAATCTCACCAATCTAAACTCAAGTTAGATATGGCTAAAGTGATGATATCATAATGGGCATGTGCGTGCGTGAGAGGGAGAGAGAGAGAGAGAGAGAGAGAGAGAGAGAGAGAGAGAGAGAGAGAGAGAGAGAGAGTTTACTTTGAAAGCGGTAGAGAAGCCAGGCTTGAAGTGATCAGATCTGATGGGATTGGAGGACCTTTGGACAGAGCAGCTCACTTGAAATGCCATAAGTGAGGAAGAAGCCATCTCTGCTCTCTTCCTCAGAGTTGAAGGTTGACAATGTTTATATTCATGTGCTGTTGGCACATATAGCAGCCCTTCACCCGATCATTTGTATACTGCGAATGAATACTTATTCAGTCCACCATCCACCGCGTGTGGGCAGACCATAACTTTCAGGAGACTGCTTTATTAGATGTGCAGACGCAAAAGAAAAGAGGGGCTAGAATTAAGTCATTCAAGGCAAAGCAGATGAGAATCCAATGGAAATTAAGTTGACGGAAGCACATGGTCTGGACGCAAGGATTGACCGCCTCCAGATAAGTCCTGTACTAACTTTTGTTTGGCTGGCCGACGTGAGCAGATCGAAGGGGAGAAAACAGATACCCCTTTTGTCTTTTTAGTGAGCTAGAGATTGCCAGATTGAATAAGAAGCTCCGGAGAAATGGCATCTTCCATCAGCAGTGAGCTAGTGATTGCCAGATTGAATTGGAAGCTCTGAAGATCCTCTGAATGGCATCTTCCATCAGCAAAGTGCCTCCAATCTACCGGCCAGTCGAGTTGATTAAGTCAACATCTCTTAGGTGTGGTCTTGTCTTGGCTTTGTTCACGGGTGCGGTTGGAAATCACTGTCCCGACGCCCCTTGGCTCTAAAGGTCATTGGGCAAATACAAGCACCGTTTGACAAGTTATTTTAGGAGTCTTGTGGAAAAGCATCCAAAGGTCTCTGAAGGCGTTTAGCCCAAGGCAGATGTGGAGGTGTTTTGGAGTCTTGCGCATTTCCAGAATGCAAATACCTTTGTTTCCTGACTCAGAGACTGTCCTCGCTAACTTCCATGATTCCATAATTCCATTTTGATCGACAAATCAAATCCTAAGCTTATTCATTGACAAAACAACTTCAATGTGCCAACAAAAAGCTCACCCAAAGCAAACCACTCAGTGTTGCCGTCGTAATGGGACAGTTCATGCACGGAATTCGTTCACATCATATCAGCCCCTGCGAGGCTTCCATTCCAACGTGCTTAGGGTCAAAAGACTCTTTCCAAGTAATAAAAAGATCCTAATCTTGGTCAACTCAAAAGACAGCCAAAAAGGAGCAAAACCAATGCCAAACACTTGGTTCTTTCGGACCGTAGCTCAAAATTGACTTCTGTAAAACCCAACAACTCCACGACATATTAAAACTTCATTATTACATAATTTTGCAGCTAAATAACTCCTCGATTGAATCCAGCAACTTTGAATTCGAAGAACTCTGGATTTACAGCTTAACTACCAAAATTCATTTTATTAAGATAACAAAGGCTAGGAATCATTGTCAAGCGCCACGAAACAGAGTTAATCCAGCTTGTTGGGGGCTCCGGGAGTGTGCATGCAAGGAAGCCACTTCCTTCTTTCTCTCTTTCTGGTGATTTCTCCATTTTCCCTCTCTCCCTTCTCTAACTCATGAATGGTGCTGTAAGAGGAAGAAGGAGACTTCGTAAGCTGAGGAGGTGGCTGAGGCCTTACTGAAGACATATTTACGCTTTGGGCCTCTCTTTTTTCTTTCCCCCCCAATTGTAACAAGTGGGATGTCTCACTATGCCATTTGCGCAAAACGAATCAAATTCTGCCACATATAACTCCAAACTTGTGTTGGTCAATTGATCTTCCTTCCTATTTGCTCTTCAATAGTCGCCTTTCTATTATTGGAGGGATGATAACGTCACAAAAATGTTATTTTAAATCTTGTTGATTGCTGGTGTGAGCAGTGGAATTATATTTTAAGCTTTGTGTATAAGAAAACGCCACTGGAATTAGGTTATAAGTCTTTAGTGCAAAAAAACAGATAGCTTATCTTTTTCTTCGTCTTTTCTCCTGTGTGTTAGAGATGGTTTGATGGAATTCAAACTCTAGCGATCCTTGAAAATGGCATCTTCCATCTGTGGATGCCTTCGCTGGCAAGTCAAGTTGATATCAGTCATCATATGTTAGGCGACGACTTGTTTTGACTTTATTGACAGATTGTTGGCTATTGGAAGATGTCATACAAAAAGAAACAATAGGAAAACATGGTATGACCAGGGAAATCATATTCTGACTCTTTAGTATAACAAAACAACAGGGGAATTAGATTATAAGTCTTTAGTATAAGAAAAAAGATAACTTGTTTCTTTATTCTTTTTCTCCTGTGTGTTTGAGATTGTTTGATTGAATTTGAAACTCTAGCAATCCTTGAAAATGGCATCTTCCATCTGTGAATGCCTTTGCTGGCCGGTCGAGTTGATATGGGTTATTATCTGTTGAGTGAGGTCTTGTTTTGTCTTTATTGAGAGATCATTGGCTATTGGAAGATGTCATACCAAAAGAAGTATGTCATACAAAACTCACCTTTTACAACGCGACAGAGTCTATATTGTTTGATCCACAACTACAAAGTACCTTCTTGTCACCACGACAAAGTAACAGTGCTTAAGATCCGACAATTACAATGGGTTTAGCTGAGCCGGTGTTTCGCTTTCATCGATTGTGAATAGTTCACCTTTAACACTTTATATGTTATTCAAAAGCAACGATGCATTTGTTGATGTTTGTTTCTGTTTTATTGTGAAACCCCAGTTAAACCTTCCTTATAAATTGGTAAAATCCTGGAGCATTAAGATAACAAGAGATATAATTAAGAGTATAGTATGATAAATAATGGGCACCCACTAATATACCAACTAATTTTGTAGCTAGGGATAACATACATCGAAAAATATTACCTACCCCTTTATAAAAAGGCATGTTTCCTGGACCTTCGGAGGAGATCAAGATTGTAGTATGCATTTATAGGCTTGGGAAATTTGTGTCCATTATAGATAGAACATATAACTCGTTTAATTTGTGTTGTTAATTCTATTTTGACGAAAACAGAAGGAAGGTTTTTGCAGTTTTAATACTGGTCTTGCGCAGCATAAAAAAACAGAGTACATGGCAAGAACATAGTAATGGAAGGGAAAACTGCTTACTACATTAATTCTGGAACATTATCTTAAGTACAAACTTGAAGCAACACAAGTTTCACACACTTCGGCTCAATTACATGATCAGCAAATAACCGAAAAATAATTACTAAAACATGGACTAGAAAACTCTAAAGATAGACCCGAAGCAATAATTGAGCAGACACTATCTCATAATATGTAGGACATGACTTCAACAGAAAAGTAAACAGGTGCCAGGCCTTGATTCATCAACAATTTGCAACTCACTCATATTTATGCGTAAAGTTTACTGACTATGCCTGTAGGTCGATCTGCTTTAAATGGGAAACAAAAGCTCCATGGAAACCGTACGGAACTCGGCAGGGTAAAGTAATCTTGGCAACGGGTTCACCAGAAAATTTCTTGCAGTCGACTAGATATACCTGCAATTCAGTAGTGAAAATGCCTCAAATCTAGATACGACATGATTGAATTCATCAATAATGATTTCAAGTGTCGCGGTTCTTCATGTACTTGGGAGGTATCAGTTGATTCATTGTGAACGAAGGTGATTATCCAGCCATCGTCCTCTTCGAATCCATTCTCTTTAGGGACAAACGCAGCACCAGTGCAGAAGATGTTCTCTCCAAGTAAATGATACTCCAACTTAATCGCATCGTCAAAATGGCTCTCTTTCTGGTGCATAGAAGAATAAATTGCACTTTAATCAACCTTGCAGTGATCAAAGAAAAGGTGACAAGACGTTACCAAAAAGAAAAAGGAAAAGGCGACAAGATCAAGGAGAGAGAGGGGGAGGGGGGAACATTTTGTTACCGAGGAAATTCCAGTTCTTGGTTTATCGAGATATAGCTTGGCTAGACCGCCATACTTGGGCATGCCTGAACTCATCGCAATATGAAATCAGAGTAAATATCGAGAATAATTATGCAAAAGAGACCTGTAAAGTTGGAGGAAGACGGTATTCTATAGTCACCTGAGATAGAGCTTGCTGAGGAATCTACAACTTGGGTGTATCCATATTTGTTTTTAAGGCCTGTGAAGTTAGTATTGATCATTGGGAACTCCATCGAGTTTTCTGTCCCTGTGAGATTTCGTTCCTTAGCTTCTCCGGTATTCATGTTTAGTCTCCACTCATATGCGCGTGAAAATAATGACCCTTCTTCTTCTTCTTCGTCAGTTGTGGGGGAGATATTTGCTTGACTTGATCTAATTGGCTTGAGTCTCTTAGAGAACCATTGGAATTTGTCCAACCCGAAATCAGGGCCTGGAATGATCGATTCAAGAGCCCTGCAGCCCCGTACTACAACCTTTGATCCAGTTTCATGAATAAGTCCATTGCTTTCGAGAAGTGATCCTCGGAAAAAAGAAATTGCATAGTTACAGATCATCTGTTACCTCATCGCCATCCTCAAAACAGTTCAGAATGTGAAGCGCGCAGCTAGTCTCGACATCGAACCATTGCATGGAGTTACCATCGCCGTAGCGAGGCATTATCCCGATCCTCGCATACTCTTTCTTATTGAATTGTATCAATCTACAGAACAAATAATAAAATCGCGACTAGTCAACATTGTTTTAGTACTTTCCCCACATGAAAGAATGGGAATTGGGAGAAAAAGAAAGTACATTTTCGGGGAAGAAAGTACTAGTAAGGACAGCGGGTTACTTACGGTCCTCCTCTAACCAGTCGGGTTATGTCTATCGTAAGGGGGAAATTCATGATCACATTGTACCTGCAGACCGGTGTCCACATTTACAATTACAAGCTTAAATAGATGTTCGAACCATGATGCGTATTAATCTCATATCCTGATAAAGTTACATAGAATAATCACTTTATATGCTGCTAACCTCTGAGTGACCCCGATCTCGTGGCATAGGCTACAGCGGTCGAGTTTGAGATCAGCTTTATGAAGTAATTTCTTCCCGTCAGCTGAATTTCAATTAGAAGGTCATCAAGATACTCCCAATTTTGACTATAAATCAGAACGAAGCTCACCTTAGTGAACTTCTTGAGAAATACCTGAGATGATACCGAGTTCCATGAAAGGCTTTACGGCATCAACCCCCATTATAACTAATTCCCCTGTTCCTGGAGCTCTCTGCCACATGAAGGGAGAGAGAGAGAGAGAGAGAGAGAGAGATGTTGGATTTATTGTCTGTATGCGAGCAATGCACAATCTTTCGTCTGTGCAGGTTCAAGAAGACAGACCTTTGGATGGCTTGTGAATGGTCGATTCCAATCTCTATCTACATTCCAATTGCCTAGAGTTTCCAATGTAAGAATGTCGATCTCCTGAGGCATGTGATTTTCCGCAATCGAGTAGAATCTCCCTCCATGCTCAAAAACATTGGTGTTGCTAATCAGTTTGTTCACTGTCCCAAATCTCAACTGGAAAAAAGAGAATTTTGAAGTGGGCAAAATTCTCGGTTAGTAAAGCTTCATATGACATGTTCATGATGTACTGCAGCTCTTTCTGTACAGCAGAACTTATTTGCCCATATCTTCTACCAGAATCACATATATAGTAAGTTGTCACTATGTACTTGTCATAAATAAGCTAAATGCATGACCCTTTAAAAAGATCCACTCGAATTATGAAAGAGGAACGCAAGTAGATATGTGAAAGCACCGCATTTAGCAGATAAGCTGACAAAATGGCCGGCGGATCACCCTCTATGGCAGGTAAAAAGGATGGTCTGTCCCTTTGCTTTTCCTGCTTGTATGTGTCAGTTTCGACATATCTGTTGTTGTACTGGACAGTCCATCTGCCATCAACATCTTTGTCAATATACACGGCATGAAGCATCCCTTCTCCTTCAATCCAAGTGTGACTCGACCGTCCAAATATGGACTTTGTTGATTTTAACCCCCCAAAGAGAGGATTTGGCCCTAGGATCAGTAAAAAAGAAATGAATTGACGTTGCAGGCAAATCGAAATTCCATCATCATGAAAAGCATCCATGAAAACCAGACATTTTGGAATTGGTCATATACCAAATCATATTTTCCCTTTCACAATCAATACATACATCCTTGTCTCGTATAAGCAGGACCCTTTGTTTGGCTTATCGGGTAGGAAGTACAGATAGATACAGAAGTACAGACAGCTACAACCGAAGAACAAGTGTCATTTTGTTATAGGCCTGTCATGTGAATGTCTGGCTTTCCTGTGAAAAAAAAAATGAGATATACCATCCGCTACAAGACACGTCCGGCATAGCGCATGTCCTTACCGTTTCTGACATAAACACCCACCGGGAAATCATCCGGGATTTCGCCTTCAATGTTGTCAACGTCAATGGCTTCTCCTAATTCTCTCACTGGAGCGAAATTTCTCTGCACAACTCAGAAGATCACGCAAATGTGAAACTTAGCGTCTCACAGGATCTCCGAAATATGAACATCACTGTGTTGTGAATATTATCTTCAGAAGTCAGTCTTGATTAGTTTACCTGAGATGGGAGCAATGGTTGGTCCACAAACTCGAAAACCGAACTCACCAATGCATCCAATGCATTCAAGCACGCATTCTTGATTGCACTCTGAAAATCAACTCGAAGAGAGGCTTGCTGCGAATCCTTCAACAATGACTTCTCACGGATTTCCACCATTCAGTCAGTATACCAGATTATATCTATCGGTTAGAGCTTCAAGATTTGAATTTAAAAGCTCTAATTTGCCTGATCATCATACTCAGTTCATATAGGATGAAATTTCTCGAGTGTCAACATTGAGAGCAAGAAGTTCGTACATGTTTGAAAAGGAAATAGTCTCAGTTCTTGGCGCAGTGCAGTCGCAGAAACTATGTAATTGGCTTCATGAACGTACCTTTAGAGCTGGAGATCTAATGGAATTGTCGAGGCGTTCAACATTGGGAGAGACAGAACGCCTGTTGGTGGATGCATGTACATGCAAAGCGAAAGAGGAGAGAGCCATCTTTTCCCACTTCTTCCTCTTGTTTGTTTCACTGGTTTGTATGGTTTGTTTTTCTCACAAATATACACGGAGACACGAAAAGTAGAGAGATTCCATGCTTACGATGTAAAAATTATAAATTATCCTTACTTGTATGGCATGGCCGTCATCATTCGTGATATGCTTGTTTGTATCATAAAAGCTAAGGCGATTGGAAAGATTCGTTGAGTGGTCTTATGCTCATTGTTATTCATATTATGCTTGTTTGTTTCCATTAAAGATAAATACATTGAAAGTAATAAAACATGCTATGAAAGTATATATGAGTACTAAAATTTTTAAAAAGTACGGCCGGGTCATAAAATTTGTTATAAAAGTGCAATCGAGTCCTGAAATAAATCATAAAACTTATCACCAAAGTATAATTAGTCTTAAAGCTTTGAAAAGTCACGGCTGGTGGAAGGACTTGTATGGACCAAGTCGACAAATTTTAGAATTTGCTTGCATCTTTTTAGAAAATTGTAGGACTCAATTGTATTATTGTGATAAGTTTTGGAACTTAATTACACTTTTTCAAAATTTTATAATTCAATTGCATTTCCATTATAAATTTTAGAAATTATAGTGTACATATCATTTTTTATTCTAAAACTGTATATTTTTCTACTGGGCTACATATTCATTGAATGATGTAGATATTGTCACGCAAAACGACAGAAGCATAAACAAGCGGACAATCCAAGCAGGAAATAGATGTGGAAATTGAATTTGGCACAGGAGATCTGCATGGTCCGATCGGATGTACCTACTTTGCGAGAGAGATCGATGAGATATTTCCACCATATCATGGTGAAGAGTATACAATGCTCAATTTACACTCTCATCCAGGTGTTTTCCTACCCCAATTAGACCAAATAAGCTCCATCAGCAATAATCTTTCTAAAGAGAGGCATGATCTAATGAGCAAAATAGGTAATCCACGCCACAAGTCCAATGCCTAATGAGAAAAGTAAGGAGATCAACCTCTTTCTTTCAAATAGAAATATACGATATGGATTTGGCCGAGCCTAAATACTCAAGAGATAGCTGTCCATACACTAATAAGGGACGTATGGATTCTTGCTCTTGCTACGATTAAGCGATCCTCTTCGGATAATTCATCCATATTTATACCCATCATTTTTTGACACCAATAAACAAAATAGCTTCTCGAAATCAAAAATAAAAAAGAATTTTCAGAAATTCATTTGAAATTAGAGTCGAATCTTTTATTTGAAAGTATATATCTTTCCTATTTTTGGATTGGCCATGGACTTAAAGACTTCCTATTTGCCAATAGAAATGTTGTCGTACATCCACCCCCAATATATTGTATTGATCTACTTGGTTACATCCGCCTCTACAACACAATATTTCTCCGCCGATTCCTTCCAGTTGGGCCTCTCAATCTGTCATTATACCTAAAAAAAATAGAAGGAACTACAATCCCCATAGCATTATAAACCATATTGTTACTCTTGCTTCCTTAATGCTGATAAGGAGCTTAAAAATCTACTACTGTAATTCCTGTAATTGGCCTCGAACCCGCATCTTCCACCTTGACAGGGGGTGCTTTTATTCGAACAAAACTAAAAGATAATAATAGTCTCACAAAATCTTACAAAGGGTACCACAACCTCTTCTACCCATTTTCTATATTGTCCTCCTCCTTCCGTAACTCTAATATAGTCTGTTTTGACTTGCAACTTCTCATAGATATGTGCAAAGTATACTGACTATGCCTGCGGATCGATATGCTTCGCTTGAGAAATAAAAGTTCCATGGAAACCATATGGAACTCGGTAGGGCAGTGTAATCTTGGCGACGGGCTCACCAGAAAAATTCTTGCAGTCGATTAGATATACCTGCAATTCAGTAATGGAAATGCCTCAATCTAGATGCAGCATAAAACATCATCAGTAAAGATTATAAGGGCTGCAGGTATTCATGTACTTGGGAGGTATCAGTTGATTCATTGTGTAAGAGCCCAGCCCATTTCATTCAAGCCCAGCCCACCAAGCAAATAAAAAGAGAGAGTCCACGCTTCACAGCTTCGGGGAGAGAGAAAGGAAAGCAAGCAGCAGAGAAGAACAAAGAACAGCAAAGAGAAAGAAAGAAAGGGGAGAGAAGGAAAGAGGAAAAATTCGTGCGCCGAGTTGTCGCCAAACCAACCGAACTGCAAGTGGCTACGCCGGGTAAGTACATGAGCTCCCCAAACCATTTAACCAAAGTAGATTTTGGAAAATTAGGTTAAACTCGGAATTTAGGGAAAAATGGGTGCCGAAGAGGGATTTTGGTGTTAATGGGTTGCGAAATCATGGGGCTTTGGTACTTTAGGATGTTGTGAAGCTATAGGAACTGACGGAATGCGATTTGGAGTCCTGGTTTGTTCAAACTGAAAATTTGAAGTTGGGGCTGCACTGTCATCACGCGTGAACAGGGACTTCGGGGGCAATTTCGTCATTCTTCTGGTCAGATTTTGGGCGGGGTCAATTCATGAATGTTGTAGAACGTTGCGAGGGCTTTCCATTGACTGCTAGATCGTTTGAAACGGAGTCCGATAGAATAAGTTATGGCACGAACAAGTTATGTGCGCGAAATGGGCAGCAAAGGGAACTATAGATTTTTGGTTAGTGGCAAGCCTTTGTAATGACTCAAAGGTGTTGCTTGTGCCGATTAATGGTGTCTATAGTCAAGTTAGTTGTTAGAATGCTACTTTACTTAGTTTTGATATTGTTTTTCCTTTTATGATTAGGAAATCAGCAAAGGTGATACATATTTGCCGAGAAATATAAATTGGTAATTGGTATATTCGAGGTGAGTGATACTTTTCTCCCTAAAGCTTGAAAGTTCATGCCACTTTGGGTTTAATAAATATTTTGATAGTATATTTGATGATGTTTTGTTATAAGAATTATGTTTTGGCTTGCAAAAAGGATTTATGTTTTGCAAAATGAGTTGATGAATGGAATGCTATTTGTTTATCTGGTTTGGAGTTGATGAAAAGGTTGTTTGGCTGATTTGTGAAATGAGTTTATGAAACGTGTTATGAAAATGAGTTTGGTTTTGACATGGTGAGATTCTGGAATATGTTGATCGATGAGTTTGTGCTCAGTATCTCTATGAACCTGTTGGTTTTGTGGTATGCGCATACAGTCTAGGATATCCTTGTGGGCCGAGCCACCGGCATTGTAGGTGGAGACCTAACCAGGGGGGGAATCTTGGTCGCCTAGTTATGAGGCGTTAAATCATGACCATAGTTGATATTTGAGCTTGTGTTTGAACAATGAGTTTATTACTGGATGATTGTTGAGATTGATTTAATATGTTTGACCATTGAACTCTTTTGGGTATTTGTTTTGGTAAACTTATCTTGGTTTTGACATGAATGGCTTATATTGGAAATGAATTGCAAATGATCTTGCAAGTTTATATACTTGATGTCAAAGCAAATGAGTTAGCTATTGTTTTAGATACCTGTGTTGTTTATTATTTATCAAAACTATTTTGAGAATTGTATCACTCGGTGAACTGTTGCTTTCAGGTAACTTGAAGACCCGTTCGTAAGGCGAGAGCGCGTTCTTTTGGGATTTTTGGGATAGCACTTTTGGTATGGAATCATTTTTGGGTAAAGGCTGTTGGTTGGTTGGTGTTTTGTATATAGTTGGGTAGTTTTGGTGGACTCTGATGTTGTAAACCAAACTATCCTTTTATCATATATATGTATTGATATCAGGTTTAATCTGGTTGTTTGGGCTGCGTCCTTTTATAAGGGCGGCCGTGTCATATCCTTTCATCTTGAGCTTGGGGTGTGACATTTGTTGGTATCAGAGCCTAGGTTTTGAGTTTTGGGGTATAGATTTGGGACGTTGTGAGATTGTGTGATAGAAAGCCGTTAGTTTTCAATATTAAAGTGTAATTTTACATGTGGTTCCAGGTATTATGAGTTCGGATTCAGAACCGCTCGCCGCCTTGCGTAAAAATAAAAAGGGCAAGCAAGTTGCCACTTCGGAACCGGTGATGACGTCCCGAGATTCTAGAAGCACCTCCACGAGGAAAAGACGAGGTGAAGCAAGCCTAGAGCCACGAGAAGAGAGGCAACAACCAGTGGAACAAGAGGATGTTAGGAGTTATACGTTTGCTTAGTTCAGAAAGGCAAAACCACCAACTTATGAAGGGAGTGAAGATCCTCTTGTGGCTGAGCGTTGGATTAGAAAGATGGAAGCGATCTTCGAAGTTGAGGACGTTCCTGAGGATCGAAAGGTTATTTTTGCTGCACAATGTTTGGAAGGTGAAGCTGAATATTGGTGGGAGGGTATGAGACCGGCTTTGGGAGGTAGAGATACCATCATACCATGGATGGAGTTTGTGCAGGCTTTTAATGCTCAATTTTTCCCAGTATCCTTTCAGGCTAAGATGAGGGCCGACTTTATACATATCTCTCAGGGTGACTCTACTGTTTTGGAGTACGCACGTCGTTTTAACCAGATGAGTCGCTTTGCAGAGTATCTTGTAGCCAATGAGGAGCATAAGGCAGAACATTTTCAGAGGGGACTTCGGCCTGAGATCCGTTAAGTACTCATACCTCTTCTATTAACAACTTATAGAGATGTACTGGAACGAGCCATCAGGGTGGAACAGAACATCACACAACATCAGACACAGAGTGTTCCTCAGCAGAAGAAGCTTAAATATTCTGGATTTCAAGAAAGCCCCATCAGCCATGGCATTAGAGAGAGAAGTTTCAGCCAACTTAAGAAGGATAAGAGTCAAGTGGTCCAGAATTTTTGTACTACCTGTGGAAGACGTCACAACGGTCCTTGTCATCGTAGGACGGGTGCATGCTTTCTTTGTGGGAAGATAGGACATGTAGCACGTGAATGCCCTACACAGAGAGGTTCTTCTGGAGATAGTAGGGTATGTTATGTTTGTGGACAGCCTGGGCATTTGGCGTATAGATGTTCCCTGAGAAAGACTGCCCCTCCTATCGGTAGACCCCAGGAGAGACAACAGAAGCCGAGAATGCCTGGAAAAGTTTTTGCAATGACTGAGGAGGATGCGGCGGCATCGAACACGGTTGTTGCAGGTGATATTTCTATTGCCTCACAACGTGCTTATGCATTATTTGATTCTGGTGCCACACATTCTTTTATTTCCTTGGAATTTGCAAATAAACTTGATGTGCTGGCTGAACCCCTTGAGTTTGAATTACGTGTTGAGACTCCAACGGGTGATTATTTGATTGCTGATAATGTATTCAAGGAATGCCAGCTTCGTGTTGATAACATTGAAATGCCTGTAGATTTGGTGGTCTTAAACATGCGGGATTTTGATGTGATATTAGGAATGGATTGGCTATCAAAGTATCATGCCATAGTTGATTGCCATTTTAAGAAAGTTATTTTTCGACCTCCAAACCAACCGGAGTTTGCTTTTTGGGGAATCAATAGAGCTACTCTTCCAAGATTAATCTCAGCAGTGCATGCAAGAACACTACTGAAGAAAGGTTGTTATGGTTATTTGGCTTATGTGAGAGATATGACTAAAGGAGTTACAAAGTTAGAAGAGGTGAAGGTTGTTAATGAATTTCCGGATGTATTTCCTGAAGACTTGCCTGGCCTGCCTCCTGATAGAGAGATTGAGTTTTGCATAGACCTAATGCCAGGTATAGAACCTATTTCTAAGACTCCATACCAAATGGCACCATCAGAGTTGAAAGAGTTGAAAGTACAGTTACAGGAACTTCTGGACAAGAGTTTCATCAGGCCCAGTGTTTCACCTTGGGGTGCTCCAATGTTGTTTGTGAAAAAGAAGGATGGGAGTATGAGACTTTGCATAGATTATCGAGAACTTAACAAGGTGACTATCAAGAATAGATATCCTTTACCTCGGATAGATGATCTATTTGATCAGCTTCAGGGAGCACAGGTATTCTCCAAGATTGACCTTCGTTCGGGGTATCATCAATTGAAGATAAGGGTAGATGATGTACCCAAGACTGCTTTCAGGACAAGGTACGGGCACTATGAATTTCTTGTTATGTCTTTTGGGTTGACAAATGCACCTGCTGCTTTCATGGACTTGATGAACAGGGGATTTCAACAGTACCTTGATAAATTTATAGTGGTATTTATCGATGATATTTTGGTATATTCAAGGAGTTTAGAGGAACATGAGCAGCATCTAAGGTGTGTTTTGCACACATTGCGTGATCAGAAGTTGTATGCTAAATTCAGTAAGTGTGCTTTCTGGCTCGATCATATAGAATTTTTGGGTCATGTGATTTCGAAGTGTGGTATTTCTGTTGACCCAAAGAAGGTGGAAGCGATTGTTAGGTGGGATCGCCCTACTAATGTCACAGAGATTAGAAGTTTTCTTGGGTTAGCAGGTTATTACAGGCGTTTTGTAGAAGGATTTTCCAAAATTGCTAGTCCATTGACTCGCCTGACTCAGAAAGGAGTGAAATTTGTGTGGACTGACCAATGTGAGCACAGCTTTCAGGAGTTGAAGCGGCGATTGGTGTCAGCTCCTATATTAACCCTCCCTTCAGGTAATGGTGGATTCATTATTTATTGTGATGCATCTAAGGAAGGGTTAGGTTGCGTCCTTATGCAGGGTGATAAGGTGATAGCCTATGCATCTAGACAGTTGAAGGTGCATGAGAGAAATTATCCTACTCACGATTTGGAGTTGGCGGCTGTTGTGTTTGCTCTGAAGATATGGCGGCATTATTTATATGGTGAGAGATGTGAAGTTTTTACTGATCATAAAAGCTTGAAATATATCTTTACTCAAAAGGAGTTAAATATGAGGCAGAGAAGGTGGTTGGAATTGCTGAAAGACTATGACTTGATTATTAATTACCATCCTGGTAAAGCTAATGTGGTTGCTGACGCTTTGAGTCGTAAATCATCAGGTAATATGGCAGCATTGCTTACCTCTCAGATGTCTATTCTTGATGATATGAGGAAGTTAGATCTTGAAGTGTTGGTGCATCAGACTGGCACTCAGTTGGCTAACCTTCGTGTGCAACCAACTTTGATTGAAAGAATTAAGCTCAAGCAGAATGAGGATCCCCAGTTGAGGAAAATCAAAGAAGGAGTAGAAGCTGGAAGACAAGGAGATTTCAGTATTCATGTAGATGGGTCATTGAGGTTCCGTGGTCGATTATGTGTCTCTGATAATGAAGAACTTAAGAAAGAAATCTTACAGGAGGCTCATAGCACTAAGTTCTCTATTCATCCTGGAAGTGTCAAAATGTATAGAGATTTGAGAGGGAACTTCTGGTGGATCAACATGAAGAAAGATATAGTGAAGTTTGTGGAGCAATGTCTGGTTTGTCAGCAAGTGAAGGTTGAACATCAGAAACCAGGTGGTCTTTTGCACCCATTGGAAGTACCTAAATGGAAATGGGAGCATATTACCATGGACTTCATTGTTGGGTTACCAAGGACACCAAGTGGTAAGAATGCCATTTGGGTGATAGTCGACCGATTAACGAAGTCGGCTCACTTTTTATCATATCGATATGGTTTGACACTAGAAGCTATGGCAAAGCGATATGTTAATGAAATAGTGAAACTACATGGAGTTCCTGTAAGTATCGTTTCAGATAGAGATTCCAGATTTGTGTCCAACTTTTGGAAGAGTTTGCAAAAAACGTTGGGTACTAAACTCAATTTCAGTACAGCATTCCACCCTCAAACAGATGGACAATCGGAGAGGACCATCCAGACATTGGAAGATATGTTGCGAGCTTGTATCATTGATTTTGGGGGCTCATGGGACGAACACCTCCATTTGGCAGAATTCTCTTATAATAATAGTTATCATTCCAGTATCAAGATGGCTCCATTTGAAGCGTTATATGGACGAAGGTGTAGAACTCCTCTTTGCTGGGATGATGTTGGTGAAAAGACGTTAGCTGGCCCCGAGTTTATTCAACAATCAGAAGAAAAGGTTAGGCTAATACAAAAGCATTTGAAAACAGCTCAAAGCCGTCAGAAGAGCTATGCAGATCTTAAAAGGCGAAAGGTGGAGTTTGAAGTTGGTGATCATGTATTTTTAAAGGTTTCTCCAATGAAGGGCGTTATGAGATTTGGAGCACGTGGAAAGCTAAGCCCTAGGTACGTGGGACCATTTCTAATATTAGAAAAGGTTGGAGAAGCTGCATATAAACTAGCATTACCACCAGCATTATCTGAAGTGCATAATGTGTTTCATGTGTCGTTACTACGAAAATATGTACCGAGCCCTGAACATGTGCTAGATTTTGGTCCATTGAAGTTAAAGGAGAATTTAACATATGAAGAACAATCTATTCGAATTGTTGATAGAAAGGAACAGGTGTTGCGACGACGTGTGATTCCTTATGTAAAAATTCAATGGCAAAATCATACTGAAAGAGAGGCTACATGGGAGCTCGAGGAGGAAGCGAAGCGCAAGTATCCTCGTTTATTTGGAGAATAAGGTACGTATAAATTTCGAGGACGAAATTTTCTTAAGGAGGGTAGAATGTAAGAGCCCAGCCCATTTCATTCAAGCCCAGCCCACCAAGCAAATAAAAAGAGAGAGTCCACGCTTCACAGCTTCGGGGAGAGAGAAAGGAAAGCAAGCAGCAGAGAAGAACAAAGAACAGCAAAGAGAAAGAAAGAAAGGGGAGAGAAGGAAAGAGGAAAAATTCGTGCGCCGAGTTGTCGCCAAACCAACCGAACTGCAAGTGGCTACGCCGGGTAAGTACATGAGCTCCCCAAACCATTTAACCAAAGTAGATTTTGGAAAATTAGGTTAAACTCGGAATTTAGGGAAAAATGGGTGCCGAAGAGGGATTTTGGTGTTAATGGGTTGCGAAATCATGGGGCTTTGGTACTTTAGGATGTTGTGAAGCTATAGGAACTGACGGAATGCGATTTGGAGTCCTGGTTTGTTCAAACTGAAAATTTGAAGTTGGGGCTGCACTGTCATCACGCGTGAACAGGGACTTCGGGGGCAATTTCGTCATTCTTCTGGTCAGATTTTGGGCGGGGTCAATTCATGAATGTTGTAGAACGTTGCGAGGGCTTTCCATTGACTGCTAGATCGTTTGAAACGGAGTCCGATAGAATAAGTTATGGCACGAACAAGTTATGTGCGCGAAATGGGCAGCAAAGGGAACTATAGATTTTTGGTTAGTGGCAAGCCTTTGTAATGACTCAAAGGTGTTGCTTGTGCCGATTAATGGTGTCTATAGTCAAGTTAGTTGTTAGAATGCTACTTTACTTAGTTTTGATATTGTTTTTCCTTTTATGATTAGGAAATCAGCAAAGGTGATACATATTTGCCGAGAAATATAAATTGGTAATTGGTATATTCGAGGTGAGTGATACTTTTCTCCCTAAAGCTTGAAAGTTCATGCCACTTTGGGTTTAATAAATATTTTGATAGTATATTTGATGATGTTTTGTTATAAGAATTATGTTTTGGCTTGCAAAAAGGATTTATGTTTTGCAAAATGAGTTGATGAATGGAATGCTATTTGTTTATCTGGTTTGGAGTTGATGAAAAGGTTGTTTGGCTGATTTGTGAAATGAGTTTATGAAACGTGTTATGAAAATGAGTTTGGTTTTGACATGGTGAGATTCTGGAATATGTTGATCGATGAGTTTGTGCTCAGTATCTCTATGAACCTGTTGGTTTTGTGGTATGCGCATACAGTCTAGGATATCCTTGTGGGCCGAGCCACCGGCATTGTAGGTGGAGACCTAACCAGGGGGGAATCTTGATCGCCTAGTTATGAGGCGTTAAATCATGACCATAGTTGATATTTGAGCTTGTGTTTGAACAATGAGTTTATTACTGGATGATTGTTGAGATTGATTTAATATGTTTGACCATTGAACTCTTTTGGGTATTTGTTTTGGTAAACTTATCTTGGTTTTGACATGAATGGCTTATATTGGAAATGAATTGCAAATGATCTTGCAAGTTTATATACTTGATGTCAAAGCAAATGAGTTAGCTATTGTTTTAGATACCTGTGTTGTTTATTATTTATCAAAACTATTTTGAGAATTGTATCACTCGGTGAACTGTTGCTTTCAGGTAACTTGAAGACCCGTTCGTAAGGCGAGAGCGCGTTCTTTTGGGATTTTTGGGATAGCACTTTTGGTATGGAATCATTTTTGGGTAAAGGCTGTTGGTTGGTTGGTGTTTTGTATATAGTTGGGTAGTTTTGGTGGACTCTGATGTTGTAAACCAAACTATCCTTTTATCATATATATGTATTGATATCAGGTTTAATCTGGTTGTTTGGGGCTGCGTCCTTTTATAAGGGCGGCCGTGTCATATCCTTTCATCTTGAGCTTGGGGTGTGACACATTGTGAACGAAAGTTATTATCCAGCCATCATCCTCTCCGAATCCATTTTCTTTAGGAACAAATGCAGCACCAGTGCAGAAGACATTATCTCCAAATTCATGATGATCCAGCATGATTGCATCTTCAAACCGGTTGTCTTTCTGGTGCATAGAAGAACAAGTTGCACGTTAATGACCTTACTTTGATTATAAATTAAAAAAGGCGACAATCAAAAGGGGAAAAGGCCTTTGTTTACCAAAGACATTCCAGCTCTCGGTTGGTCGAGATATAACTTGGCTAGGCCACCATACTTGGGCATGCCTGAACTCATCAAAATAACATATCAGAACAGATATCGTGAACGATTCATGCAAAAGACCTAAATTCGGAGTAAGTTGGTATTCTATAGTCACCCGAGATTGAGCTTGCTGAGGAATCTACAACTTGGGTGTATCCGTATTTGTTTTTAAGACCTGTGAAGTTATTATTGATCATAGGGAACTCCATCGAGTACTCTGTCCCTGTGAGATTTCTTTCCTTAGCTTCTCCGGTGTTCATGTTTAGTCTCCACTCATATGCGCGCGAAAATAATGAACCTTCTTCTTCTTCTTCCTTAATTGTGGGGGCACCATTTTCTTGGCTTGATCGAATTGGCTTGAGTCTCTTAGAGAACCATTGGAATTTGTCCAACCCAAAATCAGGGCCCGGGATGATTGACTCAGGTGCCCTGCACGCCCACAGTATAACCTGTAATTCAGTTTCATGAAATAAGTTGGTAGCTTTTCGAGCAATGATCCGTGGGAAAAAGAATGCTTAAACCCCAGATTATTTTACCTCATCTCCATCCTCAAAACAGTTCAGAATGTGAAACACACAGCTTGTTTTGACGTCAAACCATTGTATGGAGTTACCATCACCGTAGCGAGGCATTATCCCGATCCTTGCATACTCTTTCTTGTTGAATCGTATCAATCTACATAATGGATGAAAATATTGCCACTCATCAAACGTTGCTCTATTTTTTTTTTTTTCCTCTGTATACAAAAATGGGAATTGGCAAAAAAAATGAATGTTCTAATAAAGAAAGCGGGTAACTCACGGTCCTCCTCTGACAAGTCGGTTTATGTCTATTGTAAGCGGAAAATCCATGATCACATTGTACCTGCAGAGCCAGTGTCTACATTTATAATTGCAAGCTTATAAAGATGTCGGAACCACAACGTGTACGTGTCAAATATCTGGCAAAATAGCATAAATAATTACTCATATATATTGCTAACCTCTGAGTGACCCCAATTTCATGGCAGAGGCTACATCGGTCGAGTTTGACATCAGCCTTATGAAGTAATTTCTTCCCATCAGCTGAATTTGAATCAAAAGGCCATCAAGGTACTATAAATTTCGACAATGAAATTGCGTAAAGCTCACCTTAATAAGTTTCTTGAAATATACCTGAGATGATACCGAGTTCCATGAAAGGCTTTACTGCATCAACCCCAATTATGACTAACTCTCCTGTACCTGGAGCTCTCTGGACATGAAGAAAAACACGAGGGAGTTTGGTTTTTGTTGTTCATATTCAAGCAATGTACAATGCTTTTTTCTGTGCAGGTTCACAAAGACAGACCTTTGGATGGCTCGTGAATGATCGATTCCAATCTCCATCTACATTCCAATTGCCTAAAGTTTCAAGTGTAAATACGTCGATCTCTTGGGGCATGTGATTTTCCGCAATTGAGTAGAATTTCTCTCCGTGCTCAAAGACATTAGTGTTACTATTCAGTTTGTGCACATTCCCAAACCTCGACTGGAAAGAAAACATTTAAAATGGGCATAATTCTTGGTTAGTAATGCTTTATATGACATGTTCATGACGTGCTGCTCTTATGATACAGCAGAATTAAATAACCCAGACTGCATGTGTCAATAAATAATTAAGCTAACTATGAAAGAGGAACACAAGCAGATCAGTGAAAGCACCGAATTTAGTAGATAAGCTGACAAAATGGCTGGTGGATCACCCTCTATGGCTGGTAAAAAGGATGGTCTGTTCCTTTGTTTTTCTAGTTTGTAAGTTTCAGTTTCAACATATCTGTTGTTGTATTGGACAATCCATTTCCCATCACTATCTTTATCGAAGTACACAGCATGAAGCATCCCTTCTCCTTCAATCCAGGTGTGACTCGACTGTCCAAATATGGATTTGGTTGATTTCAGCCCTCCAAAGAGAGGATTTGGCCCTGTGATCCGTAAGAAGCAGAAATGGATTAACATTGGTGGCTATACGAAATTTCACTACTATAAAAAGCATCCTGGAAAGCCAGACATCTTGGAATTAGTCACAAACAAAATCATATTTGCTTTTTTCCTTATCTCATATGGACATTACCCTTTTTGGTTTTGTCAAGTTGGACATTCCTCATCTCATATTTGATTTTGTTATTTTTCCATTGTCCATGGCCATAGTAAAATTTGTAAGACTAGGCTATTTTGCTTTGCAAATTGTCTTGTTCTACAATGATTTTGTCAAGCATTCGCATCACATTGGACTATTCATAAAAAGTATGCCAAAAAAAAAAAACAAAAAGCATAGCTCACTATATCTTGCCTCCTCTTATCTGGTTTTTTGTAGGCCTGTCTTTTGAATGTTGTGTGCAGAAAATTGAGATAAACCCTTTCACTTGGTATAGTCCATGTCCTTACCATTTCTAATGTAAACGCCTGCCGGAAAATCATCTGGAATTGTCCCTTCTACGTTGTCAACGCTAACAGCTTCTCCTAACTCACTGACTGGAGCAAAATTTCTCTGCACAACTCAGATGGTCAATTAAGGAGAAACCAATCATTTGTCTTTTCACAGGATCTTCAATCTACGAACTTCACTGTGTTGCGACTAGTATAAACGAAATGTAGTTTGGATAAGTTTACCTGAGATAGTAGCAATGGTTGGTCCATGAACTCAAACACTGAACTGACGAATGCATCCAACGAGTTCATACAGACATTCTGGATCACAGCAAGTCGAATAGGGGCTTGCTGCAAGTATTTCAACAATGGCTACTCAAAAGGTTGCAACCTTTAGTGAGTTTAGTAGATTGTATTTCCATTCGAATCATTCTTAATGAATATCACTTATTGCTACAAGACCTGAACTATTAACTCCATTTCTCCTGATCATGGACTCAATTTAGATGAGCATATCATGATTTAAGAAACTTGTATTTAAAGGAGAATGGACGATAACCATTGGTAATCGAAGGAAAATCAAAACGATCACCTTACAGACATGACAACAGATGAGTATCAACTCATTGGGGAGCTCGACCAAAGAGAAGAACCAACCTTGTCTACTCTCATACGAGTGTGTGCATGTGCGCGGGCCTGTGCATGAGAGAGAGAGAGAGCTACTTTGAGAACATGAGAGACGCTGCGTCTGAAATGATCAAAGTTGATGCGAATGGAGGGCCTCTGCGTGCAGCAGTTGACATGAAGCGCCATATGTGAAGACAAGATCTCCTGTTCCTCCTAGCTGAAGGGTTGGTGGGGGTTATATATGCTCATTCTTATTGAGCCAGTGCAATGCAATTACATATTTAATTATCCCGCATAGAATCAAGGACGATTGCATCATTTGAAAATCTATTCAGCGAATATCACTGCTTAGTTTGCATACAACGAGAGAGGACACTTTGTTAGGCTGGTCCACATTGGAGAAGGAGACCCGAGGACCAAGCATTATTATATCAGTTGTCGCACACCACGTCAGTAGTTGATCTGATACGCTAACGACGATTACAGTATTATCTCCATATCTCTCTGTAATGTCTAAAATGGGTCGGAACTACAATCATGCTCGGCATGCTCTAGTTGGTTGTCACATACCACATCCAACGATGATTATGTGTTTCAAGACTCATAATCACGGATTACTTTCTTGAGAATGTCACTTTGACATCATGGGTGACAAGAAATCAATCACTTTTACGATGCAAGAGTAACAGTGAAAATTTCTCATTAGTTGATTGATGGAGTGATGTTGATTTCCTTCAGCCCACTAGGTTGAGAATTATAGGGGAAGAAGATAATTTTCGTTTTCTGGCTGGCATTCCGTTGGAAGTTATTGGCAGTTCTCACAAAATATATTTTTGCGTACATATGCTTCCATTTAGTGGCTAGCTGGTGGATTTGCTACCTAGGTGTTGGGACGGCTATTTTGGCTTTATTGCTGGTTGGAGGTTCAGAGGAATGTGCCTCCTTGGAATCACTGAAGGAGAAGAACAATATAAGATAGCCAAACTGGAAGAAACCCTTCAACCAACAGACGGTCGAAGAACAGAAATTCTGAAGGCTGTAACCTATGGAAAATTGTCAACATGAAGTGCTACGTATCTCCCTTCTGCGAGAATCTTCTATTGAGGTGTTATTAAACATCTCCCATCAACAATCAAAAATCTGTAGCTGATTCAAATTAGATTATCCTCAATCTCTTGCCATCTCTCTAGGTGAAAACCCAGCCAAGGCAAATTCTTCTCCCATTTTCCACCCAAAAAGAGAAAAAGAAAAATAAACCCTGATTGGCATGTGCTCTTTAACATGCGCGAGCATGTAGCCATCCATTCATGACAAAAACCTAAGAAGGAAAGGAGTGCGCCTTGGGGACCAAACCTAAGTCGATAACTACCTTGTCTAGATGAGCACAGACGTCTGTAACATTCGTGCAAATGAGAAGATTTATGATGATTTATTACCTGAAGTTTCTTGTTTGCAACCAAGCATGGACCCCAAAAGAAAGAAAGCAACAAGATCACCGAAATCTATAAGTGTGTGTATCATCTATGTGTGTAACTGCTTATCGATAGATGTCTCAAGCATGTGATGGAATTATCTAAGATGGTCAAAGACAAGACCAAGACATTCCAACATGAGATGGATACTCCCGAAAATAGATGGATTCAACATAGTTGGAGGAATAGATCAGTCTATTTTCACGTGATCGTAATTTGTTTGATTTTTCTGCTGGCCAGTTTTGAGGCCTTTTATTTTATGGTTCTCTTTGAGACCATGGTACCCTCTCACTGATAATGACTCTATGCCATATTAAGTGCAAGGTTTGTGGTGCCGCTTTTTCTAGCCCAGTACAAAATTTTGATCAACACACTACTTAAATTACCCAAAAAAAAAAGATGTCTCAAGCAACTCTGTGGAAGTCAGCCACCTACTTCCCCCCTATCTGCAGCATCATAAAAAGATCTGCCTAAACTTTAAGAAATTTTCACAAAAGAAACTTATTGGCGATTACAAAGGGTCGATATCATGCATGAGCTACGGAATGCAGAGGTGAATTCATCCTGCCTTGGATGAGTCACTAGAAAGCTGTGGTTGTAAATTTCTCCGAAGGAAGTCAGACATTTTTGAAGTTGCCGCGCGTCCACGTTCTAAGCAGTGAAGATAATCATCCACTTGAAGAAAGAGAAGCAAACGAAATTTCAGAATTAGGTTGGATAGAGATACGTGAAACCAAAATCAGGAAGAATTTCTTAAGACAGATATAAATTATCCTCTCGAAGCCAAAAAATTAGCAAGCTAAATTCTTGCATTGAAAAGGTATGTTTACCACAGGAAACAGTTAATGACAAAGTCAAGCATCTGGATTAAATACCTGACATGACTCCATGGGTGACAGATGTGATAAGCCCATGTTCCATTTGTTCACCTTTTGCTGATGATGATTCTTCAGGAAGGACAGAGAGGACCGAGTTCGGTAAAACCAGATACACAAATGCCTTCATTTTCTGCCAAAACATTCAACAGAAAACATAGGTCATTGGCTCCCTGAACATATGCAAATATGCGTTTGGCATACATGGCTATTTCAGAGAAAGAATAATTACTTCAAACTTAAACAAGAATGAATATTTTCCAGCTATTCTTTAGAAAACAAATAAAGATTTTTAATAGAGGAACCTGTTCACTGTTTGATAAACTGCCCATATCATTAAAGCTTAAGGCAATGGTATCTCGTCCTTGTTAAATTACAACAAATAGAACTTGTTTCACCATGCATTAATCATAAGGTATCCCTACGAATAAAGTTTTTCATCACATACAGCAAGACTTTTAATGGCCAAAAGAAAGGGTTGCACTGTCAACTAATGCAATTTAGAAAATCCAACTGTTCACTGTAGAGATAAAACTCCATGATGAAAAAGTCACCTCTTCTTCTAACTTAGTGGGGTCCAACATCACGAGTCCACTTTCAGCCAAACAACAACATATTGCAACTGCACAAACCAACAAAATTATAAGTAGGAATTTCAATTTGTGCTGTTACAAGACATGAAAAGCTATAGCAAGAAAAAAGAGCTTCAATTACCCGCAAGATGCTTCAAAGGAATGCCAGCATCTACAAGAGCAGCACATGTTGCATTTATGGCACAAGGCAGAAGCTACCAAGATTCAATCAAGGAAGCTTCATTGTAACAACTCATCAGGAAAAGTATTGAAATTTCACATGCAATATTATGTCAAGAAAGTCAAAGATGCTCTATTGCTCCATTTGTCAATATGTGATCAATTCAACATCAAGAAGAGTCACAACTAATAAAGCTTTTATTCTAGTACTTGCGTGTCAAACCCGACACACATTGTCATCTCTTAGTATCAGTTGTTTTCCTAGTCAAGAGGAGCTTATAACAAAAACTAAAACACCAAGTCAAGCAAGGAAAGTGTCCAAAATATGATGTAAACCCAGAAGTTGACAAATTCACGCCGAAGAAATTTGCAAAGCTGCTTCTGTGTTTTCCATCCACTATAAGCCCCTAAAAGCAATACTTGATCTGTTCTTTCCCTAGATCAAATAACATTCTTTACGATTGACCTAAGCCATCACAAGCATCTAAGGCACTTTAATGGGTCATGCACAGCAATACAGACTAAGTCCACAAGACCTATCTCCATGTGCAATACCTCTAACTAATTCTTCACCTTAGATTTCCATGCCTTCATTAAATTATCTACCTATGTAACGCAAAAATTATGATGCATTCTGGAAGACAGCAGAAATTACTTGCATATATAATTCACAGTCATCATGGATACAGCACCGTCATCATGGACCACCTGCAAAATAGAATAGATTGCCCAGCATAAGGAAAATACATAACAGACTCATATCATTGTATCCAACCACCTTGCATCATGAAGAGCAAACTTGTCAGAATGACAAACTTGTCTTGCATCATATATAGTAGCAGGACAAGAAATCAAGCAAAATCCAGCAAAAAGGAACCTTTGAAGTTCCAGAGGGGTGCACAACGCAGTAAAGAAATCACAGTGGGTGTTTGTCTCAGATTCTAGAACTCTCAAGCCACCAAAGTTTCCCAGCAGAGCTATCTTTGATTCATTCCACCAGAGTTAAGCAAAAGTCAATGTCAAAGCTCAAAACCAATAAAAAAGCTAATAGTTGTAGTACTGATTAAACACAGTATTCACCAACTGAAATTTGCCAGCCTACAGACATCTACCTGCCAAAATAAGGTGAAGATTGATGGACCAGTTAGGGACACTAAACCCACACAGTAGGTGTGAAGCTCAACTAAAGGACAACAACCAATATCAAGCATCTAGCATGCTTGTTGTTCGTAGAAATTAAGCAAAGCTTCATGCATAAAGCAAGCAACTAACTTGAACAATCACTGAGGTCGTGGTATTCGGATGTATGGTCAAAATGCAGATGCTCTGCAATGTCCTCTTCAATACCATCTCATATTCCTTTTCCTGTTTTCCTGCAGTCAAGCAAGAATTAATGCACTGCGCACTTCTTCACAATAACAAACGAAAAGGCCGCACGAATTCTCACCAATCTGCCCTGTTTTGGGCTTCCAGATGACCTCAATGGAAGCTTTCTCTGGGTTCTCGTTCTTCTTAGTCCCCGCCTTCGGCCCATAAACTGCAGCAAGAACCTGGGTATTCCCTGAACACCAGAAAATCCCCCCCCCCAAAAAAAAAAATAATAAACCCACTTCGATTTCAAACGATTTAAGCCGAAAAGAAACACCTTTACCCGAAAAAAAGGGAGCGAAACCAACACCTCGAGCAGCTTCGAAACAAGCTGAATGCCTCGATTCGAGAAACAAAATGCAAACACGAAGCAAGAACAGAGTTATACCTTGAGCCCAGCTCGCGGAGCCGTGAGCTCGGTTGAGGACGCCCCGCGAACAAGATAGAGGCCTCAGTTGGTTAGGGCTACGGCGATCGGCCCTGTCGATCTCCATTTCCGCTGCAGAATCAGCTGAAATCTGGTTGTTCTGCGCGACTTTGGATTAGGGTTTTAGGAACTTTGCGTGCTTCTCAACTAAAACCCCCGCTTTTTTCAGAAAAGAAAGGAAAAAACGAAAAAAGAGGAAAATACTTTCTGTTTCTTTAAAGTTTAAACTGCGAAAATATGTAGGGGCGTGTCAAAAATGGAAAGGAAGACAAAGAAATCGAGATTTGGCTAATTCAAGCAAAATAAATATACAAAAATTCTTGTAGGATGCTTTGCGAAGGAAATAATAAGAGAAAAATACAAGTTTTTAAGGTTTTCGTCGATTTGGAAGAAAAAGCCCAGAATTCAAATTATCCAAATAGATCAAGATAATAAATTTATATTTAAGTCACTGTTGCGACCTACCCGAGTTTTTCCCGCTAAGAAGGGGATGGTCCTAAGTAGATTTAGAGATATTCGCTCATGAAGAGATCTAAATCGGCATTATTTCTCATTTTTTAAAGTCCTAAAGGTCATTCAAATTCACTAAGTATTGGTACAGTTGTTCTTGTTGAGTCATTTTTATGCAAGTCTATACTAAGGCTAAGCTATTTTAGAAGAAAAATTAACACAACAATGCGATAGGTAAACAAGTAAAGTATTGAAATATGATGCGGTAAATAAACACTCAAATAATTAAATGTAGTTATTTAATGACAAGAAAGTAAAACTTGCAACTCGTCAAGTAATTAAAAATACATGGTCTCGTCATAAGTCTTAAGACATGATCCTTCGAAAGCTAATTGTAAAAGAAACTAAGGCCTAATGAATTAATTTAAATCACATTAATTACTCATTAGATAAAATAATCTTAAGTCTGAATTGATTTTGTTAGACTAAGCATATGTAAGTCCAATCATGCATCTAACCAGCATACTACTAGTGAACCTAGGATGAAACCTTACAAAAAGTAAAACCGAAAGGGACATCGGTCTACCTCAATCTAACCTATGCAAGCCGCAATTGCAACTATTGTCGTCCTACTATAACTCAACCATCATAAATGGTGATAATCTAACATTAGACTATTCGATTCAAAGTAAACATTGAATCAAGCCGAGCCTAATCATACATCTAGGTGTCGACATGCAAGGTTAAAGAGCAAAGCACATAATGGTTCAACGATGCCAATTCTATAATTTCTTACGAAAGTTGATGTTAATCGATTAACAATGGCCAAATCCAAAATTGGAAATTGACTTGGGTTTTTCTAAACCAAACTTCAAAATTTTTATTTTGGAATTTTTAATAAAAATATCATTATTATTATTTTTTATTTAAGTATTATAATATTTGGAAATTAACTTTTCACGCAAGACTAGTTTTTGTAAACCAAACTTCAAAATTTTGATTTTGGAATTTTTAATAATTTTATTATTATTATTATTATTATTTTCTATGACCCGCGAACGACCTGCAAGTGGTTCGCCGATGTCCTGCTAGGTCCTTAAAGAAAGTAATATGACGCCTCAAAGTCCGATTTGATTACTCAAAAGTTTTGACTTCATTGTTCTATCCAATTGAAAGCCATATTTTCAGAACCAAAACTGTCATACCGATGCCTGCCTTGATGGACACAGACACTGCCATTGGTATAGAAACCACATACGGAGCTTCCTAATGTTCATCTCCCACAGTCACATTGGTCTCGCTCAGGATGAAAGCATCAAGGGAGCATAAGATTGCCCCCTTCATCGAAGCAAAAACTGCGCCTAGTCCCAGAAGAACAGAAGAACGTTCTCAGGAAGAACATTCCGAGGATTCTTTTCCATGTGTGTAGAGGACACAACAGATGGTTGCAGGACCCTCAGCAAGAAGAACAAAAGCATCTCCTGGTTCCGCAAGTTCGTTTCCACAACAGTCACTTTGATGCAACGTCAGATGCCCTTATGATCCTAGACTCGTCTGTCCCAAGGAGACAATCGCCGAACATGGTGCAGTTTGATTCATGCGAAATCAAACTGGAAAGAAAAGAAAAGCATGGAATGTCATCCTAGATCTGGGCACGTTTTGGTGGCTGCCATCCCCTCCCTCATCCTTTGATACCGTGCATGAGTAACCCATACGAACTTCCGAGTTTCATCGAAACATTGCCGCCGCCGCCGCCGCCGATGATAGCTTCCGGTTTTCAGTGAAATGAATTTGCGAACGTAATTCCAATTCAATTGGCCGAATCCCGCCATTTGGAACCCACAATCGAAGCCTGGGGATGAAGAACGAGACAACACGATCTTCTTAAGCTCTGTCTTAATGGGGACACCGAGCACATTTGATGGGAATTCACCACAGTGCATAAGACAAGTCTTTGGAAGCGATTTAGTGAAAACAAGTGCACCAATTCATGTCCTCGAGAACACGATTTTTATAATTAGTCGAGCGGACAAAACAATTATAATCAGCCTTCCTAATCCTTAAATCGATATGATCGTTCCGATTTTAGATGGATGAGACAGAACGCGCCGGCACAGGTTGAGCTATACCTCCACTCAGAGGAAAAACCACCCTTTTTCATTTTCATCGTGGAAGCCGCCCGTTTCTTCTTTGCCGGTATTCGCCTATGATGAAGATGTTGAGATTTTTATTTTAAATCTTTATTTGAAATAATGCCCGCTCCAAATCATCTTTTGAAAAAAAAAGAAGAAGAAAAAGTGGAATTTATTTAGGCCTTAATTTGGAATTTTTCCCTTCGAATTATTTTATTAGAGAGAGTTTAGTTGTCAATTATTATATAAGATAAGTCTATTTGCGCGGGTGTAGGATGGCTGTCCATTTTATTGATTAGCGTGCATGGAGGAGCAGCGTCACGGCGAGGATGGTATCGATAACGACGGCACCAGAAAAGACAAAAAAAAAAAAGGAGATTGCTGACTCGGAAAATGAAACCACGACGTCACATCCGGGCCCACCCATGTGGCCCACAAAAGTGGCCCAAGCTAGCAATTCCGGTTGATGCGCAGAGAATCTCGGCTCACGCTCGTCGGAGGCGCGTGAGAATTGCGTTCTTTTGGTCATAAAGACCCGCCCAATATTAAGTTTAGGAGTAAGTGCGTTCAGAATCCTTAGGCTTTACTGTGAAAATATAATTGAATCTTAATATTTTTAAAAAATTAGAATTAGGTCATAAATATTATCTTAAAAGGTTTTATCGAGCCCAGTCAAACAAGTATTAAAATTAATCCAATATTTCCAATGGTTATATATCTTTAAAGTTTTAAGACTTAATTGTACTATTCTAATAAGTTTTATGATTTAAATTGCACTTTTCAGATAAGTTTTATAATTTTTGATGTAAATATCACTTAATTTTATAAGGAAAATTCATGCTTGGAGATTATACATCCTGTTTGCAAATTGTTTTTATTTTATTTTTATGTATTAGCCAAATATTACTATAAATTTTCCAAATAATACTCATCCACTCTAAGATTTTTTATATTTATATATTTAAGTTAAACGCCATTTTTTATCATTATTAAAATTCTCATCGTGGCCTTTTGCAATAGTCTCCATTTCTCATATCATGATGAAATTTAATCTTGAGGAGGAAAAATCGTAGAATTAGCTAACGAAAAGATTTTATGTAATGTTTACAAGCAAAAATGTCTGCACCCCACTTTTCATTAAATAAATGCATTCAATGAATATCTCTTTGATTGTCTGTAGCAATCAACTTCATTGACAAGTATCTTTTTAGAAAAAAAAAGTTCAAATGGTGGTATGAAAAAGAAAGAAAAATAGTACAATATAATTTCACCATCCATGTAAATTTATCGATTTCATTGTTAATCTATTAGGATGTTACATGGAAATAATATAACCATATCTGTGCGAGATGAATGCATGGAAATTAATATAACTTTATGTGTTGATATTTTTAAAATATTAAATCACTTTTAGTTTATATTAATGAAATTTGAAGTACAAATTTCTCTAGACGAGCTTAGTAAGAAATGATCCAATCCCACCCTTTTTCTAGGGTAAATATCACGAAAAGCTCTGAATTATTTTTTTCGTGTTACGTATACTCTAAACTTTTTGTTCGATACTAAAAATCTTGACTTACCTATTGTGATAAAATTATCTTAAATTTTTTATGTCATACAAAATTCCAAACTCATGTGACAAATAACTCTCGGATGGAACTAAAATAGATGATATTTTGAGCTTCTTCATAATACATATATTATAAATATTCATGTTTTTTTTTTATTTTGGGTAACACATCAATATTTTTTTTTTGTTTGGGTATTTACCCTTCTTTCCTCTAGTCACACGGCAGCCCGCTTGGACAGATACCTCGCGACACGCGCCGAAAGGCGCGTAGGCTAACCAGCAAGAGCTGCCCCCCGTGTGTAATGAACCGAAAATGAGGAGTGGCATTCGCGTAAATATCCTCGCAAACCAAGTCCCTTTTCCGTAAGCGGGGGCCACCTCAGGCTGTCAGCTCTCTCCTCTCCTTCTTTTACTGCTCGCTTTCGTCGCGACAAGAGAGAAGCTCCTCGGAGTCACGAAAGCTCACGGCTCGAACAGCTTCCCTCTCCTCTTGATCATTCATCCATCCATGGAATGAAGAAGTCGCCGGGGAAGCGATGGTGGTGATGCTCCGCTTGCTCGAGCATCGCCGGGGATCTTGCCATCGCGCAGTCCGTTGATGTTGACTTTGCTTTGACTGAACCGAGCGCTGGTGACCGGTGAGTGTCGCGTTCCGATCGCCTTTTTGGGTGCTGATTTCGCGGTTCGAGCTCGCTCGGCGGCGAGCTCTTGTTCGTGCGTGTCTTTTCGTGTGATCTGGTGGTTGGTGCGAGCGCGTGAAGGGGCATTTTGAATTTTGTTCTTAGCTTCGTTGTCGGTGAGTGGACACCGAGTTGGTGTGCCTTGGTGCTTGCTGCTGAGTGACGAGTTGAGTCGCATTTTGGCCGCGTGAATCGGTGCGGCCCTCGGAAATGCGAAGGGGCGGCGAGTGGAGTTGTGGGTTTTTAGCAGGAATGATGGAGTTGTGATTGGACGTGATCAAACGGAGTACGAATTTGACCTCGTTTAGTGCGGATTGATGTCCCGTCGGTTGGAGAAATGCTCGATTAGTGCTCTGGTTGCATTCTTGATGTGACTCGTTTCTGCTTTGAAAATTTAACTAATGGCTTGCGGTAGGCCTGAGCTTTTGTGTCGTTCCTATTCAATCTCAAAGTTTCTTCAAGATGAAAGATCGGAATGTCTCACCATCACTCACAATTATGAGCTGGAAAGCGTAGTTCACGAGTCCCTTCTTTTGTTTTATAGAAAAGTAAATGGGAAGGGTTGCTAAGAACTAAGAAGAATCAACCGTATTTCCCATTGAAAACCTGTCCTCTTTATGCATGTGTTAAGATTACGGGATTGGCACAAAACGTGGGTAAAGGATCTATTGGCTGAGTTCTCCCATTAAACCTGCTACTAATTCTTTTCGTGTAGATGCATGTCAAATTGGCTGTGTCAACTTATGAAGTGATAGAGAGGACCCTTTCACATTCTTGTAGACTCTCCTTATTGTTAATTGAGCATGATCAGGTGCAGCTGCTAAATTTTTATGCCTGCCTTGTTGAAATTGATTGGACTGCTTCAACCTTTCAATTAAGTCAGTTCTTTTTGCTCTCATATTTCATTAAAAGAACCAGGGAAACTGAATCGCCACCGTACAAATATAACTGATGTTTTGCATGTCATTAACTCCGTGGAGCTGGAGTTCTGTTCACCTTGCATCTGGGACTCTAGTTAGCAATTTCAATACCATATTGAGTAGCAGAATGTACATTTTGGTTAACCTTTGGGAATGCTGACTGTTGCAGTTGGAAAAATGTGCAGGGTTGTGAGCATGCACGGTTTTATGTCAAGCCTAGAGGCTACAAGTTAATGATTTGTTTCCCAATGGATCATAAATCTTATTCAATGTGTCCACTGGAGACGAGAAAGTTGCTGTGGCTTCTGGGAGTATTATTTGCTATCGTTCTACTGCTTCAGTCTATTGAGCTTCCTCGTCGGAATTTCCTGGGATCTCTTTTTTCTGCAAGCAAGGTTCCGTTAGAAGGGAATATTGGTACTGTGAAAAAATCACCGTTTATATCAGATATATCCGGTACGCTTTCAAATGATTCGGACAGAACTACTGCTTCTACCATTTATGAAAGAGTGGATGACAATGGCTTTGAAGAGAGAGGCTCAGTTTTGGATGATGGAAATTTACCAAAGAATAACACAGTCTTCAAAGAATCTTATGGTGTAAATAACTATACAACTGGTGGTGAGAAATCATCAATAGAGAATTTAGTGGAGGTAAAGGGAACTACCATGCCTCCAGGTGCCAATAAATCACTTGGTGGATATGCACCAGAGGAAGCTATGGTACCTGAGAATAATGAGAGGCTTTCTCTAAATAGTTCTACTATGTACAGCGACTCCTCAGCTGCCAATGAGAACAATGTCAGAATACCTGAACACAGTGATAACTCAGTCACTTATATACCTCCCTCACCTGCAATTCCACCTGTAGATTCATCTCCAAACTCAACCTCATTAATAAGAGAAGAACCCCATGTGACAATTTCCATTCCATCATCTGCTTCCGATGCTTCTTTGACAGAAGTACATTGGGCTCCAACTCGTAAGCAAGATGTTAAGTCTAACCAATTGCAGGGTGACGTCTCCTCATTAAGTCACAGTTCTCCTACTGCTTCCATTCATGATAAGTATAAAACACCTCAGGCACCAACATCGGCAGTAATTACAATAGCGGAGATGAATGCTTTGTTGCTTCAAAGCCGTGTTGAGTACCGATCAATGGTAAGGGCTGCACTTTTTATTTATTAAACTGTGATGTCGTGAACTCCATTTTTAGAAATTCACATGTTTCAATTGTGGTTGCAGAAGCCGCGCTGGTCTTCAGTAGCCGATCAAGAATTGTTTAAAGCAAAATTGCAAATTGAGAATGCTCCCATCATGAGTGACCCGACATTGTATGCCCCTGTTTATAGAAATGTTTCCATGTTCAAAAGGTAACATTTGGATTGATCACCAAGTATATGCACTGGATCCTATTTATTTTCTTTCTCGCTTTAGTTTTTTCCTCCTTTTTTTTTTGGAAAGGGGGAAGAGGGGGGGTGCCCCGCCCCCCGGGGGGGGGGGGGGGGGGAGGGGGGTAACTGTTGGTTGCATATATGAGGTTCAAGATCTGTAGAGTTAAGTCAGTGGCTCAGCTAGTCAGCTTAATTCCAATTTGGGAACCAAGTTTACTGTTGATATGGTAGGTCTTGGACAAGATAAAACAGGATGTTCACAACCTATGCTATGTCCATAAAAGAAATGCAAGTTGGTTCACACCCTAGATGATGTCTGCATAAAGGATATCTTGCAACTCTTTCATCTAGAAGTATAACTGAAAAAAAATGCAGGAGCTATGAATTGATGGAAGAGATGCTCAAAGTATACATTTACAAGGAAGGACAAAAACCAATTTTACATCAACCGGTGCTCAAAGGAATATATGCTTCTGAAGGATGGTTTATGAAGCTGCTGGAATCAAACAAGAAATTTGCTACCAAGGATGCTAGAAAGGCCCACCTATTTTACTTGCCATTTAGTTCTCGAATGCTTGAGGAAACCTTGTATGTCCCCAATTCCCACAGTAATAAGAACCTTATACAATATTTGCGAAATTATTTGGATGTTATCAAGGGAAAGCACCCATTCTGGAATAGAACTGGAGGAGCAGACCATTTTCTTGTAGCTTGCCACGACTGGGTATGCTTTAAATTTTACTCTCAGCACATATGTATTTATGCAATTCACATTTGGTTTTGTACTGTAGCTATATGCTTTATTTACTGCCACCATCTTTCCTTTCAAAAACTTCCTCAGGCCCCCTCTGAAACAAGGAGAATTATGGCCAGGTGCATAAGGGCACTCTGCAACTCTGATCTTAAAGAAGGCTTTGTTTTCGGTAAGGATGTCTCGCTACCAGAAACGTATGTGCGGTCAGCTCAGAAACCTCTCAGAAATCTTGGAGGCAAACCACCTTCTCAGAGGTCGATCCTAGCTTTTTTTGCTGGAAACATGCATGGATATGTTAGGCCGATTCTATTACAGCACTGGGGCAACAAAGATCCAGACATGAGGATATTCGGTCGCATGCCCAACGTCAAGGGTAATATGAACTACATTCAGCACATGCGAAGTAGTAAATACTGCATATGCGCAAAAGGTTATGAAGTAAACAGCCCTCGAGTTGTGGAAGCCATCTTCCACGAGTGCGTGCCCGTGATCATATCCGACAATTTCGTGCCCCCCTTTTTCGAGACTCTGAACTGGGAATCCTTTGCCGTCTTTGTTCTGGAGAAGGATATCCCAAACTTGAAGAACATACTCCTCTCTATCCCGGAGAAAAGATTCCGCCAGATGCAGATGCGGGTCAAGAAGGTACAGCAGCATTTTCTTTGGCACAGCAGGCCAGTCAAGTACGACATCTTTCATATGATACTCCACTCGATCTGGTTCAACAGAGTATTTCAAATCAACCCCAGGTAGATATGGTGAATTGAAGGTGATGTAGATAAGTGGTTCAAGTAGCAGATTTTCATTAGAAACGTTGCACTGTACAGACACCCATGCTCTATTTCCTTCTCGATTGTTTACCAGTTATTTGTGCAGAGAGTACGTTACCCATCTAAGAACCATTCATGTGCAGCAAGAGCGACCGCTGCAGGTGGAGCATCCACAAATAAAGATCATTCATTTTCATGTCGTTCAATGTAAACACTTGACGGTTCGACATGCCTGTCCGTGCATCAGATCAAGTTAATGACAGAAAGAACCGCATGTCGGCGTAATTCGATCGAATTACCGGGAAAGATACAGAAGGGGCATTTTGGTAATGTGTTTTGTTGAAGAAATGCACGGAGGAGAGACGATGGAGGATTATATTCCTTTATCTGGTCGGAAACGGACGGTGGATGCTTTATTCTGTGCTTTAGTCTGTCTATATTGCTTTACTCCCATTCTCATGCAAAAAGAAATGTTCTTCGCCTCCTTTCCGCCGACCCACTAGTGAAGATTCCTGTCCGATGCATCTTTAAATAATCTGTAACGTGCAAACTGCGCCTTGGGGCAAGTTTGTAATGTCACGCTCCTTAGAAAAGCCTCCACAAAATGTTTATATTTTACGAAATTTCTTGTAGACATTGTTTTGAATTTATAGTAGTTTAGCGCAATGCGTGAAATAAAATAATTAATATGTCTGGTTCGTGCAAATTGTCTGGTTTTTGATCATGAAAAATAATATGGTGAAAGGATTAGGCTAAATTTCAAACGCGTCCTTGAAATTAAAACAAGGAAAATTGTTCTCCAAATCACAATAATAAATATCTGAAAAAATCGCTTTGCATCAAGATTCTTCCCGAATCAAATTAATGTATTTACAAAATTATGAGAAAACTCTATCTCTCTCTGAAATATGAGTAAATTTCCGCCAACCAAACATATTAAGAAAATTAAAAATTAATTTTTGTCTTGTTTTTCATAAACACAAAATTTCAAAAACATTTCAAGGGGGTAGCTAAGAGGACCCTATCATATGTTGGTGGGGCTGCGAATAATATTTTTCATCTAAATAATGTCTTTTTTTTTTTGGTATGTCGATTAATTTGAAAGTAGCGATATTTCTCGGGAAAATTGCCCTTTTGCTAATAGAAACCTTAAGTTCCAATCAGATTACTTCCCAACGTGCATCGTCCCCGTCCACCTTTGGCCAGAAATCCTATCCCGGCCGCCGAATAACGCGGACGAGATTTACCTATACCCGGGCAGGACATCCTCCCAGCCGTCCGATGGCACGCGACGGAATAACCGTCTCCCCCGTCCACGTCAGATGGTGAGGGGCATCCGAGTCATTTCAGCCGCGCCTAGTCTCGCCGCCAACAAGGTCCAACTGAAAAAGCTCGCTCGGAAAAGTTACGAGGCAGTTAGGAAGAAAACGGACTTTTGACCTCCAATGCAACTTCGATCCTCTTCTTCTCCAGAGATATCGTGTCCTTGAAATTCCGATCTCGACTTGCCGATTCGCCGGATTGCGATAGCTGGAATCGCCGGTGAGGAGATTCCGATAGACTGGGATCGGTTCGCGGGGAGTTCCGGTCAAATCAATGGCGATGGAGAGCAGATCCGGAGTGATGAAGGTGAGGCTCGATGGTTCAGCTCTCGGCAAGAAGATCGACAGCTCCTCGGGCCGAGATTCCGTCGCCTCGAAGCACAAATCCGCTTCGACCGTGGTGAAAACTGAGGTACTTTGTGGGATGAACAGTTGGTGGTGCTTCAAATTCTTGATTTGTCAAATCGTGCTTGCTTTGAAATGGGAGTTGGTACTGAATGGGATCGCGGTTGGAGCTGGATTGCAGCTGAAATTCGTTTTCATTTGTTATCTGATTGATCGACCGCGGATTAATCTATTGGTTTGAGCTCATTTGATGGATTATTGATTATACGAATGAAATTGAAGTGAAATATCATGTTTGTCTGGCTCTCGTATACAATCGCATTCTCTTGCTTTTTCGTATGCGGTTCAAATTTCTGAATGACAGGGCTTGATCAATGTTGAAGGTAAAGTCTAAAACGACGCCGAGCTCATCGAAAACCACAACGAGAACAACGACCACTAAAGTGAGGGAGAAGAAAGTTTTCAGTTTGCCCGGCCAGAAATATGATCCTCCTGAAGAGGTGCTTCATCTAGCCAAGCAACTCTTGTGCGTTTACTTATCTGGTATTGGAATGAAACTTCATTTCTCTCTTTTTTTTTTGTTCCCTATTGTCAGAGAGAACCCTTGAGGATATTTTATGAGTCGTTGTCAAAACAAATCCCCACGAGCGAAATGGCAGAGTTCTGGTGAGTATTGCCAATCTTGTTTGGTTACGATGGTTATACGACTTTCGCATAGAATGCTTGTGGTTAATGTTTTTCTTATCGGTGCTTTGGGCTCTAGCACCAACTGCTGGAGTTCAGTGGTAAATTGCTGTGCACGATATATAAAAACACATTGACAACTGATGTTCAACGTTTTATGTTCTGGATACAATTTCTTCATCAAAGAGTAGATTATTCGTCTATAAACTTGCTTTTAGTTACTCAGGAAAGAAAACTATTAACTGTTGACCATTTGAGACAGCAGAAGCCATCTGCATCTACAAGTAGATAAACTGGTTTTACCTGAGGACCTCCTTTTAAGATAGAATTCTGATTTTACCAATGAGGATAAGCAAGTATGAAGCATGTTTTATCTGTTTTTTATCCTTGTTTGGCGTTTGATATGGACATTTTTTCTTTTAATCTCTAATTATCATCCATGTTTGGGTATGTTGGATTTATTTTGTGTTGGAACTTCTTGTGTGTCTACCCACTTGTTGCCACTAGTAATTCAACTGAAAATGTAGGCTATATTTGGTGACTCCTGTTAAAGAGTTCATGGTCTTAAGCTTATATTAGCCAACCAGAGGTGACTTTGAAGAAGTGACCAAGGGAGAAAAAGTGTTTCTTCTTTGTTTCATTGCCAGAGGTAATGCTTATTGGCAACCAGTATATGTAGTTGCAGAAGGTTCCTGTTTACAATCTAGGTGAAGTTTGTGAATTGGATGGGATGACATGCAGGAAAGCTTCAATGGATAGCCTTCCATTCAAAACAAACAACACCCCCCCCCCCCCCCCAAAAAAAAAAAACCAACACATATACCACCAAAATGAGAAAGTCAGAAAGAGGGGTGTTATTTCATATAATTGTTATAAACAGTTGTACTTTAAGTGGTGAATAGTTTCGACCAAAAAAAAAAGTGGTGAATAGAATTTCTGCACCAGCCAACTTTGCTGGAACTTGATGGATCCTGAGAACTCGTGGTTCGTTCCTTCAACTGGAATGTATATCCATAGTCCAAGTATTCAGTCTGATAAAGTTGAGTTACTTTGGATATGATTTTTGAAGATCTTTTAGGGGGATGAATGTACTGTATAGATACTTTTTTGTCATCGTAACAGAGCTGAACTTCAACTGCTTAGATGCTTAATTATGTTGAGAAAATTTACTGAGTTGGTGGCCATGAGGATAAAGTTGGCGACAGCTAGGTGCAATGTTAAGATAATTGACAGAACTAAGACATGAAGGAATGGTCTAGGAGAATCTGGAAAACAATTTGCTTTTCGTTTCTTATGTTTAGCACAATGAACTCTACACCTACAATTCTCTCTCTCTCTCTCTCTCTCTCTCTCTCTCTCTCTCTCTCTCTCTCTCTCTCTCGCGCGCACGCGCGCGCGCGCGCGCACTTACTACCCATACCCATCAAATCCTGCTCATGGAAATGCGATTCATCAATGTAAAAGCTTAAAAATTGCAAAAAAAATCTTTAGTTCCAGAGGAACTACACTCTTTAGTGAGCAGACTTTCTCCTGGATTTGTTAAAGAGAAGAAACTCAGAGAGAGGATTCTCTAGTTTCCTTGCTATACTGGGATTTCAATAGCATTGTATAGATGTGAGCTAGCTTGGAACAGGCCAACCATTAGCAATCACTGAGCAATGAGGCATTCTATTAAGAAACAGGCTTGAATTTTGCCACAGCACTATAATTAACGCCTTTGTCATATTGCAGAAGGTTATTATTTCACATCCTTGGTTAATGAATGATGCTATGTATCGCTAGTCTTGTTTAGTGTGTTTGAATCTTAATTTGATGACAACTCAGAAGCTTTCTCATACTTATGATGAACAGGATGATGGAACATGGCTTGTTGTCCCCTGAAAGAGCAAAAAGAGCATATGAGAAGAAACAGAAGAAGCAAAAGCAAATACGCATGGGAACCCCCATTAAGTCACCATATACACCTAGCAAACCCGAGAGTTCACAGAAACAGCAAGCCTCAAAAAATGGCGACTTAAAGGCCAAGAGAAGAATCATTGAGGACAGCGATGACGACGATGACTTCATTTTAAGTCATAAGAGAAGGAAAGTGTAGGAGATATTATAAAATGTTTACTGAGACATTTACTTTTAAGAACAATGGACTGCAAAGCAGGGGTAGCAATCAATGTTACGAGAAAAAAAGCACATTCTTTTTTAACTTACTAGGACAATAAGCAACAGAATGAAAACTTGGATATGAGCAGGAATTTCCTGTTCTTGGATGTTATAATTGTTAACAGGGAAATTATTACTCTCAGGCAAGTTGTGCTGCGTCTGCAGGTAAAAGTTTTATCCTTAGAATTCCAGAGCTCATGTAAGCAAACACTGAAAGCTTTAACAGAATTCAAATGCAGATGCCAAGTGTACTGTGGCATCTTGCATCATGCCTACATCTTTTTACTTGAGGATTATCATACATTGTGCTCCCTGCTTCCCTTGAGGTATGTCTAATCTTTATTCATAGGCTGCTGAAGTTTATAGAGCGAATATTCAAGTCTTATAGAATCTTCAATGTCAGTGTGAAACCACTACGATGTAGTATGCTCTGGATGCCATCTTCTATATTCCTTTTCTCCTGTTTTTCCTGTTTAGAAAAGTTACCAGATGCATCACTTGATGTATGAGGTAGATTGCTGTGCAGTGATATTTTGCCACGATACCGTGATTAATAAGCAAAACCAACTAAGGGATCAAACATGAAGAATTGATTTGCGCTGAAATTTAATCATAGTAGGGGAAAAATAGACAGAAGAAAGGGACTTGTCATCTGTCAAGGGTACAAAGATTGGGTGATTCTCCAGGTGCTATGGTGCAGTGATAGATTAAGCTGGAAAGCTCTGGAATCAACAGTGATGGGCTTGTCATGACATGGACTCGTTATGTGGCCGCAATAGCTCGAATTGTGCTTTTCCATAACTATCTGATGTGCACAGGTTGCAAAGTGTCGCGCCCCAGTCGGGATTGGCCGGATTCTCAAACAATCCTAACCACCTCATGGCTAGCAGGATAAGAGGAAAAGGAAGCCTGAATCCTGTAGGACTGCAGACCCTTAGTCAAATCCCTATCAAGTGCCAGTACACTTGAAAACTCCTGTTCCTGTGCGTACCGCTGCTTGCATATGGTACATATGTTGCCCTGTTAAAGATGCATCCTGATTGTGCTAAAGGGCAACGTCCTTATCACGACTTATAAAGTATTGCAGAACCATCGCCACACTACCTAAGATCTCGTAGCACAAAGTCCATGTGTAAAGCAATATCGGACAACAAAGCTGGAGGGCAATCAGAGTCGATCCTCCATAAGTCTTCGGGAACTCGGGCTAGGGAGCACACTGCCTTAATGGTTCTTAGCAAGTCAGCAATGGACGCAAATCTCATCTCATAATATTAATCTTTATTTCTCCATGATTAAATCATCTTTTGCCCCTCTCTCTCTCTCTGTCTCTCTCTCTGATCACAGAAATTTTTATGGTATCATTTAGAAGGCATCTTTGTACCACAAGGCATCTGATTCACATGATGCATCAGACAAAGGTAAAGCTTTGAATGTTGCTCCTGACCAAAATCTAGGGTAAGATCACTGAGTTATATCTTGTTTCTTCAAGTGCTGCTAGACCATCAGAGACTGATGCAGTAAGATAGCAGAAAGATAGCAGATTACTCCTTGGTGAAAAACAGAGAATCGTATTTATCTTCTTGTCGAATGGATGAGCCATTTAATGATAGGTCCCAGCAGAATATTATTTTCCGGCCATGTCACTGAAAATTGCAGTGTATATGCCCCCTCATAAATCAGAAAGAACAGGTGGCAACTACATTCAAAGAGACGAATTAATCTTCTATCATGAAAAATCCTCTTGTGGCAGCTCGTCTAGAAACACAAAAGACATGACCTTCTGAACCTAACATTATCATCTATAATCCCAGATGTTCATTCACATCCTTATGCACACGCTCACTGTCACACACATTACACGATCCAGAATCATAGACAAATTCGACTAAACATGATCATTAGTGCGATTGAGAAGACAGATGAGATTCCAGTAATTGCCGAAGAGAGGCGAACCAATCTGCGGAAAGTTTCACGGGTACAAGTCATTCCTTATAATTACTGTATCTTATCCTGCCATGCTTACTTGAATGTTACACCCCTCTCAGGAGCAGGAAAATAATACCATGGAAACAACAAGAGCAGGCTCTGCCACATGAAAAATTACATGTGAACTGACAGAATAAAATCTGCACATACTCATTAAATGATGACATGATTTATCAGAGAAAAGGGAGGGGAAAATTAAAAAGAAAAAAAAGCAAACAAAGAAGTGTGGCAATACCTGGCTTGGACCCACCTCATGTTTATATGCACCAGATTAATGTGAAGACTCTCGAGCCCTCTCATGTTGTTTTCCCTCCATTGTGTGGGCAACCCATGTGACAGGCACAAGCGGTGAATCCGCATGATTCAGAGGAACCATCTCTCAACGCTTCCATGTCCATCTTAAATTCAAGAAAGCTCAATAAAACATGTCTACATCAGATGCTTGTGACAGTTCAAGTTATGTATATCTGTTACCAATTCTTTTTTGTTTCCATTTTTCCTTTTCATGTGGGTTTGGCAATCGAGGGATGGAGCTTGCCCAAACTTGACAGTGCATTGGTCGTTCAGGAGAAGTGATATCCAGAAAACATAATGGGGATGGAATTCGAGAACGCTGAATGAAACATGTTCACTTCAGATAGTTGTGACTGCTCGGATTATGGATGATGGCAATTGATTTTTCTTATTTTCCACTTCTCTTTTTCATGTGGATTTGGTCAAACATTATCAAGGGATAGAGTATACTGAAAGCTTGACAGTGCATTGAATATTCAGGAGAAGTGAGTGCAGATTGTGCAGAACCCACATAATGGGGGATGGTCACCCAAATTTATTACACTTTTGGGGACCCAGTTTCAGTGTTTTATGAGCGTATTATAATTACCTCAGTTGATCTCTGATAACTAATTTTACCTGTTGAAGAATGTCAAGGATTGGACAATGTTAGGTTGGTTGGATCATGTGAACTGAAGTAAGGGAGGCCCAATTACTTCTTCGGGACAAACCAGCTTTTAATGCAAAAGGAAGGGGAAAAAGATCATACATATCATTTGAGATCCAAAAGAGGTTGGCCGACTGATTTTTTTTTTTTATAGAGTATTACGGCCGAAAGAGATGCCAGAGAACCACCTTTCAATAGATCTCATATGGCTTCAAATGATTTGGATTCACTGGGGAATATCTTATCCAAACTTGAATAGGACTTCCGGAAAACTTTAGTGTAACTGCTAATGATGTTTGGAAAGTGGAGACTTTGAAAGAATCATCATGGACAGAACATGATTTTTCACGCAAGTCTTATCCATAATTTGCATCGGTCTCACTTAAAACCTAACTTCTATCGTTCGCGTCTTAGGAAAACTAACTTTTACTTTCCTTTCGAATTTTTCAAAACCAATAAAATATGAACATAAGTTCTAAATGATCTTCCACTTAAGTTTTTGATTGTCTTGACAATATTTAAGTACTGCTTGATAGGTAAAAGTTAAATTTCAAATGCTATAACGAAAAAAAGGGAAATAAAAGATCTCCGGAATAGACCCGTGATTCGGAATGAATTGCAATCCACATGATCTCAGGTCTCGAAGAAAAATATATTTTATTATCAGGCTTCCCTTGATGCTGCTCTCCAACTCCAATGGTACGTGATGATTACAGAGCAGCCATGTTCGGACGAAATGCCCTTATTATTCATCGACAAATGGAGTCAACATGCTGTCAAAACCAGCTGATTTCATCTGGCTCTGAGCTGAAACTGTTATTCCCTGATCATCATCACCATCATCTTCCAAAAAATACAAAATACTACTCACCAAGAGTAAAAAGAAAAGCTGATCATCCAGCTCGCTCCTGCCCCAAAATAGTAGATAGTACTGTTTCCATGCATGGACACAATAATCTGTCCCTGACGGAGCACGGTGTCTTTGCACTTTCTCCGGATAACTAGTGACTTGGGAGAGATTCTAGACCTGGTCAGAGGAGGCCATTTTCGAAAAGGACAGAAAAAATTTACAGTGTCCTTTCAGTCGCAGTCAAACAGAACCAGCTGTCTCTGTGGAAATTATTTGCACAGGTGCTTCTTTTTCATCTGCACGCAGTGAATGAACACGCATTCGACCGCCCCCTAAATAGTAAGGCAGGTTCATCTTTACCGTACCGCTCTACTTTTTGCATTGAAGTGACTGTAATACTTTTACTGCTTTAGTTTTCTTCCACAAACATTAGTTTTTATAAAGCGACTCCTTTACCGAAAGAAAATTTTGGATCTTCTTGGGTTCCACTCTGAATTGAACGTGAAGGAAGTAATGGTCATGTGGTTGCAGGAGCCTGTCTTCTGTGTTCTATATGCATAGGATTCTTTTCTACTTCAAGCTCACATTTTACATGCTACGGAGAATAACTTTAGGGATATGAAACCCTACTCCAAATTATTTTTATATAAATTTGAAAAAGAATGTTCTTAATGTACTTACCAAACGAGAACCACCCTTGACATTCTGTAAGCTCTATAAATCACCAACAACTTGCATCCGATATAACTGCTATGGAACTTCGAGAATTGCAAATTGAAAACATGGACATCTAAAATGTTTGAGGCATTCACAAAGTGCAGCTCCTGAAAGATTCAATTACCTCTGAAGTAGTGTACATCCGTCTATTTAGGTAAAGCGAGAACATAATGAAATGCGAAAGTGGCAATGAGTAAACATAAAGATGATTTTGTGTCTAAAGATTTTAGGGTGCATAGATTTGGGCAAAATCGAAAAAGTCTCCGCAACACAATGAAGGATAACACGAAATTCGATCTCTAAATTTGAACGAGCTATAGTGGATTATTTCATAACACTCCATGAAACAAGATCGTTTCCCAAATAAACACAATTAACCCGAGGCAGAACGTTGAGTGTCAAAGCCCCCAGCCCAATTGCATCTGCATAAGCAATAGGTAAGGTAAGAGAACAGTGCACAATGAGCAATCCTTGGGTGGATGTGCTAGCAAAATATCGATGTATATGTTTTGACGACTCGGAGATGAGGTAATCTTGGCTGATGCATGAATTGGCCTAATCAAATTTACAATAAAACTAATATCAGGTCTAGTCATAGACACATACTATAGAGCACTAACCATCTGTTGATTCAACGTTTGAGAAGTGACAAGCTTACCATCGTTAGCAGATTATAAAGCAATCGAGGCCAAGAGGGTAAATATAGGCTTGACCTTAACAAGGTTAAACTTGCGCAAAATACCATCAACATACAAAGCTTGACATAAAATCGTATAGTTAATATCATCTATCACGACTTCCCTGGATGGTGCACCATGTAGGAAGTTGGCTAATGGAATACTAGAACTAAATCCAACAATGGCTTCTCCCAAATTCAAACCAATTTGCAACTAGTCATTTAAGTTATTAATATGCAAATCATTGTCAGGAGTTGTTGTCAATCTATTTATGATGGGTTGATAATAAACACATATAAAGTATTGAGAGTATACTTTACTTTTACGAATAAGAGAATTTGGGACGGATAGATTAACCAAATGCCCTTTTGGAACCTTTTATTTCATGACAAAGTTTTGGCAAACAGTTCGGATCAATTTTAGTTTTAACCACCTAACATCTGAGGTGATCATGAAGGTACATTATTTAACACTCAATAATGAAAAGCATTAAATAAATTGTGGAGATAGGGAAGCATGGCTTTACCTCAAAAGTAACGTATCTACAAAGTTAGTTGGAAAATCAATCAATCACCTTAATATGATTTCTATTAATACTAGTTAGCAAACATCGATTCTTTTTGGATTTTACTTTATTAAATGAAATACAATGAAATGAAATGCATAATTATGCAATTATTCTACATGCACAATATTTAAATTAACTTAGAATGGATTGCATTTATTTAAATGACCTAATTCTAATGATGTGCAATATGAGCAAGCACATAATTATTGAATGTGATGCAATTTCTAACATGCAACTTATATGATATGAAATTCTAATAGATTTAATTCAACATGCAATTCCTAAAGACATGCAAATTTATTAGAATTGACATGCAAAAATGCGATGTGACATAACTAATGATTAAATGAACCTAGCATGCAATTCTAAATGATTGACTAAGCTTAGTGATACTATACAAAGCAATAAGCTTAGTTATATTATTCTAAACAGATTCAATCATTAGAGCTAACATGCAATTTGTGTGACATGCTAGAATAATTAGATTAAACATTAGTCTATGTGACACATTAATTATATGGAAGACATGCAATAAGACACGTGCAAATACGACATGCAATGAGACATTTACAAACATGACATGCAAATATGATGACTTAAGTTATGATGCACCTTATGTGACATGCAAAATAGATCAAACAAACCTAAACACTTAATTCTAATGCGATGAGTGCACTAATGTTATGACATGATAATGCGGCTATATTATATGACAAGTGCATGATGATTTATTTGGTATTTTTGATGAAAATATCGGAATGAATAAATGGCATACTCTAAACATGATTTTGAAGTTTAAAATGCTATCTAATCTATTTCAAGAAATGTATTTAATTATTATTTTTGTGAAATTCGAAATTATTCAAATTCTATCTTAGGAAAGCAACTAGATAAATGAGTAAATAAGTATACTTCCAGAAATGGAATTTTTATATTTTTATTTTAAATTTTGGAATAATTTATATTCTAATTTAACCTAAATCATAGATAAACTACGAATCTAGTTTATCCTATCTTTAGAAAGTTATCTAAAAAATCAGCAAGATTGAATGCATGTTATAAAGATAATAGCTTATTTAAAAAAAGGAATATTTTCTTGGGTTTTTATATTTTAGGAAACAAATTAAGCAAAAAATAATAATCAACTTCCGCAAATCAGTTGACATTATCCACCAAATAGTTTATCCGCAAGAAATATTATCTGCAGAAAGAAAATCATATGAATTTAGATGACAAAAATTCAACAACTCGTCCCACAAATTTCAAGGAGAAATCAGTCAGGCGATCCGAGACATGTGGTCAAATTAGAAAATTTCTTTCCTAATTTTAAAGACTACATCAGGAAATATTTGACGATAAAATTTTATGCATATTTCTTTAGTTTATGAACCAAAAGATTATGTCAATTAAACTAGGAAGCAAATCCGATAATTACCTTAATTGAATCAAGATAATAATTTACTTGATTTTGGGGATTTCACGGAGAATGTTTCCAGATTTGAATTGGCTATCGAAGTTGGGACGGTGAGTTTGGAGGGACAATTGGCCGTGAGGCTTTACGGCAGCTTTTTCCGTTTGTACTCCAACTAATTTTTGAAGTCCGACCAACATGGAGGCAATTTCTTAATAATAACCGCCGCTTGAAATGATTCACTTAGTATCGTTCCCTCAATAAAGGTGTAGTTCCTAATTATTTGCAATTCCTGAACATGATTTATGACAGGCTTAGAATCCTTCATCTTGGATTCAAGAGAAGGACTCAAGAAATTTGGCGACCGTGAATTTTTTGGTCTGTAGTTTTATATTTCTTTTCTAAAGACTCTTCGACACTTTCAATGTTATAGTAAACATTATATAGAGAACCCACCAAACAATTAAGGCTATACTTTCGGCATAAAAGTTCACATGCTTCCAAACCTCCAATGCCCTGAGAATCATAATATCTTACTCATTTCGATTAATTGTCAGGCAGACCTCCAATAAGTACTTGGCCAAATTCAACATGATCAAATAGAAGAACATTTTCTTTTGGCATTGCTTAAAGCCCACAACGATGAATTTTTTCAATTTCTCATTCAATATAACTATAGGTGTTACCATTAAACCATGCAAAACTTGTCAAACCATCCCTCTAGAAATTGGACCATACGTCATTTGGACTATTTTGAAAAGCAGTCCTCGAATATATCAATCAAGTGACTCGTACTCGCACCACCATAAATGGTTTTAGCCCGAAGGCTCACCACATTCACTGCCATAATACTAAGTCATGATGTTTGAACCTCGTCTGTCAAAACGACCATAGGAACTTCCTCAATAACATTGTGGACATCATTAGGTACTTGATTGTTATTTGTCATCTTGATGAGAACACTAATCGTATGGAGATTGTTTAAAAAAAAACAGAGGAAGAAGAGGAAGAATATGTAACATTGTTTGTTGTCACTAGAAGTTTAATTCAAAAGAGTATAGTAAAATAAACAAGTAATTGAAGCTGATGTACGGCTAATCAAAATATAAACCTCCCAAAATACAAACCTCTAACTTGTTGGTATCAACACTATATGGACATGACATTATTGAACACTTCTTAAAACAAGCACACTTAGAGAAACGTGAAGAGAGGAGATGTGGATGTATTTTCTTTCGAATTGTTCTTGGAATACATAATTTCAGCTCTATTAATAGAGTTTTTAAATTCATGTACATAAACATTTCAGGAACAGTAAACTAAATAGATACAAGAATTCATGAGATACGTGAACTTTAGAAATACATGAATCAATAAGATACGTGAATGAAAATAATGTATATCGATTTTTTTTATTTTCGTTGATCTATTAACCTACTATAAATACAACAGAAATTTGTCTACCTCACTACTACCGAGTTCGAGATCTTTATACCTCTGAATCAAAAGTGGACTTTGAAAGGATGGTTCTAATTGGTTGATCTTTTAAGATATAGAAGCACCACAAAAGATGAATACAAAACCCCTAATAGGTTTTGCCTCAATTCAATTTGATATCCAGTTGGCATTATTATATCCATTTAATACAATCAACCCATTATACGAAAATCATAATTATATCATAAATGTGTGTCAACTAATTGGTGACTCATTTTGACTAGCTAGGCATCCCAGAGTGCAAGGAACACATAGCATGTAGCACCATGACTCCCTAACACATAATCATACCATAACCCATAACATAAATATTCATCTCAATAAACAAGGCATCACTCCAAAGAGCAGAATAGACCATGACCAGAGCTGGTATCATATGCAGACACGGATAATGTCATAACAAGTCATATGAGCGCACATGTACAATTTTCAACTTGATCCGTCGTAAAAATATAAATTACCAATTCAGGTGTGGTCGTACTCGTGAAAAACATAAAATAACATATTACACAACAAGGGTCATTCCCAACACAGCGAAAAGGTCAGAAATTGGTTAATTATAGTCATGTTGGATTTGGGCGGTCCCGTTCACTAGCACCTATGTCCGGCAAAGAAATCCGTATCTCACCAACCGTAACTCCAAACTAAGCACCTTAAGTCGCTACGGATCGTTAACGAACTGAAGTATCTAAATACTATGTCAGAGAAATCGAAACGGATCTATAGCGATGCGGCATTCTCAGTTTTGCCACTGATCAATCGATGCCTGATCTAGAGCAACGCTATCCCATTTGCTTTAACATTTCCATTTCAAATAGGTGGGGCATCAGAGATCAACTTAAACAATGAGACTTCGCTTGTCCTATTCAATCACGCCACATGTCAACAGAAGGAACCAACCGAGTAATCGTGTTCCTGAATTACATTTATATTGCCTCTCTTGGAGCTGTTCTGCATACCAGTCGAACCCAAGAGACCCACTGCTCCAAAAAAAATATTCATGTCAAGTACCGTCAGCTTTTATTTTTTCTCTTTTTCCAAGGGCGGCTTATGGTGTCGACGGTGCAACCTGTACCATTTTTATTTATCCACCAGAGCTCTTGATTCTGGAGCATTCGCGTCCTTCGCGATCCACTCGGACCAATAAAAAGAAGCTGAAAACAGCGACTCCTGAGGGAGGAACAGTAGCTCAATTTGCTCACGAAACTACGAAAGAGACAATTGGGAAGTGGGGAGAAAATGATTGGTACGGCGGCAAGTTACCACCTCAGGAGAAAGGTCCCGCCCCCTTCTCCCCTCAGCCTCGATATTTTTCCCGGTGATTCAGCAAGCAAGCAAGTCTCAAAGTCGACATATTTTGTCAAGGGTGAAGGCCAAACAGCAGGTCGCCCTCTCGGACACTGTTCAGTACAGTCTCATCTTTTGTTTTTGCTAGAAAGAAATGGTCTAGCTCTTGCGGTTGGACCATTATCGGGAGTCATGCAGACGTTGTAAAGTTATAATCTTGTACTTTTTCTTATATCTTTTGCGAAATCTTCCTCGGTATATATCATATGAAAAGGTTGTGTTTTCCTTTGCCCTTGATTGTTCCGGCCTAGCCCTTTATTACGAGCGATGTGTATGTTTATCAACCACTAATTAAAAGATTGGATTGAAGAAAATCTCCACCTACCAATAATGAAGCAGAGCGCAACCCTACCTCGAGAGGAGCTTTTGAGTGGGTTGTTTCCACTTCATTCGTGCCCGTTGACGGGGCTCACTCTAATTTGAAGTTTTTCTTCTTCTTTTTTGTTTTCTTTTTTCGCACTAATGGGGCTTAGATCGATAAACTTTGAGATGGCTCGAAATAACTCGAGCACTTTTGGTGACATCCGCGATTTACTTCACATTCCCTATTAGGGTTTTGCAAGAAAACTTCTATAGGTAGCATGTTAGAAACTGTCTGAGGATTCTAGTGTCTTGGAGGCCAAGGTTTTTAAGAGTTCCTTGCTCTTCCTTTGCCCTTGGATCGAGGAAGTTACCAAAAAAGTTTTAAACATATTATAATTGTGCTAATTCAGTCATAACCTTTTGAAATTTATCAAGTGGGTTTGTCCTGTTAATTTTGATCGAAACTTGTTGATGTAAATATTAACCGTCTTATGTGGTTATGCTAGCGCTTACATTAACAATTTTTATAATCATTTATGGATCTCTTTAATATTTTTTTTCTTTTTTTTTTAATTTTTTTTATTGTGGCCGGTGAGGGTAAAGGCTTGACCTTGCCATCCTAGTGGGTGACCTGGCCAAGGCTACTCTCGCAGCCTCTTGTGAGGGCTTGAGCCTCGCAAGGGGCTAGGCAAGGCACGACCTTGCTTAGCTATGGCGAGGCTCAACGACCCTCAACTTTGGCCGGTTGTCGAGGTTTGGTGACTAGCTAGAGGAAGAAGGGAACAAAAAAGAGTGAAAAGTAAAGGAAAAAATAATAAACAAAAAAGTTCAAAAAATATTAAATTATTATCATAAATTATACATATCAATACCGATCATATCATGTAGAATGGTTGATGTCAATGTTAGTAATTTCCTATTTACTAAATTAATTCGATTGTAAAAGATCTAAAATTCAATTGAGAAAGAAAAAAGATTTATAATTGAATCGACACAAATGAAATAAGTTTATCATGTTCTAGTAATTTCTTTTCTTTGGATATATTTAGGACAAGGGCAGAACTAAGTAACGTGGTTTATTTTTCCCAGTTTTATTGTCCTTTCAATTACCAGAGCAAGGTTGCCCTCATTCGTCGATCGAATGAAGGACGAATGCAACCACGTTTGCAGATTTTGCATGAACTTTGACTCCTCGTAGCCCCGTTTCTTTAGGGAAAAATCTCCCATCCAGCCTTCCTCGGGCATTGGGGGATTGTAAGTTGTCCCGTATCAGATACGATGTCATTTCAAAGTACAACGATGATCTTGATGTGATCTTTGAAGATTCCGGGAAGTCCCCACTGTTTCAGGTCGGCAATGGGGACGCAATTGAAGATGGGCCCTTCGGTTTTCCTGAGATCGAGTAAATTTGCATCTATTATTCACTTCCTTCTTTTCACGCGACGGGGATCGACCTTTCATTGATGAATAATCACTATCTGATGAGCAACATCGAATTTGAATTCGTGCTGTCCGCGCAATCCTACCTGCCCGCGAGCATAACGTCTAATAAAAATTCGATTTCGCATACAATTCAAAGGGCTAGGGCCAATAAGATTGGACCCCATTGATGAGTTGTGAGAGCAGCGTTAGGTATTTGAGAGAGAGAGAGAGAGAGAGAGCATGTATCATAATATTTGCAACTACCACTGGAAAATGAGATGAAGCTCGTGGAGCAATACTCAAATCAAAATATTTGCTACTAGTACCAGAAAGTATAGAAAGGAAAGCTCATACAACATATAGAGAAAACTTGTCAAAAAAATCTTGAACTCATTTTACGGACGGCCAATCTAAGTTCAAACTTTTAAATTGTGCCAACTTAATCTTGAATTTTTCAATAGTCTACCAATTCATTTATAATTAATTTTGCTTGAAAACCGCTGGAGTATATGCAGCCATCCTATGCGATAGTTACGATTATCGATGCTGATAGAGTTGCCATCCCTCCAATATATTGTGAGGAATACTTGTATATGAGAGTGGCTAGTTGCATATCTAGGTGAAGAGGCTGCATCACCGACTTGATACGAGAGCAAGATGGTCGAAGCTGCCAATGAGGGAAAGAAGATTTGAGCAGAGGGAAAGGATTTCGAGAAAATGGAGGAATGGACAGAGTCGGATTGAGCATCGACGATGTTCTCATGTGCGGTTTGGGACTTCGATTTCAGCCACACGTTCGCAGAAGATTACAAATCGAGTGACGACAAAAGCAAATAAAGAAAGAAGGAAGGCTTCTCGAGACAATCTGGTGAAAAGATTGGGTGAATTCTTTTGATAATATGGCTTTTCACTTTAAGTTTTTTGTTCTTACAGATGAGATTTTTATTGAATCATAATGTTTTTCATAATAGCTTGCTAATGAAGTTGTCTCTTGCCAGGCTTAAGTTTTTTGTTCTTACAGATGAGATTTTTATTGAATCATAATGTTTTTCATAATAGCTTGCTAATGAAGTTGTCTCTTGCCAGGCTTATTGGGTGGTGGAGAAACCCAACCAAAGGGGATACTAGGGCTTCGAAAAAATTTATAAATAAAAGAAGGGACAAAAGTGACCATAATTAAATTATGCCCACCGTAATATATACCCTATATTTCTTTTTCTCCGTCGTAACAAAAATTCCAAACTTGCATCCATATGATATATTTATCCTCTTTCAAAATTTTGCCAAAGAGAATCATTGAAAATCGGGGACCCTAGAAAGTAAACGGTCTTGATGTGGCTTAAGTAAAATATAAACAACGTTGTTTTGATTAATAAATCATCTAACCAGACTTTAATGAAGAATAAAGGTGTTGAGGTTTTTTAATGTCATAAAAAAAGTATAAGGTAAATATGTCACAGTGAGTATAGTTTGAAATTTTTAATGTTATGAGAAATATTTTGAATTTTTCATGGCATTTTTTTAATAAAAATATATAAAATATATGCTATCTACCACATATTTTTTTATTTGAAGTAAGGAAACAACACGCATTTATGTCCCAACTAATCATGGGTCAAGTTTTTGACCCCAAAAAAAATCATGATCAAGTTTATCAGAGAAAACTCTGTATTCATCAATTTTCGTTATAGGTAAACCCTAGGTAGTATATGCTCAGGAAGATTCTTCTGTCTATTTCGATTATTTGTTTCCTTCCTCCACAATTTTCCCCTCAACAGTAAGAATCGGGTCAAGATGGCTTGTACTTTGTGGTCGGAACACCGCAAGTCTAATTATAATTTCGAGTAGAATTCTCTGATTTGATGAGATAAGATTTCGATCGGGTTTATCGCTTAGAACAAATTCGAACTAAAAAATTCCTAATTCACTAAATGAATCCAGGGTTCAACAATATTCTCGAAATGTTATGCTCTCATACAAAAAAGAAAACAACTCCCACTAAAGAAAAACGAAATAAAATTAGAAAATGCGACTGTGCATTAACTTTGATAACGCAAGATTGGGCCCTCAAGGAAAGATCTAGCTTCCCGAGACGGGACCGGACGAGCATGGGCCTTAAGTTCCACCTAAATCCCAATTTAATTAAAGATCTATCCATAGGGACGAGTCATGTATACAAAAGTACAAACAGAAATAATTTTGCCCACGTCACAAATATTTGATGCTGGGTCTCTCGGCTCCTTGCCCTAAGAAGTAAACTCCATTTTTTTTTCCATAAATTCAAAGTAAACTCTATTAAGATCTAAATACTTCGAACCCGATCATCGCAACCTTTTGAAATTCCTATAAACGAAATCTTAACATTGTCGGAAATAAATTCCGACCTTGAAAGTTTGGAGACGGATTCCGGTCGCCCCGCGTGAAAACGATTCTAGGTTTTTCTAGAGCATCGGGCCGCACGGCTTGATTATTAAGGGGGCCGTCCCTTTCCACTCTTTTACTAATTAAGAAGGGTCGGGAGGGCGATAATGATCGGCCTCCGACGACGAAGTCGTGTAACGAATACGCAGTTTAGTAAGTATTCGGCATTCATTTCTCTGCTGTCGATGGTCCTCTACCGATGGACAAACAGGGTGTAAGAGAGAGACAAGTCGGGGGGGTGAAGCGCGGTAAGATCAAAGACAAGTGCAACACTTGTTGGAGGCGCGTAGGTTGCGTGGTCGCTCGGCACTCTTCTGAACAGTGCTCGTCTTTAGGGACCCCTTCCCCCACGTCTCGGCCCTGTGCTATAAAAGCGTTGAGCTGCTCACGGGGAGATGATGGAAGGAGATTGAAAGAGATGGTACTCTCCGTCTCTCGTCCTCTCTCTCTCTCTCTCTCTCTCTCTCTCTCTCTCTCTCTCTCTCTAGCTCCCTTTCTTGCTTTCTCCCTTCATCGTCTTCATCGTCTTCATCACCATCGTCCAGCTCTCGCAAGTGTCGTCTCTCATCATCTCCTCTGTCTGCCCTGATATCACCCGTTCTTTCCGTTTGAGGTGACCGAGGTCTCTCTCTCTTAGCTTTTCTGGGATTGATGAAAATGGCGGAGGGATCGAACTCGTCAGACCCGGAAACAAGCTCCTCGAACTCACCCTCCTCCTCCTCGTCTTCTTCTTCTTCCTCGCCCTCACCCAACTCGCCCCGCCCTGCTAGCTCTCCCTCCGCGGCTCGTGACACGTCAAGATCGTCCAAGCGGAGCAAGCACCCGGTGTACCGCGGGGTCCGCATGAGGAACTGGGGCAAGTGGGTGTCGGAGATCCGGGAGCCCCGCAAGAAGTCTCGCATCTGGCTCGGCACCTTCCCAACCCCGGAGATGGCCGCCCGCGCCCACGACGTCGCCGCCCTCCACATTAAGGGCTCCTCCGCCTTCCTCAACTTCCCCCACCTCGCCCCCTCCCTACCCCGCCCATCCTCGCTCTCCCCCCGCGACGTTCAGGCCGCGGCCTCCCTAGCCGCCCATATGCCCGATCACCAAGGTATGATCACCTCGCCGATGCTCATCAAAGTTTGGAGTGAAACTCGCTCGAGCTATCTGCGAATGCCTCGGGCGCTCGATGCTTATTCCCCAACCTATTCGTCTTATGTGGAGTCAAGCTCAAGCATGTCAATTTCAGGACTTGTCCATATGTTTCCGAAATCTGACGCATGAGCACGAATTGACAGGAGCGGTCGAGACCCTGCGGCCGACAGCGGAGCGCGACTCCCAGCACCCGCCATTGCCCTCGAGGACGCTGTCATCCATGGTGTCGGCGATGGACATAACCGCGGCGACGGTGGAGCTGAGCGAGATCGTCGAGCTGCCGAGCCTCGGGGCCGGCTGCGACGAGCCGGGGAGCGAGTTCGCCTTCGTCGACCCGGCCGTCGCCGAGTGGGGCTACTACGACGACTACCAGTCGACGTGGCTGGAGCACCTCGAGGACTGCGGGCCGTACGATTGTGGCCATCAGACGGCGGCGGTGCCCGGCAGCGGTTGCTGGTCGCAGTTGTGGGATTACGACTGAGCCAGGGGACTCCTAGCGTTGGAGAGAGTTTGTGAATTTGTGTGAAAAGAAAATGATCTTTTTCCCCCCCTTTTTTTTAATGAATTATGGTGCTTTTCTTTTATTTATTATTTCTTGTTGCCTCTCTTTTCTTTTCTTTTTTCTAAAAATTTTCACCGAGTCCTTTTGGTATTTTCTTTGAAAGGGCCGGTCAACGGTTGTGGTGTCCCTCTCTTACGCTCGACGCACTAACGGGGTTTGGATAAACTTTGGTGTGTACAGATCCTCTGTGTTTATGTGACTTTTGGGGAAAAACATGCTTAGTTGACTTCATTTATATCATTTTTCCAGTTTGTTTCTTTGCCTCTCCTATTAGCAAATTAAGAAATAGTCCGGTAAAGAATATGGTCATCACTTTGGTTTCTCAAGGTTTTGTAACGTATGACTTATGCGAAATTCGTCTCGGCCAATTTTAATTTGAATTTGAACCATATCCTTGAAGATTGGGTTGGTTTAATTTCTTTTTAATGACTTTTTATCTACAAATTGTGCTTGGTCTTCGTCCCACCTCAAATCATTTTGATACGTCCATTTGACAAGAAAAATTGGGATGGGTGTAATGTAATCTTTAATATGGTTATAGATCTAAGAAAAAATTTGCACAAGTACTATCTCAAAAGTAAAAAAAAAAAAAAATGCCCCCAATTGAATCTTCACCATCACCTCACCCCAAACGACACTTACAATTGACTAACTCTTCTCAAATATTTTATTCTCAATGTTTCGGACTTCGCTAGGCTTTCGTACAAATACTATTTCAAGGTTAAAAAATTTCCCCCCGATTGAATCTTCCCCGTCACCTCACCTAAAACAAAACTCCAATTCGCTAACGCTTCTCGAATGTTAATCTTCTCAATGTTTCGGCCATCACTATGCTTTTGACATGTTTGTCAACTGCTCCACCAAAGCCACAGTTGTCAAAGCGAAAGCAGCCAGTGGAATTACTTTTTGCTAAGTTCTTTCGATAACTCAAAAGAGAGCTACAAAGATACGTGCGACATGGAAAAGATTTGAAGAGTTTTGTTTGAAACGAAAAACTCAGGAATCAACAGCGACCCTTTGAATGAGGACAAAGAGACAACAAGCTACGTCCATAGGCTGAATCATGGCGAGTGTGAATGTTTCCTTTCTCATTTTGGGGCTAACTTGTGGAATTGAGTTACAAACAAAGAAAAGAAAACGAAAATGTCACGTCTATATCTAATTTAAAAGAAATTCAAAAAAAAAATCGATCGGAAGAGACACGGAGAAGGAGATCATAGGCCTTCTCCTCTAGGGCATCCACTTGTTCCATCATCTTCTTCATTCATCCAACAAAAGAAGCTTTGGAGCGAAGATATGGCCTCCTTTTGATTTCCTTTTCTTGCTTTACGACCTATTGTGCTCTTTCTTTTCTCGCTTAACTTTCCACGCAACGGCTATACGAAAAGGCATCCTTCTTTCTCATCCCATTATTAAATTTAGAAACGAAGCAATTTAAGGTCATGGCGCTTCACGGGTGATGTCATGAATCAGTAATCTTTCGGAGGGCAGGATGAAAATCTTATTTATATGATTACCACGCCACGTGTCGATCAGGATTTACTGCTAATGCCCTTGTTAAACCCTAATTCCATGTTTATCGCGATGCGCATGTGATGACTCGTTAATTATTGGCTAATTTGTCCTTCTCCACTTTTGCGATATGTACACATTTGGAGCTATGGCTAGACGGGGTTCCATAATTCTTGCATCGCCGCACGGTAAAGATGTGTGAAGAAGCAAATTAGACTGTTTCGAAGTTCAAATGTAGAGTTAGTAGAGATCCGTATAATAGGAGCATTGTGATTGATTCATTGCGTTACATCTAATTTTATAAGCCGTACATCTTGTTGGCCATCAACTGGTCATAGAGTATGAATGTATAGTTGAGAAGGGAACAACAGGGCCCCCTTCTAGATCTCTTGCCTCTCCTTTATAAAATAATCTACACCTTCATTTTCTTCATGGAATTTATAATTTGGGTATTTCGGTGGTCACTGTTATTGTTTGGTGAAGGATTTTAAGAGCACACGGCAATTAACAGAACTTGATTGATTTATTATTTTTGCAGTTGGCCGTTTCTGCTACACCAGCACCGCACAAAAGCTTCGCGATGTGACAGCATATCCGCGCATTGTTTGGTAGGTTAAAGGGAAAAAAAAATGGAGTTGATTCGGCAATTATTTAGCAATGAAAGCCCTCCCTAATAAGAAACTGTGTGTATTATGGAAATGGGTAGAATTTTTTATGCTATAGTGTTGACTAAACTAATCCAAGATTGTGAGTGTAGAGAATTGGTAATGGATAATGACCCGCTTTCGAAGAAACGACGACTTGCCCCAACGTTTTGAAAATGATTTTGGTAGGGGTTGATTATGCCGTTACCTTTGTGGGTGCATTACTAAATTTAGGATGTGTTAACCCTTTTTTTTTTATCTTTCTTTTCCTCTTGTACCGAAAGAGAAAATCAGATTCAAGTGGGGGCTGATCCGATTAATTACATGCCAAAAACATAATTTAAAGTGTATGTTGAAGTTAGCGGGACTCTTAATCTTTGATTTGGCGGACACCTAAAGAACTAAGACAAACCTTAAACGGTTGGGTAGGTTATATATATAGGGCAATCTAGCAATGGCCCTGAAAGGTTTTGTAACAATCCAATTTGATTAGGGCCGAGAGTGATCTCGAAAGTCAAAGAGTCCGAATAATGAGCAACTTCCGATGGACTTTTAAGACGGTGAAGGGAGCTTACATGAACTAAATTGCAAAGTTAATAGAGAGAGAGCTTCCCTAGGATATATATGTGAAACTATAATTAACTCACCAAATGCGCCTTTTGACATAGCTGCAATGTTGATATTGGAACTCTAACGTTCAGCCTACTTAGGTGAAAGTGCAATCATCCTGGCTGTACATCAAAAGACAAAGCCATAAGACTTGATATTACATGAGTCAAACTAGACAATATCAGAAGTGAGTTAGTTCAGGAGCATCACACTTTTACTCTTACGTGGAAACAAGTGTAGTGTATATACAAAATCAATATATTTCACTGTTACACCAAATCGCAAGGAGCATTCCAACTAAAGTTATAGACCACAACATCATATAGATGAATCCTCTGTGACTCCCTCCCCATATCATCACTTCGAGACAAAATGAATACATGAATCATATACAACAAGAAGATTTCGAAGCCCACCATTGTGATCCACCCCTGTCGAACGTCGGTAATTTTGCTCCTGTTGAGATCCATCAGTAAAAGAAATCTCTTCTTCTTGACCCCGAGTCTGATCTGCCCATCGTTTTCTTTTATCTTTCTCTTCTGCTTTCTCATTTGATCTTTTTTTTTTCCCTCTAGACATGTCCATGATGATAAAGAATCGAGAATATTTTATCCAACGACGACATTGTTTCTACAGTAAGCGTACATTAGCCACTCTTATTTCATGAAGTGACCATGTGCGGCGAGAGAAGCTTAGTCCTAAGTATAGATCATGACAAAGATCTACATGCCATCTACTTGTTCTTCGATGTATTAATGACACGTGATATTACGGTCTAATCAATAAGGAGATTATAAACACAAAGGGTCTTTGGTTCGATTTATTTTGTGATGTTTCCATGGCACGAGAGTTTGATTTATTAACGTTCACTTTTTGTTTACTTACTTCTTATTTCCTTTCTTGGACTTTCAAAATGTTGTGCTCGGTTAATATGGAGTACCCAGATCATTTAAAAAAAATTTAAGAACATCGATATGTAAAATTGCATATAATTCTTTCATAAACTTTAAAAGATAAAAATGCTTTTATCGATTTCAATTTATTCAAAAAAAAAAACCTGCTGTTGACTTTTTAATTGATGCATGGCGTTGCTTGCACATTCAAGAGTGTCTGTACCGTCACTTTCCCTAGAAGTTGTCTAAAGGCCTTTGTACATGTGATATAGACGTAGGTCACGAGTCTCTTAATCACCTTGACAATTCATTGTAATGGTCCTTCGATGCTGTCTACAACTTAAGTTTATTTAAGTCGATCGATATCTCCTATCAAAATCTACTCTCCAATTACAGCTCGTTACCTAAGTTGCCTACTAATATAGGCCTTGACCATTTATTTCAATAGCTCAAACAGTGATTTAATTATTGGACAGTGTTTAATAGTCATGTTTCTGTTCTTGTCTAGATTAGAATATCGATGCTTTGCCTCTACTCGAATGACCGTATTTCTCCATCCTTTCTACGATTTCAAATATGTGCTTACCACACGCTTTCGTTCTTCATCAATCCTTAGTCTTTTGGTAATCTAGTTTTTCGTTTTCCTTTTCTTTTGGGCTATCTGTTTCCCAACTTTTTCCTTCTTTATTTGATTGAGCAGATCTGATAAGTTGAAAACACTTTCCCTTTCAACCTTTCTTGGCTAAGGTCCCGCCCAAACGGAGGATCAAATCCCAGTCCGGACTTACCCAATCGTGCGAAAGGCATATATTCCATATTGGGAAAATACCCATCTACCATAAATAAATACATGAATGAATTAAAATGACAATTGGAAAAGAATATAACAAGCACGTATCATTTCTCATCCACCACTTACCTACTTCTACTTTTAAAAATAGCAAATACACAAATAATTTTTCGTTTTGAACATTACCTTTCGCCTTCAAAACAATTGTCATGGTTTCCCTATTTATCAATAAAAATGGCACTCTAATTTCTAGAAAACCCTAAATCTTCACACCATACCGAAACGTCAAAGCCAAACTACCTAAGCCATATACGAGTTGCTAAAACGAGTTTGCAAAATCGGTTAATTTGGCCGATTTCATGTCCGATTTCCCTTGCGGGTGAGTGAATGTTACTCGCAATAGTGCAGGTCTCTTATTGATCGTGGAGTCAACCTTTTTCCTTCCAAACCACCAGTTCTGTTGGTGTAAAAAAAAAAAAAATCGACTTCCAATCACCTAGAGGAATTAGACTCGGAAGATGATGAATCGGATTGCGGCGGGAGAAAACTTTCATGGTGACCGCGACGAGTGCAGAGTTCGCGGAGGCTGTGGTATGATTAGCCAGTGGTTTTTACAAAACACGCTTTGGCATCTGAGATATAGATAATATCATTACTGTCCGGTAGACGTTTTTGTTTCTCTTCTCCCAGACAAAGAAGGAAACTCTTAAAGCCGTGTGATAAAAAACATTCTTTTTTAAGGTTCAATGTATTATTCGATGGCATGCTCACTAATCCCACCCTTCCATATATTGTTTAATAATTTCCCAATCAAACAAGTTAGTCGCTTAGTCCAAATCATAGGTTAGGGCGAACTAATAACGTTATCACTAATCAGGACAAGATTGACTTGAGACAACCTTACAAATCACGTTGTCTCCATGTAATACATCGTTAATCACGAGTTGCCTTCTTCAATCACATCTTTTTAGGTGAGCCTAGTCAGATTTCTGATTTTCTCAGACGCAATGACTTGACAGATTTTTGAGTTTTAATAGTCGAGGTGCCTAATTTCATATGGTTTTGAGGATGAATGAGGAGTCAAATCAAGAGAACTAATCATTCTACATCCAACAATCAAGCGTGCCTTTTGAGGCCAGAAGCATTCATTATCTCGTGGAATACGTTGCCCGACTTGGGCAATTGAGCGGTCAAGATTTTTTTTTTGTTAGTCCATATTGATTATTATTTGTCATTAATTGGATCAGTTTAGTTGATTAAAATAAGGAGGATATGATGCCACACATGCTTAATTCCAAAACATGATTATTAAAAAGAGGGTCACTTTTTTTTTTGGATCAAATGATAGGTGCTGATATGCTGCTTCTCTTAAAATATGATGCAAATTGGCAAGTTGCCATGGGCAGATCCTTTGTGATGGCCTATTGGGTTCATTAAGAAAAGCATGTGCCTAAATTAGGACCCTTCGATCATCCCACCAGGCAGCCATGACCACTAAATAATTAATTAAACATGTGTGGCATCACATCTTCCTTTTTCCAATAAATTGAACTAATCCAATTAATTTAGGTACATGCCTTTCTTAATGAACCCAATAGGCCATCACAAAGAATCTGTCCATGGCAACTTGCCAATTTGCATAATATTTTAAGAGAAGCGGCATACAGCACCTATTATTTGATCCAAAAAAAAAAAGTGACCCTCCTTTTAATAACCATGTTTTGGGTAGCATCTACTTATGAAATAATTAGTTGCATTGGAGATTTGCATAGTTATCAGATGATATTATGGTCACCTAGTGATACAATCTAATGTTGAATGCCTTTTCTTGAATAAGGTGTACAATCATAATTATATTAGACCGACTCATGGTGTAAATCGAGCCAATCACATTTGAAAGAAAAATCAAATTCATTATGGAATGTCTTTACCAACAAAAGAATTCATTATGGAATTCTATTCGAGGCAATATGCTTATATATTCGCCCAAGACGATGAGACCACGATGTTGAATGATATTGACTCGCCTTTTGTTCTAGCATTCATAAAGCAAGGTTAACCCATATTATGACCGTAGCAATTAGATGATTCACAACTAGAAAAAATCAGATTGCTTCCAAAATAGTATTTGATTTGATATGGAGAGACTAAAAAAGTCCAAAAGAAAGGTGATTTCCTTGAACTGTGAACCTCCGTATTCAGAAAATGAGAGATTGCAGCTAAGGTCAAGGTGTACTATCATGATTTAAGCATGTATTCTTTCACATTTTCTAATAACTTAAATTTTTAGATCAAATAATTGCGCATTCAAGAGTCAACTTCGGAGCCTCTAAGAAACTATTAAATGAAATTACCGTCTTCCTATATCGGATTTGTTCTAGAAATAGTAGATAACGAAACCTAATTCTTTTTTTTTCTTTCTTTACGAAAGAATAAATGGCTTTCAAAAACCCATCTTCGTACCCTATTCATCCTTCCAAAATTCAATGCGCTCAAGCCTTAGTAATGTACAGGCAAGTCTCTTCCACATTTATTCATGTACATTGGCCAATGTCAACACACAGCTAGCAGTTCGCACGTCTCTTGATCAGCAATTAACAAAACTTAAAGCCATTGAAAGAGAGATTGATCTATTGACTCCGAATACGATGGTCCATCTTCCCATTTGTTCATATTGTAATTATATTTGTGGTCCGTCTCTCATGTGCAAATTAAACGAATAGCGATGGTCTGTATGATTAGACAAATGAGAAATGCAACATCTATGGATTCATCATAATAGAAAGCGGATACAAACGGGTAATGAATTATTGGACGAGAACGATGTGTATTCTTCTTGAACTCTTTTTCAACTTGATAGATAGAGTCGGGGGGAAACATGGCCTTTTAATCCATGCCGCTCGAAACGAAGCTAGAAGGATTTAGCAAGTGTGACTCTCCATAAAATATTAGACAATCCTGGATGATTGAGACCCTAACAAATCTCCCTTAGGATCTCGGCACATTCAAAAAGGTTTATTCATTCAACGAAACTAATTAAGATTGCTATTGATTTGCCTCAATATTGTGCTGCATACCCCCATGCGGGTGGAATTCCTTGTTACAAAGTATAAATCAACTACAAATTTCCATCTTCTTTTCCTCCCAGATGGTGGAGAATCTGACAAAGTCATCATGTACTTAGGCAACCTCACCTTTTGTCAGTGATAAGATTCTCATTTGACAATTTTGAGCTTCCATATTGCTTTTTCCCACTGGCATGGAAAGTTAAGTTGTCCGGGCTTTGATTAGATGCTACCATGACGTAATTACAGCGTGATTATTGTGCAATTTTTGCCTTTTCTTTCCCTCTGTCATATCATTATCCGAGGGACGAAATATTTGAACAAAAACGTTTATAATTCTCTCTTATATCTATGTATCCCAATCGCGGAGCATGATTTTGTTCGATAATATCTAGGATTGGAAGGGGCTTGAAAGTAAAACCTAACGGATAGTAAAGTTACGTGTTTGGATACTACGAAAAAATCGAGTGTGCAATTGAAATATGTAGAATTTAGAGCTACTAAAAGGATATGTATGTATCACAATAGAGTGTTCCGATAAAGTACACTTGTGATGGTATGAACGCGTAGTGCGATAATATAAATTTAATATTGAATGGAACTAAATTAGTTGTGATTACTATTGAGATAATAAATCATTGCTAACCAATTTTTAAACGCTATGGTATATAGTCCTCAATGAACATATATGTCCTCTTGTTCATGAAGAGTAGTATGACTCAAAATCTTCATGTTGAGAGCTCGCCTGATTCTTGAAGAGTTTTAGAAGAATATGAAGAAAAATCAGTGCACGACCCAATGGATTTGATTAATCCAATATGAGAAATCATCATCTCGTAATTAAGTATATAGTGCTTCATAATTTCATTTAGGGAAAATATCATAAAAATCTCAAACTATACCATTTGTAACATATTTACCCTAAACTTTTTTAGAAACATCAAAACTTCTAAACTTCTGCCTATGTGACATATTTACCCTAATTTTTTTGTGATATTAAAAACCCTAAACTTGCATCTTTATAATACATTTAGCCCATTTTTCTTTAATTTTTTTGAAAATCCACTTTGGCTGGCGAGTTAAGGTCGGCAAGGACCACTAGAGCTCCCTAGCCAGTAGGCAAGGGTCATGAAACCCTTGTCAGCATCCTCAGTGGCCAAATTAGATGCTAAAAATAAAGAAAAGAAGAAGAAGAAAAATTCTAGCTTAAATTTTTAATATCACAAAAAACAAAAACAAATTAGGGTAAATGTGTCACAAGGAGATAAGTTCAGAATTTTTCGTATCACAAAAAAAAGTTTGGGTAAATGTGTTACATAGGCACAACTTCGGGATTTTTGACATCACAAAAAAAAAGTTTAGGATAAATATGTCACATACAGTATAATTTGGGATTTTTGATGGTATTTTTTATTTTATCTATCACATGTTTAGTAAAAACTTAGAATGGTAGGGACGTTCTTAACATGACAAGTACATGTAGTGTCTAAGGATTGCGTGCAACATAATTATGGAAGATTATCCAAAAAAAAATCTTAAACCTAATATAGTTTGGCCAATTTAGTCATAAACTGTTTATTATGATAATTTAGTCCTAAACATTTTAATAATTTATAAATCTAGTCTATTCGATCGATTTTGGCTAGAAATTGATGATATAGTAATGTCCTATATAGCACAGTGAATGCTGATGAGGAAAATTTTTGAAATTTTTATTTGAAATTTTGAAATTTTTATTAATTTTTTTCCTTACTTTACTTTACTCATTTTTTACGCTAATAATCGGCAAGGTATTGCTGCCCATCGGGCGAGAGCTATCAACTGTTGTTGAGGGCTTGCGTCTATTGCCAGCTGCGTGCAGCAAGCCCTTGCTTAGGCCCTCACTCAGTGGCCAACAGGGATCGCCGGGCCTTGACTCGTGGTCCCTACTCGCACTTGAAAATAAAAGGAAAGAAAAAGAAAAGGAAACAAATTATTGAAAAAAATCAGAAAATTTTATGAAAACCTAAAAATTAAAAAAAATTCACATTAGTGTCGGGCATGCCATGTGAGATGACCAATATCCACATCATGAATTTTCGGTTAAAATTAGCCATATGTACTATACTCATTGATTATCAAAAGGTATAGAACTAAATTGACAAAATTAAAATACTTAGCATCAAGTCTTGACAATATGGCACGTTTGCATTTTCTGTAGGAGGAGAAAAAGATCCAGCTATTTTTGTCACCCCAATGAAATATTTAGAGGACATATTTTGATGGGTCGGATAAGTGAATCGGGCGAACATGAAACCGGGGCGGGTCAACCGTAGGTAAATATCTTCGTTTTGTCTCATCTTATAGAAGGTGAGCAAATCAAATGAAACGGGATGGTGACGGCTGATAGCGATTGTCGGCATCCACACGTAACGCCACGTGTCTTCAACTACGACCCACTTGATAAGCTTTATTCGATTAATTTATCTTTAATTCCCCAACAAATGTACGGTAAAATTAATTAGATTAGGCTATCGGGTATCTAATTAGTCATATTTTCCCTCTTCTTCTCATCTATACTTCTATGACCGTAGATTAGAGACTCTGTGTATTTTTCTTTCAAGAACTTATATTTTTAAATTTCATGGCGTAGGGAATTCGAAATTTATTTAACCCCACTAATTCATATGAATATCGATTTTCGAGTTCAGATCGAGCTTTATTTAACAACATGAGAAATCTTTTAAAAAAAATTGAGAATTCTGACATGTAAGTTTGCATCGAATTTTCATAAATCTTTCAAAACTTCAAGTTAAGATAAAAAGAAGAAAGAAGGAATTTTAAAAAAATTTCTACTATTTGTGCTCGAGCGACATCGTGAAGTCTGATCTTGTACAAATAACATTTGGTAGGACTTTTGTTTCAAAACACATCGTGGCAACATTACAATGTCGCCACAAGACATATATGTCTCATTTATTTCACGGAAAATGGCAACATTTTTTGCTAATATTTTTTAGAAAGTTATTTTCCTAAAAATGACAATATTTTTTGTGTGTTTGTTTCAAACTTAGGAAAAATTATAAAAAAATAGATTTTTTTAATTTTTTTTGTTTTACATTGGCTGGTCGTTGTGGCTCGACGAGCTCACGGCTTCCCACCATAAGCCATGAACTCGCCTCTAGAAAGTGCGAGCTTGCTACCAAAGGTCACAAGTTCATTGCCCTCGAGTGAGATTAAAACACACTATTAAATGCCTCGATATTTAAAAATAAATAAAAAACATAAAATATTTTTCACTTTCTAAAAAGCGGAAAATATTTTTCTCATTTTTGAAGGTATTCTTTTCCATTGATATAAAATATTTTCCTTGATTATTTTATTATCCGTGAAACGAATGTCGGAAAATCCAGAAAATATTTTCTTGGAAGTTATTTTCCATGAAACAGATAGAGCCATAATGTCGGGCATTATTATATAGTTCATTTCTTAAAGATTTGTTAGGAGTATTTATCTCTTTTTTCCAATTTTTGCAGTTCGTGCATTTTGAGCTTCATTTTACAGGAAACAACTAAATCATTCACTACTTATAAATATCTTAGATTTTCAGACACATCATTCTTATAACCTTTTAAAACCTAAGATAATTTACATAAAATCCGAAATTCAATAAAAAGTAAGAGCTACTCCATAAATACTTCACATGCATTCTGCAGGCAGCAAGAAAACTAAATCTTTAAAAGATTACAGGTTCTTTTTCCAATCAAATATTCATATACGTTGTAAGGATGTTGTCCAATTATGAACAGCACAAATGCTATCTTAAATTTCCAACTCTTTCTATATTATGCGAGGAAGTATTGACATTGTGAATTGACCTCAAAGAAACCTTAGGGTCCATATCGGACATGCCCGCAAAAGGACACATTTTCTCAAACATGTTAGAGAGTGAAAAAATAAAAAAGCATGAAGGGAAACAATCTCTCATGTCCAAAACATTTATAAAATTAAATAACGAAACCCCACCTGAGTATTAATCAACTGCAAGATGCCAATTCAGACCTAGTTTTTGTAAAGTGTAAAAATTTCATATAAAAATACGCGAGAGAGAGAGAGAGAGAGAGAGAGAGAGAGAGAGAATTTCATTAGAAAACTGAGGGCACGAAAGGACTAAGTTCCGACACGTCGCTTGAACGTTATCTTGAATTCAAAAGCTTAATATATCCTATCATTGAAAGGACACATGCATTTTGTCAGCAGGAATGTTCTACATCGAGGACAATTCAAAAAGATAAACGACCCAGATTAGGGTAAGTAATCATTGTGGTAATGGCCTACACCATTGACGTTAGGGCAACACGAGAAACAGATTCTGATTGATTTGATCAGCATATCAATTATAAAGAACTCCACGTAGATATACATCATTAGAAAACCATACCCATCACATTAACTAGAAATATATAGCTAGAAAACACTTTTTATTATGAAATGAATAATGTAAAACCGCATTTCTTCATTCGTATTTGATCTGAGGAATGCACGGATTTGTCATTTGTATAGAGGTTTTATAGCTACTTTACTTTGAGAAGGCTCCCGTTTAAATTGTGATTTTCGTTTGAAGTCCTATTTGTTGCGAGGTCCGAAGCGGGAGTGCACCTGAATAAGGACGAAATGTATAGTCTACTTCTCAATTATTAACAATTGAAAAGGACGACCTTGTTGATTCTATTCCAAATATGCATATTTCCACAGCAAATGATAGCTACAGTTATGGAAGAATTTGGTTGTCTTATCGTAGAAAGGGAAATAAAAAAAAAAGTCATACTAAGAGGAATCTTTATTTTGATTGGAGAGACATTATTGAATCAAGTGATTTTCATTTTGTATATGCCTCTAACAGATAAGAAGAAATCAAAGGACAATGACATAAGATGTCGTGAAAATTGTTTTACGGAATGGTCGTGTCAATGTCCCGATCGATAGGCATCTAGTGACCGCAAAGTCCACAACTTGATGTGCAGAAATTTTACGTTTTCACTGACAACGGACAAAATAAATATTACGATTGATTCCTGAAAGACAAGGACGTGGTAGTGATGATTCTCCTCTCTCATGATGATTGTCACTGATGAGGGGAATCAAATGTGTACAACATTGCCTTTCCTTTTCGTACATATCTAATTGGGTCACAGGAAAGCCTCCCTAGGGTTTAGGGAGAGAGTTGGTCCTCCCCTCTGTGAATGAAGGATCTGGCATATGCGTCGTGCTATAAAGCTGGCTAAGTTGTATGCACTCACCAAGTGATTTTGTTGATGGAGCACCGGATCCACGAAAGGTGTCGATCAAGAAAGGTTAAAGGTTCAAATGAGTTACTTTCAGCAAGGCTTTGGTGCACTCATCGTGAGTGGAAAAGTAAGAAGCTATTGAGCTAGAGAGCGACAACAAGAGCCAGGGAGCCAAAACAAGCTCTTTAGTGCTAGTTGGAACTTAGAGGGCTATAAGTGACCAATCTAGGATTAAAAGGTTAAGAGTAGGAACTAGGCATGCTTAGAACTAATTGAATAGAGCAATTAGTAACCCCTAATTGTCCAAGTTGGTGGACAGAAGAACATGAAAATTTTCCAATGTTTTTTTTTTTTTTTTTTTTGATGACCGAGGTGTCCGGGCCAGCTTGCGCGCACCTCGACTATTCCTCGGGAGAGACTAGCACAGCAACCTACCGCCATGGCCCCCCACTTAAATCACAGGTGCTTCCCTGGGGAATCGAACCCAAGACCTCAAAGAAGTCCAAGTTCGCCCTAACCAGTTAGGCTACCCATGGGTAGGTAAAATTTTCCAATGTTTATAGTTCATATTTTTAACAATCTATGTTTCATCGGTTTACGTCATGAAATTTCTGTCTTTTTTTTTACTGCGACGATTTATAATCGAAGGATCATACTATTATTTTGTTTCTACAAAGCAGAGTCTTTTCACTAATGGTGACTTTTTGAAAAAGTTTATAAGTGTCAAGAAATTATTAGTGAAAGAAAAGTTACTGGTGATTTTTAATTAAATTTGGGTTACCAATTCTTATTCGAGTTACTTGCGAACATTTATTATTATTATTTTGGTATCGAACTGTCCGAGTCAATTTACATGCACCTCAATTATTCCTTAGGAAAGACTAGCACAGCAACTCACCGACATGACCTATCACTTAAATCACAGGTACTTTCCTAGGAAATCGAACCCAAAAACAAAATCCAAGTTCGCCTTAATCAGTTGGATTACCCATGGGTGGGTTACTTGCAAACATTTATTTGTTCTTTGTAATTTACAAAATTTTGTAATGAGTCACTACCTTGTTTGTATTACTTACAAGCTCTTTTTTTATGATCAATTGCAATTGAACTTTGTGTTAGCAACTATTATGTGAGTAAGTTATCAATATTTATATTTTTATTCATAAAACCAATTTCATGTATCTGTGACAAAAGAAAAACTTCTGATGATTTATGGATTTATGTTAAACTTTCTTACAAACATCAAAATATTCATATATTACATAGAATTATGAACTTTTATTTGGCGATTCTAGATAAAGTAATCCAATAGAAAATTAGGTAAATACAATAGAACAAACAAAGCTTGATAGTTAACTCAAATGAGAGTTAGTAATCTAGAATTAGCTGATAACTTGGTTTGAGAAAAGTTGATAAATCACTTATAATAAAAGTAAGTAGTATCATTAGTTAGTAAAAGACAAGAAAAGTTGGTCATTAAAAGAAATTAATTTTGACAAGTAACTCAAATGAGAATTGATAACCTAAAACTATAAAATAAATTAATCAACAAAATTGTCAAATAAAGTCCTCAACTCATTGTATGATCATCAAAATAGTCATAAACTCTTCAATTTCGTTAATTCAGTCCCGAACCAATTAATGATTTTGTAATGTAGCCATTTTAGTCAATTTCAGACTAAAATCATTGACATGATGGTCCAATTAGGGCCAACTTTCTACATCGCGGACCTTACTGAGACTAGCCATAGGCAAAAAGGGAAAGCAAAAATTCAAAAAACATAATAAAAAAAAGTTGGAAAAGTGCGGTGGTAGCACATTACAAAAGCTAGTAAGGTCAAAAAAAGAAGAAAAAAGTACAATTTAACGTCGGTAAGTAACTCAAATGAGAGTTGGTGACCTAATTAATTGACAATTTAAATTCGACAAAAGTCGATAAATCATTCTAACTAAGGCTAGTATTTCCATAAAGGAGATATTAATTCGAAGCATTTGGTAAACTATGCAAACAAGAACCTGCAAGTTCTTACAAAAGTTGCTAATTTACGAACTCTAAAGGAAATCAGGTAATTAGTTTCGTAAAGATATTGATAAGTCACTAGAAGTTTTTTTTTAACACTCATCAACACTTAGTGAAACTTGCCGGCAAGTTAAAATCCACAGAGTTTTGGCCGGAAAAAAAAAATTCACTGCGCATGAATGTAAAGGCACGCAATGCATATACCAAAAGGAACCGATCAGCAATCATGGACTTGGTGGACCATCAAAGGCTAATAATATTCTATGAAGAAAAGTGATATTCTTGTAATCACAGAGGAGGCCTGTGAGAGTTTCTTAGGCCTATATCGTGTTAGCAGGCAAAAACGGGGGAGGTGGTGGTTCCGATCCTCACCTCTTGCGGTCCGCACTGCGGAGTGACTCATGAGAGATGTTGCCATCTCCTTTTTACTCAATAGGATGCCGAGTTCGTATCCATCCTTTTGTTTTCGCTTCGGATTTATCTGGATACAGTGGCGGAGGCCCTGCCGCCTCCCTGCGGGGAGCTCAGCCGCCGCAACGGACCTCCGTCAAGGATGCTGAGGGTTGTCCCGTGATTGCATTAAGAAAAGAGCGAGCCGTTCCGAGTTTGGAACCCTAGTGAGGAGGCTTCTCAGTTTTAGGCATCCAAAGGGAGGAAACCCAAATATCTCCATGAAGCAACAAGAGATATACACTGAGTGGCCCGCTGGAAGCCCTCCTTCGGATACCCCCCCTTCTCTTCTGTGGTCTATTCCTAGGCAGCATTTCCTAGCTAGCAGCATTTGGGTGGACAAACGCATCAAATTGCACATCAAATGACGTTAGGCTGTTTGCTTTTGAGGAATGATCCCTGAAGAAATTAGGGGGCTTAACAATGAAGAGTCTGCCGTCTCCTTCTTATGCTTGTCCAACACGACTGGTGAAGCGTACATGTTATGTTTCTTGGTCTCTTCAATCCCTATCATTTTCCCTGTTACTCATCCTAGTGTTGCTTGCTTCCAATGGCAATGACAAACGACAAGGACGATGAAAGACAATTTGGAATTCTCTATAATTTATAAATTAAACAGCTTTAATAAGGTGGCCAGCAAGTGGAAAAAAATTGAGATACAATCCTTGAATTGCATTGTCCATGTGGAGAAGAAAACTAATCTCTGTCTGATAAAGTGGTTTTGTCATGATAGATACGAAGATCTATTTTTGATTGTGAAATTTGCTAAACTTTATGCAAAATTGTTTTTTTCAGTGTCACTAAACCTTTTATAGGGTAAAAAAATTTGGAATTTAGCCAAATCAGCAAACAAAATAGGCTCCTTGAAAATCAAACTTTCCGAAAAAGAAACAAAAGGAACTACTACACTCGCTTTGGATGAGATATATCATCATATCGATTTTTCACGCCAAACTTAAACTGGTGCTTAATATATATTAATATATGTATGCATGTATAGCCACGTACCATCAATATCCGTCATATCATGATGTGGCTTCATCTACGACCTTTTGTTGATGGGGATGTGTCCTTTCTTCTTGAGATTCTGTTCGCACATCACATCATGATCATCATTCATCATTTATTTGCATTTACTATTTATAATATCGTAGTTAGAAACTAATTAGTAATTGAGAAGATTTCGGAAATTATTTGCAATTTTACCTCCCCGAATACCTCCGTCACATTTAAAAATTTATAATTATCATCATCATTCTTTACACTAAATTTCAAATTATATCTTTCACCTATACATAGTTTATCGAATTGTTACTTTATTACCCAAAACCCCATCCAGAAAACCGAACACCCACCCGCATGCTTTCTCCTCATCTGAGAGACTTGCTTAGTCCGACACATCAACCACCACGTCTCCCCCTCCCGACAGCACACGCCACGGTTGCTCCTCCGATGTCCAACCACACTTATTGCGCCAGCACAAGACCAGGTCGAGATCGATTGGCATGGCGGCCATGGCCGAGCTCTGCTACATAGCTACTCGAGAGCCTAAGAGGCCGACTTCGCATGCCTCGGCGACCGCGAGCCGTGGACTCGAGCCAAGCTTGTTTGGCCTTACCGTCGCCATCCGCGGACGATCTTGCCACGGATAGAGATAGGGATGCGGGGAAAGGGGTCGGGGCGAGGGTGTCTTCTGTGTTGAGGTCGGGCTGTGATGTCGAGTGGCCGCTCGACATTATGGGGATGGCTCTCGATCGTTGCTGCGCCTATGCAGATGTAGGCTAGGAGATAGAAAAGACAAGAGACCTTAGCATAGGGTTTTGGGCGTAGTCATCGGGCGTGCATGAGTCCAGATGAGTCTCTTTAAATTGCGGAGATGCAGAACATAGGTCTTAACGCGAGGAAGGTATTTGATACGTGAAGAAAAATTGCACAGGGGTTTCGTAACTATCCTTAAGGAATCAAACTAACGAAGGAAACGCTAATAGAAGCCGAGTAAACTTTGCGGGCTGGTGATTAATCTATATTTCCCGCCTTACTCACGATTGTTTAGTAGAAGAACTTGTAATTACGTTCCATGTCATGTTACTTTCAACCACGCTCACAACCATTCTTCCTCTGTTCAGGCGTTGGTAATGAATTAAGTTGCAGTTTCGTAAAGTAATTCCTATCACCGTCGGACCAAGGATTTTCATAGCAGCAATGTCAGTGAATGAGCACCACTCACCTTGTGAGGTCAAACCCCTCCCACAGGCTATCTACGCCCCGTTCTCAATAATTTTTCCTCTGTCACTTGTGCTTGCCAGAGATCGAATAACTCCACTCTCTCTGTCTCTGTCTCTCTTTCTCTGGATGATCTATCGTCCGTATGGACGAGACATAAATTCTTAAGGTGCTTATGATCTACGGAGAGATTGATATAACCCCACCACCGGAATTGGAGACCAGCTAAGCGTTATCAAGTTTTCAGCAGAGCTGGGGTTTCTTCGATGGACTCCACATGCGGGTCTTGAACCTATGAAGCTAAGAGCAAGTGTAGGGAGACTAACTATTACTGCTAGCCTGCCACCCGAATATCCAGACCGCCCTTGTGTTGTCGAAATCTGTTTCACCAAGAAGGAAGTTTCGTAGCTCCATCCGGACATAGGGGAGTGAAAATGAGTCCATGGAGAGCATGGGTGATCGTTCCTCCTAGGGTGTTGTGATTGATCTCGGTCGTCCGTTCAAAGTTACTGCGCCCGACATCTCACAGTTCTGCACTGTACATCTTGGGCAATCTCCTTGGATAAGCTCAGCACTGGATTCCCTTCTCGGATTGCAGTAACACCCTAACAGTGGTATCTTAAGCCATCTCTTCTCCCATTCAGACCGAAACCTCAACCTTGATATGGTCCAAGGTGAGTCATTCAAGTTGATATTACGAGGGTAAGTCCCCATGGTTGTCAATAACTTTAGTGACGTTTGTCCTTGGACAGTGAGCTTTCATTTCGACCACCGAATGCAATCTTTTTGGACTTTTTAGTTGTTGCGCTTTAGCCAGAGTCTGGCCGATTGTTGGATGAATTGGTGATAGGGGCACCCACGTGTGTGGAGCATGGAAAAGCTCACAAACACATAAAGGGTGAGAATATAAATCGCCTAATTCGGGAACCGCCTAGATCGGATTGAACCGGCTAGGTTGGTCCAATTCTTTGGAGTTTTGGTCCGGTCCACAATTTCTAACCCGGGCGGTCTAGTTCCTCATTATTGATAGAGCGGGGCTAGACCGCACCACTTAGACCGACCATTTTCTCTGAGTTGTTTAGTTGTTTAGAATCGAAAGAGATAAGAAAAGTGACACATCTCATTCAATTCGAATCTAATCTTGATGGGCCCAATGAATATGTCTCTTCAACATACACTCAAGGCCCCAGTCTATAACCAAGTGAACTACAATAACAATAGTCATCAATAAAAACAAAAATATAGCTGAAACCTAAATTGAAAACCACATTAAATGGACCCTAAACATCTGCATGAGCAAATAGAAAAGGAGACTTTGTTGACACCTAATTTTTGCTAGTCTGATAACTTATTTAGCTTAATTTTAGAGAAAATTATCATTAGTTTGAACTAGAATTATCTTTTTATTTTCAATAAAAATGAAAAAAAGAAAAGAGAAAAAAGAAACAGAAAAGAAGAAAAAAAATGAAAGTGGCCTCAGACGAGGCCTTTTTCCGCCGGCCCACACCCACACTCGCGCCGGCTCCACTTCTTCCCCTGGGCTCGTCGCCCATCTCATCTCATCCTCCCGCGCAACTCCTTCCCCCTGGGCCGGTTGCCCTCTTCAGGCCTTGTTCGCGAACCCACAGCCCCTTCTCCTCGGCCCAGCCTTGCAGATCCAGGTTTTCCCTCGCGTGCGACGTTCCAGAGCACCGGATTCCGCGGCGTTCGCTGAGATTCTCGGTGGGAGGTGCACGTGGCCGACTGGCACACGCCAGAGGCAGGGCAGAGAGCAGGTCGGACAGGGACAAGGCGGAGGAAGGAGCAGAAAAGCGAAGCAGAGAGAGTAGGGGGACAGAGGGAAAAACAGAAGAAAAAAACAGTGGGCAGAAGGGGAAATAAGACAGAGAGAGCAAAAACAGGGGAGGACGGGAGGAAGGCTATGGAGCGCAGGAAGAAAACAGGGAGAAAAAAAGAGAAAAAAGTAAAAAGGAAGGAAGAAGAAAGGGGGGGTGAGTGCGGCAGGTTCAGAGGCTCGACGAGATCCCCTGGGCTCAGATATACGGCCACGACGAGTCCCCGCCACTCCTCGCTCGGCTCTCCTAGCTTCTCCTAAGAGCTTTCTCTTAGGAATTCCCTGCGTCGCCGCCCCCTTTCGAAACAGCCGAACGCTCTGTTTCGGTCCTCCCGAACGGAGCCACTCGTCCTTCGTTCCAACGAGGCTCGTTTCTCTCTCGCGGCTTCCGCCTTGCTTAGTACTTGTATTCCCTCTGCCCATCATGCATCTCAGACCGAGATTTAGCCCCGACTATCCCCAACACGCGCTGTTTTACTTCTGTGCATTACCGCTTGTGAAAATCCCTAAGTGAAACCACTGGACGCCGCTCTCTGTCTTGAGTTATTCCTGTTTCGCGCGCGTCGGGTCTGTTTTTCCGCCGCCAGGTGAGGTCGCCTCACTCGGTTCTCGCTGGGCCGCCGGTCTCCGCCCAGTCTGTGGCCGTGCTTGGGGAGGTGCCGGCGTCGAGTAGGGCGTCCGCGAGCCGGGGAAGGCCTCTGCGGCTTTCTGTGTCGCCGGACCGGGCCTGGGCCATCCCTGGTGTCCGGCCCAGTTCGACGCAGCTCAGCCCGTTGAGACCTGGGCTTCGGGGTCTCAGGAGCGACGGAGGAGAGGAGTCGGGCCCAAGATCAGCCCGGCCCGGGATCTGCCAGGGAAGCTTGGGTCAGGCCGAAGCCCGGGCCCTAGGTCTAGTTCGGCCCAGGTCCGCGGTTGTTGGTTCCCCATCGCGCTGGGTTAGAATCCAGGCCTAATCAGGGTCGGATTCGGATCCCGACCCGGACCCCTATTAAATATTAAAATATTTTAATAATAAAATAATATTCTAATTAAAATTTTCAAATTTTTTTTAAAATTAATAAATCGAGTTTTTGCTGGGGCCGACCTGGATTCTTTTAATAATATAATAATACGTCTCAAGATATTACTTTATTCTCTACTCTTCTAACAAAATTAGAATAAAATAGTATAATTTTTATGGCACGTAATATATATTAAGGTTGTGAATCTTTATTTTATACTAATTAAGTCCTTTGTACTTTAAGGAAATAGTTTTATGCGTGCCTTTTACAATCAACAATACCTTAAAATGGTAGTGTATTTATGCTGAAAAGGTCCATACTCTATATTTAATTATATATTTTTTGTATGACATGCGTGAGTAAAGTTCAAGTAACAGTTAATTAAATCCAAAAGATTGGAGAAACTAGAAAGTCCAATAAAAGACATGGATTAAAATAGAAAATTCATTGGTCAGGGAAGAAAAGACCAGAAAAGGCATTGGTGAATTAAGGGCAATTGAGATATTTAAAGAAAGAATAAAGGGGTGTAGTTGTGCGTATCTATTCTATGCCGACATTCAATAACCTTCGTCTACCAAGATACAAAACAAGAAAAAAAAAATAAGGTTAATTTTTTTTTATGAAGGTATTGCCAAACTGAGATTACAATAAGAGTGACCTGACATTATAAAAAAACTCGCACTCATGAAGACAAAGATGTCATTCTCAATTTCTGAGTGAAAGGGCGTCATGATTACTAGGAATATAAGCACGACAAGAGAAGAAAAATAAACTAACATGGCCGGTCACCATCGGACCTCAACATCAAAGATGGAAGAGTCGATGTTCCAACCACATCGTATACGCCTATTTCTAAGACTATCTGGGACATGCTTGAAGTTCATAGCACTATCTTTGACGAACTTCTCGAGACGTTTCTTCATGGCCGGCAGGAAGAAATGATGATTGCGAAAGACGGCATTGTTCCTCTCTATCCATATCATATGGCATAACACTCCAAAACCAGTACAGGCTAAGCTACTATGTAAGTGATTCCCGGATATATTCTTAATCTTTGAGTTTGGTGAAGATAATTAACCTTAAAATAAGGTTAATTTATCTTCACCAAACTAAAAAATAAAATAAAAATGATCTGAAATATGATAAATGACAAAAGGGACCAAGAAATTTGACTCACTCTCTGTTACTTATCAAGTGATGGTTATCATATCATAGTACATAAAAATCATCTAAAGCCCGAGATAACGACTGCCTAATCTCAAATGTTTGGACCTCCCCTATCCAAGGAGCCGAATCAAGCAAAAGACACCAAGAAAAGAACACTACCAAGTCTGGAGGCATTTCCTTCACGAAGCATCGAATCTGTATTCATATGCGTTCGATTCAGCTTTGAATGATACTTTGAATTACTCGTGTCTTCATTACCCTCAACTTTCCATATTTTCAAAAACCAATCCATCAATATTAATTAACATTTATATACGGGGTTATCCCAACTTTATCGTGGCCTCTATCTCCTTGTTGGGTGGAAATACTCATAACGTCGAACACTGCATTTATCAAAAACTCGATCACAATTAAGAGGAAAAAAGTGAAGGAGCTTTATCTACCTTCAATTTTTCTCTGGAAACCGGCTGACTTTTGTATTATATTTGCGTGGAAAATTTTCTTAGTTCAACTCTAATCCAAAAAATCTCACTTAATGGGGTTTTCAGAGTGGCGAAGTTCAAATAAAAAAAAGTATGGAATAACCGGAGAAAAGAAAAGGACAATATACGTAGTGTTTTGAATGCTACTTAGGTGGTGAATGTTCTTGTGCTTGCATAATAAATCTGCCACAGAATCTTTTGAATGCCCTGCGGGCATTTTCCTACGATGCTTTCCTATCTTCTCAATGCCTTATTATGGATTCATTTGGTGCTCTCTTGTCCGAAGCCTGTTGTCTTTTCTTTTGCCTTCTTTTTGGTTATTTAGGTTTTTGGACGAGAACCCTTTTTGCTAATACTATTATTATGTCAAGACTTAATGAGTATATAGAATAGCAGACTCGGCCAATCACGACGCAACAACAATGCTGTGATATATATCACTTCTGCAAGATTAATTTCCACGAAACATGATCGAATAAATCCAAAAAAAAAAAAACGAGTTTAGAGAGGGAGGAAGCAACTTCTGTTTGATTCTATCCCATTTGTCATGATTCCCCTTGCCCATTGGAAATCAAAAAGCTGTTTACAAAGAGCCCATTGATCGTTAGGAAGGAAGCAATCACTATCCTGATTCGTTTGCTGCAAAAGCTACTGGTGATGTGCTTGCAAATCCTGTTTCTCCTAGGATGAGCATCTGGACTGACTAGTCAAGACAAAATGCACTGTGCAAGTAAGTCCAAGGATCTCGACAATTAAGAGACAATGGACTAGATGGACATTCCAGCTCCAGCCAACGCTCTCCAAACGCTGTGTTCGACGGGCATATTTCGTTGCACATATTCTCCCTCTAATAGGACGTGGAGCCGACTTATGTACTTTGTCCACATCTCCGAAGGTTGAGAAAACTTTAGCAATTCCTGAGCTGAAAAATCTTTCCGCGTCAACTATTTGTCGATTAGGATATTATTGGGTGAAGTTGGCAATTCATGGCTTTATTTGAGAAGGTTGAAAATCTCAAAATAAGTGTTTTGATTTCAATAATGACACAAATTAATGCTTTGTACGTAATTTATGTTAACGGGGTTAACGTTTTGTTCTTGGCTTCTACTAATGACGTTGATGTTCTTCCGTTTAGTAGGGAGTGAATTTTCTTGTGTAACTGTTGATGTGGTTCCATTTTGGTTTGTTCTTCAAAGGCATTTTGAAGCTCCGATAATCTTACAGAAGACAGTATATTTAAGTAGGGATTCGAGCTTAATGACCGGCATGATATTTTGGAGAAAAGAAAGACATTTGGATTTCTTTATATGCTATCTTAGATGCGTATGACAAGTTTTCTTCGTGATTTTGTCTGCGCATCATGTGCAGGTGTATCAGATCTGGCCCTATGTAGATGGGCTGGTGAGCTCTGATAAGTTCTTTCTTTAAATTATCTAGGCTCACTAGTGAGCAGGGTTTGCCGCCTGGAACCTCTGGAAACACTTCAAAGACCTTTTTTTTTTTTTGGGTCAAAGTATACTTCATTGATTACTAATAAGATGCAGGATAACATTTGGGACTATAGTCCAAACACAAAATGTGATAGAGGTCAAGCGGGGGATTAACGATCCAGTTATTGGGAAGATGCCCAGCACTATGGGCTTTGGCTACCCAGTCGGCGGCCCGATTTGAAAGACGTGGCTCAAAGATCAAGCGGATGTTCTTCATCTAAACCAAAAGCTGTCTGCAGTCCAAGACAAGAGGAGATAAGGCCCATGGAGCATCAGCTCGGCCCAAGACGTTATCCACCGCTGATAGGCAGTCCGAAGATACGGTAACCTGCAGATCACTTCTCTCCTTCAAGCCCCTTCGTGCAGCTAACTCTCTCCACAGATCAGAAGATCTATTCTTCAGCCAAAGTAACCCATGGAGAATTGCTAGGGTTTCGCCCTCACACGCCGAGAGGGCATCAATTTGCTTTGTAAAGCCATCTACACACACACCATCCTCTCCTCTGCAAATTCCAGCACCGAACTCCTTAATCCCCCTTCCTTCCAGGCGCCAATCGATTAAGATCAAGTTTTTTCCCTGCCTAGGTAGCTTCGATTTGGAGCGTTCACAAGTTTCACTATTATGCACGATTCTTTATTTCAATATTTTTCATATTTTATAATGTCTAAAGTGCGCATTCAAATTATAGACTTCATATTCTTTGCATAGTACATATTTGAAGAGGTAAGTTAAAATAGGAATAGTATCATGCCAAGTAAAGAAGGGCCTTCCTAATTAAGTCATATGTTTTGATTGATACTTGTTAATATATCAAAGAAGATAATATAGGGCCCTTGTACCCCAGAAACTTGTAACTTGTGACACTTGTTATAGAATTAATAGGACATGATTTCAAAGAATGAATGAGGTCACTAGCTATTGGCTGGGTCTGCCTCACACACTAGATTTAGGTTGGAATATTAACAACCCTCTCCAAGTGACTACTGGTTCCATACACATTGGTAAATTAGGCTCATTTGCATAGTCTTGAGCTTTTCTTATTCCAAAACCTAGCTCAAAATGTGAGACTTTTTCTCATATGTATGAGTGGAGGAGCGGGTGACACTAATTGTTCCCATTATCAATAATTTTGGTACAAGTTAGTGCTGTTTCATGAATCTTTGAATCAATCCACCCCCTTATAATGCTGATGAACTGCCAGTCACTCACCAACTCCTCTACCTTCTGACTTGTTTTTCTTTTCGTAAAAAAATAGCATTAGGGTCTCATCGTTGACTCAGCAAGGTAAAACCTTAGCCAAATAATTCAAACCTATCATCATAATCATAGAATTCAATAGTCTCACTTACGGCAAATGAGCGAGCGAGTCCTACGAGAGCTTGAGAAGTGAATAGGGAGTGAGTCCCAAGAGCATAATTCAGTGGACGGACAATTCTCCCAAAACCACGAGCTATTCTGAATTCTTCTAGAGTTTGAGATTTGCAAAACACTATTTTTTATTTAGAAATAGGAAATAAAATCAAATTAATCAGTTGCTTTGTTGACCTAAATCTTCTAGGAAACATCTCTTGAGTTTCTTGGCCATCTCCATCCCGTTGAAACTAGGTAAATTGCCAAATGTACGTCCCAATGACCAATTACCCAAGTGGCAGAGGTTTCACGTGAGGAGTGCATCAGCATATGAGCATTTCCCATCACAATTCGCACTCTTGATCATGGGATTGGACATCTGATTAAATTAAGGAAAGTGTCGCCTTGTTGGGGGAAACCCTAATTATGTCCGCCATTTCCGAACCATTTGATTTTGTATTTTGTGGGAATCAGCGACAGCATGAAGAGACCGGAGCAATTACGAGGGTCGTGACTTCGTTGGACAATTTCTTAGCAGTCTTCCTAGCTGACGCGACCGCTTAGAGATCAATGAGACGAATTGAATGTCCTTTATGAACCAATTTCATCATGGAAGTTGCGTTTTCATGATATCGCTTCCCTCATTTTTAAGAATCCTTGTTTAGAACAAACAACGTTGCTTGCCACTCGCACGATATAAAGAGTCAAAAGGATACTCGATCATGCTTTGTCAATGAATCGCATTCTTGATTAGCATTAAGGCATCAAATAAAATCTAGCTCTCATCCAATTAAAGGGTAGTCCCGTTCGGTCTCATTACCAGAAACTCGTGATCTAACCTAGAAGAGTACAGAACAAGAATCGAACTTGAGAAGCTTGGACTTCATGTCTATTTACTCGGAAATGCCTTACCAATTAGATTCACTTATTGGGATTCGACAATTGGATAATAATTTGCTGCCTCTTGGGTAAGTTCCACTGTGGTGGACTGAAGTTAAAGCGAGAAGACAGAAGCAACTTGTATCATTAGAAAGTGAAGGGGCAAAAAACATCTGGAAAAACTTGAAATTTTGAGCCGATAAAACTGTCATAAGGCCCCGTGACTTCGGTTCATGAGGTGGGGGCGCAAATTGGATTGACAAATTCAATTTGAAGCTACATATGGCAAACAAGGTGGACCCAAAAGGGTACTATAAGCAATTTAGTGGCCCTAAAAAGTTAATAAAACAATTTAAAGTGGGAATCAGAATCGATTGGAGACTGCCACTTTCCCAAAGGGGTATGGGACTAAGAATTTGGGTGGACTAAACAAAGCTCATCACGATAGGCATTTTGTCGATGGAAAACGTCATTATTGCCTTGGAATAGCAATGGACTAACCAAGGATGCTTTGTGTCTCCTCCACTTTGGACGGCTAAATTTGCCGTGCCAATGTATAGTTTAATGTGGTTAGGTTTTGCTTTCTCACCTTTGGTTTGATCATCTTATTCGAGGATGTTTGTACATAAAAACAAAGTGTTTTGGACCATATTTAAAATAGAGTAGCGCGACTACTGGTCTAAGAATAGGCTTGATGTAATCAAGGACTCCTTGCGGAATGGCTATATGAATGACTACTCAAATGACATTAGCCTAAAAGAAGATCTACTATATGTTATATTGCAGTCTAATTTCAAATCCACAAAGATGTATATGCGTGCGTGTACGTCCTTCAGCATTATTAACATAACCATCATATGAGACTTTATCAATCTTTAGACTTTGAGTGAATGTACCTGGAATATCTACTCTTTCTTGAAATAGTAAAAAGGTTTGTACGTTGATCTTGGTTTTCAGCTTTCTCTGTTGGGTCTAATCATAACTTTTCAAGTCTATGATTGGATACTTCAAAGGTATCTCGGTTATACCGTATGGTATTACAACGTGTTGTCATAATTAAGTACAAAAATAAGCATCGCAACACATTGTGACATTATTTTACGACATTATGACGATTCATTCTTACCGAGTATAAAAGAGTTGTAAGAGGTGAATGCTATACATTAGTTTACCTTAGAAACGTCCACCTATGGTTTGATTTCCGTGTGGTTTGCCTGCAAAACAGTCCATTATAAACATGGCCACTAAATTAAGTTCTTGCTTTCCAGCAAATATAGTTCAAAGTCTAAATAAATAGTTCACAAGGATATGCTCATATTAAGGCTCTTCCTATTACGGAAAATGAATGATTTGAAACATATATTATTTTTATAAAAATGCTTTATATTGTTCATAATAATTAATTGGTGAAAAATATTTTTATTATCCATAAAAATGTTTGCACATAAATTATCATCGATAATAAAGATATATCTTTTTGTTAATTATTTCAAGTGACATAAGTGAGTATTTATAGAAAAATATTTTTCAAGTCATTCATTCTCTGTGAAATAAACGGTGCCTAAAATTCACAACGTTTTCTGAGAATTAATGGATTAAACCCATGTTAACAAAGGCAGCTAGAATTTACTCATGGGTAGCCCAACTAGTTAGGGCGAACTTGAACTTCTTTGAGGTTTTGAGTTCGATTCCCCAGGAAAGCACCTGTGATTTAAATGAGATGTCATGACGATAGGTTTCTGTGCTAGTCTACCCCGAGGAATAATCAAGGTGCGTGCAAGCTGGCCTGAATACCGAAAACAAAGGCAGCCAGTATCTTTCTCTTTTCATTTGATTCGATGTTAGACTTTCAGGGATTGCGGAGAAATGTAGAGGAAAGGATTATCCGAACTCTGTTAGACACCTTTCTAATCTTGCAACCTCCTGTTCTCGCTCAAGAAACCTAAGAACTGGTTTAGATATAATGACGAGGACTCGGAGGCCTGATGATCCCTCAATCAACTTTCCCGTGCTTCATCTTGCAGTGACTAGATGCCATTTAAAAAAAGATCAAGAACCTGAGGAACTTACCAAAGACGAAAAGATTCTCAACCAGTTGTTAGACTTTAGTTTTTCCTGTGTTCAATTTTTTTAATACTATTCCTATGCATAGTCTCTATCTTCGCAGGAAACATTGTTTTGTGCAGTTACATTGTCCAACATTAACCTTTTCACAAATGGGCAGGATGGTTTTTATGGACATCTTGAAAGTATCAGGGTTCGAATTGCGTGGGATAGGATGATAACGAGTTAGTGACATTCCTTCTCGGAGTCGTAAAAATCCAAGAGAAAGAGATGGATTATGAGGGTAAAGAGGTCACTGTGACACTGAAAAAAATTGTCTTCTATTTGGAAAAATTACGAAGAAGGGACGAAAAAGTTGAGCTGCAGAAAAGATTGTCCGTAAACATACATTTAAATTTTCTTGGCACATCTGCATCGAGCTCCTTCTGGGTGATTTGGTATGCACAAGTGGCCCAAAAGATTGACCATTTGCTTGTTGAAAATTGTTGGTTTTTGCGGAAGCGTGTTTTGATGTGTGTGAAGTTTATTGAAGGAAGCAAAGGATTTAAAAGGGAAAATTTGAAACTTGTATTAGTTGGTGGTTGTACAAAGGAGAGATGAGTAGTTGAGCTTGTTCTTAGCTTTCTACATCTTTGACACTCCACTCCCCTATTTATAGGAGTTCCTAAATTCTAGAGAGTTCTATGCTTAGAACAATCTAGCAACTAGAGAGAGAGAGAGAGAGAGAGAGAGAGTTCTAGAGAATTCTACATTCTCTCTCTTTTCTACATAGTTCTAGAAACTTCTAGAGAATTCTACATATTTCTAGCAAATTCTAGAAAATTCTAGACAATTCTAGAAATTGGATCATTTTTTTCAACACTCCTCCTTGATCCAATTTCGTGATACTCCCAGCATATTCCGCAGCATCTCGAACTTTGCCGGTGGTAGTGCTTTAGTGAATATGTTGGCGACTTGATCTTCAGTCTTGCAATACTTCAACTCGATCTCTCCGTTATTTTGCACTTCACGGATGAAGTGATATTTGATGTCGATATGTTTGGTTCTTCCGTGGAAGACTGGATTCTTCGATATAGCTATTGTAGACTTATTGTCGCAAAATATCGGAGTTGGTTCCTTTTGAGCTTCTCCGATGTCTTCTATAATTCTTCGAAGTCATAGTGCGTGACTAGTGGTCGCATCTGCTGCTATATGTTCCGGTAGTACTCCTCCTGGTTGTTGCAAGTATCCTTTCGCCACAAGCCTTGCCTTGTGTTTCTGGATAGATCCATCTGCATTTAGCTTCGTCTTGTAGACCCATTTGACGCCGATGACCTCTTTGTCTTCGGGACGATTGACGAGCTCCCAAGTTTCATTCTTCTTGATCATCTTGATCTCTTCCTCCATTGCTTTAACCCAAGTCGCTTCTTTGGCAGCTTCTTCATAGTTTCCTGGTTCTAGCGTAACAAAGTTGCATGTTTCATAAATCTTTCTAAGGGATTTTACCCTTTGTACTGAAGACTCTGGAGTAGATTCTTCTTGCGTTGCTCTTGGAGAGGTTGATGGAGTTACGCCTTGACTAGTGGAATCTGATGTTGATTCTTCTTCTTGTATTGTTGACTCCTCTTGTGGAGTTGATGTGTCTGGCAAGGTGACATGCTTCTTCTCGATCTTTTCCTCCTCCCAGTTCCAAGCTTTTCTAAACCTTGAAATTCTTCTCTAAGTGTCTCCCAAGCTCCTTTTGCGGTCTTTGCTCCAAGTATTCTAGGAAATACCGTTTCCGAGAGTGCTTGTTGAATGAAATATAAAGCCTTTGCATCCTTCTGTAGTTGATCTTTTGGAACACCTATGCCTTCTTGCACAGTCTCATAACCATTTTGGACGATGTCCCATAAGTCTTGAGCCATCAAGAATGTAGTCATCTTGATGCTCCAAAAATCATAGTTATTCCCATCAAAGATAGGAATGGGAAATGTCGATGAGGTAGAACTGGCCATAGTTTGGTTATAGGAAAATTGGGTTGATAGTTTTAGGAACGGATGGTTTAGACAAACGCCTGAAACCAACCAAAGAACGTGGCTCTGATACCACTGTTGGTTTTTGCGGAAGCGTGTTTTGATGTGTGTGAAGTTTATTTGAAGGAAGCAAAGGATTTAAAAGGGAAAATTTGAAACTTGTATTAGTTGGTGGTTGTACAAAGGAGAGATGAGTAGTTGAGCTTGTTCTTAGCTTTCTACATCTTTGACACTCCACTCCCCTATTTATAGGAGTTCCTAAATTCTAGAGAGTTCTATGCTTAGAACAATCTAGCAACTAGAGAGAGAGAGAGAGAGAGAGAGAGAGAGTTCTAGAGAATTCTACATTCTCTCTCTTTTCTACATAGTTCTAGAAACTTCTAGAGAATTCTACATATTTCTAGCAAATTCTAGAAAATTCTAGACAATTCTAGAAATTGGATCATTTTTTTCAACAATTTTCAACTGAATCCCTCTGCATGATCCTGACGTTGTCATGTCATCAGGAACTCATGGTTTTAGCTAGATGCCCCTTGTCCTGCTTTGTCAAATGGGAATTTTTAGGCCATTATTGTTGAGTTTATATCTACTTGCTCAAGCGTGTCGAGAGATTCGTTCAATAATTATGAGGACCACAGTGTCATCATGCAGACAGACGAGCCAACTCATCCAACCTTTGGTCACTGAGGTAGAGCACTTGATTCATTTTCTTCATCTGTTATAATCTACTGCTTTGATATCATCTTTGATCACAGCAGTGAAAAGGCTTTAAACGAAAGACACGGATTTTCAACGTTTCTCTTTTTGAAATCCCAAAATACTTCTATGAGCATTTTTTGCGCGAAAACAGCCATCAATTTTCTTATTTACTGACAAAACCTATCAACAAAATGTCCGTCGGAAATTGCTGAATTGGCTGCAGACAGTTCAGACACAAAAGCTCTAAAACTTAGATTCATTATGCTAGTGTTTTAAATTTATGAGCTCCAGTATCATGTGTCAAGTTGTCTGAACTATGCTCATGGCTAAAAGTTTTATAATAGACGGACACGCCTTTATTTATAAAGATAGCGTCTGTACTAAAAGTTCAAATGTGAAATAGTCCTTCCGAATGCAGCTCGTCGGCCCGCAACACAAAAAGGATTGGAATTATTCGAGATCATATTTTCGATCTAACTTCATGGAAGGTCCTTCTAGCACTTCATTGAGAAGCGTTTTCGATAATCAATCAAAGGTAAAAACTTGGATACGCATGTCAGACCCAATTTTTAGATAGACCTTCCATTTAATATGTGGCACCGAACAATATGTGATACGTAGAACCAGAATGAAATGTTTTATTTTCATTTTTTCAAGCACTGTGAAAAGGAGGTAAAACACACATCTTCTCACTGGTTAATCATAGGAATGAGGATTCGACCAAAAAAAAAATCAAGGAATGAGGACAACCGATTTCTTTGATTGACCTGCCCAGTGGAGGTTGTAGTTGCGCTAGCCGGCTAGTTTATAATGACAAGGGCAATGAAGCAAGCCTTGATCGGGACCAATACGTAAACAATTATGTTAATTACATCAATAGGTATTTACATATATTATCCTACAATCATACTTGGTAAGCCTATGTCCTCTAGTGGAATGGTATTCTGCTATTAAGATGCCATATATTATTTCTTATGCACCCAGTACACCATATATCTATATATAGATCTCAGCACTCACTTCTCTTATATCAGCCACTCTCTCTCTCTCTCTCTCTCTCTCTCTCTCTCTCTCTCTCTCCTTTTGCTCTCTGTTTGTTCTACTATGGCTTCGGTAAACTTTTTAGCTAGTCTGAACTATGTTCACTCTATCAAAGCATCTTCCAAGAGCTTTGATCATTTGCAAGATGGGTTTTCTCTTGGAAAGCAGAACTTGCCCGGGAGGAACTCGCGAGGTGGCCTTCGAGAACTCACTGTTGTGAACGTCGCCAGCCAGGTCCCGGAAATCGCTCAACCGTTGCTGGAGAAAGAACCCGTCAGCGTCCAGGATCACGTCGCCTGGAAGAGCATCCGGCAAAACAGGTGGGAGGGCGGGTTGGTCGTCGAAGGAGAGATACCTCTCTGGCTGGTGAGTGGTGTCTGAATTTTTTTATAATCTCTCAATCATGTCTTCGCATGCATGTCATCAGAGCCATATGTTTTTGTGAAGTTTTGTGAAGGACCACCGCCAACTGTCCTAAAGCTTAAGCCGTTAGGTGAAGACGTGGTTTAATATTTATGTACTTTCACACTCCCCCTCACGCTTAGTCTGGTCTTTTTTTTTTGCCTAGTACTAAGCGTGGAAGGACTTTGGGGAGACTAGGGGCCTGGTAAGATTTGAACTCAAGACCTCCTGCTCTGATACCATGTGAAGTTTTGTGAAGGACCACCGCTAACTGTCCTAAAAGCTTAAGCCGTTAGGTGAAGACGTGGTTTAATATTTATGTACTTTCACAGTTTTCACGTCCCCTACCTAAATCTGTTCTCCATTGGGCTTGTTCTCATCTTGCCATATGCCCTCCATCATAATTTATCATTTATTTAACTTAATTAAGTCAGTCATATAATACTAAAGTTAAAATTTTACTGTGCTTGTGCGTGTTTCTCAAGGCCATTTTGTCTCTCTAGCACTAACTATAGATGCATATGCTGGTCTTTCTGTTCATGTTGCAGTATCGCTGTTCGAGCAATTAAAGATTCCTACAAGAGAGAGGTCTATCGAAGCATAAAGGATTTATATTTTCAGACGTTAAAGATTGAACAATATTGTCAACCGTGTGGAAGAGTGGAAGCCAAAATTTTACCTAGCCAAAAAAGAAATAATAATAATAATAATAATAACAACAATAAAATCGAAGAAGTCGCAAATTACTTTTTGGGTTTTAGCGCGACTTCTTCTAGATACCTTCCAAACATAATTACCAAAGAGTGCTATATATTAAAGATAAGATCAGGCGAAGAATATCCCTTGCCCCAATTTCTCATTCCTGGTTTCTTGTCCTTGTCTATAATATATTCCTTGTAGATTACCGGCAGACGAAGATCTTACATCTTTTGAAATTATTCTTCTCTCAGCTGTTCCACCCCTATAAAGTAACTAGGAAGGTACATAGTTTACAGATTTCTTATGTACTGAAATAAATATAGTATTATTGGCATTGTCGCATCATGCATACCTATCGTACCCGACAAGTACATTGGAGTCAGCTCCGGTGTATTCTATTTGTTAGGGATTGTGATAAGTTGATTTGATCTTATGCAGAACGGAATCTATCTGAGGAACGGTCCTGGTCTATGGCAAGTCGGAGACTACGACTTCCGGCACCTGTTTGATGGCTACGCCACATTGGTAAAGCTGCAGTTCGAGAACGGGCGGTTAATCGCCGGCCACCGCCAGATCGAATCCGAAGCATACAAGGCCGCGATGAAGAACAATAAGCTATGTTACCGAGAATTCTCCGAGGTCCCTAAGGCAGACAGTTTCCTCTCCTACGTTGGCGGACTTGCTAGCTTGTTCTCAGGAGCATCGCTGACTGATAATGCCAACACAGGCGTAATCAAGCTTGGAGACGGACGAGTGGTTTGCCTCACTGAGACGCAAAAGGGGTCGATAATGATCGACCCAGCCACGCTCGAGACCTTGGGGAAGTTCGAGTATACCGACTCCCTAGGGGGTCTCATACACTCTGCCCATCCGATCGTGACTGATACCGAGTTCCTGACGCTGCTGCCCGACCTGATCAACCCGGGCTACTTGGTGGTGAGGATGGAGCCTGGATCGAACGAGAGGAAGGTCATCGGAAGGGTCGATTGCCGGGGCGGCCCGGCACCCGGTTGGGTCCACTCGTTCCCCATGACTGAGCACTACGTCGTCGTACCGGAGATGCCCCTGAGGTACTGCGCTCAAAACCTCCTCAGGGCCGAGCCCACTCCGTTGTACAAGTTCGAGTGGCACCCGGACTCCAAAGGGTTCATGCATGTCATGTGTAAAGCCAGTGGCAAAATCGTAAGATACTCATCTTCCTCAAAGTTCATTTTGTGTCGGCAAATTTTAAAGACTGCTCCAAAAGCACTAAATGAGGATCATTATAATACTTTTGAAAAATATGAACATTTGTACTTGAAATATCTAACTTTCTAGAAGTATGTCCTCTTCTACTTATCGCGGATATGCTGCGTTTTCGCTAGAATTTTAGCCGTCATCACTCCGGTATAGATAGTTTATCAGACGATGATAAACGTGACCAAAGTGTCTGTTTTCTGTCTTCTGGTTCGCATGGAAAAGGTGGCGAGTGTGGAGGTTCCTTTGTACGTGACGTTTCACTTCATCAATGCGTATGAAGAGACGGACGAAGACGGGCGAGTCGTGGCCGTGATCGCCGATTGTTGCGAGCATAATGCGGACACAACCATCCTCGACAAGCTGAGGCTTCAAAACCTTCGCTCCTTGGCCGGCCAAGACGTACTTCCCGATGCTAGGTGTGTTTTTTGTACATTACTTTAGAATTCGCAAGTGCACCAATTGGCACGTATCCACATATGGGCATTTACGTTCGATTTCTTGAGATAAATCATATAGATATCAAAAACACTAGATGAATCGACGGGTGGAAATTCGAAATTAGAGGTTGATAGGATATGTGATTACTCGGATTCTCCTAACCAATTTTTCCATCTTCTTAGTACTTGTCCATACATAATAGGTTTCAATGCATAGGAAAATGGTTTAGTCTTTTAGAAGAAGAGACCCTCTTTTCTTAACTCTGCATGTAAAACTATCTTGCGTGCGAGTGACTTCGTCTCCTATTAAATTGATTTTTCACACTGTTTTAGGGTTTACATCCTTGCCCGACACGACTTCCGACCTTTGTCTTCTTGTTCCATTAATTAATTACCCTTCATTAGAGGTCATCATAAAATGATTGAGTCTTTGTTAGCATAGTATAACATCTGCGCTTCCAAATTAATAATTTTTTCTTTCCCTTTCTTAGACTTGAGTTTCTCCTCCGATGTCATTTTCGTCCCCTCTTGAAACTCTCGAGGTCAGACCTTCGTGCGAAGACCGGCGTTGTCCTCAAACTTTCTAATTACTATATAGATGAAAATAAGTGAAAATGATCGTTGATATAACGAGTAGTAATATTATGGAGAACAGCAGACAACTATTGGTGACTTGTGTAATCTTTTAAATGACATAATGGCAGACAAATCATTGATCAATACGAAAAGCAGTAGAATCATGATGAGTCTCTTCGCTGACTAAAGTCTTTTTTTTCTCCTTTCTCGTTTCACTATGATGAGTTTCAACAGTGGCCCCTTTGTTCTTTTGTGTTCGGTACCGGCTTCACCCTTTCCTTTCCTTTTGGCTTTTTCCGTAGCATAAGGAATTTGACTTTTATTTGACTTGAAATTATTTTCGGAGCAAACAAATATTCAGATGCAGAATCATATATCTAGTAATAACTATAAAAACTAGAACTTGATACTCATTAACTTTGCTTTTGAAACTTTGAATGGAAGGTAAAGAGTATTTTCTCAGATGAACTAAACATTAAAGCTGCAAAAAACGGTGAATTTGGGCAGGGTGGGGAGGTTCATAATACCATTAGATGGGAGTCCATATGGGAAGTTGGTGGCAGCATTGGACCCAGATGAACATGGGAGAGGCATGGACATGTGCAGCATCAACCCTGCCTTTTTGGGCAAAAAATACAGATTTGCCTATGCTTGTGGAGCCGAGCGCCCTTGCAATTTCCCCAACACCCTCACCAAGGTACATAGTCATGTCCCTCAAACGAATGGTTCCATAGCTTTATTATGATGTGGAGCCATGCTAGGGAGATATAGGTATTGCATAATTTGCTGTGATTTTGTTGATGAGAAGTTGATGAAGTGAGAGGTCTTGGCAGATTGATCTAGTGGAGAAGAAGGCGAAGAATTGGCATGAGGATGGCGCCGTGCCCTCGGAACCATTCTTTGTGGCTAGGCCGGGGGCCACGGAGGAAGATGATGGTAAGAATATAGAAATCTAAATTGAAACATATGCTCCTTAAGTCTTATTTGATGAAAAAATATTTAACTTGATCATTTGTATTACATGACATGATATGATTATCTCTCTCGCTCGAAATATTCATATGTACATTTGAAGCACCCAAATCTAAAAATTAATGTTTTTGAATAAGTGCCTTTTTAATTCCTCACAGTTTTCGCTGACTCTCCCATTTTGCAATTTTTTTTCCATAAAGAAAGAATTTTCCCCTTCTTTTATTTTACCCAAGTCTCTTTTGTGAAGAGTTGTGTTCTGGGTTGCACCTGCAGGTGTGGTGATCTCAATGATTAGTGAGAAAAATGGAGATGGGTATGCATTGCTGCTTGATGGCTCCACTTTTGAGGAGATTGCCAGAGCAAAGTTCCCCTATGGCCTTCCTTATGGTCTCCATGGTTGCTGGGTCCCAAAGAAATAAAGTTAGAATATTGGTCAATTAGTTGATAAAAAAATTGATCGGCCTATTACTTTCACTGTTTCACTAAGTTTGATCATTTAAAGTTTACTCTCTGTGGGTAAAATGTTGGTGGGTGAGTCTTATAGATGCAGTAAAGACCATGGATGAATTTGTGGTCGGTGTTCTATATGTTTGTATAGAATTATGGTAGTGCTATAATGATTTTAATAGCTTCAGTGTTGAATATCCTGCTAATAACAGGTGTAAAATTGGATTCATATAGATAAATTTATCGATAAAAAAAAGTATTTGTGATTGTTCTTCCTATCAGGGCAAAACAAAATCTTGAATGATCTGGCGAAGTCAGGATGTTTTTTTTTTTTGTTCAAGCTTGAATACTTAATCCTATTCTTTCCTTACAACGAGGATGTTCTACATAGATAGATTATTCTCAAAATCTAGAACCCCAGACCATATAGCATGCAAGCTTAAATCTATTCACTCGACTTAGACAAACTAGAAAAAATTGGAAATATCGTGTGAAGTTGTTAACATATTCTATGAACACTTGACTCATATTCTTGTCCTAAAAGATTCTATCATCGGGAAGGAAGGGAATATGACTACTTCACAAGATCCTCCTCAACTCATGGCCATGTAGCGCCAACTCCTAGAACGTTGTCTCTAGCAAATGTCACCGGCAAGATTTCCTCGCATAAATATGCATAGCGGAAGAATTAAGAAAGAGGCTTCTATAGTTTGTCCTTTCTTTTGTCAATTGTGGCGTAAGTTAATTGGTGTCGAATGTCTAATTCACACGAAGGATCAAGCATGAGGCACGAGGCAATCTTCGCTAAGGCAGAAACTGATCATCTCCGAAAAGAAGCATTAAAGATTGCAGTTGCGTGAGAATTGTAGTTATTGCTGTTGTTAATGGTCGATTGGATCCTCCATTGAAGCTTCTTCCCCTCTTCATTATGCTACTGGAGAACAGTAACGGCGTTGCCCCGACATGGAGCAGTTTGAGCACACCTTCTACCGGGGCAGCTTATGGCGAGTTCCGCTCTTGGGATTGGGAGGGATGGCTTGACTACGACACGGGCATCTGAGAAACAGTTCTACATCCGCAAAAGCCTCCAATTAGTGCTGACAATCTTGAGGAGATGATGAGAAAATGCAGATTTCATCTCTTCTAGTCCATGGATACCAAATGCGGAGTAGTCTCATTCAAGGTAATATCGGACATGAATTTGATGATGGAGTCCATCAACCAAATTGTCTACATGCACTGGAACCCAACAGCGGGCGAGTTATGGTACTTGACTCAAACTGGTGCAACATAATGAAAGTAACGAAGTAGTTGATGGAATACTTATTGACACCTCAATTTTGACAGCCTCGATTAGTCATTCATTGCGTAGAAAAATTAGCAGTCGATTCCCAAGTCTAAACAAAAAAATTTTACTGCCTAGTTGGTCCAATATGACCTTGCTTGGCGATTCTCTAACAGTTACCACATTGGAAAGCTCATCCCCATCAGATCGCCGGGTTGTCTTCAACATAGCAAAGGGATTTGTTTTGGTAATCACCAAAAACAAGCTCGTGTTTTCAGCTGCTCAGAGGGGAGTCTAACCGTGGGAATAGGATGGCTCGGTCAAAGAATTGCTCATGGAAAGATTGGGAGCTTGAAGTGATAAGGACGAATAGAATCCCCGTTCTTTCACGGGCACCTCCATGTTTCATGGAAATTTATATTTGGCAACATTAAAAGGCTTGTTTTGGAGAATTGAGATTGGGAGATGAATCAATGAGAATTGTCCAGCAATATGGAAAGATTTGACACACATTGGCCGGATATGGGACGTTCTTGATGGAAAGATTGAGCGGAGAGGAAATTAAGGGAAAGAATTAAGGTGATAATGCTGATCTCAAGTCGTAAATATTGGCGAGTGAATCTGGACGTGTCCGCAGCGATATAAGTAGAGATGGAGAAGGGAACCAAGCGATGATTCGCAGTTATAGATCAGGTCCAATTCAGCTATTCCCATGATGAAGGGAGCACAGCACGGGTTCAGACTTTCCAGTGATAAGGGAGTAAAAGCTTTTTTTTTGCTGAAGAGGACTTCTCTTCCATGAAAGAGCGAGTCGATATACTGATCAGGGCGTCTCCTCTGAGCAACATGCCAACATGACGATCGCTCCTTCCATCATAATCAACACCTTCATCATGTGACGTACTCCATCGTCCATCAACTCCCATAATCATCATCATCATCATCATCATCATCATCATCATCATCTCATGCTTTACAACATATCACGTCCATCTCTAAATCTTCACTGGAACTCCACACGAGTAGAGAGTAAACTAGAGGAGGTGATCAAGAGAAGTTACAGATTTGACGCCCCTAATGATCAGTGAGAAAAATGGAGGTGGGTGCGCATTGTCGCTTGACGGCTCCACTTTGAGGAGATTGCCAGAGCAAGGTTCCCCTATGGCCTTCCTCATGGTCTCCATGGTTGCTGGGACCCTAAGAAGTATAAATAATCCATAGGGGGTATTGGTTAACAAGTGAAGATCAGGGATGAAGTGGCTGGTGTCAGCGTTCGATATGTTAGTGCGGAATTTGCTTAGTGGTGACTTCATTCCATGCACATAAAGCTTGAGATATCTAAGGAAATGATTCTTGCTAGTGTTGATGCAGATTTGAGTTGTGTTCTTATAAATCTTTGAACCCCTTCACTCATATTCTTGTTCTAAAAATATCAATTATCGTGAAAGAAGGAAAGATGGCAAAACATTTAAAGATGACTTTCGCAGATCGTCTTCAACCCGTGGCCATGAAGAGCCAACTCCTAGCAGTCTTGTCTCCAGCAAATTTCAGCTGCGAGATCTCCTCGCATTAACATAACATTGCAGAAGAATTAAGAAAGACTCCACGATATCGTAATTTATTATGTGTTAAAGATCTAGATCGCATGGCGAATTGAACCAACAAAACTACACCTAGTCTCTCTCTCTCTCTCTCTCTCTCTCTCTCTCTCTCTCTCTCTCTCTCTGGTACTGCACAGACAAGAAAGAGGAGAAGAAACCAGAATGATTTCGGAGAAAGAAGCCCAAAACATTAAAAAAGAAGAAGAAACAGTCATGTCAACAAGACGCACTGGATCTCTCTCAGGCAATACGATGAAAAGAAAAAGAGAAGCATATAAGATTACAGTTCGATCGTTGTTATTACTGTTGCTGATACTACAATATGCTACTGTGAACAGCAACGACTCTGCCTTGAGATGGAGCAGTTTGAGCACACCTTCACGTGACCCAGCTTATGCCGAGTTCCACTCTTGAACTTTTAGCCTCAGTTTCATTCATGAGAGCAAGTGTGAAACCGGCATGGGTGGCTTGAGCAAGATAATCTTACACCTGCAAAATCCTCCATTTAATGCTAAGAATCTCAAGGAGGCAACGAGAGTATGCAGATTTCATCTCTTCTATTTCATGAACATCAAACTGGCATCATCTCATTCAAGGAGAATAAGGACATGAGTTCGTTGTTGGAGTCTATCAATTGTCCACCTGCACTGAAATCCGACAGTACTCACATTGTGATATTCTACTCAAAAATGGCACATTACAACGAAAGGAAAAAAGCAATGTTGTCTGTTAAAAAAAAAACAAGGCACTGTTTCATCTAGAAAAGTTTCCTGCTTTTAAGAGGAGCCAAGTTGACCCTAAGAATTCAGTCAGGCACTAGATTTAGGAAGTGCCTGATTCAACCATGCCCCAGATTTTTCAATCCAGATACCTCTTAGCTAATCATATTCTCGATTAATCCTTTAGCAAAACAAAATGCTTGAGGTTATTAAAGACTTGTAATGTCAATGTTTGACCCGGCAGTAAATTGACTAAGGTGGATAATCTGAAGTCACAACAAGCTCAGGGTCCAGCTCACAATCCAATAAAAGAACAAATAATCAAAGCAAGCAGTTGCCAAAGGCAGAGGAAACTGAATAGAAGAACTGGAAAACCTAAATAAAGATAACTGACCTACACCATTATTTACAGTCTTCTCTCCTTCTGCTGCTTCGATTGAATTGTCCGGTGATTCTCTACTTCAGTTCCAACGTCTCATTCCTTTAAAAGAACACAATAAATTGCATCTTCAAAGCCAAAGGATCAAATTGATAGGAAAAGCTCATATCTACAAGAGACTACTAGAATAGCAGGAAGAATTGTACATCTGTCAGCAGTACAACACAAAAAGCTACTATAAAATCAAGCCAGCGCCTTCAGGCGCACACATGAAGTAATTCTACAGGAACAGCTTGAATATTGGTCAACTTCTGCCATCTTCAGACTCCAACTTCAGATTGAAGAAGGTTCCGCACCATCTTCAGCACCATTACATGGATTGAAGCAACTGTAATCAGCTTGATCGCAGTTACTGTTAACAATGTGAATGAAACTTGGACATCAGACCGAAATTGCCTTCTTGGTTTTCATCCATCCCTTCAATGATTAACAAATCATTTCTCAACCCTAACGCTTACTGATCCATAACCACAACCATCTTATTGAAGTTGAAAAATATAGGTGCTGACATCAATCTCATTTGCTCAATGGAAGAAAAGAAATGAGAACGAGAGTAGTTCTTCTGGCAGACATCCATGTCAAAATACATCATAATTTGATTATATCTGGGGTGATTTTGAGATGCTCTGAGAAAACTAAAGGCAATAAAGGGCACACAAAAACAGACTTACAATTGACGATAATTCTCATCCCGATATCACACAGCAGAGGCAAGAAGTCTTATTTCCATCTGAAAATGTATACAACCAATTAAATGATGCATGTACATATGTTGATGACAAATCACAAAGCTCTCCATACATTGCCGGCCTAAACTGTCTTTACCAATAAGGAAGATTCGAGCTATTTCCTAATTTGAATTTCGGATGTGTTCTGAGGAACTATTTTATTAAATGCGCAACCCAGAAAGAGGTGAAACAAGAACCAGTCAAATGAGGATAAAGACAAACCAATTTACAACAGCTTTACCAGACAAAAGAGCCAAGACATAATAACATATAAGGACATCCAGGGAGATCAAGAAACTGTCAGAAGCAGCAGACAAACAGACATTCTACATTTACCAATCTGCTTTCTAGGAATTCATAGTTCAAAGGATCTGGATACATGAGAAGGTCCGCAAACAACGACAACTCAGAAATTTCTCTGATACAATCAATGATTAACATATCATTTCTCAACCCTAATGCTTACTGATCCACAACCACAACCTGTAATTGAAGATGAAAAATTTTGGTGCTACCATCATTCTCATTAGTTCAATGGAAGAAAAAAGAAGAAAAAGAGAGAAGTTCTTCTGGCAGACATCTACGTCAAACTATATCATAATTTGATTATATCTGGGGAGATTTTGAGATGGTCTGGGAAGACCAAAGGCAATAAAAGGCACACAAAAACAGACTTACAATTGACGATAATTCTCATACCAATATCACACAGCAGAGGCAAGAGTTCTTATTTCCATCTGAAAATGTATACAACCAATTAAATGATGCATGTACACATGTTGATGACAAATCACAAAGCTCTCCATACATTGCCGGCCTAAACTCTCTTTAGCAATAAGGAAGATTCAAGCTCTTTCCTAATTTGAATTTAGGATGTGTTCTGAGGAACTATTTCATTAAATGCACAAGCCAGAAAGAGGTGCAACAAGAACCGATCAAATGAGGATAAGGACGAACCAACTTACAACAGCTTTACCAGACAAAAGAGCCAACATATAATAACATATAAGGACATCCAGGGATATCAAGAAAACTGTCAGAAGCAGCAGACAAACAGACATTCTACATTTACCAATCCGCTTTCTAGGAATTCATTATTCAAAGGATCTGGATATATGAGAAGGTCCGCAAACCACGACAACTCAGAAATTTCTCCGATACAATCAATGATATCATTATGTTGTTGCTTCTACCACTGAATCAGAGACAAAATGAAGCAGTATGATGTAACATGCTTGATCTGGTTGATGGAAATGACTAAATGCTTAAGTAAAGAAATGAGGAAGAAATTCCTCAAAGTTAGATAAACACTCTTCGAAAGAAACTCTTAACAGGGCTAATATCATACTACAAGACGAGTCTTAAAAACTCCCACCTTGTACCTAGAGACAACTCCATGAAATTCAGTGAAAGATAAAAAGGAGTTCGCATATGCTTAAAATCCTCATGTAACTGAAAAGATGAATGGCTAATCTTCTCTTAGCAATTCAACCATGTGATGCCCAACGAAAAGCTTTTTCCAATGTAGTTATCAACTCTGCAAAGTCTTGGAGCATTTCATTATCCTGCAGAAAACAATTCATACATCCCGAGCATGCAAAAAGACAGAGGGTCCTAACATAGGAAAGATTTACTATCGCTTTATGCAGGTATATTGTGGACAAGGGGGAGAACTCCGGCATATGGTACAGTTGCTTGCTCACATACTCCAGAAAAGAAATCAGCATCATTTCAAACTAGCAAAGAAGCAGTTCAACTATGCTAACCTATGGAATCATGAGATCTCCATCATTTCCAGTCAACCGTGCATAGCCTACAGATGTTCTCTAGCACTGCTTCCGGCATCCACATTCTCAATCCTTTTTGAAGCACAATATGACGCAGAGACTGGCACCCAAGCACCATCTGCTCTATGTCATGCCAATTAACACCGTAACAATTAGCCAAAACTAGAGATTCCAAACAAGAATGGTTCTCGAAAGCACGAATTCCAGCTCCACTAATCAGCTCACAGCCAGTTAAATCAATCGACCCCAAATTTTCACAGTTCTCAGCAAGTTTAAAGAGAGTGATGTCAGATACATTTATCAGCCACGCCAAATTTAGCCTCCTCAAGGATTTAATAGCAGCAATTGCAGTTCCTCCATCATCAGTGACCTTCGGCCCGCATTCTGCAATATTCAACTCTTCCAAACAGCAGAACTGCGGCAACACCGAAGCCCCACTGTCCGTGATCTGGTCACATTCTGCAAGAACCAACTTCTTCAGAGTTCTTGCCAAAGACCCTTTCGCCAAATTAGCCAACCCGGAATCCGAAATCATAGAACAACCTTCCAAATTCAAGGTACGAACACAATTCGCTCGCCCGATCGCCTCTAGAGACTGATCAGTAATCAAACTACACCAACCCAAATCCAAAGTCCTCAAATTCTTCGCACGTTCAACTAGTGATATAACGCCGAAGTCCTCGACATTCTTTCTCCTCCTCAAAAAAACCTTCGATAAGTTCGGACAGCCATTCGCTAGAGCGCACAGCCCATGATTCCCAAAATCATCAACACCAACACCCGAAGCCTCGCCGAAATCGCAACACGAGTCGCGCGGCTGCTCGTAACTGAGATTGAAAAATTCGACCTTCAAGCACGTTCTCGACACGAAATCGGCATCAGAATCCGTGAGTAGCTTTGAACACTCGAACTGCACTAAATTTGGGAACCTGGGCAGGTACCGACGCATGAGATCGGGCTCGAGAACCCTAATCTCGGACCGATTCAGGCCTTCCACCGTCAGCCACTGCTTGCAGACTTCAGAGAACGATTTCCGATCGCTGGGCTCGGGGACCCTTTGAAGAATCAGGCTCAACTCGTCGAAACCCAGTACGGACATTCCTGGTTCTTCTACTGTAGCTTCTCCTGGATTCTCGATGGAAGCGAGCGAGGGCCAGGGGTGAAATTTGCGCGCTCGGAAAGGTTCTTATGCTGAGGCCTCTCTTTCCTGTTCGAAGTAATTTGAATAATTACTAAAAATGTCTCTGGATCTCTGTTTTCTTTCGTGGCGTGTCGATTAAGTGTCTTACAGCAACGGGCAAAGAATGCTTAGGCCCAAGAACCCAAAGCTTGCAGGTTGCACATCATCATCAAGATGAGCTGACGCGCATCATCATCAAGATAAGCTGATCTTTCTGAAAAGTAATCCCCCCCTCGCCGAGCCAGATCATAAATGAAAACAGCTTGTTCAGGTCTGCCTATTGACCCCACGTCTCTCTCTCTCTCTCTCTCTCTCTCTCTCTCTCTCTCTCTACATGGAAAGCCTCTCTTGCTAGCGTGGGAAGTCTGCCTTTTGGCGCCACCCTTAGCCTTTCCGAACCGCCTCCTTCGTGCCTGCTCCTTCGGAAAGTGGGTCGACAGCTCAGGGGAAAAGGGGATTCCCCATGTTCTTGCCTTCCCTCTGCAAAAACCCAACCCCACAACCTACCATCTTATGACTAACCAGTACACTGTAAAGGGCAGCTGCAGTACCAGCTGCAGTATTGGAGGAGGATGGACGACGTTCGAAGAGCTCATTTTTGAGATGGGAATGGTGGATGCGGACTATGAAGGGCGGGGATTTACTTGGTAAAATAATAAGGTTCTAAATTTGTCGTAAAAATGTAATTAAATTCTAAAATTTTCAAAAATTATAATTAAATTAAAATTTATCATAAAAGTAATCTTCAAAAATGCATTTTTTAGAATTCGATTGATCGAATCATGTTATTTCTTAATTGTATTGTTTAAATAATTTAAAATTAAATTATACTTTCGTAATAAAATTTGAAACTTGACCGCACTTTTTGAAAATCTTAAAACTTAATTATACTTTTGCTATAAGTTATAATATTTCTATTACACTTGTCCCTAAAATAACTTATAAGGTCTTGGGATTGAGCAGACGCTGGTGACGATGGTCTAGAGGGAGATGTGGCTCAAAGCACAAATTTTCAACCCTCTTGCGGCTGGGTTTCATCACAGTCCTCTTCTACTTGCTAGTTAGATTATAGTGAGGAATTGCCATATGATCCCAAGAGTTGTGAATTAATTTTCTAGACTTTGATGCATTCGGTTTGTTGAAAACGATAAGTCAATGAAAAATCACTTATGATAAAAAAAAAAAACATGCACGTTTAAAGTTAAAATGAATTCCCTAGATTAAAAAAGAAAAGAATCTGGAAAATAATTTCTCGAAAAGTATTTTCTTTTATCATCAAGTTTTCCTTCAAATAAACACGCCACATTTAATTGAAAACCATATGATAAAGGAAAACATTTTCCATAAAAATCGTTTTAGAGAACAATGCTTAGTTTTTACATATATGGTGGTTGAGGGAAAGTGATTTCCTTCTAGTAAAGGAGAAGCCGTTTTCCTCTAATGTAACCTTAATATTTTCGATCCAGAGTCACAATCTTCCTAGAGATTAACCACCAATAGAGAAGCCAGTGAATTACTAAGCTTAAACTTTTAGAATGGACTCTTCCAAATCCATATCAATAGCAATTTTTGGGCTATGATTTAATGAAGTTAACATAAAATTCAACTTGATCAGGAATCGCCACTAATCCACTATTAGAAATCTAAATAAAGTGTAGAAGAAAAGTACTCTATTTTTGCAATTTAAACAATATTTAGACCCTAAGTCATTAATATGCGGCGGGTGATCATGCAAGTTGCATATAAGAATTTAACACTCAATAATCATAACAATAAATGAATTACAAAGAAAAGCAAGCAAAAAGAAAGCATTCGTTGTTGTCTAATGCAACTTGTGTTTTGCAAAATGTTAACTAGAAAAGCACACAATAATGTGCATGCATAATGCACCGACACATTTGACCAAAAAAAAAATAATGCACCGACATTTGATTTTTTTTTTTTGGGCTTTTCCTTTTCCAAATAAAATGAAACTACATGCAATGCATGAGATGGGAATTATGATAGGATTTCTATCAAAACATTAATACTGAATTAAAGTACTTGAATGTCGCATGAGAAGATTTCAAGATGACGCACAACGTATTATATGCATATTATGCGATGAATAAAACCTATATGCAATCTCTATGACCTAGATGCCATTTGTAGTATAAACTATCCCAAGTCTTTCACATGTACATTATTCTAAACACGAAAGCCCTAATTCATGGAGTGCCCCTAAGTTTTAATGATGATGGCATGTTGACATGTTGATGACGGCATGGCATGTGATGATGTGGCAATGTTTACACATTAGCGCAATTTAGAATTGCCAACTCACAAGATGTGACTTTTTTTTCTTTTTCTTCATCATTTTGGGTTTATTAACGACGCGAACTACATGCCACTACGAAATCACAAGTGACTGTACGTTCTGAAAGGGACTCAGTATTCATAAAGTACGAACATGGAAGGTAAAGATGGTCGATTCTGGTGATCCGCATCTGGACTCATCGATCCGACACGCATGCACCAACATCGCCCCGCGTCGTACCTTCATGACTAGCGTCAAAGCTGCTGCTGTCGAACACCGCACCCTCGGATTCGCGTGATGTTGCAGCAGACGAAAGTCCAAATTTGCTTCGTCTCGATTTGCTTTCAGCCTCGTTTCTCACCTCCTGCTTGTCACCCTTGCTGCTGAATCTCGGCGTATTCTGTGACGCCATTTGAGAAGATGGCACGAATCCAGAGCACGAGAACAAACCAATGAAGGAAACCTGAACGTGCGACCGACTCTAAACCTCAGTAGAGACGACATGGTGGTAGGAGGAGCGCAGGAGATTTCCGGGGTTGTTGATGGCGGTCCTAACGCAGTCGGCGATGCAAAAACTTCGCCGGGATCGCTGAACAAGCATGGGACTCCGAGACAGCAACGGGATGGCCTTTGGTGCGCGCCCGGAACCTATTAAGCTGCGGGCTGGTGTGCGCCGGAAGCGGTGGCCGGCGGGCGTCACCGGGGGAACAGGGACATCAGGGCTGCATCAGCGGTGTGGCTTGAAACTCGCTACAGTGGTCGCCGGAGGAACCTGGAGGACGCTCGGCGAAAGCACTTGCTCTCGACGGCATAGGCTCAGGCCGTGAATCTCTCCCTAATCTCCACCAGTTTTCCCTTCTTCTGCTTCGCTTCCTCTTCTCTTTCTTCCTGCTTTTTCCCGCAAGAATCCCTTCTTTTCAAATAGCCAAAGACAAAATCTTCGGCGAGCATTGTGCACGCACGCAGATGGGGATGGAAAGATCAGATGATTCGGCAGAGGAGAAGATTTCGGCCAAGACTAATATTTCTCAACCCTTTTTTTCCCTGAATAGAGAAGATCCTTGCTTAATATGAAGACCATGACGCCAAATCTTCATGTAATTGAGAATTTTCAAAGAATGATAGCTTTATTGCTCGTGATCTTTTGCTTTTCTTTTTTCTCTCTTAGGTTTAGAACACCTGTAGCACGTGCAATTTTTCGGCCAACATGATGGGTTAACGGGCTGGGCTTGGGCGAATTTTAAGTTGTTGTGGGCTCGGGGCCTCCTTGCTCGAGTCAGTCCATTAGCCCATGTCCAATCAAGATGCGATCCGTATTAGCTTATTATTGTGAAATGAAAAATTGCTCCTAATATGTTAATGTAGTTTAATATCTTTCTATTGGTTTCAGGTTCGCCATTGACTACTGCTTTTTTAATGCAACTAATGATTAAATGGGTCGTCAAAATCTAAGTGTCGCTATTTATGTAAAACGTTGACCATGTCGAAACGCTGAAAAGTGGTAAAACAATTTGTCGAAAGTAATTTTGACCAAAGGGTTAAATTAAAGTACCCATTTGACATGCCCCTTTTGGGTCAATTTGTACGATAAGTCCTTATCACTGCCCAATATATAGATGGTCTACCTTTATGATCTTATGGATAGGTTTAACCTGATACGGAGAGGTTGACTCAATTTACATTTGAATAAATACATAAATATATATGCGCACACTAAAGTTTGCCAAATTAAACTATATAGGAAGCTTATTCAATTGAATTATTTATTATGTCGAGGATTTTTTTTATTTTTTTGCATGGGTTGATTTGCAAATGAGACGTAGATCATCCCAAAATCAAATCTCGAGAGCTTATTTGGAGCAACTACTTTCAAATGATTGAGATCTGCTCGGGTGAGGCTAAATTGACTCCGTGTTAACCTATAAAGATTATGTATCCATCAGATTTAGCTAACAACAGGTTGGCATGATCCTTTGATTGAGCGAGTCTCACATCAAGCATTTATGTAGGTACGCGAGACCCAATTGCGCGACCACTCTCGATTGCCACCGAGTCCGAACACGTGTCGCCATCTATTAAACGACAATGGGGAACCCCAGAAACGACAATCAAATAAATAAAAACAGGGGACACATGCAAGTCGAGCTGGGCAAATACGTCATGCTCATCACACGACCATGTGGTTGCGTCGTCTTCAATTCCCCCGTCTCCAACATTAAATTATACAAAATGCATAAAGTCAGCTGTCCTAATCATTCGACTGTCAGCGTATGCAAAACTGTCTACGCCAATAATGTCGTTTAGTATAAAGCTTCATATTAACAATACGCCCAATGGCTCGCGGCTGGCATCATAAATAAATAATATTTCCGACAGTGGCATGATAGTAAATTGAGCATGCACTTGTTCCTTGATTAATTTAATCAATCTTGGATCTTTTTTCCCTCTTCTTAAATTCTAGAGATGATAGAGAAATTGTCAATATGTGGAAGGAGAACCTTTTTTAATATATATATATATATATATATATATATATATATATATATATATATATTAGCGAGCAGAAGTTTTGACTAATCGGAACAAAAAGAGAGAGGAAAATGATGAACCTCATCTTGTAGAAAACATTTTTTTTTTGCTTTATGGTTAATACCATTAAAATTCCAAAATTAGTACTCTCATTAAAAATTTTTCCCAGAAAGTATCTTATGTCTCAATAAAAATCACAAATTTGTATGTTCAGTCATAAATTTACCCCCGGGCTAATTTTCTTCTCCCACAAAATCTCAAATCGATACTTTATAATACATTTACTTGAAACTATCTTTCATCTTATAAAAAACATCCGTATTAACACCCCGACTTAAATCTACCATTCATCAGCATTCCATCAAATACCTAATTACAAACGTATCCACACGTGGTAGAGGACTACAAGACGGATCCAATGAGGTGGCATGCACACATTTTAATGGAGATCAACTTCAGGTTGGGATACCGATTCAAAATTCACTATAAAACGAATATCGGTCGACCAAATGAAATGTGGCTATCAGTTCGAGAGCAATTGTGAAAAAGAATTCGGATCAAACGGGCCGTGGAGTACCGGTTGATGTTCTTAAGTGAGACGAAAAATCAGCTCGACATAAAAAATGTAAAGCGGATTACCCGGTTTCGGGGGATATTTCTTCTTGCCGGCACTATTGTTTTCCCCCCAAACACCTTTGATTTAACCCACGAACTTTATTTTGCAATAAGAGAGCCGACAACAGGGTGGGAGGGAAGCTTCCCATCTTCTTGTCGCGTTTGATTCTCAGCTCATTGAAGACAACAGTTACCAAACAATGGGGAGGGAGCTGATGGTTTCCCAGAGAATTGACTGTTTCTTGCTTCTCATGCACAGCCACAAGCCCCAAAAATCCCCTCTCCATGCTTTTGACCCCCTCCAAAATGCACCTGCTTTCCTTGTAGCTGAAGGCTCTTGACCTTTCAATACATTGCTTAATCTCTTCACTAATCTCTTGATTAAAGACTTAATGTTTCTTTAATCTCCAATTAATATAAAATTCTAGAATGTGCTCTAGCATTCTTGCCTCTTGGTCCCCACCAATCAAGGGAGTTTTGCAGCTGCCCAAATCAGCCTAAGACATTCATGTTCCAGCTTTCGTTCCCACCTATTGTGCCCCTTAAGTCTCCCCACATGAGTGTTGGTTGGTGACTTCACTCATTTTGACAGTTTCGACGAGCAAACTAAGAAATCTTGGGATTTTGACTTTTGATATCGAATCGGGTTTTCTCTTGGCACTCTGGCTACAAAAAAGTTTAGCCGAATAGAAAGTTCCGAGACTTTTCCCGTCGTTCCCAATTAAGCAATCATCGGTCGTTCTGATCGGCATAATCTCTTTCAACTGGATATTGGGACATTTCTGACCTTGGGATTTTCAATAGGTTATTGTGCGTTAAGTTTTTATATACAGTTGACATGAACTCGAGCAACTAGGCAAATTTAGCAACATGAGTTGTCTAATGAGCTCTTAGCTTCCTTACATCTCAAGCGACACCATCTTATCATGATGTGACTATTAACTTATGATTTCCTTGGGAGATACTTGGGGAGGTGATGACAGTGTCTTTGTTAAGATAGGAGTGTAGGGGAAACTAAGCAATTAAGAAATGCTTTGACCGTGATTACTCACCTAATCAAGTGTGGTAATGGGTCAAGAGAGGTGCCTTTGCTCCTTTTGACAACGTGAAGTGGTTCACTTACGGATTACTTTGAGTTTACTGGTAAACTCTAGTGGTACGACACTTCATCGCATTGGACAGGTTACGATAGTCTCGAGCGAAAAAGGAGAATTGAATGAAATTCTTTAACCACTATGAAAATGAAATGCGGCCGAGATTTTTACAGATAAAAATCAAATTGAAAAAAAATGCCGTTTGGAATAAAAAGGGAGTAAAATATTAAAAAAATGAACAACCTCTAGATATATTCCTGAAACTGGATTCAATCCCTTCGTTATGTAAATTTTATGTGGCTATTTAGAAAAAAGATTTTTTTAATAAGCTAATAAGCTAAATTTGATACGAACATGTCGAAATTACCAAAACGCCCTCACTCATCTTCATCTTCATCTTCCCATCAACTCTCTCTCTTTCTCTCTCTGTCTCTCTCTCTACACACCTGTTCACTCCGTGTCTGTGTAAATAGTCCACCTTCCTTCAAACGCGCGCACACACGCGCTCTCTCTCTCTCTCTCTGTGCAGCAACAATGGCTCACCTGTTCAGAGATCTCTCTCTTGGCCACTCAAAGAGGGACCCCTCCAAGCCCCCTTCCCTCTCCATAAGCCCCGCCGCCGCCGCCGCTCCCCCGGCCGCCGCATTGCCCTCCCCGCTCGGCCAGCTCGACGACGCCCGGCTCACCGATGCCGACCTCCGGCTCACCGCCTTCGAGATCTTCGCCGCCGCGTGTCGCACCTCCGCCTCGAAGCCCCTAGCTCACGCCTCCGCCACCTCGGCCCACTCCGATTCGCCGCCGGCCCACGGCAACCCGGCGAACTCGCCGAGCTCCCCGGCGCTGCAGCGATCGCTCACCTCGGCCGCCGCGAGCAAGATGAAGAAGGCGCTGGGGCTAAAATCCCCGGGCTCGGGCTCTAGGAAGAGCCCTGGGTCGGGCTCGGGCTCGGGCTCGGGCCATGGGAAGCAGAGGAAGGCCGTGACCGTGGGTGAGCTAATGAGGAACCAGATGAGGGTCCCGGAGAGTGTAGATTCTAGGGTTCGGAGAGCGCTTCTGAGGATATCGGCTGGGCAGGTGAATTTGGATTTTTCGAAATTTCAGTTATTTTTTCTGAATGTGTGCTTGCGGGTGGTAGTGATGTGTAAATTGTGTTTTTGGGCGGCTGATTTGAGTGGGATTGTACTTAATTGGGTGATCTGGTGTTCGGTGTCTTTAGTGATAGGCTGGAGTTTTGATGGTTTTTGTTTGATTTGGTCAAATTACAGCGATAATCTCGAATTAGTGAATTTGGTGTCGTGGAGATCGTTAGACCATCTCATGCGCTTATGTGGCTGTAAAATATCGAATATTATGATCTGGTATCGGTTTAAAAGTCCATCGATTTTGAGTTGATTATTTTTGGTCCTTTGATCTTTTGAAGGGAATCGAGTTATTCACAGAAAGACTCGATTTTTCATTGTGCGAGACACAATGTGTGACCGCTTGGTTCTATATTTCGGTTTCAGTAAGCATCCTTTTTGACAAACTGGAAGACCGGATTTCTAATCTCACTGCTAAATTTGTGTATCTCATCAGTTTTCTTTGAACAGTTTTGCTTACATTTTCAATGCCTTGGGTACTTATTCTATTTTGCGTGATGTAGGCTTAGCTACAGTTCAAGGAAGAGAAATCATAGTTTAACAGAATAGGAGTTGAATATTCTTGTCCTATACGATGGCGTTTTACCGCATGTCTTCTTGTTTGCTTTTAGTCTGTCATGACTTTATCCTGGTTTTCTAATTAGAAGATAAGTTGCTTCAAATGTGCTCCTTTGGTAATTGATCAATTGTTTAGCTTCCGCTGCTTTGGCTGTTATGATGTGGTTATGCGGATATGATAATAGCTGATAACTGCTGGTCACTTAGCCAAAATTTATTTCCATCCTCTTCATTCCTCGGGAGGGATGTGCATGCACATGCATATCTATGACCATTGGGTGTATGTTTCAAATGATATATGGACAACTCTTTTCCATCCGTATTTTGATGTGACCAGCAATATTCCTGTATGTTGAAGCATCTATTTTCTGTTACAGGTTGGACGTCGAATTGAATCAGTGGTTGTACCATTAGAATTGTTGCAGCAGCTCAAGAATTCGGATTTTACTGATCAACAAGAATATGATGCCTGGCAGAAGAGAACCCTTAAAGTTCTTGAGGCTGGTCTGCTTATTTATCCCCGTGTTCCACTCGACAAGTCAAACATGACTGCACAGCGTCTCCGACAAATAATTAATGCAGCATTTGATAGGCCCTTAGAAACAGGGAGGAATAATGAATCTATGCAAGTTCTTCGTAGCGCTGTGACTTCTCTTGCTGCAAGAACCCTTGATGGGTCTCTTGATTCTTGTCACTGGGCAGATGGGATTCCTCTGAATCTTCGACTGTATGAAATGCTTCTAGAAGCCTGCTTTGACATTAATGATGAAACTTCTATCATTGAGGAAGTTGATGAGCTTATGGAGCAGATAAAAAAGACGTGGGGTATCCTTGGAATCAATCAAATGCTGCACAATATTTGCTTTACATGGGTTCTGTTTCACCGTTTTGTGGCAACTGGACAGGTGGAAATGGACCTCCTTTATGCTGCTGATAGTGAGCTTGCTGAAGTTGCTAAAGATGCCAAAGCAACAAAGGACCCAGAGTATTCCAAGATTTTGAGCTCTACATTGACATCGATATTAGGCTGGGCAGAGCAAAGACTTCTTGCTTATCATGACACATTTGATAGTGGTAACATTGAGACAATGCAGGGTATTGTTTCTGTTGGTGTCGTGGCAGCTAGAATTCTAGTTGAAGATATTTCAAATGAGTATCGTCGGAGGAGGAAAACTGAAGTTGATGTAGCTCGTGGCAGGATTGATACTTACATTAGGTCATCATTGCGCACTGCATTTGCTCAGGCAAGTTTCGTAAATTTTAATCTGCTTCAGGGTATTTCCAGTACATAGAAGACTGATGTTATTTGATTAAAATCTATCATCTTCCATGCTCTAAAGCTATGCTATGTTGTCAGCTGACATGGCTTGGAGACCTTGGACTTTAGTCCAGGATACTTTTGTGAACATGCTTAAGATACCGCCTGTTTGGTATTGCTGAAATTTATTATATCAATTGTAAGAGGAAGTTATACAGAATCTAATCATACCATCCCCCGGAAGCAATAGATATGGATTGCTAAAAAAAGAGTCAGACAAAGGAAAATCTTTTTATAGCTTTATAGATAATCTTTTGACTTGGAGGGCTGCATTCTTGTGCATCTGTGACATGGATTGTGTTGATTCTGTTACAGAGAATGGAGAAAGCAGATTCAAGCAGGAGAGCTTCGAAAGGCCATTCTAATCCTCTTCCAGTGCTTGCTATCCTCGCTAAAGATGTGGGTGAACTGGCGCTTCATGAGAAGGAGATTTTCAGTCCCATACTGAAGAAGTGGCACCCTTTTGCAGCAGGGGTTGCGGTTGCCACACTTCATGCTTGTTATGGAAATGAGCTAAAGCAATTCATATCTGGTTTGACTGAGTTGACACCAGATGCTGTTCTAGTGCTGAGAGCAGCGGATAAGCTGGAAAAAGATCTGGTGCAAATTGCTGTTGAAGATTCTGTGGACTGTGATGATGGTGGCAAGGCAATAATCCGAGAGATGCCTCCTTTTGAGGCTGAAGCTGCAATAGCCAATCTGGTCAAGGCATGGATCAAGACAAGAATAGACAGATTGAAGGAATGGGTAGATAGGAATTTGCAGCAAGAGGTAAGCTTTGCAGTTTGGTTCAATCTTGGCAGCTGCACGGTCTACTATCTTTAATGATGAATCTTGACTTTCAAATGTTCATTTGAAACGGCAAGATGCTGCTTTCTTCAATATTGCCACAATCTTGTAACATCACCAGCTTGGTAGAAGATATGACATGCTTTGCTATGTGAAGCAGCACTTCATTATGGTTCTCCTACTGTTTATATAGGTTAATTTTAATATGTTTTGCCAATCTCATATGAGTGGGTTATGCAAAGGTGCTTTGCTGTCACCTGGGAATTCTTCAGTCTCTTATGAGTGGTTAAATGTGATGTAATTTTGTTCTCTTGCAAACATAAATATGTTATGACTGTAAGTGATTACAACTTTAGGACAATTAGGTGAATGAATTGCGAACCAAGTTCCTTCCCTACTCTTCCCTCTGGCACCTGTAAAAGGGGGAAGAGGGAGTGTTTGGATGCGTCTAATTGCTGTTAGGATCATGTGATTTATTATTGTAGATTTATCATGAGCATTTTGCATTTAGAGTTCTCAAAGTACAAGAATGATGAACCTAAGTCCCTTGCCTACCCTCCCATCTGGTACCCAGAATAAGGGAAACAAGGAGAATCTCGATAGATACGCTTCTATTTCACTTTTAGGATCATGTGATTTGTTATTATAGATTTATGACAAGCATTTTGAGCCTCACATAAGTTTTCTTCTACTCATTGCTTTCTGTTACACACGAAAGTTTCAATGTCGGCATTCTTTCATTCTTGTTAATCCACTTATTAAACAGAATCCTATGGTCAGTTTTTTCATCTTCTAATGTCATTTTTTCCCTTGCATTCTGATGATGTTGTAGACATGGACTCCACAAGCAAATAAAGAGGGATTTGCGCCATCTGCTGTTGAAGTGCTGCGCATAATAGACGAAACTTTAGATGCATATTTCCAGCTTCCAATACCAATGCACCCGGCACTGCTTCCTGACTTGATGACTGGCCTTGACAGATGCCTTCAGTATTACGTGACCAAGGCAAAATCTGGATGCGGTTAGTAAACCTCAAGTTTATGAATTAACTTGTTCTTTATTATTAGGATATATCATAACATACCGTTGTCTTTTGTTTTTCCTTAGGATCGAGAAATACATATGTTCCCACAATGCCAGCGCTAACCAGATGTAGTATGGGATCCAAATTTCAAGGATTTGGGAAGAAGAAAGACAAGTCACCGAGTGTCCAGAAGAAGAACTCTCAGGTTGCAACGATGAATGGTGACAATTCTTTTGGAGTTTCTCAGCTATGTCTTCGTGTAAACACCTTGCAGCAAATATGGCTACAGTTGGAGGTTGTGGAGAAAAGAGTAATCACCCATCTAAGGAACTCTGAGTCTGCTAATACAGAGGACTTTTCAAATGGTCTAGGGAAGAAATTCGAACTCTCGCCTCCTGCTTGTCTGGAGGGTATCCAACAGCTTTGTGAAGCGGTTGCCTACAAAATTGTATTCCATGATCTAAGCCATGTTCTTTGGGATGGTCTTTATGTTGGTGAAGTTTCATCTTCTAGGATCGAGCCATTCCTTCAGGAGCTGGAGAAACACTTGACGATCATCTCAGACACAGTGCATGAGAGAGTTCGGACACGCATTATAACGTGCGTTATGAAAGCTTCTTTTGATGGGTTCTTGTTAGTGTTGCTTGCTGGAGGTCCATCTCGTGCTTTCTCTAAGCAGGAGTCTCCAATATTAGAGGACGATTTCAAAGCTCTGAAGGACTTGTTCTGGGCTAACGGGGATGGTTTACCTGCTGAATTGATCGATAAGGCTTCCACCACTCCAAGAAGCATTCTACCTCTTTTCCGAACAGATACGGATAGTCTAATTGAGCGTTTCAGGCGTGCCACTCTCGAGTCTTATGGGTCTTCTGCTAGGTCTAGGCTTCCACTACCAGCAACTTCAGGGCAGTGGAACCCCACCGAACCAAACACGATTCTTCGTGTTCTTTGCTACCGAAACGATGAAGCAGCTTCCAAGTTTCTGAAGAAGACCTATAATCTTCCAAAGAAACTCTAGTAGCCGAAAATCCAACGCAAAATATCAAAGCCCGGTCTTTCTTTGAACAGGTGGCTGACCGAAGAGCATGCCTCTGTTGGTGCAAACATGGCTTGGCTTGACTGTGGCTCGAGTCCCATCCATTGTGCTTGAGCAAGCAGATGAGTTACATTCTGAAGTTATCTATGTGTGTTAGAAATGAAGTGCACTTGTTCAGGTGCAGTGGCTGTTCTGCTGAGTTCAACTAGGAATGAGGACTGAGGACTGAACTGAGGGAGGGCTTCTCATGGAAAGCGGGATGGATGATTCTTTATTATTCATTTTTGTATTTGTTAAATTAAGGAAAAAGGAAGAAGAGTTGTATCCTTCGCTCTTTTCTATCCAGCCCATTCCATTTTAGCATTTATTTCGTGTGTTAAGCCAGTTTACCTGTATAAGATGAAGACCTGTATGGATTAGGGCGGAGATGCTTGTTTTCTGATACGTATGTAAAGCAGTGTGAAGACTAGAAATATTTTACTTGGTGACAGTAAATATGAATGCCTTTATTTTCAGACAAATGTTCAGATGACACATTTGTATGTGCTATTCTATTTGTATCTTGTCTGTGATTATATTAACATTAGGAAACTCGTGAATTTCACATTGATTTAGCTCTAAGTCCAAGCATTATGATAGGCTACTCCAAGTGATATTCATATTCATCTTCTCAAGGTGAGGCCCCTCATGTAGGTGATTATGACACTGACTTTTAAGTGCAGTTTTGACTCTCCTCTTTGCCTAGGCCGAAGACACGATTCATAATTGTGTAGTTGTCTAAGTTAAACATAGAACTTGTATAGATCTACATACTGAATGCTTATGAATGGAGAAAATATTCAAATGTCAATTGATTCAGCAACACCAAGCTGGAATCATATTCTTTGATTACCACCAAATATACTAACAAGAAATGAAGCATCTCCGAGCCTCTAAGATGCATGAAAAACATTCTAAGAACCTTCAAAGCTGACGATTCTACTAGTTTGCATGAATGGATTTAAAACGTTACCAATCAATTGATAAAAATCATCGAAACACATCGTTAAATAAGTTTTTTTGAATTTTTTTAATTACAGAAATTTACATGGTTTTCTTGGGCTTGCTTAGTGAGAAAGCATGGACTGGCCTATATTGCCAACATAGATTTACATATAAAAATAATCGTATGTGCATTTCAAAATAAAAATAATAATAATATCAATGAATGGAAATCTATCCATTGTCAGGGGAATGATTAGAAATTCTCTCTATTTAAAAGTAAATTCATATTTGTCGAATAATATGGTAGGCGGGCTGGGCCCAAAAGAACTGTCCAAGTCCGTTGGGCCACCAGTTCTCCTACAGTTACCACTTGGACGACACGTGGAAACCAGAAAAACGACTTGTTAGCAGGTCGTTTCGGATGTCTGGGACTTCAGTCTTTCTTCACCTTCGGCCAGCGATCTCTTCCACTTTCGATTTGATCGTTCACTCTCCCGTCGCTCATCACTGTCGAGAACCTCGCAGAGAAATCAATGTTGGACTCTTTTGCTCAACCTCAGCCAAAGGTAAAGCATCTAAAGTGCTTTTGGTCCTGAGAAATTCCATGAAGACCAAGCAAGAGTCAGTCCCCGCAAAAGAGATGGTATCTTTCTTCATAACTAGGTGTTCATTTGTTCCTGGGCAGCGAAAAGCAATAGTCTTTTTAAACAAAAATGAATTGGGTTTCGTGCACTTCCTCAGCAAATTGGACAAAGCTTTTGGCTTTTTCTTGTTGTTCCTTTTTTTTTTTTTTGGGTGTTTCTGGTTTATGATTTTAGAATTTTCATGTTGGAGCAGCAACAGAAGCAAGAAGAAGAATGGTTGGGATTGAGCTTCAGACCTCAGAATTACATTCCGGGCCTTGTGATTGGTTTCATTCTTGGGTGGTTCGTGGAATTGACAAAGCCTCCCAAAGCCCCTGTTAGAAGGAGAAATCTTTTGCCCGGAAAGCACAAGGAGGTGTCTTCGGTGTCGGATGGCAGCGAGCAAGAGCTTAAAATGGTAGTAATTTGGGTCTTCTGGTGATCAGCTATTGATGCAACAGCTTCTCTTTCGTTTCAGCTGAAGAAGCTAGTAATTTAGTCTGTCATGACGAAAGATTATCAAAGTCCTTGATATGTCTGGAAGTCCATTAAGGAGATTCTGATATCTTATTTTAGCTCGGAGGTTGGTCTATAGGCAGTCTGCTCTAAGTCTGTTAAAATGCTTGTTGCAGGTTTTGGTTGTTAGGCAAGATCTGAAGATGGGACCCGGAAAAGTGGCGTCTCAATGTGCTCGTGAGTTATCTTAATTTCACAGAATGCTGGGAACCTATGCTCCTTCAGATGATGTTATTGAAATTGTAATACGGTCTTTCTCTTGTTTCTCTGAATAATTTGTAGATGCTGCCATGGGGATATACGCAGAGCTGATGCGAAGGTTGGTTGTGAATAATTTCCTTTATGGAGAATTGCTTCCAAATAATGCCTCTATTTATGTTTAATGCCAATGAGTTGGTTTTAATGATTCATTCTTTTTTGTAGCGATCAGTGTCTTTTAAGACAGTGGGAGCAATGTGGGCAGCCCAAGATCGTCTGTATGTGCAAGAATCAACAAGAAATGTAAGCAGGTGAATTTTTATCTCATACTCAAATGACTGCTCTTATAAGCTGGAGTTATTCAATAGCGAGGTTTGCTCTTCACAGGAACCAGCTAAGAGAAGCTGCTGAGAGCAGTGGCCTTCCAACTTTTATAGTCGCTGATGCTGGAAGAACTCAGGTATGCAATTGCAGGTTCTTGCTTATGGCACGTGTAAGAAACTTGCTTAATAACCTGCTTGATGATGGCAAGTGCAAAAAATTCAGAAAGACGACATGAGCATATGGATGTACTCAAAAGATTGTACTACTGCAGTCATACTATTTGATAGTTTGCATTCCTTTTAGTTGTTGATGTTGTCTCAAGTAGAATATTTCATGCAAAGATCTCACTTAGAAAACGATGGTGGGTTAGTGGAGTTGTTCAACTTCACTGAGATGCATCTGTACCTTCTATGTCTGAGAATTTTGATTTTCTTATTTTCTGCTTATTTTCTCTTGATGTACTTTCTGGTTTGTTTGAAGGCTAATGCCTCGTATTTTCTGATCCTGTGAAACTGATGAGCAATTTTTTCGAAGAATGTAGCTGAATTGCTGAATCTTGATCCCTTCAAATTTATGTGCTAGTTCGGACATAAGCATAGAAGCAAAAGTTGCGTATTGTCCTCAATATAAGAAAGGAAGCAAATAGGAGGTTGTGTGAAGAACTTCAATTTAGGAAATATCATGTCTTTTTCATGATTCTTAGATTCTGAAGTTGTTTAAACTAGTTGCTTCAAGCTTATAACATTTCATTGCTGGGAACTTACTTTTCATACTAAACTATAGACCCATGGAAGATTGATATCAGGATCGGGTTCTCATCACTATATGTTGTTCAGGTAGCTGCTGGTTCAAGGACTGTGCTTGCGATAGGACCTGGTATGCTTATCAATCCATCCATACAGCTATCTGTGTTCCATGGCCCTCTATTATAATGTACTTTAAAAGGTTATTACTTGGATACAATGGACCGTTTTTATGCTGAGCATCTTGTATAGGAAGCAATTGGGACCACCTTTCATACAATTAAAATTTCGAAAACTAGAGTGGGGAAATGATAGAAGATACGACTCCAGAGACTAGCCTGTTTTCTTCCTTTTCGTCACTCTGTATATTTGTTGCTGAGTCTGAGCAGGACCAAAGGCATCAGTCGATTTGATTACTGGAAAATTGCGCCTGCTTTGATGTACCAAAGAGCTGAGGAGTGCACAACTATTCTCTGACTCATTGGCTGATTTGATCATCACTCCATTATGGTCTTGAGGTTCTGATCCATGTCACATATGGCATAGGTCATGATAACGAGTCTTGGGTAATGTCCATCAGTCCATGCCATTGTGTTCTGCACATTATTTTGTAATGACCAGTCGACTTGAACTTCTACCTTTTAGTCAGAAACTGATATCAAATTTAGCTTTGACAAGTACTTCCTTCTATGTTTAAGCTTGATGAACTAGAATGTGAAGCTGTGAATGATTTGACCAACCAGAGCCGCCCATTAGTGGGAGATATTGCATCTTAGCTTGGCCCATAGGAGCTGGGCTTGATCAAAATGGTCCTGCTGTCATGAACGCGGTATAGCTGTCGGTGAGGACAAATTCGTCTATTCCGATCTAGAGCCGGTAACAGGCAGGGTATGCCGGCTATGCTCGTCCACCATTCAGGTAGGCTTTACTGGCATATGAAGTCCTTAGGACTGGTCGGGCTGGACTGGGCTGCGGTGGGTTCATACTATCTAGAGGCCATGACTCAGTTAGCCCAGATAAGTGATTACTTTTCTGGGCTACTCAAGCACGAATTTACTTTTTTGTCTTCTTGGCTTTGTAGATGTTTTACAGCTAATGAAGGCAACTCGAGCATGAACTCGGGCTTGATCCGGCTTGCCCTGACGATTTGGCCGAAGCTCTTGTCGAAGCCCATCCTAGGATCAGCTTCGGTAGGCCCTAACCTGAGGTTGGGGGAGAGAGAACTGTATATTAGGCAGCATAACATCTAGTTAAAAGGGTCTGCATCATGATGGAGACCCATCAAAATGGAAGAACGTATGGAAGCGGTCATTGCAGCATCGACAATATACATGGGGGTGAGCTTCCATGAATCCAGTGTTGACGAGGACTTATAGATCTTCCATAAAGCATGAATAAGGGAGCATAAAAAGAAGGAAATTCAACTATATGTTAGCCCTGCCTAGCCTTAAAAAAAAACTGTGTTTTAGCACACTGGTTTGTAGAAACGCTTTAACCCCTCGTTATTAGTTGGCTTGGAAGTAGTCTCGCGTTCTTACTCATCCTTGAGAGGACCAAAGGAGCATACATTGGTACCTCGCCGTGTCTTACTTGAAAGGGCTGCCGTCATGGCCCGTCGCACTAGCTGAGCTTCTCTTGGGGCCCAGACATACCGGTGCTATGTTTGTCTTGGTACCTTCTCGGGTGTCCCGTCTCACCTCTGGATTTAGCAAATAACTCAATGTCATTGATCGTGCGCATTGCCAATTTCTATAGATCATTTGTTTGCAAGTAAGAAATTTTGAGAATTCGTAAGAGATGGACGAAGGTGAAGATGATAGGAGAGACCTTTATTCTTTGGATCCGGATTCCCTACTGTCACAGTAGGGGATTCGGCCTTGAGAGCCATTTAATAGGAGGATTTTCTTTTGTTTTTTTTTTTGAAAAAGCCTCAGTCATGGCACCCCTATCTTACGGCAGATGATTTGTTTCCCTATTCTTTTAACTTTTTTTTTTATTTTTTTAAAATCTGTGCCAGCTGGAATATTTTGGGGATGCATGTCTCAATCACCGCAATCACTTTGTAAATCTATGATAAAGGAGTCTTGAGTTTGGAGAGGAAAACCGGATTTGCTTAACCTAAGTAATAGCCACGTAAAAAACACTCAAAAACAGTAAAAAATCATAATGGTTAAAGTTCACGCTGTGAACAAGAAATATATTATAAATAGTAAATCTATTTTTAATATGTCACGAGTGACAAAAATATTACGCGTCAAGAATAGAGAAATCGGCACTAAAATATAGAGCCATCCATAAATCACATCTTCCAACCTGGGTCATGACGCTGTAATGACGGAAAGGAACGTGGCAAGGCGGGCATTATTCACTCGTTAAATGATTCTCTGGTTTTGGCATAAATTGGCTACTTTTGGCCAAACTCAAATTACAAATATAACTTGACATGTGAAACGCAATCTGCGATATCGTTCGACCACGATAGGAAAGAAGAAAAAAAGTTGTGAAACGACTTCTGGGGTCTCTTCTATCTTGGCCACATCCCTCTATTCCTCTCTCTTTTTCCTTCGAATTTAGATATTATATAGGTTGGAGAGGGACGGATCGAGTGAAGCACTACAGCCTTTGATGTCGATATATTTTCCTTTCTGGACTTGTAAAATTTATGGTGCATTTGGTAATGCTTTTGAAGAAAAACTTCGAGAAAAAACGCAAAGGATTTTATGGGGAAGATTTTTTTAAAAAATATAAGTAGTGTTTGATTATGTAAAACTCTAGGCCACATTGAGAAGCAACTTTGAGTTAAATGATGTTTGAAAAAAAAAAAGCTACGTTTTGTGAAGCACTTTTACTGTTTTTAATAAAAAAAATCCTCCTCAACCCTTTGTCAACGGAATTCATGTTGCTGGCCAGCCACGCCTGAGGTTGTGTGGGGTCATGAGAACCTAGGCAGTAATCGTCTGGGTCGGGTAGCCTCATGCGAGGTTGGTCGGTAGTCGCTGGCCTCTCGCTAGTGGTTGAGTTCTTCATTGATGATGTTGCGTGAAGTAAGAGCATTTCCGTAATTATGAAAATTTAGAGAGGGTAAAGCTGAAAAAAGATATAAGTAATCCAAAAAATGCTCAAAACTCAAAGCGCCTCCGGGGTCTTCCTAAAGCTTTCCAAAAGAATTTGTTAAACGATACTTGCATTTGTTTGATTGGCCTTTAGAGCCCAAGGGGAGTGGAAAGGTGATTCCCAAACAGTGTCGTATCAATCAAATTGCCAATAGTCTTCTTAGCAACATTGAACACGGCCTTACATATGAACACATAAGTAAAATATGATTTTAGCTGATGCACTCATGCTCATCAAAAATTAAAGTTAGAGGGGGGATCTAATGATTCTTTTGCGTTTGTACTTATTTGCTGTTGGTCCAAGATCGTGTACTTTGAACGACAAAGTTCACTCTCTGGGGCCCCTCTTTCTCAATCTTCTAAGTGCACTTCAATCATGCTCTCTAGCGTAGCTAGTCACCACTTTGAAATTATGATGATGATAATAATCAATTTTCAAAGAATCGGCATCTAACTTAACGGTTTAATTTGATTAACAACGTTTGACAATCTTACTTTTTCTACCTTAAAAATGCTTTTTCTCTACATTAATCTTTTCTATTTATCCACTCCATGACCCCTATAGATGTTCCATCTTTACATTAATCAGACCTGTTAGGCGGTCTTATTATGGAGTCGTTCGTCCGGATAACTTGAACCTTTATAGTGATACTGCTGCTGCTCTATCCGATGCCTATACGCCTTTCCGATTGATATAAAACAAAAAATACAAACTGAAGAAGCAATTTCTCAAATGAGTGGTCAAAGTAATGAATTATTGATCATGAACTATGAAAGCCTTTTGGTCATATCACGATATCAAAATGGGAATGGGATGCACGTGTAGCCAATTATGGTTCTCTGCATCGAGATTGATGGAAAAAACAGACAGCTTCGAAGAAACATCCATGAAAAATGTCTGCAATGTGATCTAAAAAAAAAAGAAAATCCAAAAGAAGTGGCCGAGAGAGAAATTGTAGAGCCATAATGAAAGAAAGAACACTTTTTACACTGCTCTCTCTTGATTCTTGAAGCCTACACGGCCCAAGCAAAGTCGCAAAAGAGAACGTTGAGATCCTTTTTTGCATGGTCTCCAAGAACCATATTTGATATCTTGAGGCTTTTGAGACGAAAACAAGTTCAACGTCTTTTCGGGGGCATCTGATTACCAGCAGAAATGAGCTGTTCAAGAATTGTGTCGCCTGATGATATCATGTCCATACAGACAAGGCCCTTTTGATCTTGAGTGGAGGAATCTTCTAACTGTGCCAGCCCCACGATGTGCTGATGAGGCACGGAGAATTTTGAATAAGAAAAAAGGGTTTCTTTCAAGCCATCATTGCACAAGGGAATGGAAGGGGAAAAAGGAAGAAACCTTATGACAGAAAAAGGATATTGGACTATCATCATGAATTTGAAGAGAGGAAGGTGGGCCACTTAAAAGATTGTGGGCACAAGAGGCAGGCTCACGTTCAAACGTTTCTCCTCCTTTTGACCTTATGATGATGGTGCTCCCATTAGTGCCCAGTTCACATTAGTACATCATGTCAAATGATTTTATATTTATATACGTTCAGTGCGTTTCTTGACAGTCAAATAGTAAAAGGTTATCCGTGGAGTCGAGGGTTCGGGAGAAGAGTTTTGAGTTTTGACATATTTTGTTTCTTTGCTGCCCATTACCGAGCAAACTTTAAAGTATTGTAATAGTATTTGTTTTTTTACGCATCAAATGGCCATTGTAGTCTCAAAAGCATTGGTTCTCCTCATGTGGAGGTTGTTAATATACACCAGCTTTTACTTTTGGAGGGCTTTTGTTCCTAAAAATTTACCTTAAGTTTGCCTAATGGTGCAATGCTTACCAATATGGTATAACGAATAGTGATAAGTCGAGGGCCAAAATCTGAAGTAGAGAAGAGATTCTGCTTTAGCTTTCTTTTCCTTCAGGAAAAAAAAATCTTTTTTAGACATTTTCTTCTTGTATGAAAATGGAGCAAAATGTGAGACCCTTGATGAATAATATACTAATTTTGGTCAATCATTACTTTATTATGTTGTGAAAATTCATATATATAAACAGACATCTAAGATTGGTGATTGAATAAAAAGAATATGTCTTTATATATTAGAGTTGGTGAATTTATGCATATTGCCAAATCATCGAAAAGCTTGAACTTGATATCGATTAGCTTATATAATGATGTACAGAGTTATCTATGTGAATTGATGGTGAACTTGAGGAAGTCTTACAATTGAACACAATAGTAAGTAGAAACATTCAAGCCATGCACCTCATCTTATTATTTTCCTATATCTATACTTTCTAGTTGAATGCAAGCATGACTTGAAACTTCAAGTACTTCAACCAATTGAAGACATAATTCTCAAGAAGACCAAAAAGTGTTTAAATCCTTTGACCATTCGTCTGTAATTCTGTAATCTGCCTACGTTAAAAGGAAGATTTTTCTTGAAATATGTGAGGTTGAGGCATGAAAAGAAATTAGAATTTTCTTCCCTGTCTGGCTAAAGCCATTTCATGCTTGGACTTTGATTGTTGTATTCTATTTTCTTTCTTCAGATGCTAAAGAATAACAGACAGAATTGGAACATGAAAAATCATTGAAGCATTGGGTTTAGGACATTGTTCCCCTCCAATATTAGTTTTGTGTTGGCCATAAGACCGTCGACACAGGACAATTCAGTCGGTTTTCGGGGTCTCTTTTCTTCAATATATGATGAGAGAGAGAGAGAGAGAGAGAGAGAGAGAGAGAGAGAGAGAGAGAGAGAGAGAGAGAGAGAGAGAGAGAGAGAGAGAGAGAGAGAGAGAGTTTTAGAGTTGATTTTATCTGTCTTTTATTTGATTTTTACCACTTGAAATTTGATTTTTATTGAATAATGAAGACAAATATTTTCAAAAACCTTTATGTATATGCATGTGAATATGAAAGGCTATTCGCAATATCCCGAATGTCTTCCATAATTATTTAAAGTAGGATGAATTTATTAGACAAATCTATGAATAATTTTATACTTTCAAAAAGTTCCTACAAATAGAACAAGCTCACTCGTGCTTCTCAAATTTTTCAAGCGAAGTACTTCCATAGCATCTGTACAACTTACAAAGGAGGATTATCTATAACTTCTCCAGATGAACTCTTTTAAAAATCTTTCCTTTCAATGATCGACTTAAACCTTTGGGTAAAGGACAACATTGTCCTGTTGCGGTTCTATAAATGATGGATGAGGGGCTAGTGGAGACCGTTGCCCTTCTTGAATATTAGGTCTTGAAGTAATTGCTTTAGTAAGCACCATAGGATATGGAATTATATGTAGAACTTTTGTATCTTGCCTCTACTAAGCTGGGTTTCTTCATCCACCACAGCCAGAAACCTGTCACTAGCACCATGATTAAGTCCTCAACTATTGTGACTTCTCCTTTCTCTTGCCCCCACTTTCTTTTCTTTGTTTATTTCGGGCATGACAAGGAGAAAGTAGAAGTTAGACTAGGAACCAAGTTTGTGGATCATCTTTTCTCAGCTATAATTAGTGAACCATGGAGAGAGAATGGACATACATTGAATTCGACATCGCGTAGAGAAAAACCTATAATATTGCATTGCATCAGTCTATCTACACCTTTACACTCAGTAGTGCATGTCAATACATCCCATCAAACAAAGCATTTGAGTCACAAGAACTATATCAGACCGTTTCTCTAGTTTCGGACGGAAAAAAAAAACAGAAAAGGAAGAGAACTTCCAAAATTTGACAGATAAACATAAAAAGAACGCAAAATCATGGAGGCCAAAAAAAAAAAAAAAACCTAGGCAAGTGAAGAAAATTTTAGGGCTGAAACACAAGAACTCCTCCTCAGTACGGACGCCAGGGTTCTGTATACATCGCTGGCGCATGGCCTTGCTGACGGATCGCTTGCGGTGCATTGAAGAGCCAAGTTCATGGTCTCCACCATCTCGTTTGGACGATGTAATGCAGTCCCTTTGATGACGGGATCGGTCCACACGTCGAGATGACAGTCGGAGTAGCAATACCGAGCCCACTCTACTATGCTCTCGTGCACACTGAATTCGGCATCGGCCGGTGATTTTCCGGTCAACAATTCGATGAGGATGAGACCAAAGGTGTAGATGTCACTTTTCTCAGTGATTTCTTTGGTTTCTCCAGCTTCTGCATAGGAAATGTGCATTCTTAAAATTTATCTGGAGAAAGTTCACAAGTTTTCTTAATTACTATACAAATCCGGTTTGATAATATTTAGTTATTGGCTAATCTAAGCCAATAATTAAACTAGAAAAGCGAGTTGTATTTCTTGGAGAAATAATTACGTGACAATGATTCATCCTTTTGATAATGAATATATGTTGACCCATGCATGTGAAATCTTTTGTCATGTGATGAATAATTCTCCTGAGACGCTTCAAACTAAAGCTGTCATATAGTACGTTGAATGCGACAGTTCCTTTTGGACTTTCCTAAACATTTTCCAGCGACCTTATACCGACGAAATTCATGACAAATTACTAAACAAGTCCGTTACGCAATTGAATGAAACAAAAATCTCATTATGAACATAACAAACTTTACCTGGGGCAACATAGACAGAGGAAATGAAGCACTTATATTTCTCCGTACAAGGCATCCTGGGAAAGCTCAATCTCAGGCGTGGCTCGTCCTTCTTGTCCACCATAATCTTCTCTGGCCGCAAGTCACCACTGACGATGCACGGCGAGCAGTCACGGTGCAAGAAGCGTAGAGCTTTTGCTACGCCAATTGCAATCTTACTTCTCCTCTCCCAACATAGTCCTCGCAGGGCTTCACTCAAGCTCTTGCCATCAACGTGCTCATAAATGAAGAAGCCTTTTTTATGTGACATGCACAGTCCCATGAGCTTCACTATATTGGGATGCTTAAGCTTCCCTAGTTCAAGAACCTCTATCTTTGCAGTCGGCGAGTCCAACATGTTGACGTCACTAATTTCCTTCATGAAAAACTTCATGTCCTTTGTAATTGATCTACCTTGGTAGGAGATCCCCTCTTTCCCTCTAGAGATGATGTTCTCTTCCTTGGCCGAATTCAAAACGTCATCCAACGTTATCGACCTTGAGATCTCAGGGTCGAAGCAGTGCATTTCCCATGCTCCGTCCTTGCTCTCCACTCTCTTTGATAGGAACCGCCTTCTTCGTCGAATGGCAACAAATGCGAAGGCAGAGATAGTTGCCGCCATTAAGGCCGCGAGCGAGCAAACAACCAGGAGCCACGGCACAGAACCCTTTGCACCTTTGCATGGAGGCAGGCCAGTGGCCACATCGCTGCTGCACAGGTTGTTGCCTGCGACAGCGCTCGCGTTGATGGCAAGAAATGCTCCAGTGGGTGGTAAGCTGCCGTGCAAGCGATTGTGGGATACATTTACCTGAACAAGTGACTGGACATTCCCTAAGTTTGATGGGATCTCGCCGGACAGCTCGTTCTCTGAGAGGTCAAGGTCACCGAGGACTGGCATGTTGGAGATGCTTGCAGGGATTGGGCCACCGAGTTGGTTAAAGCTCAAGTCTAGGGTTACGAGCTTCTTGCATGAAGACAACTCTTCAGGGATATTGCCCAGGAGCTTGTTGTTGTTCAGCTTCAGTTGCATCAACTCTGATATTTTCCCATAACTCGCAGGAATTGTCCCTGAGAATCCATTTTCAGACAGGTCCAGATTCTCAAGATTTTTACTCCCAAAGCCCTCAGGCAAATTCCCTGAAAATCCATTCCTTGCCAAATTTAGCATCTGAAGTGAGGGCATGTCCCATCTCTGCTCCCCAATCTTGCCTGATAGGTTGTTGCTTGATACATCGAGGTAGTAAACGAGCGGCAGTCTTGTGAACCCCGGGGGCAGTTCACCATTGAGGCGGTTGTTCTGGAGTCGGACTCGACGGAGGCTCTTGCAGGAGCTCATAGAGTTGGGGATCTCTCCTTCAAGTGAGTTTGAGAAGAGGATGAGCTTGAAGAGACTGTCTGAACCACAGAGGCTTTCTGGGATCTTCCCTGTAAGGGAATTAGTGGAGAGGTCAAGCACACTCAGGTTGTTGTGCTTCCCTAGTCCTTCAGGAATTGGGCCTGACAAACCATTTGACCAGAGCTGGAGGACTTGAAGCTTAGGCAAGGAGGACAAAGCATCGGGAATCTTCCCTGTGAAGTCGTTTGAGAAAAGATGGAGAATCTCCAGGTTTTGCATGTGGATTATGAGCTCAGGGATTTCACCAGATAAATAGTTTTGACTCAGGTCAAGAGAGATAAGTTTCTGGAGGCCAAAGATGGGTCTAGGAACTGGACCTGTGAGCTTGTTCCGGTACAAGAAGAGGTACTCAAGATTACTGAGGTTTCCTAGAGATGGTGGGATTGGACCGGTGAGGTTGTTGGTGACAAGGTCAAGATGGTTCAGAGAAGACAAATTACCAATCTCACTTGGGATTTGGCCGGAGAGGTTGTTGTACCCTAAGTATATCCACTTCAAGCTCTTCACTTGTCCAAGCTCTCTTGGGATTTCACCCACCAGCTCGTTCGAGGCCAGGGTCAAGACCTCCAAGAACGAGATATTAGATATCCTTGCGGGGATTTGACCCGTAAGGACATTGCCTCCAAGATCAAGAACCTTTAGGCTAAAGAAAAGGCCAATATCGTCAGGGATTTTCCCTGACAACATGTTATTTGATAGGTCCAACGTCTCCAGTTGGGTGATCGAGCCGCTTGGGATTGGGCCGGTGAGATTGTTGTTGCTGAGGTTGAGGTGCCTAAGGGAGGAGCAAGAGAAGACACTGCGGGGGATCTCGCCAGAGAGTTTGTTGTTGGAGAGATCAATCTCTTTTATGTGACCCATCTGAAAGATTGACGCCACAATCTTGCCAGACATGTTCTTCCCAGAGAGCTCGATCTTGGCCACATGTGACAATGAATTGTCACAGGTCACGCCACTCCACTTGCAGAAACCATTAGAAGAATAAGGAGAAGCTGATGAATTGATCCAGTTGGATAGGGACCTTAGTGGGTCATCAACGGAGGCCCTGAAGGACAAGAGGAGCCCTTGATCATCATATTCATCTGATCCCTCCGAAGCATGTGCAATGAGGAAGAGGACTAGTAACAAGATGGGCGATATCGAAACCGCACTGTTCTTGGCCATCTCTAGTGGTATGTATGAATCACACACGAACTGGGCTAGTTCAAGAACCCCAAGCTCTTTTAGCTGATCAGCAGCAATTCGAGAGCCTTTGCAGATTGAGCTGAGAAAGGAGAAAGACCAAAGAGAGAAAGAGAACATTAATTAAACAACAGCCAAGTCGAACCACTCATTGCCATCATATTCTTCCAACTCAGTGTGAAGAAAAAAGTGTAATGATTGAAGCAGCTAGCCGTAGCTTGAATTAATGCATTGAGCAACATACCTCAAAGCTGCGAAAATCATACAACAGTAACAAGTCGATAGAAAACTACAGATGGCCCCAGATGATTGCCATAGTGAGAAAGCTAAAGGAAAAATTGAGGCTTAAACATAAGATTAGGTCAGGGGCTCCTGACTCACCTGAGTATAATTGTCATTAGACCACAGTGTGCTTGAAAAGATTACTTCAAAGAGATCGGTGAGAGAAGAAGAAGAGGACGACATGTTCATGTGCTGGTGAAAACTACTGAGATGGTGGAGTCTGTAGGTTGTAAAAGAGTAGTGGAGAATAGAGTGTTTAAATAGATGGGGAGGGCTTGTGGTGGAAGGGGAATTGAAAAGCGGCATGGAGTTCGTGGATAATTGCGAAAATGCACCTTGACCTGCCTTTCGATCCTAACGTTTTTGAGCACGAACGGTTGAAAGGGGAACAGGGACAGATGTTGGAAAAAGTCTCTGACTTTGTCGGATGTTCTCACCAGAGAGCGCTCTTTTTGACTGGCGTGACCGTCGTGTATTTCCGGATAGCGACAAAGAAAGTTTTGTGCAACCCGTTCGTGAGAGAGGGAGAGAGAGGAGGGAGTTTGAACGATTTTTACGGGCATTTGTTTGGTGCGTGCCCTCGGCCTTTACTTATGCTCTTTTTGCATGTAACGTTAGATAGAACCAATTTAACTACTGAAATGGTAAGCATGATATGTTATATTGATTATGATGATCGAGTAGTTACACTTATCATAATATTAACTCTTTTTGTATCGGGGCACATTGTACTAATCAATTGAGTTGATTAGAACTGGACGGCGATACTGATTTTTCTGTGATATACGAGCATTACTGAGCATATGTTAAACATGACACATAAATGTAATATGAAATTTTCTTATTCTACTTGGAGAATTAGACTCCATAGCTCCTAACTAGATTACTGACCCCGCTCCTTGCCAATGTCTATGGCCGCTCCACCAACCACCAATGTTGGTCATATACTGTATTTAAATGACAACCCGGTACGATTTTTTTTTCCATGACACCCCAAAATATAGGATATGTTGATCACATTCAGTCTTAAGCGTGTTATGATTTTCTAGAACTTACGTAACATAAGGATTCATCATTGGTTAAAAAAATGTCCTCCAACAATTGCTTTGTTTTGGTGAATCCAAATTATGGACAACACAAACATAGAAATTTGACTGAGAAAAACGCGAACACTAACCCTGTTGATAATCCATCTATCTAAAAAGTGATTGTAGATGAAGGGATTGAGGATAACATGTGACAAAACAGATACTATTTCGTTCAATTAAGCAAGTCAAAGGTGTACATTTTTTAGCTATTTATTTGGGGCATGGACAAGCAATAATTAATGAAGGCACGTTGTCTATAATGGGTGTATCCTATAGTGCTTTACAGCAATTAATGGCTGGTTGGAAAGAATCGGTACACAAAACACAAACTTCATTCTTTTACCAGGCAGCTAATTAACTGGGATGTCTTCTTGTTTCTTTGACCAAAGGAAATACATAGATCCGTGTGGTCATTGAATGTTTCTTATAATGAACACTTGACCAAGAAATAATGATGACAAAAGATTTGAGGGTTTGATTATTTTTGCAGGCCACTTTACAGAACATTTACATGCAGCTTTCTTTTAAGTGAATAGTGCAAAGTTGTAAGCATGAAGTTCTCTCTGCATGTCAAAAAAGCAATCTTTCTTGAGACCCTTTTGTTTGGACTTACATGATTATCTTGGATTCTCCCTCAGTTTCCCACGGAGTACATGCTGAAACACTTTTAATCCCTCTCTCAAAGAGAGAGAGAGAGAGAGAGAGAGAGAGAGAGAGAGAGAGAGAGAGAGAGAGAGAGATGATAGAGACAGAAGAGATAGTAAGAGAGGCAAAGAGGAATGAGAATATTGGTGGGGTACACAAGGTTTGGAAAAGTAAAAGCAAGTTGAGACGAAAGGGAAAAAAAAAAAGGAAGAAGAGAGATCATGCTGTTCAATTTAGTCAATTAAATTAAGTAGAACACACTTTAAAGAATCAGTGAGACTCTGTAGCGGACCAATCTCTGTTAATGCCCTTCAGGTTGCCATTTTATACGTATAGAACTCATATGAACTTTCATTTATTTAGATGAAAAAACTTGTTCTCTTTTTATCTGATGAAACACCTATATCTTCAGGGTATATTGCTGCCCTACTATTGTTTTTCTTAAACTTAGAATATCAAAACAACATCATTGGGGATACTATTTGCAAACGGAACTTTACACAGGCAATGTATATTACTTTTTCTCCTAATTTTTAAGTTGCAGAAAAAAAGCCTATGTTAGAAAGAAAATAAAAAAGTGGAAGGCCTTTGGGCTAAAAACATAAAGTGCTCTCCTTCGCATCTTTCTCTCTCCCCCGACCCGATCGTCTTTCTCGAAGGAATATACAGTGAGTGGTCTTTGTCACTCCGGCACGCTTTCTTCATCCTCCATTTTCTAGGGTTCTACACCACCACGCCCATCCCCCTCGGTATTCCCTCAACTCCTCCCAAAAAGTCTGCCTTTTTCCCAGCTAAATTCTAAGTATAATGTCCACAAAGAAAAGTCAATTGAACTCAGCGTTTCTCTGTCTTCCTAGATTGAATGAATAACTGGTGTATCTTAGGATTTTTTATTTCGTAAAATAGGTACAAAGTTGGCATTATGCAGAGGTTTGGACAACCCACTTTGAGAGGTATATGTTAGCTTCTTGCTTATGTGGGTTGTTGTGCCAGATAAAGTGGACTTAGGAGTCTATCACTCTACACTGCAGACAATAAATTACATGAATTGGTCCATGAGACGTGAGAAAACAGTGGAAGTATGCCCTACTTGGACAAAGCTTTGGAGGAGTTCTCATACCGAGATAAACGAGAAGAAAGTTACGTGACAGTATATATATTCTCATTCATAGATAATAATCGAACAACAGAATACACATCTATATCATATATAACTATCAAATTAGATATGATTGTTTGTCATCAAACATGTGTTGGTCCTTGGGTTCTCCAATAATCATGTCTCTATGGTCGTTCTCCTGGATTGTAGAAAAATAAAAAATATAAGTTAATCAATTGGCTAGTCTAGGGGCGAGCATGATCTGAGTTGGGTCGGTCTAGTATTTGACCCATAGGACCAATCTGCATAGCATCAGTTCTCAATTTTTGAGGTCGTGGATTGATCCGTTGAGCTTAAGACTGAGGACTGGACCAAACTGGGAACCGACCCTATTGGTTTCGGTTTGGTCCAGTCCCAAGTTTAACCTGTGGCCACTAAATTATTTTCCTATAATCATTTATTGCATTCTTCAAAAGGACGAACATACTATTTCAAGTTTTATATCCATCCATAATGTGATATTAAGTAACTAAACTATGAACACCAATGAATATCAAATATAAATATAAGATAATAATATAAATCTCCATTTGGTAGAAGCTACAAATCACAAAAATGAAAATGATATACACAGAAAGCACAAAAAAAAATCTAAAATACGTTATACAAACCATGAAATAGTCATAAAGTGATTGAATTGAGTTAGTTATAAATTTTTTTGAAAATTTCATTGAACGTTAATTCCTAGGTCTACGCAACTACAGCCGAACTCTTGAACACCTGAAAACAAAAGAATTTATATACATAATTAATAAACTAATTGAACATTTTACCACTTCTTTTCATTAAACTCCAATGCGTAAACTCTATTTAGTGGTGATAATATCTTTAATAAGACAATTCATATATATGGAAAAAAAATGTGTTCATTAGATACATAAATGAATTAACAAGTAAAAAGAAACACGTATGATTTAAGGTCACCAAATTCAAATCTTTGAGCATTTTCAATACTATGTATATGTTGGGTTGAAAATCTTATGACCAAGGATCAACCCAAACAATACCAAGTTAGAGATTTTAGAACAAAGGACCAACCCATTTGTTTTAAAATTTTGACTAGGATCGGTCATGTTGGATTGGTTAGGTTGGGCTGGTCTAGAGTCGACCCTACACCATTGCTCAACCCTAAAAATTATAGCCTAGGTTTGCCAATCGATTTATATATATATATATATATATATACACGCGTGTATAGATTGGGAGGGCTAGATTAGGTCCAACTAAGTTGGTCCGTGTCCTATAACTATAGGGCCTTGTCCAGAATTGCTGAAAAATGCTTTTGGGCACTTGTTATTCAGAATATACCTAGATTAACTTTCAACCCCGAGAGTTGTGATCAAGTCTAATCCAACCATATGTTACTTATGAAGAGAAACCTCATAAGTGTAGAGAAAGTATCATATTACATGTTCATACGTTTTAAATGCAATGCCTTTAACCATAGTAAAATCACCCAAGAACAGCATCACTCTTTTAAGAACTTATCTATGATGGGACAAGTCTATATAGCCCAATATTGATTTTTTCTTTTTTTTTCCTTAAAAAGGCTAGCAACATATTATTTTCTTCGATCAAATTTATGAGGAGATTTTTATTTTGTTGTCTTATCTTTAAGATTTTTAGGATTCCCAAGATATTGCTTATTTCAACTTATAATCTACTAACTTAGGGTAAGATTTATTTTATTTGGATTTATAGATATGTGCTTCCTTATATGAATACTTTTCTAGAATTATTTAAAAAAAATTTCTTTACTGCTGATATAAATAAACTTTTTGTCAGTACAAGAAAAAAGATATTTTTCTCCAAAGTTGTGCCTATAAGTGTGCTTGTGATTTATTCACATCCATGCTTATCTATCGCGTTGCTGCGTCATAGCATATGAAGACCACATAAATGCGTGTATTTGCATCTATCAACATATAATAACCAACTGCTATGGGTTTTGTCTAGGAGAATAGAGGACCCATCATGCATCCTGCCACTAATCTCAAGATACCATTTCATTAGGCTAAGAAGATCTGCGTACCCTAAGTGGCTCCATCTTGTGCGGGTACGAATTGTGATTCCATGGATGGAAACCCGGATTGGAACATGTGGTATAAACTCAGTGGGAATGCTCAAGTGGTAAGCTCTTAAAATAATTGAGTAGGAGGGTACATATGCATTATTTCCTTCTTTTCTTTAGGGGGGACAAAATGGGAGAAGGAAAATATGAATATTTGGACATTTGAAGCTATTATTTTTAAAAACTACTTCTTTAGGGGAATCATTTTTCTTTTATCAAATTGTTTGAAGCTTCTTAATTCCTGAATATAATATCATCCCTTTCTTGAGCGCAAAATCTCTTAGAAACCCTAGAAAAAAGTCGATTCATGCCAATATGCTGTGAAAAGCATTAACATCCAAAACTAGGTTCAGTGCTCCATTTGTACTTATACTAATGAGCTCTGCACTTTTCACCATATATTATACCCTATCGCCATCTTGGTGAGCCCTTCATTGACGTGGTGCAGACCAATTTCCTCAAAATAAGGATTTGAGGGTTTATTTATCCATCCCTTTTTGGGGATCCGTGCTCGTAAATTGATAAAGGTCCATCAATGAGATTAGTATTATAATAATATCTTGTTGATTAATTAAAAGAAAGTTAGGCAAAAAAAGAAAAGAAAAAAGAAAAATGGCAGGCACTGCCTTACATGTTCATGTCCACCCCCCTTTAAAAAGAGCGAATTAGAAGTGCACTGTGATCTATGAATGTCGGGCCTGAGGGCCCACTGTGATAGGAACAATTAATGGATCTTGATGCACTGAGTGCATCACATGGCGTAATCTATGGTGTCATGCACCCACTGATTATTCTGCCAGCTTAAGATTAAGATGTGGAATCCACCTTCATCAAGCAATCTCTCTCTCTCTCTCTCTCTCTCTCTCTAAACTCATTCTAGTTTGTAAGGAAGTGAACTTTTATAGCTTATATAGAATAAGGGCATTCTTACATGAAAGAATCCCAAGGAACATGAAAAGGAAACATATTCTATCTAATGTAAAATAGGCATTTAACCTAAACTTCCAATTTATGACTACCCATCAGGTGGCGAAGCAATTCACTTCTTAAAAAACTATAGTGTATGAATAATATTTAGTGACCGGATTAAGAAGGCCACCAAATTATGCTTACTGCCAATAAAATTTTAACCACAAAATACATCATAAAAAGCTATAGATACAAAATTTTGCTTTATAAGATCGACCTAAAAAATAAATGAGAAATTATAGCACAGAATGCCCAGTGCACTCAATACGCAAGATAGTGATTAATTAGTACGGTCCTTGTTGACTCGAGTTCTTAGTGGAGCAATCCATTGATGATTTGTTCTCATTTTATGTGTTCTCTTCCACAATATATGCCTTGTTAAAGTGTCGGAATATCATTATATGATCTTCTCCGATCACATGTATTTATATAAACAACAGATACTGTTGCTGGCGACCATTTTGTCTCAACAATATGAGAGCATCCATTGAAACAGTAAAATACTATCCATGTGACAGGTATCCTCCTTTCTCTTTAATCAAGAGTGTGTACGGCGCTGCATTGGTTTGGTGGCTACCGGTTGGTAGGGTTTGGGGGATGGCATATAATGCATAAACATGATCCGATGTACTTGACAACATTAGCAAATAATAAATGAGATATTTGCGCGAGTGCAATCCCTCATACAGTCCAATTAATAAATTGGGTTAACTTTTTTGTTTATTTTGAGTTTGCCTGATCATGATGGAGGATTGGCGATTAGCCTGTGTTGGTTGGATTTTCATTAGAGTGATCAGTGTGTTTTACATCACGAAAAACGTTGCAGTTAACTATATGAGATGCAATACTTCCGCCATCCTCTACACCCCATATATTTATGAAGTTTTATGAAACTACTACACGTTGTTTTAATTAATAATTTAACCTGTTAGAAGAAGCTGACAGGATTTAATAGTTAAAATAGTTGAACAATATTTCCCTAAAACATAGTCATGCTAGAAATAAGCCTTATGATGAAGCTTCACATAAAGTACATGCAATCACATGAAAGGTTTCAGAGGGAAATGTCATTATCATGGGGAAGAAGATTGGGTTGAATGTTGAGACACTGTGATCCAATCAAAGGGATCTCTTTTAATTCGCATGCCATTTTGTGGCCAAAAGGATGGACCAACTGGTCCATGCCTTTGAAATCCTTCGAGTTTAAAGAGTGTTGCACGTGTGGAACTCACGGGCTATGTGAGATTTTGGACCAGTTAGGGTTTTGCCTTTGGTTAAAATAGTAATCGGAACAGTGAATTTGTATGGGGATCTGAGAACTTTGGGACCATTTTGAGGCAATTATTGCGTTTCAAAGGATAAAGATGAACCTCAAGTGGAAAGCCTTTGGACCACAAGCGATATGGGTATGGCCATATAGGCTCATCCATATTCACCTTTAGCGTGTGATTATTGTAAAGGGTCATGGCTGTTCTGATTTCCCCCCTTCGCTTTGCCATTTAACTTTCTAATAAAGATTAAATCCACCCCACTGTCTAATAACTTTTATTCATTCACTACATCGCGTAAGTATCTCTAAATTAATATCAATCTTTTTTTATTGTTAAACTAACCTTATGGGATTATTCAAGTTAACTCTTGAATGTTGAATTCGATTTACTTTTAACATCCTATGGCACATAATCAGTGGGTCCTTAGCAAGATTCGTTTATATGATCCGACTTGGTTGATAGGATTTATACCAAAAGAATTCAAACTTGTTTGTCTGTTTCCATGAGCCGAAGAAGATTGTGACATTTGAATGGAAATATAATTGTCCAATGAAGGCTTAGAAACTATGTAGCTGGACCAATTGTTGATCTCTCTTATGTCCTTTGCGTACCTGAAGACAAACTTCATTAACTTCTCTTCATCGCCAATGCTACGACACCCACGGCCTCGAGCACCTATCACGCATGCCATATCCTACAATATGACAACAAAATGGTAATTGTTCCATTTCTCAAAAGCGTAAGCGGTTAAGATACAAAACCATAGAATATATTACATACTAATGGTATTGTCATGCTTTGCATGTGTTTTCATCAAAGTCGATTCTATTGTACATGAAATATACGATAATAAGTTCAGATTATTTGATTAAACATGGGCATAAACTTAGAGTATGGTGGATATACTTTATCAAAACGATGTTCAACTTCGGTTAATGATTCCACTTATTGTGAAGAAACAAAACCATGACTAGAAATTATAGGCATTGATAGATAAGGGAAGTTAAAACAAACAAAACCTTTTGAAGAACATGTGGAGATAATAAACTATAGCCAAAAAACAAGAAACGATTGGCATGGCTGGTCATAAATGATTGAGTCAATAGAACAACAAACTATTGATTATTTTTTGTCGTATACGCCATAAATCTAGTTAAAGCAGGTTCGCTAAATGCTAAAGAAGAGACAAAATCCATACATTTTGAATATTCATCTCCTATGAGATGGTCAATTGTTGTCAGTTACAACACAGTAATATACAAAACATTTATGGAGTGGAGGCACAACTCTTTTCAACTACGCATGTGCAATGTTTGAGAGCAAATTAACTATTTGAGATTGATCCTCGGGACACAACTCGTGCTTCGAGTGATCTTGGACGAGGGCAAAGTCCTGGAGTTTCTCTTTTCCCAGCTTCTTTTTGCAATGTTCCTCATGGCACATGTCAAGGAAAGCTTTGGATTTGATCTGGTTGTGCTGTTAAACTTTTGACAAAATTCCTTGTGGGAACTCACAGCTTCTTGTATTGCAATAGAAGGTGCTTGTGCTAGCTTTTCTTTGACTGCTTCTGAGCAAAGGCCACAAACCCATTTGTCTGAATGACAACTCTTAATTTGCGATATGTAAGTTTGAGTGCAATCCTCTTTTAGGCCACAGCATTCACAAATTACTTGCTCAACTTCATCAATTTTTCCCATGGCAAAGTTTAATTCGCTCCTGTAAAAGTGGTCTATTTGGATTGATGCATCTGAAATTGCCTTTCGTAGCCTTTGTTCATCCTGTGAAGAGAATGGAAAGAAGATGTTATTACGACATTTTAGACTAACACAATATACACATGTATATGTCGCGGGGACAGAGAGATATTGTAATTGTATATGGATATATGCTACGAGCATCACCAGTGTGAAGTATTCCTTACAAATGCAAATATAAAAAGCGGTGGACCTTCTATAGCAGTTATCCCAAGTAAAACATGCAAAAGTCACGTCCACCGAAATGAAGATCTTGCAGTTTACACACAGGCAATGCACATATGCAATACTACTTTAACATGTAGTCGTGCATATTGGACATAATCGACATGCATTAGTAAAGCAAGATTAAGTTTCAAAGCATGTTCTGCAGTGTTTTTTATTCAGATTCAGCTTAGCTATCAATCTTTGATTGAAACAATATGGAAAGCACGAGTACTGAATAATAAGGAACCGGTATTAACATCTGCAACCCAGACCTCAAAACTCCAACAAACGACGTGTTTAGACTTGATTCTCGTGGAATCTATGCCTTAGAGATGGCAAAGCAGAGTGATGGGTAATTTCTTTAAAAAGTGTGTGAAAAATCTTCATCGGGTGCAGTCCAGAAATTGGCCCAAGCAGCGAACCTGCAATGGGTTTTTAGATGAAAAGCAAATGAAGTGACAAAATATTCTACATAGAGCCTCTTGCTCGTGCCCATAACGTAAGCCAATCCATATAAATTCAAGCCCTATTAGTTAAATAGAGCGCAGGTTTTTCCATTAGTTTACCTTCAACATATAGTCGACTGTTATTCCATTATATTTCTCTTTATTTCGGCATTGTAATTGTGGGAAGAAATGAACCAATGCAACAGCTCAAAGCTACAATACCATGATGAAGGATTATTGGATTGCTCTTCTTCTCCTCTGTCTTTCTCAACTTCTTCTTGCTGTCAAGTCCTCGTGCTTAGCAAAGTCCCTCAGTCTTCTTCATGATCTTTGCCAATGAATGACCATTTTTAGATGAAGCTCATCATTTGCTAGTACGCAGTTTTCTACGTAGAGAAAAGAGGCTTTATATACAAGGTTCTCATCTTCCTGTGGAGCGGATCTCCAAGGGAGATTAAATCAACAGACGAAAAGATGGTCATGAAAGTTGAACATGTGGCACCGATGATATGTTCCTTTTTTTAAGTCTTGTGATTTTAACCTTCACAGGCCAAAATATATCTGGACGCTTTAACAGATGAGGGTTGCTTTCTTGGTATGACATTCAATGATCAAATTGCACAACCCACAATTAAATTTCCCTTTGCAATTTGCAGAAACTCTTGTTTTTTAGCAAGAAGACAGATCGCTTCCGTAAGCTTAACAGAGAAGGAGGATCAATTTGCACAAAAGAGAAGCGAAGAATTTCGCTTTCGGATTTGTGCCCGTGAGCAATCACGGGCAGCTTCACATAGTAATGCATGCATGCATTACTCTCCCTTAATTCGAGTCCACTGTTGCATACTTATCAAAAGCGGACGGGATCATGCAATTCATGCTTAGCTTCCATATTATTCTCTCTTGGTTCCATCCACTGTTTTATAGCACCCATAATGTTTACTCCTTCCAATTCGGAAATTCCAAAAGTATGAGCTATCCTTTTTGCATTGGCACCCATTGAACTTTGATGCAATTCGTAATAAATTTTTCGAATTTTTGTATCAATCTCCTAATACAATAAACTCTAGTTTCACATATGAATGTACTCTTAAAACAAAATAACAAAGAGGAAATCAAAGAAAAGGAAAAATTTGGGGGGGTCCCGAGATGCCCTCCTTAAGGATTACAGATAGATGTCAATAGCAACAGTTGTGCTATATGATGATAGAAAACCTTACAATCATTTTGAATTTTCTTGTCATGATTTTTTCAATTATAATAAGATAGTTAGTAGATGCTACCACATTAATTCCATGTCGATAGAACACATCATATATTCACATTAGCTTTTCTAAAAAAAATTGATCTGAAAATTGAAAGAGTACATTGTTCTTAAAAAAAATAAAAGTTTAGTGCATTAAATTATTAAATCCTACGCCAAAGATCTTATGATAGGCTTTTAGTAAACTTTACCCACCATGATATAACTAAGTTGGTATACTGAATGGATATAAATTTCCAGATAGACTTAGACATATTGATTTAACACATTTTTCTAATGCATGATTTGTATTTGAATATAACCAGCACAACGTTTGTTGTGCAAACTACAATCATTCATATGGAGTTGTTACGATGAAGATTCTCTATCTCATTCGGTTTCCTCGATATCTCGACAAATCACAATATAACAGTTATAGTCTCATTTCTTTAAATCAATGATTAAGATTGATTGAGACATTGAGATAAGTACTGTGTAAGGTAAAGTATTTACGCCTGCATTATCATCCTGTTACTTTTAGTCAACATTTAAGGATCGAGTACAAGGAGGTCTAATGAGGACTATACTTTCCTTCATCTCTGATTGGAGGGAATTACCTCCAATCGTACTTCTAATTGGTAGGATTATTATGAATATCATCCATACTAAATATCAATGTGACGCTAAACAAAAATCAAATACCTTCATTTGGGAAAATCATGAGGTGTGATGGAAAGATCACTTGAAGAGAACTAGGCCTAATCCAACACTTAGAAAAATTGCTTAGAGGTGATGTTCATCTTTATCGGAAGAATTTCATGAGTAATTCTTTATTGAGTTGTGGTGATGATTTCGTGTTCCAATGTGGTAAAATAATAATAATGGAAAGCCCCATGTGTCTAGTTTTTATATGTCATGTTTCAAAGAATTTGGAGTCTTTTAGAGAAAGCAATACTCAAATTACCAAGTGCTTCTCAGAAAATTCGAGAATGGTTTTTTAGTATGTTCTATATATTTAGTAAGTCTTTTGTGTTGTATTTTTTTTTCTAGGGTCATTTGTATCAACAGTGGATGTTGTTACTTATATTTTCTCTAGAATTATTGGTCTTTGTCTAGGGAAATAAAAAGTTGGTGTCTTGGGATCTACTTATGCCTGAAAGGTTGTTTCGAATAGTGTCTGTTAAAATTCCTCCAAAATCTTCTTGTAGGGTCAGTGAGTGTTTCAATAAATTTTTGGAATTGAACTCTTGAATGAGAGTTTCAACTGGATCTCTTTAGTAAATTCCATTAAGCATTGAGTTACACGTCTTGTACTCAAGTCACCGACTTACAAATACACATCATTTACTCTATCTAGACTCCAAGACATGGGTCAGTGCTCCATCCACAAAGTACTGGTGACAAGCATCCCTGGCAAAGTTACTATGAGTAGTATAATATAGGATATGCTTGCGGTATCTATCGCATTGAAATCTAGCCTGTAGGTGTATCCTTGCTATGAAGTTCTTAACAGTTGAGGAAGTTGATGAAACAAGCCTATAGAGACGAGAAGAAAGCTAGATGGTGCTCACCACACGAAGATTAGATAGATCAATTGCGGGTTGACAATAACCTTTCTACAAAAAGAAGGGGAAGAGATAAGTCATTGCATGCAAATCATGGGGGGGGGGGGGGGGGACTTAGTTTGGTCCCTGGCTACTACTCTCTCTTCAATGCTAAAGATCCGAGATCTAAGAACATAGGCAAGCCATGTGAACGCTGAGGGAGACAACCCAATAATTGCTTGCTTTCTCATCTAGATAATGATGGGGAGGTTTTCTAAGGCCCCTCTTGTGCACAATGCAACTGAAAAGGATATCGTCGATGTATTTACTCGCTCTTTCTAATTAATGTCGAAAAATGATCAACTATTGAGAAATTTGGACGATGTTGTGTAAAAGTTTTTATGGGTTGAAAAGTAAAGGTAGTGAGGAAATTATAAACATATTTGATGAGTAGTAGAGTTTTTGTATGTGTATATTTTGTTGTAATGACATAATTATTGGACAGCTTAAAAGTTACCGCACCTCAAAAGTTATCGAATGGAGCTTTGTGGATGTTGCTATGAAAGCACTTCCGCTGCGAGGGTGTTGCAATTGTGAAAATTTTTAGAAACATCTTGACAAACCAAAGTACCCCATTTTACAATTATAACGCCTACGAAAAAGCTAGTATCAGAAAATGCATAAATGGCCAATGAAGAAGTGCGAGTAAAGATAAGGCCATAACAAGAAGTATTTATCAGATATCAAAGAATGTATTTTAGAGCCTACCAATGCGCGGTGGTTGAAGTATGAACGGACTGATAAGCGGTATTCATTAACTATGCAAATGTCTGGCCAGGTTAAAATTAAGTGTTGTACGGTATCCACAATGCTACGATAAATGAGAGGATACGATAAGTGCTTCCCATGATGAATGGACAATGGTTCATTCATGGTGCATACCATGGAAACAATACGGGCATGAAACATCTTTGGCCGTGGCGGCGGCCAGTTAGCTGGAGACAGCGTTTCACGATGGCTAGCTGATCGGGGAGCCAGTACGGCAGTTGGAAATTATCCGGATGAGTTGCTTAAGAGCAGCTCAAGTTGGTCGTCCCTATTGCAATGTCTTGTATAGGAGACAATTGGGTGGGCTGTGGTTGGCTCTCAGCTAAGCCAACTGGACGTTTGGATCGGGCCAAGTGCGCAGAGGGCAGGAGCTGGGCCGTGCACAACCCGGTTGCTAGGCTAAGCGAGTGGGCTGGCTGGCTGGATGTCGGATTTAGTCTGGCTTGGAGAGTGGGCCGACAAAAGGCGACGAACAAAATAATAGAGGATGAGGCCCAATATGAGCCCAATCAAAATGCTCGAGCTAGCAAGCTTGGCTCAAGTCAGAACTTGACCGTGGCCACTGTCCAGGTCAGGCCTAGACCCGACTCAAGTCCATTTTATAATTTCTTTACATTAAAAGTTTGTTTAGAAATATCAGCCTCTTTTGAAAATTAAAGTTTTGTGCTAGTCTAGTTAAATTAATAAATACCGAGTTTTTTAAAAAATATAGAAGTTACCCTTGTTCGTTAACTAATTGTTTTGTGGTTCTTGAGGCTTCTTAGCCTAATCATGTCTTATTTTCCTGTAAATACTTAGATGTATGATTAAGTTTGATACATGATTTGATGGGTAGCTTATTAGAATGCTTTGGGATAACAAGTTGCGTAATTAACTGTAAAGCTAACCTTGAGACAATTTGATTAGCTTGATACGAACATTGCTAATGATTTCCTTTGATTGAATGTATGTTGCGATTTGTTGAATCAATGATTGAATGTCAAAATCGACAAACATTGAGTTATGGAACATGATGGCAATCTATAAGCTGACCTAATGGAGTAAATAGTGTTAAAATAATGTTTATTTCAATCTTAATTTTTAATAGTGTAGCCTAAATTTATAAATTTATTAGGATTATGCTAAAATAATTATTGTACTTTAGTTTAGGCTCCACCTGATTAAATTCATTAGATTTAGGCTAATTATATTCAATAACTAGTTTCCGAAAGATTATATCGCGATACTTATAATAAGGATATTTATTACTCATTACATGACGAATTGAGGGTTTTACTTTTTTGCACTTAGATAGTCATATTATATTGATTGAGTGTTTCATTACAGCATTGCATTTTAATGCTTTGAGTAATTATTTTCGATACTGTCTTTCAACAATTTGCATTTTTCTTTTTTAGATCAATCTAGTTATAGTAGCTTTGAATGAACTTTTAAGTTTCTAAATGAGGAGTAAGAGTATCTGACCACTATATATTTTAACAACCAACTAGTTAGATATTAAAAGAGCACTAATAAAAATATTAAGGTAAGCAAATCCATACACCTTAGAATATCTAATTTTGTAAGAATCGAGTTGATACTCTCGTGTTTCGATCATCTCAATTGATTATCGATCGATCCCAATAAAATAGTGGCCTCGAATCACATTTCTTTGGTGGACCATGGCATTAAAATATGGAATTGAATCACTGAGCTTGCTTACATGTAAAATTTTTTGTTTCTCCTAATGTCAGATTTCATATGTCCTTTCTGTCCATGAAAGTCGATGCTTTTAAGGAGCACATGGGATCGAAATCGCTTTATCGTGTTGGGAAAAGATTTTACGAAAAGGACGGACTAGCCACCTCTCTACACCTACTAACCTAATCAATGGAAATATACCGACAAGTAGAAGCTGACTGCGACATTGTTAATGGAAGAGTGACGTGCACTTTGCACATCATATTTTTCCGAGGAAACAGGACCACTTGTTTGTCCGATTTCCTTGGGAAGTGAAGAAGAATCTGCAGAGCATCTTTCCTTCTTGATTTCCCAACTGAGAAATCTAAATTTAATGGACTTCATGTGATCTCTGAATCTACTAAAAGAAAGAAAAACCTTATGTTTTTCCCTTAGCTCGAAAATCTCGACCAGAACTTAAAGATGATGAACGGCAACAGTCAGTGGGAAAAATGGACGCTGGCCAATCATTTGTCAAGCGAAATGAACCTGCCACCGTCGGAGCATCACCTATCGCACCTGCCACCGTCGGAGCATCACCTATCGCCTGGTGCAGTGGTGGTGGGCAGCCCACGCACAGTGCTTTCACAGCCGGAGACTGAGTAATCGAGAATCCGGGAGACACCTTGCACGACGGCGGCTTCCTGTGAAATGTAAAACGATGGAGAAGCAGGCTTCTTTAGTCAGGTTGAGGGAAGAAAGAGAGAGAGAGAGAGACGTTTAAAAGTTTGGGAAGATGTGCGAGAGTCGGAAGCCGCTTCACATTGCTGGACCTATCTCTCCAAGATTTTTCTGAAAATTTCAAACGTTTTCACCATAGTTTCCAACTCTGTTCTCCGTTTGTCCTCTAACAAGTTTGTAGAAGTTTTATGAACAGAGTGTATAAACGCAGAACAAAGAACTGGTAAAGGTTGAAGAAGAAGATGAAGATGAATGAGAGAACTTCGTCAACTTTCTATTTGGAGAGAAGATAAAAATGTTTCCATCTGAGCTTAACGTAGAATGGAGATGCTCTCTACTATCTGTAGTTGGAGCTTCAGTGATGTATTTGTTACAACATAATTACCAGCTATTCAACAGTTAACTAACTAGCGTAACAGCTAAGCCGAAGACTTGTCCTTTCTCTTCTAATCTTCTGTAATCATCAGACTTGAGCTCGAATTCTCGTGTTTGAGCTTTAACTTCATTGGCATCTCGTTCTCTAGTTTCTCAAGTTTCAGCATCTCTGGCCTTATAAAGTTCATGCACTCTGTTTCCTCTGTTCTCAGCTGAAGGCATACTAGAGAGCTCCTAACAGGGCACATGGCGATTGCTGAATGGACAATTTATGGAGAGCACCCAATATTTTCTCCTAGAGAGTGAGTGATAAAGTTATACGTGTTGTGTACCCAGCGTAGCCGATGATTGGGCTTAAGTGTCCAGTAATTTCTGCCCATTCGATTGCCCATCGGCAGTTTCTTCTGATGTCTCTGCTCCATGCACATCAAGTGCAAAGTCGATCCTGCTTGCAATCGTTACAAGTTGCCTGTCATTGTACCTTTATGCCAGCCAAGTGCTACCACTAATTGAAAAAATCTAATTATCAATTATCAAATTTATAATCAGAAAGGAGTATAAAGCAATGAACACCGGAATTCATGCTGAGATTATCTAAGAAATACAGAGCACAACCATAAGAGATCAAGCACAATCATATCGAAATCATGTGAAGCATACACAATTTATTAAGGAATTATTTAAAGCATACAGAATCTGTCAAGAAGAGAGAACACATCTTTCTCCCTTCAACCACTGGCTTCTTGAATTGCACTTTCTATCTTCTTGACCATTGATTGGAGGCAAAAATCAACGTAAGAACACAATTCTTGCAGTCCGCAACTCTCAACTGGATCAGACACAAAAGACCACTCAATCATGCACCCAGACACCTTACCATCCCAATCTTTCGTGGACATCACCCTCATTGTGGCAACATAGTTCTTGAAACCAACATTGTTGTCCAAGATCTCGTAGCTGAAGCACTTGTCACTAGGGTCCATCGTGAGGAGCTTCTCGTTGGCCCACTTAAGCTGTGATGGGTCGGAGTCATTGCCGATCGTGGTGGAGGCGCAGTACCGGACAAGGCCGGGCTGGCCTGGGATGCCCTCGACTCGATGGCAAGTGTCGATGGTGGGTAGCAACTTGTGGAGGTTGCAAAAATCCGCCAAGAATGGCCAGACTTGGTCTGGTGTTGGTCCTCTCAGCTCAGCAATGGCCTTGCCTTCCCATTTTGGTTGGGTTTCTTCTGCCATTTCGTGTGGGAGAGAAGGAGGGAGGGAGGGAGGGAGGGAGGAAGGATGGAATCAGTCGATGGGGTTATGGCAAAGATGCAGACACTTATTAGATAATGCTCAAACATGTGGTCGGTAGAATTAATTTCTATTGGTATAAAATATATCTATAAATTATCTTTGTAAAAATTTATAATTTACGTCACAAGGAATAAGATGGTTTAAGTAGGACTAGATTTAGGAAACTGTCAATCGTCTCTAGATACTGGCAATATACAAATATATGTCAATAATTGAGGGTGCGTTTAGTAATAATTTTGTTTTTAATAATAATTTCTTTCGAAAAATAGTTTTTTACATTTCTATTCCATGAACAAGCTTTTTTTTTGTGCAGAAAAACACGTTTAACATTGTTATTCTTGAAATAGAAAAAGAATGAAAGTATGTTTAGTACCAAATTAATTTTCTTGAATATATTTTTAATTTTTTTTGTTCTTTTATTACTTTTTTTTCTTCATCCGATCGATTACTAGTGATTGGCCAAAGACTTGGGCCAGTAAGGTCCACGTTGTTGATCCTTGGTGACACTAAGGCTAGCTGACCTCGCTAGTCCCTCGTGATGTTGAGTCGAAGTGAGGTTGACCTCACCTAGCCATGGCGAGTCTTGACTTCTCCAAGTTTAGGCGAGGTCGACACCATCTAGCCACGTAAAAGGCTCGCTAGAGGTAGATGAGGTTGATCTTGCCGTCGCTAGCCCCGGTCCTAACCAGTCATCTGTGGGTTGGTTTTCATCGAGGCCAGGTGACTGTAGAAAAATAAGAACAAACATGAACAACAAGAGGACAAAAAAGGTTGTTGTAAGAAATTATTTCCGACAAAAAAAAGTGAATTTTTATCTTTTTACTTCTGATTTTTATTGTAAATCTATTCCCAAACTAGTTTTCTATTTAGGAGAACAGAAAAATCAATCCATTTATACAAACATATTTATCTTTTTTTATACCAAGATAAAAAAGAATAGAAGACAGAGAAACAAAAAGGTTATTAAATGCAGCCTAAACAAATGTAAGCTCATGTGCAGAGTGATATTTGACGTTCTACCAGCAAATCAAGAATATGTTTTAGTAAAAAAAAAGAAAGTAAAAAGAACAAAAAATAAATATAATAAAAATAAGGCCACACTTTATCCATTTCTTGTCGAATCCAGATCCTCTGATGTACACCAGAAGATTCACCCCTAACATAGCGGGCTGTTTGATTAACATCGGATGGCCCTCATCATAACAATTTATTTAAAATTTTTTTTCTCAATCGTTCAATTCAGACCGTACATCAGAGGATCTGGATTCCTTTCAATGAAGTGTTGCGACCATTTTACCCATCGTGAGTCCCACCTTTCATCAGCATCCTCCGCCTTCTCTTTGGACCTCCAGTTTTTCTCTTCATTCGACTTCCGGAGCGAGAACTAAGTGCCCTAATCAAATGAGTCGCCTTTGACTCTCGTTCCTGCACACCTTCTGCTCTCCTTGTCCGGCCCCATCCATCGTAACAGTGAAGCAGACAACCGAGCAAGAAGATTAGCACTTCAATTAGCAACGGTAATGGTGGAGAAGATATGCATGCTCCTCCTCTGCATGTATGCTCGATACTACTCTTCAAGAATTCTTAATCTGAAGCTCTAATGATTTCATTCCGACATATAGCGAAAGCCAAAGGGCTTTGCAAATTCCGATGAGAAGCGAAAGCGATCTACGACTCCAAGAGAAAGTGGTTCGAATCCTGCTCAATGGTATCCATTTAATAAACAACAACATGGGGGTGACTCATTTTACTGTCAACATAACCTTACGTATCAAAGCGACACGCAAAATCAGTGCTTCATGCCTCATGAATTCCCTCACCCTCGAGATGAACAAGGCTAAGTAACTTTGAGCAAGATGAAGTTTGAAATCTGTAACTAACAAGAACATATTACCTGTTTAGGTCAACAAAAAAGGAAGAAAAAGGAAAAGGAGCCGTGCAATCAGAAAAATGAATTGGCTTGCTTTGTGTTGTATTTGCAGTAACCCTTCTGCGATTCGGTAACATTAGGGTACAAATTTTTGTTGTTGGATAAAGGCATCCTGATATGGTCAAGTAGAGGGATGATTGAAGTTTTCGTAAGAACAATATTTTATCTTAAAGATGAGGATCTCCCCAAAATGATATAAACCTCATTTTAGCCTCAAATTACATGAGGAAATCCACAACAATACTGAAATTGCACGCAATACCCTTAACTAATAAGACGACATTGATCATCGTCTGCTGTAATTTTTATTAATTGCCCCCCCCCCCCCGGGAAAAAAAATCTACCTATTTGTTACATTATCTTCACAACTGCCAAACTTTACATCTTGTATTCTTCAAGCACTCAGGAACTTTAAGCTGTCCTAGATCCTCCTCAAGCCGGTGGGGGGAAAGGCTGAAGCTCTGGATATATCTTTACAAATTTTCACTCATATCTCTGTGAGAAATCAGAAGTAAAGATACATGGAAACTGTGAAAGTACTTAAATATTAAGTTGACAGTGATTTTATAAAATTTCACATGATATCAGAGCAAAATGTCTTGAGCTCGAATCTTACCAGACTCCTATTTTGTCTCCTCAAATACTTCCACGCTTTTTGTACTAGGCAAAAAGACCAAACTAAGCGTGAGAGGGAAAGTGAAAGTACTTAAATATTAATCCACGCATTCACTTAACGGTTTAAGCTTTTAGGATAGTTGGCAGCCCGTCGAACAATTGTCCCACCAAACTTCAAGAAGCAAACTGAAAATCTACCTAAATTTCGAGACGGAGCAAATACGGAAATTGCTTCAAATGTCCAACTACTTCCCACGAAATTTCTCATTTATTGGTGAAAAATCGAAGAAATAGGTTTTTCATTCCAAGGGTTAAAACAAAGTTAAGCTGAAAATCCATGTGGCCCTTGCCCAATGGCTTGTGAGCTCGGAGCTCACTGGCCACCGTAAGAAAAGAGAAAAAGAAAAACATAGAATAGAAGAGAAGATGGAAAGACAAAAAAACAAAAACATTGAGACATAAAATATTATAAAAAATAGTTCAAGCATCGGCTAGATGGCTAACACCTAACGGCATTCACGTCAATGTCAGCCTGCCAAAATTGATCAAATAGACTTAATTAATATGAGTACAAAAAGTTATTTACCAAAAAAAAAATGAGTACAAAACTTAAGACTCAATTGACAAAAAAAAAAGTTTAAAACCTTGCCTCCCTGCCAAATGTTCTCGGTATAGAAGATGCGACGTCCATAAGAGGATTTTATCATTTGGAATAGCAGGGGAAGCTGCAGGGCATCGTGTTACGCCAAATGGACAAAAGCAAGTAAAACATTGGGAATGAGAACGTTCAGCAGTGTCTTATTCAGCTCAGATGTGACGGCTGCGTCGAAGGCTACCAGCATGAAAACCAAGGAAAGCAAGAGGTTAACAAGGCCTTTTTCGATCTTCACAGGCAACGAGTGGAGAAAATCTAGCGGCTCATTCCGCGAACTTAAGATGGCTAGGAACAGCAAGGTGGCCATCATGGAGGAGAGCAAACCTAAAACATCAAAAATTGCGAAAATCATGATAGAACCCTTTAATGGGCCTTCTTTATTGTCATTGTTGCTTCCGGGCACAATGAAAGTAGCAGAAAACAATACTGTGGCAACTAAAGTCGAGACGATCATACATTTATCTGCTGTCTTCATTGCCCACTTCTGCCCATTCTCAATCAACTTGTCGTGTTTCTTCACAAACAATTGCCAGTATGTTATACTATCTCCCCGTCCTGGCAGTTCTCATGTCAAGGGAAACCCAGCTTTCCACAGCCCATGTATAAAAGTCACAGACAAGAGGTAAAATAAGCGGATGAGTAAATCTTAAAAAAAAAAACCACAAAGGAATACCTCGAGGAGAATAAGACTTATCCAACACTCAATGCGAAATTGCTTGAAGGTTAAGTCCATCTTTGCTGGCAGTCTTTTTGAGGTTCCATGGCATTAGTGCTTCAATGCAGCCAGATAATACATATGTATGGAAAGCACGAAGTCTCTGCTTTCCAATGAATCAAGTTTCGAATTTGGAATCTTCTAGAGGAACTTAGGAAAAAAACTACCCAGAGCTGGTTGGGAAATCCGAGAATGAGTCTTTTAGCTTTTCCCGTGCTTTGTTGTCATCTGTGCATTATATATAGTTTCCTATAGCCATTTGAGTCAAGAGATGATGGTATTGTTCATGACTTATCTAGGGTGGTTGGTCTTCTTGGGATCAAAAGGTTAGTGTTATAGGACTTGCCCATGCTTGAAAGGTTGGCGTCGAGGGCTTCATCAAAAGGTTAGTGTTATAGGCGGTCCTCATCGTGGAGTGATGTCAAATGGAAGAATTGAGTAAGAGAAGAATAACAACTCCAAGAACAATCGGAGAAATCTTAATTTTCAAGATGTGACAATGGCTGTTAAGACCGTGAAGAAAAAAACTTCTGAGAGGAGAATGTTCCTCCCTTGACATCCATTCCAACACATCTAAATGCGGTTGGCTAGAGGAAGGAAGAAAGCCATAATAATAATAATAATAATAATAATAATAATAATAATAATAATAATAAAGCAAAAAAGAAAAGATTAAAAATTAATAAAATTCAGGGAAAAAATTTAGAATTTATTCACGTCAATATTGGCCTTGCCACATAGGATGATTGGTAGTGACTAGACCGCAATGTCTATTTTTACAGGCAATATATAGGCCGTAATATCTAAATTGACAAATGTTGAAAATGTATGAGATTAAATTAACAAATTATCAAAAGTTCTATAACTAAACTGACATACCTTAAAGATTTATAACTGAAATTGGCCATTGTACAATAGGTGTAAGATCTTAGACAATTTTCCTCCTTGATGCTATGGCATTAATATGGGTTCTCCTCTTGTGGGAGAAGTTTGGGAATACTTTAATTTTTTTTACTTAGTGCTTTTATTCAAACCACAATGGCGTACCCAATCAGTCCTAGAAAGTGAATCTCTTCTTGGCGAGTTGCAAAAACCAAACCAAAAATTGGCGGTCCATTTCGAGTCTTAAAGAGAGTTTATGAAAACGCTACAAGATCGAAAAGCCTGACAATTATGGACTCTCGATCGCATGATGGCTATTCAAAAAGAGTTCCATGTATATTCTTAGGACTATCCAAATAATGTTCTGACCATAATATGTAAAGAAATTTGTCAAGAAGATATTATAATCACCATTAACTTGCAGTTGTTAATTATATGACAAGAAATTTACTTACCTTAAACCACTGGAGTTCTCTTCGCATTTGAAAGGCTACTCCGGAGACTTCAGTTACATAGTCAAAATCATCTTTGTGCTCTGCTGCATTGGGCATCATCCTTTGCGATTCTATCAGTGTAGGTGCTGGAACTAATGACAACCGATTGGTTGAGCTCCGCTTCAAAAAGAGTCTTAAGAATCCTCTCTTGGCGTCTCTTCACAGCAAGTGTCCTCAACGTAGAACCTTCAGGCGAGATCCAAATGACCTGTGGGAAATATTGAATTGATTGTTGTTGGAAATATAAAGGCTTCGATTCTAGTATAACAACAAAAACAAAGCTTGAGTAATCAAATCAGATTTTGAGGCGTGATATCACTTTCTTTAAAAATCTATTTGCCCCACGAAGTTGCTAATGGTCTCTTGGCAAAAATCCTCCATGATACAACAAAGTCTCTACGAGAATACTTGATAGCAATTCTAGTATTTCTCTAGGGTCTCTCTATTCAAAACTACCGAATGAATGATTGCCTTTAACTTAAAAGTAGACTCGAAAAACTGAACAAACACGTCTATTCATTGATAGTTAAATTGAAAGGTTGTCTTGAAAAGACACAAATAAACAAAATAAAGTAAAATGATTAGAGTTAAATAAGTGCGCCTAATAATCGCGTCTAAATCGCGCAATTATTCGCGCACCCGCACGCGGGTATGGTGGGGTCTTGCCCACATCCAATCAATCCTTTAGAAAAAGAAACTCATATTTAAAATTACCAATTCTTTCCCACTTTCCCACAAGGAATAACGCTCTTAGCATTCTTGTTTGTTTTTCAAACAAACTCCTCCAACAATCCCTCACTTTGTTTGTAAAACAAATATTTCAAAAATAATAAAAAAAAATAAGACTAAAACAGACAACCAACATCCAGTGAGATCAATGTAAATACATAAAGGTCTCTTTCGAGTTAAACATTTACTTAGTGCATGTGTATAAAAGCTCTATATAAGTGACAAGTAGCTCAGCTTTAAACTTATACTTTTATGTAATAGAACCGGACATACTACACATACATTAACCTTAGTTCTAGTGAGAAGTTCTACATTACTCTGCACTATTATGGCCATTTGCTTGATTTTGTTTCATGAGCTCTCTAGAAAGTAATCCTAATCTTTGGAAAAAGCGGCACCACTTCTAAGCTCATTTAGGTGAAATATCCACTATGTGTTTCTGAAACTATCAACACATTACAAAATTTACAATGTACTTCATTAAGAATTTAATTCAACCTCCAAAACGTAACAGACGATACTGACTTCTCATTTCAGGGCTACATTAGTATCAAAAATCACAATCAATAACTTGTTCTTACCCATTAAACCTTGTAACTAGTGATGTTCTAGAAAAAGGTTGGGCTACCATTATTGGTGACTTCAACTAAAGGGTTTCAGCCTCATTTCTTGTGAGGTCTTTATTACCATTTGTCTTGGTAAAGCCTTTGTCAATGGATCGGCAAGATTATCAATTTACCTCACGTAGACAATTGTTATAGTACCATCTTTAATCAATTATCTCACAAACTCATGTCTTAAACTAATATGTCTAGACTTTCCATTATAAGTGCTACTATGAGCTCTTGCCAAAGTAGCTTTGATTGTCACAATAGATAGAAATAAGAGACATTGGACTAGGCCATAATTTGATGTCCAACATCAAATTCATAATCCATTCGAGCTCTTTCCCGGAAGTTGCCAAAGCAATGAATTTAGCTTCTATTATTGAGTGAGTAATACATGTCTGTTTCTTACTTGCCCAAGAAACAGCTCCTCCAGCTAGTGTGAAAATCCAACCAAAATTGGAATGCTCATCTCCTACACATCTGTGTATCCTTCTAACACAACATGATAATTATTATTCAACAGTCCTAAATTTTTAGTTCTTTTAAGATAACCAAACATTCTGGTCATAGTTGTCCAATATTTTACACTAGGATTACTAGTATAACTACTCAGTTTACCAACAGAATAAGCAATATCAAGTCTAGTACAATGCATCGCATACATTAAATACCATATAGCACCTGCATATTCTAGTTGTGCCACTGCTCTACCAGTATTACGACTTAATTTAATACTGAAATCAAATGGAGTACTTACTTCCTTGAAATCAAGATGCTGAAATTTATTTAATAATTTTTCAATATAACTGTATTGACTCAAGGAATAACCCCCACTATGTTTCTTAATTTTCATACCTAAGATAGTATCTACTTCACCCAAATCCTTCATTTTAAACATGGAGGTTAGATACTTCTTGGTTTCAATAATTCCAGTCATATTTGTTCTAAAGATAAGCATATCATCTACATACAAGCACACTAAGACTACATAGTCTTTATTGTATTTAAAGTATATACACTTATCGGCATTACTGTTTTTGAAACCATTTGATAATATGACCGAATTAAATTTCTCATGCCATTGCTTAGGAGATTGCTTAAGCCCATAAAGAGACCTAATCAATTTACATACTTTTCTTTCATTTCTAGGAAGAACGAAACCTTCTGGTTGTTCTATGTAAATCTCTTCATTTAAGTCTCCATTTAAGAAAGTAGTATTGACGTCCATTTGATGAACACAAAGATCATAAATGGAAGCTAGAACAAAAAGAACTCGAATAGAAGTTATACATGCAACAGGAGCATACGTATCAAAATAATATATTCATTCTTTTTGTCTATAACCCTTGGCTACAAATCTAGCTTTAAAAGCTTGAATAGTACCATCAGAATGATACTTCATTCTAAAAATCCATTTACACCCAATAGGTTTGGATCCTTTCGGTAAATCTGCTAATACCCAAGTATTATTGGACATGATTGAGTCCATTTCATCATTCACAACTTCTTTCCAAAAAGAAGCATCTCTAGAAGAGATAACTTCAACAATTGCTTCACTAGCTCACTGACTCCGTTCACTGTAGCTTTAGCCAGGAGGTGCCTATGTTGGAAATACTCGGTGATCCGGGGAGGGTTCGTCTCGGAGAGGGCAATGCAAATTGTTTTTTACCAACGCCTCAGCTGCCTTGTGTCTTAGCTTCAGATCATGAATCCTCTTGATTGGTACTACAAAATTTCAATAAGCAAAGTAAAAAGAAATGTAAACGAAGATCTTGGTTTGGATTGGAGGGTGATGGGTAAAATGGTCTCATCATTTTTTTATATATTAGGAAAGATTTTTGGGCCTTTTTTTACGTTGGGATTCTCTCCTCAAATGCAAAAGTGTGGGTTTTAGCAATTGCTAATGATACAATTACAAGACTTAACCTGACAGAAAAATTATGAAATAATCACGCTAATTATATCTGTCTAGCTGGAGTGAATCATAGCAATCTTTGTAGATATGAGATTGTGTACAATAGTAAAATCATTCAAATGCACATAGCAGCTCATGAAATAAAAGTCACATTGACATCTAATCATTCATGTCGTCATTATGCTCGGTACAAGAGCTACTTTTATTTTTTTACTCATTCTATCAGTATCTAATAAGATCAAAACTTACACATGAGGTCAAAATATGATATGTTACATTCCGGTTTACTTGTTATGCCTAAGTGACAAGGTGAGTATAGTTAACTAAACTCTATTATAAAGTATAATTTCATTTTTAAAACAAACATGTAACTACATTATACTTCGGTTTCCCTTGGGTGCTTTGACGAGTGACAAGGGTGGATGAGTATTTCGGGGGCATATGAAAGTTGGGTGAAGATGACAAGGTGAGAGCAACCGCGGGCAAAAGTTCACGAATAAGTTTTGGGAACTATAGAAATTTCTTTGGGGATTAGGTTGTGTCCAGATCAATCTATGTGTATCTATAGTGACATTGCTCTTTGGTTATTTTGAAGAGTTCATTCCCTCATATTAGCCTGGTGTATTTAGAATTTTATTTCTAGATTTCTACTAACAAGTCTTTTGAACACAAGATCGCAGGGAGACGAGCAAACTCCCTTCCCACTGAAATCCCCTTCCATTCCATAGACCACCCAAACAAATTATTTTATTTCTACCTACCTACTTTATTCCCCTTATTCCTAATCTTAACGCCTTTTTGTTCGCATACAATTGTGTATGTTTACTATATTGAATGCTTCAGATGATAAATCCGTGCCTACCTCCAAAAAAAGATGTTTATTTTATTGCTGCCTTATTGTACAGTGGATGAAGCTAGGGGATTGTCGCCTGTTCCGTGCCCAAGTCCTGCACCCTCTCAACATGTTGTATCGTACTGTATTAAGATGAAGTAGCAATGAAAGAAAATAATATTTGCGCCTAGCACTTCACCCAAAATGGAGGGAACAATTACTGGCGAGCAGCCTCCGCCACCCTCGCCCGTCGCCCTTCGCCGGCGAGGGTTTCATTGCCCTTTGGAGTGGCACGAGCAAGAAAAGAGGAGAAAAAAAAGAAGAAAAAAGAAATCTGCCACACCGTCATCGCCACATCGTTGCCGTCGAGGTCTGGTCGTCGCCACGTAAGCATTTTTCGGCCAAAATTCTCCAGAAGGACTTAAATGGCAAAGGGAAAAAATGTTTAGGACTGAATCGGCTTAAAAAAAGAAGTTTGAAAACTGAATCGATATAAATGGTAAATATTTAGGACTTATTTGGCAATTTTCCCCTTGTAGAGATGATGAAGCGAGCATGATTTCGCCCATCAAGATTAAAGGAGAAGTCCTAGTTGAGCCAACTCTTATTCAATATCTTCTGCTTAGAACAATTAGCCATGAGCAAGGTAAATTTAGGTCAACATCATCCCTCGCCTAAAAAATATAAGGACCTATCTATGCAGCCATTCAACTAACTAAAGTCACATTTTCTATTTTCAAATTTTGGCGTAAATATTAACAAGGAACATTTTTCTTCTTATAAAAGAAGTAAAAAACGAACAAGCCAGAAACTTTTGGTTGAATGGAAGATTACCTTTAGTCATGGAGAGATTCAAAAGTAACCTTGCAAGATGTTGAAGAGCTACATAGATATTGCAGAGAGAACCCGGTCAGGGATGTGAAATCAAGATACTTCAATATAAGATCAGGATATCAGTCTTGATAGTCTTAATTGTCGATAATCAGAACTAACATCGAAATTTACATGGATAAATAGTTGGGATTGTAATTGACCCGCCATAGAGATATGGATAAGGATAAAGGACCACAAGCAGTGTAGCTTCGCTTTGTTTTGCGGCTCCTTTAATACTATCTGCGTCTTAATTTGTTTGTAATATCATACTGACACTTATGCACTTAGTTGGAGAGAGATAGAGATGTCTTCATATCAATCGAAGATTACCTAAAGTTTGGGCGACATTCCAGAGTGACCTTCTAAAGCGTTGAAGAGCTCCAAGGAGGTTGGAAGGAGAGCCTGGTCAGTGGATGTGAAATGATGATACTTCAGTACAAGATTATAGTAACTTTTGTCTTGATAGTTTTCATGGTTGGTAGTTATAGATATCAAAACTATCAACATTGCCATTCACATGGATAAATAGTTGGGATTGTAAGTGACCGCACCATAAGCAGTGTAGCTCGGTTTAGTGTTGCGGCTCCTACAATACTATTTGCGTCTTAATTTGTTCGTTACATTGTCTATTAAATAATTCATACAACACTTGTGCACTCGGTTAAATCATATGTGGCAATCAGGGAATAGCTGATCCATAAAGTATTTCGTTTTCAGGTTATTATTGAAGTAAAACTAGGTCAAGGAACCAGAATATATCCTAGGAAGAAACAATCATTTTGGGTTTCCTTTGCTAGTAGGGAGGGAATCAATCTAAGAAAATTGAATTAAGTAAAAAATCATGGGAAGTCTTAAATTAGATAATGCGCACGGTAAAACTGCATACCCACCCGGGTTCGTTAACGTTTGCAAATGCCTTGACTTTGCATCTGTGGGCCAGGAGTCTCGTCCTCGGGAACACCTTCAAATCAGATACAAAAGAGCAGGTGATGAGCCAGGTATAATCTCCTTGAAGGGAATTGGCAATGAAGGGATGCGAGTGCAGAAAGTACGGACATTTGTATATTAATGTTTCCCAAACACTGAGCCTAGTCCCGCTACGAAAGTGAGAGGGCATCCTTGCCAATATGTCCAGTATAGACTTGTCCATCTTCCCCGAACCTTTCTCAAGAATGAGTGAAGGGTATCTCCCAAGCAGATAAAGGACGATATCTGTCCGAATTCACCAGCAAAATCGATCAGGAAAATAAGCTAAGTCCAGAATGAGGAAAAGTACAAATGGAATTGAGACAGAGTGATGGTCTTACCAAGATGACCAGCGTAAGTGAGACCCAAAATGCACAGAATCGCATTGTGACTACTGTCGGGATGATTTGGCCCATCAAATGACTTCTTTTGCGCCAGGAACCAGGCAATATCCTTATGCATAGAAGCTTCCAGAGTAGATAAATTGAAAGGAATACGTCCTTCATAATCTTGTATTTTCGTCAAGTCAATACTTCTTTCGACTAATGCCTTGACGATTCGTATCCTTCCACACAGGACAGCATGGTGGAGGGCTGTGCGGCCATCACAGTCAACCTCTAAAAGTGCTTGTGGAGATTGAGGGAAGAGCTGAACCAGGTTCTCAACAAATTGCTCTTGGGCATTCAAAGCTGCTATGTGAAGCACTGTTTCGGATCTGCTTGTTATAATGGCTGTCTTTGACGCAGGATCATTTTGAAAAAGCCTCTCAGCGAGTTCCCAATCACCTTTGACTGCAGCTCGCAACAATGATTGATAACGGAATTCATTGACTACATTTTCAGGTATACCTGCAAAATGGATGCAAACTTTTTCAGGCCATTTTGTCGATACGTGTCAGAGAAAAGAACAATTTCATCAAGATCCGCCCCAAATATTAATGGGACCAAGAGATGACTCTTTGGAAGAACAACGCACTTGGAACACCTCCAAATTGAGGAGGGGGAGTTGATATAACGGGAATATGAACACCTCCTGCAAGGAAACAGAGGGATCACAAAATCGTTCTATACCGTTTTTTCTTTTCCTTTTTGCTAGCCAAGGTCAGGGTTATGTTTGTTCGCTGATAAAGCAAAGAAGAAGAACCACGACAAAATACAAATTCCAGCATATTTTGAGAACCCATTGCTTAAACCATATTTTTTTTGCTCGTTGAAACTTGAACATGTACCTGCCGCCGGTTCTTCGTGGTCTGAATTTCCTTGTCTTTCAATTTCTTGCTTCGCCATGGGGTTGCTCTCGTGGTTACAGTCTTTCAACAATAAAGCAAACGGAGATCGCAAAATAGACTTTCTACTATCTTAGAGAGTTGAAGCTGTGATGTCAATCGGCTTGAGCTGCAGGGCCTCTTTATAACGAAGCACAGGGCTATCTATTTCTTAACTGATATGTAGAAATAATTGAACGTTCTGTTATTTCACTAATGGTATTTGTTCTGTTCTGACGAACATGGAACTGTTGAAAGGCACCACAACTTGTTCTGGACCATGTTTAGTTTAGAGTGATGGTTTACACCCTCTAGAGAAAGATTTACTTATGTTGACTTGAATACTTCCATGGTTCCAGTCTGCGCTGCTTGTTTCGTTTCATAGTATACTTTTACGATAAACCATGTGGTTAACGTTGATGAGAACTCGTCGGTGATGGAGGAAGAAGACGACTTTGCGAGTTCAGCATAAACACACCACTGTGGCAGAGACTCCGATTGCTATGATTTTAATCTATTTGCAGATAATATGTTTCATTCCAATATTCTATTACTCAGATGTTGACCTTATCTTTTCAGGAGACTTTACGATCAGATTTTATGCTTATTTTTTTTTTTTGGTAACCGAGGTGTCCGGGCCAGCTTACGCGCACCTCAACTATTCCTCGGGAGAGACTAGCACAGCAACCTACCGCCATGGCCCCCCACTTAAATCACAGGTGCTTCCCTGGGGAATCGAACCCGAAACCTCAAAGAAGTCCAAGTTCGCCCTAACCAGTTGGGCTACCCATGGATAGGTAGATTTTATGCTTATTCAACTCATCGTGGCCTTAGAAAAATAAGTCCTGAAATAAAAAATTTTAGCCACCGTTCGTTTCGCAAAAAATATTCTTCCGAAAGATGTTTTTCGGAAATTATGGTGTTCGGGAGTGGAAAATAACTCGCCAAGGAAAATATTTCAAATCAATTAAAAATTTTCTTCTAAAATCAAGGAAAATGTTTTTCTTTCTAACAAAAAGGAATCGAAAGCCAACCATCATCGATGTCAATCAAATTACCAATAAATCCCAGACCGTTGCCGGTTGTCGATCACCGACTACCAGCTACCGTGGCGATGGTAGTCGGGCATCCATGAACAAGAAAAAAAACGGAAAGAATAAAAAATTTATGAAAATATTTTCTGGAAAATTTTCAAGTTTCAAACGAACACCGGAAAATGACTTCCTGAAAATACATTTTCTGAAAATGCTTTATTTTCCGCCGAATGAACGGAGCTTTAAATGCGTAACACAAACAGTTTTGTCTTATTCTCATTCACTAATTTTTTATATTTCAAGTGAACATTGCTTTGTCCAGATAATGTGAGATAATGTGATGATTGCTAACCAAGCGTTTTCTTGGCTCCAAGAACCCTACCATGCCAGTAAAAAACAACGCAAAGAAACAAAGGGGAAAAAGGAGGGTCCTTTCGACCTCTCCTGCTGTTCAACGCTCGACCCACCAACTCAGTACGGCTTGGTCATTGATGCTAACCTCAGTCCGCGTCGATTCGAGCTTGATTCAGTAATGCGCATGGCCTAATCTCCACGCGATCCGTTCGAATGCCGCGTTGCCCGGCCGACCCGCATGGAGTCTCCGGCCATATTTGGGCTGCTCCAAGCCGGGGCCGCCAGCTGCTGCTGCCTCGGGAATCCGACGGGGAGTATATTTTTTCATGGCAATGCCATCGGGGAATGTGCTCGCGCCAGACACCGAGGACAAGATTTTGTTGTGACCAGAGATGCTGTCGACATATAATTTTGTCGGTCCAGTAAATCGTTTTTTACTTAATTTTTGATAGAATTGTTATTAATTAGAAATTATATTTTGTTTTATTTTCTAAGAAAAAAAATCAACAAACAGAGAAAAAGTCCCATCGGACTGGGCCAATCTCCCGCGGGCCTTGCCCGTGCGAGCCCATCTTTCTCCCCCCAGCTTTTATCTCCTTCATCTTTCTCCTTCAGCTTTTATCTCCCCCAGATTTCCGGCGCCGACACGATCTTCCGCCAGAGATCGTAACACACACAAGTAGTGGACTGAGTGAAGGGACGGGATGTAAGGAATTGAAGAAAACGCAAGAATGGAGTTGATTAATCAAAAGCTTTGTAATATATTTTTCTTGTCTGAATAGTACAAGTGTAATAGCTATCTTTATGTTACACGGATAGTATAAAATAAAAGGAAAGAATTAATTTTGCATAATTCTAATCAAATTAGAACCTAACTTCCTTAATTTACAAGATGCATATCACGTCATCACTCCCACTACTTGTATATGTCTAAGACATTTAGCTTACTTAGAAGATATGCATATTGCCTTTGACGTAGGACTTTAGTGAAGATGTCCGCCGGTTGCTCCGAGGTGTTTATCCCACTTGTCTTGATGATTCCTTTTTGGATTTTTTCTCAAGTGAAATGACAATTCACTTCGATATGTTACGTTCTTTCATGAAGAACATGATTAGCTGCAAGCTTAAGAGTTGCTTCATAGAGTGGTCGGTCCCTTAACCTGCACACCAAGGTCCGATAGAAGTTCACGCAACCAAATTACTTCACTGGTGATCTTGGCCATGGCTCCGTATTTTGTTTCAGCTGAAGCTAGAGAAACCGTTGGTTGCTTCTTGGTGTTCCAACAAAGTAGTGATTCTCCCAACATGAAATAAAATCCGGTCACTGATTTTCGGCTCATTGGACATGTAGCGTATTCGGTATCACAATAAGCTATCATTTCCATATTCCAGGAAAGTAGAATTTTCAATCCTTGGCATTTCTTCAAATATTTGAATACTTTCAAAGGAGCAATCAAATGTGAATGTTTAGGCTGATGCATAAATTGACTAAGTGTTTCAACTGTAAAATAAATGTCTGGGTCTAGTCATGGTAAGATAAGTCAATTTACCAACTCTGATAACTGGAAGGATCTTCAAGCAATAGATCTTCTATTTGCGAGGGTAATCCTACATCATATTTTGTTATAGTAAGCCTGAGATTCTGCTAAATTGGAATGACTGCAAGTTTGTAATTTGATAATCTTGTCTCTGAGATTATTTTTAGAATGAATTACTTTAACTTAGAGAAATTCCCAAATTTCAATAGGTAATTTCAATTACAAGAAAATATTTAGGTGCTCCCAAGGCTGTGGCGCGGAGGACGGGAGGATGTGGGCTGGGTGGGGATAGTAGTGAAAGGTCGTTTATATGCCATCACCTATACTTAGTTATTGCGAGCCTGCATAAGGAGTAACCATTGATAAGACTGCTGATATATCAGTGACATGATGGGGAGCATCAGAGTCAGGAAATTAGTTGGAAGCAACATGGGTGGAAGGAGGTTTGAGGTGGAGAAAGAGCAATACTGAGGTAGGTAAGCAGGAGTAACATCATAGGTTTTTAAAGCATGTGTAGCATAATGAGCCTGAGGAGGAGGTGTGCCTATATTTTGAGAATTATATTGTTTATGGCATACTGTAGCATAGTGATCCAGCTATGGCTAATATGATAAAAGAGAGCCCCCATCAACGAAACAAATGCAAAATACAACCTTAAGAGATCAAACATAATCATACTGAAACTATTTAAAGAATACATCATTAATTAATACAAGCAATCGCATCTCTCTCACTTCACCCTCTAACTTCTTGAATCGAAATATTGATCTTCTTGGCCATAGATTGTAGGCAAAAATCAATGTAAGACATCCAGTCTTGGAGGCCCCCGACCCTTAACTGGATCAAACGCAAAAGACCACTCAATAATGCACACACCCATCTTACCATCCCCAGGCATTCATGGGTATCACCCTAGCAGTGGCAACATCTTAACATATATATTTTAAATTAAAAATATTTCTCAATAAATATTATATTATAATATATATAAAAAATGGGCCAAGCTCTGAACCGGGTGATGTTCGGGCCTGCCCCGAATGTTAAGGGACCGGGCCCTTCTTCACGTGGGCTCGTGGATAGGAAACTCCGGCCCAACTCAAAGAACTGGGGTTGTGGCTCGGTCTCTTGTTTCCCTCATTCTTTTCTCCACGGGTCCATCTCTACCAAACCGATTGGGCCTGACGTGCCGGCCTAGTCCAACAACTGAAAAACCAATCCCCGAGAGACCTCAATATAAGCCCCTATTTAAAATCAAACCCTCCAGTCCCAAAATCCTTGCTTAGGCCAACACACGATCGGCCCAACTGCACCGTCGGCTCGGCCCAGAATCAACCAAGGCCCACTTGGCCAACTCCCTCCAGTCCGTGACGCCGCCCGGCCACCCCTCCAGCCATCAAACACCACACCCACCGCAGTGACGGCTCGGTGGAGTGAGTGATAGGAGAAAAGCCCGAACGGACTTTGCTCAAGCATTTCAACAAACACATCATCTATATGGGGCGGACCGGAACTTGTATGCCGGCTGGAAGTGAAAAACAAACAAAGCTTGGAAAACAACAAAGCAAAGGCTGGTTGGACACGAATCAGCATAAAGACTAGAGCTACCATGGTCTTGTCCTTTCCTCTTTTCTCCTTTCTTGCCTTTCTCTTCTGCCTGCGGTCTCTTCCATCCCTCGTCATGTCAGACCCACCAGCCCCTTTTCCTTTTTCTTTTTTCTTAATTCTTAATTTAATCTCAACTAACCAATACCTAACTAATTAAATTAATTTTTTAAAATTTGCTTAAATAATAATTTTTTTAAAAAAGGAAATCTCTAATTTTTTATAATTTAAGGTATGAATAACTTACTAGACCGACAAAATTAGGTATTGACAGCCACTCCAACAAATCAAGTAATACATCGATTTTATACCAATATATACATTTCCATGTGATCAATTCAAGTGCATTCATCACCACCAGCTCAATGTAAATGTAATCAATAGACTAAGCTATATGGGAATGCTCCTAAAAACTACATGTTATATAATTTAATTATTTGTCTTGAGGGGATAAAGATTATTTCAAAATTCTCTATGCACTTAAACCCTAAATAATTAGCAAAAATTTATGTGTCATTGAAAATTTATGATGTTATGTTTTTTGTGACTGTTAGAGAGACAATTTCCACCAAAATAACATCATACTTGCATCATGTAAGGCGAACAAAAGTTTCACGGCTAATTTTAGGGGATGTACGTGACGGCATCATCACCTTCAAACTAACTCCAAATTCATATGGTTCAAAAGAGCTTAATGATGTCTTTCATGAGAAGATTTTTTTTTTGTTTGGTAAATTTTCACGAGAAGAATTTTGGACATAGAAGAAATCAAGAAATCACGACAATATCCTTACCATAAAAAAAAAAAGAAATCACGACAATAAAATATTGGTCGTCTTTTCTTGTTATTAAGACATTCAAGATGAGCTAATGAGATGAGCTTTTAGGTATTCATCAAGTCAGCTCCGCGGAAAATTCTTGACGGGTAATAACTTTATTGTGTGGCTATAGGCTTCTTATCCTCACCGTATCACATGCTCGTCTTAGCTTTGCTAAATGGAAATTACCATGCAAATTAACAGGAGACATTAATCAAGTAGCTTCCAGGGCAGACGATCCGTTTCCAACTTGTACGCCGGCTGGAAATAAATAACGAACAAAGCTTAGAAAACAACAAAGCAACGGCTGGTTGGACACGAATCAGCATATAGACTAGAGCTACCAAGGTCTTGTCCTTTCCTCTTGTCCATTTTCTTTCCATTCTCTTCTGCCCAACGTCTCTTCCATCCCTTGTCATGTCAGACCCACCAGTCCCTTTTTCTTTTTTCTTAATTCTTAATTTAATCTCAACTAACCAATACCTAACTAATTAAATTAATTTTTTATTTTCTTAAATAATAATTTAAAGAAGAAAGGAAATTTCAAATTTTTATAATTTGACTATGAATAACTTACCAGAATGACAAAATTAGGTATCGATAGCCACCCAACAAATCAAATAGTACATCAATTTCATACAAATATATATCTCCACGCGATCAATTTAGGTGCATTCATCACTACCAGCTCAATGTAAATGTAATCAATAGACTAAGCTATATTGGAATGCTCCTAAAAGCTACATATAATATAATATAATGTAATTATTTGTCTTTAGGGGAACAATATTATTTCATAATTCTCTATGCAATTAAACCATAAATAATTAGTCAAAATTTAAGTGTTAATGAGAATTTATGATGTCATGTTTTTGTGACTGTTAGAGTCACAATTCCCACCAAAATAACATCATAGTTGCGTCACGTAAGGCGAACACACAACAGAAGTTTCACGGCTAATTCAAGGGATGTACACGACGGCATCATCACCATTCAAACTAACTCCAAATTCATATGGTTCAAAAGAGCATAACAATGTCTTTAGCGAGAAGAATTTTGGACATAGAAGGAATCAAGAAATCAAAAGATTAAATTTACCAAAAAAAAAAGAGAAATCAAAAGATTAAGATTTACCAAAAAAAAAATCAAAAGATTAACTATTGGTCGTCTTTTCTTGTAATTAAAACTTCGAAGACGAGCTAATGAGATGGGTTTTTAGGTATTCATCAAGTCAGCAAGTGTTATGCGCTCCACGGAAAATTCTTAATAGGATATAACATTCTTGTGTGGCTATATGCTTCTTATCCTCATCGTATCACATGTTCGTCTTAGCTTTGCTAAGTGGAAATTACCCTGCAAATTAACAGGAGACATTAATCAAGTAGCTGTCGAGGTCAAGTATCGTCAGGTGGTGTTATCGTCAGACAACCTTTCACTCCTTGACTGCTTATCGGGTAGAGAGGAGCCCCCTTGGCAAGCCCAACCCATTGTTGCTGACTGCTTGCCTCTGCTGGGCCAAGTGAATGGCGTCTCCTTCATCTATGAACCGAGGGATTATAACAAGGCCGCGGACTGGGTTGCTAAAATCCACCAAACCAACTCCCTTCCTAGTAATTGGGTTTTTTACCCTCCTCAGCCTTTAATTTAAATATTTTGCTTAGACTCCAATACTGATGGTACCCTTTTTATGGGCTAGTAATGATATTTACAATATTCTGACCAAAAAAAAAAAGTATTGCCGCGATCAAGTTGACATAGCAGCCGGAGCAGACCAAGAATAGAAACAGAAGACATTAACATAATCGGACTAGAAGAGTGCCAAAAAAAGGGGGGTTCAAACGAATCAAACCAAATTAAAATATTAAACTCTGACTAAAAGTAAGTCGGAACGCATGCATGCCAAATCGATAGACTTTGATCAACCAACCACTAATTGGCCCGCTCGAAAAGTGCCAAATTGATAGAATATGAACCCTAGCTGGCAACTTCTTTATGTATAATTCTTCTCATTATTTCCATTGGCGTGTAAACACGATTATCAGAATGCTCGCGCACGTTCTTGCTTAAAAAATCTGCGGAAAACGAACCACAATTTGTCCGTCCAAGAACACCCAAATGGACTTAGTCGAAGTCGCGCATTGACTATTACCAATTGGACTGCAAGATTAGGCAATATTTTTATTTGTAAATCACCATAAATTATATTACTACTAGAATTTATACTTTGCAGATGCACGGGAAAAATTCAATTCTATTTATCAAATACCTTTGGTGACAGATTATATATCAAATAAAGAAAAAATGACTCATAAAGTACATGAAAAATGTGAAATAATGGAATTAAGGAACATCCAGAGATATCCATAAATCACTTAAAGTAAGATCTTTTATTATACTTGCGTGATGTATAGTGGAACTTTTTTCCTTCAATATTGCGATTAGTAATTTCTTTTCAATTTTGAATTTTGTTGGTTGAGAGTTTTGTTTTTGTTGCCGAGGTCAAGGGTTCGAAATCAATAGCTGCTAGCGTCTTAAGTTGGGGACCATATTGTTGGGATCATGTACTAATCTCCCTCGAGGTGGAGGAACCTGGCCCCTTGATGCCGTCGAGGCATGAGGAGGCCATGATGGATTCTTCAGTTAAAAAAATAATAAGTTGCAACAACTGTGTCAATGTTGCACATTCAGTCATATTGAGTCAATACTTAGGCACACTAATCCATTAAATTCTTATTAATGGTGCATTTTTCCAGATACTATCCCAAGGTCAGATGAAAATGATGTTAAATCAAGTGCAAGAATAAAGAAAAATAAAGTGAACTCTAGAGTAAACCTCTAGGTAAGAAATCCTCAACCACCCTCGTTGCCTTAGGTAATCCTCTTGTAAAGCATGGCCAGTGCATCTTTTACTATAGAACACGTATAAATTGCAAAATTGTATTCTACCACATTCGTATATAATGCAATGTGAATACATGATTATAAGGCTGAAGTGGTGTATCTCCAGAGATGCTATGCCTCGAGACTCTTGTTTTAGGCGTCGACATAAAAGAGTAGCCCAACTGGTATTTCACCTGAAATCAATAATTGGGAAGACACTTTTCTAACGACGATTGTTCGCATTGTTTTGAATTATTAGTTAATGGAGAATTATTCCTTTATGGATTACTATTTATTCCTGAATTTGTGTTGTTGATGAAAATAGTTTTTGCACATTCATTCTAGAGCGATACAAGGAACTAGTTTTAAGAAAATTATTTATTGAATTAGTAATTTTTTATGAAAAAAAATGCCATAAAATCCTATATTTTAGAAACGTAACGGCGATGTGATGTTACAACAACGCTGAAGGTGAAAACTAGAAATAACCTTAAATATCTTCCTCAAATTATATGTCTTCCAGCACAATGCATGCGGCACCAACGAGCTTTTGACACGGAAGCGAACTTTCTGGGCTAAAAAAGACAAAGAGGAACCCCCGACGCCAACGCGACTTTGGCCATCTTTCCGGTAGGTGGATGCAAGACTTCGATGATAATGCTGTCGTTTGTCTGACTGGGTCCATCGTGCAAGGTAAGCTTGGGGAAAGACTCAACACTCTTCCAGGAAGGCGCTCCGCTTCTATAAGACTGCACGCCTCAAGGCTCACTCCCATTCACTTACTTCCCCTCGACTTCGGCTTCTCTCTCGCAGCCATTCCTTCCTTTACTCTGCCTGTATTGTTGTTCAGTTTTCTCGTGTTGCGGTTTCTCATTTGGAGGATTATCAGCAAGTTTTTTTCCGGGTGAGACTGCTTTAGATCAGTGAAAATTTAAAGCTTTTTTCTATTTTTTTAATCCAATTTTCCTGCGCCCTCTGTATAACCTTGGATTCTGATTAAATTGTCATATGCCCACTTAAGCCAGGAAGGAAGCGTGACGTGAGCTTGAAACAAGAGCAGGAAGAGAGGAGACCGGGCAAGCAAACTATAAAAGAACCATTCTCGTAGATTCCCAGTGAGGGATCGCTGGAAGATTTATTGGCCGCGTCAGATAGCCGCGCAGATCAGTCATCCATGCCGACAGAAAATCGGTTCACTCAGTCATCCAGGCCGGGAAGTTTGAACAATTACATTCCAAAATTCACTCGGTCATTCACGCCGATAAATTTGCAAAAGTACATTCCAAGTCGTTTCACTCGGTCATCCAGGCCGGCAGAAATTGCAATATATCAAAGTCGTTCCACTCGGTCATCCAGGCCGGCAGAAATTGCAAAATATCCAAGTCGTATGTATCGGTCATCCATGAAGAAATTTCGGGCATTGAAAGCTAGCGCTGGTGGTATCTTTGGAGGTCAGTCATCCACACACGAGCATTCCAATTATTAGCCAGTCGTCTACGCCAAAACATAAGCATTCCAAGTAGTTTGCCAGGTGCTGAATGAGTCAATATTTGAATTTGTCAAAGTTCAACTAGTCAATAAGCTGGAAAATGGTTCCGTTGCCATTTTTCAGGAGTTTGTTGCAATACACTATTGCACATTAGTGAGTCGCTTCTATTGCTATTTTATTGGCTATGTTTTAGTTATTTCCATCGATGTTCTACATATATAAGCGTGTGCGTCAGATGAAGTCAAAAAGTCAAGAGCAATAAAGTATTTGTTGTCTCCTCTATTTGTTTTCTCGGAGTTCTCTGACTATTATTTTTAACACCACGTGCACCAGTCAACTATGCCGCCAACAAGCATTCCAAGTAGTAGCCGGGCACACTACTCATCTACATCACGGAAAATGAAAACAAGCATTCCAAATATTAGTCGTGTACACCGTTAGGGGTGTAAATTGGCTAGGTCGGGTCAGGTTTCATGATACCCGACCCAAAAGCACTATATGATGTGATTGGCCCGACTCAATCCAAGGTTGAACAACAAATAACCCAAACGATGCGATTGAGTCTAGTTTGGTCCATCTAGGACGAGTTTGAACTTTTGTTTTTTTTATTTGTTAATCATGGTTGAAGTTACACGCTTTTTCAAGATAACTATGGGTTTATCATCCATCTCCAAAGATTTTGTATTCCAAAGGAAAGCACGACAACTAAGTTGCCCCATATAAGTGTAACGTCATTGTCTCACCACCAACAATATTATCCGCTTTGGCTCTACTGCACTGGCGCGAACGCATTGCCATCCCAGCTAAGGCATCAACCTCATGGCTTTATTTTTTCTCGGGTCCACCATCCTTGCGACCCTTGGCGGCAACTCACGAGCGTGTAACCCTGGAAAACGCGTTGTTGATGATTAAGGTGGACTCTCCCACATATAAGGCCACTTAAAGCTACCCGCTAGGCGATGTGGGATGGGGATATTACAATAAGAATCCCAAATAAAGAATTCCAAATTTAATTTGTGTCAAATTAAGTGCACTTTGATCAAAATATTCTACCTGATTATTTTAAATGCACTTTGAAGCTACCTAGCAGAGCTAATAAATTCAGGGTCAATGGTATATGGTGCAGTTGATCCCCACCAAAAATTATAGGTCACCGATTAAAAGGAAGAGACCCAATCCTAAGAGAACATATGCAATGCAATCTGTGAACCCACTCTTCTCCATGTAAGAAGGCTTCTGGCCTCGTTGACTAGAGCTTCTAGATCCCACAAGCTTTGTACTTTCTCCACTGAAAGTAATGTCAAGGTTGGTCTATTATTTGGCAGATTTAATGAACCAATTAGAGCATGTGGAAGCAATTAAAACACACGTGGATATCGTAAAGGAGACTATTAGTGAGCAAAGTTGAGATTCTTTCAGACTATATAGGCATGATCATATGACAAAGATAATAGAAAATAAGATCTGCTCGTCGGTGGAGTTAACATGAACAGGTCTCTTTTATCTGTATCTTTCATCCAAAAATCAGGTTGAACAGGAAGGACATTCTTATAGTTAAAACAAATATGAAGCGTTTACAAGTTATCATGTTTGGCTATTACTTGAAGAAATGAAATGATAAAGCCACACCAACCTGCCAAAATAGCATATTCTCCCCATTACCAGTGAGAATAGGATAGCACTCTCCTATCTGCAACCACAGTGCAGCCCATCAACACTTAACGAATATATGAAATGCACTACTAGTATGTGCCTCACAACTGCTAGTAAGGAAGCATCTTAGGAAAAACAAAATCATGAAGACCAGGAGGAGAAAAGCTAGAGTGATGATCCATATGGTGGAATGGCAAGAGAATTTGTCCAAATATCTGGAGAACGAGCCCTATAAGCAACGAGAAGGGCATAATGAATGAAAATGTACGACCAACTGCAGGAATGAATGTCAAAATGAAAAAAAAAAAGAGCAATACAAATGGAGTAATGTATACATTTAATTAATGTTTCTAAGACTGCCAAAATCTCATGGTCTGTCATCACTTGATGCCCTCTTAATTTCAGAGTTTGCATTCAGTCGAGTTTGCAAGCTAGTAATAATATTCATTAAAAACAATAGTAGCATTACTAGAAATAAACCTCTTTAAAACAATAGAATGGTATAATCTCCTATCTGAGCTCATCACAAAAAAAATGAGGAGTGATTCATATATAAAATGTTTACAAGGACCAATCATAGAAATAAAGAAAAAAAAAATCAACATTTCCATCTCAAAAGTAAACAATCAATCTTTGCTAAACTAAGATCAACTTGCAAGTAGAATGAAAAAGAGAATAATTACAAATTGCATGTTGAATATGAGGAAGTAAACTTGCAATAATAAAAATTGGTTGAACCAGTATCAATCTCCAATTTAATCAATCATCAAGAGAAATTAATATCAACTTCGGCTCCATTGTCTTAGTTGACAACTTTGCATTAAATTCACAATGCAGATGAGAACTTAATTGCCCATTGTAATATAAAAGAGTATAACTTTTTCACAATTATGTTTTCTCACCTACTAAAAGTTTTTGAGTTTTTCTAAGACCTCCTCAATCAAAAGTGAAAGTGGTGCAAATCCTAGCTAATCTTGAGCACATATAAGAGCCTACACCATGCTTGGGTCAAGGAATTACAAAGTACTTGACCTCCTATGCTAAATGTAACCTCTCATTCTATACTCAAGATGAGCATAGCCGAAATATCTCGAGCAATGAAAGGGAGAATATGAAATCTTGAAACATTTATTATCCACCAAGTTAAGATATCATAGTTGAATCACTCACACTTGTCTAGTCTAGTCAATAGGTCAAGTGAAAGAAAAATGTGAAAATGGGGGCATGAAAGAAAAAGCAATGTGCCTGGTAAAAGTAAGGCCAATGCATTAATTCAAAAAAAAAGTGAAAGAACCTAGGGGCAAGAAAAAGCAGTATGCCTTATAAAAGTAAGATCGATGCCCATAGGAGTTAGAGCCAAAGGCTCAATTTTGCCAAAAAAAAAAAAACTAACCCTCAATGTTTTTAGGTTTTCCAAAAATGTTGAATGAGGTAGTATTGTAAGTAATCCCCAGTGGATTTGATATCATATAACATCTCTAATGAAGTAAAGTTTGAAGTTCGATAGTTGAGCTTGACGAAAAAATTCCCAATAACTGATTATCAGTTTTTCATCCCATACACATCTTTGAGCCTATTTATCCAATTGTTTCTCATCTTTGAACCAACCCTACATTACATCCCTTTAAAATCTCTTCAGATTATGGTACTTGAATTAATGTGAGGTTTCTAATATTTTTAAGCTTAACTGGAAGAAGTGCGAGCAAGACTATTTCTATTTTATTTGCAAGGTTATTGACTTGTAAACCTGGTGATGTTGTTGAAGACATTCTTTCCGAGCCTTGACTCAAAGAGTCACATTTACTGAGCCATTGCCAAGCCCAAATTACGGTCCTATTAAAGACATCTCTGAATGTTAAATTTGTACCGCTTGCAAGAATACTCAGACCTTTGTTGACATGATGATGGTGATATCGAGTGATACAGTTATTCCCGCATTAATGGCCGGGAGAAAAGCCTTTCAATGAGAGCGAGCGGAAGTTTTTTCTAACTGTATCTCATTTAACATTCTTAAGAAATTCACTCAATTGAATTGACATCATCTTGCTCTATGATTTACCTTAGTGGAAGCATGATAATGTGCATAATTTTGAACTTTAAATTTTTTATATGCATATCTCTCTTGATGGATAATATTTATTCTAACAGCCAGAAAGTTCGTGACAATCAAACCTTGAGTTTTGTCCAAATTTTCTTGAATTTTCTTTTTGTAGGGAATCAATCCGGCGTGCCACTATAGCCCGAAATCACTTTGCATCGACTTGACCTTCTTTCATAGCCCAAGTCTCATTTCATTGACATGGCTTGCTTTCGTAGCCCAAGCCTCATTTCAATAGACGTGGCGTGCTTTCATAGCCAGAAATCTCTTTTCATGGACTTAGCGTGCTTTCGTAGTCCAAGCCTCATTTTGCTCGGGAGCTTGTGGTGATGTATAAGTATCTCACTTTTAGTGCCGATGGCGATGAATCAATATCTCATATCGAGAGCCTGTGACGATGTACATGTATCTCACTTTCAAGTATTAATGGCGATATATTGGTATCTCATCTCAATTAGGGAGCCTGTGGCGATATACAAGTATCTCCCTTTTAGTGCCGATAGCAATGTATTAGTGTCTTATCTTGAGTCCATGTGGCGATATGAGTTTTCATTTACCTCTTTGTGACCGATTAAAAAGGTTTAGGCCTCAAGCAAACAAATTGTGTAGTTTCACTGTCTCTCTTTTGTAACTAAAGCAAGTATTCGGGCCAAAGAAGACAATTTTAAAGCTCATTCAATACATACATCAATCTACTGATCTAACAAGAGAAGTAATTTCAAGTATGCTTCTCTTTTTCTTTATTTGCATTCATCATGCCATAATTACATTTGAAAATAAGAGCTAATCTCAACAAAAATATAATGCATAATATTTGCATAATAAAAAATTAGTCATCAATTAGTCATTGAATAAAACCTCTGCAAGCTCACATTCAAAGATGAACAGCTATTGACACTTAAATTTTGACAAATTGCACAAAAGAAATAATAAATAAAAATATATAGATTTGTTTCCCTTAGTAGGAGTATCTTGCAATTTAGGAAAGATCATCGGCGGTAAGTATATTTTTGGCTTTAGTTGGGAAAGAAATATTGAGAGCATTTTGAGCAAAATATATTTGAAATAAGGTAAAAAGAGGAAGCACATCTTCACAAATAAAGAGAGGAAATGGGGCAAATTAAAATAGAAAAAGAAAGTGAAAGGGAATTCGCAAAATTCGGTCAAATCTTTGAGGGATTTGACCGAATATTTGCTTTCTCCCATTGCCTAAAAACGTGAGAGAGAAAAGGGAGGGAAAAAAGAGAGGGTGGGGGGGGGGGGGGGGGGGGTGGCGGTGGACTTTCGGACAAAGGGGGAAAAACAGAGAGAGAGAGAGAGACGCACGAGAAAGGGAAAGGGAGCTTCGGTCCGACACCTTCGGCATCGGCGACTCGTCCGCGGCGCCTCCCTCATCTGAAGCTTCCCTCTCCGACAACTCGTCCACGGCCTCCCCTGTTCGCTTCTTCCGGTGATTTTTTTTTTTTTGTCGTGTCTGCTTCATTCACAGCCTCCCGAGGATCATGGTCGGGTGGCTTCGTGGACGAATGATGGTTTGGCTCGAGTTCGCTTGAGCACGCCGGTTCGCCGCCCTTGAACTATGTAGGGGTACATGTTATTACACTTTCGTTTCCTTTCTCGTGGCCCCTTTTCATCGTTTGGCTTTACTGAGTTTCTCGAACTGAGGTGAGTCATGGTCGGTTTGATCAATTGTGAAGCTTCTATGATGTTTAATTTTGCTTGTGCGTTCTTTTTGCTTGTCCTTGGTAGGTTTAGATTCCTCCTTCTTTTGGTCCTGCAAGCGAGCGTCCCTCACTGCACTTCAACGAATTGCCTGAACGAATTTGTCATGGTTTAAGTCTTGTTCGCGAGTTGCTATTTGTTCAGTTGTCATGAGTTGACGCCTTTGATCCCTGCTTGTTTGTTGAGACTTTTAGATCTGCAATTGATCTTGTTCTTCGTTGAAAATTATATGCTTTCCCTCGCACAGCGAGTGTTTGTTAGAATGCCTAAGTTAGATCTGAATGTTCTCTGGTTTTGGTCTAATTCTGGAGCTCCGGTCGCTTGTCGGAGTCTTGTTCGTCGCGTGATGAGGCCGGAAACCATCGTGTGTGATGCGGCGTTAAGACGACGACAACGGCCGATGTTACGGGACTGCCGTTATCACCTCCGGCGATAGGCTCAGCGAGCTCGCTGTTCCTTCTCGAGCTGTGACACTCGTGAGTCTGATCTCGTGCGTGAAGAGGCTGGGCTGAAACCGGGCTAAACTCTCGTGCGTGGAGAGTTGGATGAGGCTGGACGGGCAGGGCCCGTTCGCTGGCCTTGTGTGGTCGCGACCCAGGGGAAACTAGACTGGGCCCATCATGAGCCCAGTCCAGTCTCCTCTGGTCGCTCTCGGCCTCTGGTGTCCGGGCCGAGTCCGAACTGACCCGGTTCGGAGCCCAACCCGGATCCCTTTAATTTTTTAAATATTTTAATCAATAAAAAAATTTTAAAAAAATATTATAGCATCATTTAAGCATACTTAGTTAATTTTCATATTAGGATAATAATAAAACAAAAAAATAATTATTTGACTTGCTTTGTTAGATTATCTTTGTTTATTGTTTTATTTTATTGAGCATTTACATAAATGTTTATGTACTCGCGTAATTACCACACATGTTAGGAAGTTAATTTAAAATCAATTCAAGCTGCTTGCAAAAGAAATTTTTGAAATAAAATCAAATGTACCGAAAAGGCGTTAGATTAATCTAGTGTAATCAAGTCCCCATACCCATAGTTTCCGATTTGTAGGAGTAAGGTATATACTCCCGATACTTTACATGGATTACTAATCCACCCACTATAAATAAATTAGTAGTGACTCCAACTGAAATTAATTTTGGATTATAAGAACGTTAACCTAAGTTGTAAAATAGTATGAGCTTGAGAGAGCTGGAGATAAGTTAGACTTCGTATCCATTATGAACTCTAGGTGGTGCACCTTCAGAATGGTCGCGACAATCACTTTCCCTATGTGTTGGTCGAGCGCTTCTTGAAGCACGGGTCAAGTTCACACAAATGACTCATGTCTGTTTCACCATCGATATGATGCTAATGTAATGCAGATGCCATTATAAATTCTTAAGACTACATGTCATGCAATACAAATATTTTTTTTAGGAATTAAATAATTAATTCTTAATTTTTTTATTCACTAAAAATTCAAATGACTTGTCAAAAGTTAGGTTTCAATATATATTTGACCAGCATAATCCAATTGGTCCCACCATAGCTTGAGTCTGGTCTTCGAGGCAATAATGAATCGAACATGGAATGTTCCATGGTACATAAACTAAGCCTCGACCAATTTATTTGTCATAGACTGATCAAAGACACGAAAATAAAATTAAATGCATTGCAAGAGGAAATGGTAGGAAACTTACTTCACCTTCATTCTACATTCTAACTTTCGCATGAGTTCATATGGACTTGGGCCACGCATCCAGTAGCATTTAGCTAGCATAGAGAGAGGGGAGCTAATAATCGCAAGCCTTGATCAGGGGAATTTGACCTTTAATTGAGCTGGGTTTAGCCCACAATGTTAATAGTATGGAGTTTCATTAGAATAAGCCCTCAATAGGTTAGGACTATTATCAATCAACTGCACCAGAAAGCAAAATTTAGCCACCCATATCCATCAAGGCCTTGGCTGAAAAATTATCAAGGAAAATGGCCCAATTTGATACAAATTGATCCTTTTTGGGACCTAATAAAAATGATGTCCTGCAAATAACAAAAACCCTAGAGCACCTAACTTGACCTAAAATTCTTATATAAACATCACTAGACTTCCTAATTCAGGGCAACAACTCATAATTAGAACATATTGAAAAAAGGTGAGAGTGAAAAGTTCTTGACTGAGCAATCTCATGGCAAGCCGCAACCCCAACGAAAATCGCTACTTCTTTCTAGCAATGGTGACCTCAATGACGATTGTTGCTTCTGCTAGCTATGCCTACACTGTCGACTGTAAATTGACTCCATCCCATCTCCACACCACGATGCTGAGCTCAAATTCGTCAATCACGTAATCTCGTCCAATAGTTATGCCTCACTTCCAGGTGCCCTCAGAATGAAAGATGCTAGGTCCATAGGTGGATTTAACCATTTGGAATAGCAGGGGAAGTTGCAGTACTACGAATAAAGCCACGGGGCCAGAGGTCAGCAAAGTGATGGGAATGAAAGCCCACTCCAGTCTCTTATCCAGCACAATTATGAGGGTCGTAGCGAAGGCCACCAGCATGAAAGCCAAGGAGAGGAAGAGAAACAAAAGGCCCATTATGATCTTCTTAGGCAAGGAGTGAAGAAAATCTAGCGGCTCATATCGTGAAGTTAAGATTGCTAGGAATAGCAAGATGGCCATCACAGAGGATAACAAACCTAATGCATCTGAAATTGCGAAAATCAAGAAAGAGTGCTCTCCTAACAACAATGGGACTCCAGTATTGCCATTATTGCTCCCAGGCACAGTGAAAGCAGCAGCGAACAATACTGTGGTAATTAGCGTTGAGACAATCATACATGAATTTGCCGTCTCCTTCACCCACTTCTCTCCGGTCTCAAGCAACTTTTCGTGCTCCTTCACAAAGATTTGCCAGAATGTCTCGTCCTTACATTTGGTGGTTCTCAGGTCAGGGTTAATCCAACTTTCCACAGCCTATGCATAAAAGTCACAAACAAGAGTTACAATGAAGGGGATAACTTTTCAAAATTCTGACAAAGGAGCATCTGAAGGATGTTAAGGCAGCTTTTAGTGGGAAGTTAAATAGAGGTTAAGCTCATCTTGGCTAGCAGAATGTCAAGGGTAAAATTCTTCCGAGCTTTGATGGTGATTTTGTGCTTCAACATAGTCAAATATTATATGTATGGATCAAGCGTCATTATTTGGAGTCCTCTAGAGGAATCTTTCAAAACCTTTTAAGAGCTGGTCAGGAAATACAAGAATGAGCCTTTCAGCATCTCTATGTGCTTTATTGAGGCCCATGCATTATATTTTGTTTCTATAGTTGTTTGAGTCAAGAGTCTATGTCAGTATAACGATTTGCCTAGGGGCTATGGTCTTTTCTTAGGAAATTAAAGGTTTGTGTCTTGGGATTTTCCTATACTTGCAAGGTTGTTCAAGTTGCGAATCTATATAAACCCCTTCTAGGCTTTGCTGAGGGTAAGCGAGTGTTTTGTGAATTTTGTAACTAAACTATTGGAGTAGATTTCTGTACCCAAAAAAAAAAAATCTATTGGATTAGATTTTCGCTATCTCTGTTTTTTTTTGGCGGATTCCGATGAGCGGTCAGTTACATATTTTGTAAGCCGTGGAAGATTCCTTTGGGTAGCTAGCATGTACCATTTATATGCCCTATATGTCGAGGTGAAATCCTTTTGGTGGTGAGCCTTTATTCGATCATATGCCTTGAACCCTGAAGTGGAATGCTCAAATTGTTTCCTTCTAAATCTCTTGACCCCTCTACTATGGCCGGTGGTCCTCCTTGTGGACTCAATTATGACCATCGTGATGTCGGATTTGTTTAGTAGAAAATGAATCGTGTGTAGTACATATTTTCAAAATTGATCGCTTGCATCTTTTGAGATAATTAGTTTATGAAAACTAATTTCATTATTAACAATAATTTTATCTAAAATTTTTTGTGAATAATGAAAATATTGTTAATGATACAAGTCATGAATTTAATATATATTTTTTCCAAATCATTCGTGTTTTTTTGCTAATAAAACAAGGTCTTGTAGTAAAAATTTTTAGATGTAAATCCATCTCCACAAGTAGAATTTCAAGGGTCACTTTCATTTTAACTTTTGTTAAGAACATGCCTCGAGTTTGAATCTATCCAAGTAAGTTTCCTAGGTTGAATAGGTTTCCTGTCTTGTACTAAAATATTCTATAAAAAAGATGGTGAAAATCTACTTGTTAGGATACACAAGAACAAACAAGAAGAGTGTTAGTATTTTCTCTATGATTTTTCTAAGTGATTACTCTATAAAAAATCGTGAGAGCATACTTGTAAGTTTGCTTCGGGTGTAGTCTAGTGTTCGCCTGAGTAATCAAACAACTGTAAACTTTGTATTGTATAGTTTCATGGTGGATTTCTCAGCGCGGCTGGGTCTCTCCGTGGAGTACATACTAATGCTCAAATTGAACCACTTAGACATCTAGCTTTTTTTTTAATCATTTTATCATTGGTTTCTCTGGCAATTGCGTTCTCTCTCGTTTGACTTGAATTGAAAATTATGTTAGCTCGCGTAATATTTTCACAACAGCTTTCATGAGGATTCTGTGATTCATTATGGTCAAATAATATTTGGACGGAAAGCTCTACGTGGCTACTTCGGAATGAATGGAATTTCAAAGTCTTTCTAGAGGAAGTTATAGCAGTATACGAAGAATTCGTGAGGGCATTCGAGAATGGTTTATTTATTATTTCACGTGTTTTGTTGAGACCAATGCATTGCATTATGTTTCTAGAGCTATTTGAGTTAAAGTCGATTGTATTTATGTTTGTCTAGAGATTGTTGGTCTAATCTTGATAAATAAAAGGTTGGTGTCTTGGGAGTTACCTATGCTTGGAAGGGTTGATCCAAATTGTGGGTAAGGTTTCATCGAAGGTAAGTGAGAGATTTGAATGAATTTTAAGAACGGTGAATCAGAGTTCCCTTGTTTTTGTTTTTGCCCTTTTTTGATGAATTTCGTTGATTAATAAACTTTAATGCCTTGCATCTTTAAGTGCATTCCTATAATGTTGAGTATGTAACTTTTATATGCCCTATCCCTTAACGTGGCTTCGTTAGGTGGTGAGTGTGTATCCTGTATCCTGTACCCTATATCTTGAAGTGGATTTTTTAAATAGTTGAGCATTTCCTTTGTCGTACTTTTTCCTAACTTAAAAATTCGTCTCCTCCAATATCAAAACTCTTTTTCACCACACACCTATATATGTATATGTATATATAATATACATACGCATTAAAAGTATTACGTGTTTACCACTTTTTATGCTCCTAAATTACCCTTCTCGGAGCTCAATTCTGAAAATTCACGTCTAAGGGCACCACTCTTGCGTTTCAAATTCCATGTCATCTTCATTTAGTTTCCTTGATTACACAGCTTCAAACTCCCCCTCTTTATCTCTCACTCCTCGTTTAATTTATTATCATGTCGACTTCCTCACTTCTTCACCCAATTTTACTCCCTTTTCAAAAACTGTTATTATATACAAACAAGGGATGGGTCAGATGGTTAGAGAGTTTATTCTTCTCCATGGGGTCTAGAATTCAGGCCTTATGGGGAGCAATTCGGGAGTAAAATTTTATGCGCCAGATCGATTGTGGGCAGTGCATCCTTAAATCGTCTACATGGACTAATCAAGGTGCATAAAAGCTGACTTAGACATTGCCTAGCGCTACATAAGAAAAATGTTCTATGTGTATACTCAAGACTATCCAAGTAAAGTTCCAGCCATCATATTTTAATAAATTTGCTAAGATTTCGATAATCATTTGTAAGTGATATCAGATATATGAAAGAAATGCACTTGCCTTGAACCATTGGAGTTCCCTTTGCATTTGGAAAGGTGCTCCGGAGACTTTAGTTACAGTAGTTGAATTAGGGTTGTACTTTGCTGCAGCGAGCATCATCGTCCACGATTCTCTCCGTGTAGGTGGTGGAACTAATGACAACCCATTGATGGAGCTTACCTTCAAAAAGAGTCCCAGAATCCTTTCATTGCGATATTGTACAGCAAGAGTCATCAACGTAGAGTCATAAGTTGGAATCCAAATAAGCTCCGGGAAAAAGTGAATGCAGAGCTTCACGAGTTCATAGATTCCTTTGATTGCAGCTTGACCAAGCAGTTCCCTTTCTTTGAAAAAGTCGTTGATCTCGACGGAGTTCTTAGAAGAGATCTCAATGCAAACTTGTTTGGCCAACTCCATGGCTGCCAGGTGTCTCAACTTCACCTCCCGAATCCTCTTGATTGTAGGAACTACAAAATGATAAAAAAGAAAATGCTCCAGCTTTGCATCGCAAATTTTTCTGTAGACATCTAATTGCATCTAACAATAGTTTACAATTGGTCACATATTCTCACAAAACCCCCCTCAATAGAGCTTGGGTTGGTACGTGATTGGGAAAACGATCTCATATTTTCCAATTTTTACATTAGGTGTTTTTCACTTCCTTTTTTTTAGCTCTTCTTTCCCCTTCTATTAGGCTCTAATAAATTTTATTAAATATTAATATATAATAATCTAGCTAAAATACTGAAATGCCTAAAATATTTAATAAATATAAATAATATATATGATATATTCGTTTATATTATAATAAAGAAAGAAATTTGAATATATAAAAATACATATGAATATATAAAAAAAATTATTGCTATTTTTTATTTTTGTTTTATAATTGAACTATTATTTTAATTTGTTAATCTAAAAAGTTTGTTCTTCAAGAAAATAACTTTTATTTCATGGACATTAGAAATCCTACGCCTTTATTATACATTTCCTATGAGAAACTTTTATCCAAGCTATATTTTTTTATTATAGCCCACTCTATCCTGTCTTAAACAATCAACAAATACATGATATGATACACTTTATCCTATTATTTTGAATACCAATATAGCCTGAAGGTACATGACAACTCGTAATAAGAAATCACATGGGTAGTACAATTCTTTGCGTTGTTATTTATGCTTAGTACAAGAAGAATTTTCTTCCTTCATTCCATCTATCTATGTCTAATAAAATGAAAACTTTGGCATGAGGTCATATAATGGTATGTCACGGATGATATTGCTTGTTACACCTAAATGACATGATGAGTATTGTTAACTCTACTCTGAGGCAACTTTTCATTTTGAAACACTATACTTCTGTTTCCTTTTGTTCTTCGATAATAGGTTAATGGGTACTTCGAGTGCATATAAAAGTGGGGTGAACATGACAAGATGAGTGCGACTGTGGGCAAAAGTTACGAACAAGTTTTGGGAGTTTTACAGAGATTAGGTGGTATTCACGCTAATTTTCACAAAAAAAAAATCATCCAAAAAGTCTTAAACATATTTTATGGTGGCCAATTTAGTTATAAACTTTTCAATTTTATAAATTATATCCCAAATCTTTTGATGATTTGTCAATTTAGTCCTAAATCTTTTAATGTGTCAATTTAGTCTTAAATCTTTTGAAATTTTGCCAATTTAATCATAAATTTATTATTTAGATAATTAGATGAAATGACTATATTGACATATTGTTAAAAGATTTATAATTATATCAGCAAATGATTGATAGTTCAGGAGTAAACTGGCACAATTGGAAGGAAATGTGTGAGACTAGGTTGGCCGACATACGATAAGTTTATAATTTTTTGGACGACCTTATCAATTTATGCGCGTCTCAAGTGCTCCACCTCCCTAAGTAATCTTACGAGCACACTTACCCTCTATTGGCATGGTGCATTGAGGATATTATGTTTGGATTGCTACTAACAAGTCTTGAATATAGGATCACTAGAAAATGAGTAAACTCCCTTGCCATTGCTCATCTTGCCTACAGCTTGTGGGTATAGGATATGTACGTCAGGGTGAAATTATGCGATGCACGGTCTTGTTAGGGCCCAAGATATTTGCTCCCATGAAAATCTTCTATTAGAGCCCTCAAAAGCATATTATTATGATTTTTCCTACCTGCTTTCTTACCCCTATTCCTCTCCTTCACACATTTTGAAAGTTCTCACACAAAAGTGTAAACTTCCTATTTCAAATGCGTTTAAATGATTAACTAGTGCCTTCATCTACTGTAATCTTGTTTTATGGGGAATGACACTAGGGGCTTGTCCCTGGCCCCATGCCCAATTCCTGCCCCCTTTCAACATATTTCGTCATGTTGTATTGAGATGAAGTAGCGGCCAGAGAAGATAATATCGACGCTTAGCACTTCACCCATAAGGAAGGGAAACACATATATATGAATTCACCGTTCTTCCTTTTTCAGAAAGACTGACATGCTTCATAAAGATGATGAAGCGAATGATTTCACCATTCATGATTGAAGGGGAAGGAAACACATACATATGGATTCACTGTTCTTCCTTTTTCAGAAAGACTAACATGCTTCATAAAGATGATGAAGCAAATGATTTCACCATTCATGATTGAAGGGGAATCCTAGGTTAACATAACTCTTATTCAGTATCTTCTGCTTAGACCAACTAGCCATAGGATGTGCTAAGGTTACAATCAAATCTCGCCTCAGTTTGCAATTTGAAGGATTCTTTTTTCACTTTTTATTTTGATTATGCGCCTATTGATGAATGCCTGGAACCTTTCAAAACATACAAATATTGGCCAGGGCATATATAATATTGTTTGAGTTTGCATAATTTTCCAAAGGACTTTTATTAGGTCAATGTTGATGTGAATTACACGTACATCTTAAGTGGTTGGCATGTGCCAAAACTCAGTTACAAAACTAAACTCCAAACATACATAGATTCAGACAACAAGAGCAAGTTAAGTGACATATCCTGGTCGAACAATATGATGAACCTAACCTTACCCGAAATGAGTGTACGTACTATCCATTTTATGATCGTTTACCTGAACATTATTAAGACCTCACCCCTAATACCCTTTTTTTCATGCTCGGGTTGGGCCAACCCAGGCTTTTTTTGAGAGCCCTATATATAGATCACTCATTTGATGATGAATGTGTAAGGATTTTTCTATGTAGGTGTTGGACCAAATAATAATCATTATTTTAAATCACGGCATATAATTAACTAGGAACCTTTTTCTACTAATAAAAGAAGTAAAAACCAAACAAGCTAGAGACTTTTGGTTGGAGATAGCGAGACAGCCGGAAAGAGATAGAGGTATGTCTTCATAATATGGAAGCGTACCTACAACTTTGACGGCATTCCAAAGTGATGTTGCAAGACATTGAAGTGCTACAATAAAAATTTAGAGAGAATAGAGTTAGTTGATGTAAAATCATTGTGCGTGTATGGAATGAAGTACTTTACTACATAAATTATACTATAGTCATGGGAATCAAAACAATCAACGGTCACATTCACATGGATCAATATTTGGCATTGTAAGGGACCCGCTATAGAGATATGAATGAGGATAAAGGAACCCATTCATAAAGGCATGTTTTCTCCAAAGAAGCAATCGTTCTCGGTTTCCTTTGCCCATAGGGTGGGAATCAATATAAAAAATTGACATAAGTTAAAGATTGAGGAAGGTCCTAAATTAGATAATGCCCCACTTTATAAATCTAACCCACCTCGATCCAATGAGGTCTGCATATTGCTCGAATTTTCATCTGTTGGCTTGTAGGTCACGACCACCGGAATACCTTCAGTTGAGATGCAAAATAGCAAAGTGATGAGCCAGGAAGGTTATAATCGAAGGGAATCAGAAATGAAGGGACGCGAGTACAGAAAGTACGGACATCTATACAACAATAATTCCCAAACACTGAGCCTGATTCCGCTGAGAAAATGAGACTTCATCCTGGCTAGCGCGCCCAGTACAGTGATGTTCGTGTCTTCATGTCCTTTCATGAGGAGGAAGTGGCGGTATCGCCCAACTAGATAAAGAACGATATCTATCCAAGTTGACCAGCAAAGTTAATAAGGAAAATAAGCTGAGTCCAGATTTATTTGTTTTACGAAAAATAAAATTTAAAACGAAATAGGATTTTTGAATGTTCATTTCATGAAAAATAAATTTATCAATGAAAACATTTTCTGCTAATAGAAAAAAGCACATCCAAAAAAGCTAAAAACATTTTTTCTTTTTTAGAAAGCAAAATTTTTGTTATTATCTTTATTTTAGCTCTAGACCCAGTACTTTCTTCCACCGAACATGTTTTCCTTTTTTTTTCTAAAAAAAATTCAAGTTTTTTTTATTTCTTCTTTTATTTTATTCATCATGGTTAGCCAACCATGACGGTAGCTGGTGGCTGACTACAACTGAGCTCGACCCTTGCCACTGATTGACGAGGCTCAAGCTCGCCAAATTGACGACACTTGAGCATTACTAAAGGGTACGGGCGTCAAATAGGTGGGTCGGGTCGGGTTTGGGTTGAACCATATTTGACCCATTTAACCCGTTTTGGCCAATATTCATGTAGTGTAAATATAATGACCCATACATGACTCGACCTATACCCGAACCATACTCGATTCGATCCGTATTTCTAAAATACATAAATATTTTAGTGAAAACTATTCATATGTATGAGTTACGTTGATAAATTCAAATCAAATTAAAAAAATAAAGAATTAGTAAATAATGCAAATATTTTACCCTGAAAGGTTCTTTCCAAATCAATATGTAAATTTGAAATTCGAAGGAAAAAAGGTCAATCCCACCAAAAAAAAAGTTCAAACCATATTTGTCGAGATATAAATATCTTGAATTTTTCTTATATCATAAAAAAATATATACTAGACAAAATTAAACTAGAGGGTAAATTTAGTATACTTATGTCATACTAAATAAGTTTACGATTTGGACAGCACGGAGCAGAATTTGCGGTATTGGGTTTTTACATTTTGTTTTGTTTTGTTTTTCTGAATTTAAAAAAAAAAAAAGAAGAAAAAGAAGAGGAACGAAGGTAGTAGCAAAAGTTAGGTGGGACCCGCCCCGCGGTACCGGTCCGTTTCTCTTCAAAAGAGTTAGTCATCTGCGGTGCAGATTGACCTTTGCGGTTGTTGAGCGAATGTTCTCCACGCTCTTCTAAGTGGGGTCAGCAGAGTGACTCACATTTTAACTAATTTTTTAGTTTTAATTTTTCATAATCCAGTTTAGTCCATTTTAGAGAAAAGTGAGTTACCCAAATATTCTTAAATCTCTTAAAAGTGAGTTACAAAATGGATACATTACCCATTTTGACACCCCTACTAAAGGGTAGCAAGGCTCAAGCCTCATCGAGCCCGCGCAAGGGCCGCAAGCCTGAGCATTGCCAAATCAATGCTCAAGCATCATTAGAAGACAAGAGGCTCAGGCCTTGCAAATTGGTGATGCATGAGGGTCACTCAAGAGCAGCAAGGCTTCGGCCTCACTAGATCAGGCGAGGTCGCAGCCTCTAGTGACAAGGCTTGAGTGCACTTGAGGCCAACACCGGCCTCGAGCTCACCCAAGTTAGCATCGACCTCATTGCTATGGTGGAAGATCAGCCATTGAAGAAGCAAGAAACAAATAATAATAATAATAAAGATAACAAATAGTTAAAAATTCATTCTTGATAATCTTTTTTAGGAAACATTTTTCATATTAAACAATAAAAACTATTTTTACTTCACTTTGAAATTTCAGCTGAGCATGGAAAGATACTGTCATTTTCCTAAAAAATAACTTTGTGAAAAATATTTTCAAAAATACTACATTTTTTGCGACAATGGACGGAGGAAAAAGACTGATAGAATTGAGATAAAGAGTGATGGTGATCTTACCATGATGACCAGCGTAGGTGAGACCGATAATGGAATCAATCGCATGGGGACTGGTGAAGGGATGACCTGGCTCGTCATCTGTTGTATTTTTCGCCAGGAACCAGGCAATCTTCTTATGCATAGAAGCTTCGTGAGTAGATACATGGAAAGGAACACGTCCTTTTTTGTCTGGAACTTGCGTCAAACCAGGATTACGTTCAACTAATATCTGGACCATTTTTATCCTTCCACACAGGACAGCATTGTGGAGGGCCGTGCGGCCACTAGAATCAACCTTTTCAAGGTCTTCCCGAGACAAGAGCTTAACCAGGTTCTCCACAAACTGGTCTTGTGCATTCAAAGCTGCTATGTGAAGCACTGTCTCAGATCTTTTTGTTATAATGGCCGTCTTGGAATCAGGATCATCTTGAAAAAAGCTATTAGCAGACTCCCAATCGCCCTCGAATGCAGCTCTCAGCAGTTGTCGGTAATAGCGTCCATTCTCTACCAGCTCGGATATTTCTGCAAAATGGATGCGAACCATATATTTTCTTATGCCTTTTCCTTGCAGACAATGAGAAGTGTCCGAGAGAAGAACAGTTCAAGTCCGGATCTGCCCTAAAATATTAATTTCATAATTGAAATAATTCTTTCGAAGGATAACGCACCTGGAGCACCTCCAGATTGAGAAGGAGAAGGAGCTGATCCGACGGTTATATGAACATCTTCAATATATGTAGGAGAAAAAGTGAGCAAAAAGACCTTCTCATACTGATTTTTTTCCCCATAGCCAAGTTCAAAGTTATGTCCGTTAAATGATAAAGCAAAGAAAAATAACCATAATAAATACAAATTCCAGCAGATTTCGAGACCACATCGCTTATACCATTCTTTTTTCTCGGTTGAAACCTAAACAAGTACCTGCTGGTGGCTCTGCATGGTTTGAATTTCCTTGTCTTTGAATTGGTTGCGTCTCCATTGGGTTGCTCTCCGGTTACAGTCTTTCAACAGCAAAGTAAAAGGAGAGTACAAAAGAGACTATCTACTTCTAAGTTGAAGCTGTGATACCAATCGGCGCTTAAGCTGCAGGTCTTATAACTAAGCACGGAGCTTGAGCATAACTGGAATATATTTGGTCGTTTATTATATTAATTTTTTTACTCATTTATATAAATAATGGGGGTATTTTTTTTAATTTACTAATGGTGCTTGTAGTGACGAACATGGAATAGTTGAAAAGAACCAAAAGTTGCCCTGGACCATGTTCAGTCTGCGCAGCTTATTTTGTTTTAGAGTATATTTTTATGATATACCATATGGTTGGCGTTGATGAGAATCCATCCGTCAATGGAAGAAGACATATTTGCGAGTTCTGTATCAGCTTCTCTGTGTGGCAGATATTGGTTGTTGCGAGTTTAAACTTATTTGCAGATGATGACTAATGGCTACCGGCCAACATCCGGTTCGGTGTCCTGCAAATATTAAACTGGAACAACTTCGGCTCTGTTATAGTGTTATCGCACGTCCACTAATTTGGAAGAGTCGTCTAGGTCCTATGCCAGTTTGGAAAAAGCGAAAGTTGCTAATTAAATCAATTTCTCAGACTGATCTTTTTCCCCAGGGCCAAGGTCAGGGTTTTGTTCGTTCAACGATAAATCAAAGAAAAAGAACCATAATAAAATACATATTCCGGTCGACTCGAATGATGGTTTACTTTTGTTGACTCGAATACTAGTGCCTTTCCAGTCTGCGCAGGTTGGCGTTGAAATGTTGATGGAAGAAGACATATTTGCGAGTTCTGTATCAGCTTCTCTCTAGCAGAATCTGGTTGTTGCGAGTTTAAATTTATTTGTAGATGATGACTAAAGGCTACCAGCCAACATCGGGTTCGGTGTCCTGCAAATATTAAACTGGAACAACTTTGGCTCTATTGTAGTGTTATCGCAAGTCCGGAAAAATTTTAGAATCGTCCACCAATTTGGAAGAATCGTCCTGGTCCTATGCCAGTTTGGAAAGTGCGAAAATTGCTAATTAAATGTCTAACTTTGTTTTGTCTCGTACTCAACCTAACTTTGTTGTGTTTCATTCCCATATTTTATCTTCCATGGATGACATCTAGTCATTTACATGTTATCTTAACTTCTCACGTATCTTTACGGGAATCCGAATTCTCAGACTTTGTCAGAGGATCTAGATATGAGGACGGACAGCCCCTATTTATTAGGGGAGTTTGTTTGTTTGTTTGTTTTTTGAAAATTACTGATCGTTCGATCTGAATTGGATGGCAAGCACCTGACCCTCTTTACAGCAGTCAAGAAATTGTTCACACTTTATGCTTAGTCAACTTATCATAAAGAACAAATGAGAACAGGAGTGTTTTGCAAATTCCCCTTTTGATACCATATCATTTAGTAGAGGTACTAGATATGCAAGAGAAAGAAGGCTCTCGTGATTCTTTTGACAGATAAATTCTGAAAACTAACTCAAAAACTTGAGTTAAAGAATCAAATTACAAGCAATTATTATTTCACATAAATTTGTCATGTACAATTGTTATTGAAATTTCCTCGATTTGGCTTCGGTTTAGTCCGAGATTCAACGCATTTCTTAAAATTAGTTCAATTCAAAAGAGTACAATATCATCAAATTGAGCAAACTTAAGATTTAAGATTCGAATTAAATATTTCCTAAAAATCCATTGACCCTTTTTTATATTGTGTATAGAGTGTGATCCCCTTACATGTGCAACCCACTTTGTCTGGACAAAGTGGAAGCCAACTCATGCACTTTGTAAAGGAGGAACTTGGATGACCATTGTATATATTAATAAGCGCTGCCAAAAAGACCCAAAATCACATGAAATCACGGGACAAACTATAATCGAACGATGGTCAAGTAAAGATTACCTGATAAAACTTACAGCTTTGGGTTAGACTAAAAATTTTATTCCTATGATCTTCAACAAAATTTCTACTTATAATACAAAGGAAAGTCCAGTTCATTTGTCATAGGTTAACAATTCAATCTTAACATTCGTGTCATTTTTATTATAACTTGCCATTGAGTACATTGGTTGATGCTAAAATATCAAGTTGTCCTCGTGAAAAACTGAATATCAAATCAAAATAAGTCACTCATGTAATGCATTCAATCAAAGTAAAACATGAACAATACTCATATCAAATCAATTGGGCGGTCTTGGGGTTGACACGAAATTTGCTCATGCAATTCGATTAACTCAAGCCATTCCAATAAACATCAAGTCATGCACCAAGCTTAGTCATGCATCTAAGCATCCACATATGAAGTTAAGTAAGATAGGCAATCGAGCTAGGTGTTGGGTATCCAACCCACTTAGTTGTCCATCAAAGACAAATTCTTCAATTTTTCTAAAAAATGGTGTTCATTAATTAAAATCCTATTCTACCAAACAAATTGGGCCTGACGTGCCGGCCTAGTGCAACAACTGAAAAACAAATCCACGAGAGACCTCAATATAAGCCCTTATTTAAAATCAAATCCTCCAGTCCCAAAATCCTTGCTTAGGCCCACACACGATTGGCCCAACCGCACCGTCGGCTCGGCCCAGAACCAACCAAGGCCCACTTGGCCAACTCCTCCCTCCCGTCCGCGACGCCGCCCGGCCACCCCTCCAGCCATCAAACACCACACGCACCGTAGCAATGGCTCGGTGGAGTGAGTGACCGGAGAAAAACCCGAACCGACTTTGCTCAAGCATTTCAACAAACACGTCATCTATATGGGGCGGACCGGAACTTGTATGCCGGCTGGAAATGAGAAACAAAAAACTTGGAAAACGACAAAGCAAGGGCTGGTTGGACACGAATCAGCATATAAACTAGAGCTACCAAGGTCTTGTCCTTTCCTCTTTGCCTTTTCCTTGACGTCTCTTCAATCCCTTGTCATGTCAGACCCACCAGCCCATTTTTTTTTATTAATTCTTAATTTAATCTCAACTAACCAATACCTAACTTTTTCAATTTTCTTAAACAATAATTTAAAAATAGGAAATTTCGAATTATTATAATTTAAGCTATGAATAACTTGCCAGACCAACAAAATTAGGTATCGACGGCCATTCCAACAAATCAAATAATACATCTGTTTCATACAAATATATATCTCCGCGTGATCAATTCATGTGCATTCATCACCACCAGCTCAATGTAAATGGAATCAATAGACTAAGCTATATGGGAATGCTCCTAAAAACTAAATGTTATATAATTTGATTATTTGTCTTTAGTGGAGCCATAATTCTTTATGCAATTAAACCCTAAATAATTAGCCAAAATTGAAGTGTCAATGAGAATTTATGATGTCATGTTTTTGTGACTGTCAAAGATACAATTTCCACCAAAGCGAACATAAGTTTCACGGCTAAATTTAGGGGATGTACGCGACGGCATCATCACCGTTCAAACTAACTTCAAATTCATATGGTTCAAAAGAGCATAACAATGCCTTTCGCAAGAAGAATTTTGGACATAGAAGGAATCAAGAAATCACGATGTTAACTATTGGTCGTCTTCTCTTGTTATTCATACAATCAAGACGAGCTAATGACATGGGTTTTTAGGTATCCATCAAGTCAGCAAGTGTTATGCGCTCCACGGAAAATTCTTGACAGGTAATAACATTCTTGTGTGGCTATAGGCTTCTTACCCTCACCGTATGACATGCCCGTTTGAGCTTTGCTAAATGGAAATTACCATGCAAATTAACAGGAGACATTAATCTAGTAGCTGCCATTGATAAAAGTAAAATCACAATCGTCAAGCAAGTATAAGGTCGAGGTCAAGTATTGCCACGATCAGGTTGACATAGCTGATTGAAGCCCCGTTGTCATGCTTCCGTAACCAAGCGCGTCCAAGTTTATTAGCAGCCGCAGCAGACCAGATAAGAGTAGAAACAGAAGACATTAACATCATCCGACTAGAAGAGTGCCAAAAGAAAAGGGATTCAAACGAATCAAACCAAATTAAGATTTTAAACTGACTAAAAGCAAGTCGGAACGCATGCATGCCAAATTGATAGACTTTGATCCAACCAACCACTAATTTGCCCGCTCGAAAAGTGCCAAATCGATAGACTTTGACCGTTGTCCCAATAATATGAACCCTAGCTGGCAATTTCTTTATGTATAATTCTTCTCGTTATTTTCCACTGGCATGTAAACATGATTATTAGAATGCTTGCGCACGTTCTTGCTTAAAAAATCTGGGGAAAACGAACCACAAATTGTCCGTCCAAATTAAAAAGGGTTATTGTAATACACGCCTAAGAACACCCGAATGGTCTTAGTCGAAGTAGTGCATTGACGATGACCACTTGATTGCAAGATTAGGCAGTCTTTTTATTTGTAAATCACCGTAAATGAAATTACTACTAGAATTTATACTTTGCAGATGCCTGGGAAAAATTCAATTTTTATTCATCATATACCTTTTATGATAGTTTATATATCAAATGAAGAAAAAAATGACTCACAAAAGTTCATGAAAAATGTGAAATAATGGTATTAAGGAACATCACGAGATATGCATAAATCACTTATAAGTAAGATCTTTTATTATACTTGCGTGATGTATAATGGAACTTTTTTCATTCAATATTGAGATTAGTAGTTTCTATTTAATCTTAAACTGTGTTGGTTGAGAGTTTCTCTCTCATCGTCGAGGCTAATGGTTCAAAACCCGCAGTTACTAATGTCTTAAGTAGGGGCTATAGAGTTGGGGTCATGTACTAGTCTCCCCGATGTATAGGAATTCAGCTCCTTGGTGCCATCCGGGCACGAGGGGGCTGTAGTGGATATCTTGGTCAAAAAAATAAATTGTAACAACCATGCCAATTGCACTCATATTGAATCAATCCGTAGGCACTCTTATCCATTAAATTCTTATTAATGATGCATTTTTCCAAATACTATCCCAAGGTTAGATGAAAATGATGTTAAATTGAAAATGATGTTAAATTAAGTGCGAGAATAAAGAAAAATAAAGCGAACTCTAGATTTCGAGAGAAGTAAATCTCTAGTTAAGAAATCCTCAAGCACCCTCATTGCCTTAGGTAATCATCTTGTAAAGCATGGCTCGTGCACCTTTTACTATAGAACACATATAAATTGGCAAATTGTATTCTTCACACTCATATATCATGCAATGTGAATACGTGATTATAAGGCTGAAGTGGTGTACCCCCGAAGACGCTATGCCTCAAGACTCTTGCTTTAGGCGTCGGCATAAAAGAGTAGCTCAACTGGCATTTCACTTGAAATCAATAATTGGGAAGACACTTTTCTAATGACGGTTGTTAGCATTGCTTTGAATTATTAGTTAATGGAGAATTATTTCATTATGGATTACTATTTATGTCTGAACTTGTGTTGTTCATGAAAATAGTTTTTGAACATTCATTCTAGAGCAACACAAGTAATTAGTTTTAAGAAAATCATTATTGGATTATTAATCTTTCATGAAACAAACGAGCCATGAAATCCTACTTTTTAGAAACGTGATGGCTCATGTGATGTGACGTTATAATCACGCTGCATGTGAAAATTAGAAATAGTTTTAAATATCTTTATCAAATTATGTCTTCCAGCACAATGCACGCGGCACCAATGAATTTTTGACACGGAAGTGAACTTTCTGGGCAAAAAAGACAAAAAGAGGAACCTCCAACGCCAACGCGACTTTGGCCATCTTTCCAGTAGGTGGATGCAAGACTTCGATGATAATGCTGTCGTTTGTCTGACTTGGTCCATCGTGCGAGGTAAGCTCGGGGAAAGACTCGACAGTCTTCCGGGAAGGCGCTCCGCTTCTATAAAACAAGCACAGAGCGGCAGCAAAGGTTGCCCGCTCCCATTCACTTACTACCCCTCGACTTCGGCCTCTCTCTCGCAGCCATTCCTTCCATTACTCTGCCTGTATTGCTGTTCAATTATCTCGTGTTGCGGTTTCTCGTTTGGAGGATTATCAGCAATGTTTTTTACCGGGTGAGATTGTGTTGGGTTTTGATGATTACGGAAATCCTCTCGAAACCGGAAACAGATTCCGATTAATGCAGCAGAAAACTTATACAGGATCCGTTGTATCACTGACTTAAAGACACATCACGTAAAACAAACTTATCTCAGGTTTCCATAGATTAGATGCCCCCTTCGCGTGAGAAATCTTCGAGAATCATCCATGGAGAGATATGGCAAGAGAGAACGTCATTGTTCTTCACTTGGAGAGGCAGACCAAGAGAAAACAACATCACTGTTCATCTATAACATCTGTCTTTCATCTCCTCTAATAACTGCCACTTATGGGCCCATATTGGGCTTGGCCCATTTTGGCTTGGCCATGGGCATAGCCCATCTTGGGCGGCCATTAAGGGCGCGCATGATTGAGTTTCTGTTTTAGAAACCAATTTCTGGCCAGTTCAGAATGAATTTCTGAAGAAAAAAATGCGTTTGATATGGACACGGAATTTCTCTTCTAGAAACAGAAATCTATTTGATATGGCAAAAAAAAAATTCTATTTCCATTTCTATTTCATATTAAAAAAATTTACTTTTTGAGATTACAAAATGTTTATTCCAATAGAAATCAAATATTTTATTATTTAGAGCAAAAAATTGACGAGTTTGATTACATTTTCTATTGTAAACAAACTCCGAATTCACTTTAATTGCATTACACATTCATATGTCGGGCTCATTTGAGCACCACCTTGGTTAAATTTTCTTATGTCAGGCTCGATCCGATCCCAAGTCAATTATAGTCTAAATCCGAATTATTCTCAATTTAAGAAATTCATAAAAAAAAGAACCTTCTTTTTTTTTGTAAACACAAAAAACACATTTTAAAAAGGTAATCAATTGTTATATGATTAAGTTATGATTTACCCAAACTGGTGAAGCTTGGACTCAAGCGTATTGTTTATGGGATTTGGCCGCGAGAAGTCTCTGAGAATTGCCAAATCTTTCTTTCTAGAGAGAGAGAGAGAGAAAGAGAAAGAAAGAGGGGGGAGAGAGTGGGCACAAGAGATAGAGAGAGCGAGAGGGAGAGGGAGAGAGAGAGAGGGCGGGAGAGAGAGAGCGGGAGGGAGAGAGGAAGAGAGAGAGGGCGGGAGAGAGAGAGAAGGCGGGAGAGAGGGGGAGAGAGAGGGATGGAGCGGGAGGGGGAGAGAGAGAGAGAGGGAGAGGGAGAGAAAGGGAGAGGGGGGAGAGAGAGGGATGGAGCGGGAGGGGTAGAGAGAGAGAGAGGGAGAGGGGGGGAGAGAGAGGGATGGAGCGGGAGGGGTAGAGAGAGAGAGGGAGAGAGAGAGAGAGCGAAAGGAAAGGAGGAGGGAGAGAGAGAGAGCGGGCAAGAGAGAGAGAGAGAGAGAGAGAGAGAGAGAGAGAGAGCGCGCGAGAGGGAGAGATAAGAGAATGAGTTTTGATTTTGTGGTCCAAAATCATAAATAACTTTTTTTTTTGTTTCTCAAGATAAGAGAATGAGTTCTGATTTTGTGGTACAAAACCAGAAATAGCTTCTTCTTTTTTTATTATTTCTCATTCTTCTCCTAGAACTAGTTTTGAAATAGAAATCTATTTCAGAAACAGAAAACCCCAAGTTTTCTATCAAACAAGTTTCTCTTCCAGAATGAGTTTTTTTGGTCCAGAACTCATTCTGGAAGAGAAACAGGTGCCAATCATGCGCACCCTAATTCCTTCAGACTGCTTAGATAAGTGAAAATTTGAAGCTTTTTTTTATTTTTCTATACCAATTCGCGACTTTGGTTTTTCTTTTTAGCATGCAAAAGATTTTTAATACGGAGTTGCCACTAATCTATTTTTGGCGGGTCGATTAGGAACCCATGTAAAGCACCAGGAGTTGTGCTTTACTCCTACAAACTAGAGATTCTAAGGGTCTGCATGACGGGCACCTATTTCTTGTCCAGAACTGGTTTTGGACCAAAAAAACTAGTTCTGGACGAGAAACCCGTTTGCTTCGCGATTTTGTGAAAACCGGTTCTGAACCAATTTTTTCATCCAGAACCAACTTTTGGCCAAGAATGAGAAACTGAAAAAAAGCTATTTCTCATTCTCCTAGAACCAATTCTTGCCTTTTCTTCCTTCTTTTTCCCTTTCTTTTTTCTTTCCTTTCTTCCTTCTTCTTCGTCCTCGTCCTCGGCCTCGGCCGCCAAAAGGACGAGGGGAAAATAAATATTCCTCAAACTTTTATTAACATGCGATTTTATCCTCAATTTTTAAATTATTTAATCTAAATATTTTAATATATATAAATAATTTAATCTCTAAATTATATTAAAATATTTAATATTTTTTCTATAACTAAATGCAAAGTTCAATATCATTTAAGGAAGTTTAAATAATACAAGGAAAATATTGAATATTTTGCCAACGGCCTACGTGGATTTTATTTTTTTTAAAATTTAGAATATTACAAATATTTAATGCAATTAAAGTGATTTTTCAATTTTAGAGTTGATTACAATAAATTGTGCAAAAAAATATCAAATTTCTTTATTTTATTAATATGAACATCTTCCAATATCCCAAATCATATATTTTAGAAAATGAAATAGAATCAAAAATAGAAATTTTTTTGTCATATCAAACATCTTTCTTTTTCTGAAACAGAAATTGTATGTACATATCAAACGCGTTTTTTTCGTCAGAAACTCATTCTGAACCAGAAATAGAAAAAACTCATTCTCGACAGAAATGGTTCTCAGAACCAGAATGAGTATCATGCGCAGCCTAAGTACGGGGACTTGATTACGTTAAATTATTTTAACGCCCTTTCGGTACCTTTTATTTATTTTCAAGAGAAATATTTGTCAAGCAACTTGGATTAAGTTCAACTTGACTCCCTAACATGCAAAAATGACCACATGGATATGCAAACATTAATATAAAACACTAAGAAAAAATAGTAAGCAAAAAATGAACCAACAAATTTTTTGGGATTTTCACAATATATGCAATGAATGGAAATCTAACTATAAATGCAACTAATTTAATGCAATGCATGAAATGTAATTTTTTGTATTTTCTATGAATTAATTAACTAATGAACCTAATTATCCATAGCTAGATAACATATAATCTAAATTAGGAAACTAAATATAGTAATTCCTAATTTAAACTAAAATCTTACTCAACTAAGAATAATATCCTAGAATGCAAAATCTAGCTAAAAATATTGTAATAAAAATATCTAATATGCAACCTAAATAAAATATTAAATATGAAAACTAAACTAAACATGCAATTATTTAAATGTGCAACTTTAAATTTAAACATGTAATTTATAACGTAAACGTGCAATTAATCTAAACATGAAATTATCTATATATATAAGTAATCTAAACATGCAAAGAAGGTAAATCAAAATAAAATAAAATCAAATCAATTCCAATACACCAAGATTCACCAACAAAAGTTTGCCCATAAAAATCAATAAATTGATCTTAAGCCTTAAAGATCAATATATCAATTTTATAGATTCCCGCTCAATTAATTATTCCATCTAAAGCCTTATAAATAGAATAAAAAATTATGCGCAGTTGTGAATCGGAAAACAAATTTCAAATCACGCAAAACAAGCAAATTAAGTAACAACATGCTACTAATCAAATATTCAAATCAACTTAGGAAAAAGGATTTTTTTTTACCAAATCTTTGAGATCATCTCTCCAAATTTAAATCGATTGCATCAGACAAGTGCAGCGGCTGACGGTGATGCACGGCGGTGAAGTGGCCAATCATGCGGCTTGAGCGAGAAGCTGCGAGAAAACAACGAATTCCAACAAATCATGGTTAGCTTGATCAAACAACAAAATCAGGAAAAAAAAAACACAAATAATTTATAAGTGCTTATCTTTTTTGGAACAAAAACTCGCCACTTGACCAAGGCTGTGGTTGGCTAGATTTTTGCTGGGTTGCAGTGGTGCAAGATCAAGATTCCCGGCAAATTTGTGATGAAAGCACTCCGCCTGATGGATTCAAGAAGTCGTGGCCAAGGACGAGCTCTGGTATGGTGGCGTTCGTGATGTGGCCATTGAGAGCTTTAGGAAACTTTTGGTCAATATGGAAGACCAAACTCCCTCTCTCCCTTTGTAATTTCTCTTCTTTTTTTACCGCTCACGATTCTTCCCCCCACAATCTCACGTCCTCTCTTTCTTGTAGCTCTCTTTTGCCGAATTTTTTTCTTTTTCTCGCTTTCCTCTCGGCTCCCTTCCCAGAAGAAGACTCTCTTGTATTTTGACAGGAATGTGGCTGTGTATTCAATGTATGGCCTCCCTTTTGATCGTCTCTGAGGCCTCTTTTTATAGTATTCGGAGACCAAATTTCGACCAAGGAAACGAAATATATTCTTTGATTTACTCTCGATCAAGCGAGATTGATTTTTATTTCTTCCCCACTTATTTCAATTCTCTTTCTAAAATCAAACATCTTCGCCGATTTCTTTCCATTAGATATTTTCCTGCCAAAATTCACATGTAATCAAAAATCTCCTCACATATTTTGTAATCTTGACTAAATCCACGAAATTGATGCACTTCCCTCAAAGATTGTTTTTTTGATTATTTATTAATGTGATCAAAATTTAGGTGTCAACATAATGACAACCGATTGGTCGAGCTCCGCTTCAGAAAGAGTCTAAGAATCCTCTCTTGGCGTCTCTTCACAGCAAGTGTCCTCAACGCAGAACCTTCAGGCGAGATCCAAATGACCTGTGGGAAATATTGAATTGATTGCTTCACTAGCTCACTGATTCCGTTCATTGTAGCTTCAGCCAGGAGGTGCCTATGTTGGAAATACTCGGTGATCCGGGGAGGGTTCGTCTCAGAGAGGGCAATGCAAATTTTTTCTACCAACGCCTCGGCTGCCTTGTGTCTTAGCTTCAGATCATGAATCCTCTTGATTGGTACTACAAAATTTCAATAAGCAAAGCAAAAAGAAATGTAAACGAAGATCTTGGTTTGGATTGGAGGGTGATTGGTAAAACGGTCTCATCATTTTTTTATATATTAGGAAAGATTTTTGGGCCTTTTTTTTCGTTGGGATTCTCTCCTCAAATGCAAAAGTGTGGGTTTTAGCAATTGCTAATGATACAATTACAAGACTTAACCTGACAGAAAAATTATGAAATAATCACGCTAATTATATCTGTCTAGCTGGAGTGAATCATAGTAATCTTTGTAGATATGAGATTATCTACAATAGTAAAATCATTCAAATGCACATAGCAGCTCATGATATAAAAGTCACATTGACATCTAATCATTCATGTCGTCATTGTGTTCGGTACAAGAGCTACTTTTTTTTTTATACTCATTCTATCAGTCTCTAATAAAATCAAAACTTACACATGAGGTCAAAATATGATATGTTACATTCTAGTTTACTTGTTATGCCTAAGTGACAAGGTGAGTATAGTTAACTCAACTCTATTATAAAGTATAATTTCATTTTATAAAAAGACATGTAACTACATTATACTTCGGTTTCCCTTGGGTGCTTTGACGAGTGACAAGGGCGAATGGGTATTTCGGGGGCATATGAAAGTTGGGTGAAGATGACAAGGTGAGAGCAACAGCGGGCAAAAGTTCACCAATAAGTTTTGGGAACTATAGAAATTTCTTTAGGGATTAGATTGTGTCCAGATCAATCTCTGTGTATCTATAGTGACATTCCTCTTTGGTTATTTTGAAGAGTTCATTCCCTCATATTAGCCCGGTGTATTTAGAATTTTATTTATAGATTTCTCCTAACAAGTCTTTTGAACACAAGATCGCAGGGAGACAAGCAAACTCCCTTCCCACTGAAATCCTCTCCCATTCCATAGACCACCCAAATAAATTATTTTATTTCTACCTACCTACTTTATTCCCCTTATTCCTAATCTTAACGCCTTTTTGAAGTTCCCAAACAATTGTGTATGTTTACTATATTGAATGCTTCAGATGATAAATCCGTGCCTACCTCCAAAAAAAAATTGTTTATTTTATTGCTGCCTTATTGTACAGTGGATGAAGCTAGGGGATTGTCGCCTGTTCCATGCCCAAGTCCTGCACCCTCTCAACATATTATATCGTACTGTATTAAGACGAAGTAGCAATGAAAGAAAATAATATATGCACCTAGCACTTCACCCAAAATGGAGGGAACAATTACTGGCGAGCAGCCTCTGCCACCCTCGCCTGTCGCCCTTCACCGGCGAGGGTTTTGCCGCCCTTTGGAGCGGTAGGAGCAAGAAAAGATGAGAGAAAAAAAAGAAGAAAGAAATCTGCCACACCGTCATTGCCACATCGTTGCCAGTGAGGTCCGGTCGTCGCTACATAAGCATTTTCCGGCCAAAATCCGCCGGAAGGACTTAAATGGCAAAGGTGAAAAATGTTTAGGATTGAATCGGCCTGAAAAAAGAAGGTTGAAGACTGAATCGATATAAGTGGTAAAGGTTTATGACTTATTTGGCAATTTTCCCCTTGTAGAGATGATGAAGCGAGCATGATTTCGCCCATCAAGATTGAAGGAGAAGTCCTAGTTTAGCCAACTTATTCAATATCTTCTGCTTAGAATAATTAGCCATGAGCAAGGTAAATTTAGGTCAACATCAACCCTCGCCTAAAAAATATAAGGACCTATCTATGCAGCCATTCAACCAACTAAAGTCACATTTTCTTTTTTGCAAATTTTGGCGTAAAAATTGACAAGGAACATTTTTCTTCTTATAAAAGAAGTAAAAAACGAACAAGCCATAAACTTTTGGTTGAATGGAAGATTACCTTTAGTCATGGAGAGATTCAAAAGTAACCTTGCAAGATGTTGAAGAGCTACATAGATATTGCAAAGAGAACCCGGTCAAGGATGTGAAATCAAGATACTTCAATACAAGATTAGGATATCAATCTTGACAGTCTTAATTGTTGATAATCAGAACTAACATCGAAATTTACATGGATAAATCGTTGGGATTGTAATTGACCCGCCACAAAGATATGGATAAGGATAAAGGACCACAAGCAATGTAAAACCGCTTTGTTTGCGGCTCCTTTAATACTATCTGCGTCTTAATTTGTTTGTAATATCATACTGACACTTATGCACTTAGTTGGAGAGAGACAGAGATGTCTTCATATCAATGGAAGATTGCCTAAAGTTTGGGCAACATTCCAGAGTGACCTTCTAAAGCGTTGAAGAGCTCCAAAGAGGTTGGAGGGAGAGCCTGGTCAGTGGATGTGAAATGAAGATACTTTAGTACAAGATTATAGTAACTTTTGTCTTGACAGTTTTCATGGTTGGTAGTTATAGATATCAAAACTATCAACATTGACATTCACATGGATAAATAGTTGGGATTGTAAGTGATCCGTCACAACACCACAAGCAGTGTAGCTCGGCTTAGTGTTTTTGTCTATTAAATAATTCATACAACACTTGTGCACTCGGTTAAATCATATATGGCAATCAGGGAATAGCTGATCCATAAAGTATTTCGTCTTCAGGTTATTATTGAAGTAAAACTAGGTCAAGGAACTAGAATATATCCCACGAAGAAATAATCATTTTGGGTTTCCTTTGCTAGTAGGGAGGGAATCAATCTAAGAAAATTGAATTAAGTTAAAAATCATGGGAAGTCTTAAATTAGATAATGCGCACGGTAAAACTGCATACCCACCCGGGTTAGTTAACGTTTGCAAATGCCTTGACTTTGCATCTGTGGGCCAGGAGTTCTCGTCCTCGGGAACACCTTCAAATCAGATACAAAAGAGCAGGTGATGAGCCAGGTATAATCTCGTTGAAGGGAATTGGTAATGAAGGATGCGAGTGCAGAAAGTACGGACATTTGTATATTAATGTTTCCCAAACACTGAGCCTAGTTCCGCTACGAAAGTGAGAGGGCATCCTTGCCAATATGTCCCGTATAGACTTGTCCATCTCCCCCGAACCTTTCTCAAGAATGAGTGAAGGGTATCTCCCAAGCAGATAAAGGACGATATCTGTCCGAATTCACCAGCAAAATCGATCAGGAAAATAAGCAAGTCCAGAATGAAGGAAAAGTGCAAATGGAATTGAGACAGAGTGATGGTCTTACCAAGATGAGCAGCGTAGGTGAGACCCAAAATGCACAGAATCGCATTGTGGCTGCTGTCGGGATTATTTGGCCCATCAAATGACTTCTTTTGCGCCAGGAACCAGGCAATATCCTTATGCATAGAAGCTTCCAGAGTAGATAAATTGAAAGGAATACGTCCTTCATTATCTTGTATTTTCGTCAAGTCAATACTTCTTTCGACTAATGCCTTGACGATTCGTATCCTTCCACACAGGACAGCATGGTGGAAGGCTGTGCGGCCATCACAGTCAACCTCTAAAAGTGCTTGTGGAGATTAAGGGAAGAGCTGAACCAGGTTCTCAACAAATTGCTCTTGGGCATTCAAAGCTGCTATGTGAAGCACTGTTTCGGATCTGCTTGTTATAATGGCTGTCTTTGACGCAGGATCATTTTGAAAAAGCCTCTCAGCGAGTTCCCAATCACCTTTGACTGCAGCTCGCAACAATGATTGATAACGGAATTCATTGACTACATTTTCAGGTATACCTGCAAAATGGATGCAAACTTTTTCAGGCCATTTTGTCGATACGTGTCAGAGAAAAGAACAATTTCATCAAGATCCGCCCCAAATATTAATGGGACCAAGAGATGACTCTTTGGAAGAACAACGCACTTGGAATACCTCCAAATTGAGGAGGGGGAGTTGATATAACGGGAATATGAACACCTCCTGCAAGGAAACAGAGGGATCACAAAATCGTTCTATACCGTTTTTTCTTTTCCTTTTTGCTAGCCAAGGTCAGGGTTATGTTTGTTCGCTGATAAAGCAAAGAAGAAGAACCATGACAAAATACAAATTCCAGCATATTTTGAGAACCCATTGCTTAAACCATATTTTTTTTGCTCGTTGAAACTTGAACATGTACCTGCCGCTGGTTCTTCGTGGTCTGAATTTCCTTGTCTTTCAATTTCTTGCTTCGCCATGGGGTTGCTCTCGTGGTTACAGTCTTTCAACAATAAAGCAAACGAAGATCGCAAAATAGACTTTCTACTATCTTAGAGAGTTGAAGCTGTGATGTCAATCGGCTTGAGCTGCAGGGCCTCTTTATAACGAAGCACAGGGCTATCTATTTCTTAACTGATATGTAGAAATAATTGAACGTTCTGTTATTTCACTAATGGTATTTGTTCTGTTCTGACGAACATGGAACTGTTGAAAGGCACCACAACTTGTTCTGGACCATGTTTAGTTTAGAGTGATGGTTTACACCCTCTGTAGAAAGATTTACTAATGTTGACTTGAATACTTCCATGGTTCCAGTCTGCGCTGCTTGTTTCGTTTCATAGTATACTTTTACGATAAACCATGTGGTTAACGTTGATGAGAACTCGTCGGTGATGGAGGAAGATGACGACTTTGCGAGTTCAGCATAAACACACCACTGTGGCAGAGACTCCGATTGCCATGATTTTAATCTATTTGCAGATAATATGTTTCATTCCAATATTCTATTACTCAGATGTTGACCTTATCTGTTCAGGAGACTTTACGATCCGATTTTATGCTTATTCAACTCATCGTGGCCTTAGAAAAATAAGTCCTGAAATAAAAAAATTTAGGCTCCGTTCGTTTCGCGGAAAATATTCTTCCGAAAAATGTTTTCCGGAAATTATCATGTTTGGGGGTGGAAAATAACTCGCCAAGGAAAATATTTTCAAATCAATGAAAAATTTTCTTCTAAAATCAAGGAAAATGTTTTTCTTTCTAACAAAAAGGAAAATATTTTTCAAAAGCCAACCATCATCGATGTCAATCAAATTACCAATAAACCCCAGACCGCCGCTGGTTGTTGATCACCGACTGCTAGCTGCCACGGCAATGGTAGTCGGGCATCCATGAACAAGAAAAAAACGGAAAGAATAAAAAATTTGTGAAAATATTTTCCGGAAAATTTTTAAGTTTCAAATGAATACCGGAAAATGACTTCCTGAAAATACATTTTCTGAAAATGCTTTATTTTCCGCCGAATGAACGGAGCTTTAAATGCGTAACACAAACACTTTTGTCTTATTCTCATTCACTAATTGTTTATATTTCAAGTGAACATTGCTTTGTCCAGATAATGTGAGATAATGTGATTGATTGCTAACCAAGCGTTTTCTTGGCTCCAAGAACCCTACCATGCTAGTAAAAAACAACGCAAAGAAACAAAGGGGAAAAAGGAGGGTCCTTTCGACCTCTCCTGCTGTTCAACGCTCGACCCACCAACTCAGTACGGCTTGGTCATTGATGCTAACCTCAGTCCGCGTCGATTCGAGCTTGATTCAGTAATGCGCATGGCCTAATCTCCACGCGATCCGTTCGAATCCCGCGTTGCCCGGCCGACCCGCATGGAGTCTCCAGCCATATCTGGGCTGCTCCAAGCAGGGGCCGCCAGCTGCCGCCGCCTCGGGAATCCGACGGGGAGTATATTCTTTCATGGCAATGCCATCGGGGAATGTGCTCGCACCGGACACCGAGGACAAGATTTTGTTGCGACCAGAGACACTGTTGACACATAATTTTGTCGGTCCAGTAAATCGTTTTTTAACTTAATTTTTGATAGAATTGTTATTAATTAGAAATTAAATTTGTTTTATTTTCTAAGAAAAAAATCAACAAAGAGAAAAAGTCCCCTCGGACCGGGCCAATCTCCCGCGGGCCTTGCCCGCACGAGCCCATCTTTCTCCCCCCTGCTTTTATCTCCATCTTTCTCCTTCAGCTTTTATCTCCCCTAGATTTCCGGCGCCGACACGATCTTCCGCCAGAGATCGTAACACACACAAGTAGTGGACTGAGTGAAGGGACGGGATGTAAGGAATTGAAGAAAACGCAAGAATGGAGTCGAATAATCAAAAGCTTTGTATTATATTTTTCTTGTCTGAATAGTACAAGTGTAATAGCTATCTTTATGTTACACGGATAGTATAAAATAAAAGGAAAGAATTAATTTTGCATAATTCTAATCAAATTAGAACCTAACTTCCTTAATTTACAAGATGCATATCACGTCATCACTCCCACTACTTGTATATGTCTAAGACATTTAGCTTACTTAGAAGATATGCATATTGCCTTTGACGTAGGACTTTAGTGAAGATGTCCGCCGGTTGCTCCGAGGTGTTTATCCCACTTGTCTTGATGATTCCTTTTTGGATTTTTTTTCTCAAGTGAAATGACAATTCACTTCAATATGTTACGTTCTTTCATGAAGAACATGATTAGCTGCAAGCTTAAGAGTTGCTTCATAGAGTGATCGGTCCCTTCACCTGCACACCAAGGTCCGATAGAAGTTCACGCAACCAAATTACTTCACTGGTGATCTTGGCCATGGCTCAGTATTTTGTTTTAGCTGAAGCTAGAGAAACCGTTGGTTGCTTCTTGGTGTTCCAACAAAGTAGTGATTCTCCCAACATGAAATAAAATCCGGTCACTGATTTTCGGCTCATCGGACATGTAGTGTATTCGGTATCACAATAAGCTATCATTTCCATATTCCAGGAAAGTAGAATTTTCAATCCTTGGCATTTCTTCAAATATTTGAATACTTTCAAAGGAGCAATCAAATGTGAATGTTTAGGCTGATGCATAAATTGACTAAGTGTTTCAACTGTAAAATAAATGTCTGGGTCTAGTCATGGTAAGATAAGTCAATTTACCAACTCTGATAACTGGAAGGATCTTCAAACAATAGATCTTCTATTTGCGAGGGTAATCCTGCATCATATTTTGTTGTAGTAAGCCTAAGATTATGCTAAATTGGAATGACTGCAAGTTTGTAATTTGATAATCTTGTCTCTGAGATTATTTTTAGAATGAATTACTTTAACTTAGAGAAATTCCCAAATTTCAATAGGTAATTTCAATTACAGGAAAATATTTAGGTGCTCCCAAGGCTGTGGCGTGGAGGACGGGAGGATGTGGGCTGGGTGGGGATAGTTGTGAAAGGTCGTTTATGTGCCATCACCTATACTTAGTTATTGCGAGCCTGCATAAGGAGTAACCATTGATGAGACTGCTGATATATCAGTGACATGATGGGGAGCATCAGAGTCAGGAAATTAGTTGGAAGCAACATGGGTGGAAGGAGGTTTGAGGTGGAGAAAGAGCAATACTGAGGTAGGTAAGCAGGAGTTATATCATAGGTTTTTAAAGCATGTGTAGCATAATGAGCCTGAGGAGGAGGTGTGCCTATATTTTGAGAATTATATTGTTTATGGCATACTGTAGCATAGTGATCCAACTATGGCTAATATGATAAAAGAGAGCCCCCAACAACGAAACAAATGCAAAATACAACCTTAAGAGATCAAACATAATCATACTGAAATTATTTAAAGAATACATAATTAATTAATAAGAGCGATCGCATCTCTCTCACTTCACCCTCTAACTTCTTGAATTGAAGTGTTGATCTTCTTGGCCATAGATTGTAGGCAAAAATCAATGTAAGACATCCAATCTTGGAGGCCCCCAACCCTTAACTGGATCAAACACAAAAGACTACTCAATAATGCACCCACCCATCTTACCATCCCCTTGCATTCATGGGTATCACCCCTAGCAGTGGCAACATAGGCCTTAACATATATATTTTTTAAAATTAAAAATATTTCTCAATAAATATTATATTATATTGGGCCGAGCTCTGAACCGGGTGATGTTCGGGCCTGCCCCGAATGTTAAGGGACCGGGCCCTTCTTCATGTTGGCTCGTGGATAGGAACCTCCGGCCCAACTCAAAGGACTGGGGTTGTGGCTCGGTCTCTTGTTTCCCTCTTTCTTTTCTCCACGGGTCCATCTCTACCAAACAGATTGGGCCTGACGTGCCGGCCTAGTCCAACAACTGAAAAACCAATCCCCGGGAGACCTCAATATAAGCCCTTATTTAAAATCAAACCCTCCAGTCCCAAAATCCTTGCTTAGGCCCACACATGATCGGCCCAACCGCACCGTCGACTCGGCCCAGAATCAACCAAGGCCCACATGGCCAACTTCCTCCCGTCCGCGACGCCGCCCGGCCACCCCTCCAGCCATCAAACACCACACCCACCGCAGCGACGGCTCGGTGGAGCGAGTGGCCGGAGAAAAAACCGAACGGAATTTGCTCAAGCATTTCAACAAACACGTTGAAATCGACTGGAAATAAATCACAAGCAAAGCTCGGAAAACAACAAGCAAGGGCTGGTTGAACGCGAATCAGCATATAGACTAGAGCTACCAAGGTCTTGTCCTTTCCTCTTTTCTTTTTTCTTGCCGTTCATCCCTTGTCATGTTAGACCCACCAGCCCTTTTTCCTTTTTCTTTTTTCGTAATTCTTAATTTTCAACTAACCAATACCTAACTAATTCAATTAATTTTTTAATTTTCTTAAATAATAATTAAAAAAGGAATTTCGAATTTTTATAAATTAAACTATGAATAACTTACCAGACCGACAAAATTAGGTATTGACGGCTACTCCAATAAATCAAATAATACGTCGGTTTCATACAAATATATATCTCCACGTGATCAATTCAGGTGCATTCATCACCACCAGCTTAATGTAAATGTAATCAATAGACTAAGCTATATGGTAATGCTCCTAAAAGCTACATGTTATATAATTTGATTATTTGTCTTTAGGGGATAAAGATTATTCCATAATTCTCTATATAATTAAACCCCAAATAATTAGCCAAAATTTAAGTGTCAATGAGAATTTATGATGTCATGTTTTTGTGACTGTTAAAGAGACAATTTCCACCAAAATAAAATCATACTTGCATCATGTAAGGTGAACAGAAGTTTCACGGCTGATTTTACGGGATGTACACGACGGCATCATCACCGTTCAAGCTAACTCCAAATTCATATGGTTCAAAAGAGCATAACGATGCCTTTCGCGAGAAGAATTTTGGACATGGAAGGAATCAAGAAATCACGACATTAACTATTGGTCGTCTTTTCTTGTTATTAAAACTTCGAAGACGAGCTAATGAGATGGGTATTGAAGTATTCATCAAGTCAGCAAGTGCTATGCGCTCCACGGAAATTCTTGACAGGTAACGACATTCTTGTGTGGCTATAGGCTTCTTTTCCTCACCATATCACATGCTCGTCTTAGCTTTGCTAAATGGAAATTTCCCTGCAAATTAACAAGAGACATTAATCAAGTAGCTGCCATTGATAAAAGCAAAATCAAAATCGTGAAGCAAGTATAAGGTCGAGGTCAGGTATCGCCGCGATCAGGTTGAGATAGCTGATTGAAGCCCCGATGTCATGCATGCGATGCTTCCGTAATTAAGCGCGTCCAAGTTTATTAGCAGCCGCAGCAGACCAGACAAGAATATAGAAACAGAAGACATTAACATAATCCGTCTAGCAGAGTGTGGAAAAAAAAAAGGGTTCAAACGAATCACACCAAATTGAAATTGTAAACTGACTAAAAGCAAGTCGGAACGCGTGCATGCCAAATTGATAGACTTTGATCCAACCAACCACTAATTTGCCCCCTGGAAAAGTGCCATATCGAGACTTTGACCGTTGACCCAATAATATGAACCCTAGCTGGCAATTTCTTTATGTATCATTCTTCTCATTATTTGCATTGGCGTGTGAACGCGATTATTAGAATGCTTGCGCACGTTCTTGCTTAAAAAACCTGTGCAAAACGAACCACAAATTGTCCGTCCAAATTAAAAAGGGTTATTTTAATACACGCCTAAGGGTGATATGGAGGCATTAGTTGCAATTCATATGAGGAGGAATATATTTTACATGGGTGTCACGTGATCTAATGATTTTACCGATTAATCAACAAGATTCACGGGTTCCCTAATCTCGAAGCTTCTTGTTTATGAAATACGCATTTACCATGTCTTCATCGGACATAGGTTTGTTTTATAAAATTTATTGTATGAAAAATTAGACGGGTCGGTCGGATCCTCAGTCCCAAGCTTGATGGGTTGATCTAAGGTCCTAAAAATTGAGGACTGACATTGTGCGGGTTGATCCTCGGATTGAGTATGGGACCGACCCAACCTATAACATGCTCACCCCTAAGTATTACTGATGACATATTCTTGTCTCTCGATTTGTCTAGTAAATTCCAGGTCGGTGTTAATTACTACGTTTCTCCTAAAATCTAATAATACTTATGTTGTTCAAACCTGTGAGAAAAACCAGATGCGTTAAATTCGTGCACGTATATTGTACTGTCCGATCGTCTATAATAATGATATAAAAACTCTAGCTTGTTTATTAATGAAAGTTTAACATTAATAAAAAATGTAATACAGTCCAGGCGCACTGAACCTGGACCATGTAATACTTTCTCATGGATCGGCAGGTAGCAAAGAGAACGGTAAGAAAAAAGAAAAGAGGAAAGTACAAGACCTTGGGAAAGAAAGAGAAAAAGAAGGAAGAGGTGGAAAGAGAAGGCGAGGAAAGTCAAAGAAAGGGGGCGGGGACGAATTCTAGCATGAGTAGGCTCTTAATTAATTAACATAACTTTTTTATAAAAGTTAGAAAAATTCCCTTTGGTCGACCACTAAGTGTTTTAGGTTCCCAATGTTGTCTAGTCCAATTGCGTGTCTTACTTGACTTCCTAGATGTTTATTAAAATAGCTTGAGTTAATCTCGTACTGCCTGATTGGTTTGATATGAGTATGGTTGACGTTTTGCTTTGATTGAATGCATTAGATGAGTATTTAAATGTCAAAATTGATACCCTTGGAATATGTCATGTGATGGCGATCGAGGAAACATCATACATAGAGTTGGTGGTATTAGATCGATATCCATTTCAGCCTTAATTTAACTTAGATATATCTGAATTATTGTGCATTTGCTTTGTCTACTTATTAGTGCAATCTAGTTTAGACTTCACTTGAATCAATTTATTAGGTTTAAGTTAATTTTTATCGGGATCATGTCTCAAGACAATGTATTATTTATTGCCCGACTAGTTGCGAGCTTTACGTTCTTGTCATTCGGTAATGCATCCAATTGTTGGAGTATTTATTTACCTCATCGCATTTCAATAGGGAAAATTGTCAAAAAAGTCCTAAACATTTACCACTTATGCTGATTCAGTCATAAACCTTTTTTTTTAAGCCGATTCAGTCCTAAACATTTTCCACCTTTGCCACTACGTGAACCTCACCGGCGACGACCGGACCTCGCCGGCGATGACATGGCGATGATGGGGCGACACGTGGCGGCAATTTTTTTCTTTTTGTTTTCCTTGTTTATTCAGAAAGTTTTGTGCGCATATATATACGTATGTGTGTTCCTTATATTTCTGGTAGTTTATACTAATTAGAAGTTTGTTTGGTAGTTGAATCTTTTTGTATATTTGTTGCGATTCTGTAACAATGAAGGACATAATTCTCATTTCATAATTCATCAGTTCTTTTACATAAGCCCTTTTGTCATGCATGCGATGTTTCCGTAGTAAAGCGCGTTCAAGTTTATCACCAGCCGCAGCAGACCAGACAAGAGTAGAAACAGAAGCCATTAACATAATCTGACTAGAAGAGTACTGCCAAAGGATAAGGGGTTTAATCGAATCAAACCAAATTAAAATTTTAAACTGACTAAAAGCAAGTCCGTTCGCGGGCTAAATTGATTGACATTGACCCTACCAAACACTAATTTGCCAGCTCGAAAAGTGCCATTGATAGACTTTGATCGTTGTCTCAATAAGATGAACCCTAGCTGGCAATATTCTTTATGTGTCCTTCTTCTCATTATTTCCATTGGCGTGTAAACACGATTATTAATTTATTTTAATGCTCGGGCACGTTCTTGCTTAAAAAAATCTGTGCAAGACGAACCACAATTTGCTTTGTCGGTCCAAATTAAAAAGGGTTATCATAATACACGCCTAAGAACACCCGAATGGTCTTAGTCGAAGTCGTGCGTTGACGATTTCCAATTGGATTGCAAGATTAGGCAGTCTTTTCATTTGTAAATCACCATAAATGAAATTACTACTAAAATTTATACTTTGCGGATGCACGGGAAAATTTCAATTTTATTCATCGATACCTTTTGTGACATATTATATATCAAATGAAGAAAAAAACGACTCACAAAATTACATGAAAAATGTGAAATAACGGAATTAAGGAACATCACGAGATATGCATAAATAACTTAAAATAAGCTCTTTTTATTATACTTGCGTGATGTATAGGGGAACTCTTTTCCTTCAATATTGAGATTAGTACTTTCTATCCTATCTTGAAAATCAAAATTGTAAAAAACCGTGTCAACATTGCAAATTCACTTATATTGAATCACTCCGTAGGCGCACTTATCAATTAAATTTTTATTAGTGATGCATTTTTTTTTTCAATACTACCCCAGATGAAAATGAGATTAAATCAAGTGCTTGAATAAAATAAATAAATAAATAAATAAGAACTCTGGAGTTCGAGAGGAGTAAACCTCTAAGTAAGAAATCCTCAAGCACCTTAGTTGCCTTAGGTAATCCTCTTGTAAAGCATGGCTCACGCACTTTTTAATATAGAACACATATAAATTGCAAAATTGTATTATGCGCATTCGTATGTCGTGCAATGTGAATATGTGATTATAAGGCTGAAGTGGCGCTATGCCTCAAGACTCTTACTCTAGGTGTCGACCTAAAAGAGTATACTAATTGATGTTTCACCTGAAAACAATTATTGTGAGGATATTTTTCTGACGACGATTGTTCACATTGCTTAGAATTATTAGTTAACGGATAATTATTTCATTATTGGTAACTATTTACGTTTGAATATTTGTGTTGTTGATGTAAACATTTTTTCCTTCACATTCATTCTAAAGCGATACAAGGAATCAACTTTAAGAAAATCATTATTGGATTATTAATTTGTCACGACACAAAACGAGTAGTGACACTCATCCATGGGTAGCCTAGCTGGTTAGAGCAAATTTGGATTTCATTGAGATCTTAGATTCAATTCCCCAGTGAAGCGTCTGTGATTTAAGTAGGGGGCTATGGCGGTGTGTTGCCATGCTAGTCTCCCCCAATAAATAGTCGAGGTGAGCGCAAGTTAGTCCGAATACCTCGATTACCAAAAAAAACGAGTGGTGACATCCTATTTATTGGAAAGGTGATGGTTAATGTCAGGTGATGTTATAACCACGCAGAATGTGAAAACTAGAAATATCCTTAAATATATCTTTACCAAATTATATATGTCTACCGGCACAATGCCCGCGGCATCAACGAGTTTTTGACATGAAACCGAACTCTTTGGGCAAATAAACAAAAGATAAAAAGAGGAATTCAATGCCGACGCGACTTTGGCCATCTTCCCGGAAGGTGGATGCAAGACTTGGATAAAATGCCGTCGTTTTGTCTGAGTGGGTCCACTGTGCAAGGTAAGCTCGGGCTATAAAGACCGCACGCCTCAAGGCTTTTGCTTCCAGCCTTGATTTAGAAGCACAGAGCGGCTGCAAAAGGTTGCCCACTCCTATTCACTTACTTACCCTCGACTTCGGCTTCCTCTCTCGCAGCCATTCCTTCCTTCACTCTGCATGTATTGTTGTTCAATTATCTGGTGTCGCGGTTTCTCATCTGGAGGATTATCAGGAGGCCGGTCAAATAAAATGCCGATCAGAAGCGCCACACCTCGGGGGCAGACCCCCGCGCGGCAGAACGTTAAGCAGAAGAGCGTCAAGCTGCAGGACGCCGTACGGCAGCGCGCCGAGCGGCATGAGTCTGAAGCCAAGGAGCACAAGGAGGTGGCGAGCGCCGCGCTGGATCTGGCGAAGAAGTGTGAGTCTAAGTCCAAGGGGCACACCAAGCGGGCGGAAGCCGCTTGGATTAAGGCGAAGCAGTATGAGGATAAAGCCAAGCAGCACGCCGAGCGGGCGCAGCGCGCGCAGAATGAGGCATCGCAGTATAAAGAGAAAGCCGAGCTACACAAAAGCAAGGAGAGCGCCGCGAAGTCTAAGGCTGACGCCGCGCGGGGTGCTGCCGCGCGGGTCTGACGCAACGGGGCAGCACGCCGCGCGGCTGCCGCAGCAGCAACACGAGTCTACCGCCACGCGGCAGCACACCGCGCGGCAGCACATGCAGCTGCAGTATGAGTCAGTCAGCCGCCAGGCCAGTGAAGCTGCGGGGCAGAAGCGCCTAAGGAGTAGCCGCGCACAGCTGTCATCCGCGCAGCCGCCGAAAACTGCAGAAAGTTCAAATCAGCGGCGTAAAGCTTTTATGACATGATTCCCATGAGTCAATGTTTGAATTTGTTAAAGTCCAATTAGTCAATAATCTAAAAAATGGTTGCGCTGCTATGTTTCAGGAATTTGTTGCATTACATCACATTAGTGGGTCACTTATGTTTAGCAATTTTCATTGATGTTCTACATAAATAAAAAGAGTATGTCATATGAAGTCAAAAAGTCAACTGTAATGAAGCATTTGTTGTCTCCTCTGTTTGTTTGCTCTGAGTGTTGTGACTATTATTTTTAACACCACGCACACCAGTCAACTACGCCACTAACAAGCATTCCAAGTAGTAGCCGGGCACACCAGTCATCTACATCATGGAAAATGAAAATAGGCGTTCCAAGTATTAGCCTTGTACACCGTTCGAGGTGTCAATCAGCCAGGTCGAGTTAGGTTTCATGATGCCCGGCCCAAAAGCATTATACCACGTGCTTGGCCTGACTCTATCCAAGATTGAACAGCAAATAACCCAAACTATACGATTGAGTATAGTCTGGTCTATTTGGGACGGTTTGAACTTTTGTTTTTTTTATTTGTTAATTATGGTTGAAGTGACATGCTTTTTCAATATAGCTTATGAGTTTATCATCCATCTCCAAAGACTTTGTATTCCAAAGGAAAGCACGACAACCAAGTTGCCACCTCTAAGAATCCCAAATTAAGAATTCCAAAATTTAATTTGTGTCAAATTAAGTGCACTTTGATCAAAATATTTTACCTGATTATTTTAAATGCACTTTGAAGCCACCTAGCAGAGCTAATAAGTTTAGGGACAATAGTATGGTGCAGTTGATCCCCACCAAAAATTACAGGTAACCAATTAAAAGGAAGAGACCCAATCCTAAGAGAACATATGCAATGCAATATGCGAGCCCGCTCTCCTCGTTGACTAGAGCTTCTAGATCCCACGAGCTTTATACTTTCTTCACTGAAATTAATGTCAAGGTTTGTCTATTTTTGGGAAGATTAAAAAGCTCTTTTCCAGGGACAAAACTTGTTGGCGCTAGTTTTGACGATGACAAAACGGTCTTAAAATCTAAAGTGTTCAGACTTTCTCAAAGTCTGAGTTGGTCAGACTTTTCCAGAATCTGAAGTGTTCAGACTTTCCCAAAGTCTGGAGAAGACAGACTTAAGTTATTTTGGTTATAGATCTTATTGATCTTATTCTTTTCCCACGAAGATCTGGATTGATATATATCTTCGACAGCTTATGGATTGATTGGATCTGATTATATTATTTATGGAAACAATCAATTATATGGAGCAAGTGTTCACTTTAGGAAACTGAAGATCCTGATTGAATGGGAGATCGGGATTGACGAATTCTCTATTGTTTCTATCTATAGCTTGAGATCTCCTGATTGATTCTGTCCAACGGTTAGATTGGAAGAATTCCTTTGGAAGGTGCCAACGGTTATGAAGGCATGAAGGAGTATTTAAGGGAGTTATTTCAAGTTGTGTTGTACGAACGTTAGAGAGAAATTCCTAAAGTCTGAAGAGCTTTAATTGTACTCAAAAGAGTGTGACACACGAACTTCGTGAGAGTGAAGCTGAGAAGCTTAGACATTGAGATTGTAACTCTTTTGATTCATAGTGGACTCCAGCCAATAGGCTGTCACCGTGGGAGAGTGGACATAGGCTTAATCTAAGCCGAACCACTATACATCTTATGTTCAATTCTCTTTATTCTCTAATCCTATTTATTATCCCGAAGCTTTATTTCCGCATTAGCTTTTACATATTTACTTATTGCACTAGCGCTCTCAAGTGGTATCAGAGCCAGGTTGCTCTCTTTAAGAAGTGTTTTACTTCTGAGCTAACGATCTATGGCAAGTGCTAGTGGAGCAGGTGTGGTGGAAGGTCAACATTTTCTTAGACCTCCTTACTTCGATGGAAAAGACTACTGTGTCTGGAAGAATAAAATGAGAATTTTCTTGAAGTCAAAGGATCCTATGGAATGGGAAATAATCGAACAAGGAGTAATTCCTTCTACTAGTTCTGGAGAAACTAGAGTGGTATCTCAAGCTGATATTGTCAAGAGACAACATATTGATTCCAGGGCTACTTATTCTCTTTATTGTGCTTTATCTCTTACTGAATATAACAGAATTTCTTCCTGTGAATCAGCCAAAGAAATTTGGGACAGACTTAATGTCACTTATGAAGGAACTGATCGTGTTAAGGAAACAAGATTGAATATCTTGCTTGGACAATATGAAACCTTCAAAATGAAAAATGGTGAATCAATTGCAGATATGTTCAGCAGGTTCACAGAGATTGTCAATGGACTTGCAAATCAAGGACAACCAATCACTGGAGCAATGAAAGTTAACAAGCTCTTGCGGGGTTTATCACAAGATTGGAATCATATAAGAACATCTATTAGAGAAACTCAAAGAATTTAGCCATTGTCAGTGGATGAATTAGTTGGAACACTTCAATCTTATGAAGTGGAAAATCTCAATCTCGATGAAGAGATCAAAGGTAAGAAATCTATTGCTTTAAAATCTAATATTATTTCTGATGATGCAGGTTCAGATGATTATCTTGATGAAGAGGAAATGGCTCTTTTCATTAAGAAGTTCAAAAAGTTCAACAGAAACAGATCAAATTGGAAAGGATCTAATTCTTGGAAGAACTCGAATGCTCAAAGAAGACAATCTGATGAAAGAAATGCTTATGCTGAGATTACCTGTTATAATTGTCAAAAGAAAGGACACATTAAGCCAGAATGTCCTCTTCTCAAGCAAAAGAATGGAAGATACGAGAAAAACAAGAAGGCTCTAAAGGCAGAAACCTGGAGTGACACAGAATGTGAAGAAAGTGATGAGGAATTTGCCAACATCTGCTTGATGGCTCAATCTGATTCAGACTCTGACTCAGAGGATTTTAATCATCAGGTAAACAATTATAGAGTCCCTATTAAAATAGCTAATTATATAAATGATCTTTGTTCCAAATTAGATTTCTCCTTTAAAGAGATTGCTGAGCTAAAAAAGGAAAATCTGATTCTCAAACAACAGAAGATTTCTTTGAAAGAGAAATTTGATAATGAGGTTTTAATTTCTCAGGATAAATTTAATTCTCTTGAAAAAGAAAATATCTGTTTAAAATCTGAAATATCCTCTATTACAAAAAAGTTCTCCCTTGGTTCTGATAAATTAGAAAAGATTCTTTCAGTACAAAGACCTTACTTCAAAAAGGAAGGTTTAGGTATGTATTTTGAGAAAGCTCCTTTGATTGATTTTCCAAAAGTTAAAGAAAGACTTGAAAAAATGCCTTCAAAAAGGGTTTATGAAAATCATTTTAGAAAAGTGTTTGTTAAACCTGTTGAAAGAAATTCTATTAAGTGCTTTGATTATGGAAAAGGAGGTTCAAGGGAAATGAACTCCCTAAGCAAAAAATGGACAGCTTCCCTATCTTATTCTAACCAAAAAGGACCCAAAATGATCTGGGTACCTAAAAAGAAATAAGTTCTTTTTCAGGAAATTCAATCAAAATGGTACTTGGACAGTGGATGCTCAAGACATATGACAGGGGACTCAAGCTATTTCATTAAATTAGAGAGTTTTGATGGAGGAAGAGTAGCTTTTGGAGGAGACAGCACAGGAAAGATTATTGGCCGAGGAACTGTGAAGATTGGAAAGCTTTCTATTAATAATGTCTCTTTAGTCAAAGGACTGAAGTATAATCTACTCAGCATCAGTCAACTCTGCGATACTGGTTATAAAATTCAATTCCAAGAAGGAATTTGTCTTGCGTCAAGTAAAGATAATTCGCAGACTTTTAGTGGAAGGAGACATGGTAATATATATTTATTGGATATGCATGTTGAAACTCCTAAGTGTCTTATATCTTTACAGAAAGAAGCAGAATTATGGCATAAGAGACTTGGTCATTCTCACATGAAACAAATTTCCAAGATCTCTTCAAAGCAACTTGTTCGAGGTCTGCCATCCTTGAAATTTCGTAGAGATGAAGATTGTACTTCTTGCACTCTGGGAAAACAGCTAAAAGATTCTTTCAAGTCTATAAATCATGTTGTTACTACAAGAGTGCTTCAGCTTCTTCATATGGATTTATTTGGACAAAAAGCATTGGTGGTAAGAGTTATTGTCTGGTAATAGTTGATGATTTTTCCAGATATACTTGGGTATTTTTCTTAGCAAATAAGTCTGATGCATTTGCATATTTTGCAAAGTTTGCTAAGAAAGTTCAAAATGAGAAAGGATATGTGATTTCAAGCATTCGATCAGATCATGGAGGTGAATTTGAGAATGCAGAGTTTGCTAAATTTTGTGATGACTTTGGAATACAGCATATGTTTTCTTCTCCTTATACACCACAACAAAATGGTGTTGTAGAAAGGAAGAATAGATCCCTGCAGGAAATGGCCAGAACTCTGATGATTGACAGCAAAATCAGCTCTAGATTTTGGGCTGAAGCTGTTTCTACCGCTTGTTATATTATCAACAGAGTGTTTCTTAGACCTTTGATGGACAAAACATCCTATGAAATTTATAAAGACAAAAAGCCTAATGTTTCTTACTTTCATGTCTTTGGCTGTAAATGCTTTATTCTTAAGAACTCTGCAGACAAAATTGGGAAATTTGACAGTAGATCTGATGAAGGCATCTTTCTTGGTTATTCCTCTTCAAGTAAGGCATTCAGAGTTTATAATAAGAGGACTCATTGTGTGGAAGAATCTATTCATGTTAAATTTCATGAGGCAGATACAGATTCAGAGGTTACAAGACAAGTTGGCACTGAAGTTAATAATGATCCCCTAGAAGCTGTTGAACAAATTGAAGATGACAACTCACAGAATCTGGATAATGGAAATTCAAACTCAGGAAGTCAAAGGAAGTGGAAACACAAGTCAAGTCATCCTCTGGAAAATATTATTGGCAATATTGAGGATGGACGTCAAACCATATCAAAAGTAAGAATTCCTATCATTCCTGAAGAACCAGAGGAATCCAGTGCAATTGCCTTAATCTCTGAAATTGAGCCAAAGAAAGTAGAAGAAGCCTTAGCAAATGATAGCTGGATAGAAGCAATGCAGGATGAACTGAGACAGTTTACTATTAATGATGTGTGGGAGCTAGTTCCAAGGCCCAAAGAAAAGTCTATTATTGGAACAAAATGGGTGTTTAGAAACAAACTAGATGAAGAAGGGTTGATTACAAGAAACAAAGCACGACTGGTAGCTAAAGGATACACACAGGAGGAAGGAATTGATTATGATGAAACTTATGCTCCTGTGGCCAGGTTAGAAGCTATCAGACTTTTACTTGCCTTTGCGTGCTTTCATGATTTCATGTTATATCAAATGGATGTCAAAAGTGCCTTTCTAAATGGAGTAATTCAAGAGGAAGTTTATGTTGAACAACCTCCTGGTTTTGAGGATCCTAAGTATCCCTATCATGTTTTTAAATTAAAGAAGGCTCTCTATGGCTTAAAACAAGCTCCTCGAGCCTGGTATGAACGGTTGAGCTCTTTTCTTATTCATTGTGGATTTGAAAAAGGAAAAGTAGATACAACTCTTTTTATTAAAAGGACTAGTCATGAGTTCTTATTGGTACAAATCTACGTTGATGATATTATTTTTGGATCTTCTGATGAAACCTTGTGCAAGAATTTTGCAAAGGATATGCAGCAGGAGTTTGAGATGAGTATGATGGGTGAATTAACCTTTTTTTCTTGGACTACAAGTGAAACAATCTACTGAAGGTACCTTTGTCCATCAAGAGAAATATGCAAAAGACCTTGTCAAGAAGTTCGGAATGGAAAATTGCAAAAAGGTTGAAACTCCAATGGCTGCGACATCAAAACTCGAGAAAGACTCAGAAGGAGAAAAAATTGATCAAAAACTTTACAGGAGTATGATTGGATCCTTATTATATCTTACTGCCTCTAGACCTGATATTCTGTTTAGCGTTTGCTTGTGTGCAAGGTTCCAATCAGATCCAAGAGAATCACATCTTTCAGCCGTCAAACGAATTATCAAATATATTTCTTCTACCACAAAGTTTGGACTTTGGTATCCCAAGGAAAGCAACTTCATTCTATTAGGATACTCTGATGCTGACATGGGAGGATGTCAGGTAAACAGGAAAAGTACTACAGGAAACTGTCAACTTCTTGGAAATATGTTAGTATCTTGGTTATCAAGGAAGCAGCATACTGTTGCAATGTCAACGGCTGAATCTGAATACGTAGCTCTTGGGAGTTGTTGCTCTCAGATTCTTTGGATGCGTCAACAATTACAAGACTTTGGTATCAAAAAATATTGTGTTGAAATTTGATGTGATAGCACAAGTGCCATGGATCTTACTAAAAATCCAATTTTACATTCTAGAGCAAAACACATTGAAATACGACATCATTTCATCAGAGATCATGTACAGAAAAAAGATGTCAAGATCACATTTGTTGATTCTCAGAATCAATTAGCTGATATTTTCACGAAACCTTTGGATAAACGTTCGTTTGAGTTCATTAGAAGCAAATTGAATATTCTCTCCTACTGAGATTAAGACTTAGACTCAGACTCAGACTCAGACTCAGACTCAGACTCAGACTCAGACTCAGACTCAGACACCGACTCAGACTCAGATACAGACGAAGATTCAGACTTATGGTCAGTTTTTCTAAAATCATTTATATTTAGTGTTCTAAATATCATGTTTCCCGCCAATCGACACCGCCAGTCGACACTTCTGGAATTCTGTCAAAAGGTACGATTTCTGAACCATCGTATCTTTTTCCATAATTTTAACTGGTTGGTTGATAGTTTTTGGAAACTTTTCAAAATTGCTATTTTTATTCTTTGAAAACCGTCGTTAAAAGAATAGATTTTTCTTCACAAACCCTAGGCCTCTTCATCTTCTTCAGAGTCTCGTGTCTGAAAATTTCTCTCTCTACGAACACACAATTTTCTCTCTCTCTACGAACGCACAATGTCTGCCTCCCGGAAATCTTCTCGACTGGCAAACAAGCATTTCGGTACCAGTTCTGGACCAACACATCTTGATCTTACTGAGGAGGAAGAATTGCATGAAGAATCGGCAACCGGTTCTATGGAAACAAGGATTGAGACTCAACAGGAACAAGTAAGTAGCGCTGCACCTCTCAAAAAACGGAACCCAAAGTTCATTTATAAATTGTATCAGACATTGGTGAGTGGTGGTAGCGCTATGACAACTATTGATGAATTTTTGCGCGATAGTGGATACAAAAATCAGCCTGTCTTTTTGCAAGAAATGGAACGACTTTCTATTGCTCCTCCTGGAACTGCGGATGAAGCACGGAGAAACTTTCCAGTAGACCCACGATTCAGTGCCTCCTATTCTCACGAACCCAGGGATGAAGATGAGAAAATGTTTTTGCATTTTAAGCCAGTGCAAGGATTTGATGTCAGTAGGTCAGAGATAGACGATCCTCTTTTTTGCTCTAAAAGGCATCAAAATGCTTATAAAGGATTGCTGAAACGTGGGGTCATGAATCCACGACACGTTGATTTTGAGTATCTAAACTCAATCAAGGTCTATCTTGGGGTCCACCTTGGTCGGCTTGGGATTGACAAATTCTGTTCCTCCACAGTTCCGAGTTATGCGGAACTAACAGCATATTTTTATTCGAATTTGTCTTTCCCTTATCGACACACTTTGAGATTTTCTGTGTTTAACAAAGAATATACTCTCAATGTGGACATAATTGCTGATATCCTTGGAGTTTCACGGACTGGATTTATCCCTATCACTGTATCAGACAGAGAAATCACTGCTGCCCTGTCTACAGATCAATCAAGTGAAGGTACACTCACATACTCTCGGCTATCCCCTCTGAATGCTATTCTGCACAAGATTATAATTAGTTGCCTGAAGCCAAAAGCAGCATCAAAGACAGATATCTCAAAATCTGAGGCTCGGCTTATGTATGGCATCATTAGAAATCCAACTGTTTCTATGCCATATGTTGTCCTATACCAAATGTACAGAGTGGTACAGAAGGGTAAAGGTCAGATACCTTACGCCTCCTTGATCACCCAAATTTTTCATCATCTGAACATCCCAATTCCATCGATTTTGTGTGAGACTTTGGTCGTTCCTCTGACTATTGGGAAAAATATGATTACAAAGATGAGATTGAAAAATCTACCCTCAGAAGCTAGTCCCTCTAAGTCAATTTCATCTGGATTAAAGCGAAAAGGCAAGGAGACTTTGCAGAAATCTCCTCACACGCTGAAAAAGGCAAAGCGGTCATTGATTCTCCAGGATGAGGAAGAAGATGTTGAGGAAGATGTTGCAGAAGAAGAGACTCCTAAGGAGACAGAATCTGAGAAAACAGAGACTGATCAGGAGGAAGAAGAACTGGTTCCAAGTCCTCCACGGGATGCTATGGCTCCACCAGAAGGCACATTTGTTATCTCTCCCTCTTCTCCACAAGTGGTTTCAAAAACTCCTACATCAACTGGCTTCGAGACAGGGGGAGTTAATGTAGACCAACCAGCGGAGGGTGGCCCTTCTCGACCAACAGAGTTCACACCAATTGCTTCTACTGATCGTTCTGCTGAAATTATTGCTCTACTTACTGGTCTTCAATCTCAATATTCTACACTGGAATGAAGTATTGAGCAGCTTAAGCAGTTCGTCAATCAGAAGATGGATCAGATGCAACAAGACATAGTACGGGTTGAGCAGACTGTACGTTCTATGGATAATTTTCATCTTGTTCGTGCTCCCCGTTCTAATTAGCTTTTTGATTGATGACAAAAAGGGGGAGAACGTGGCCTGGGAGTTTGGTTTGGTTTAGAAGTTTTTGTTTTGATGGTTTAAACGATTTGTTTTGAACACGGTTTAGTTTTGTTTTGGTGTTTGGTTTGGTATTTGGATTGATTTACTGATTTGAACTTTGTAGTTTGATATTTGCCTATATTATTTTGATCCTTTGATTTGGACTTTTTGGTTTTTCCACTTACTTTGATTTGATAATCTGATGGATCATGCTATCCTTATTTCGTTGTGCTAACATGTTATATTTCAAGTTGTTTTGGTATAGCGTATAATATGATTGCAGGAAGGTTTTGTCATCATCAAAAAGGGGGAGATTGTTGGCGCTAGTTTTGACGATGACAAAACGGTCTTAAAATCTGAAGTGTTCAGACTTTCTCAAAGTCTGAGTTGGTCAGACTTTTCCAGAATCTGAAGTGTTCAGACTTTCCCAAAGTCTGAGGTGGTCAGACTTTTCCAAAGTCTGGAGAAGACAGACTTAAGTTATTTTGGTTATAGATCTTATTCTTTTCCCACGAAGATCTGGATTGATATATATCTTCGACAGCTTATGGATTGATTGGATCTGATTATATTATTTATGGAAGCAATCAATTATATGGAGCAAGTGTTCACTTTAGGAAACTGAAGATCCTGATTGAATGGGAGATCGGGATTGACGAATTCTCTATTGTTTCTATTTATAGCTTGAGATCTCCTGATTGATTCTGTCCAACGGTTAGATTGGAAGAATTCCTTTGGAAGGTGCCAACGGTTATGAAGGCATGAAGGAGTATTTAAGGGAGTTATTTCAAGTTGTGTTGTACGAACGTTAGAGAGAAATTCCTAAAGTCTGAAGAGCTTTAATTGTACTCAAAAGAGTGTGACACACGAACTTCGTGAGAGTGAAGCTGAGAAGCTTAGACATTGAGATTGTAACTCTTTTGATTCATAGTGGACTCCAGCCAATAGGCTGTCACCGTGGGAGAGTGGACGTAGGCTTAATCTAAGCCGAACCACTATACATCTTGTGTTCAATTCTCTTTATTCTCTAATCCTATTTATTATCCCGAAGCTTTATTTCCGCATTAGCTTTTACATATTTACTTATTGCACTAGCGCTCTCAAAACTTAGGCCAGAATTATGGTCAAAATTGGATTATTAAGAACCCTGTGATGGGCCGAATGAACCAATTAGAGCACGTGGAAGCAATTAAAACACATGTGGATAGCGTAAATGAGACTATTAGGGAGCAAAGTTGATATTCGTCTCTAAATCAAGCATTCTTTCAGGCTATACAGGCATGATCATATGACAAACATAACAGGAAATAAGATATGCTCGTCGGTGGATTTAATGATGAACAAGCCTCTCTAATCTGTATCTTTCATCCAAAAATCTGGTTGAATAGGAAGGAAGTTCTTATAGTTAAAACAAAATTGACGCATTCCAAATTATCATGTCTGGCTATTACTTGAAGAAATGAAATCATAAAGCCACACCAACTTGCCAAAATAGCATATTCTCCCAACTACGTAGCACTCTCCCATTTGCAACCACAATGCAGCTCATCAACACTTAACGAGTATATAAAATACACTACTAATATGCACTGCTAATATTTTCTAGGAAGTCATTTTCCTGAAGAATGACAATATTTTCCGTTCGCTTGAAACTTAAAAATGAATTGGAAAATATTTTCCATTATTCGATAGAGAAAATATATTTCAGACTTTACCATTTGTTCCTTATAAGCCTCAAACTTGGCAAGACCCATATTTTTAAGCAAAAGATGCACGCTACAAGTGCAAATCACTTCAAGCGGCATGACACTTTTTCAAGAAGTACTGTTCCGGTGAGGCACTATTTCGACGACTTTTTCTGGTGGGTGTTTTTGGTGGCGACGGGGTGGCCGGTCGCTTGGGAGGCATGACGAAGGTTGCTGAATGGCTGGGAGGCCTGTGATGGCAAATTACGGTAGCTGGTCGCGTAGCTCTGGCGATGGAAAATCGGAAGCTGCACCACTGGTTCTCGCTGGACGGGGCTGAGCTAGGCTAGCGGCAGCTGTGCTGGGGCGGTGACGGCAAGTTGAACCATGATCGAACGAGGTGAAGATAAAGCCAGACAACTTTTGATGACGAGTGTCAAGGATAATTAACGACGGTGGAAGATAAAGCCAAGGAGGAACCAAAGTTATAAGACATTTCACTAGTCAAACATTTCTCGAAAGTGTTTCAAAAATTTACCTAGGTGATCTCTAGAACTATTGAAGCAGGTCTAGGTACGGAACTAATCTCTAATGCCCCATAACACACGTCATTGGCAGAGCTCTAGAAGTTAAAGGTTTAATTCTGGGAATGACTTCACACGGCTACGGTTACCCAGGCAATAAATGGAACTACTTTGGACCCTCTTTTGAGATAATTTACCCATTTTAGGCTCTTATTTGAGTTTTTTTTTTCAAATTGGAGCATCTCTTGTGACCTAGGAGGTAATTACTCGTCTCTCACCATGGTGCCTTCATTTGACCAAAAACATAATTATATACATACACTAAATAATTAGGTTTTATTTATTTAGTGGTTTAGAGAAAGTGATTTCCATCTTGCTAGAGTGGGAAATCATTTTCGCTAATTCTAAACTTGTTACTTTCAGCTCATACATAATATTTTCCACAAATTGGTTAGTTTACCATCATCCAAATACTGAAAAAAGAAATTCCCAAAAATAGTTTCTCTTCAAGCAAAGGGACCCTTGAATACTCCAAAACAAATTAGGATCCTAGACCCAACCTTGATGAATCTAAGCCCGAGTGACAATGAATGTCACGCCTCACAAATCTCCCATATAATCGTGTCGATTAATTAATAATTATAACGTAAATTACAAAATCAACTAATAAGGAAATGCAGCGAAATTTAATTAAACAAACCCCTAACTAAATCCTGGGGATTGTCAAGGAATAACAACGAACCCTTTAAACAATAATAATATCAACTAAGGTCTCCCGTAAGCATCAAATTCATTTACAATAAAATCCAAAATTCATAAGAGTCAAACTCATCTATTATTCAACATGAATCATAAAACAAGTAACAATCTAAATCATCAAGAGCCTCCAGCCTCATCCGGCCCTCGAGGAGGTGCCCTATGGTCTGGACCTGTAAAAATGGTTAGACAACAATAATAAGATTTCTCAATGAGTCTACACCCTAATTCCTAACTAGGAGGATACTCACCCTAGGGTCCCTAATATTTATTATTGTTATAATATATATATTTTATATCAATTTTTTTTCCAATTAATCTATTTCTACGACTATGGCCAAATTTCTCATTAAACCACTACTTCACTCTCTCCCTTAATTCCACTTCATCCGCCGAGTCGGTACCATAAATAAATAGTCAATTTAGACCAATCCAACATTTAACACAACTGAACCAACAACAAATTAAATAACATTCATCATAAAATACCCATAAATGAACCATAATTAAATAAACACTCAAAGCCATACAGGTACAATTTCGGGATTATTCCCTAAATTGTCATAATCGACCACCTGAGTCCACCAATTAGGGACTTGCCCGGGTCCCTAGTCGAATCCAAGATCATTCGACAATCTACGGGTTTTTGTCACCATAATAGGCCGTCATTTGGCCAAACACACCACCTCCACATTTCATTCCACACATAATTAGAAATATAAAAATTCCAGGATTTATTTGCCACACTAATCCCTTTTTAACATCAACTATTAGTAACAACTTATAAAAATATATATTTATTTCTACATTAATATTTTATTTATAAATTTATTAATTTGCTCACCAATTATTCAAGAATTACCATTTTGTCCACCACTTAGCCCAAAAATTATTATTCTGTCCTTGACCAAATCAAATTTGACATTTCTACCCCTGACCATTTCGAAATTACGTCTCTGCCCCTGACCATTCCGAAATTACGTTCCTGCACCTGACCACTCTGAAATTACGTTCTTGCTCCTAATCATTCCGAATTTACGTTTTTGCCCCTGACCCATCCAAAATTACTTTTGTGCCCCCTGACCTATCCAAATTTACCTTTCTGCTCCCTGATCTATCCGAATTTACTTTTCTACCCCAAACTTCCTAGTAATTCTCATTTTTGCCCCTGATTCCTCTAAACTTCACAATTTACCCATAATTCAAGTAATTTAACTACTAAAGTAAATAACCGCCTAATTAGGAGTTAGGGCGAACTCACCCTTAGCTCGAGTTCGTCGTCCGGTCGCCGGCGAGTTTTCCGATGAGTCGCTGGTGAAGCTCCGGCGAACTTCTGGCGATGCTTCGGCGAGCTCCCGACGATGCTCCAGTGAGCCGATTTCAACGTCGGCTAGTCAATTACCAACCCCTACTAAACAAATCAACTAATAAAGTGTCAATTTCATTCCGTTCTAGGAAGAACAGTGGCTGTTCATGGCCAATTAACCCACCTCCAGCACGTTCGTGCGTGGTGGACGAGGTGTGGAGTTGCTAGGGGGTGCTGGTGGCGATGGGGGAGCGTGGGTCGGCACCGGTGAGTTGCTGGGACGGCATCGGGGGCGTGGCGGTGGTCGGAGACGTGACGGAGGCGAGCTCAGTCGCGGTCCAGCAGTTGTTCATCCAGTGAACCCGCGATAAAAGAAAAATTCGAAGCCACCCATGCTAAATTGAAGTTAATGACTTACCTAGAAACGTTCGAGGAGGTCTTGGGAAGCTTTCCCAAGCAACAATTTCGGCTGGGTTGTCCGAGATGGCCTACAGCGACGGCGGACAGAGGGGGCGGCGTTCAGCTCGGTACAGGGTTACTAAGCCACAACAATGGAGTTCATAGCAGGAAAAATTGTGTTCTAGACAACTCAAGCTCTGTCAGGATTAAGTAGTTTCAAGCTTTGTGAGTTGAGGGAGACTCGGTAGAGCGGCGGCTAAGGTTTCCAGCACAAATAGGTGAGACGAGCGCAAGAAAGACGGAACAAATCCATCAAGGAGGTTGCTGGTGATCGTGGAGTTGCCGCGTGGCCGGACGTTGGTGAGAATCACGGCTTTTTCGTGCCGATTCAAACGGTCCAGTAGCTGAATCTTCGTGGAGGCGCAGCTAGGGTTCTTCGTGAGGAAGACGACCCTGTGTGGGTCGGTTCGGGTCGGGCCATTCAGTGCCCATTGGGCCTTTCTCGCGGGCTATGACATGCGTGCTTGTGAGGGAGAGGAGATGGGCTTGGTCGGCGCAGATCCAATGAAGGAAAAGAAGCTGGAAAAATAAAGAAATGGGAAAATTGAGCCAAAAATCTCCGATTTATTTCTTCAAAATATAAATTGAGTACAATTTTTTTTTTCAAGTTGGAGTTCCTAAAAAAATGGGCTGTTACGATTCTTTCCCCCTTAGGACATTTGGTCCTCGAAATTTTCACTACAAGTCTCCTCAAACAAATAAGGGTAATTGCGCTTCATGGCTTCCTCGCTTTCCCAAGTCGCCCATTCAGTGTCGTGGTAATGCCAAGCTACTTTGACCAATGGAATCTCTTTATTTCTCAAGCGTTGTCTCTGCGGTCTTCAATTCTAATCGGTCTCTCCACATATGACACACTGTCGTCAACCTCGATCTCTTTGAAACTCAGTACAAGCGACGGGTCGGGTTCGTACTTCCTCAACATAGACACGTGGAAGACGTTGTGAACGTGAGCCAAATTAGGTGGTAGAGCTAGGCGGTAGGCTGCAACTCCAATCCTCTCCAGTATCTCAAATGGTCCCACGTATATCGGGCTCAACTTGCCCTTCTTGCCAAAATGTGACAATCCTCTCTTAGGTGACACCTTCAAGAACACATGATCACCCTCCTGAAATTCCAGAGGTCTTCGTCTCTTATCAGCATAACTTTTCTGGCGGCTCTGGGCTGTCTTCATTCTATCTCTAATGATCTTAACTGCTTCTACGGACTGCTGAACCAGCTCTGGACCCGTGATTTTTCGCTCGCCAACCTTCTCCCAACATACTGGAGTTCGACAAATACGTCCATACAATGCCTCAAAAGGGGCCATGCCTATACTTTGCTGGAAGCTGTTATTATAAGCGAACTCTACCAAATGCAACTGATCCTCCCAGCTACCCTTGAAATCTAAGGCGCACGCTCGCAGCATGTCCTCTAGGGTCTGAATGGTCCTCTCAGACTGTCCATCTGTCTGTGGGTGATAGGCGGTACTATATTGGAATCTCGTTCCCAAGGCGTCTTGCAAGCTCCTCCAGAAGGTGGCTGTGAACCTCGGGTCACAATCAGATGTAACTGTGACGGGAACTCCGTAGAGTCTAACTATCAGCCGAACATACAATTCAGCTAATCGGTCCAAGGCAAAGTCCTTACGTACCGCGATGAAATGTGCGGATTTGGTCAATCTATCCGCTATGACCCAAATTGCGTCATGGCCTCGCCGACTCCTAGGTAGACCTGTCACGAAATCCATTGTGATGTGCTCCCACTTCCATTTTGGAACCTCCAAGGGTCTCAATAGACCTCCTGGCTTGCAATGCTGTGCCTTCACGTGCTGATATGTCAAACACTTTGCCACGTGCTTCGCAACATCTACCTTCATACCATTCCACCAGTAATGCGGCCTCAAGTTCTGGTACATCTTAGTACTCCTTGGGTGGATACTGTGGTTGCTCCTGTGAGCCTCTGCTAATGACTCTTCCTTGAGTGTCGCATCATTAGGCACACATAGCCTTCCTCTAAATCTCAGTATCCCATCCTTGGAGATCTGGAAATCTGGCTTTCTTTGATCCTCTCTCGTTCGGATAATCTTCTGAAGGGCTGGGTCCTGTGACTGTAAGGACTTAATCCTTGATTGAATCATTGGCTCCACACGCAAGGTGGCCATCAAACAGGTGAGATGACTTATCTCGAGCTTAAAGTCAAAGTCTCTCGCCTCTTCCAGAAGATGCCACTCTTTCGCCATCAAGTGTGCCATCGACGATTTCCTACTAAGGGTATCAGCTACCTTATTTGCCCTTCCTAGGTGGTATACAATGTCGCAGTCATAATCTTTCAGGAGTTCCATCCATCGGCGTTGTCTCATGTTCAACTCCTTTTGAGAAAATAAGTATTTAAGGCTCTGGTGATCTGTATAGATCGGAAACTTCTCTCCACATAAGTAATGCCTCCAAATCTTGAGAGCGAAGATAATTGCAACCAACTCAAGATCGTATGTCAGATAGTTCTGCTCATGTGGCCTTAACTGCCTCGATGCATATGCTACCACTCCTCCATGCTGCATCAAAACACACCTCAAACCCTGGTACGATGCGTCATTGTAAATCTCGAACCCACCTGAACCTGACGGAATCGTCAACACCGGGGCAGCAATCAACCTCCTCTTAAGCTCTTGAAAGCTCTTCTCACACCTATCGGTCTATTCAAACTTGGTGTCTTTCTTGAGGAGACTAGTCAGTGGTGACGCTATACTTGAGAATTTCTCCACGAAACGACGATAGTAACCGGCCAAGCCCAAGAAACTTCGAATCTCAGTCACCGTTGTGGGCCTTGGCCATTCCGTAACTGCTTCGATCATAGCTGGGTCCACCGATATTCCTTCACCTGAGATAACATGGCCCAAGAAGGCCACACGACTTAGCCAGAACTCACACTTGCTGAACTTGGCGTACAGTCCCTGGTCTTGCAACGTCGTCAATACAATCCTCAAATGCCGTTCATGCTCCTCAAAGCTCTTTGAGTACACCAAAATATCATCTATAAACACAATGACGAACTGATCCAGGTATTCTTTAAACACAAGATTCATCATATCCATAAACGCAGCAGGGGCGTTAGTCAGTCCAAATGGTATAACCGTGAACTCATAATGGCCATACTGCGTACGAAATGCAGTCTTCGGAACATCATCTTTTTTGATTCTCAACTGATGATAGCCTATCCTCAGGTCTATTTTGGAAAACAATGAGGCACCTTGTAACTGATCAAACAGATCATCGATCCTTGGTAATGGATACTTATTCTTAATCGTCACCTGATTCAACTGTCAGTAGTTAATGCACAACCTCATTGACCCATCCTTCTTCTTCACAAAGAGTACTGGCGCACCCCAAGGTGACGCACTAGGACGTATGAACCCCTTGTCTAACAAGTCTTGCATCTGCACCTTAAGTTCTTTCAACTCTGATAGAGACATTCGATAGGGAGGTTTAGAAATGGGTGTCGTACCAGGAGCTAGTTCAATCACAAACTCGACTTCTCTCTCTAGGGGCAGTCCAGGTAGCTCCTTTGGAAAAACATCAGCAAATTCTTGCACTACGACGATTTCTTCAATCATCGGTCCCTCAACCGATGTGTCAACTACCGTGGCCAAGAAACTTTGGCACCCATCCTCGAGTAGCTTCACAACCTCAAGAGATGAAATCAAAAGGCACCGATGGGCCTCCTCTACTTCCCACGAACATATAACTAGGGCGGTCCACCGGTTGGAACTGAATCGTCTGATTGTAGCAGTCCACCGTGGCTCTTTGTTCTCTCAACCAATCCATTCCAACAATCATATCAAAGTCATACATACACAACACAGCCAGATCAATAACCCCTTTTACCCCACTAATCACTATCTCACACCCCTTACACCCTTCAACTAATAAAACCCTATCTTTCATAGGGGTGGTAACACTAAGAACCATATATAGTGGCTCTAAATTTAGTTCAGCTAACTTAGCAAACTGAGCAGCTACAAACGAATGGGTGGCTCCAGTATCAAATAGTACATAAGCGGCATGTTGATGTAATGATACCATACCTGTGATCACTCCACCCGCATCCTGAGCCTCAGCTCGATTCACAGCATAAACTCTTCCCTAAGCTGGTGGTCGATCCCTATTGCCCTGACTGAAGTTCCTAGCAGGCGGTCCCATGTGAGCCAAAGCAGCAACCCCAGTTGGGCGGCGCGGGCAATCTCTCTACAGATGGCCATGCTGACCACACCCAAAACCAGCTCAAGTTCTGAGGGGGCAAACGCCGGGCCCATGAAATCTACCACAGTTGTTACACTTGCTGAATGGCGGGGGTGCCGGTCGTTTGAAATTTCGTCTCCTCGGCGATATTGGATATCTATTCCCTATCATAAGTCTATTCCTAAACCTGCGGTTGTCTTTACCCAAGGCATCCCTCAGTACTGATGCAGCAACACTCTCCACTATATCCCTTTCCACAGTAAGGGTCTTACTGAAAACTTCATCGTAATCGTGAAACTCAAAAGGCACCATTCTACTCCTAATATCAGGTCCTAATCCATCTCGAAAATTAATGACTCTATCCTCAGGGTCCTCCACAATCCTTCGGCTATACATGGATAGCTCCGCAAATTTTGCCTCGTACTCCTCCACTGTCATCCGATCCTATCGAAGTCTTAGGAACTTCGCCATCTTTTGCTCCCTCATGGCATTGGAGAAGTATTTATGGTTGAAACCCTCCACAATTGCAGCCCAGGTCGGCACCACTCTCGTCGGGGATATTCTGTCCTTGGTGGCTTTCCACCAATTCTTGGCGTTGTCCTACAGCTGGAAAACAACCAAGACTACCTTGTCGACGTCAGTACACCTCAGTAGCGAGAACATAGTCTTGATACCCTCAAGCCACGAGACGGCGGCCTCTGAGTCTCCTTTTCCTTGAAATTTCGGTGGTTTCAATTTTAGGAACTGCTCTACTTGTCTCTGAATACTTCCCTCTTCATCTGCGCCTTCAGCAACAAGGACGGCCGGAATTGGATTAGCCATAACATTGGCTCTTATCTCCTCGTTAGGTGCATGACCTACAACACCTTCAGTAGGGGGAGGGGCATTCATATTCAAGATAGCGGCGATAGCTGCTTCCATCGCAGAAGCAACAATAGCTGCCATAGCGGCTTCCTGATTCTGGGCAGCATCACTGTAGCGACAGCAACAGCAACATTAGCAGCCTCCTGGTTCCGAGCCTGCTGGTCTAACCGATCCCTAAGGTCCTCTATAGTCTTCATGAGGACTTCAATCCTCGGATCAGGGGGAGCCTCAGCCCCCATGACAAAGTGACCCAAAGTTGCTTCTCTTCTCGGCGGTCTATCACTCCCGCTCATGCTTGCAACCCTGTTTAACTCGTATTAGTAAGGCTATAATATAACAATCAACATGACTTGGTACTTCTTACAGTAATCAGTGACGTACGACATCAAAGCCTCAAACAATGTGCACTATTAAATCCCACATTAATTCATTACACAGTATTCATCATGTCAATCAATCAGAGGCGCGGCCACACCACCATGTGATATTCTAACAACATGCCACCCTAAGACGAAGTCACACTGCCTTATGATGTCCCAATGACATGTCTTCCTAAGGTGCAGCCACACTGCCATGTGTCGTCTCCTCGACGAGCCTATCAAAATATTCATCAATAGGGCGTGGCCACACCGCCGTGTGATATCCCATGGACATGCCCATGTAAGGCACAACCACACCGCATGTGATGTCCCAGCGACATACCACCCTCCGAGGCATGGCCACACCACCATGAGATATCCTAGTAACAGGCCTTGCACCACTCATTTCCATTAATCACTTTCTATCATTATATTCAACAAAGTCAAACATTCGGCCTTGCTGCACATGTCCGGATCATGCCAACTTGGCTAAGTGTACGACTATTCATTTTAGATATTAATCATACATGTCCCATTCCATGTAAGATTAATGTTTATATTAAAAATAATCCTATCAGACATTAATAGTTATTGTTATGTTCTTTTATCCCCAGTATTATGTACCTAACCTTATCACTCCATTCTCTAACCTGGCTCTGATACCAAAAATTCCTCACAAATCTCCCATATAATCGCGTCAATTAATTAATAATTATAACGTAAATTACAAAATCAACCAATAAGCAAATGCGGCGAAATTTAATTAAACAAACCCCTGACTAAATCCTGGGGATTATCAAGGAATAACAACGAACCCTTTAAATAATAATAATATCAACTAAGGTCTCCCGTAAGCATCAAATTCATTTACAATAAAATCCAAAATTCATAAGAGTCAAACTCATCTATAATTCAACATGAATCATAAAACAAGCAACATTCTAAATATCGAGAGCCTCCAGTCTCATCTGGCCCTCGAGGAGGTGCCCTATGGTCTGGACTTGTAAAAATGGTTAGACAATAAAATGAGATTTCTCAGTGAGTCTACACCCTAATTCCTAACTAGAAGGATACTCACCCTAGGGTCCCTAATATTTATTATTGTTATAATATATATTTTTTATATCAATTTTTTTCCAACTAATCTATTTCTACGACTATGGCCAAATTTCCCATTAAACCACTACTTTACTCTCTCCCTTAATTCCACTCCATCCGCTGAGTCGGTACTATAAATAAATAGTCAATTTAGACCAATCCATAACATTGGCTCTTATCTCCTCGTTAGGTGCATGACCTACAACACCTTCAGCAGGGGGAGGGGCATTCATATTCAAGATAGCGGCGACAACTGCTTCCATCGTAGCAGCAACAATAGCTGCCATAGCGGCTTCCTGATTCTGGGCAGCATCGCTGTAGCGACAGCAACAGCAACATTAGCATCCTCCTAGTTCTGAGCCTGCTGGTCTAACCGATCCCTAAGGTCCTCTACAGTCTTCATGAGGACTTCAATCCTCGGATCAGGGGGAGCCTCAGCCCCCATGCCAAAGCGACCCAAAGTCGCTTCTCTTCTCGGCGATCTATCACTCTCGCTCATGCTTGCAACCCTGTTTAACTCATATTAGTAAGGCTATAATATAACAATCAACATGACTTGGTACTTCTTACAGTAACAGTGACGTACGACATCAAAGCCTCAAACAAGGTGCACTATTAAATCCCACATTTTCATTACACAGTATTCATCATGTCAATCAATCAGAGGCGCGGCCACACCACCACCATGTGATATTCTAGCAACATGCCACCCTAAGACATAGTCACACTGCCCTATGACGTCCCAACGACATGTCTTCCTAAGGTGCAGCCACACTGCCATGTGTCGTCTCCTCGACGAGCCTATCAAAATATTCATCAATAGCGCGCGGCCACACCGCCGTGTGATATCCCATGGACATGCCAATGTAAGGCACAACCACACCGCATGTGATGTCCCAACGACATACCACCCTCCGAGGCGTGGCCACACCACCATGAGATATCCTGGTAACAAGCCTTGCACCACTCATTTCCATTAATCACTTTCTATCATTATATTCAACAAAGTCAAACATTCGGCCTTGCTGCACATGTCCGGATCATGCCAACTTGGCTAAGTGTACGACTATTCATTTTAGATATTAATCATACATGTCCCATTCCATGTAAGATTAATGTTTATATTAAAAATAATCCTATCAGACATTAATAGTTATTGTTATATTCTTTTATCCCCAGTATTATGTACCTAACCTTATCACTCCATTCTCTAACCTGGCTCTGATACCAAAAATTGTCACTCCTCACAAATCTCCCATATAATCGGGTCGATTAATTAATAATTATAACGTAAATTACAAAATCAACCAATAAGCAAATGCGGCGAAATTTAATTAAACAAACCCCTGACTAAATCCTGGGGATTATCAAGGAATAACAATGAACCCTTTAAATAATAATAATATCAACTAAGGTCTCCCGTAAGCATCAAATTCATTTACAATAAAATCCAAAATTCATAAGAGTCAAACTCATCTATAATTCAACATGAATCATAAAACAAGCAACATTCTAAATATCGAGAGCCTCCAGTCTCATCCGGCCCTCGAGGAGGTGCCCTTTGGTCTGAACTTGTAAAAATGGTTAGACAATAAAATGAGATTTCTCAGTGAGTCTACACCCTAATTCCTAACTAGAAGGATACTCACCATAGGGTCCCTAATATTTATTATTGTTATAATATATTTTTTTTTATATCAATTTTTTTCCAACTAATCTATTTCTACGACTATGGCCAAATTTCCCATTAAACCGCTACTTTACTCTCTCCCTTAATTCCACTCCATCCGCTGAGTCGGTACTATAAATAAATAGTCAATTTAGACCAATCCAACATTTAACACAACTGAACCAACAACAAATTAAATAACATTCATCATAAAAATACCCATAAATGAACTATAATTAAATAAACACTCAAAGTCATACAGGTACAATTTCGGGATTATTCCCTAAATTGTCATAATCGACCACCTGAGTCCACCAATTAGGGACTTGCCCGGGTCCCTAGTCGAATCCAAGATCATTCGACAATCTATGGGTTTTTGTCACCATAATTGGCCGTCACTTGGCCAAACACACCACCTCTACATTTTATTCCACACATAATTAGAAATATAAAAATTCCAGGATTTATTTGCCGCACTAATCCATTTTTAACATTAACTATTACTAACAACTTATAAAAATATATAATTATTTATATATTAATATTTTATTTATTAATTTATTAATTTGCTCACCCATTATTTAAGAATTACCATTTTGTCCACCACTTAGCCCAAAAATTACTATTCTTCCCCTGACCAAATCAAATTTACATTTCTGCCCCTATCCTAGCCAAAATTTGATATTTCTGCCCCTGACCATTCCGAAATTACGTCTTTGCCCCTGACCATTCCGAAATTACATTCCTGCACCTGACCACTCCGAAATTACGTTCTTGCCCCTAATCACTCCAAATTTACGTTTTTGCCCCTGACCCATCCAAAATTACTTTTGTGCCCCCTGACCTATCCAAATTTCCTTTTCTGCCCCCCGACCTATCCGAATTTACTTTTCTGCCCCAAACTTCCTAGTAATTCTTATTTTCGCCCCTAATTCCTCTAAACTTCACAATTTACCCATAATTCAAGTAATTTAACTACTAAAGTAAATAACCGCCTAATTAGGAGTTAGGGCGAACTCACCCTTAGCTCGAGTTTGTCGTCCGGTCGCCAGCGAGTTTTCCGATGAGTCGCCGGCGAAGTTCCGATGAACTTTCGGCGAGCTCCTGACGATGCTTCGGTGAGCCGATTTCAACGTTGGCTAGTCAATCACCAACCCCTACTCAACAAATCAGCTAATAAAGTGTCAATTTCATTCCATTCTTGGAAGAACAGTGGCTGTTCATGGCCAATTAACCCACCTCCAGCACGTTCATGCGTGGTGGACGAGGTGTGGAGCTGCTGGGAGGTGTTGGTGGCGATGGGGGAGTGTGGGTGGACACCGGTGAGCTGCTGGGACTGCATCAGGGGCGTGGCAATGGCCGGAGACGTGACGGAGGCGAGCTCAGTCGCGGTCCAGCAGCTGTTCATCCGGTGAACCCACGATAAAAGAAAAATTCGAAGACACCCATGCTAAATTGAAGTTAATGACTTACCTAGAAACGTTCGAGGAGGTCTCGGGAAGCTTTCCCAAGCAACAATTTTGGCTTGGTTGTCCGAGGTGGCCTACGGCAATAGCGGACATAGGGGGCGGCGTTCAGCTCGGTACAGGGTTACCGAGCCACAACAATGGAGTTCACAGCAGGAAAAATTGTGTTCTAGACAACTCAAGAGAGGTTTCTCGGTCAGGATTGAGTAGTTTCAAGCTCTGTGAGTTGAGGGAGACTCGGGAGAGCGGTGGCTAGGGTTTCCAGCACAAATAGGTGAGACGAGCGCGAGAAAGATAGAACGAATCCATCAAGGAGGTTGCTGGTGATCATGGAGTCGCCGTGTGGCCGGATGTTGGCAAGAATCACGGCTTTTTCGTGCCGATTCAAACGGTCCAGTAGTTGAATCTTCGTGGAGGCGCAGCTAGGGTTCTTCACTAGGAAGACGACCCTGTGCGGGTCGGTTCGGGTCGGACCATTCAGCGCCCATTGGGCCTTTCTTGCGAGCCGTGACACGCGTGCTTTTGAGGGAGAGGAGATGGGCTTGGTCGGCGCAGATCCAATGAAGAAAAAGAAGCTAGAAAAATAAAGAAATGGGAAAATTGAGCCGAAAATCTCCGATTTATTTCTTCAAAATATAAATCGAGTACAATTTTGTTTTTCAAATTGTAGTTCCTAAAAAAAATGGCCTATTACAATGAACTTGGCATGGCCTAGATACAAGCTTGGGTATGGGCAATCCAAGGCACTAACACTAACTTCCCAAGGCCACCTTGATGGACCAAGTCTTAGGTTTGGAGATATGAGCATGGGAAATAGGGGAAACGTGGTTCCGATCCCATCCTCAATGGACACAAGCTTAGGCCCAGGGGACTTGGGCCACTATTATGGAGGTCCTAGGCTCCCCTTGATGGACCCAATCCCAACATAGAGAGATGGGCATAGGCACCATGGACCTAGTGTTAGATGTGGGAACCATGATTAAAGCATTAGGGTCCTAAGCCTAGATTCCAAGGTTCCAATGTTGGGAAATTGGGCATGTTTGCCGAGGTTTTGAGTCAGGCCTCTATGGGCTTGAGCCTCGGAGGGGGATCCAATACCGGGGACCTAAGCACAAGTACATGAGTCCCAAGTCCAGCCCTTATGGACCTAAGTCTGACCTCAATATACTCGAGGCACTAGCACCGAGGTCTCGGGCCATTAGGATGTGGGGCCCACCTCAATTGACTCGGTCCTCAATGCGAGGAGATGGGCATAGGCGCCATGGACTCGGTCCCATACACGAGGATTGGGATAGTAAATGTAAAATTAAATTGCTTTAAAAGCCAAGGTAAAGCGTAGCCGTGGACAAGCGTACATACCAAACCAAACCAAATTAAATTTTAAAACTGACCGAAAGCAAGTCAAGCATTTTTTAATTAGCTGCTCACAAGCTGTCCCGGTGCGGACGTGGATTTTGTTAATCAAGCTCTAAGTAATTTGTCAGATGGGAAGCTGCCCTATTAATTGACGTTGACCGTTGACCCAATAAACTGAAAACGAGCAGCTGGCAATTTCTCCACGTGCTCTTCTTCTCCATGTGCATTTCAGACTTTCCTGCTTAAAAAATCTGAGGAAAACGAACCGCAACTTCCGTTGTCCATATTAAAAAATGTGAATATATTACGCGTGGGAGAAACCCAAGGAGATCGAACTGGTTATGCTTTTGTCTTTGGTGATTGAGCTGCGAACACTTTAAATAACGTACCATGAAAAGTATATGATCTTAATTTTCTAGTGTTCCAAATTAGAAATGTGAATTTCTAGAAGTTGTTGCATGGATTATTGGCAAATGGATTGAGAGATTAGGTAGTCTTCTTTATGGGTGACTCTCTTCAGAGAGTATGTGCAGACATTCTAAACTACCTAAACTATTCAGTAGCCTTATTGTTCTTTATTGATTTTTTAGTACTTTTTCTTCACGCATTAGGTTTGAATTGCAAGATCTATTAAGTCCATATTAAAATATTTAGTAATTACACATATCCAACAAAGTCATCATGGAAATGTGAGATGGTGAACGATCAATTTCATGTACATATATATTAATGGATTGGCTTCTGAAGCAGAAAAAAAGCTAGCGTAGTTGATAAGGACTGTGGAAGTGAATTCTTATTGTGAGCACATGAATCAAAATCGCTTCATCAATGGATTATTAAAGCCAAAAGGGCTGCACAAGAGGTAAGCCTACATAATTTATGGAAAGAATCTGATCAGTAGAACGCAAAAGTACAATTGAGAAGAGAGGATGAATCGAAGAAAAAGGACATTCATGCTGCGATTAGATTCCCAAGAAAAGAAAGACACAAACTCAAGAGATCAAACACAATCGAATGAGAACTACATAAAGCATGCATAATCAATCAATCAAACAGAGAGATCATATGTTTCTCACTTCACCCACTAGCTTCTTGAATTGCACTTTCTATCTTCTTGGCCACACATTGGAGGCGAAAATCAAGGAAAGACCTCATATCTTGGAGCCCCCAACCCTCAACTGGATCAGACACAAAGGACGACTCAACTCCGCACCCAACCATCTCATCATCCCCATCATTCATGGTCATCACTCTAATTGTGGCAACATAGGACTTGATCCCAACATTATTGTCCAAGACCTCATAGCTGAAGCACTTGTCATTAGGGTCCATCATAAGGAGCCGCTCATTGACTCACTTGAGCTTCGGCGGGTTTGAGTCGAAGCCATTCGTGGCGGCAGCCATGTATCGGACTAGGCCAGGCTGGCCCGGGACGCCCTCCACTCGGCAGCACGTGTCAAGTGTGGAGAGCAACTTGTGCAGGTTGCAGAAGTCCTCCAAGAATGGCTATACTTGGTCCGGCGTTGGCCCTTTCAGCTGAGCAATGACCCTGCATTCCCATCTTGGTTGGGTTTCTTCTGCCATTGCGAGAGGGAGAGCGAGAGGGAGAGAGCGTGGTTGGGTTTATGGCAAAGATGAAGATATTTATTAGATGAAGCCCAAACACGCGGTGGTTAGATTCCTTTTCTCTTCGTATAAAATAAGAGGAGCGATTCTTAGTTTAAACAAAGTGAATGCGCATGATTTTTGTATCATTACCATTAATTAAGCAGGGATATTTTTATTTTTAAACATTCATGTGAGTGAGAAGCATTCCGCTTCGTGCAGAGTTCATGTGATCTGATTGTCCATGAGTAGATGTTTTGAAAACTAGGAATACCCAGTGGTGAAGACAAATCTAATCTTTGATGCCTACGAGGAGATTCAATGAGAGGGCCAATGCAGTCTGCGTCGGCCATAGTGGATGCAAGCCTGGTGGTGATGGATCGTAATAATGACTCTTCTCAAGGACGAAGGGGAAAAAAAGGAAAGGAAATTAATAAATGATAAAATAGAACAAAATAATCCCTGTGATTGATTCGTAGCGGAGAGACGATCGAAATTTGCCAAATTGAGTGAAGTTGACCGTTATTTAATAATGCGAACCCTATCTGGCAACTTGGCCTCGTAGACTTCTCATTAAATATCAATAAATATGATTTAATCAAACATGGTTGAACTGTAATCATATTTTCAATGATGTAACATAAATGGTCTTATTCAAAGTCGTTGCATTGATTATAGCCAAATGGATTGACAGACTAGGTCATACCTTTTATTAGTAAACCACATGAATTAATTTACTAGCATAATTCAAATTTGTAGGTGCACTGGATCAATTCAATTTTAGTCATCGACACCCTTTGTGTACATATTTAGAAGTACGTGAAGAAGGTGAAATAACATAATTAAGGAGCATCATGAGACTTAGAAGTATAATAAATAAATTTATTATACTTGTGCGATGTATGGTGAAATTTATTTTCATCAATATGTGCTGACATACCAAACTATCTATTTTTGTAACGAGTTACCTATCAAACAAGAGCTGCCTCTTTTTAGGGGTATCAAAGATAAGTGGCATCTAAATTTTGAAATGTCGACATGGTTGTCATAATTTTAATATTAAGATTGAATAAAAAATGATAATCTCAATATTGATGAAATAAAATTCCACTGTACATCACACAAGTATTTCATTGTGATTCTTGCAAATCTCATGATGCTCCTTAATTATGTTATTTCACATTCTTCACGTACTTATATCTATATAAACAAGATGTGTCAATGAGTAAATTTGAATTGGTCTAGTACACATATAAATTTTGAATTATACTAGGAAATTAATTCATGGTGATCTACGAATAAAAAGTATGAGCTAGTCGCTCAATCCATTTGGTCATAATAAATCCAATGACTTCGAATAAGACTATATGGTTTTCATGTTACGTCATAGAAACTGATTACAGCTCAGCCACGTTTGATGAAATCATTTTAATTGATGTTTAATGAGAAGCCCACGGGGACAAGTTGCCAGCTAGGGTTCATATTGTTGGGTCAACGATCAACTTCAATCAATTTGGGAAATTCCGGTCCGACAAAGTAGAGCTTGATTGAGGCCGATAATCTCTGCTAAGCAAATTCTAGGTTAGCATGGGAGCAGCATGATTTGCTCTTAACGTCTCTCTCTGCCATCTCGTCCAGTGACTAGGACTCACTTTTCTTCGACTAAAGCCATTCGATCCTCAAAATGGTTAGTAGACAATTCCACTAAGCCAAAAATGGTGAGCTTACAAAAAGAAAAAGAAATGATTTATGTTACACGACATTCATCTTAAATTCTAGCATCATCCGAGTGTCGTCCTACAAGGCACACCTTGTGCTCCAAAGATGTTCGATGAAATGTCTGAATGGGTTTATTTTGTTTTGGGAATGGATAATTACAAACTCCATCCTTTTCCGTCATGATTATCCGATTTGTCCATTGCTTTGATAAAACAGAATGGGTTTTATGCCGAGAAGGTGTTTCGCAAAACAGAATGGGCAAAGAAGAAAGCTACTTTTGGAAGCAGATATGCACTTGCTAGCTACTTTAGGTGTTTTGCTTTGATACGAAACATCATCCTTATTCCTTAGGTGATGGATGTTGAAGGCTCGGCTGAAGCAAGAGAAAGAGCGAGCTCACTTGTACAAGTGGCTACGATTTCCACACCCAAGCGATAAATGAAATCACTTTGGACCCTCTTTTGAGATAATTTATTCATTTCATACTCTTATTTGAATATCTTTTCAAATTGGAGCATCTCCTGTGATGCAAGAGATAATTACTAATCTCTCGCTATGGTGCCTTCATTTCACCGAAAACGTAATTATATACATTTCACAAAATAATTAGGTTTTATTTATTTATTGGTCTAAATAAAGTGATTTCCATCTTACTAGAATGGAAAATGCTTTTGTCTAAATCTAAACTTGTTATTTTCAGTTCATGCATAATGTTTCCCATAAATTGATTAGTTTGAAAGAATATGAATAGCCATAGATCAATAAAGTTTTGCTTGAAAGAAAAAATTACGATCAAATATTTGCAAAACAGAGATGTAATAACTTTAATCGAGACTCCACAATTCCCCTAATGGCCTTCGATATTATCTAACTCATATATCCGCGCAATGTGATTGATTCTTAGTGGAGAGACAACTGAAATAATCAATGTAAGATTTTTTGTTGCCCAAAATCAAACGACCTAACAAAATAATTAATTACACAATTCAGTCGCTCAATGTTGAAACAGGGACGATTCTCGTCTGCAGGTGAAGAGGCACATTTTGTTGTTGTTGACTTTCTTTCTCTTCGGCCCATTAGACATGGGCCCAACGATTATATTCCGCCTCAACAAGTTCGGCCCTGGATGGGCCTTGAGGGCCCATGGGCCTAAAGGCCCTAAGACAAACGGCACGGCCCATTGCTCACTCCTAGTGAGTGGGGCCGGCTACTCATCTACCGCAGCTATCCCTCCACTTCTCTTGCGATCAATTTTTCTTAGGGATGGTCAGATAAGTGGTTCCTAAATTTAGATCCAATGTCTAATACGTTCTTTAAATTCTGAATTTATTCAATGGAATCTTTAAACATTAACCAAACACACCATGACATCATTCGAATTTTTAATGTGAATCCGGAATAACTTTGTTTTTATACATATTCAGTCTAATCCTTAAATTATATGAAGCACAACCAATATTATATTTCTATTAATTCAATTTAAGGAAACCTGCATAGTTGACTTCCAATCCGGTAAGTTTGATGGTCTAACGATTATGGTGACTTGATGGTCTTATTTAGCCGAGTTGGCATGGTATGGGATGTGTGTAGCATGGCCGAATAATTGACTTGGTAGGCTTGCTGTGTTTATTGCTTACTTGTGAAAGCATTGTTGTGCTTGTTGTGTTTATCGCTCGCTTGTGAAAGCATTACTATGTGATCGCTTTGCTACAATAGAGGTTTGATGTGTTTATCGCTCGTTTGTAAAAGTATCACTATGTTATCGCATTGATACCTTAAAGGACTTACTGTGTTATTGCTCGCCTGTGAAAAGCTTGCTGTGTGATCGCTTGCTTTCTCTTATTATGAATGGTAGCGATTATAAATGCCTAACTAGTGTTGTTGGGGTTTGTGGAATCTATTTTGAGTGGATCCTGAGGATGGGTCGGGATCATAGATTGCTACATAAGGAAGTGACTTGAGGTTGCTTCGGCATAGGATGTGATACTCAAGAGGATTAATCCCTTGAGGACCTAGTAGGCCTAGATGTAGGAGGCCATTGTTGCAGCTAATGTTGCTGTGGTGAGTGCCGTTGTTGATGGCATTATGGCTCATGTCCCGGCCTCTGAAGACAGGAATGAGGAAAAGATGGTGTAAAATTGGATGGAGTAGCTTCCAAGAATGAAACCTTCACGGATTTTTGGAAGATGTGACCCAAAAGTGGCCATCTTTGGGCTCCGGAGGATTGAGAATGTGTGCCATCGATGAGACGCACCAACTTTGTTGAAGTGGTCTTGGCAGTTTATCATATGGAAGATGACACCAGCCACTGATGAAAGGCCACCGAGGGAAACAATTGTTCCTAAAGAATTGTAATAGATTTAGAACGCTTTGGTGAGAGTGTTCAATGAGAATCATTTTTCGAGTACTACGAGAGCACAGAAGATGGCCGAGTCCATGAGACTTCAACAAAGTTAGCTCTTAATGAGAGAATTTGGGCAAGGTTCATCAAGTGTCTAGATTTGGACAGTGAAAATCAAAGTGGCACAGTGGAATCATGGTAGATGCTCAATGTTGTGAATTTATCACTCGAGATAAATTGGATTGCTCGATGAAGGTTGCTAGAGTCTTATGGCAATGATAGTGGCGTGTCGATAGAGGAATTGACTTGGAGGAGATCACCACGGAGCAAGAATCTTTGGAGTTAAGATTGAAAATGAGGACTAGGTTTGACCTTAGTGTGATGTATTGAGGAATTTGATATAGACAACTAAGTGTCATATTTTGGGGGAGACCGATTGAAAGAGTTAGATCTTGTGAAGTTGAATAGGATGAATGTCGAGAACGAAATTCTTTTCAAGGGGAATATTGTAATAGCCCGCTTTTGACCCCTTTTTAGATGTCCAATTATGAGAATTCATAGGTTTGGTTCTTGGCCTATTGGCCTCGAGAGTCGCCTGGACTAAATCGTGAAAATTCATTTTGGGCGATTTTGGATTTTCAAAAATCGCGTTTTGATCCCCTTTTTTTATAATTGCAATGTGACCCATGATATTTAAATTATGACCCAATTATACTTTAGTAAATTCCACCACCTATAAAAATGTCAACATGTCACTCTCTGATGTGGACATCAAGCCTTATCGAGGAGGAGGTGCTAGGGATTCGTTGCTCTATCTGCTAGGACCAATCACTCGAGCGAGACCGAAGGAATTCAAACAAGCTGTCGGTATCATGGTTCAAGATATTTGGCATGGAGATAATCCGGATTCGAAACTTGAAGATTCCGAGGCTCCTTGGCGTAACATGATTATTTCTGGAATTTCAAATTGACAATTTCAGAATTGGCTCAAATTTGGATAGACACTCGGAAACGGGCCACTGATCAATACTCACTACCTTAGTAGTGAATGATGATGTTTTTTAGCGATTTGAAATCGTTTAAATAGACTTTTAGGCCTTTTTCTAGTTTTGAACGAATTTCTTTCAATTAGAGTTATTTTTGTAATTCTAATCCTAGTAGGATTAGGATTACGAATTTTTATTATTTTTGTGATTCCAATCCTAGCAGGATTAGGAATATGACTTTTTTTAATTATTTTGATTCCTAGTACGATTAGGATTAGAGTTGACAACCTATATAAGGTTACTTATAGGTTTTTATGAGACAGACAATTTTTACACATAATTTTATACAGAGAGGTTTTATTCTTTGAGTTCTTTTGAGAACTAGATTTTATCAAGGTTTCCTTGTGGCGATCGAAATTAACTTATCGGGCAAGATTGTGAATTCTCTTGTTTGTGGCGTTATAGCGTTGATTGGTTGACACAGGTTCGTCAATAGGTCGCGTTCATACCAAGATTGCCAATCACAGGTTCGATTGGAGGTTGAGATCCGCAATTCGCAACCTATGGATCTTCGTAGAACGATCACTTCCGCTTCAAATATATAAATACATACCGTTTGGTATATAAATATATATCATCTGGTATCAGAGCTAGTTCTACAAGGTCTAGTTATCCTGCATTTATTGTTTTTCGTTCATCAAATTAGAGTTTACTTATTTACAGAGTTAGGGTTCTGAATTTGTTTTTGCTATTATTTTAATTTTGAATTAGGGTTTTTGGTCCTAGTTATTTTTTATGTAATTGAGTTCGTCAAAAAAAAAGAAAAAAAATTTGGCCAAAAAAAAGTTTTGGTTAAAAAAAAAAAGAAGGCCAAAAAAAATCAAGAAGACGACTCGTTTCTATTTGTTATTTTTGATAGTCGGACCAAATAGTAGCGAAAAATTGATTCGGAATCCGAATCTAGCAAAAATTTGTTGACTTGCTGATTTTAGCATTATATTGCGGAATTTGATCTTGCTTGGTGGTTAATCGATTGTTGTGGGGAGCTTGTGAGACTGGGACAAGTCCGATAAAGAGCTTAAAAGAAGAAATCGAGAGGTAAAAGGCAAGAGTGTGAGAGCTTAATTGAGGAAAGAAAAAGCCGAAATTGAGTTAAACACGAGAGGAGTGACAAACACTTTGAGCGAAACACGTGAGAGAGTGTTTGGTGAGGATTTTTTTCTAACGTTTTCTTGCAGGTTTTTTTTTTAAATGTCACGCTCAGGTCAAGAAAGTGTAAATCAAAGGGATGATGGCACTCGCCCAAGAGATGATGCGATTCTAGCAGGCATCCAGCAATTGAGTTTGCAAATTGAAGCACTTGGCGACCGAGTTGCAAGATGTGAGACGAGAATTGATGATGATCGAGAGCCACCCAGAGGGAGACGACAAAATCATCAAGAGGAGCCTAGGGCACAACCTAGATGGCAGCGGCAATTTAATGATGCATACGTGTCCGATACAGAAGATGATCGAGATGGAAGGTTTGACAGAAGAAACGAACGCCGAGGATTTAAACATCGAGCAGATGATGATCTTGGCAATATCAAGATGAAAATTCCAACTTTTCAAGGAAAGAACGATCCTGATGCGTATCTTGAATAGGAGAAACGGATGGAGATAGTATTTGATTGTCAGAGATACTCTGAGCTCAAAAAGGTAAAAATTGCAGCTGTTGAATTCACTGATTATGCTATAATTTGGTGGGATCAACTTGTGACTAGCAGGAGACGCAATGGTGAAAGACCAATAGAAACGTGGGATGAGATGAAAGCGGTGATGAGGAGGCGGTTCATACAAAGTCATTACCATAGAGACTTGTTCCATAAATTGCAAAATCTCACACAAGGAAATAAAAGTGTGGAAGAATACCATAAAGAGATGGAGATTGCTATGATCCGCGCCAATGTGGTAGAAGACCGTGAGGCCACAATGTCACGATTTTTGTGTGGTTTGAATCGAGATATAGCAAGGGTGGTAGAACTGCAACACTATGTTGAATTGTAGGAGTTGGTGGACAAAGCCATCAAAGTTGAGCGACAATTGAAGTTGGACCGAAATTACAAAAGCGGTGGAGTTTCAAGTTCGAATTGGAAGTCCAATTGGAAGAGAGACGAGAAGCCGAATTGGAAGGGAAACAACACCAAGGCGGAATCTTCAAAGGAAAAGGAGAAAGATGTCAGAGTTGGTTCAAATCCTATTTCAGGTAAAACTGAAAATCTTAACACTAGAACACGTGAAATTAAATGTTTTAAGTGTTTAGGCAGGGGTCATATGGCAAATCAATGCCCTAATAGGAGGGTGATGATAATGACTGGACTGGGAGATGTTCAATCTGAAAGTGATAGGGATGAAGAGGATGATGACATGCCACCGTTGGAAGACTGCAGCGAAGTTGAGATGCCAGTCGCAGGTGAATTGATGGTTGTCAGGCGTTCTCTTAGTGTTCAAACTAAGGAGGATGAGCATCACCAATAACGTGATAACTTGTTCCATACAAGATGCTTGAAGAATGGTAAGATTTGTAGTTTGATTATTGATGGAGGTAGTTGTACGAATGTAGCTAGTTGTACCATGGTGGAGAAATTGGGATTGAAAACTGCAAAACATCCAAAACCATATAGATTGCAGTGGTTGAATGATAGTGGAGAAGTAAAAGTATTGAAACAAGTCCGAGTTCCATTTGAGATAGGAAGATATAAGGATGAGGTGGTGTGTGATGTTGTACCTATGCAAGCAGGGCATATCTTACTTGGTAGGCCATGGCAGTATGATCGGAAGGTACATCATGATGGTTACACTAACCGATATTCATTGGTGATGAATCAGAAGACTTACACATTGGTACCTATGACACCTACTGAGGTGCGTGAAGATCAATTGAAATTACAACGTGAGGCTGAGAGAGAGAAAAAGAATGATAAAATTGAGAGGTTGCGTAAAAATTTTGAAATGCAAGCAAAAGGGGAGGAAAAAAGTGATAAAATTGAGGGGTTGCATGAAAATTCTGCAATGCAAGCAAAAGGAGAGGAAAAGAATAGTGGAGTGGTCAAAATCAAGGGAAAAAGAGAGAAAAGAGAAAAGAGAGAAAAAAATTTCTATGCAAAATTGAGTGAAGTGAGGAAAGCTTTGGTTCTGAACCGACCAATACTTGTACTTTTTGTACAAGGAGGCGCTATTTACTACTAATGAACTTGACCCAAATTTGCCAAGTTCGGTTGTATCTTTGTTGCAGGAATTTGAAGATGTTTTTCCTGATGAGTTCCCTGGAGGTTTACCACCGATTCGAGGCATAGAGCATCAAATCGATTTGATTCCTGGTGCACCATTACCTAGCCGACCCGCATATCGAAGCAATCTTGAAGAGACAAAAGAACTTCAGCGGCAAGTTAGTGATTTACTAAAGAAAGGATATGTGAGAGAGTCTCTTAGCCCGTGCGCTCTTCCTGTTTTGTTAGTGCCTAAAAAGGATGGATTTGGCGAATGTGTGTTGATTGTCGAACAATCAATAATATTACGGTTTGTTGTTGGTGCTAATGGAATACAGGTTGATGAAGAAAAGGTGAAAGCAATCCGCGAATGGTTGACACCAAGGATAGTAGGAGAAGTGCGCAGCTTTCATGGTTTAGCCAATTTCTATCATAGGTTTGTAAAAGATTTCAGCACCATCGCCGCACCTTTAACCGAAGTTATCAAGAAGCACGTGGGTTTCACGTGGGGAGAGGGGCAAGAGAGAGCATTCAATCTATTAAAGGATAAGTTGACTAATGCTCCTTTATTATCTTTATAGAATTTCAGTACTACTTTTGAGATAGAATGCGATGCTTTTGGTACAGGAATTGGAGCTGTGTTGATGCAAGGAGGACGTCCCATAGCATATTTCAACGAGAAGTTAAGCGGAGCGACATTGAATTATCCAACTTATGATAAGGAGATGTATGCTTTAGTGCGAGCTTTGGAGACTTGGCAACATTATTTATGGCCAAAGGAGTTTGTGATCCACACCGACCATGAGACTTTAAAGTACTTGAGAAGGCAGCAAAAATTAAATAAAAGACATGCTAAATGGATGGAATTCATTGAGACTTTTCCATATGTAATCAAGTACAAAAAAGGTAAGGACAATGTGGTAGCCGATGCACTTTCTCGAAGGTATGCAATTCTAACTACTCTAGGAGCAAAGTGTTTAGGTTTTGAACATATCAAAGGTTTATACATTGATGATGATGATTTTGGGAGAGTATTTGAAGCTTGTGAGCATGTTGCGTTTGAAAAGTTTTATAGGCATGATGGATATTTCTTTCGTGAAAATAAGTTGTGTGTGCCTAGATGCTCTTTGCGCGAGTTGTTAGTGCGAGAAGCACATAGTGGTGGTTTGATGGGGCATTTTGGCATCAATAAAACTTATGAAGTGTTATATGAACATTTTTATTGGCCACACATGAAACGAGATGTCACACGATTTGTGAGAGATGTATTGCATGTAAGCAAGCTAAGTCTACAACTAAACCACATGGTTTGTATACACATTTACCTATTCCGACACATTCTTGGATTGATATCTCTATGGATTTTGTATTAGGATTGCCTAGGTCTAAGCATGACAGGGATTCTATTTTTGTGGTTGCTGATCGATTTTCAAAGATGGCTCATTTTATACCTTGTCATAAATTTGATGATGCGCTGCATGTTGCTGACTTGTTCTTTCGTGAGGTTGTACGTTTGCATGGTATGCCTAAGTCCATTGTTTCTGATCGAGATTCTAAATTTCTTAGCTACTTTTGGAAGACATTGTGGAAGAAATTAGGTACACAACTTTTATTTTCTACTACTTGTCATCCACAAACTGATGGTCAGACTGAAATAGTTAATAGGACTTTAGGGACATTATTGCGTGCTATAATTAAAAAGAACATCAAGTCTTGGGAAGATTGTTTACCGCATGTTGAGTTTGCTTATAATAGAAGTGTACATTTTGCTACTAAATTCACATCGTTTGAGGTTGTCTATGGTTTTAATCCCTTAACTCCATTAGATTTAACCCCTTTGCCTGTTGATGAGCGTGTGGATTTAGATGGTGCAAAGAAGGATGAATTTGTGAAGACTTTGCATGAGAAAACGCGGTTGAATATTGAGCGTAAGACAGAGCAATATGTGAAGCAAGCCAACAAAGGGTGCAAGAAAGTAGTGTTTGAGACCGGCGATTGGGTTTGGGTTCATATGCGCACAGAGCGTTTTCCTAAACAGCGACGTTCTAAATTGCTACCGCGAGAGGATGGACCATTCATGGTGTTGGAAATAGTCAATGATAATGCTTATAAACTTGACCTTCCAGGTGAATATAATATTAGTGCAACTTTTAATGTTTCTGATTTAACTCTTTTTGATGCAGATGATGATTTGAGGACAAATCCTTTGCATGGGGGAGGGAATGATGTGGACATCAAGCCTTATTGAGGAGGAGGTGCTAGGGATCCGTTGCTCTATCTGCTAGGACCAATCACTCGAGCGAGAGCGAAGGAATTCAAACAAGCTGTCGGTATCATGGTTCAAGATATTTGGCATGGAGACAATCCGGATTCCAAACTTGAAGATTCCGAGGCTCCTTGGCGTAACATGATTATTTCTGGAATTTCAAATTGACAATTTCAGAATTGGCTCAAATTTGGATAGACACTCGGAAACGGGCCACTGATCAATACTCACTACTTTAGTAGTGAATAATGATGTTTTTTAGCGATTTGAAATCGTTTAGATAGACTTTTAGGCATTTTTCTAGTTTTGAACGAATTTCTTTCAATTAGAGTTATTTTTGTAATTCTAATACTAGTAGGATTAGGATTACGAATTTTTATTATTTTTGTGATTCCAATCCTAGCAGGATTAGGAATATGACTTTTTTTAATTATTTTGATTCCTAGTAGGATTAGGATTAGGGTTGACAACCTATATAATGTTACTTATAGGTTTTTATGAGACAGACAATTTTTACACATAATTTTATACAGAGAGGTTTTCTTCTTTGAGTTCTTTTGAGAATTGAGAACTAGATCTTATCAAGGTTTCCTTGTGGCAATCGAAATTAACTTATCGGAGAAGATTGCGAATTCTCTTGTTCGTGGCGTTATAGCGTTGATTGGTTGACACGGGTTCGTCAACAGGTCGCGTTCATACCAAGATTGCCAATCACAGGTTCGATTAGAGGTTGAGGTCCGCAATTCGCAACCTATGGATCTTCGTAGAACGATCACTTCCGCTTCAAATATATAAATATATACCGTTTGGTATATAGATATATATATCACTCTCTCTCCCAATGGAGAGATCTCTCTGCCATTTGGCAGCTCCAAAATCCAAACTAATGAAACCCTAAATCTTTTAATCGATATCCCAATCATCCTCTTGCCATCTCTAATTCCATTCTCCATTGTCTTACATCAAAATGATAAAACATCATCGATCCCACATCCAATACACTTTCCATAAAAACCCTAATACCTTTTTACTATTCCATCAAACCCATAAAACCCTACACAAAAACCACACCATATAGACTAATATACATTTTGCGACCTTCAGAAGAGATGGTTTCTGAAGAAATCTGATCTTCGATAGCTCCAGCGATAAGCATTCAATAGCCATGGAAGAGCAAGAAGACAAAGAAATCCATGTGGCGGCGTTGTGTAAAAAACTGGGAGGAATGTGGTCTCAAAAGCAAGTAGTTGAGGTGGATGAGGCGATTTATAATGATAAAGTTAAAGAATGTAAGCTTTCCCTAATCGAAAAACTCTATCAATCCCCTAAGGTTAATGTTCAAGCATTTTAGAATACCATGCGTAGAATATGGAAACTGGAAACTATGGATGTTTCCCTAATAGCACCAGGTAGTTTTGAATTTATCTTCTGGGCGAAGAAGGATAGAGATAGGATTATTGAACAAGGCCCTTGGTCTTTTACAAACCATCTGTTATTGTTAAAATATTGGGAGCCAAATACTCCCCTACTTGGTATGATATTTGTGTGTGAATTTTGGGTGCAAATTTATGGGTTGCCTACTGAATGGCAAATTGAAAGTGTTATAGCCAAAGTAGCAAGGGAGACAGGCTGTATTTCTAAAATTAAAGTTGAAAGTCGAGGCTACACAGCTGTCAAAGTGGGTAAGGCGAAGGTAGCTCTAAATCTAGTAAACCCTCTTCTACCACAGTCAATTTTCAGCAATAGAGGACAAAAGATTTGGTTAGATTTCAAGTACGAAAGATTACCCCATTTCTGTTATTCCTGTGGGAGGGTGGGGCATTACGCGCAAGATTGTGAAGAGTTTCCTTGTCCTGAAAATCAAATAGAAAGTATGAAGAATTTCCCTTTTGGATCTTGGTTAAGGCGGAAGCAAATGAAACTAGTCCATATTGCGAAATATATTGTGGAGAGTAAAAAGTTGATGTTATGGAAGAGGAAGTCTTACCTGAAACCCCCATAAATTCTAGGCAAATTGTGGTGTACAAGGAGCAAGAAGAAATGGGTAGAGACATTATACCTGCTGTGAAAGGAAAGGAAACAATGTTATCGAGAGAAATAAATGAAATCAACCATAATTCCCTTGGAAAACACCCTGTTGCTGGGAAAGTGAACAGGTACTCAGTTTGCTAACCTTGATCAAGGTATATTAAAAATGGAGAGAAACAATAAGGGGTAAGCCCAAAAAATATGAGTTGCAAAAAAAAGAGACGATATCGCATGAATCACAGTTGTTAGACACTTAGATTGTGCTATGTGAGGAAATATGCACTCGGGCTCTAATGGCTAGCCCTAATAAGTCATCGGGTTATAAATAAAGCTTTTGTGTTGGAATTGTTAAGGGGTGGGCTCTCCCTTGACAATTCAGGCTATTATAACCCTAGTAGTTCAAGAAAATCCCTATATAGTATGCTAATGGAGACAAAAAAAAAAAAATAAAGAAGATCTTAGTCGAAAAATGAAGAAAAGATCGAGATATAAAGAATGTTTTATAGTTAATCTAAATGGCCTAGCAGGGGGTTTGGTTTTATTCTAGAGTGAACAGGTTGCATTATCAATAGATTTCAACTCTCATGTGATTGATGTTATGTGTAGCTTGGAAGATATCTCTCAAACTATGCAAATTTCCTTTGTGCATGCCCTTGTTGGTTTTCAAGAGAGATTAAGGTTGAGGGATAGCCTAAGAAGTCATCATTATGATAACTCTATCCCTTGGTTATGTATTGGGGATTTCAATAAAATTATATACCACTGGGAGAAAATGGGAAGAAGAATGGCAGAACAGTATAGAATGAAAGCTTTTCAGTATTTTCTAGATGATTGTGACTTGATGGATATGGATAGTAAGGGGTGCTCTTTCACATGGAGTAACAATAGAACAAGGGATGAATTGATCAAAGAAAGGCTAAATAGAGCTTTATGCACTTTTGATTGGAGGGTAACATTCCCAAATGCTGAAATCTCTGCATTACCTATGATAGGCTCATATTATAGCCCCATCCTCCTAAATCTATACCCATAATTCCAAAGAACGAAAAAAAATTTAAATTTGAAGTATTTTGGGTTGAGGATGAAGAGTATAACTAGATAGTGACAAATGCATGGCAAGCTTCAAATAGGGGGCAAACATAATTGATTGATCGTTTAAAGAAAGTTATTAAGGAACTCTCAGCTTGGAGTAGATTAAGATTTTCTAATGCAGCCAAGAGAATTTCGCAGCTGAAACGAGTGTTACAAGAGATCACAAATAGTAGAAACCTTGAAGCATACAAAGATAGAATGGTCATATTAAAAGGAGAGGTGAAGAAACTATGAAAACAGAAGGAATCCTATTGGGGGATAAGATACAAGATATAATGGTTACAATGGGGGGATAAAAACACGAAGTATTTCCATGCTACAATAGTGCAAAGAAGATTAAGAAACATAATTTCCATTCTAAAAAGTGAGAATGAGGAGTAGTGCAGAAATCCCATTCAGTTGAAGAACATGACAACTAAGTTTTTTTAGTGGTTATTCACTACTACAAGAATCAGAAATTTCCAACTAGTCATCAATCAAATTCCAAGTGTTGTTAGTGATGATATGAATAGAATATTAACTGAGGAAGCAAAGATGGAGGAGGTGACCAAAGTAGCATTTCAGTTAGGAGCTTTAAAAGCACCTGGCCTTGATGGCCTAAACGGTAAATTCTACCACTATCATTGGTCTGATTTAAAATATGCTATCTATTAGGAAGTGAAGATGTTATTCAGTCATGGCAGTTTCAATCTAGAGCTTAATAAAACATATATTACACTTATTCTTAAAGTTAAAAGCCCATAAAAGCTTGAGGAATACAGACCAATTAGCCTGTGCAATCATATGTATAAAATTATCTCAAAAGTACTGGCTAATAGATTGAAACAGATTCTACTATATTTGATAGCAGAGGAACAAAGTGCATTTGTGAGTGGCATACAAATCCAAAATAATATACTTATCATGCAAGAGGCTCTGCATCAACTCAAATATAGAAAGAGAAAGAAAAAAAATTTCATACAGTGATCAAAGTGAATATGAGAAATCATATGATAGAGTTGAATGAAATTTTCTCAAAGCATGTATGATAAAAATGGGCTTTAGTGAAACGTGGGTAGCATGTATTATGAGTTGTGTAATTACTGTATCTTACAATGTTAAAGTTAATGCAAAACCTCAACCATTTTTTCAGCCATCCCGAGGAATCATATAAGGAGACCCTTTATCCCTCTACTTATTTATTATAATGGCAAATACACTAATAACCATGTTAAAAAATGGAATACATAATCAAATGTATCCGTTTAAACTCACACTACCTTACCTTATCGCACTTACTATTTGCAGATGACCTCATACTGTTCATGGAGGGGTAAATTCTGAAATGCCAAATTGTTTGTGATGTGCTGAATCAGTTTAGTTCTGCTTCTGGGCAAACAATAAACTTAAATAAGTCCAGTATGCTTTTTAGCAAGGATTGTCTAGGGCATTTAAAGAGAAATATGACTATGTAAAAGAGAATTCCATAAATAGAGAAGAATGACCAATACTTCGGAATACCTTCTGATTGGGGGGCATAGAAAAACACATGTTTGCATGGATATTAGCCAGAATAATCAAAAAATAGAAGGGTGGAAAGAAAACTTTCTTTCAAGGGCAGGGAAAGAAATATTGAAAACAGTGGTGCAAGCCATCACGGTATACTATGTCTATTTTTAAGATTTCAATATCATTATGTAGAGCCATAAAAAGGAAGATTGCAGCCTTTTGGTGCAAGAATAGTGAGAACAATAGGGGATTGCATTGGAAAGACTGGGAGAGTATGAAAGTGAGGAAAGATGAAGGAGGCATGGCCTTTCAAGACTTAATTGCTTTTAATAAGGTGATGTTATGTAAGTAGGCTGGAGGTTACTACAAAATCCAGAATCTTTATGGGGCAAATTTGTCAAAGGATTATACTTCCCTCATAAGGATTTTTTGCATGCAGAGAGAGGTGCTAGACTTTCTTGGGGGTGTCAGAGCCTATTGATTGGTTGTCAGTCCATTAGTCCTTCTACGAGATGGATGGTTGGGAAAGGCAAAAAGATCAAGATTAGAGAAGATAAATGGCTATCCAGGCTTAATTGGTGGCCCAACAAATAGAGGGGATCCTATTTGGGTGGCTAATTTAATGAACATGGAAGACAAATAGTGAAATGAAGTGAAAATTCAGGAGAGTTTTGATGAGGAAATAGCTAATGACATCCTAAATATTCCCCTAAATCCTGCAGGGGCAGAAGATAGACTTATTTGGGATGGTACAAAATTTGGGCAATATTCGGTTAAAAGTGCATACAATATAATTCATTATAGAAACAAGCAAGCAAGAACCAGATTATCCATCTACATCATATAAAGCAACTAGGCACCTATGGAAGCGAATATGGCAAGCCAGGGTACAACCAAAAATAAAATTCTTCATCTGGCAAGTTTCTCAAAATGCTCTTGCAACAAAAGCCAATCTATTTTGAAGAAGGCTAGTACAATAACCTCTATGTCCTATTTGTATACAGCAGCCGGAGACCATTGAGCATTTATTTCTACTATGTCCATGGACAAAAAATATATGGAATGAGGGTTCCATAAATATAAACATTAACAACTATGATATTTTAAGAATAGAGGAATGGATCTCGAACTTTAATCATACATTTGTTTCCTTCATGCTTGTTTTGGTAGATTTGGAAGGCTCGGAACGACTCAGTCTTCCGAGGACAAAACCCAAACCCATATAATGCCATCGCCTCAGCACAAGCAGAAGAGAAAAACTTAGTAAGTGCTCAGCTAAAGATCAAAGAGGACAAATAGAGAAAGAAGGCTCACCTCAGTCTGGAAACCCCCCCCCCTCAAGGCATATCAAAGCAAATATTGATGGAGCTTTTGACCCAGACACAGGGGATGCTGCTATGACCTGTATATGCCAAGATAGCAGTGGAAGTTTTGATCGGAGGAGTCACTCGCACTGTGCGAGCTTCATCGTTGACGCAAGTCGAAGCCCTAGCTTTTGTTGAAGTTCTAAAAGCTCTTCGAGGGAGAGAATGCGATCTAATTAAACTAGAATCAGATCAAACTGATCTGTTGGCTTTGATAAGGGGTAGAGTAGATCAAGCAGATTAGGAGGCAAGCGTGCTTATCACCAAAGCTAAGGCCATTGTAAAACGGTTCACAAATATTAAGATGGCCCATTGTCCGAGAAGTTCTAATCAAATTGTGGATTGGGTTACTAAAATCCAAAGGAGACATTTCCTACCGACCAATTGGGTTAATCACCACTCTCTAGCCTTTTGGATTTAATTTGTGTTTTTATGTATCATAGAACTACTACTATTTGAGATTATGACAACGAGGTATCATTTTGACAAAAAAAAAATCCACCACCTATTTTTCCTCAATCTTCTCCCTTTTTTTCCCTTATCTAGGCGTCACCCAATGCTTTCTCTTCTTTCCCTTCCTTTTTCTTTTTTCTTTTCCCCCATTTTCCTTTTCTTCCGCTGACTCCCTATAGACCACCACTAACTGTTGACTCTCCTTCTCTCTTTTCTCTACATTGTTGGTGTGAAGGGAGCCCATGATGCAGGCCCCTGTCCCATCTCTCTCTCTCTCTCTCTCTCTCTCTCTCTCTCTCTCTCTCACTCTCTCTCTTTGTAGGGAGTGACGTCTTCTTCTTCATCCGCCACTATGTCTTTTGCTTCTTCCTCTAGTCACCATTTGGTGCGCCGTCTATGATGATGGCTTTCTGGAAGCACTGCCTTTCATCCTTAACCCATCACCACCTTTGTTGCCACCTTTATCGCCGCCGAGAGCCACTCGAAGATGTTATCACAAACTAGCTTTCCCCTTGTTTGGGTTAAACATCAATTGACGACCCAAGGGTGCCGCTCGTTCTCCGATGACACCTAGGCCACGCCGTTGCCGCTAGCATGTCCCCAGGCGTCCCCCCAGCCCTACCAAGGCTGTCGTTTCTGTCAGTTTGGCCACCAAGTCACTAATTCCTTCCCGAACTGTGAGCTGCCCTATTTTCTTTCGAGGTCATTGTGTCCGGCCATCGTGCTCTCTTCGGTGAGACCTAGCCACCGCCACTTCCTCTAGTCGGAAGTGTAAGAAGCGCGTTGCCATGAGCCGCCGCTTAGGATGCACGGACTAACATGTGAGTGGACACCTTATCCCTGGCCTAGGCCGGCTTACCGGTTTATTATAATTGCTTAGGTAGACTAGCTCGGATAGTTGGGTAAATAGGTAGACTAGCCAAGTAGGGCTAGGTACATAAATTACAATTATGTGCCGATGGAAGCGATCAAGTGGCCAGTGGGCCTCGTTTGGTTTAAGAGGTTGACTGAACCATGCAAGGTGACCGGATCGCGAGGATCACTGGTGATCAGAAGACCAGATCGGTCATTGGTACTAGACCACCTCGAGATGAGCGTGGTGTCTAGGGAATTGAGTATAGGGTTCAGATGGGTTATGGACCATCTTATTTTATGTCTCAAGAATGGATAGTGAGATGAGTGGTATGGCTTTGGCTAAGTTTTGGTTATGGACCAGTTGACTAAGTGACTTCGCTCGAGAAGGTGCCAAGTTGCGTGCATGTACTAGACCATGAGGTTAGCCGCATTGGTTAGCCATCGTCTAAGGTTGACAAGTGACATTAATGTGACAGGTCATGTGGCTTGAGGCCTAGTCTTGATTGTGGACCGATGAACTGATAGGAGGTAACTCGCTGAGATGGACGAGCTGTGTGTTTATACATTTACCCTGAGGTCAGACACACTTGTTAGCCATGTCAATTGAAGGGTGACTAGGAGTCCTATGTATCTTGTCATTTAGGAGAAATTAGCCTCAAAATACAGCCCCTTTCTGGAGATCCTAGCTGTGGGCCACTGTCTTCTCTGGGCGACTTCTTGCTACTCCGGCCACCTCAGCCGCTGCCACCAGTTGAAAAATGTTTGTGGAAGTCTTCTCTTCAAAGCCCAGCCGGTCGATGCTCTCGATTTTTACCAGGGAGTGCAAACTACCTTGACTTGATTAGACCCTCGTTGACCCTGTTCTGCACCCATTCTCCTAAATCGGGCCTATCCGTGCATTTCTAGCACATTCAAAGCCGTTTCGTCACCCACGACCACCACCCACGAGCTCAACTAGCTTCCCACGGACGAGAACCGCCCCTAGGATCCTTGCCAAAGAGTCATTGGAGCCTTGCCGAAGGTCCGACAAAGATGTCGCTGGAGTCCCCTGAAGCTGGACCACCCATAAGTTGTGTTAGGCAAAGGATTGAAAAGTCACTTCAAGCCCGAGCGCAATTGGAAGTGCGAGAATCATGTCGCCGCGGGTCGCTGCCGCCAACACCACTTGGGATGCACGGACCACCTGGTGAATGGACATCCTTTCTTCGGGTTAGGCCAGTTTACTATTTTAGTAGACTAGCTAGGATGGATGCATAGTTGGAGATTTGGTAGGTAAAGCCGAGTAGGGTTGAGTGCACATTATTGCACATTATGCGCGACTTGGACCAATTAAGTGGCTAATATGCTACAATTGGCCAAGTGGGTCAAGTGCGACTATTGGGACATCGATTGTGGATTTTCATGGCAAGATCGGGGAAATGAGAGAATTTCTCTATTAACTGGCATGATTAATTGTGTGGCAATGGATGGATTGATTGAGTGGCCCATGGGCATTAATTAGGTGAGAATGTTAATAGAGCCTTATGGGGGTGTCGGCTGGATCGTGAGGAACACTAGTGATCATCTGAATGACTGGTATGGTCATCGGTATTGGTCCATCTTAGAAGGAGTGCAGTGTACCAGTAGACTGAATATAAGATTCAGACGGGTAATGGATCGTCAACTATTATCTCATGGGGAACAATAAGACAGGTGGCGTGAGAATATGTCTTTAAGCAAAGTATCGATCTTAGACCAATTTATTGAGTGACATAGCTCAAGGAAATGTCGAGCTGCGTTCGTGTATTGTACCATAAGGTCAGCCGCACTTGTTAGCCAAGGTCTTAAGTTAGCTAGTACCGTTAATGTGACAGGCCGTGTGGCCTAAGACTTAGTCTCGGTCGTGGACCGATGGACTAATAGGTAGGAGCTCACTAAGATAAACGAGTGATGCATGTGTACTTGTACCCTAAGGTCAAACACGCCTATTAGCCATGCCAGGTGAAGGATGGCTAGGGGTCCGACGTAGGAGCCAAGTGACGTGAGAAGTTGGCTAATGGAGACGAGTGGGGCCAAAGGCCATATGAAGTATTGGCCAAGACTCGGTTATAGATCCATTGTCCGTGGGGAAAGGGCTAGCAGTAGAGAATGAGTTATGATTTTGTGGCCTAAAACTAGAAATAGGTTTTTTTCGGTTTCTCATTCTTGCCCCAAAACTAGTTCTGAAATAGAAATATATTTCAGAAATATGAAAACTAAAATTGTCTACCAAACAGGTTTCTATTTCAGACTGAGTTTGTTTTTTTGTCTAGAACTCATTCTGAAACAGAAATAGGTGCGTATCATGCGTGCCCTTAGTTAATTTATGTACCAGTCCAAACATTCACATATGATTGCTCCTTTGAAAGTAGTCAAATATTTGTAGAAATGCCAAGGATTGAAAATTCTACTTTCGATTGATATGGAAATGACAACTTATTGTGATACTGACTATGTTACATGTCCAATGAGCCGAAAATCAGTGACCGGATTTTGTTTCATGTTGGGAGAATCACTACTTTGTTGGACCACCAAATATTCAGTTGAAACATAATAGGGGGCCATAGCCAAGAAAAGAGACGAGAAAAATTAAGCTACAAAGTATTGATATCTACAAACAAGGGAAATTGAAAAAGACGGGAGGCATTCCAGGTTTGCAGCTAAGAGAGACGTATTGAGATCGAGACAACACTAACTGGGGAAAACTGAAAAGGGGAAGCAAACTTGGGGCAGATGTGACCCGATACCGGGGGTCTTTGGGTGGTCACTTAAGGCTAGCGAGCACCCCGAGGCCCTCACCACCAGGCTTCGGTGATGCCACAGTCGTTGGAATTGAGTGCTTCTATCAAGTGGATTATAAATGTAACATATTCAACTCGAATTAAAATGTCATAGTTCTTTTAATTTGTTCTTTCAATTTGTAAATTAATATCCATGTATTTTTTTCTGTTATAACGTGGAATACTATATTATGATTTGAGTTTTGAATAACTTACATTAATAATCCAAAAATAATGTTAATTCTTTTGTTCTTCATTCAAACTTACCGAATTGGAAGCCAAATGTGCAGGTTTCCTTAACTTGAATTAATAGAAAGATAATATTAGATATTTCATATAATTAACGGATTATATGGAATATATATATAGGATCCACATGAAAAATTCAAATGATGACATGGCGTGTTTGTGTTTGGTTAATGGGTTGTGCCGTTTATCTTAGGGCCTTCAGGCCCATGGGCCCTAAAGGCCCACCTAGGGCCAGAATTGTTGAGGGCGAATATAATCGTTGGGCCCATGTATAATGGGCCAAAGAGAGAGAGTCAACAACAACAAAATGTGCCTCTTCACTTGCGGATGAGATATGTCCCTGTTTCAACATTGAGCGACTGAATTGTGTAATCAATGATTTTATTAGGTCATTAAATTTTTAGCAACCAAAAATATTACATTGACTATTTCAGTCGTCTCTCCACTACCCATCAATTGGACGGATTATTTTGTTCTATTTTATCATTTATTATTTTCCTTTCTTTTTTCCCCTTCTTCCTTGAGAAGAGTTATCATTATGATCCGTGACCAACAAACCTTACATCCACTATGGCCGATGCAGCCACCACCACTTGCGTTGGCCCTCTCATTGAATCTCCTCACAGCCATTAAAAGGACACTCTAAATTTATCGTTTTAATGTCTAAGAATTAAGATTAGACTCGTCTTCACCACTGGGTATTCCTAGTTTTCAATACATCTACTCATGGATAGTCAGATTCTTTATTTCGGCCGAACATTAAAATGGTCGTCCTAGAGAGATTAGTCGATGGAAAATTTGCTATCTCTACCAATTCCTCTACATTCGAAATTAATTGTTTTGCTATACCTGTCATGATGCTATATCTATTACTCTAAATCATCGAGATTTTTCTTACACCTGCTTTCATTTTCTAAATTGCTTTAGGTAAGTATAATATGGGAACCTATAAGTAATTACTCGAACGAGCACGGGGATATGAGTTAAATGATATCGAAGGCTATTAGGGAAATTGTGGAGCCTCAATTAGAGTTCTTACATCTATGTTTTGTAAATATTTGATCGTTATTTTTTCTTACAAGCAAACTTTTATTGATCTATAGCTATTCATATTCTTTCAAACTAGTCAATTAATGGAAAACATTATTGATGAACTGAAAATAACAAGTTTAGATTTAGAGAAAAGGATTTCCCATTCTAGCAAGATGGAAATCACTTACCCAATGGTGGATAGCTGTATTGGTTGAGAGCATTTTTCTCATCGTCGAGGTTGAGGGTTCAAAACCCATAGTTGCTAGCGTCTAAAGTAGGTGGTCATGGTGTTGGGGTCCTGTACTAGCCTCCCTCGAGGTATAGGGGCCCGGCCCTTTGGTGCTGTCTGGGCACGGGGGCTCCGTAATGGACTCCTCGGTTATCAAAAAGAAAAAAATTTAAAAGCATTAAATAAGTAAGATCTAATTATTTTGTGAAATGTATATAATTACGTTTTCAGTGAAATGAAGGAACCATAGCGAGATACGAGTAATTACCTCATGCATCACAAGAGATGCTCCAATTTGAAAAAAAAAATTCAAATAAGAATCTAAAATGGGTAAGTTATTGCAAAAGAGGGTGCAAAGTGGTTTCATTTATAGCCTTGGTTGTGGAAATTGTAGCTACTTGTACAAGTGAGCTCGCTCTTTCTCTTGCTTTGGCGAGCCTATGACATCCACCACCCTAAGGATGAAGTTTCATCATAGAGCCACATCACGCCAATGGCTAGCAAGTGCATATCTCCTTCCAAAAGTAGCTTTCTTCTTTGCCCATTCTATTTTGCTAGACAACTTATCCACATCGAGCAATTTATTTTATCAAAGCAATGGACAAATTGGATAATCATGACTGAAACGGGATGGAGTTTGTAATTATCCATTCCTAAAACAAAATAAGTCCATTCAGACATTTCATCGAATATCTTTGGAGCACACGGTGTGCCTGGTAGGAAGACATTCGGATCATGCTAGAATTTGATATGAATGTCGTGATACAGTAAGCATTTTTTTTTGTAAGCTCACCATTTTTGTCTTAGTGGAATTGTCTATGAACCATTTTGAGGACTAAATGACTTTAGTCGAGGAAAAGTTACTAGTCCTAGTCACTGGACGATATGAGATGGCAGGTAGAGATGCTAAAAGCAGATCATGCTGCTCACATGCTAACCTAGTTTTTGCTTGCAGAGATTCTCAGCCTCAATCAAGCTCTAGTTTGTCTGAGCGGAATTTGCCAATTTGATTGAAGTTGACCGTTGACCCAACAATATGAACCCTAGCTGGCAAGTTGTCCCCGTTGACTTCTTATTAAATGTCAATTAAAGTGATATCATCAAACGTGGCAAAGTTATAATCAGTTTCTATGACGCAACATGAAAATCATATGGTCTTATTCGAAGTCAGTTGCATTTATTATAACCAAAAATGGATTGAGAAACTAGCTCATACTTTTATTTTTAAATCACCATCAATAAATGTACTAGTAGAATTTAAATTTTATTGGTGTACTAGATCAATTCAATTTAGCTCATTGACACCTCTTGGGTGTATAGATATAAGCACGTGAAGAATGTAAAATAACATAATTAAGGAGCATCATGAGATTTGCAAGAATCAAATAAAAAATTATTTATTATACTTGTGCGATGTACAATGAAATTTTATTTCATTAGTATTGAGATTTTCAGTGTTTATCCAATGTCAATATTAAAATTATAATAACCATGTTGACGTTTCAAAATTTAGGTGCCTCTTATCTTCAATAGCCTTAAAAAGGGGCAATATTGTTGCATATGTAACTCGTTACACAAATAAACTAACAAAAATAGATAGCTTGGTATGTTAGCACATAGTGATAGAAGTTCAGGACAACGTTTCAAAATAATTATTATTTAAAAATATTTGGGCCAGGCCAGATCAGCCAGGCACTCTTGGGCTCCGCTTGCACAATTGGCCCTGGCCCCAGCCTAGCTACCTTTTCTTTCCTATCCACTTGGGCCTAGCCTCCTTTTTCTTTCTTTCTTCTTGGACGCAATACTTTTGCCCTATCCTTTTCTTCTTAATCGGTCCTCATGCCTTTCTCTCTCTCATTCTCTCGTCCTTACACAAGTGTCATGGATCGGAAATGAAAGCCACATTCTTCTCACGGACCAGGATCCGCGCGGGTCCTAGAATGTCTTGAGGATAGGTGATCGTATAATTATATGATATTGTAATTATTATGGCCGGAAAATGCCTACATGAACCTCGTCGACAATGACGTGGCGACAAAATTCTTTCTTCTTTTTTCTTGCTTTGGCCGTTCCTAAGGATGGCGAAGCCCTCACTGATGATGGGCGAGTGTGGCAGGGGCTAGGGAGGCCGCCGCCGCCGCCCTCGCCCGTCTCCGGCGAGGCCGCTCTCGCCCAAATCTAGGCGAGGCAGCCCAACCCAGCCTAGATCTGGGCGAGGAAGGGGCTGCCTCGCCCCTGTTCTGGGCGGGGGTGGCCTCACCCAACCCTCGCCGGCGACGGGCGAGGGTGACGGCCTCCCTAGCCCCCCGCTGCCCTTGCCGGTCACTGGCGAGGGCTTCGCCCTTGGGAGCGGCCGGAGAATAAAAAAAAAAAAGAAAGGTATTTGTCACCACGCCATCGCCACATCGTCGCTGTCGAGGTCCGGTCATTGCCAGCGAGATCCACGTAGGCATTTTCCGGCCAAAATCCGCCAAAAGGACTTAATTGGCAAAAGTAGAAAAGGTTTAGGACTGAATCGACTTAAAATAATTATTGATGGCAGAATCGGCATAAGTGGCAAATGTTTTATGACTTTTTATGACTGTTAGATCGACAGTAGATTTACACATACGATCGGTATTGTAATTGTATAAAAAGTAGGCCCTCCCCTCGTCATTTGTAAGAAGAAGCAATCTAACAATATAATTGAGAACTACTCTCTCTAGAAGTTCTGCGAGATTGTGGGGAAAGACTGACTTAGAACTATGGGTGCATTTGGTTCAACTTCCAAAATAGACTTTAGGGAAATTCAACTACTGTTTTGTAAATTGTGCTTTAAAATGTAATTTTAAGAAAAATGTTGTTTGATTGAAATCACATTTGAAAAGCCCATTTGAATAATTAATTTTATTTATTTATCAAAACTTGAAAAAATAATGTTGGCAATTTTTTTATTTAGATGTTGGTAACAATGTTAAAAGATATCAAGTAAACAATTTTATTTAAAATAAAAATTATTTTAATGCTAAAGTATGTGCGGTTGAACAAAATTGCCAATATTCCTCTTTCTCTTCATCATGGTTTTCCCTTTCAAGGAAAAAAAATAGATTGCATTCATTAGGAATTAATCGGGCTTGTCCCTACAAATTCCTCAGTGTCAACACCTCAGTGATGGATATAAGCATTTTGATCATTATCTCTATCTAAAACCAACAAGAGCTTGCATCCCGGTTTAGATATAAAGTGGAGCTACAAACGTTCCATCAAATGGAGAACGGTTGAGAGGTAAATCACTAACAGGTGGAATTCTTAGAAAAAGAGAGGAAGTAATTTACAAGCATAATGAACCAGAATAAGGATCAATCAGTCAATACAAACAAAAGCAACCAAGCTGCTCAAGACCGATCAAGTTCACAATACCAGGAAAAATGCAAAGACCAGACACAATATTGGCCGTTACCATAGATTAAGGGTAAATGAGAAACGGAACAAACAAGTAGATAGCAATGAAGTGCTATAAATCAAAGCAAACAATGGAACACAGAGACCACCTGACAACAATTAAAAACGTGAATGATGACGAAAAGCTTAAGCTGAAATCAAAATCTCATTTTAACTTACTGCCTTGTTCCCTTCTTTTCTACATTTTTTATTTTTTATTTTTGGATAGTTATGATGACCTTCATAACTTTGACAAACTCTTCATCAACTTCCTCATTGGTCAGCTCCTCCCAAATGTTCACACATCACGCAGCTCAGCTGCAGAGATAAAGCCATTGTGGTCCTCGTCAAAAAGGTGGAAAGTATCCTTTAGTTCCTCCTCTAGCACCTCTCAGAGTCGATGCCTTTCATCTTCCAACCCATCAAATTAGGCAACTCCACCATCAAATCAATGAACTTCACGAAACCAATTACGCCAATATCAACATCCAGCTTATTGATCGCATCCTGTCGCTCTGCCTTGGTGGGCCTGTAACCCATCGAACGCATAACAATCCGAAGCACCTCAGTAGTGATACAACTGTGACAAAGAAGAGTGAGCAACATTATCTTGAACGTGAATACAAAGCACCGGACATACAAATATGAGTTAGCAGAGGGAACTAGGAAGAGACTTTCGCTTGAAAGGGAAAGGAAAAGAAAGGAAGAGAGAAGGGGAAGAAGGGTTCCCCGCTTAGACCAAATGCCACATTGCATGGTTGAAGACGATAAAAGACAAAAAGAGAGAGTTCACTCTCGTCATCAATTCAACCAAAAGATGGTTTCTATTATTCAAAGCATTACCCTTTCTGGAATTTTGTTGTCCTAGTAGAATGTAGGTACATTTGTACGTCAATGTTGCATCATGGACTTTTACGCTTGATGCAACTATATATTTCTTATTATTCAATTCCAAATCACAAAAATTGCTCGTATAGATGCTCTAGCAATTATGTATCTCTAAAACTTACAGAAATTAAGAGGTCCTATTCCTAGCAAAATCCTCTTATATTGAAGCAATGAACAACGCGCTTTCGTCAATTGAGTAAATTCAACAGACCATCTACCAGGCCATTTTAGGTAAATATTCATCACACTGCAAACATTAAAGCAAAACATTAACATAGCTGAACACAACATAACAAGCTAAGTCTAGAATTAGTTAGTCGAACATTGAAAAAACAAGGATCCAAGGATCGATCAAGAAACTACTAACTTCCTCCACCATCTAAAGCCATTCGGATGATTGAAAACTCTTAATGGAATGCACATAAAAAAACTGATCAAATCGAAACAAGTCCACGAGGTCGTAGGATTTTTCAGCTGTATCATGCAGCTAAACAATTAAGGTCAAGCAACCATGGATGAAGGAAAACTCGACAGTGCGGCCCATCTCACATGAACCGAAAAAAGAAAAGCGAACAGAAGCAACAAACCAACTAGCGAAAGTAACCCCCAAACTGGACCACAGAAAGAAGAAACCAAAGCTACAACAGGTCACACATCAACAACTGCAGATTCGACAAAAATCGGAAAGAAATCATCCGTACAACAAGACCGAGAAGGTACACCAATTCAAAAAAGCAGAGGAAAAGGAAACAAAAGAACCATATCGACAGCATCGCATACAAAAGACGACCGACAAATCTCCACCTCCATCCACGAGCTCGGATCACACAGCAAACAAGAAGCTAACGACGAGACAAGCGCCTAAGATCACCAAAGAAACTGCAAATCGAAACCGATTTGGAGCAATTAGATGCGATCGCTCGATCAATAAACAACTAGATCTGCCAAAAAAAAAAAGAGAAGGGAAAAGAAAAGCACGAAAGGGCTAGCAAATGCGGAGAGAGAGGGAGAGCGAGAGAGAGGGAGAGAGGAATTGTCGCCATCGCCTCCTTGAACTCGAAGATCTGATCGTCTGTGAGCTGATCCGCCATGGCTTCCTCGTTTTCGAAGGGAGACAGAGAGTCAATGAGAAGCTCGAAGGAGAAGAAATAGGCAACGCATAAGAGAAAGGCAGCGCTGAGGAAAGCTAGGGCGCGTTTGGTAACCACTCTCGTTCCATAAATAGGTTTTTTTTGAAAATGGATTTTTTTGAGAAATGATTTTCGAATGAGTTTTAGGAAAGAGAAACGTGTTTGGTAACTACACAAAATTTCTATCCCTAGATTTTTTTCATTTAATTTAAAAATGTTAGTAAAGACAATAACTTGATTTATGAAACACATTTCTATTATCTAAGACAATAACTTTTGCAAATTAAATTCATGCATTCATAATAAATAAATAAAACTATTAGGTGGATGATTTGCTAGGTGAACGACCAAGAAGAAACAAAATATAAAAATATCCAACTTCCTTTCTTGGAGCTAGTCCTGCTTGAAATAGAGATTGACCTAATTTTGGACTCAGTTACTCTCATCATCATCTTTTCCTCTTTCTTTCATGTGCTTGATACGATGGAATTGTGTCGTACAAGGAACTAATAGAATGAATTGCGGTTTGAGTGAGATCTCATTTTAAGGGTCGATTCCTTTGGTGGTGCGACCGTTGTTTGAGGGTTAAGATAAAAGTGATGGAGAAAAGCCAAGAATTGAGAAGGAGCCAAGCTTTTTTTTCGTTATTTTCATTAATGAGGGATGTAAATGAACATTTAGATAGAACTACCATAAAATATCGCACGTGACGAATGTGCCATGGTATACACCCAATATATAAGGGAAATCATTAAGTACAAAAAAAGGAATATAATCAACTTGATCAAATGAAAATTTGATTGTCATTTAAAATATACATTTGCAATATCAAAGAAAAAACTTAAAAAAATCAAATGAAAATTTGTTCCTCCTTTCGCACTGTTCAAACTTGTCTAAGAAATGGAGAACCAAAAAAATTTTGGTTATGATTTCTCGTCCCAAGCTCATCCCCAATCTTTTTTTCATCTTGGGAATATAAATTTTAAGCGTATTTATCAAGCAGGTTTCTCATCCTAAACTTGTCCGAGGATGAGAAACCAAAAACTAGAATGATTACCAAACATGCCCTAAAGGGGCAAAACGGGAATTATGACGAGGGATAAGATGAAAATTGACCTATTTTCATTTAATACAGGATACCAATGCACCTCTGGAGGTCCCTCGGTCTAAAAGCCTTTGAAGCCTTTCCAAAGTCCTCCAAATGCAAAACCAAACACTCAAAATTTGGCCAAACGAGCTTTCAAGGCTAAATTGATTTTGGAAATACCCAACCAAACGGGATGAAAACCCCCCTCAAAAGAAAAGAAACTTTTAGTCCAGATGTTCTCGTTCAACATCAAAGCCTGCCAGATCCATGCTCATGATTGTGGTCATCTTGGGTAGTTGCTTTCCTCTTCAAAGCCGAATTCTATGTGATTGTCAATCACAGGTGATAATCAATTTGACCGACTTACATGACTCTAGGGCATCATAGTAAGCCCTCAGCTCTGGCGCTTCATAACGAGGAGTCGAAATATAGCACCGACAAGAGACACAATCAGTGTCGATCACATTATCGGATTTGCCACTAATCTCCTCTTGCCCTTTTACCATGACCATGTGCTTCTCTCCGTCCTTGTGCACCATTCGTGAATGTTTGGGCTCGCGAGTAGTCTTCTCTCCGTGCCGTCCGGGCACGGAGGCGCCATGGTGGATTCCTTGGTTATCAAAAAGAAAGAAAGATGTGAATCACTTTCTTTAAAGCACTAAATAATTAAAATCTAATTATTTTGTGAAATGTATATAATTATGTTTTCGGTGAAATGAAGGCACCATAGCAAGATACGAATAATTACCGCTTGCATCACAAGAGATGCTCTAATTTGAAATAATTTCAAATAAGAGTCTTAAATGGGTAAAATAGGGTCCAAAGTGGTTTCATTTATCGCTTGGCTGTGGAAATTGTAGCTACTTGTACAAGTGAGCTCGCTCTTTCTCTTGCTTTGGCGAGCCTTCGACATCGACCACCCTAAGGATGAAGTTTCTTCATAGAGCCACATCACGCCAATGGCTAGCAAGTGCATATCTGCTTCCAAAAGTAGCTTTCTTCTTTGCCCATTCTGTTTTGCTAAACACCTTATCAGCATCGAGCAATTTTTTTTTATCAAAGCAACGGACAAATCGGATAATCATGACGGAAAAGGGATGAAGTTTGTAATTATCCATTGCTAAAACAAAATAAGTCCATTCAGACATTTCATCGAACATCTTTGGAGCAGACAGTGTGCCTGGTAGGAAGACACTCGTATCATGCTAAAATTTGAGATGAATGTCGTTATATAGAAAGCATTTTTTTTTGTAAGCTCACCATTTTTGTCTTAGTGGAATTGTCTATGAACCATTTTGAGGACTGAATTGCTTTAGTCAAGGAAAAGTTACTAGTCCTAGTCACTGGACGATACGAGATGGCATATAGAGACGTTAAAAGCAAATCATACTGCTCACATGCTAACCTAGTTTTTACTTGCAGAGATTCTCAGCCTCGATCAAGCTCTAGTTTGTTTGACCGGAATTTGCCAATTTGATTGAAGTTGACCGTTGCCCCAACAATATGAACCCTAGCTGGCAAGTTGCCCCCGTTGACTTCTCATTAAACGTCAATTAAAATGATATCATCAAACGTGACTGAGCTATAATCAGTTTCTATGACGTAACATGAAAATCATATGGTCTTATTCAAAGTCAGTTGCATTTATTATAACCAAATGGATTGAGAGACTAGCTCATACTTTTTATTTTTAAATCACCATCGATAAATGTACTAGTAGAATTCAAATTTAATTGGCGTACTAGATCAATTCAATTTAAGTCATTGACACCTCTTGGGTGTATAGATATAAGCACGTGAAGAATGTAAAATAACATAATTAAGGAGCATTATGAGATTTGCAAGAATCACATAAAAAATAATTTATTATACTTGTGTGCTGTACAGTGAAATTTTATTTCATCAGTATTGAGATTATTGGTTTTTGTCCAATCTTAATATTAAAATTATAATAAACATGTCCACATTTCAAAATTTAGGTGCCTCTTATATTTGATAGCCTTAAAAAGGGGCAATATTGTTGGATAGGTAACCCGTTACAAAATAAAGCTAACAAAAATAGATAGCTTGGTATGTCAGCACATAGTGATAGAAGTTTAGGCTAATGTCTCAAAATAATTATTATTTAAAAGTTATTTCGGCCAGGCCAGATCAACCAGGCACTCTTGGGCTCAGCTTGCACAATTGGCTCGTGCCCCAGCCCAGCTACCTTTTCTTTCCTATCCACTTGGGCCCAGCCTCATTTTTCTTTCTTTTTTCTTGGGCCCAATACTTTTGGCCCTATCCTTTTCTTCTTAATCGGTCCTCATGCCTTTCTCTCTCTCATTCTCTCGTCCTTACACAAGTCTCATGGATCGGAAACGAAAGCCACTTTCTTCTCACGAACCAGGATCCGCACGGGTCCTAGGCAGGTGATCCTGTAATTATATGATATTGTAATTATTATAGGTAGATGGGTAGATGAAAAGATGGGTTGTTCACCGTTAGATCGTTAGGAGATCTACGCATACAGTCAACATTGTAATTGTATAAAAAGTAGGCCCTCCCCTCGTCATTTGTAATAAGAAGCAATCTAACAATATAATCGAGAACTATTCTCTCTAGAAGTTTTGCGATATTGTGGGGAAAGACTGACTTGGAACTATGGGTGCGTTTGGTTCAATTTCGGAATAGGCTTTAGAGAAATGCAAAGCGGCTTAATCTAAAAGACTTTAGGGAAATTCAAATACTATTTTGTAAATTGTGCTTTAAAAAGTAACTTTAAGAAAAATGTTGTTTGGTTGAAATCACATTCGAAAAGCTCATTTGAATAATTAATTTATATATATTTTTATTTGTATTTGTCAAAACTTGAAAAAATAATGTTTGCAATTTTTTTTAATTTAGATGTTGGTAACAATGTTAAAAGATATCGAGTAAACAATTTTATTTAAAATAAAAATAATTTTAATGCTAAAGTATGTGCGGTTGCACAAAATTGCCAATATTCATCTTTCTCTTCAGGTTTTCCCTTTCAAGGAAAAAAATTAGATTGCATTCATTAGGAATTAATCCGGCTTGTCACTGCAAATTCCTCAGTGCCAACACCTCAGTGATGGATGTAGGCATTTTGATCATTTTCTCTATCTAAAACCAACAAGAGCTTGCATCCCGATTTAGATGTAAAGTGGAGCCTCAAACGTTCCATCAAATGGAGAACGGTTGAGAGATAAATCACTAACAGGTGGAATTCTTAGAAATAGAGAGAGAGTAATTTACAAACATAATGAACCAGAATAAGGATCAATCAGTCAATACAAACAAAAGCATCCAAGCTGCTCAAGACCGATCAAGATCACAATACCAGGAAAAATGCAAAGAGCAGACACAATATGGACCGTTACCATAGATTAAGGATATATGAGAAACGGAACAAACAAGTAGATAGCAATGAAGTGCTATAAATCAAAGCAAACAATGGAACACAGAGACCACCTGACAACAGTTAAAAATGTGAATGATGACGAAAAGCTTAAGCTGAAATCAAAATCTCATTGAAGTTTTCTGCCCTGTTCCCTTCTTTTCTACATTTTTATTTATTTTTTTGACAGTTAAGATGATAGGTCCCAATGGATGGGTCCTCACTTGGCCTTCATAACTTTGACAAACTCTTCATAGTTGATCTGGCCATCGCCTTCCACATCAGCCTCGCGGAACATTTCATCAACTACGTCATGGAACAGCATCATCCCAAGGTCGACCAGCTTCTGCCCAAGGTTTCCCATCACAGGTCGCAGCTTAGCTGCAGAGATGAAGCCATTCTGGTCCTCGTCAAAAATTTTGAAAACTTCCTTTAGCTCCTCCTCAGAGTTGTTGGCTCTCTTTTTCCAAACCATCAAATTAAGCAACTCGGGCATCGAATAAATGACCTCCCGGAAATCAATGGTGCCATTGACATCAGCATCCAGCTCATTGATCATATCCTGTCGCTCTGTCTCGGTGGAGTTCTGCCCGTGCGACCTCAAAACAGTCCCAAGCTCCTTAGTAGTGTTCCACCCTGTGACAAAGAAGAGTGAGCAACATTAGCTTGATGAAAACAAAGCACCGGACATACAATATGAGTTAGCAGAGGGAACTAGGAAGAGACTTTCGCTTGAAAGGAAAAGAAAGGAAGAGAGAAGGGGAAGAAGGGTTCCCCGGTTAGACCAAATGCCACATTGCATGGTGGAAGACAAAGTTCACTCTGTCATCAATTCAACCAAAAGATGGTTTCCATTATTCAAAGCATTACCCTTCTCGGAATTCTGTTGTCCTAGTAGAATGTAGGTACATTTGTACGTCAATGTTGCATCGTGGACTTTTACGCTTGATGCAACTATATATATATATATATATATATATATATAAAATATCTTATTATTCAATTACAAATCACAAAAATTGCTCCTATAGATGCTCTGGCAATTATGCATCTCTAAAACTTACAAAAATGAAGAGGTCCTATTCCTAGCAAAATCCTCTTCTATTGAAGCAATCAACAAAGCGCTTTTGTCAATCGAGTAAATGCAACAAACCATCAACCAGGCCATTTTAGGTAAATATTCATCACACTGCAAACATTAAAGCATGGCATTAACATAGCTGAACACAACATAATAACCTAAGTCTATAATTAGTCCAACGTTGAAAAAACAAGGATCCGAGGCTCGATCAAGAAACCGTTAACTGTCAACTTTCAATCACGGGTGATAATCAATTTGACCGGCTTACCTGACTCTAGGGCAGCAATGTAAGCCGTTAGCTCTGGTGCTTCATAAAGAGGAGTTGAAATAATGTAACTATGAGCATTGTATTTGCCACTAGTCTCCTCTTGCCCATTTACCATTCGTGAAGTTGTGGGCTCCCGTTTAGTGCCCTTGCGCACCATTCGTGAAGTTGTGGGCTCCACATTAGTGCCCTTGCGCACCATTTGTGAAGTTTTGGGCTCCCCAGTGGTGTCCTTACGCGCTTGATTTGACGGTGGATTGCCATCTTCATTGTTATTTATAGTCTCCTCTTGCCCTTTTACCATTCGTGAAGTTGAGGGCTCCCGTTTAGTGCCCTTGCGCACCATTCGTGAAGTTGTGGGCTCCACATTAGTGCCCTTGTGCACCATTCGTGAAGTTTTGGGCTCCCCAGTGGTGTCCTTACGCGCTTGATTTGACGGTGGTTTGCCATCTTCATTGTTATTTATAGTCTCCTCTTGCCCTTTTACCATTCGTGAAGTTGTGGGCTCCCGTTTAGTGCCCTTGCGCACCATTCGTGAAGTTGTGGGCTCCACATTAGTGCCCTTGCGCACCATTCGTGAAGTTTTGGGCTCCCCAGTGGTGTCCTTACGCGCTTGATTTGACGGTGGTTTGCCATCTTCATTGTTATTTATAGTCTCCTCTTGCCCTTTTACCATTCGTGAAGTTGTGGGCTCCCGTTTAGTGCCCTTGCGCACCATTCGTGAAGTTGTGGGCTCCACATTAGTGCCCTTGCGCACCATTCGTGAAGTTTTGGGCTCCCTAGTGGTGTCCTTATGCGCTTGATTTGACGGTGGATTGCCATCTTCATTGTTATTTATAGTCTCCTCTTGCCCTTTTACCATTCGTGAAGTTGTGGGCTCCCGTTTAGTGCCCTTGCGCACCATTCGTGAAGTTGTGGGCTCCACATTAGTGCCCTTGCGCACCATTCGTGAAGTTTTGGGCTCCCCAGTGGTGTCCTTACGCGCTTGATTTGACGGTGGATTGCCATCTTCATTGTTATTTATAGTCTCCTCTTGCCCTTTTACTATTCGTAAAGTTGTGGGCTCCCCGTTAGTGCCCTTGCGCACCATTCGTGAAGTTGGAGCCCCGTTAGTGCCCTTGCGCACCATTCGTGAAGTTGTGGGCTTGCGCACCATTCGTGAAGTTGTGGGCTCCACATTAGTGCCCTTGCGCACCATTCGTGAAGTTTTGGGCTCCCCAGTGGTGTCCTTACGCGCTTGATTTGATGGTGGATTGCCATCTTCACTGTCATTTCTAGTCTCCTCTTGCCCTTTTACCATTCGTGAAGTTGTGGGCTCCCGGTTAGTGCCCTTGTGCACCATTCGTGAAGTTGGAGCCCCGTTAGTGCCCTTGCGCACCATTTGTGAAGTTGTGGGCTTGTGCACCATTCGTGAAGTTTTGGGCTCCCCAGTGGTGTCCTTACTCGCTTGATTTGACGGTGGATTGCCATCTTCACTACCATTTCTAGTCTCCTCTTGCCCTTTTACCGTTCGTGAAGTTGTGGGCTCCCCGTTAGTGCCCTTGTGCACCATTCGTCTGTTAGTGCCCTTGTGCACCATTCGTGAAGTTGTGGGCTCCCCGTTAATGCCATTGCACACTATACGTGAAGTTTTGGGCTCTCCAGTGGTGTCCTTACGCGCTTGATTTGATGGTGGATTGCCATCTTCACTGTCATTTCCCTTTTTCACCTTCTGTAAGATCGCCGCTCGAAAACATTAGTCAAAATCTAACATTGTGGATGGTCACTTCCCTTTCCAAGCGTGAGAACGTTATCCACATCCAACATTCTCGTGCAAAATTCTTAAACTTTAGTCGCAAGGCCACTCACCTCATCCTCCGATGCGGGACGGGAAAGAGAACCCATCTCTTCAAGTCTTCGTGATATCCCGTCGATTTCATCCTGCGGCAGTCCCACATTTGGCACCTCCTCGTGAGCTCCTGCCATCGCTTTCCCGGTCTCCTCTCTTCCGGCTCTTGTTGGAAACTCGTGCTTCCTTCCTGGCTATTGTGGGCATGACAATTTACCAGTAATCTAGGTTACATGGAGAGTACAGCCAATTCTGGATTGAAAACAGTGCCAAATTTTCACTAATCTAAAGCAGTCTCACCTGGTAAAAATTTGCTGATAATCCTCCGAAGGAGACACCACAACAAGAGCTTAACTGAACAACGATGTAGGCAGAGGAAAGGAAAGAATGGCTGCGAGAGTGAAGTGAATAGAAGCTGAGCAACCTTTGCAGTCGTCCTGCTCTTTTATAACGATGACTGAAGCAAGTCTCGAGGCATGGGGCACCTTCCTGGAAGATGGTTTAGTCTTCGCACGGACTTAAATTGCATTTATCATCGAAGTCTTGCGCCCACCTTCCACGACGATGGCCAAAGTCGTGTTCACATTCGAGTCTTTTCGCCCTAAAATGTCGCCTTCATGTCAAAAAAACTAGTTGATGCCTTGTGCATTTTGCCCATAGACATATAATTTGATAAAGATATTTAAGACTATTTTTAGTATTTATGTCCTGCGTTGTTATCACATCACATCACATGAACCAACACAATTATGATAGATATGATAATTGTGTTAACTAAATGAATTTTCACGTCTCATTTGTTTCATGAAAATAATAATTTGAAAAAGATTTCTTAGAAACGAATGGACAAAATTTGTTTTCATCAATGACACAAATGCCTAGACATAATTGTTTTGATCATGAAACTTTTCTTTGTTAACTAATAATTGTAAGCTATTTGGACGATAATTGTTAGAAGAATATCTTTCAAATTATTGATTTCAGGTGAAACATACGGAAGAGCAGTTGTCTGCTCTTTTAAGTCACTCCCAAGAGGAAAAGTCATGAGGAGTGGCAGCCGTGTAATCACGTATTCACATTTCATGATAGACAAATATGTGGAATATAATTTTACAATTTATATGGGTTGTCCAATAAAAAAAAGGTACATGAGCTGTGCTTTACGAGATGATTATATGAGGCAACAAGGGTGGTTGAGAATTTCTTGTTTAGTGGTTTACTTTCCTCAAAATCCAGACCTACGTTTTATTTTTCATTTTCTAATTTGATCTAACTTTATTGCAGTATTTAGAAAAATGCGTCATCAATAAACTTTTAACTGAGAAGTGTGTAGAAACATCGATTAATATAAGTGAATTTGAAATGTTGACATAGTTGTTGTAATTTTAATACTTAAGATTGGATAGAAACTGATAATCTCAATATAGATGAAATAAAATTTCATTGTGCATCACACATGCATAATAAATGATTTTTCATGTGATTCTTGCAAATCTCATGATGCTTTTTAATTAAGTTATTTCACATTCTTCACGCACTTTGAATAAATACACAAAAGGTGTCGATGAGTACAATTGAATTGATCCCGTGCACCTATAAAATTCGAATTCTGCTAGTAAATTAATTTATGGTGATTTACAAATAAAAAGTATGACCTAGTCTCCCAATCCATTTGGTTATAATCGATGCAATGACTTCGAATAATACCATATGATTTTCATGTCACGTCATTAAAACTGAATACAGCTCAACCACGTTTGATTAAATCATTCTTATTGACGTTTGATGAGAAGAAGCCTACGGGGGCAGGTTGCCAGCTAGGGTTCATATTATTGGGTCAACGGTCAGCTGCATTCAATTTAATAAATTTCGATCGGACAAATTAGAGCTCGATTGGATCCGAGAATCTCCGCAATACGAAAACTGGGTCAGCATGTGGGCAGCATGAGTTCCTTTTAGTCAGTATTAAAGGTTAATTTTATTTAATTCGATTGAGCCCGAACCCGTTGTTTTCTGGGTTTAATATGCCCACTTGATCGCGGGCTATGCTTGACCTAGACCCCATACTTGTTTGACGATTCTGCGTCTATTTGATTAATGTCTAATGCTAATTTTCAGTGAAATTTCCATTTAGCAAAGCTAATAGGATCACGTGATATTAATAGCCTAACAAGAGTGTTATTATCTGTTTAAAATGGCCATGGAGCACAAAACACTTGTTGACTTGATATGTACAAAAAAAAAACCCATCTCATTAACTCATCTTGAAAGCAAGAGAAGATGGCCAGAACTTAAATCTTTTGATTTGTTTATTCCTTCCATATACAAAATTATTCTTGATGAAAGCCGTAATTGAGCTCTTTTTAACATGTTAAATCAAAGTTCATGTGAATGGTGGTAATGCCGTCGCGTACATCTCTTGAATTAGCTGAAGAACTTCTCTTTGGTGTTCGCTTTACATGAATGAGACAAATATGATATTATAAGTCACTGTCAAAAGCAAAAGTCATGAGGCGCGGCAGCCTTGGAATTGTTAGTGGTAATATGTTTGAGAAAGTAGAGAGTATTTTGTTGTTTGAAGTAATACACCAATAGACGTCAAGTTTGGAATGCTTAACAGTGTTACCTCCAGTGTAGGAAACCTTAGAGTCAATATAATACTATTAGATAAGCTTTCCTATTTGATAAGCTTTATTATTTGATAAGCTTTACTACTTAGGCATGTATGTGAACATATTATTTGATAATATATTTATTTATAATATATATCCAACAATCTCCTCCTATGTTCACCATATATCACAATCCAATATGGTTAACAAAATAATGTTCAAACAAATATGAATCATCATTATCATGAATCTATTCCGAGATCATTATATCAAAATAAATATATTGAGTTTTAGATTTTGTTTAAACTCGTCAAAATTTTAACATCTAAAATATATCTCAGAATTAGTTCACAATTAACATATGCATAAATGTCCAGTATAAATAGACCACTCAAAATAGTTCAAGGCCTTACAAATATGAGAAATAAGCATCAAGTCTCAAGTAAATGGACTTCATCAAAACTGGCAATAGCAGGTGAACTGTCAAGTTCCCTCACACTCTAAACGCCACATTTATAAATCAAGTAGGTCATCTTTGTCAAGTTCCCACGCATTAAGCTTCTCCTCCATCTCTGTCATTCCTGGTAGAATATCAAATATGAATTTCATATTATTATGAATTCAATCGTTTGAATAATCTACTAAAATTGTCAAATTTCATTAAGGAAATTGACATCATAACATTAGGTAGAGAAGAACAAATACTGATGTCATAAAGCATCATAATATCTTGACCATAAGCATCAAGCTAATTTCATAAACATTATGAATAAAACATAAACAGTTTGATTTGCAAAGAGTCATAAATTTAAGTTTATTTGTAAGAGAATAACTATTATCGAGTTTCAAAAAACAAGATCAATAGTCAAGTCACTTACAATAACCTAACCATGTAAAATCAAGTTTCAATTAAGAACAAGACAACAGGCTTCTTATGCAAACAACTATTTCTATATCTCAATTTGGAATGTCACAATTACTGATTCCTCAAAGTCAATTGATCTATCATCAAATTTGGAATGAGATTGTTTAACTAAAAAGATGGTCCAACCAAGTTGGATTGTATCATCAAATTTGGAATGACACAAACTTCCCGGATAAAACCTTTGAATCAGGTTAAAGTCATCATCATCAATTTTGGAATGAGACAACTCACCTTTTTTTCAAATTAATCAGTAATCACGAACATCGATGAAACATATAAATTGTGCTTATCATTGTTGCCAACAAAAGAAAGATTTTATAATTCAAAACACACAAAAGGCAAGTAAATTGAAATTAAGACTTATCTATAAAGTCTTTAACCCCATTTCCTCCACTGTTTTGAATAATCGATCCTTAGACAAACCTTTTGTGAGAGTATCGGCCATGCTATCCTTCGATCTCACATCAATCAAAGTGATGACTTCTTGTTCTCTTAGATGATTCAATAACGCATGTCTCAATTGCACATGTCTTCTCTTTGAATTAAATAGAGTATTTTAGACGATTTGGATAGCTGCTTGATTATCACAGAACATGCTTAAAGAATTAATATTTAGCTGAGTTAAATGAATATCCATAATCAAATCTTTTATCCACTCTGCTTCTTCACCGGCTTTGGCTAAAGCAAAAAGTTCAGATTCCATAGACGACAATGCAATACCAGTATGTCTTTTGGATTTCCAAGTAATAGTAGCTCCACCCAAAGTGAATACATATCTACTAGTGGACTTACTTTTTCTAATTTATGAGCATCATGTAGCATCAGAATATCCATCCACAGTTGGAGGAAAACCAGGGTGACATAGAGCATAATCTTTAGTACCGTTCAAGTATCTCATCAGCTTACTGAGGACATCACAATGCTCTTTATCAGGATTACCAGTAAAACGACTCAGTATACCTACTGTAAAGGTTATGTCTAGTCTAGTGCAACTCATTAAATACATGAGAGTACCAATCAGTTTTGAGTATTTTAACTGATCTACTTTAGTCCCTTTATTAGGACTTACTCTCTTGTTACAATTATATGGTGTCTCACTCGGTTTGTAATTACTGTATCCCCAGGTAGAAAGTAGCTGCTCAATATAATGAGCCTGGCTAAAGGAGATGACTTACCTTTCAAAGCTTACTTTCATACCAAGAATGGTATTACCAATACCAAGATTTTTCATGTCAAATTCTTTAACTAGAAAAGCTTTTATGTCACTCACTACAGAATGATCAGAACCAAAAATTAACATGTCATCAACATACAAGCAAATAATGACTATCTTATTTGACATAAAACGATAATAAATGCATTTATTTGAATAACTTGACTGAAAGCCATAACTCTTTACTACTTCGTCAAATTTAAGATACCACATCTTAAGTGCTTGTTTAAGACCATAAAAAATTTTGTTTAATTTACAAACTTTGTCCTCAAGACCTTTCATGACATACCCTTCCGGTTGTTCCATGTAAATTTTGTCATTTAGCTCTCCATTTAGAAAAGCTATTTTTACATCCATTTGATGCACTATAAAGTACTCAATAGATGTGAAAGCAAGAAGAATTCTTATAATTGATAGATGACACACAGTTGAATAGCCTTTAGCTACTAAACATGCTTTATACCTAGCTATTGATCCATCACTATTTAGTTTCTTCTTCAATACCCACTTACAGTCTATAGCCTTAGCCCATTTTGGCAAATTAACTAGCTGCCAAGTATGGTTTTCCAATAGAAAATTCATTTCATCATCTATGGCATCTGCACAAAATAAGGATTCTCTAGATTTCATTGCTTCTTGATAGGAGAATGGATCATCCTCTAAATGATAAGTAACAAATTCTTCATCAAAATTTTTGGGAATTTTCTCTCTTGTAGATACTCTAAGTAAAACTGGTTCAATATCCAGTTATGTGGGATTAAGATTAGAAGATTCTACATATCATATCTGTAGATTTAGAAATATTCAAATCATGATCTTTAATAAATTTATTCTCAAAAAATTCCGCATCTCTAGATTCTATTACTGTGTTGGTAGAAAGGTCCAAAAATCTATTTGCATCACTATCTTCTACACTATCTAAATATACATAAGTAATAGTTTTAAGTCCCACCTTAGGCCTTTTAGGATGTTGTATCCTTATATAAGCAATACAACTCCAAGTTTTAATAATATCATATCGACAAGGACATTTATGCCATATCTCATAAGGTATCATAGACAACTTAGAATGTGGTAACTTGTTCAAGATATTATTAACAGTTAGAACTGCTTCTCCTCAATAGGATGAAGGCATGCCAGTTGTAAGTAACATAGTCTATTCTTACGCTCGGTAACACCATTTGATTGGGGTGAGTAAGGAGCAGTAGTTTCAAGTATTATGCCCTCTAAAGCACAAAATTTCTTAAACACTGTCACGGTATATTCTCCTCCTCTATCACTCCTAAAGCTTTTAATTTTCAAATTGAGTTGATTTTCTACTCTAGACTTGAAAATTTTAAACTTTTCAAAAGCTTCATCTTTCGATTTCAATAAATAAACATGACAATATCTAGAAAAATCGTCTATGAATGTTATTAAATACTTATGACCACCTCTAGTAACGTAATTTTTAAAATAACAAATATCGGAATGTATTAGCTCAAGAAGTTGTGTGCTTCTAGAAATTGACTCAAAAGATTTTCTAGTAATTTTAGCATGTGTACATACTTCACATTTGTCAAATCGAATAGAAATGTCCAATGGAATGTTTGGAGTTATTGCATTTTCTTAAAGTTCACATGTTCAAGTCTATTGTGTAATAACTTTGGATTTATCAAAGTAGAACTTACGTTATTAATGCTATCAATATCTAAACTCAACCTATATATCACAACCAAAATAACATGAATTAACAGATAAAGTTACTCTACCATTCGTAGTTGAAAAGGATATACCAGTTTTATCAAGTAAACTCATAGAAATTAAATTCTTTTAAGTAAAGGTATTACTCTAACATGTTTCGGAGTTAGTAACTTACCTAAAGAAAGCACCAAATTTGCAGTTCCAACATGAGTCACCTCTGTTTCACCACCATTGCAATTTTCCATAGTGTCTTTTACTTCTGTGACCTCAGTGAGTAGATTCTTGTCATTAGCAGCATGACAAGTAGCGCCACTATCTAACCACCACTTAGAAGTTACGCTAACCTTTCCGTGATTCATCATTCCAATGAAAGCTTGAGGTTTAGGTTGACTAATTAGTAAATTAGCCTCACTTTATGGTGTGTCATTCTTTGGCTTCTTTGGTAGCGTACACTCTGCTGCCCAGTGTCCCCACTTTCCACAGTTATGGCATTTGCCCTTCTTCTTTCTTTTGAAGATAGTCTTTTTGGCCTCTAACTATGAATAGGATTCACATTTATGTCTGTGCATTTTAGTTTTGAAAAAACTCCATTTAGCAGTAACTTACTCAACAACTCAACACAAGATCAACAAAGAGATTATCATACATGTTGGAGTTATTCTCTTTCAACTTATTCATCATGTTCTCAAGTTCAATCAACTGAGAGGTAATATTTATATTCATATTGAATTTAAAATCAAAGAACTTATCAGCTAGGAGAGTCTTAGGCAACCCCTCTTGTTTTTAAAACTGAGCATTCAAGTGATCACATATCTCTTTCGTCGTCTTGCACTCACTATAAATCATTGCTAGACGAGGATTCAGAGAGGTTAACAAATAATCTCTACAAAAATTTTCATCTTTGTTCCATTGATATTCATTCACATCTTCAATGGTCGATGCAAAATCACTCAATATAGTATAGAAAATTTCACGTTTTTTCATGCCAAATTGAACATGTAATTTCCAACCATGAAACTCAGCAACATCGAATGATTGCAGCTTTATAATATCATAAAAACCATGTTTTTCCATTTTAATCAGAGCAAAGATTTAGAAAGAGTGCACCTTATAATCTTCGAAACTCACAAAGTCGAATAGTACCCCTAACCTTGGTCAAACCGCTCTGTATGATTGGAATTTGTCAAAACAAACCCCAAAATTGAATCCAGAGCACCCAAAAACCTTAAGATAGGTGGCCCTCGTTGCTGGAAACTCGCTGGAGAAGTAGCATAAAATTTGAGAAATTCGTCCGAAAATCACATAGAAAAGCGCACGGGACAACAAAACTTCCAACGGGTGTATCTCCCTCGTCCTGTCTCCGATTGATGCGAGTGACCAGTCAAAACGCTCATATTGACAAGTAGAACAAATCCCAAGTGGTCTCACCTTCTAAAATTGGCTAGAATTTCTGGGTTTTTGAATTAAAGATTTCGTCCACCAAATCTTCAAACCCATATCTAGGTCAATTCCACGGTCGAAGTAAACATAAACGACACCTGAGAGATCGTCTCGATGAGATCTTCAAGAAAACACCTTACTTGCTCAAATTCGTCACACGAATCTAATACTTCAAGATTATTAGAGGTAATATGTTTGAGAAAGTAGTGAGTGTTTTGTTGCTTGAAGTATTACACCAAGAGATGTCAAGTTTGGAACGTTCAACAGTGTTACCTCCAGCGTAGGAAACCTTAGAGTCAATATAATGCTATTGGATAAGCTTTCGTATTTGATAAGCTTTCCTATTGAATAAACTTTACCTATTGGGCATGTTTATGAACATATTATTTGATATATATTTATTCCTAATATATATTCAACAGAAATCACGTATTCACATTTCATGATAGACAAATATGCGAAATATAATTTTACAATTTATATGGTTGTCCAATAAAAAGAAAAAGGTACATGAGCTATGCTTTACAAGGTGATTATATGAGGCAACAAGGGTGGTTGAGAATTTCTTGAAGCTACAGCGTAGATATCAAACAAAACTACTTGTCATTACTAAGCTTATGGCAGGAATCTTCTATACATATATATATATATATATATATGTGTGTGTATATATGTATATTGTATCAATTGTAAGTGACGAGACCAAGCGCACAAGATTCGCCACTTAAAATATTTCTTTTTTTCGGGAAAAATAATATAAGTAGAGGGAATGCACGTGATTGATGGCATCGGTAGCCAGGGTTAGAGCCTTGAGGAAAAAGAAAATAGTTCGCATCTGGACAAAACAATGTTCCCATGCGCATGCTCCCTCATTCCTTTCTTAACCAAGAGACGGCTACTTAAAATATCAAAAATTAGTGAATGAGAATAAGACAAATGTGCTTCCTCTACGCATTTAAAATTTTATTTCGTGACTTATTTTTCGAGGCCACAGTGAGTTGAATAAGCAAGAAAGTTCATCGTAAAGGTTCTGGTAAGTTAAGGTCAACATCGGAATAATAGAATATTGGAATGAAACATATTATATGCAAATAAATTAAAATCAAAACAAGTGGAGTCTCTGCCACAGTGGTCAATTTATACCAAACTCGCAAAGTTTGTCTTCTTTCATCACCGATGAGTTCTCATCAACATCGATCATATGGTTTATCGTAAAAGTATACTATGAAATGAAACAAACAGCGCAAACAGGAACCATTCAATTTAATAAATTTCAATCGGACAAATTAGAGTTCGATTGGATCCGAGAATCTCTGCAAAACGAAAACTGGGTCAGCATGCGGGCAGCATGAGTTCCTTTTAGTCAGTATTAAATGTTAATTTTATTTAATTTGAGAACCCGAACCCGTTGTTTTCTAGGTTTAATATGCCCACTTGATCACGGGCTATGCTTGACCTAGACCCCATACTTGTTTGACGATTTTGCGTCTATATCCAAAATTATTCTTGCCGAGAGCCGTAACTGAGCTCTTTTTAACAAGAGAAATCAAAGTTCATTTGAATGGTCGTAATGTCGTCGCGTACATCTCATGAATTAGCTGTAGGACTTCTTTTCGGTGTTCGCTTTACATGAACGAGACAAATATGATATTATAAGTCACTGCCAAAAGCAAAAGTCATGAGGCGTGGCAGCCTTGGAATCACGTATTCACATTTCATGATAGACAAATATGCAAAATATAATTTTACAATTTATATGGTTGTCCAACAAATAAATAAAAAGGTACATGAGCTGTGCTTTACAAGATGATTATATGAGGCAACAAGGGTGGTTGAGAATTTCTTGAAGCTACAGCGTAGATATCAAACAAAACTACTTGTCATTACTAAGCTTATGGCTATATTTTATATATATATATATATATATATATATTATCAATTGTAAGTGACGAGACCAAGCGCACAAGATTCGCCACTTAAAATATTTCTTTTTTACGGAAAAAATAATATAAGTAAAGGGAATGCACGTGATTGATGGCATCGGTGCAGCCGGGGTTAGCGCCTCGAGGAAAAAGAAAATAGTTCGCACATGGACAAAACAATGTTCCCAAGCGCATGCTCCCTCATTCCTTTCTTAACCAAGAGATGGATACTTAATATATCAAAAATTAGTGAATGAGAATAAGACAAATGTGTTTCCTCTACGCATTTAAAATTTTATTTCGTGACTTATTTTTCGAGGCCACAATGAGTTGAATAAGCATGAAAGTTCATCGTAAAGTATATGGTAAGTTAAGGTCAACATTGGAATAATAGAATATTGGAATGATACATATTATATGCAAATAATTAAAATCACAACAAGTGGAGTCTCTGTCACAGTGGTTAGTTTATACCAAACTCGCAAAGTTTGTCTTCTTTCATCACCGATGAGTTCTCATCAATGTCGATCATATGGTTTATTGTAAAAGTATACTATGAAACGAAACAAACAGCGCAGACATGAACCATTGGTAGTATTCAAGTCAACATAAGTAAATCTTTCTCCGGTGGGTGTAAACCATCATTCTAAACTAAACATGCTCCAGAGCAAGTTTTGGTGGCTTTCAACTGCCCCACGTTCGTCAGGACAAGTACCATCAGTAGAACGTTCAATTATTTCTACATATGAGTTAAGAAATAGATATAAAAAATGACCATATTTTTTTGGAAATGGTCAAGCCTTGTGCTTCGTATAAAGAGGCCCTGCAACTCAAGCCGTTGACATAATAGCTTCAACTATCTAAGAAAGTGGAAAGTAGAGGTGGCAAAATGGGTCAAAAATTCTTATTTTAACTCATATTTAATAAGGTGAGTTATAAATGGGTTAACTCAAAAGGTTAGATGGATCTTAAATGAGTTACTCAAAAACCTAATGTGTCTTAAATGGGTTATAAATGGATCATAAATAGGTAACATAATTAAACTTAAGTGTTATTAACATATCATTTTAAATATTATTAACAAGTCATTTTTACACTATAAAAATTCTGATATTCTGTTTTTTTTTATTTTTTAAAAAAATAAAAGTTTGATTATTTTTAGTTTCCCTTTTTTTCCTTTTTTTTTTTCTCATTTTGTTCCTCTTTCTAAGTTGGTTGCCGGTTAAGAGGCAAGCGATGAGCTCACCAGACTCCAGCAATTGGAAGAGAAAAAAGCAAAAAAAATAAAAAATATGCGTTCTTTTTAAAATAAAAATAATTAATATTTTGAAAAAAATTATAAAATTATCAAATAAATCGTATTATATAAAATTATTTTAACAATACATATTTTAAAAACTCATGAAGCAAAATTTCTTGGGCTTGTTTAAATATAGAGTATTTTAACTATACTGATCAGGTCGGATCTAGGTCGAGTCAGGTATGGGTTGCTAAAATTGCATAGTATGAAAATGTGTCAAAACGGGTTAAACCATTTTGACCTGACCCGACCCACCCATTTGACATCCCTAGTAGAAAGTCTCTTTTGTGTTTTCCATTTGCTTTGTTGTTGAAAGACCGTAACCACGAGAGCAACCAAATGGCGACACAACAAATTAAAAGAAATGCAAAACCAGCAGCAGGTACATGTTCAAGTTTCAAGGAGTACAAACAATGTGATCTCAAGATATGCAGGAATTTGTATTTTGTCATGGTTCTTCTTCTTTGCTTTATCACCGAACAAACGTAACCCTGGCCTTGGCTAGGAAAAAGGAAAAGAAAAAACGGTATGAGAACGATTTTGTGATCCCTCTGTTTCCTTGAGGACGTGTTCATATTCCCGTTAGATCAACGCCCCCTCCTCAATATGGAGGAGTTCCAAGTGCGTCGTCCTTCCAAAGAGTCATCTCATGGTCACATCAATATTTGGGGCGGATCTTGATGAAATTGTTTTTTTCTCTGACACTTTCTCAATGTCTGCAAGGAAAAAGTATAGACAAAAGGGCCTGAAAAAGTTTGCATCCATTTTGCAGGAATATTTGAAAATGTAGTCAATGAATTCCGTTACTTATCATTGTTGCGAGCTGCAGTCAAAGGTGAATGGGAACTCGCTAATAGAATTTTTCAAACTGATGTTCTGTTAACGACAGCCATTATAACAAGCAAATCAGAAATAATGCTTCACATAGCAATTTTGAATGCCCAAGAGCAATTTGTCGAGAACCTGATTAAGCTCTTCTCTCAATCTCCGCAAGCACTTTTGGAGGTTGATTGTGATGGCCGCACAGCCCTCCACCATGCTGTCCTGTGTGGAAGGATACGGATCGTCGAGGCATTAGTTAGAAGAAATCCCTGGTTGACGCAAAAACAAAGGACGTATTCCTTTCAATTTATCTACTCAGGAAGCTTCTATGCATAAGGATATTGCCTGGTTCCTGGTGCAAAATACGTCATTTGATGGGCCAAATCATCCCGGCAGCAGTCACAATGCTGGTCACCCGGATTCGTTAACGTTTGCATATGAATCCGGATCCTCTGGCTAGGTGGGATGCAGTTTTACAGTGGGCATTATCTAATCTAAGACTTCCCATGATTTTTTACTTCATTCAATTTTCTTAGATTGATTCCCTCCCTACTAGCAAAGGAAACCCAAAATGATTGTTTCTTCCTCGGATATATTCTGGTTCCTTGACCTAGTTCTACTTCAATAATAACCTGAAAACGAAATACTTTATGGATAAGATATTCCCTGATAACCACATATAATTCAACCATGTACAAAAGTGTTGCTTGAATTGTTTAATAGACAATGTTACGAACAAATTAAGACGCAAATAATTTGATAAAGATATTTAAGACTATTTTTAGTATTTATGTCCTGCGTCGTTATCACATCACATCACATAAACTGACACAATTATGATAGATATGATAACTGTGTTAACTAAATGATTTTCGCGTCTCATATGTTTCATGAAAATAATAATTTGAAAAAAGATTTCTTAGAACAAAAATTGTTTTCATCAACAACACAAATGCCTAGACATAATTGTTTTGATCATGAAACTTTTCTTTGTTAACTAATAATTGTAAGCTATTTGGACGATAATTATTAGAAGAATATCTTCCAAATTATTGATTTCAGGTGAAACATACGGAAGAGCAGTTGTCTACTCTTTTAAGTCACTACCAAGAGCAAAAGTCATGAGGAGTGGCAGCCTTGTAATCACGTATTCACATTTCAAGATAGACAAATATGTGGAATATAATTTTACAATTTACATGGGTTGTCCAATAAAAAAAAAGGTACATGAGCTGTGCTTTACAAGATGATTATATGAGGCAACAAGGGTGGTTGAGAATTTCTTGTTTAGTGGTTTACTTTCCTCAAAATCCAGACCTACGTTTTATTTTTCATTTTCTAATTTGATCTAACTTTATTGCAGTATTTAGAAAAATGTGTCATCAATAAACTTTTAAATGAGAAGTGTGCGGAAACGTCGATTAATATAAGTGAATTTGAAATGTTGACATAGTTGTTGTAATTTTAATACTTAAGATTGGATAGAAACTGATAATCTCAACATAGATGAAATAAAATTTCATTGTGCATCACACATGCATAATAAATGATTTTTATGTGATTCTTGCAAATCTCATGATGCTTTTTAATTAAGTTATTTCACATTCTTCACGCACTTTGAATAGACACACAAAAGGTGTCGATAAGTAAAATTGAATTGATCCCATGCACCTAGAAAATTCGAATTCTGCTAGTAAATTAATTCATGGTGATTTACAAATAAAAAGTACGACCTAGTCTCCCAATCCATTTGGTTCTAATCAATGCAACGACTTCAAATAATATCATATGGTTTTTATGTTACGTAATTAAAACTGAATACAGCTCAACCACGTTTGATTAAATCATTCTTATTGACGTTTGATGAGAAGAAGCCTACGGGGGCAGGTTGCCAGCTAGGGTTCATATTATTGGGTCAACGGTCAGCTTCATTCAATTTAATAAATTTCGATCGGACAAATTAGAGTTCGATTGGATCCGAGAATCTCTGCAAAACGAAAAGTGGGTCAGCATGTGGGCAGCATGAATTCCTTTTAGTCAGTATTAAATGTTAATTTGATTTAATTTGAGAACCCGAACCCGTTGTTTTCTAGGTTTAATATGCCCACTTGATCACGGGCTATGCTTGACCTAGACCCTATACTTGTTTGACGATTTTGCGTCTATTTGATTAATCTCTAACGCTAATTTGCAGTGAAATTTCCATTTAGCAAAGCTAATAAGATCACGTGATATTAATAACCTAACAAGAATGTTATTATATGTTAAAAATGGCCATGGAGCACAAAACACTTGTTGACTTGATATGTACACACACACACACACAAAACCCTTCTCATTAACTCATCTTAAAAGCAAGAGAAGATGGCCAGAACTTAAATCTTTCGATTTGTTTATTCCTTCCATATCCAAAATTATTTTCACCGAGAGCCGTAATTGAGCTCTTTTTAACATGTTAAATCAAAGTTCATTTGAATGGTCGTAATGCCGTCGCGTACATCTTCTGAATTAGCTGTAGAACTTCTCTTCAGTGTTCACTTTACATGAAGGAGACAAATATGATATAAGTCACTGCCAAAAGCAAAAGTCATGAGGCGTGGCAGCCTTAAAACAACGTATTCACATTTTATATGATGGTAGGCGTATACTGCGACACCAATGCATACGCGAACAGCTCCAGCGTGGTGCCCTGCGCGGCCACTTGCTCATACCACGACTTCAAATTGTTATGGTGCGGCGGATTTCTTACCTAGAGGTTTATGTCTCTCAAATTCCAGCACTTGATTTAACCTCATTTTCATCTAACCTTGGGGTAGTATTTAGAAAAAAAAAATGCATCTCTAATAAAAATTTAATTGCTAAGTGTGCCTACGGAGTGATTCAACATAAGTGAATTTGCGATGTTGACACGGTTTTTACAATTTTGATTTTCAAGATTGGATAGAAACTACTAATCTCAATGTTGAAGGTAAAAAAGTTCTTACATCACGCAAGTATAATAAAATATCTTACTTTAAGTGGTTTATGCATATCTCGTGATGATGTTCCTTAATTCTGTTATTTCACATTTTTCATGTACTTTTGTGAGTCATTTTTCTCTTCATTTGATATATAATCTGTCACAAAAGGTATTCGACGAATAAAATTGAATTTTTCCTGTGCATCTGCAAAGTATATATTCTGGTAGTGATTTCATTTATGGTGATTTACAAATAAAAAGACTGCCTAATCTTGCAATCCAATTGGTCATCGTCAATGCATTACTTCGACTAAGTCCATTCGGGTGTTCTTAGGCGTGTATTACAATAACCCTTTTTAATTTGGACGGACAAATTGTGGTTCGTTTGCCGCATATTTTTTAAGCAAGAACCTGCGCGAGCATTCTGATAATCATGTTTACACGTCAATGGATATAATGAGAAGAAGGATACATAAAGAAATTGCCAGCTAGGGTTCATATTATTGGGACAACGGTCAAAGTCTCTCGATTTGGCACTTTCGAGGGGGCAAATTAGTGGTTGGTTGGATCAAAGTCTATCAATTTGGCATGCACGCGTTCCGACTTGCTTTTAGTCAGTTTACAAATTTAATTTGGTTTGACTCGATCGAACCCCCCTTTTTTGTCGCACTCTTCTAATCGGATTATGTTAATGTCTTCTGTTTCTACTCTAGTCTGGTCTGCTGCGGCTGCTAATAAACTTGGACGCACTTGGTTACGGATACTTGACCTCGACCTTATACTTGCTTGACGATTTTGATTTTGCTTTTATCAATGGCAGCTACTTGATTAATGTCTCATGTTAATTTGCAGGGAAATTTCCATTTAGCAAAGCTAAGACGAGCATGTGATACGGTGAGGGTAAGAAGCCTATAGCCACACAAGAATGTTATTACCTGTCAAGAAATTTCCGTGGAGCGCATAACACTTGCTGACTTGATGGATACCTAAAAACCCATGTCATTAGCTCGTCTTCGAAGTTTTAATAACAAGAAAAGACGACCAATAGTTAATGTCGTGATTTCTTGATTCCTTCCATGTCCAAAATTCTTCTCGCTAAAGGCATCGTTACGCTCTTTTGAACCATATGAATTTGGAATTAGTTTGAATGGTGATGATGCCGTCACATACATCCCCTAAAATTAGCCATGAAACTTCTGTTCGCCTTACATGATGCAACTATGATGATATTTTGGTAGGGATTGTCTCTCAAATAGTCACAAAAACATGACATCATTGACAATTAATTTTTGGCTAATTATTTAGGGTTTAATTTCCCTAAAGACAAATAATCAAATTATATAATATTTAGTTTTTAGGAGCATTCCCATATAGCTCAGTCTGTTAACTACATTTACATTGAGTTGGTGGTGATGAATGCACCTAAATTGATCACGTGGAGATATATATTTGTATGAAACCAGTGTACTATTTGATTTGTTGGAGTGGCCGTCAACACCTAATTTTTTCGGTCTGTTAAGTTATTCATAGCTTAAGTTATAAGAATTCGAAATTTCATTTTTAAAAATAAATTATTATTTAAGAAAATTAATTTAATTAGTTAGGTATTGGTTAGTTGAGATTAAATTAAGAATTAAGAAAAAAGAAAAAGAAAAAAAAGGGGCTGGTGGGTCTGACATGACAAGGGATGGAAGAGACGTCAAGAAAAAGGAAAGAGGAAAGGACAAGACCTTGATAGCTCTAGTCTATATGCTGATTCGTGTCCAACCAGCCCTTGCTTTGTTGTTTTCTAAGCTTGGTTTGTTTTTCATTTCCAACCGGCATACAAGTTCCGGTCCACCCCATATAGATGACGTGTTTGTTGAAATGCCTGAGCAAAATCTGCTCGGGTTTTTGTTCGGTCACTCGCTCCACCGAGCCATCGCTATGGTGGGTGTGGTGCTTGATGGCTGGAGAGGTGGCCCGGTGGCGTTGCGGACGGGAGGGAGTTGGCCCTATGGACCTTGGTTGATTTTGGGCCGAGCCGACGGTGCGGTGGGCCTTGATTTAATTAATTAACACCGTTTTTTAGAAAGATTGAAGAAGTTGTCTTTGATGGACAACTAAGTGGGTTGGATACCCAACACTTTCTAGCCCGATCTCCTGTCATACTTAACTTCACATGTGGATGCTTAGGTGCATGACTTAATGTTTATTGGAATGGCTTGAGTTAATCGAATTGCATGAGCAAATTTCGTGTCAACCCCAAGATTGCTTGATTGATTTGATATGAGTATTGTTCGTGTTTTGCTTTGATTGAATGCATTACATGAGTGACTCATTTGAATATGATTTTCAGTTTTTCACGAGGACAGCTTGATATTTTAGCATCAACCAATGTACTCAATGGTAAGTTCTAATCAAAATGACATCAAAGTGAATTTGAAATGTTGACATAGTTGTTGTAATTTTAATAATTAAGTTTGGATAGAAACTGATAATCTCAATATAGATGAAATAAAATTTCATTGTGCATCACACATGCATAATAAATGATTTTTCATGTGATTCTTGCAAATCTCATGATGCTTTTTAATTATGTTATTTCACATTCTTCACGCACTTTGAATAAATGTCGACGAGTAAAATTGAATTGATCCTGTGCACCTACAAAATTCGAATTCTGCTAGTAAATTAATTCATGGTGATTTACAAATAAAAAGTACGACCTAGTCTCTCAATCCATTTGGTAATAATCGATGCAACGACTTCGAATAATACCATATGATTTTCATGTTATGTTATTAAAACTGAATACAGCGCAACCACGTTTGATTAAATCATTCTTATTGACGTTTGATGAGAAGAAGCCTACGGGGGCAGGTTGCCAGCTAGGGTTTATATTATTGGGTCAACGGTCAGCTTCATTCTATTTAATAGATTTCGATCCGACAAATTAGAGCTTGATTGGATCCGAGAATCTCTGCAACACGAAAACTGGGTCAGCATGTGGGCAGCATGAGTTCCTTTTAGTCAGTATTAAATGTTAATTTTATGTAATTCGATTGACCCCGAGCCCGTTGTTTTCTAGGTTATGCTCACTTGATCGCTGGCTATGCTTGACCTAGACCCCATACTTGTTTGACGATTTTGCATCTATTTGATTAATCTCTAATGCTAATCTGCAGTGAAATTTCCATTTAGCAAAGCTAATAGGATCACGTTTTGGCGACCCAACTGGGTTTGTTTGTTGGCTTTTTGAGTGTTTTGGCCCGTTTTGTCTCCCGCCTTCATCATCCACAGTGTAGGCCCGCCTTCCAGAGTCACCATGAGTCACTGGAACCTTCAACGGAGTTTCGCCGGACCGTCTCTAGAAAGTCGTCGGAGCGGTCACTGGAATCCATTGAGTTGGGGCAACTCGCGCTATCGGATTGGAGATTGAAGGCTCGCATCGAGCTCAAATGTAATCAAAGCTTCGGAAAAACCATGTCACCGCCAATTGTCGAAGACGCACATATTTGAGGTGAGTGGACCTCCTAAGCCTTAGTTAGGCATCTTTATTGCCTTAGTAGAATTGTTAGGGCAATTTTGTTATAATTGGATAAGATTAGCTAAAATGGACCAATTATGACTAGGTACCAAGTACTCGATTGATTGCAATGAGATGGATTGGATGCAAGGCCATTGGGCCTGAGATGAAGTGAGTGCGAGGCCATGGGGCCTGGGATATAAATTGGACACCGAAGTCCAATGGGAGGTTGATGGAGCCATAATTAATGGAAGTTGAGCTACGATATGGTGATAAGACAGGAAGACTAACTAGGGTCTCAGGCCAGTTGTGGACGGTCTTGATTTGTTGATCAAGCAATTTATTTAATTGTTGATTTATTTGTGCAATTTATTTAATGACTGACAAATTATTTAATTAATGCATTAAATCTAGGTCTGTAAGATGATTAGATTTAGTGCCAGCTGTGCTTATGGACCGATAAGCTCATGGATAGAATGAGCACAGAAGAGATAGACTAGTGGAAGGCAAGTTCGATAGGAGAGAGGGTGATGATGGATTATGCCCTAGGTGACGGTGGAGAAGTGGGACACAGATAGGGATCTTAGGGCAATAGCTTACCTAGTTTGAGATTATGGGTTTGACTCACTAAGATACCCTTAGTATAACCCCCTTTCAGGAGTTGGTGATAGACCTAGAAGAGAAGCAAATGGAGGGAGAGACAAATGAAGTGGATATGGTTGGTGAAGACAGAGAGCAGATAGATAAGGACGAGATGGTGCCAGACACGGACTAGAGCTCAAAGAAAGAAGAGTCAGAGAAAAGGAGTATAGAATGGATGTAATTTTGTGGACGGGAGGAATGTCATTTTAAAATTTATATTACCTCGCTTTCGTTGTGTTTGACTCTGATTTTTTAGAAGGTCGTGAGTGGAAGAATAGAAAAGAGAAAAATCAAAGTTCGCCGCGCGCTCGGAAGGTGGGGCATGACAAACAGGCCACGAACCAAACTTGTGAATTTGCACAATTGGACCTCTAAAAAGTGGTCGGACGCGGACTATTACACTCCCTAGTTCCTTTCTTAACCAAGAGATGGCTACTTAGAATATAAAAAAATTAGTGAATGAGAATAAGACAAAAAGTGTTTCCCCTACGCATCTAAAATATTTCCTTTTTATGAAGAAAAATAATATTAAAGTAAAACAGAGAAGGAAATTTTCAAATCTAGCGGGACAATGCACGTGATCGATGGCATCGATGCAGCTAGGGCTAGAGCCTCAAGGAAAAAGAAAATAGTTCGCATCTGGACAAAATAATGTTCCCATGCACATGCTCCATGATTACTTTCTTAACCAAGAGATGGCTACATAAATGAAAAATTATTGAATGAGAATAAGACAAAAGTGTTTCCGCTACGCATTTAAAATATTTCCTTTTTTTGAAGAAATATCGAAGTAAACCATAGAAGGAAATTTTCAAATCTAATGGGAGAATGCACATGATCGATGGCATCAGTGAAGCTAGGGTTATAGCCCCGAGGAAAAAAAAATAGTTTGCATCTGCACAAAACAATGTCCCATGTTCATGCTCCCTGATTCCTCTCTTAACCAAGATATGGCTAATTAAAATATCAAAAATTAGTGAATGAGAATAAGACAAGTTTTTCGGCTACGCATTTAAAATATTTCATTTTTTTGAAGAAAAATAATAATAAAGTAAAACAGAGAAGGAAATTTTCAAATCTAGCGAGACAATGCACGTAATCGATGGCATCGATGTAGCCAGGGCTAGAGCCTCAAGGAAAAAGAAAATAGTTCGCATCTGGACAAAATAATGTTCCCATGCACATGCTCCATGATTACTTTCTTAACCAAGAGATGGCTACATAAAATATGAAAAATTATTGAATGAGAAGAAGACAAAAGTGTTTCTGCTACGCATTTAAAATATTTCCTTTTTTTTGATGAAATATCGAATTAAACCATAGAAGGAAATTTTCAAATCTAGTGGGAGAATGCACATGATCGATGGCATCGGTGCAGCTAGGGTTATAGCCCCGAGGAAAAAGAAAATAGTTCGCATCTGCACAAAACAATGTCCCATGTTCATGCTCCCTTATTCCTCTCTTAACCAAGATATGGCTAATTAAAATATCAAAAATTAGTGAATGAGAATAAGACAAAAGTTTTTCTGCTACGCATTTAAAATATTTCATTTTTTTGACGAAAAATAATAATAAAGTAAAACAGAGAAGGAAATTTTCAAATCTAGCGGGACAATGCACGTGATCGATGGCATCAATGCAGCCAGGTTTAGAGCCTCAAGGAAAAAGAAAATAGTTTGCATATGCACAAAACAATGTTCCCATGCGCATGCTCGCTGCTTCCTTTCTTAACCAAGAGATGGCTATTTAATATATCAAAAATTAGTGAATGAGAATAAGACAAAAGCTTTTCCGCTACGCATTTGAAATTTTTATTTCTTGACTTATTTTCCGAGGCCACGATAAGTTGAACAAGCATAAAATTTGACCGTAAAGGTTCTGACAAGTTGAGGTCAACATCTGAATAATAGAATATTGGAATGACACATATTATCTGCAAATAGATTAAAATCATAACAATCGGAGTCTGCCACAGTGGTGAGTTTATGCCGAACTCGCAAAGTCGTCTTCTTCCATCACCGACGAGTTCTCATCAACGTTAACCATTTGATTTATCGCAAAAGTATACTATGAAACGAAACAAGCAACGTAGACTATGGAAGTATTCAAGTCAACATAAATAAATCTCTCTCCAGAGGGTGTAAATCATCACTCTAAACTAAAAATGGTCCAGAACAAGTTTTGATGCCTTTCAACAGCTCCAGGCTCGTCAGAGCAGAACAAATACCATTAGTAAAATAACAGAACGTTCAATTATTTCTACATATCAGTTAAGAAATATATATAAAAAATGACCAGATCGTCAAGCCCTGTAACCACGAGAGCCCTGTAACGTTCAATTATTTCTACATATCGTTATAAAGAGGCCCTGCAACTCAAGCCGATTGACATCACAGCTTCAACTCTCTAAGAAAGTAGAAAATATCTTTTGCGTTCTCCATTTGCTTTATTGTTGAAGGACTGTAAACACGAGAGCAACCCCATGGCGACGGAACAAAATGGAAGACCAGAACCAGCAGCAGGTACATGTTCAAGTTTCAACGAGTTCAAAAAAAAAAAATGGTTTCAGCAATGGGTCCTCAAAATATGCTGGAATTTGAATTTTGTCGTGGTTCTTCTTCTTTGCTTTATCATCGAACGAACATAACCATGACCTTGGCTAGCAAAAAGGAAAAGAAAAAAGGGTATAGAACGATTTTGTGATCCCTCTGTTTCCCGCAGGAGGTCCCGTTATATCAACTCCCCCTCCTAATTTGGAGGTGGTCCAAGTGCGTTGTCCTTCCAAAGAGTCATCTCTTTGTCACATTAATATTTGGGGCGGATCTTGATGAAATTTTTCTTTTCTCTGACACTTTCTCAAAGTCTGCAAGGAAAAAGTATCGACAAAATGGCCTGAAAAAGTTTCCATCCATTTTGCAGGATCTGAACATTTTGTCAATGAATCGCGTTACCTATCATTATTGCGAGCTGCATTCAAAGGTGATTGGGACGACGTTGAGAGGATTTTTCTAGATGAACCTCTGTCAAAGATTGCCACTATAACAAGTAGAGCTGAGACAGCGCTTCACATAGCAGCTTTGAATGCCCAAGAGCACTTTGTTGAGCAGCTGGCTCAGTTCTTCCTTCAATGTCCGCAAGAACTTTTACATGTTGATTGTGATGGCCGCACAGCCCTCCACCATGCTGTCCTGGGTGGAAAATTACGGATCGTCAAGGCATTAGTTAGCGGAAATCGTGAGTTGATGCAAATAGAAGATAATGATAATCGTATTCCTTTCAATTTATCTACTCAGGAAGCTTCTATGCATAAGGATATTGCCTGGTTCCTGGCACAAAATACGTCATTTGATAGACCAAATCAGGCCGACCAGAGTCACAAGGCGATTCAGTGCATTTTGGGTCTCACCTACGCTGGTCATCTTGGCAAGATCATCACTCTGTCTCAACTCCATTTGTACTTTTCCTTCAAGACTTTCATTTTACTGATTGATTTTGCTGGTGAATTCGGACAGATATCGTCCTTTATCTGCTTGAATATCACTCTTCACTCATTCTTGAGAAAGGCCCAGGGGAGACGGACAAGTCTATATTGGGCGTATTGGCAAGGATGCCCTCTCACTTTCGTAGCGGAACTAGGCTCAGTGTTTGGGAAACATTAATATATAAATGTCTGTACTTTCTGCACTCGCATCCCTTCATTACCAATTCCCTTCAAGGACATTATACCTGGCTCATCACCTGCTCTTTTGTATCTGAATTGAAGGTGTTACCGATGACGTGAACTCCAGGCCCCCAGATGCAAATTCGAGGCATTTGTGTTGGTTAAAGAAGCCGGGTGAGTATGCAGTTTTACAGTGGGCATCATCTAATTTAAGACTTCCCATGATTTTTGACTTAATTCAATTTTCTTAGATTGATTAATTCCCTCCCTACTAGCAAAGGAAACCCAAAATGATTGTTTCCTCGTGGGACATATTCTGGTTCCTTTACCTAGTTTTACTTCAATAATAACCTAAAAACGAAATACTTTATGGATCAGCTATTCCCTCATAGCCACATATGATTCAACCAAGTGCACAAGTGTTGTATGAATTATATAATAGACAATGTAACAAACAAATTAAGACGCAAATAGTATTGGAGGAGCCGCAACACTAAGCGGAGCTACACTACTTGTGTTGCTGTGTGACCCTTAGAATCCCAACTATTTATCCATGTGAATGTCAATGTTGATAGTTTTGATATCTGTGACTACCAACCATGAAAACTGTCAAGACAAAAGTTACTATAATCTTGTATTGAAGTATCTTTATTTCACATCCACTGACCACGCTCTCTCTGCAACCTCCTTGGAGCTCTTCAATGTCTTACAAGGTCACTCTGGAATGTTGTCATAATTGTCGGTAATCTTCCATTGTTATGAAGACAACTCTGTCTCTCTCCGACTAAGTCCATAAGTGTCGTATGGTATTGCAAACAAATTAAGACGCAAATAGTATTCAAGGAGCCGCAATACAAAGCAGAGCTACACTGCTTGTGGTCTTTTATCCCTATCCATATCTCTGTAGTGGGTCAATCACAATCCCAACTAATTATCCATGTAAATTTCGATGTTTGTTCCGATATCTGTGATTATCTACCATTAAGACTATCAAGATTGATATCATAATCTTGTATTGATGTATCTTCATTTCACATCCCTGACCAGGTTTTCTCCGCAATATCGGGGTAGCTCTTCAACGTCTTATAAGGTTACTATGGAATGTCGCCATGATTGTAGGTAATCTTCCATTTTTATGGAGACACCGTGTCTCCCTCCAACCAAAAGTCTAAGGCTTGTTCCTTTTTTACTTCTTTTATAAGAAGAAAAATGTTTCTTGTTAATTTTTACGCCAAAATTTGAAAAAAAAAATGTGACTTTAGTGGGTTCAATGGCTGTATAGATAGGTCCTTACACTTTTACTGTTGGATTAGTGATATGTTTAGTGAAGTTAGTTTGTAACTTAATTTTGCCACATGTCAATGTTCCAAAGATGTACGGGTAATATATCACATTGGCAGTTAATAAAAGTCCTTTAGAAAATAATTCAAACTCAAACAAAATCATATATGATTCCCTCATCAATATTTTTATATGCTGAAAGATTTACAATATTCAACAAGTTTTATTGCAAGAGTCACGACATTATAAAAAAAAGCAAAACATAATCTTTGAAATCGTAAATTGAGGCAAGGTTTGATGTTGACCTAAATTTACCTTGCTCATGGCTAATTATTCTAAGCAGAAGATATAGAATAAGAGTTAGCTAAACTCGGACTTCACCTTCAATCTTGATGGGTAAAATCATGCTCGCTTCATCTTCTCTACGAGCATGTTAATCATTATGAAGATATAAGAATAGCGAAATCATATGTAATTGTTCCTTCCATATTGGGTGAAGTGCTACATAGGAGTGTCAAATAGATGAGTTGGGTCGGGTAAAAAAAATGGTCCAACTCATATTGACCCATTTAACCTAATTGGACCCATTTTCATACAATACATTTTTAGTAACCCAAACTCGACCCAACATATACTCGATTCGAACTCGACTCGACTAGTATTGTTCAAACACTTCGATATTTAATCAAGTCCAAGAAAATTTGTTTAATATATATTTTTAAAAAATGTATTGTTAAAATAATTTTATACAATATGATTTATTTGATAAATTTTCAAAATGTTTTATAATTTTTTTTCACATTATTATTATTATTTTAAAAATATTTAATTTTTTGTCTTTTTCCTGTTCCGGTCACCAGAGTCTAATGAGCTTATCCCTCGCCTCTTGGCCGGTGACCAATTTAGAAAGAGGGAAAAAAGGGAAATAAAAGGAAAGAAAAAAAAGAAAAAAAGGAAAATAAAAATAATAAAATTTTTATTTTTTAAAAATTAAATGATTAGTATATCAAAATTTTCATAGTCTAAAAATAAATTTTTTTAATAATATTTAAATTTATTTGTTAATAACTCTTAAAGTTAATTAGGTAATACATTTATGACCCATTTAGAACCCAATTAAGACCCATTAAGTTATTAAGTGGCTCATTTATCTTTTTAAATTAACACATTTATGATTCACATTATTAAATATGAGTTAAAATATGGATCTTTAACTCGTTTTGTCATCTTTAGTGCTAATCACGCATATTATTTTCTTTGATTGATACTTCGTCTTAATACAGTACGATATAATATGTTGAGAGGGTGCAGGACTAGGACATGGAACAGGGGACAAGCCCCTAGTTTCATCCACCGTACAATGATGCTGCGATAAAATTAACAAAATTTATTTGGAGGTAGACACGGATTTATCATCTGAAGCATTCCATTTAGTAAGCATACACTTTTGTTTGGGTACTTCAAAAAGGCGTTAAGAATAGGAATAAGGGGAATAAAGTAGGTAGGAAGAATTAAAATAATTGTTTGGGTGGTCTACGGAATGGGAGAGGATTTCAGTGGGAAGGGAGTTTGCCTGTCTCCCTGTGATCTGGACACAACCTAATCGCTAAAGAAATTTCTATAGTTCCCAAAACTTATTCGTGAACTTTTGCCTGTAGTTGCACTCACCTTGTCATCTTCACCCAACTTTCATTTGCACCCGAAATACCCATTCGCCCTTGTCACAATTTTTCTGTTTTCGTCAAACCACAGAAAGGAAACAGAAGTTTGATGTATTTACATGTGTTTTCTACAATAAAATTGTACTTTATAATAGAGTTGAGTTAACTATACTCGCCTTGTCACTTAGGCGTAACAAGTAAACTCGAATGTAACATATCATATTGTGACCTCATGTGTAAGTTTTGACTTTATTAGAGACAGAATGAGTACAAAAAAAAATTGCTCTTATACCGAGCATAATAACGACATGAACCATTGGATGTCAATGTGATTTTTTTATTACGAGCTGCTATGTGCATTTGAATGATTTTACTATTGTAGATAATCTCATATCTGCAGAGGTTACTATGATTCACTCCAGCTAGACAGATGTAATTAGCGTGATTATTTCAGAATTTTTCTGTCAGGTTAAGTCTTGTAATTAATTGTATCATTAGCAATTGCTAAAACCCACACTTTTGCATTTGAGGAGAGAATCCCAAACGACAAAAAAAGGTCAAAAAATCTTTCCTAATATAAAAAAAAAAAAAGATGAGACCGTTTTACCAATCACCCTCCAATCCAACGCAAGATCTGCGTTTACAATTCTTTTTACTTTGCTTATTGAAATTTTGTAGTACCAATTGAGAGGATATATGATCTGAAGCAAAGACATATGGCAGCCGAAGCGTTGGTAAAAAAAATTTGCATTGCGCTTTCTCAGACAAACCCTTCCCGGATCACCGAGTACTTCCAACATAGGGACCTCCTGACTCAAGCTACAATGAACGGAATCAGTGAACTAGTGAAGCTATCCATTGAAAATTTCCCACAGGTCATTAATATCTCGCCTGCAAATTCTACGTTGAGGACATTTGCTGTGGAGTATCGCCAAGAGAGGATTCTCAGACTCTTTTTGAAGGAGAGCTCAACCAATGGGTTGTCATTATTTCCAGCACCCACACGGGAAGAATCGCTAAAGATGATGGACGTGGCAGCAGAATACTGCGACAATTTCGACTATGTAACTAAAGTCTCCGGAGCTGCCTTTCAACTGCAAAGAGAAATCCAGTGGTTTAAGGTAAGTGAAATTCTTGTCATATAATTAACAACTGCAAGTTACTGGTAATTATAATATCTTCCTTCCACATTTCTTTACAAATTATGGTCAGAACATCATTTGGATAGTCCTAAGGATATACACGGAACTCTTTTTGAATAGCCATGAAGTCCATAATTGTCAGGCTTTTCGATCTCGTAAGGGTTTTCACCAACTCTCTTTAAGACTTGAAATGGACCGCCAATTTTTTGTTTGATTCTTTCAACACGCCAGGAAGAGATTCACTTTCTAGGACTCATTGGGTACGCCGTTGTGGTTTGAATAAAAGCACTAAGCAAAAAAAAAAAAAAGTATTCCCAAACTTCTCCCATGAGAGGAAATCCCAATGTAATATTAACACCATAGCATCGAGGAAAATTTTCTTAAACCTATATTGTACGACGGCCAATTCAATTATACATTTTAAGTATATCAGTTTAGTTATAGAACATTTAATAATTTGGTAATTTAATCTCATACGTTTTCACCATTTGTCAATTTAGTCACTACAACCCATATATTACCCGAAAAAAATAGATATGGCTATCTGGTCATTGTGAAAATACATAAATATTAAACCACATCTTCACCTAATGGTTTAAGCTTTTAGGATAATTGGCGTTGGTCTTACAAGAACTTCACTTGATATCAGAACGGGAGGTCCTGACTTCAAATCTTGTTAGGCCCCTAGTCTCCCCAAAATCCTTCCACGCTTAGTACTAGGCCCAAAAAAAAAAAAGACCAGACTAAGCATGAGTAGAAGTGTGAAAGTATATAAATATTAAACCATGTCTTCACCTAACGGCTTAAACTTTTAGGACAGTTGGCGATGGTCCTACAAGAACTTTACAGTCACTACTAGTCATCCTATGTGACAAGGCCAATGCTAACATAGACAATTTCTAATTGAATTTTTGAATTTTTATTATAGAATTTTCGAATATTTCCTTCATTTTTTTTTGGATTTCTTTCTTCCTTTAGCCAGTCGCATTAGATGTGTTGGAATAGATGTCGGGGGAGGAACATTCTCCTCTCTGAAGTTTTTTTTTCTTCACGGTCATAACGGCCATTGTTACGTCTCGACAAATTAAGATTTCTCCAATTGTTCTTGGAGTTGTTATACTTCTCTTCTCAAATCTTCCATCTGACATCACGACAGTCACCTCAAGTTTGGAGAGATGTATCTCACGACTCAATCAAATCCATAAAAAAGATAATGAGTTAATGAAAATCTAACAAAATAATTTAGTTGCACAAGTTCACAAGACACTCACTTCTCCTCAATGAAGCCCTCGACACCAACCTTTCAAGCATGGGCATGTCCCATAACACTAACCTTTTCATCCCAAGAAGACCAACCACCCTAGATAAATCACGAATACTTACATCAACTCTTGACTCAAATGGCTATAGAAAATTATATATAAATGCGTAGATCACAACAAAGTACAGGAAATGCTAAAAGACTCATTTTCGGATGTCTCAACCAGCTCAGTAGTTTTTTTCATTAAGTTCCTCCAGAAGATTCCAAATTGGAAACTTGATCCATTGGAAAGTAGAAACTTCGTGCTTTAAATACATATGTATAATCTGGCTGCATTGAAGTACCAATTCCATGGAAGCTCAAAAATACTGCCCGCAAATATGGACTTAATCTCTAAGCAATTTCACATTAAGTGTTGGATAAGTTTTAATCTTTTCGAGATGTTGCTTTGTCAAATTTTTTTTGAAGATTTACAATAATTTTGCCGCTTATTTTAACAAGTGTTTGTGACTTTTATACATAGGCTGTGGAAAGCTGGGTTCCCCCTGACGTGAGAGCTGCCAGGATAGGGGGAGAATTAACATATTGGCAAACCTTTGTGAAGAAGCGCAAGGAATTGCTTGGGAATGGGAAGCAGTGGGTGAAGGAGACAGCAGATAAATGTATGCTTGTCTCGACTCTAATTGCCACAGTGTTGTTTGCTGCTGCTTTCACCGTGCCCGGAAGCAACAATGACAATAAAGGAGGCCCATTGAAGGGTTCTATCCTAGTTTTTGTAATTTTCGATGTTTTAGGTTTGTTCTCTTCCGTGACAGCTACCTTGCTGTTCCTAGCCATCCTAACTTCGCGGAATGAGCCGCTAGATTTTCTCCACTCGTTGCCTGGGAAGATCGTAATGGGCCTTTCTTCCCTCTTCCTTTCCTTGGTTTTCATGCTGGTAGCCTTCGCCGCAGCCATCACATTTGCGCTGGATAGGACACTGGAGTGGGTTCTCATTCCCATTGTTTTGCTAACCTCTATCCCTTTGACGTTATTCGTCGTCCTGCAGCTTCCTCTGCTATTCCAGATGATTAAATCCACTTATGGATGTAGCATCTTCTATTCCGAGAGCATTTAGGAAGGAGGCAAGGTTGTTGGACGAGACCACGTGATTGACGAATTCGATTTCAGGGTTTGAGCCCTCGTTATGGTTTGTTGTAGTACGTCCCTGGACGATAATGTGTTTCCTCACAGTATATGAACAATTACTGTGCAAAATTGTGTTTCCTTACCTTTTTATGAAAGATCGATTCTATGAAACGATTTGAAGAGCTTAAAGTTTCAGTCTATTTTTTTTTTGGGGGGGGGGGGGGGGAGGGAATTAATAAAATTGCAGCAGACGATGATCAATGCCATCTTATTAGTTAAGGGTATTGCGTGCAATTTCAGTATTGTTGTGGATTTCCTCATGTAATTTGAGGCTAAAATGAGGTGTCTACCATCTTGGGGAGATCCTCATCTTTAAGATAAAATACTGTTCTTGCTAAAACTTCATTCATCTCTCTACTTGACTACATCAGGAAGCCTTTATCCAACAAAAAAAATTCTGTACCCTAACGTTACCGAATCACAGAAGGGTTGCAAATACAACACAAAGCAAGCCAATTCTTTTTTCTGATGGCACGGCTCCTTATCCTTTTTCGTTTTTTCTTTTTTGACCTAAACAGGTAACATGTTCTTGTTAGTTAAAGATTTCAAACTTCATCTTGCTCAAAGTTACTTAGCCTTGTTCATCTCGAGGGTGAGGGAATTCGTGAGACACGAAGCACTGATTTTGCGTGTCGCTTTGATACGTAAGGTAAAGCTGACAGTGAAACGAGTCACCCCCATGTTGTTCATTAAATGTATGCCATTGAGCAGGATTCGAACCACTTTTTCTTGGAGCTGTAGATAATGTGCAAAACCCGTTTCCACCCCCGGGGTTTGCCCTAGGACCCTGGACAGGCACTCCAAGACCCGCCAATGCTCGCTTTCACTTTTCGTCAGAATTTGCAAAGCCCTTTGACTTTTGCAATATGTCAGAATGAAGTCATTAGAGCTTCGGATTAATAATTCTTGAAGAGTTGTATCGACTATCGAGCACCCATACAAAGGAGGAGCATGCATATCCTATCTTCTCCACCATTACCGTTGCTAATTGAAGTCCTAATTTTCTTGCTCGATTGTCTGCTTCACCATTACGATGGATAGGGCCGGATAAGGAGAGCAGAAGGTGTGCAGGAACGAGAGTCAAAAGCGACTTATTTGAAAAAGAACAAAAAGTTAATATAGATTCTACTATGGATAATTATTTAGTCTGCCGCCACTGTAATGAATTTTTATACACTTAACATTGATAAAGTGGGATATTTTTTCAATTGTTATACTTTTCCAAAATGTTATCTTTTTGTCTAGTCTGGAATTAAGCGTCTCTTTATTTGCATATCCTGAAACTAACCACAAAGATTAAATTGATCTCTTCTAATTAAATCAACTTCATTTAAATTACTAGTTTTCCAGCTACCACAAAGTTGAATAGTGTTGGCGGAATTCGTGCTCCTATTCTTGGAAAAGATATGAGAATATTTTATTTTCTATTTCTGAGGAAACGTGAATTATGTATTTCCTATTTCTGCATTCTGATTTTAGGAATTTTTTTTTCCTTTCTAGTTGCTTGTTGGCAACCTTATTATGTACATATAAAGAATAATGGCAGATCATCTCTCATGACACAAAAAAGAAAAAGTGTGAGATCTTTATCCGAGCACGTAGGCATATTGTCAAACCTTGTTAAATGTCGTCTTCAATTTCTTTTTGTTTATTTTTCAACAAATAGGTTAAAAAAATACAAGGCCTAATGATAGATAAGTGAGACAAAGTATAATGAGAGCGATGTCGAAGAGATAGAATTAGCAAAAGTGCGCTGCTAGAGGCCAACTCATCCCGTCATGGACAAAAATGACGAAAAGAAATCTAACATTGGGCAAACTAAAATTGATAAAGAAACAGAAACGGACATGACCGTCATGGTGTCTTACATGACTTTGACAAATGCAAAAACAAAGTAAAAAGAAGAAAAGAAACGAGAAAAATTAAAGTGCATAGTATTGATATCTACAAAAAAGGGAAATTGAAAAAGAAGGGAAGCATTTTAGGTTTGCAGCTAGGAGAGACGTATTGGGATGGAGGCAGCATTCACTGGGCAAAAAGGGAAGCAAACTTGGGGCAGATGCGACCCAATATCGGGGGTCATTGGGTGGTCATCCGAGGCCGGCGAGCACCCAGTGGCCCTCACCGTTGTGCTTCAGTGACGTCACAACCATTGCAATTAATTACTTCCATCACGTGAATTATGCATGTAAGGTATTCAACTCAAATCAAAAATGTCATAGTTCTTTTAATTTGTTCTTTCAATTTGGAAAATTATTTTTTTTATTGTTATAAAGTGGAATACTATATCATGATTTGAGTTTTGAATAATCCACAAGTAACGTTCTTTTTTTTATTCGTCGTTCAAACTTACCGGATTGGAAGCCAAATGCGCAGGTTTCCTTAACTTGAATTAATAGAATTATAATATTAGATGTTTCATATAATTTAAGGATTAGACTGAATATGTATAAAAAACAAAGTTATTAAGATTCACATTAAAAATTCAAATGATGACATGGCATGTTTGGTTAATATTTAAAGATTCCACTGAATAAATTCAGAATTTAAAGAAGTTATTACACATTGGATCTAAATTTAGTAACCACTAGTCTGACTATCCCTAAGAAAAATTGATCGCAAGAGAAGTTGAGAGATAGCTGCGGTAGAGGAGTTGCCGGCCCCACTCACTAGGAGTGAGCAATGGGCCGCGCCGTTTGTCTTAGAGCCTTCAGGCCCATGGGCCCTAAAGGCCCATCCAGGGCTGAACTTGTTGAGGCAGAATATAATCGTTGGGGCCATGTGAAATGGACCAAAGAGAGAGAGAAAGTCAACGACAACAAAATGTGCCTATTCACTTGCGGACGAGAAATGTCCCTATTTCAACATGAGCGACTGAATTGTGTAAAAATTATTTTGTTAGGTCGTTTTAATTTTGGGCAACCAAAAATCTTACATTGATTATTTCAGTCGTCTCTCCACGATGAATCAATCGCACTGCGCGGGGATATGAGTTAAATAATATCGAAGGCTATTAGGGAAATTGTGGAGTCTTGATTAGAGTTATTACATCTTTGTTTTTTGCAAATATTTGATCGTTATTTTTTCTTTCAAGCAAAATTTTATTGATCTATAGCTAGTCATATTCTTTCAAACTAATCAATTTAAGGAAAACATTATGCATGAACTGAAAATAACAAGTTTAGATTTAGACAAAAGGATTTCCCATTCTAGCAAGATGGAAATCACTTTATTTAGACCACTAAATAAATAAAGCCTAATATTTAGTGAAATGTATATAACTACGTTTTTGGTGAAATGAAGGCACCATAGCGAGAGATTAGTAATTACCTCCTGCATCATAGGAGATGCTCCAATTTGAAAAGAGATTCAAATGAGAGTCTAAAATGAATAAATTATCCCAAAAAAGGTCCAAAGTGATTTCATTTATCGCCTGGGTGTGGAAATCGTAGCCACTTTTACAAGTGAGCTCGCTCTTTCTCTTGCTTCGGCTGGGCATTCAACATCCACCATCCTAAGGAATAAGGATGATGTTTCGTCATGAGCTAGCAAGTGCATATCTGCTTCCAAAAGTAGCTTTCTTCTTTGCCCATTCTGTTTTGCGAAACACCTTCTCGGCATAAAATCCGTACTGTTTTATCAAAGCAATGGACAAATCGGAAAATCATGACGGAAAAGGATGGAGTTTGTAATTATCCAATTCCCAAAACAAAATAAACTCATTCAGACATTTCATCGAACATCTTTGGAGGACAAGGTGTGCCTTGTAGGACGACACTCGGATCACGCTAGAATTTGAGATGGATGTCGTGTAACATAAATCACTTTCTTTTTTCTTTTTGTAAGCTCACCATTTTTGGCTTAGTGGAATTGTCTATGAACCATTTTGAGGATCGAATGGTTTTAGTCGAAGAAAAGTTAGTCCTAGTCACCGGACGAGATGGCGGAGAGAGATGTTAAGAGCAAATCATGCTGCTCACATGCTAACCTAGTTTTTGCTTGCGGAGATTCTCGGCCTCAATCAAGCTCTGCTTTGTCTGACCGGAATTTCCCAATTTGATTGAAGTTGACCGTTGACCCAACAATATGAATCCTAGCTGGCAACTTGACCCCGTGGGATTCTCGTTAAACGTCAATTAAAATGATTTCATCAAACGTGACTGAGTTGTAATCAGTTTCTATGACGGAACATGAAAACCATATGGTCTTATTCGAAGTCATTAGATTGATTATGACCAAATGGATTGAGCGACTAGCTAGCTCATACTTTTTATTTGTAAATCGCCATGAATTAATATAGTAGTAGAATTCAAATTCTGTAGGTGCACTAGATCAATTCAATTTAACTCATCAACACCTCTTGTGTGTATATATAAAAGTACATGAAGAATGTGAAATAACATAATTAAAGAGCATCATGAGATTTGCAAGAATCACATAAAAAATCATTTATTATACTTGTGCAATGTACATAGGAATTTTATTTCATCAATATTGATATTATCATTTTTTATCCAATCTTAATATTGAAATTATAACAACCGTGTCAACATTTCAAAATTTTGGCGCCTCTTATCTTTGATACCCTTAAAAAGAGGCAGCTCTTGCCTGATAGGTAACTCGTTACAAAAATAGATAGTTTGGTATGTCAGCACATAGTGATAGAAGTTTAGGATAACTTCTCATAAAAAAAGGCAGAGCAACCTTTTCAGTCGTCGTGCTCTTTTATAACAATGACTGAAGCAAGTCCCGAGACATGGGGCAGCTTCCTTGGAGATGGTTTAGTCTTTGTATGGACTTAAATTGCATTTATCATCGAAGTCTTGCGCACGACTTCCGCAAAGAACCAAAGATGGCCGAAGTCGGGTTCACATTCGAGGCATTTCGCCCTAAAAAATTTCTTTTAGGTCAAAAACTAGTCGATACCTCGTGCATTTTGCCGATAGACATATACTTTAAAAAAGATATTTCAGACTATTTTTAGCATGTCCTACGTCGTTATAACATCACATCACATGTACCGACATGATTAGTATAGATATAATAATTGTGTTAATCAAATGAATTTTAATTAATAATTGTGCAGAAGCATTGATTAATATCAGTGAATTTGAAATGTTGACATAGTTGTTATAATTTTAATACTTAGGATTGGATAAAAAACGATAATCTCAATATTGATGAAATAAAATTCCACTATACATCGCACAAGTATAATAAATGATTTTTCATGCGATTCTTGTAAATCTCATGGTGCTCCTTAATTATGTTATTTCACATTCTTCACGTACTTCGAAATATGTACACAAAAGGTGTCGATGACTAAAATTGAATTGATCCGGTGCACCTATAAATTTGAATTATGCTAGTAAATTAATTCATGGTGGTTCACAAATAAAAGGCATGACCTAGTCTATGAATCCATTTGGTTATAATCAATGCAACGACTTCTAGTAAGACCATTTATGTTACATCATTGAAAATGACTACAGTTCAACCATGTTTGATTAAATCATATTTATTGATATTTAATGAGAAGAAGTCTATGAGGCCAAGTTGCCAGCTACAGTTCGTATTATTAAATAACGGTCAACTCCACTCAAGTTGACAAATTTCGATCGTATGTCCGCTACGAATTAATCACACGGGTTAATTTGTTCCATTTATCGTCTCTCAGCCACCACCACCTGCATTGGCCCTCTCATTGAATCTCCTCATAGCCATCAAAGGACACTCTAAATTTATCGTTTATATGTCTAAGATGTAAGATTAGGCTTGTCTTCACCACTGGGTATTCCCAGTTTTCAATACGTCTACTCATGGACAATCAGATCACATGGACTCTGCACGAAGCGGAATGCTTCTCACTCACAAGAATGTTAATAAAAAACATGTCTCTGCTTAATTAATGGTAATAATACAGAAATCATGCGCATTTACTTTATTTAGAAGCATCATAAACTAAGACTCGCTCCTCTTTTTTTTATACGAAGAGCAAGGGAATCTAACCACCGCGTGTTTGGGCTTTATCTAATAAATTTCTTCATCTTTGCCATAAACCCAACCACTCTCTCTCTCTCTCGCTCTCCCTCTCGCAATGACAGAAGAAACTCAACCTAGATGGGAAGGCAAGGTCATTGCTGAGCTGAAAGGGTCAACGCCGGATCAAGTGTGGCCATTCTTGGAGGACTTCTGCAACCTCCACAAGTTGCTCTCCACACTTGACACGTGCTACCGAGTAGAGGGCGTCCCAGGCCAGCCCGGCCTAGTCCGATACATGGCTACCGCCACGAATGGCAACGGCTCAAACCCGCCGAAGCTCAAGTGGGTCAATGAGCGGCTCCTTATGATGGACCCTAGTGACAAGTGCTTCAGCTACGAGGTCTTGGACAACAATGTTGGGATCAAGTCCTATGTTGCCACAATTAGAGTGATGCCCATGAATGATGGGGATGATGAGATGGTGGGGTGCGTAGTTGAGTGGTCCTTTGTGTCTGATCCAGTTGAGGGTTGGGGGCTCCAAGATATGAGGTCTTTCCTTGATTTTCGCCTCCAATATGTGGCCAAGAAGATAGAAAGTGCAATTCAAGAAGCTAGCGGGTGAAGTGAGAAACGTATGATCTCTCTGTTTGATTGATTATGCATGCTTGAAGTAGTTCTCATTGATTGTGTTTGATCTCTTGAGCTTGTGTCTTTCTTTTCTTGGGAATCTAATCTCAGCATGAATTTCCTTTTTCTTTGATTCATCTTCTCTTCTCGATTGTAATTTGCGTTCTTCTGATCAGATTCTTTCCATAAATTATGTAGGCTTACCTCTTGATCGTTCACCATCTCACATTTCCATGATGACTTTGTTGGATATGTGTAATTACTAAATGTTTTAATATGGACTTAATAAATCTTGCAATTCAAACCTAATGCGTGAAGAAAAAGCATTAAAAAACCAATAAAGAACAATAAGGCTACTGAATATTTTAGGTAATTTAGAATGTCTGTACATTCTCTCTGAAGAGTGTCACCCATAAAGAAGACTACCTAATCTCTCAATCCATTTGCCAATAATCCATGCAACAACTTCTAGAAATTCACATTTCTAATTTGGAACACTGGAAAATTAAGACCATATACTTTTCATGGTACGTTATTTAAAGTGTTCGCAGCTCGATCACCTAAGACAAAAGCATAACCAGTTCGATCTCCTTGGGTTTCTCCCACGTGTAATATATTCACGTTTTTTAATATGGACAACGGAAGTTGCGGTTCGTTTTCCTCAGATATTTTAAGCATGAAAGTCTGAAATGCACATGGAGAAGAAGAGCACGTGGAGAAATCGCCAGCTGCTCGGGTTCATTTTATTGGGTCAACGGTCAACGTCAATTAATGGGGCAACTTCCGATCTGACAAATTACTTAGAGCTTGATTAACAAAATCCACGTCCGCACCGGGACAGCATGTGAACAGCTAATCAGAAAATGCTTGACTTGCTTTCGGTCAGTTTTAAATTTTAATTTGGTTTTGATACAAACGCTTGTCCACGGCTACGCTTCACCTTGGCTTTTAAATCGATTTGATTTTATATTTACTATCCCAATCCTCGTGTCTGGGACCGAGTCCATGGCGCCTATGCCCATCTCCTCGCGTTGAGGACCGAGTCCATCGAGGTGGGCCCCACATTCTAATGGCCCGAGACCTCGATGCCAGTGCCTCGAGTATATCGAGGTCGGACTTAGGTCCCTAGAGACTGGACCTGGGACTCCTATGCTTGTGCTTAGGTCCTCGGTATTGGATCCCCCCTCTGAGGCTCGAGCCCATTGAGGCCCGACTCGAAACCTCGGCACGTTTGCCCAAGTTCCCAAACCTTGAATCTAGGCTTAGGACCCTAATGCTTGTATCATGGTCCCCGCATCTAACACTAGGTCCTTGGTGCCTATGCCCATCTCTCTATGTTTGGGATTGGGTCCATCAAGGAGAGCCTAGGACCTCCATGCTAGTGGCCCAAGTCCCCGGGGCCTAAGCTTGTGTCATCGAGACTATGCTAGGGGCCTAGCACTAGCTTGGGTCATTGAGGGTGGGATCGGAACCACACTTCCCCTATTTCCCCTGCTCATATCTCCACACTTAAGACTTGGTCCATCAAGGTGGGCTTGGGAACTCAGTGTTAGTGCCTTGGATTGCCCAAATCCAAGCTCGTACCTATAAAGGCCATGCCAAGTTTTTTTTTTTTTTTGTTTCACTTGGGCTTAGGTTCATCAAGGTGGGCCTAGGAATCCAATTTATTTTGGAGTATTCAAGGGTCCATTTGCTTAAAGAGAACCCATTTTTGGTAATATTTTTTTTTCAGTAGTTGGATGATGGTAAATTAATCAATTTGTGGAAAACATTGTGTATGAACTGAAAGCAAGTTTAGATTTACAGAAAAGGATTTCCCATTCTAGCAAGATGGAAATCACTTTCTTTAAAACTGCTAAATAAATAAAACCTAATTATTTAGTGAAATGTATATAATCATGTTTTCGGTGAAATGAAGGCACCATGGTGAGAGACGAGTAATTACCACCTGCGTCACAAGAGATGCTCCAATTTGAAAACAAAAAAAATTCAAATAATAGCCTAAAATGGGTAAATTATCTCAAAAGAGGATCCAAAGTGATAATCGTAGCCATGTGAAGTAATTCCTGAAATTAAACCTTTAACTTCCAGAGCTTTGCCAATGACGTGCGTTATGGGGCGATAGAGATTAGTTCCGTCCTTAGACCTGCTTCAACAGTGAATTTGATTTCCGTTCTAGAGATCACCTAGGTAAATTTTTGAGAAACACATCCACCGTCGTTAATTATCCTTGACACTTGTCATCAAAAGTTGTCTGGCTTTATCTTCGTCTCGTTCAGCCGTGGTTTAGCTTGCCGTCATCGCCCTAGCACAACTGCCGCTAGCCTAGCTCAGCCCCGTCCAGCGAGAACCAATGGTGCAGCTTCCGTTTTTTTGTAGCCGGAGCCACGCGACCAGCCACCATAATTTGCCATTACGGGCCTCTCGGCCATTCAGCAGCCTTTCTCGTACCTCCCAAGCAACGTGCCATCCTGTCGCCACCAAAAACACCCGCCGGAAAAGTCACCGGAAACCTCGCCGGAATAGTGCCTCACCGGAACAGTACTTCCCGGAAAAGTGTTGTGCCGCTTGAAGTCATTTGCACTTGTGGCATGCATCTTTTGCTTAAAATTACAGGTCTTGCCAAGTTTGAGGCATATAAGGAACAAATGGTAAAGTCTGGAATGTATTTTATCTACTGAACAATAAAAAATATTTTCCTGTTCATTTTTAACTTTTAAGTGAACGGAAAATATTGTCATTCTTCAGGAAAATGACTTCCAAAAAAAATATTAGAAGTGCATATTAGTAGTGCATTTCATATACTCGTTAAGTGTTGATGGGCTGCATTGTGGTTGCAGATGGGAGAGTGCTACCCTATTCTCACTGGTAGTGGGGAGAATCTGCTATTTTGGTAGGTTGGTGTGGCCTTATCATTTCATTTCTTCAAGTAACAGTCAGACATGATAATCTGGAATGCTTCATTTTGTTTTAACTATAAGAATGTCCTTCCTCTTCAACCAAATTTTTGGATGAAAGATACAGATAAAAGAGGCTTGTTCATCATTAACTCCACCGACGAGCATATCTTATTTCCTGTTATCTTTGTCATACGATCATGCATGTATAGTCTGAAAGAATGCTTGATTTAGAGACGAATCTCAACTTTGCTCACTAATAATCTCATTTACCATATCCCCATGTGTTTTAATTGCTTCCACGTGCTCTAATTGGTTCATTTGGCCCATCACAGGGTTCTTAGGAATCCAATTTTCACCATAATTCTGGCCTGAGTTTTGTCCCTGGAAAAGAGCTTTTTAATCTGACAAAAAATAGACCAACCTTGACATTAGTTTCAGTGAAGAAAGTACAAAGCTCGTGGGAGCTAGAAGCTCTAGTCAACGAGGGCAGAAGCCTTCTTGCAGGGAGGAGAGTTGGTTCGCATATTGCATTGCATATGTTCTCTTAGGATTGGATCTCTTCCTTTTAATTGGTTACCTACAATTTTTGGTGGGGATCAACAGCACCATACTATTGACCCTGAACTTATTAGCTCTGCTAGGTAGCTTCAAATTGCATTTAAAAAAATCAGGTAGAATATTTGATATAAAGTGCACTTAATTTGACACAAATTAAATTTTAGAATTCTTTATTTGGGATTCTTAAATGTAGCAACTTGGTTGTTGTGCTTTCCTTTGGAATACAAAGTCTTTGAAGATGGATGATAAACCCATAAGTTATATTGAAAAAACGTGTCCCTTCAACCATAATTAACAAATAAAAAAAACAAAAGTTCAAACCTTTTCCAAATAGACCAGACTAGACTCGATCGCTTAGTTTGGGTTATTTGCTGTTCAATCTTGGATAGAGTCGGGCCAAGCACATGGTATAATTCTTCTGAGTCAAGCGTCATGACCTGACCTGGCCGGTTGACACTCTTAACGGTGTACACAGCTAATACTTGGAACGCCTATTTTCATTTTATGTGATGTAGATGACTAGTGTGCTCGGCTATTACTTGGAATGCTTGTTTGCGGCGTAGTTGACTGGTGTGCATGGTGTTAAAAATAATAGTCACTTCACTCAAAACAAACGGAAGATACAACAAATGCATTATTACCGTTAACTTTTTTACTTCATCTGACACACGCTCTTTATATACGTAGAACATCAATGAAAATAACTAAAACATAACCAAGAATGTAGCAACATAAGTGACTCACCGATGTGCAGTAATGTAATGCAACAAACACATGAAAAATAACAACACAACCATTTTTCAGCTTATTGACTACTTGAACCTTAACAAATTCAAACAACGACTCATGAAAATCCCGTCATAAAAGCTTTACGCCGCTGATTTGAACTTTTTGCAGTTTTCGGCGGCGGCGCAGATGACAGCTGTGCGCGGTTGCGGCGCTTCTGCTCCGTAGCTTCATTGGCCAGGCGGTAGATTGACTCATACTGCACATGTGCTGCCGCACGGTGTACTGCCGCGTGGCGGTAGGCTCATGCTGCTGAGCCGCGTGGCGTCAGAGCAACCCAGCATGCCGCGCGACTCTAGCCTCACGCTCAGCGGCGCTCGCCTGCTCTTTGTGTTGCTTGGCAGAAGACTTATACTGCGACGCCGCCGTCCGCGCGTCCTGTGCCAGCGTGGTGCGCTTTTCGGCCTCGTAATTGAAAGCGCTAGTGCTTACAAATACTAATGCGGAAATAAAAAGCTTCAGGATAATAAATAGAGTTAGAGAGCAAAGAGAATTGAACTTAAGATGTATAGTGGTTCGGCTTAGATCAAGCCTACGTCCACTCTCCCACGGTGACAGCCTATTGGCTGGAGTCCACTATGAACTAAAAGAGTTACAATCTCAATGTCTGAGCTTCTCAGCTTAACTCTCACGAAGTTCGTGTGTTACACTCTTTTGAGTACAAATACAGCTCTTAGTGATTCAGACTTTAGGAAATTGCTCTCTAACGTTCGTCCCACAATCCTTGAAATATCTCCCTTAAATACTCCTTCATGCCTTCATAACCGTTGGTACTTTCCAAAGGAATTCTTCCAATCTAACCGTTGGACATAATCATTCTGGAGATCTCAAGCTATAAATGAAAACAAAAGAGAATCCGTCAATCCCGATCTCCCATTCAATCAGGATCTTCAGTTTCCTAAAGTGAACACTTGCTCCATATAATTGATTGCTTCCATAAATGCAATAATCAAATCCAATCAATCCATAAGCTGTCGAAGATATATATCAATCCAGATCTTTGTGGGAAAAGAATAAGATTAATAAGGTCTATAACCATAATAACTTAAGTCTGTCTTCCCAAGACTTTGGAAAAGTCTTTCCACCTCAGATTTTAGGAAAGTCTGAACACCTCAAATTCTGGGAAAGTCTGACCACCTCAGACTTTGGGAAAGTCTGAGCACCTCAGACTTTGATACAGTTTTGTTATCCTTAAAACCAGCACCAACAATCTCCCCCTTTTTGATGATGACAAAACCTTCCTGCAAACATATTGTATACTATACCAAAACAACTTTCAATATCACATGTTAGCATAATGAGATGAAGATAATAAGAACCAACAAAATACTCAAATATTAAGCAGAATCACAAAGTCCAAATTAATTCATCAAACAGCCCAAAATCCACAAAAGACATAATTCAAAAACCAAAAACGAGAGCCCAAGGCTAATTCAAATGACAATCAAAATTCAAACCAACAATCTAAACCAAATAACAACCAAAACAATCAAAATCAAATCCTTTAATCCTCCCGGGCCACTTTCTCTCCCTTTTTGTCATCAATCAAAAAGCTAAGTAGAACGGGGAACACGAACAATTTGAAAATTATCCATAGAACGCACAGTCTGTTCAACCCGAACTATGTCTTGTTGTAATTGATTGATAACAGCATTAGTAGGCATTTGATCCATCCGTTGATTGACTAACTGCTTGAACTACTCAATACTTCGTTCCAGAGAGAAATATTGTGATTGGAGACCTGTAAGTAATGCAATAATTTCTGCAGAACGATCAGCAGAAGCAGTTGGTGTAGACTCTGTTGGTCAGGATGGTCCACCCTTTTCTTGTTGTCCTGTACTAACTCCCCCTGTCTCTAAGCCAGTCGTTGTAGGAGTTCTTGAAACAACCTGTGGTGGAGGAGGAGAGACAACAAATGTATCTTCTGGAGGAGCCATAGTTTCCCTTGGAGGACTAGGAACCATTTCATCTTCCTCTCGCTCAGACTCTGTTTTCTCAGATTTTGTCTCCCTGTGAATCTCTTCTTCTGCCACGTCTTCCTCAACATCTTCTTCTTCATCCTGGAGAATCAAAGACCATTTCGTCTTTTTCAGCGTTTGAGGAGTTTCCTGCAAAGTCTCCTTTCCCTTTCTTTTTACCCCAGATGAGACTGACTTTGAGGGACTAACTTCTAAGGGTAAATTTTTCAATCTCATCTTGGCAATCATATTTTTCCCAATAGTCAGAGGAACGATCAGAGTCTCACACAGGATTGATGGGATTGGGATGTTCAGATGATTGAAAATTTGGGTTATCAAGGAGGCATATGGTAACTGACCTTTACCCTTCTGTACCACTCTGTACATCTAATACAATATGACATATGGCATAGAAATAGTTGGAGATCTAATGATGCCATACATTAGGCATGCCTCAGATTTAGAAATGTCTGTCTTAGAAGCCGCTTTAGGCTTCAGACAACTGATTGTGATCTTGTGCAGAATGGCGTTCAGAGGGGATAGCCGAGAGTATGTGAGTGTACCTTCACTTGATTGGTCGGTAGAGAGGGTAGCAGTGATTTCCCTGTCAGTTACAGTGATAGGAATAAAGCCAGTCCGTGAAACTCCAAGGATATCAGTAATTATATCCACATTAAGAGTATATTCCTTGTTAAACACAGAAAATCTCAAGGTATGCCGATCAGGAAAAGACAAATTTGAATACTCATGGAGGAACAGAACTTGTCAATACCAAGCCGACCAAGGTGGACCCCAAGATAGACCTTAATTGAGTTTAAATACTCAAAGTCAACATGTCGTGGATTCATGACCCCACATTTCAGCAACCCTTTATAAGCATTGTGATGTTCCTTTGTGCAGAAAAGAGGATCATTTGTCTCCGAGCGACTGACATCGAACCCCTGTACTGGCTTAAATTGTAAGAACATTTTCTCATCTTCGTCCCTAGGTTCGTGAGAATAGGAGACACCAAACCGTGGGTCTATAGGAAAGTTTCTCGGTGCTTCATCTGCTGTTCCAAGAGGAGCAATAGAAAGCCGTTCCATTTCTTGCAAAAAGACAGGCTGATTTGGGTATCCACTATCTCTCAGAAATTCATCAATAGTAGTCATAGCGCTACCACCATTTATCAATGACGGATACAGTTTGTAGATAAACTTGGGGTTCCGTTTTTTGAGGGGGGCAGCGCTACTTACTGGTTCTGTGAGCCCCTGTTGAATCCCATGCCTTGTTTCCATAGAGCCGGTCGCCGACTCATCATGCAATTCTTCTTCCTCAGTAAGATCAAGGTGAGTAGGTCCAGAACTGGTGCCAAAATACTTGCTTGCTAGGCGAGACGATTTTCGGGAGGCAGACATTTGCGTTCTTAGAGAGAGTTTTTCCCGTCAAACGAAAAGAAAGTTTTGAGGAAGATGAAGAGGCCTAGTGTTTACGAAGACACAATTCTATTCTTTTAAACGAGTTTCTCGGTGAATAAAAATAGAACTTTTGGAAAATTTTCTGAAAAGCTGTCAATCAATCAGTAAAATAAAAAGGAAACAAATAATCAAAGAGATGCGTTGGTTCAGAGGTCATACCTTTTGACAGATTACCAGAAGTGTTGATTGGCGGGAAACAAGATATTTAGAAAACTGACCATAAGTCTGAGTTTTAGTCAGAGTCAGAGTCAGAGTCTGAGTCTGAGTCTGAGTCTGAGTCTGAGTCTGAATCTGAGTTTGAGTCTGAGTCTGAGTCTGAATCTGAGTCTGAGTCTGATTCTCAGGAGGAGAGGATATTTAATTTGCTTCTAATGAACTCAAACGACCGTTTATCCAAAGGTTTTGTAAATATATCAGCTAATTGATTTTGAGAATCTACAAATGTGATCTTTACATCTTTCTTCTGAACATGATCTCTAATAAAATGATGTCGGATTTCAATATGTTTTGCTCTAGAGTGTAAAATCGGATTCTTAGTAAGATCCATGGCACTTGTGCTATCACACCGAATTTCAACACAATACTTCTTGATACCAAAATCTTGTAGTTGTTGACGCATCCATAGAATCTGTGAAAAACAACTCCCAAGAGCTACGTATTCAGATTCTGCTGTTGACATTGCAACAGTGTGCTGCTTCCTTGATAACCAAGATACCAACATATTTCCAAGAAGTTGATAGTTTCCTGTAGTACTTTTCCTGTTCACTCGACATCCTCCCATATCAGCATCAGAATATCCTAATAGAATAAAATTGCTTTCCTTGGGATACCAAAGCCCAAACTTCGTAGTATATGAAATATATTTGATAATTCGTTTGACAGCCGATAGATGTGATTCTCTTGGATCTGATTGAAACCTTGCACATAAGCATACACTAAACAGAATGTCAGGTCTAGAAGCAGTCAGATATAGTAAGGATCCAATCATGCTTCTGTAAAGTTTTTGATCAACTTTTTCTCCTTCTGAGTCTTTCTCAAGTTTTGAGGTTGCTGCCATTAGAGTTTCAACCTTTTTGCAATTTTCCATTCCAAACTTCTTCACGAGATCTTTTGCATATTTCTCTTGATGAACAAAGGTACCTTCAGAAGATTGTTTCACTTGTAGTCTAAGGAAGAAGGTTAATTCACCCATCATACTCATCTCGAACTCCTGCTACATATCCTTAGCAAAATTCTTGCACAGAGTTTCATCAGAGGATCCAAAAATAATATCATCAACGTAGATTTGTACCCATAAGAAATTGTGACTGGTCTTTTTAATGAAGAGAGTTGTGTCTACTTTGTCTTTTTCAAATCCACAATGAATAAGGAAGGAACTCAATCGTTCATACCAGGCTCGAGGAGCTTGCTATAGGCCGTAGAGAGCCTTCTTTAATTTAAAAACATGATGAGGATTTTTAGGATCCTCAAAGCCAGGAGGTTGTTCAACATAAATTTCTTCTTGTATTACTCCATTTAGAAAGGCACTTTTGACGTCCATCTGATATAATCCGAAATCATGAAAGCACGCAAAGGCAAGTAATAATCTGATAGCTTCTAACCTAGCAACAGGAGCATAAGTTTCATCATAATCAATTCCTTCCTCTTGAGTGTATCCTTTAGCCACCAGTCGAGCTTTGTTTCTTGTAATCAATCATTCTTCATCTAATTTGTTTCTAAACACCCATTTTGTTCCAATAATAGATTTTTCTTTGGGCCTTGGAACTAGCTCCCAAACATCATTTATAGCAAACTGTCTTAGCTCATCCTGCATTGCTTCTATCCAACTATCATCCGCTAAGGCTTCTTCTACTTTCTTTGGCTCAATTTCAAAAATTAAGGCAATTGCACTTGATTCCTCTGGTTCTTCAGGAATAGCAGAAATTCTTACTTTTGATCTGGTTTGGCGTCCATCCTCAATATTGCCAATAATATTTTTCAAGGGATGACTCGACTTGTGTTTCCACTTCCTTTGACTCCCTGAGTTTGAATTTCCACTATCAAGATTCTGTGAGTCAGTATCTCCAATTGGTTCAACAACTCTCAGTGGAACACTGTTTTCTTCAGTACCAGCTTGTCTCGTGACCTCTGAATCTATGTCTGCTTCATGAAATTTAACATGTATAGATTCTTCCACACTATATGTCCTTTTGTTATAAACTCTGTATGCCTTACTTGAAGAAGAATATCCAAGGAAGATGCCTTCATCAGATCTACTATCAAATTTCCCAATCTTGTCAGCAGAGTTCTTAAGAATAAAGCATTTACAGCCAAAGACATGAAAGTAAGAGACATTAGGCTTTTTGTCTTTATAAATTTCATAGGACGTTTTGTCCATCAAGGGTCTTAGAAACATTCTGTTGATAATATAACAAGCTGTAGAAACAGCTTCTGCCCAAAATCTGGAGCTGATTTTGCTGTCAATCATTAGAGTTCTGGCCATTTCTTGCAAGGATCTATTCTTCCTTTCTACAACACCATTTTGCTGTGGTGAATAAGGAGAAGAAAACATATGCTGTATCCCAAAATCATCACAGAATTTAGCAAACTCTGCATTCTCAAATTCACCACCATGATCAGATCGAATGCTTGAAATCACATATCCTTTCTCATTTTGGACTTTCTTAGCAACCTTGGCAAAGTATGCAAAAGCATCAGACTTATATGCTAAGAAAAATACCCAAGTATATCTAGAAAAATCATCAACTATTACCAGACAATAACTCTTACCACCAATGCTTTTTGTTCGATTTGGTCCAAACAAATCCATATGAAGAAGCTGAAGCACCCTTGTAGTAGCAACATGATTTATAGACTTGAAGGAATCCTTTAACTGTTTTCCTAGAGTACAAGATGTACAATCTTCATCTCTACGAAATTTCAGAAATGGCAAACCTCGAACAAGTTGCTTTGAAGAGATCTTGGAAATTTGTTTCATATGAGCATGACCAAGTCTTTTATGCCATAATTCTACTTCTTTCTGTAAAGATATAAGACACTTAGGAGTTTCAACATGCATATCCAATAAATATATATTACCATGTCTCCTTCCACTGAAAGTTTGTGAATTGTCTTTACTTGAGGCAAGACAGATTCCTTCTTGAAATTGGATTTTATAACTAGTATCACAGAGTTGACTGATGCTGAGTAGATTATACTTCAGTCCTTTGACCAAAGAGACATTGTTAATAGAAAGCTTTCCAATCTTTACAGTTCCTCGGCCAATAATTTTCCCTGTGCCGTCTCCTCCAAATGCTACTTTTCCTCCATCAAAACTTTCCAATTTAATGAAACAACTTGAATCTCCTGTCATATGTCTCGAACATCCACTGTCCAAGTACCACTTTGATTGAATTTCCTGAAAAAGAACTTATTTCTTTTTAGGCACCCAGATCATCTTGGGTCCTTTTTGGTTAGAATAAAACAGGGGCGTTTTCCATCTTTTGTTTATAGATTTCATTTTCCTTGAACATTCTCCTTCAATATGACTAAAGCACTTAATAGAATCTCTTCCAACTGGTTTAATAAACGTTCTTCTAAAATGATTTTCATAAACTCTTTTCGAAGGTATTTTTTCTAGTCTTTCTTTGACTTTTGGAAAATCAATCAAAGGAGCTTTCTCCAAAGACATTCCCAAACCTTCCTTTTTGAAATAAGGTCTTTGCACTGAAAGAATTTTTTCTAATTTATTAGATCCAAGAGAAAACTTTTTTTTAATAGAAGAAATTTCAGATTTTAAACATATATTTTCTTTTTCAAGAAAGCTATTTTTATCCTTTGAAATCAAGACCTCATTATCAAACTTTTCTTTTAAAGAGATCTTCTGTTGTTTGAGAATCAGATTTTCTTTCTTTAGCTCAGCAATCTCTTTAAAAGAAGAATCTAATTTGGAACAAAGATCATTTATATAATTAGCTATTTTAATAGGAACTCTATAATTATTTACCTGGTTATCAAAATCATCTACATCAGAGTCTGAATCAGAATGAGCCATTAAGCAAATGTTGGCGAATTTCTCATCACTTTCTTCACATTCTGTGTCACTCCAGGTTTCAGCCTTTAGAGCCTTTTTGTTCTTCTCGTACCTTCCATTCTTTTGTTTGAGAAGAGGACATTCTGGCTTAATGTGTCCTTTCTTTTGACAATTATAACAGGTAATCTCAGCATAAATATTTCTTTCATCAGATTGTCCTCTTTGAGCATTCGAGTTCCTCCAAGAATTGGATCCTTTCCAATTTGATCTATTTCTGTTGAACTTTTTGAACTTCTTAATGAAAAGAGCCATTTCCTCTTCATCAAGATAGTCATCTGATCCCGCATCATCAAAAATAATATTAGATTTCAAAGCAATAGATTTCTTACCTTTGAACTCTTCATCTTGATTGAGATTTTCCACTTCATAAGATTGAAGTGTTCCGACTAATTCATCCACTGACAAGGGCTGAATTCTTTGAGTTTCTCTAATAGATGTTCTGATATGATTCCATTCTTGTGATAATCCTCGCAAGAGCTTGTTAACTTTCATTGGTCCAGTGATTGGTTGTCCTTGATTTGCAAGTCCATTGACAATCTTTGTGAACCTGCTGAACATATCTACAATTGATTCACCATTCTTCATTTTGAAGGCTTCATATTGTCCAAGCAAGATATCCAATCTTGCTTCCTTGACACGATCAGTTCCTTCATAGGTGACATTGAGTCTGTCCCAAATTTCTTTGGCTGATTCACAAGAAGAAATCCTGTTATACTCAGTAAGAGATAGAGCATAGTAAAGTGAATGAGTAGCCCTGGAATCAGTGTGTTGTCTCTTGATAATTTCAGCTTGAGGTATCACTCTAGTTTCTCCCGAATTAGTAGGAGGAATTATTCTTTGTTCAATTATTTCCCATTCCATGGGATCTTTTGACTTCAAGAAAATTCTCATTTTATTCTTCCAGACACAGTAATCTTTTCCATCAAAATAGGAAGGTCTAAGAAAATGTTGTCCTTCTACCACACCTGAACCACTAACACTTGCCATAGATCGTTAGCTCAGAAGTAAAACACTTCTAAAGAGAGCAACCGGGCTCTGATACCACTTGAAAGCGCTAGTGCTTACAAATACTAATGCGGAAATAAAAAGCTTCAGGATAATAAATAGAGTTAGAGAGCAAAGAGAATTGAACACAAGATGTATAGTAGTTCGGCTTAGATCAAGCCTACGTCCACTCTCCCACGGTGACAGCCTATTGGTTGGAGTCCACTATGAATCAAAAGAGTTACAATCTCAATGTCTGAGCTTCTCAGCTTAACTCTCACGAAGTTCGTGTGTCACACTCTTTTGAGTATAAATACAGCTCTTAGTGATTCAGACTTTAGGAAATTGCTCTCTAACGTTCGTCCCACACAACTTGAAATATCTCCCTTAAATACTCCTTCATGCCTTCATAACCGTTGGCACTTTCCAAAGGAATTCTTCCAATCTAACCGTTGGACATAATCATTCTGGAGATCTCAAGCTATAAATAGAAACAAAAGAGAATCCGTCAATCCCGATCTCCCATTCAATCAGGATCTTCAGTTTTCTAAAGTGAACACTTGCTCCATATAATTGATTGCTTCCATAAATGCAATAATCAAATCCAATCAATCCATAAGCTGTCGAAGATATATATCAATCCAGATCTTCGTGGGAAAAGAATAAGATCAATAAGGTCTATAACCATAATAACTTAAGTCTGTCTTCCCAAGACTTTGGAAAAGTCTGTCCACCTCAGACTTTAGGAAAGTCTGAACACCTCAGATTCTGGGAAAGTCTGACCACCTCAGACTTTGGGAAAGTCTGAGCACCTCAAACTTTGATACAGTTTTGTTATCGTCAAAACCAGCACCAACAGTAATCGTACGGCGACCTCGCATAATTATTCATCGATGCCTTAAACCGCTCGGCGTCCGCCACCTGGGTATGCCCCTTGGCGTCAGTCTCATACAAATTCGCCAAAACCAGCGCGGTTTTCGCCAGCTCTTTGTGCTGCTCGGCTTCAGACTCAAGCCGCTCGGCGCGCTTCAGCGCGGCGTTCTGCCACTTAGCTCTCTGCTGCGCGGCGTTCAGCCGCGGGGCGATCTGCCGCTTGGTGCGCTGCAGCGCGGCGGATGGGGCGCTTTTGACCGGCATTTTATTTGACCGGCCTGCTGATAATCCTCCAAATGAGAAACCGCAACACGAGATAGTTGAACAACAATACAGGCAGCTGCTCTGTGCTTCTAAATCAAGGCTGTAAGCAAAGGCTTGAGGCATGCGGTCTTATAGCCCGAGCTTACCTTGCACAATGGACCCACTCAGACAAAACGACGGCATTTTTACCCAAGTCTTGCATCCGCCTTCCGGGGAGATGGCCAAAGTCGCGTTGACATGGAGGTTCCTCTTTTTATCTTTTGTTTATTTGCCCAGAAAGTCCGGTTTCATGTGAAAAACTCGTTGATGCCGCAGGCATTGTGCTGGTAGACGTTGGACATATAATTTGGTAAACATATCTAAGGCTATTTTTAGTTTTCACGTTCCGCGTGGTTATAACATTACATCACATGAGCCATCGCCTATTCAATAAAGAGGATGTCACGGCTCGTTTGTGTCATGAAAAATTTAATAATCCAAAATGGTTTTCTTAAAATTGATTCCTTTTATTGCTCTAGATTGAATGTGAATAAAAATATATTTTCATCAACCAACACAAATATTCAAACATAAATGGTTATCAATACTAAAATAATTCTCTGTTAACTAATCATTTTAAACAATGCGAACAATCGTCATCAGAAAAATGTCTTCCCAATCATTGATTTCAGGTGAAACGTTTTTTTTTGGGTAAATATTTCAGGTGAAACGTTTATTGGTCTACTCTTTTAAGTTGACGCCTAAAGCAAGGCTCTTGAGGCATAGCATCTTTGTGGGTACGCCACTTCAACCTTATAATCACGTATTCACATTGCATGATATACGAATGCGCATAATACAATTTTGCAACTTATATGTGTTCTATAATAAAAAAGTGCGTGAGCCATGCTTTACAAGAGGATTACCTAAGGCAACGAGGGTGCTTGAGGTTTTCTTACCTTGAGGTTTACTTCTCTCGAATTCCACAGTCCTTTTTATTTATTTTTTTTATTCTCACACTTGATTTAACCTGATCTCATCTAACCTTGGGGTAGTATTTAGAAACAAATGCATTATTAATAAAAATTTAATTGATAAGTGTGCCCACGGAGTGATTCAATATAAGTGAATTTGCAATGTTGACATGGTTTTTCCAATTTTGATTTTCAAGATAGGATAGAAAGTACTAATCTCAATATTGAAGGAAAAAAGTTCCACTATATAATAAAAGATCTTACTTTAAGTGGTTTATGCATATTTCGGGATGTTTCGTAATTCAATTATTTCACATTTTTATGTACTTTTGTGAGACATTTTTGGCTTCATTTGATACATAATCTGTCACAATAGGTGTCAATGAATAAAATTGAATTTTTCCCGCGCATCTGCAAAGTATAAATTCTAGTAGTAAACTCATTTATGGTGATTTACAAATAAAAAGACTGCCTAATCTTGCATTCCAATTGGTCATCCTCAATGCACAACTTCGACTAAGTCCATTCGGGTGTTCTTAGGCGTGTATCAAAATAACCCTTTTTTAAATTTGGACGGACAAATTGTGGTTCGTTTTCCGCAGATTTTTTAAGCAAGAACGTGCGCGAGCATTGTAATAAATTAATAATCGTGTTTACACGCCAATGGAAATAATGAGAAGTCGAGGTGCGCGCAAGCTGGCCCGGACACCTCGGTCACCAAAAAAAAAAAAGAAATAATGAGAAGAAACATACATAAAGAAATTGCAAGGTAGGGTTCATATTATTGGGACAACGGTCAAAGTCTATCAATTTGGCATGCACGCGTTCCGACTTGCTTTTAGTCAGTTCAAAATTCTAATTTGGTTTGATTCGTTTGAACCCCTTTTCTTTTGGCACTCTTCCAGTCTGATTATGTTAATGTCTTCTGTTTCTACTCTTGTCTGGTCTGCTGCGGCTGCTAAATAAACTTGAACGCGCTTGGCTACGGAAACATCGCATGCATGACAACGGGGCTTCAATCAGCTATGTCAACCTGATCGCGGCGATACTTGAGCTCGACCTAATACTTGCTTGACGATATTGATTTTGCTTTTATCAATGGCAGCTACTTGATTAATATCTCTTGTTAATTTGCAGGGAAATTTCCAATTAGCAAAGTTAAGACGAGCGTGTGATACGGTGAGGATAAGAAGCCAATAGCCAAACAAGAATGTTGTTACCTGTCAAGAATTTTCTGTGGAACACATGACACTTGCTGACTTGATGAATACCTAAAAACCCATCTCATTATCTCGTCTTGAATGTATTAATAGCAAGAAAAGACGATCAATAGTTAATGTCATGATTTCTTGATTCCTTCTATGTCCAAAATTCTTCTCGCGAAAGGCATCGTTATGCTCTTTCAAACTCTATGAATTTGGAGTTAGTTTGAACGGTGAAGTCATTCCCAGAATTAAACCTTTAACTTCTAGATTTCTACCAATGACGTGTGTTATGGGGCATTAGAGATTAGTTCCGTCCCTAGACCTGCTTCAATAGTGAATTTGATTTTCCGTTCTAGAGATCACCTAGGTAAATTTTTGAGAAACACATTCGAGAAACGTTTGACTAGTGAAATTTCTTATAACTTTGGTTCCTCATTGGCTTTATCTTCCACCGTCGTTAATTATCCTTGACACTCATCATCAAAAGTTGTCTGGCTTTATCTTTGCCTCGTTCGATCATGGTTCAGCTTGCCGTCACCGTCCTAGCACAACTACCGCTAGCCTAGCTTTGCCCCATCCAGCAAGAACCAGCGGTGCAGCTTCCATTTTTCCGTTGCCGGAGTCACGCCACCAGCCGTCGTAATTTGCCATTACAGGCCTCCAAGCCATTCAGCAGCCCTCATCATGCCTCCCAAGCGACAGGCCATTCCGTCGCCACGAAAAATACATTCTAGAAAAGTCACCGGAAACCTCGCCGGAATAGTGCCTCACTGGAACAGTACTTCCACGGTTCATGCCGCTTGAAGTGATTTGCACTTGTGGCGTGCATCTTTTGCTTAAAATTATGGGTCTTGCCAAGTTTGAGGCATATAAGGAACAAGTGGTAAAGTCTGGAATATATTTTCTCTATTGAACAATGGAAAATATTTTCCGGTCCATTTTTAAGTTTCAAGCAAGCGGAAAATATTGTCATTCTTCAGGAAAATAACTTTCTAGAAAATATTTTGCGAAAATGTTATATTTTTCGCGAAACGAACGAAACTTTTGTTTCTATGATCGATCATTGTAACATTTTATATATGTATCACTCATTTTTTTATGAGCTCGGATAATGAAAGCGCTAGTGCAGTGAATAAGTACATAAACACTAATGCGGAAATATATATCTTCAGAATAATAAATAGAGTTAGAGAGGAAAGAAAATTGAACACAAGATGAATAGTGGTTCGGCTTAGATCAAGCCTACGTCCACTCTCCCATGGTGACAGCCTATTGGCTGGAGTCCACTATGAATCAAAAGAGTTACAATCTCAATGTCTAAGCTTCTCAGCTTAACTCTCACGAAGTTCGTGTGTCACACTCTTTTGAGTACAAATAAAGCTCTTAGTGATTCAGACTTTAGGAAAATTGCTCTCTAACATTCGTACCACACAACTTGAAATGTCTCCCTTAAATACTCATTCATGCCTTCATAACCGTTGGCACTTTCCAAAGGAATTCTTCCAATCTAACCGTTGGACAGAATCAATCTGGAGATCTCAAGCTATAAATAGAAACAAAAGAGAATCCGTCAATCCCGATCTCCCATTCAATCAGGATCTTCAGTTTCCTAAAGTGAACACTTGCTCCATATAATTGATTGCTTCCATAAATGCAATAATCAAATCCAATCAATCCATAAGCTGTCGAAGATATATATCAATCTAGATTTTCGTGGGAAAAGAATAAGATCAATAAGATCTATAACCATAATAACTTAAGTCTGTCTTCCCAAGACTTTGGGAAAGTCTGTCCACTTCAGACTTTAGGAAAGTCTAAACACCTCGGATTCTGGGAAAGTCTGAGCACCTCAGACTTTGGGAAAGTCTGAGCACCTCAGACTTTGATACAGTTTTGTCATCGTCAAAACCAGCACCAACAATCTCCCCCTTTTTGATGATGACAAAACCTTCCTGCAAACATATTGTATGCTATACCAAAACAACTTTCAATATCACATGTTAGTATAATGAAATGAAGATAATAAGAACCATCAAAATACTCAAATATTAAGTAGAATCACAAAGTCCAAATCAATTCATCAAACAGCCCAAAATCCACAAAAGACATAGTTCAACAACCAAAAACCAGAGCCCAATGCTAATTCAAATGACAATCAAAATCCAAACCAAATAACAACCAAAACGATCAAAATCAAATCCTCTAATCCTCCTAGGCCACTTTCTCTCCCTTTTTGTCATCAATCAAAAAGCTAAGTAGAACGGGGAACACGAACAATTTGAAAATTATCCATAGAACGGACAGTCTGCTCAACCCGAACGATGTCTTGCTGCTATTGATTGATAACAGCATTAGTAGGCATTTGATCCATCCGTTGATTGACTAATTGCTTGAACTGCTCAATACTTCGTTCTAGAGAGAAATATTGTGATTGGAGACTAGTAAGTAATGCAATAATTTCTGCAGAACGATCAGTAGAAGCAGTTGGTATAGACTCTGTTGGTATGGATGGTCCACCCTCTTCTTGTTGTCCTGTACTAACTCCCCCTGTCTCTAAGCCAGTTGCTGTAGGAGTTTTTGAAACAACCTGTGGTGGAGGAGGAGAGACAACAAATGTATCTTCTGGAGGAGCCATAGTTTCCCTTGGAGGACTAGGAACCATTTCATCTTCCTCTCGTTCAGACTCTGTTTTCTCAGATTCTGTCTCCTTGTGAATCTCTTCTTATGCCACGTCTTCCACAACATCTTCTTCTTCATCCTGGAGAATCAAAGACCGTTTCGTCTTTTTCAGCGTCTGAGGAGTTTCCTGCAAAGTCTCCTTTCCCTTTCTCTTTACCCCAGATGAGACTGACTTTGAGGGACTAGCTTCTGAGGGTAAATTTTTCATTCTCATCTTGGCAATCATATTTTTCCCAATAGTCAGAGGAACGATCAGAGTCTCACACAGGATTGATGGGATTGGGATGTTCAGATGATTGAAAATTTGGGTTATCAAGGAGGCGTATGGTAACTGACATTTACCCTTCTGTACCACTCTATACATCTGATACATAATAACATATGGCATAGAAACAGTTGGAGATCTGATGATGCCATACATTAAACGTGCCTCAGATTTAGAAATATCCGTCTTAGAAGCCGCTTTAGGTTTCAGGCAACTGATTATGATCTTGTGCAGAATGGCGTTCAGAGGGGACAGCCGAGAGTATGTGAGTGTACCTTCACTTGATTGATCGGTAGAAAGAGCAGTAGTGATTTCCCTGTCAGTTACAGTGATAGGAATAAAGCCAGTCCGTGAAACTCCAAGGATATCAGCAATTATATCCACATTAAGAGTATATTCCTTGTTGAACACAGAAAATCTCAAGGTATGCCGATCAGGAAAAGACAAATTTGAATAAAAATATGCGGTTAACTCCGCATAACTCGGAACCATGAAGGAACAGAACTAGTCAATACCAAGCCGACCAAGGTGGACCTTAAGATTGACCTTAATTGAGTTTAAATACTCAAAGTCAATATGTCGTGGATTCATGACCCCACGTTTCAGCAACCCTTTGTAAGCATTGTGATGTTCCTTTGAGCAAAAAAGAGGATCATTTGTCTCCGAGCGGCTGACATCAAACCCCTGCACTGGCTTAAAGTATAAAAACATTTTCTCATCTTCGTCCCTAGGTTCGTTAGAATAGGAGGTACTAAACCGTGGGTCTATCGGAAAGTTTCTCCGTGCTTCATCCGCTGTTCCAGGAGGAGCAATAGAAAGTCGTTCCATTTCTTGCAAAAAGATAGGCTGATTTGGGTATCCACTATCTCTCAGAAATTCATCAATAGTAGTCATAGCGCTACCACCATTCACCAATGTCTGATACAATTTGTAAATAAACTTGGGGTTCCGTTTTTTGAGGGGGGCAGCGCTACTTACTGGTTCTGTGAGCCCCTGTTGAATCCCATGCCTTGTTTCCATAGAGCCGGTTGCCGACTCTTCATGCAATTCTTCTTCCTCAGTAAGATCAAGGTGAGTAGGTCTAGAACTGGTGCCAAAATGCTTGCTTGCTAGGCGAGACGATTTTCGGGAGGCAGACATTGTGCATTCTTAGAGAGAGTTTTTCCCGTCAAACGAAAAGAAAGTTTTGAGGAAGATGAAGAGGCCTAGGGTTTACGAAGACACGATTCTATTCTTTTAAACGAGTTTCTCGGTGAATAAAAATAGAAGTTTTGGAAAATTTTCCGAAAAGTTGTCAATCAATCAGTAAAATAAAAAGGAAACAAATAATCAAAGAGATGTGTTGGTTCAGAAGTCATACCTTTTGACAGATTACCAGAAGTGTCGATTGGCGGGAAACAAGATATTTAGAAAACTGACCATAAATCAAGTTTGATTTAGCCTGAATCCGAAACTGACCTTAAGTCGGAGTTTTAGTCAGAGTCAGAGTCAGAGTCAGAGTCTGAGTCTGAGTCTGATTCTCAGGAGGAGAGGATATTTAATTTGCTTCTAATGTACTCAAACGACCGTTTATCCAAAGATTTTGTAAATATATCAGCTAATTGATTTTGAGAATCAACAAATGTGATCTTTACATCTTTCTTCTGAACAAGATCTCTAATAAAATGATGTCGGATTTCAATAAGTTTTGCTCTAGAGTGTAAAATCGGATTTTTAGTAAAATCCATGGCACTTGTGCTATCACACCGAATTTCAACACAATACTTCTTGATACCAAAATCTTGTAGTTGTTGACGCATCCATAGAATCTGTGAACAACAACTCCCAAGAGCTACGTTTTCAGATTCTGCTGTTGACATTGCAACAGTGTGCTGCTTCCTTGATAACCAAGATACCAACATATTTCCAAGAAGTTGATAGTTTCCTGTAGTACTTTTCCTGTTCACTCGACATCCTCCCATATCAGCATCAGAATATCATAATAGAATAAAATTGCTTTCCCTTGGGATACCAAAGCCCAAACTTCGTAGTAGATGAAATATATTTGATAATTCGTTTGACAGCCAATAGATGTGATTCTCTTGGATCTGATTGAAACCTTGCACATAAGCATACACTAAACAGAATGTCAGGTCTAGAAGCAGTGAGATATAGTAAGGATCCAATCATGCTCCTGTAAAGTTTTTGATCAACTTTTTCTCCTTCTGAGTCTTTCTCAAGTTTTGAGGTTACTGCCATTGGAGTTTCAAACTTTTTGCAATTTTCCATTCCAAACTTCTTGACGAGATCCTTTGCATATTTCTCTTGATGAACAAAGGTACTTTCAGAAGATTGTTTCACTTGTAGTCCAAGGAAGAAGGTTAATTCACCCATCATACTCATCTCGAACTCCTTCTGCATATCCTTTGCAAAATTCTTGCACTGAGTTTCATCAGAGGATCCAAAAATAATATCATCAACGTAAATTTGTACCAATAAGAAATTGTGACTGGTCTTTTTAATGAAGAGAGTTGTGTCTACTTTGCCTTTTTCAAATCCACAATGAATAAGGAAGGAACTCAACCGTTCATACCAGGCTCGAGGAGCTTGCTTTAGGCCGTAGAGAGCCTTCTTTAATTTAAAAACATGATGAGGATTTTTAGGATCCTCAAAGCCATGAGGTTGTTCAATATAAACTTCTTCTTGTATTACTCCATTTTGAAAAGCACTTTTGACGTCCATCTGATATAACCTAAAATCATGAAAGCACGCAAAGGCAAGTAATAATCTGATAGCTTCTAACCTGGCAACAGGAGCATAAGTTTCATCATAATCAATTCCTTCCTCTTTAGTGTATCCTTTAGCCACCAGTCGAGCTTTTTTTCTTGTAATCAATCCTTCTTCATCTAATTTGTTTCTAAACACCCATTTTGTTCCAATAATAGATTTTTCTTTGGGCCTTGGAACTAGCTCCCAAACATCATTTATAGCAAACTGTCTCAGCTCATCCTGCATTGCTTATATCCAGCTATCATCCGCTAAGGCTTCTTCTACTTTCTTTGGCTCAATTTCAGAAATTAAGGCAATTGCACTTGATTCCTCTGGTTCTTCAGGAATAGCAGAAATTCTTACTTTTGATCTGGTTTGGCGTCCATCCTCAATATTGCCAATAATATTTTCCAAGGGATGACTTGACTTGTGTTTCCACTTCCTTTGACTACCTGAGTTTGAATTTCCACTATCAAGATTATGTGAGTCAGTATCTCCAATTGATTCAACAACTCTCAGTGGAACACTGTTTTCTTCAGTACCAACTTGTCTCGTGACCTCTGAATCTGTGTCTGCTTCATGAAATTTAACATGTATAGATTCTTCCACACTATAAGTCCTTTTGTTATAAACTCTGTATGCCTTACTTGAAGAAGAATATCCAAGGAAGATGCCTTCATCAGATCTACTATCAAATTTCTCAATCTTGTCAGCAGAGTTCTTAAGAATAAAGCATTTACAGCCAAAGACATGAAAGTAAGAGACATTAGGCTTTTTATCTTTATAAATTTCATAGGACGTTTTGTCCATCAAGGGTCTTAGAAACACTCTGTTGATAATATAACAAGCTGTAGAAACAGCTTCTGCCTAAAATCTGGAGCTGACTTTGTTGTCAATCATCAGAATTCTGGCCATTTCTTGCAAGGATCTATTTTTCCTTTCTACAACACCATTTTGCTGTGGTTAATAAGGAGAAGAAAACATATGTTGTATCCCAAAATCATCACAGAAATTAGCAAACTCTGCATTCTCAAATTCACCACCATGATCAGATCGAATGCTTGAAATCACATATCCTTTCTCATTTTGGACTTTCTTAGCAAACTTGGCAAAGTATGCAAAAGCATCAGACGTATATGCTAAGAAAAATACCCAAGTATATCTAGAAAAATCATCAACTATTACCAGACAATAACTCTTACCACCAATGCTTTTTATTCAATTTGATCCAAACAAATCCATATGAAGAAGCTGAAGCACCCTTGTAGTAGCAACGTGATTTATAGACTTGAAGGAATCCTTTAACTGTTTTCCTAGAGTACAAGATGTACAATCTTTATCTCTACGAAATTTCAGAAATGGCAAACCTCGAACAAGTTGCTTTGAAGAGATATTGGAAATTTGTTTCATATGAGCATGACCAAGTCTTTTATGCCATAATTTTACTTCTTTCTGAAAGATATAAGACACTTAGGAGTTTCAACATGCATATCCAATAAATATATATTACCATGTCTCCTTCCACTGAAAGTCTGTGAATTGTCTTTACTTGAGGCAAGACAGATTCCTTCTTGAAATTGGATTTTATAACTAGTATCACAGAGTTGACTGATGCTGAGTAGATTATACTTCAGTTCCTCGGCCAATAATTTTCCCTGTGCTGTCTCCTCCAAATGCTACTTTTCCTCCATCAAAACTTTCCAATTTAATGAAACAACTTGAATCTCCTGTCATATGTCTCGAACATCCACTGTCCAAGTGCCACTTTGATTGAATTTCCTGAAAAAGAACTTATTTCTTTTTAGGTACCCAGATCATCTTGGGTCTTTTTTGGTTAGAATAAAACAGGGGCGTTTTCCATCTTTTGTTTATAGAATTCATTTTCCTTGAACATTCTCCTTCAATATGACTAAAGCACTTAATAGAATCTCTTCCAACCGGTTTAATAAACGTTCTTCTAAAATGATTTTCATAAACTCTTTTCGAAGGCATTTTTTCTAGTCTTTCTTTGACTTTTGGAAAATCAATCAAAGGAGCTTTCTCCAAAGACATTCCCAAACCTTCCTTTTTGAAATAAGGTCTTTGTACTGAAAGAATTTTTTCTAATTTATCAGATCCAAGAGAAAACTTTTTTGTAATAGAAGAGATTTCAGATTTTAAACACATATTTTCTTTTTCAAGAAAGCTATATTTATCCTTTGAAACCAAAACCTCATTATCAAACTTTTCTTTTAAAGAAATCTTCTGTTGTTTGAGAATCAGATTTTCTTTCTTTAGCTCAGCAATCTCTTTAAAAGAAGAATCTAATTTGGAACAAAGATCATTTATATAATTAGCTATTTTAATAGGAACTCTATAATTATTTACCTGGTTATCAAAATCCTCTGCGTCAGAGTCTGAATCAGAATGAGCCATTAAGCAAATGTTGGCGAATTCCTCATCACTTTCTTCACATTCTCTGTCACTCCAGGTTTCAGCCTTTAGAGCCTTTTTGTTCTTCTCGTACCTTCCATTCTTTTGTTTGAGAAGAGGACATTCTGGCTAAATGTGTCCTTTCTTTTGACAATTATAATAGGTAATCTCAGCATAAATATTTCTTTCATCAGATTGTCCCCTTTGAGCATTCGAGTTCCTCCAAGAGTTGGATCCTTTCCAATTTGATCTATTTCTGTTGAACTTTTTGAACTTCTTAATGAAAGAGCCATTTCCTCTTCATCAAGATAGTCATCTGATCCTGCATCATCAGAAATAATATTAGATTTCAAAGCAATAGATTTCTTACCTTTGAACTCTTCATCTTGATTGAGATTTTTCACTTCATAAGATTGAAGTGTTCCGACTAATTCATCCACTGACAAGAGCTGAATTCTTTGAGTTTCTCTAATAGATGTTCTGATATGATTCCATTCTTGTGATAATCCTCGCAAGAGCTTGTTAACTTTCATTGGTCTAGTGATTGGTTGTCCTTGATTTGCAAGTCCATTGACAATCTCTGTGAACCTGCTGAACATATCTGCAATTGATTCACCATTCTTCATTTTGAAGGCTTCATATTGTCCAAGCAAGATATTCAATCTGGTTTCCTTGACACGATCAATTCTTTCATAGGTGACATTGAGTCTGTCCCAAATTTCTTTGGCTGATTCACAAGAAGAAATCCTGTTATACTCAGTAAGAGATAGAGCACAGTAAAGCAAATGAGTAGCCCTGGAATCAGTGTGTTGTCTCTTGATAACTTCAGCTTGAGGTATCACTCTAGTTTCTCCAGAATTAGTAGAAGGAATTACTCCTTGCTCAATTATTTCCCATTCCATGGGATCTTTTGACTTCAAGAAAATTCTCATTTTATTCTTCCAGACACAGTAATCTTTTCCATCAAAATAGGGAGGTCTAAGAAAATGTTGTCCTTCCACCACACCTGAACCACTAGCACTTGCCATAGATCGTTAGCTCAGAAGTAAAACACTTCTAAAGAGAGCAACTTGGCTCTGATACCACTTGAAAGCGCTAGTGCAGTGAATAAGTACGTAAACACTAATGCGGAAATATATATCTTCAGAATAATAAATAGAGTTAGAGAGTAAAGAAAATTGAACACAAGATGTATAGTGGTTCGGCTTAGATCAAGCATACGTCCACTCTCCCAAGGTGACAGCCTATTGGCTGGAGTCCACTATGAATCAAAAGAGTTACAATCTCAATGTCTAAGCTTCTCAGCTTAACTCTCACGAAGTTCGTGTGTCACACTCTTTTGAGTACAAATAAAGCTCTTAATGATTCAGACTTTAGGAAAATTTCTCTCTAACATTCGTACCACACAACTTGAAATGTCTCCCTTAAATACTCATTCATGCCTTCATAACCGTTGGCACTTTCCAAAGGTATTCTTCCAATCTAACCGTTGGACAGAATCAATCTGGAGATCTCAAGCTATAAATAGAAACAAAAGAGAATCCGTCAATCCCGATCTCCCATTCAATCAGGATCTTCAGTTTCCTAAAGTGAACACTTGCTCCATATAATTGATTGCTTCCATAAATGCAATAATCAAATCCAATCAATCCATAAGCTGTCGAAGATATATATCAATCTAGATTTTCGTGGGAAAAGAATAAGATCAATAAGATCTATAACCATAATAACTTAAGTCTGTCTTCCCAAGACTTTGATAAAGTCTGTCCACTTCAGACTTTAGGAAAGTCTGAACACCTCCGATTCTGGGAAAGTCTGACCACCTCAGACTTTGGGAAAGTCTGAGCACCTCAGACTTTGATACAATTTTGTCATCGTCAAAACCAGCACCAACAGAATGGAGAAAATACCATTCTATTGTTTTAAGAGGTTTAGTAATGCTACTATTGTTTTTTATGAATATTATCACTAGCTTGCAAATTCGACTGAAGACAAACTCTGAAATTAAGAGGGCATCAAGTGACGTTAGACCATGAGATTTTGGTAGTCTTAGAAACATGAATTAAATATATACATTACCCCCATTTGTATTTTTTTCATTTTGACATCCTTTCCTGCAGTTGGTCATACATTTTCATTTATTATGCCCTTCTCGTTGCTTATGGGGCTCGTTCTCCAGATATTTGGACAAATCCCTTGCCATTCCACCATATGGATCATCACTCTAGCTTTTCTCCTCCTGGTTTTCATGCTAAATATTTTCCTAAGATGCTTCCTTACTAGCACTTGTGAGGCACACATGAATAGTGCATTTCATATACTCGTTAAGTGTTGATGGGCTGCATTGTGGTTGCAGATGGGAGAGTGCTACCTATTCGCACTGGTTGTGGGGAGAATCTGCTATTTTGGCAGGTTGGTGTGGCTTTATGATTTCATTTCTTCATGTAATAGCCAGACTTGATAATCCGAAATGCTTCAGTTTGTTTTAACTATAAGAATGTCCTTCCTGTTCAACCAGATTTTTGGATGAAAGATATAGATAAAAGAGACTTGTTCATCATTAAATCCACCGACTAGCAGATCTTATCTCCTGTTATCTTTGTCATATGATCATGCCTATATAACCTGAAAGAATGCATCAAACACTAGATCCATGGTGCCTATGCCTATCTCTCTATGTTTGGGATTGGGTCCATCGAGGAGAGCCTAGAACCTCAATGCTAGTGGCCCAAGTCCCCCAAACCTAAGCTTGTGTCATCAAAACTATGTTAGGGACTCAGCACTAGCTTGAGTCCATTGAGGATGGGATCGGAACCACGTTTCCCCTATTTCCCATGCTTGTATATGCACACCTAAGACTTGGTCCATCGAGGTGGGCTTGGGAGGTCAGTGTTAGTTAGGTACTGGTTAGTTGAGATTAAATTGAGAATTAAGAAAAAAAAGAATTAGGGGCTAGTGGGTCTGACGTGACAAGGGATGGAAGAGACATCGGGCAGAAGAGAACGGCAAGAAAGGAGAAAAGAGGAAAGGACAAGACCTCGGTAGCTCTAGTCTTTATGCTGATTCGTGTCCAACCAACCCTTGCTTTGTTGTTATCCAAGCTTTGTTTGTTTGTCGTTTCCAGCGGTCATGCAAGTTCCGGTCCGCCCCATATAGATGACGTGTTTGTTGAAATGCTTGAGCAAAGTCCGCTCGAGCTTTTCTCCAGTCACTCGCTCCACCGAGCCGTCGCCACGGTGGGTGTGGTGTTTGATGGCTGGAGGGGTGGCCGGGTGGCGTCGCGGACGAGAAGGAGTTGGCCAAGTGGGCCTTGGTTGATTCTGGGCCGAGCCGATAGTGCGGTTGGGCCAATCGTGCAATCGTGCCTTGCTTTAAAAATCAAAGTTTTAGAATAAGCTTTTAATTAAGTAACACCATTTTTTAGAAAAATTGAAGAATTATGCATCCCACGCATGTTGATATGTAGGTGTGCAGATCTCACTCACCAGATCAAGATAGTCAGTTTCCACAACAAGTCCTTCTTCCCTTCTCTCCTCGAGAAACTCTAGGGTTTCCACCAAAGCCACGGCCTCGGCTTGGAGTGGGGAAGAAACACGCAGCGATCATGCAATCTGTCTATGAGGAATCCCATGTGAACTCTACAGATATAGGTCATAGCACCATCACCTGTCTCCGCATCAAATGACCCATCAATATTCACTTTCATAATGAAAGAGCTAGTGCTCACAATTAATGCGGAAATATAAACAATGAAGCTTCAGGATAATAAATAGAGTTAGAGAATAAAGAGAATTGAACACAAGATGTATAGTGGTTCGGCTTAGATCAAGCCTACGTCCACTCTCCCACGGTGACAGCCTATTGGTTGGAGTTCACTATGAATCAAAAGAATTACAATATCAAGATCTACGCTCACAAAGTTCGTGTGTCAACTCTTTTGAGTACAATTAAAGCTCTTCACAGATTCAGACTTTAGGAAAATTACTCTCTAACATTCGTACCACACAACTTGAAATATCTCCCTTAAATACTCCTTCATGCCTTCATGACCGTTGGCACTTTCCAAATGAATTCTTCCAATCTACCCGTTGGATAGAATCAATCAGGAGATCTCAAGCTATAAGTAGAAACAATAGAGAATCTGTTAATCTCGATCTCCCATTCAATCAGGATCTTCAGTTTCCTTAAGTGAATACTTGCTCCAAATAATTGATTGCTTCCATAAATGCCATAATCAGATCCAATCAATCAATAGGCTGTCGAAGATATATCAATCCATACTTTCTGCACCAGATCTTCGTGGGAAAAGAATAAGATCAATAAGATCTATAATCATAATAACTTAAGTCTGTCTTCCCTAGATTTTGGAAAAGTCTGACCACCTCAGACTGACTTTGGGAAAGTCTGAACACCTCAGATTTTGATAAAGTCTGAACACTTCAGACTTTAGTAAAGTCTGAACACCTCAGACTTTGGTTACAGTTTTTTCATCGTCAAAACAATCATCAACAATCTCCCCCTTTTTGATGATGACAAAACATTCCTGCAGATTCATATGCTGCACCAAAAACTCATTAACAAAACAAACTATATCACGTGTTAGTAGCATAATAAGATGAAGATAGTAATGAACTTCATATCAATCAAATATTAATCAAAACCCAAAGCAATCCATCAATAGTAAACATCACAAAAAAATCATCAAGCCACCAAAAGACATCAAAAAAGACATCAAAAGACACAATCAATAATCCTTTGAAAACAATCCAGGCCACTCTCCCCCTTTTTGTCATCAATCAAAAAGTTAAGTAGAACGGGGAACACGAATAATTTGAAAATTATCCATGGAACGCACAGTCTGCTCCACCCGAACTATATCTTGACTGATAACAGCATTAGTAGGCATCTGATCCAACTGTTGATTGACTGATTGCTTTAGCTGCTCAACAATATGTTCCAAAGAAGAGTATTGTGATTGAAGACTAGTTAATAATGCAATAATCTTTTCAGAACGATCAGCAAAAGCAATCGGTGCAGACTCTGTTGTTCTAGAAGGACCACCCTCTTCTCGTTGTCCCGCACCAACTCCCCCTGTCTTCAAGCCAGTAGTTGTAGGGGGTTGAGGAACATCCTGTGCTTGAGGAAGAGATTCAACAAATACATCATCTGGAGTAGCAACATTGTCCCCTGGAGGGTTGTGGACTTCTTCTTCTTCTTCTTTTTCAGACTCTGTCTTCTCAGATTTTGTGTCCCTATGAACCTCTTCTTCTGCCACTTCTTTCTTAGCATCTTCTTCTTCATCCTGAAGAATCAAAGACCGTTTCTTCCTTTTCAACATCTGAGGAGATTCCTGCGAAGGCTCCTTTCCCTTTCTCTTCACCCCATAAGAGATTGACTTTAAGGGACTAGCTTCAGAATGTAGATTTTTCAATCTCATCTTGGCAATCATATTCTTCCCAATAGTGACAGAGATGATCAGAGTCTCGCACAGAGGAGATGGAATCGGAATATTCAAATGATTGAATATTTGGGTTATCAAAGAGGCATACGGCAACTGACCTTTGTCCTTTTGCACCACATTGTACATCTGATACAGAATAACATATGGTACAGAGAGAATTGGTGATCTAATGATTCCATACATTAGACGTGCCTCAGATTTGGATATATCAGTTTTAGAAGCCGCTTTAGGCTTCAAACAACTGATTATTATCTTGTGCAGAATGGCGTTCAGAGGAGATAACCGTGAATATGTGAGAGTACCTCCACCTGACTAATATGTGGAATGGGCAGCGGTTATTTCTTTGTCAGTCACTGTAGTAGGGACAAAGCTAGGTTGTGAAACTCCAAGGATGTCAGCGATCACATCCACATTGAGAGAATATTCCTTGTCGAACACAGAAAATCTCAAGGTGTGTCAATCAGGAAAAGACAAGTTCGAGTAAAAGTATGCAGTTAACTCCGCATAACTCGGAACAGTAGAGGGACAGACCTTGTCAAGACCAAGCCGACTAAGGTGGACCCCAAGATTGACATTAATGGAGTTTAAATATTTAAAGTCAACATAGCGCGGATTCATGACCCCTCGTTTCAGTATCTCTTTATAAACCTTGTGATGTTCTTTTGAACAGAAGATATGATCACTTGTCTCTGAGCGATTAACATCAAACCCCTGTATCGGCTTAAATTGTAAGAACAGTTTTTCATCTTCGTCCCTAGGTTCATGAGTATAAGAAAAACCAAAACGAGGGTCAATAGGAAAATTTCTCCTTGCTTCATCTGCAGTTCTAGGGGGAGCAATAGAAAGGCGTTCCATCTCTTTCAGAAAAATAGGATGATTAGCGAAGCCATTGTCTCTCAGAAATTTATCAATAGTGGTCATAGCACTACCACTTTTCACCAATGTCTGATACAGTTTATAAATAAACTTGAGATTCCTTTTTTTGAGAGCAGCAGCACTACTTACTGGTTCTATGGAATCTTGTTGTACCTCATGCCTTGTTTCCATAGAGACGGTGGTAGAACCATCATGTAGTCCTTCACCCTCTGTAAGATCAAAATGAGTTGGTCTAGGCCGGAATGTTTGCTTGCTAGATGAGAAGATTTCCGTGAGGTAGACATTGTGCGCTCTTGGAGGAAGTTTTTCTTTTTCGTCAAAAAGTTGAGAGCTTTTTGAAGAAGATGAAGAGGCCTAGGGTTTATGAAGAAACGATTCTATTCCTTTAAGCAAAGTTCTTGATGAACAAAAATAGAAGTTTTAAAAATTTCTTAAAATAAAACTCTCAATCAAACAGTAAAAAAGAATCAAATAAACGAAGAGATGTAATGGTTCAGAAATCGTACCTTTTTGTCAGATTACCATAAGTGTCGATTGGCGGGAAACAAGATATCAGAAAAACTAACTAAAAAGAGGTCAAATTTGATTTGTTTTTGTCTGAACTTGAGTCTCAGTCTAAGTCTGAGTTTGAGTCTGAATCGGAGTCTGAGTCTGAGTTTGAGTATGAGTCTGAGTCTGAGTTTGAGTATGAATCTGAGTCTGAGTCTGAGTTTGAGTCTGAGTCTTAAGAAGAGAGGATATTTAATTTGCTTCTAATGAACTCGAAGGAACGTTTATCCAATGGTTTTGTAAATATATCTGCCAGTTTATTTTGAGAATCAACAAATGTGATCTTGACATCTTTCTTTTGAACATGATTTCTAATAAAGTGATGTCGGATTTCAATATGTTTTGCTTTAGAGTGTAAAATTGGATTCTTAGTAAGATCTATGTCACTTGTGCTATCATAGTGAATTTCAATACAATACTTCTTGAAGTCTTGTAGTTGTTGACGCTTGATTCCAAAGTCTTGTAGTTGTTGACGCATCCATAGAATCTGTGAGCAACAACTCTCGAGGGCTACATATTCAGATTCTATTGTTGACATTGCAACAGTGTGCTGCTTTCTTGATAACCATGATACTAACATATTTCCAAGAAGTTGACAGTTTCATATAGTACTTTTCCTATTCACTCGACATCCTGCCATGTCTGCATCAGAGTACCCTAAAAGGATGAAATTGCTTTCCTTAGGATACCAAAGTCCAAACTTTGTGGTTGTTGAAATATATATGATAATCCGTTTGACAACCGATAGATGGGATTCTCTTGGATCTGATTGAAACCTTACACATAAGCATACACTAAAAAAGACATCTGGTCTAGAAGCAGTAAGATATAATAAGGATCCAATCATGCTTCTGTATAACTTCTGATCAACTTTTCCACCTTCTGAGTCTTTTTCAAGTTTTGAAGTTACTGCCATTGGAGTTTCAATCTTTTTGCAACTCTCCATTCCAAACTTCTTGACAAGATCCTTTGCATATTTTTCTTGATGAACAAAGGTACCTTCAGAAGATTGTTTCACTTGCAATCCTAGAAAGAAGGTTAGTTCACCCATCATACTCATCTCGAACTCCTTTTGCATGTCCTTTGCAAAATTCTCACACAGAGTTTCATCAGGAGATCCAAAAATAATATCATCAATGTATATTTGTATCAATAAGAAATTGTTACTAGTCTTTTTAATAAACAGAGTTGTATCTACTTTTCCCTTTACAAAGCCACATTGAATGAGAAAAGAACTCAATCTTTCATACCAGGCTCGAAGAGCTTGCTTTAGGCCGTAGAGAGCCTTCTTTAGCTTGAAAACATGATGAGGATTCTTAGGATCTTCAAAACTAGGAGGTTGTTCAACATAAACTTCTTCTTGAATTACTCCATTTAGAAAGGCACTTTTGACATCCATCTGATATAACCTGAAATCATGGAAGCATGCAAAGGCAAGTAATAATCTGATAGCTTATAACCTAGCAACAGGAGCATAAGTTTCATCATAATCAATTTATTCCTGATGAGTATATCCTTTAGCAACCAATCGAGCTTTGTTCCTTGTAATTAATCATTCTTCATTTAATTTATTTCTAAACACTCATTTTGTTCCAACCACAAATTTTCCTTTGAGCCTTGGAACTAGCTCCCAAACATCATTTATAGCAAACTGTCTTAGCTCATCCTGCATTGCTTCTATTCAGCTATCATCTGTCAAGATTTCCTCAACTTTTTTTGGCTCAATTTCTGAAATTAAGGCAATTGCACTTGACTCCTCTGGTTCTTCAGGAATAACAAAGATTCTAACTCTTGATCTGGTTTGAAGTCCATATTCAATGTTGCCAATAACATTATTCAAAGGGTGACTCGACTTGTGTTTCCAATTTCTTTGACTTCTAAGATTTGAGTTTTCACCATCCAGATTCTGTGAATCAGTATTTACAACAGTTTCAACAACTCTTAAAGGAACATTATTCTCTTCAGTACTAACTTGTTTTGTGAACTCCGAATCTGAATCTGCTTCATGAAACTTAACATGTATAGATTCTTCCACAGTTTGAGTCCATTTATTATAAACTCTATAAGCCTTACTCGTTGAAGAATATCCAAGGAAAATTCCTTCATCAGATCTACTATCAAATTTCCCAATATTATCAGCAGAATTCTTAAGAATAAAACACTTACAGCCAAAGACATGAAAGTAAGAAACATTAGGCTTTTTGTCTTTATAAATCTCATGAGACGTTTTGTCCATCAAAGGTCTTAGAAACACCCTGTTAATAATATAACAAGCAGTAGAAATAGCTTCAGCCCAAAATCTGGAGCTTACTTTGCTGTCAATCATTAGAGTTCTGGTCATTTCTTGCAGAGATCTATTTTTCCTTTCTACAACACCATTCTGCTATGGTGAATATGGAGAAGAAAACATATGCTGAATCCCAAAATCATCACAGAATTTAGCAAAATCTGCATCCTCAAATTCACCACCACGATCAGATCGAATACTTGAGATCACATACTCTTTCTCATTTTGGACTTTCTTAGCAAACTTGGCAAAATATGCAAAGGCATTAGACTTGTTTGCTAATAAAAATACCCAGGTATATCTGGAAAAATTATCAACTATTACCAGACAATAACTCTTACCACCAATACTTTTTGTTCGATTTGGTCCAAACAGATCCATACGAAGAAGCTGAAGAACTCTTATAGTAGTAACATGATTGATAGACTTGAAGGAATCCTTGATCTGTTTTCCTAGAGTACAAGATGTACAATGTTCATCTTTACGAAATTTCAGGAACAGTAATCCTCGAACAAGCTGCTTCGAAGAGATCTTAGTTATTTGCTTCAAATGTGCATGACCAAGCCTCTTATGCCATAAGTCTGCTTCTTTCTGTACAGATATAAGACATTTAGGTTTTTCAACATCCATATCCAATAAATAGATATTACCATGTCTTCTTTCACTGAAAGTCTGAGAATTGTCTTTACTTGAGGCAACACAAACCCCTTCCTGAAATTGAATTTTATAACCAGTATCATAAAGTTGACTGATACTGAGTAGATTATACTTCAATCCTTTAACCAGAGAAACATTGTTAATGGATAGCTTTCCAATTTTTACAGTTCCACGGCTAATAATTTTCCCTTTGCTATCTCCTCCAAATGTCACTTTTCCTCCATCAAAACTCTCCAATTCAGGGCCTGCATGATAGGTACCTGTTTCTGGTTCAGAATGAGTTTTGAACCAAAAAAACTCATTATGAACCAGAAATCTGTTTACTTCACAGTTTTGTTAAAACTCATTATGAACCAATTTTCTTGGTCAGAATCGGTTTTTGCTCTAGAATGAGAAACTGAAAAAAACTAATTTCTGGTTTTTCACCCCTTTCATAGAACCGGTTTTTTCCCTCTCCCCCTTTGCAAAACCCATTTCTTACGCTTCTCCTCCACTTCGTGCACTCTCCTCCCACCCCCAAATCAGAACAGCTGCGACTTCCTTTGCCCCAGCCGTCTCTCGCTGCTCGACCGCTCACCTCCGCCTCCGCCTCCAACGACGTGACTACCGGCCTCTAGCTCGTCCACCTCCGACGCCTGGCCTCCAGCTCATCGGCCTCAGCTCCAACTCGTCGGCCTCGCGTCCAGCTCCTCTGCCAACCTCTAGCTTGTCCGCCTCAGCTCCAGCCGGTGAGTCCCCGGTTGATCTGATCTGTGCGGATTTCATCCCGTCGCGGATCTGAACGACAATGCGGTACTGTGCTGGTCGATGATGCGTTGATCTGATGGCTTCTGGGGCTCGGTTAGTTGAGGAATCGGTAGGGAACTGAATTGTTGGGGGCTTGAGGCTTGCTGCGTTGTGTCCTGTGAGATGCGATGTTCTGCTTTTCTTCTCTTTGTTATGTTCATTACGAGAGGATAAGTGACGTCGCCAGCTCGGATGGTATAGTTGTGATTTGTTGAATCATTTGATTGTTCTATGCAGGAGCGATCTGGAGCAGAATTGGCATTGACTTGAGCATTTTCTAGGTTGGAGATTCTAAGGATACGTTGTTGGTGATCCAATTGACTAATTGTGGACGTTTTTTTGTTTGGGTTCTCGGGAACTTTGTGAGTTGTGACGTTCTTGTGGGCTCAAGTGAACTCTGATTTCAGAGTCTGCTGCCCCCATGTGACTGATGGCATAATCTAGTGTTGGAAGTTCATTCTCTTCAGTTTGGAGACCCGAAAGGAAATGGTTAGATGAATTGTGAGATAAATTGTAGTTTGTGAAGTGTATGTGTTTCATGACAGGTAGTGGATCTTGCACTTTCTAGAGAGTACGACAGAACTGGTGATCTAAGGGTCTTGTAACTTGGGTTCTGGCCAGTCTTGCACAAACTATGAACATGAGAACCCCCTGGTTTAATAAGCTAGCTCTCGTTTTTGGCCCAAGGCCACCAATCAGTTGGTTAGTCTTGTGCCTTATAAGCATACTAGCACTCATCACTGCATTGGGATCGTACATTTCTATTGTCCGTCAGATCGTTTATGGTTGCCTCAGTGGATTTTATTTTTTTAAAGTTAGAATATTACGAATGTTCAATGCAACTAAAGTGAATTTTTAATTTTGGAGTTGATTACAATACTAAATGTGCAAAAAATTTCAATTTTTTGCTTTAAATAATTAAGTATGTGATTTTTATTAATATGAACATCTTGCAATCTCCAAAATTATATGTTTTAGAAAATGAAATAGAATCAGAAATATAAATTTTTTTGTTATATCAAACAGCTTTTTGTTTTTGGAATAAAAATTGTACGTCCATATCAAACACATTTTTTTCGTCAGAAATTCATTTCGAACCAGAAATAGAAAAAACTAGTTCTAGACAGAACTAGGTTTCTGAACCAGAAACTGAATCATGCGCACCCTTAACGAAACAATTTGGATCTCCAGTCATATGCCTTGAACATCCACTGTCCAAATACCACTTTGATTTCATTCCCTGCAAAACAAGAGCCTTATTTCTTTTTAGGTACCCAAATCATCTTGGGTCCTTTTATGTTAGAATAAAACAGGGATGTTTCCCATCTCTTGTTTATAGATTTCTTTTTCTTTGGACACTCTCTTTCAAGTTGACTAGAGCAATTACAAACAGAACATTTAATAGAATCTCTTCTAACAGGTTTAATAAACATTCTTCTAAAATGATTTTCGTAAGTTATTTTTGAAGGCATTTTTTCCAGTCTTTCTTTAACTTTTGGAAAATCAATCAAAGGTACTATCTCCGGCGACATTCCCAAACCTTCCTTTTTAAAATAGGGTTTTTGAACTGAAAGTATTTTCTCTAATTTTTCAGATCCAAGAGAAAACTTCTTTGTAATACAAGAAATTTCAGATTTTAAACAGACATTTTCTTTTTCAAGAGAACTACATTTATCTTTTGAAATCAAAACATCATTATTTAAACAATCAAAAAAAAAATTTCAAGGAAATCTCCTGTTGTTTGAGTATCATATTTTCTTTCTTTAGCTTAGCAATCTCTTTGAAAGAGGAGTCCAATTTGGAACAAAGATCATTTATATAATTAGCTATTTTAATAGGAACTCTATAATTATTTACCTGATTGTCAAAATCCTCTGAGTTAGAGTCTTTGTCTGAATCTGAATCAGAATGAGCCATTAAGTAAATATTTGCAAACTCTTCATCACTATCTTCACATTCTGTATCACTCCAGGTTTCAGCCTTTAGAGCCTTTTTGTTCTTCTCGTACCTTCCACTCTTTTCTTTAAGAATATGACAGTCTGGCTTGATATGTCCTTTCTTTTGACAATTATAACAAGTAATCTCAGCATAAATATTTCTTTCATCAGATTGTCTCCTTTGAAAGTTTGAATTCTTCCAAGAGTTAGATTCTTTCCAATTTGATTTCCTCCCATTTCTATTAAACTTCTTGAATTTCTTAATGAAAAGAGCCATTTCCTCTTCATCAAGATAGTCATCTGAACCTCCATCATTAGAAATAATATTAGATTTTAAAGCAATTGATTTTTTACCTTTGGACTCTTCATCTTGATTAAGATTTTCCACTTCATAAGATTGAAGTGTTTCGACTAATTCGTCCACTAACAAAGGCTGAATCCTTTGAGTTTCTCTATTAGATGTTTTGATGTGATTCCATTCCTGTGATAATCCTCGCAAAAGTTTATTGACTTTCATAGGTCCAGAAACTGGTTGCCCTCGATTTGCAAGACCATTGACAATCTCTGTGAACCTGCTGAACATATCTACAATTGATTCACCATTTCTCATTTTGAAGGCTTCATATTGTCCAATCAATATATTTAATCTTGTCTCCTTGACGCGATCAGTTCCTTCATAAGTGACATTGAGTCTTTCCCAGATTTCTTTTGCTGATTCACAAGAAGAAATTATGTTATATTCAGTAAGAGATAGAGCACAATAAAGAGAGTGAGTAGCTCTAGAATCAGTGCATTGTCTCTTGGTGATTTCAGCTTGAGGTAGCACTCTAGTTTCTCCAAAGCTGGTAGTAGGAATGACTCCTTGTTCAATTATCTCCCATTCCATGGGATCTTTTGACTTCAAGAAAATTCTCATTTTGTTCTTCCATACATAGTAGTCTTTTCCATCAAAATAAGGAGGTCTAAGGAAATGTTGTCCTTCCATAACACCTGAACCACTTGCACTAGCCATAGATCGTTAGCTCAGAAATAAAAACACTTCTAAAACGAGCAACCTGGCTCTGATACCACTTGAAAGAGCTAGTGCTCACAATTAATGCGGAAATATAAACAATAAAACTTCAGGATAATCAATAGAGTTAGAGAGTAAAGAGAATTGAACACAAGATGTATAGTGGTTCGGCTTAGATCAAGCCTATGTCCACTCTCCCACGGTGACAGCCTATTGGCTGGAGTTCACTATGAATCAAAAGAGTTACAATCTCAAGATCTACGCTCACAAAGTTCGTGTGCCAACTCTTTTTGAGTACAATTAAAGCTCTTCACAGATTCAGACTTTAAGAAAATTGTTCTCTAACGTTCGTACCATACAACTTGAATTATCTCCCTTAAATACTCCTTCATGCCTTCATGACCGTTGGCACTTTCCAAAGGAATTCTTCCAATCTACCCGTTGGACAGAATCAATCAGGAGATCTCAAGCTATAAATAGAAACAATAGAGAATCTGTTAATCTCTATCTCCCATTCAATCAGGATCTTCAGTTTTCTTAAGTGAATACTTGCTCCAAATAATTGATTGCTTCCATAAATGCCATAATCAAATCCAATCAATCAGTAGGCTGTCGAAGATATATCAATCTATACTTTCTGCACCAGATCTTTGTGGGAAAAGAATAAGATCAATAAGATTTATAACCATAATAACTTAAGTCTGTCTTTCCCAAACTTTGGAAAAGTCTGACCACCTCAGACTTTGGGAAAGTCTGAACACCTCAGACTTTGGTTACAGTTTTGTCATCATCAAAACAATCATCAACACATAACTCCATGAGAAGGCAAATTCCATTATGAAGAAACGGATTTTTTGGCGGTCTTTCCTTCAGTTAAAACCTTGGACCAGCATCTGTAATTATCTTTGCTTTCTCTGATGTAATTACTTGTTGAGGGTTCGCTCGTCGGGCTTGGAAAATCAGTCCATTACAAGACTTCCAGATCAGCCACAATTTTTTTTGGTTGAAAATCTGCCACAATAACAAAGCCAGGAACTCGAAGGAGATGGAGGTAAGTGAGAGATTAGCTAACCATTCATCCATCCTCATAACTGTGAGTTGATTAGCTATGATGTTGATTGTAGAGTCCTCCCAAGATTCCTTGAGAGGGTTAGGTTGTATACTATGGGAACATACCATGTTCGATTCAATACTACCTCGAAGACTAGACTCAAGCTATGGTGGGACCAACTGGATTATGATGGGCAATATATTATTGACATCTTAATAAGTCATTTAAAGTTTTAGTGCATAAAAAAATCAAGAATTAATTATTTAATCCCTCATTAAATCCACTGATGAGTAGATCTTATTTCTTGTTATCTTTGTCATATGATCACGCCTATATAGCCTGAAAGAATGCTTGATTTAGAGACAAATCTCAACTTTGCTCACTAAGGGCATGTTTATTTGTTCATAAACAGGCTTATTTCTATTCTTTTGTTTAAGGGAACAAAAAAAGAACAGAAATGTGTTTGTTTATAATTTTGTTCTCAAGAACAAAAAAATATGTTTTTGTGTTCCTAGGAATGGTTTTGGAACAAAAATAAAATATAAAAAAACTTGTTTCTTGTTCTTGAATACTTTTTAAGAAACACTTCTCATTTTCCTTTTTTTTTCTCTCTCTTGCCGCTGCAACCTTCGGCTGCCGGAGCCGTCACAGCTGCCCGCCAGCCGCCGGACCATCACCGCAGCTGCCGCACCTCCAGCAGCGGTCCAATGGTCGGTCGGTCGACGGCAAATAATCTATGAACAAGAAGAAAAAAACAAAATGAATAAAAAATTTTATGAATTGTACCAAACACATTTATATTCCAAGAACACTTTTTATCAAACGCTCTATATTACTCAAAAATTGTTCTGCGGAGTAAAATTACAAAAAAGTATTTATGTTCAAAAATTATTTTCTGGAACAGAAATGTTACTAAATACGCCTTAATAATCTCCTTTACAATATCCACATGTGTTTTAATTGCTTCCATGCGCTCTAATTGGTTCATTTAATTTGCCAAATAATATACCAACCTTTACAGTTATTTCGGTGAAGAAAGTACAAAGCTCATGGGATCTTAGAGGCGCTAGTCAATAAGGCCAGAAGCCTTCTTGCAGGGAGGAGAGTGGGTTCGTAGATTGCATTGCATATGTTCTCTTAGGACTAGGTCTCCCTTTTAATTGGATACCTATAATTTTTGTTGGTCAACTGCACCATACCATTGACCCTGAACTTATTAGCTATGCTAGGTAGCTTCAAAGTGTGTTGTCGCGACCTCTCTGAAAGTGCACCACCTAGGGTTCGGTTAATGGATTGCTAAGCCTAACTTAGCTCAAACTATCCCAAGCTCATACCAATTCATAACTTGTTTTCAGTTCTTAACATGCAATGCAAATCATTTTCAAATGAGTCACCGCTAATCTATTTATGGTATATCGATTAGAAATCCATGTAAAGTACTATGAGTTGTACTTTACCCCTACGAACCAGAGATCTATGGGTACGGTGACTTGGTTACGCTAAACTAGTTTAACGCCATTTCAGTACCTTTTCATTTATTTCCAAAAGAATTAGCAGGCAGCTTGAATTAATTTTAAATCGACTCCTTAACATGCAATGATGACCACACGGGTGCACAAACATGAATGTAATACATTCAAAGAAATAATAAGCAAAAAATGAAATAACAAAGCAAATCATAATATCTCTTTCTGGATTTTTCACTATAATATGCCATGCAAGTGATGAAAATCTAGCCTTAAATGTGACAATTTAATGCAATTCTCAAAAATGAAATAACAAAGCAAATCAGAATATCTCTTTCTGGATTTTTCACTATAATATACCATGCAAGTGATGAAAATCTAGCCTTAAATGTGACTAATTTAATGCAATTCTCAACTACATGAATTGCAATTTTTTGGTATTTTTTATGAATTTAAAAATTAATTATCTAATGACCGAATCAACCCAAATGTCCTTCGACTTGAAAAGCGCAGTAAACCCGAGTCATGAAGAAATTACGGTTAGGGAAGAGAACAACTAAAGTCCCTACATGGCTCGGGGGTAATGGCGAATCGGCGCGCTCAAGCAAACTCAAGCCAAACCGACGTTGGTCCACGAAACCACCCGGCCGTGATCCTCGGGAAAGCCACAGATAGAACAATCGTGACAAAGGACTCACCGAAAAAGGAAAGGGACGAACTGGGAAGCTGTGGACGCGTCACCGGAGCGGCAAGTCAGACGAGGGAGGCACCGGAATCGTGGCTCTCAGATCACTGCCCCCCCCCCTTTCGGTGAAGAAAGTACAAAGCTCATGGGATCTTAGAGGCGCTAGTCAATAAGGCCAGAAGCCTTTTTGCAGCGAGGAGAGTGGGTTCGTAGATTGCATTGCATATGTTCTCTTAGGACAGGGTCTCCCTTTTAATTGGATACCTATATTTTTTGTTGGTCAATTGCACCATACCATTGACCCTGAACTTATTAGCTATGCTAGGTAGCTTCAAAGTGTGTTGTCGCGACCTCTCTGAAAGTGCACCACCTAGGGTTCGGTTAATGGATTGCTAAGCCTAACTTAGCTCAAACTATCCCAAGCTCATACCAATTCATAACTTGTTTTCAGTTCTTAACATGCAATGCAAATCATTTTCAAATGAGTCACCGCTAATCTATTTATGGTATATCGATTAGAAATCCATGTAAAGTACTATGAGTTGTACTTTACCCCTACGAACCAGAGATCTATGGGTACGGTGACTTGGTTACGCTAAACTAGTTTAACGCCATTTCAGTACCTTTTCATTTATTTCCAAAAGAATTAGCAGGCAGCTTGAATTAATTTTAAATCGACTCCTTAACATGCAATGATGACCACACGGGTGCACAAACATGAATGTAATACATTCAAAGAAATAATAAGCAAAAAATGAAATAACAAAGCAAATCATAATATCTCTTTCTGGATTTTTCACTATAATATGCCATGCAAGTGATGAAAATCTAGCCTTAAATGTGACAATTTAATGCAATTCTCAAAAATGAAATAACAAAGCAAATCAGAATATCTCTTTCTGGATTTTTCACTATAATATACCATGCAAGTGATGAAAATCTAGCCTTAAATGTGACTAATTTAATGCAATTCTCAACTACATGAATTGCAATTTTTTGGTATTTTTTATGAATTTAAAAATTAATTATCTAATGACCGAATCAACCCAAATGTCCTTCGACTTGAAAAGCGCAGTAAACCCGAGTCATGAAGAAATTACGGTTAGGGAAGAGAACAACTAAAGTCCCTACATGGCTCGGGGGTAATGGCGAATCGGCGCGCTCAAGCAAACTCAAGCCAAACCGACGTTGGTCCACGAAACCACCCGGCCGTGATCCTCGGGAAAGCCACAGATAGAACAATCGTGACAAAGGACTCACCGAAAAAGGAAAGGGACGAACTGGGAAGCTGTGGACGCGTCACCGGAGCGGCAAGTCAGACGAGGGAGGCACCGGAATCGTGGCTCTCAGATCACTGCCCCCCCCCCCCCCTTTCGGTGAAGAAAGTACAAAGCTCATGGGATCTTAGAGGCGCTAGTCAATAAGGCCAGAAGCCTTCTTGCAGGGAGGAGAGTGGGTTCGTAGATTGCATTGCATATGTTCTCTTAGGACTGGGTCTCCCTTTTAATTGGATACCTATAATTTTTGTTGGTCAACTGCACCATACCATTGACCCTGAACTTATTAGCTATGCTAGGTAGCTTCAAAGTGTGTTGTCACGACCTCTCTGAAAGTGCACCACCTAGGGTTCGGTTAATGGATTGCTAAGCCTAACTTAGCTCAAACTATCCCAAGCTCATACCAATTCATAACTTGTTTTCAGTTCTTAACATGCAATGCAAATCATTTTCAAATGAGTCACCGCTAATCTATTTATGGTATATCGATTAGAAATCCATGTAAAGTACTATGAGTTGTACTTTACCCCTACGAACCAGAGATCTATGGGTACGGTGACTTGGTTACGCTAAACTAGTTTAACGCCATTTCAGTACCTTTTCATTTATTTCCAAAAGAATTAGCAGGCAGCTTGAATTAATTTTAAATCGACTCCTTAACATGCAATGATGACCACACGGGTGCACAAACATGAATGTAATACATTCAAAGAAATAATAAGCAAACAATGAAATAACAAAGCAAATCATAATATCTCTTTCTGGATTTTTCACTATAATATGCCATGCAAGTGATGAAAATCTAGCCTTAAATGTGACAATTTAATGCAATTCTCAAAAATGAAATAACAAAGCAAATCAGAATATCTCTTTCTGGATTTTTCACTATAATATACCATGCAAGTGATGAAAATCTAGCCTTAAATGTGACTAATTTAATGCAATTCTCAACTACATGAATTGCAATTTTTTGGTATTTTTTATGAATTTAAAAATTAATTATCTAATGACCGAATCAACCCAAATGTCCTTCGACTTGAAAAGCGCAGTAAACCCGAGTCATGAAGAAATTACGGTTAGGGAAGAGAACAACTAAAGTCCCTACATGGCTCGGGGGTAATGGCGAATCGGCGCGCTCAAGCAAACTCAAGCCAAACCGACGTTGGTCCACGAAACCACCCGGCCGTGATCCTCGGGAAAGCCACAGATAGAACAATCGTGACAAAGGACTCACCGAAAAAGGAAAGGGACGAACTGGGAAGTTGTGGACGCGTCACCGGAGCGGCAAGTCAGACGAGGGAGGCACCGGAATCGTGGCTCTCAGATCACTGCCCCCCCCCCCCTTTCGGTGAAGAAAGTACAAAGCTCATGGGATCTTAGAGGCGCTAGTCAATAAGGCCAGAAGCCTTCTTGCAGGGAGGAGAGTGGGTTCGTAGATTGCATTGCATATGTTCTCTTAGGACTGGGTCTCCCTTTTAATTGGATACCTATAATTTTTGTTGGTCAACTGCACCATACCATTGACCCTGAACTTATTAGCTATGCTAGGTAGCTTCAAAGTGTGTTGTCGCGACCTCTCTGAAAGTGCACCACCTAGGGTTCGGTTAATGGATTGCTAAGCCTAACTTAGCTCAAACTATCCCAAGCTCATACCAATTCATAACTTGTTTTCAGTTCTTAACATGCAATGCAAATCATTTTCAAATGAGTCACCGCTAATCTATTTATGGTATATCGATTAGAAATCCATGTAAAGTACTATGAGTTGTACTTTACCCCTACGAACCAGAGATCTATGGGTACGGTGACTTGGTTATGCTAAACTAGTTTAATGCCATTTCAGTACCTTTTCATTTATTTCCAAAAGAATTATCTGGCAGCTTGAATTAATTTTAAATCGACTCCTTAACATGCAATGATGACCACACGGGTGCACAAACATGAATGTAATACATTCAAAGAAATAATAAGCAAAAAATGAAATAACAAAGCAAATCATAATATCTCTTTCTGGATTTTTCACTATAATATGCCATGCAAGTGATGAAAATCTAGCCTTAAATGTGACAATTTAATGCAATTCTCAAAAATGAAATAACAAAGCAAATCAGAATATCTCTTTCTGGATTTTTCACTATAATATACCATGCAAGTGATGAAAATCTAGCCTTAAATGTGACTAATTTAATGCAATTCTCAACTACATGAATTGCAATTTTTTGGTATTTTTTATGAATTTAAAAATTAATTATCTAATGACCGAATCAACCCAAATGTCCTTCGACTTGAAAAGCGCAGTAAACCCGAGTCATGAAGAAATTACGGTTAGGGAAGAGAACAACTAAAGTCCCTACATGGCTCGGGGGTAATGGCGAATCGGCGCGCTCAAGCAAACTCAAGCCAAACCGACGTTGGTCCACGAAACCACCCGGCCGTGATCCTCGGGAAAGCCACAGATAGAACAATCGTGACAAAGGACTCACCGAAAAAGGAAAGGGACGAACTGGGAAGCTGTGGACGCGTCACCGGAGCGGCAAGTCAGACGAGGGAGGCACCGGAATCGTGGCTCTCAGATCACTGCCCCCCCCCCCCCCCCCCCCCCTCTCTGTGTGTGCGCGTATGTGTTCGTCCACGAGTATGCGTCTTTTTTTCCGGAGGAAGTCTCCCCTTTATTCTCGAAGAAAAGTCCTCTTCTTCTGTGCGTGTGTCCTCACGCTTTTTAAGCAACGGGAGAAGCCAATATTCAGTCAAAGATTTGACCAAATATTGCTATCTATTTTTTCTTTTGATTTTCCCCTTTTCCTCTTTTAAGCCGTGTAGAGGACCTCTACTGGATCAAGTCTCTTTTGTGAGCCCCCCTCCGCGAGTCCAAGCAAAGTTTCTCCTTCTATTTTGTTTCCTCTTTTTTTCCATATTTCTTGTTTTAAATCAAATATATTCTGCCCAATATTTCTCTCTTGGCCAAAGTCAAAATGTATCATGGCAGATGATGTTCTCTAAAATGCAAGATGCTCCTATAACTACATGCAATAAAAAATATATGTTTTTTTACCATGTTTTTGAATGATATCAATGAATTTCTGAAGGAGCTGGCCATGTGATTGCTCATCAGGGTTGTAGAGCAAGATACCATCGATATAAATGGATGCGGTATCCAAAATGGGATTGAAAATTTGAACTTTGAATAGATCATGGCTTTTGTGAGACTAGCAAAAAAAGAGTTTTTTTCAGAGATTAAAGTAAACCCCTATTTTATATGCAATTAATTACACATGACTTGCCAAATTTAGGTGTCAAGATGCATTTAAAAAAATCAGGTAGAATATTTTGATCAAAGTGAACTTAATTTGACACAAATTAAATTTTGGAATTTTTTATTTGGGATTCTCATATGTGGCAACTTGGTTGTCATGCTTGAAAAAGCATGTAACTTCAACCATAATTAACAAATAAAAAAACGAAAGTTCAAACCCGTTCCAGATAGACTAGACTAGACTCAATCACATCATTTGGGTTATTTGTTGTGCAACCTTGGATTGAGTCGGGCCAGGTACATGGTATAATGCTTTTGGGTTGGATATCATGAAACATGACCCGACCTGGCTGGTTGACACCCCCGATAGTGTACATAGCTAACACATGGAACGCATGTTATCATTTTCTGTGATGTAGATGATTGGTGTGCCCGGCTACTACTTGGAATGCTTGTTCGCGGCGTAGTTGGCTGGTGTGCGCGGTGTTAAAAATAATATTCACAGCACTCGGAGGAAACAAACTGAGGAGACAACAAATGCTTTATTGCCCTTGACTTTTTGACTTCATTTGATACACGTTCTTTATTTATGTAGAACATCAATGGAAATAGCTAAAACATAGCCAAGAAAATAGCAACATAAGTGACTCACTGATGTGCAACAATGTACTGCAACAAACTCCTGAAAAATGGCAACAGGACCATTTTCCAGCTTATTGACTTGTTGAACTTTGACAAATTCAAACATTGACTCATTTAGCACGTGGCTACAACTTGGAATACATCTTATTTGGTGTAGAAGACTGGCGTGCGCGGCTACCACTTGGAATGCTTGTGTTTTCAAAAATTTTAGTCTGATCGTGACGACTTGGAGCGTTACTGTTCCCACTTTGCCCCGACGCGGAAGAGCCAGAGGAAAGTGGTGCAGCTGAGTGATCGAGACGACCTGACGACGACGTGGGTGGAAAATTTGGTCCAAGCTTTGCGTGACTGGAAACACGTGACGTTTCATAAACGTTCGGCGCCAGGGATGAGCAGTGTTGGAACGTCCCAGTTGATCGGCTTCCCGCCGGCGGTGTCTTGTACTGTTGCGATACTGGCCGCCCCCTAGTCATTCTCGGAGATTTCATCTTCAGTGGCCAGTGTCCCAAATTTATAGCAGTGCAAATCCCTGATAACGTACCTTTTACCAATTGTAAAATTTGCTCTTGCGTGCGGGTACGACTTGGACTTCGTCAACTGCCCGTCGTGAGAAAGTAGGGGTGATCGGTTCTCGGGCGGTTCCCGGTTCTCTTAAGAACCGGGAACCGAACCGGTGGAACCGGTTTCCTATTATGAAGAACCAGAACCGGACCGGACAAGATTGGGCAGTTCCAGTCCGGTTCTCACCCGGTCCGGTCCGGTTCCTAGGTGGTTCCGGTTCTAATTAACGCGAAAAGAACATATTCTAAAATAGAAAAAAAAAATATACGTTCACGCGTCGCATTTTCTGGACATCCAAAAACTGGACGTCCACTACAGTTTCTGGACGTCCGTGGACATCCGTGTGCCCAGCGTTGGGTCACGTCCAGCCGTCCAGAAACCTGCACGTCCACTTGGACGTCCAAAAATCTGCACGTCCAGCGGACCGAAATTCGGTTACCGAACAACGCTGTGGACTGCGGACTGTGGGCCGAGTAAGGGATTGAGAGTGACTCTGTCTGAGTTGTGAGCGGAGGCTGTGACTGTGAGTGAGAGAGTGTGAGAGATTTTTTTTTTAATGAACAGTACCGGTTCCGGTACAAGGCGGGCGGTTCCACCCCCGGAATCAGGAACCGGACCGAAATTCTCGGTTTCAATTTTTTTAGAACCGGGAACAATTCCGCGCGGGCAGTTTCGCTTGCTCACCCCTATGAGAAAGTACGAAAAGTTAGTGCATATTGCTGTCCAGTTCTAGGGTTCCATTTTTTAGACTGATTGTGAATACTTGGAGGTTTCCAATCTTGAGCGTCAAATTTTCGAGTCTGACTGGAACGACCTGGAGTGTTACCGTACCCATTGTACCCACTTTGCCCCGACGCGGATGTGACAAAGGGAGATGGTTTATCTGACCGAGTGAGATGACCTGACATTTATCTGTAATTCGTAATTCCCCGCCAAGTTTGACTGACGGGCATAACTTCGACTTTCTCCATAGTTAGTCATCCCCCTGTAGCTTCGACCGGTGCCGTTGCCCCCTCCTGCTATTCTCGGAGATTTCAACTTCAGTAGAAAGGAAAAGGTCACCCCCGCGAATAGATGACGGGGTATGAATGCCCTGCTCTTAGAGCTGGGGAGCTCTACCCATCTTCACCTTCCAAATTTTTTCCTTCAATTTTTTCCTTTTATAAAATGAGGGGAAACTCCATCTCTACTATTCATCACCTACTTTGCTGATGTCAGCAAAGCAGGGGATCTAGATCCTGACGCGGCCAATAAATCTTCCGGAGATCTCTTACTTGGCAACTACGAGAAAGGTTGTTCCCTGGTTTGCTTACCCGGTCTCCTCTCTTCCAGCTCTTGTTTCAAGCTCACGTCACGCTTCCTTCCTGGCTTAAGTGGGCATATGACAATTGAACCAGTAATTCAAGGTTATACAGAGGGCGTAGGAAAATTTCGGAGCAAAAAATATAAAAAAAGCTTACAAATTTTCACTGATCTAAAGCAGTCTCACCCGGGAAAAACTTGCTGATAATACTCCAAATGAGAAACTGCAACACGAGATAGTTGAACAGCAATACAAGCAAAGTAAAGGAAGGAATGGCTGCGAGAGAGAAGCCGAAGTCGAGGGGAAGTAAGTGAATGGGAGCGGGCAACCTTTGCTGCCGCTCTGTGCTTCTAATCAAGGCTCGAAGAAAGTCTTTGAGGCGTGCAGTCTTTATAGAAGCGGAGCACCTTCCCGGAAGAGTGTCGAGTCTTTCCCCGAGCTTACCTTGCCCGATGGACCGAGTCACACAAACGACAGCATTTTCATCGAAGTCTAGCATCCACCTACTAGAAAGATGGCCAAAGTCGCGTTGGCATTGGAGGTTACTCATTGGCGCCGCGTGCATTGCGCTGGAAGACATATGGTTTGATAAAGATATTTAAGGCCATTTCTAGTTTTTGCGTTCGGCGTGGTTATAACATCACATCACATGAGTCATCACGTTTCTAAAAAATAGGATTTCTTGGCACATTTGTTTCATGAAAAATCAATAATTCAATAATGATTTTTTTAAAACTAATTCCTTGTATCGCTCTAGAATGAATGTACAAAAACTATTTTCATCAACAACACAAATTCAGACATAAATAGTAATCAATAATGGAATAATTCTCCGTTAACTAATAATTCAAAGCAATGCGAACAATCGTCATCAAAAAAATGTCTTTCTCATCATTGATTTCAAGTGAAACACCAGTTGGGCTACTCTTTTATGTCGACGCCTAAAGCAAGAGTCTTGAGGCATAGCGTCTCTCGGGGTACACCACTTCAGCCTTTTAATCATGTATTCACATTGCATGATATACAAATGCGTAGACTACAATTTTGCAATTTATATGTGTTCTATAGTAAAAGGTGCACGAGCCATGCTTTGCCAGAGGATTACCTAAGGCAACGAGGGTGCTTGAGGATTCTTACCTAGAGGTTTACTTATCTCGAAATCTAGAGTTCGCTTTATTTTTCGTATTCTAGTAGTAATTTAATTTATGGTGATTTACAAATAAAAAGACTGCCTAATCTTGCAATCCAATTGGTCATAGTTAATGCGACAACTTCGACTAAGACCATTCGGGTGTTCTTAGGAGTGTATTAAAATAACCTTTTTTAATTCGGACGGACAAAGCATATTGTTATTCATTTTCCGCAAATTTCTTAAGCAAGAACGTGCGCGAGCATTATAATAAATTAATAATCGTGTTTACAAGCCAATGGAAATAATGAGAAGAAGGATACATAATAAAGAAACTGCCAGCTAGGGTTCATATTATTGGGTCAACGGTCAAAGTCTATCAATTTGGCACTTTTCGAGCAGGCAAATTAGCGGTTGGTCGGGTCAAAGTCAATCAATTTAGCATGCATGCGTTACGACTTTCTTTTAGTCAGTTTAAAATTTTAATTTGGTTTGATTCGATCCAACCCCTCTTTTTTTGTCGCACTCTTCTAATCGGATTATGTTAATGTCTTCTGTTTCCACTCTTGTCTGGCTTGCCGCGGCTGCTAATAAACTTGGACGTGCTTGGTTATGGAAACATAGCATGCATGACAACGGGGCTTCAATCAGTTATGTCAACTTGATCACGGCGATACTTGACGTCGACCTTATACTTGCTTGACGATTTTGATTTTGCTTTTAGCAATGGCAGCTACTTGATTAATGTCTCATGTTAATTTGCAGGGAAATTTCCATTTAGCAAACCTAAGACGAGCGTGTGGTACAGTGACGATAAAAAGCCAATAACCAAACAAGAATGTTATTACCTGTCGAGAATTTCCGTGGAGCACATAACACTTGCTGACTTAATGAATACCTAAAAACCCATCTCATTAGCTGGTCTTGAATGTATTAATAACAAGAAAACACGACCAAATAGTTAATCTGTAACAGTCCGATTTTTGGGTCATGGTTGGGAATAATTATTCTCTATTTTGGCATTAAGAAATTTAAATAATTTCTTCCCAATTTCTTATTTCTCCTTGTCACTTCTGCGCGTGGGCTGGACTAAGTCAGCCGAGTCCAATTAGCAACTTCTCCTTCACGCGCACGCGACCACGGCCCCGTGGGAATGGCCTAGTTCTTTCCGGCCCAGCCCGTGCCTTTCCCTTTTTTCTTCACTGTTCATTGTCTTCCCCACGCCGTGAGAGATGCGCGCCGAAAGCCTAGCCACGTTCGCACCAAACTAGTGAGAAAATAGTGATTTGGCCAACGGCCAGCCATGCGGCAGCCTCGCCGTTCGCCATATGGCTTTCTCCTCCGTTGGATTCGTCTTCCTCGCACCGGATCTCTGTTGATAATAAGAGAAACCCTAGCTGCCTCCTCGTCACTTCACTTGCCACCATAGACCTGGAAATCACTCAAAACACGCGGGGGAGCTTTGCCTAGTGCGCTGTAACTCAATCTTAGCCGCCTGGTCAGCGCTATCGTCACTCAGCGTCGTGGGTCAAGCTTGAAGAGCGCCTCCCTGTTCTTGAACGGTGCGGCTGTCCACCGTCATTGCGAACGACTCTCGCCAACCCAGCCGCAGTTACTCCTTGGGAAATCCTTCCAAGATCATTCCGAATGCCGGTAGGCAATTCGTTGCCCTTGATTTCACTTCAATCGCCTCGATTAGCTTTCTAATCGTCCACGCGGCTTGAACGATCAGCTCGGGTCCGAGGCTCACCGCGAGCCAAGCAAGCGTCGTCGCGTCACCGATCACCGGCCAACCCTCGATGCCGCCCCAGCTGTCCCAAACGCCGTCCACAACCGTTCACCGCCACTTGCGCCTGCTCAACGGCCACCCCAACCTGAAATCCCGAACACGCACAAGCTGAAGGTTTTCCTTGGCCGTGAACCGTCTCATGTTCTTCCTAGGACAGAACATATTTTGATGCCATGGTGTCTTGTTGCTTCATAGGAGTGATTGACCAACTTGAGGAGTTGAGATTAGCTCGCCGAAAGTCTCGTTGGAACCCTACTAGAATCTCGCCGGAAATCACGTGACGAACTCGAACCAAGGGTGAGTTGAGCCCTAACTCTTGATTAGGGTGGTTACCACCCTAATACGTAATTAACTTAGTTAATTGACTGATTGTAAATTTGGTTATTTTTAGATGAATTAGGGGTATAATTGTAATTTTGGTTAAGTCAAGGGCTTATTTGTAATTTTGGCTAAGTCAAGGGTAGAATGGTAGTTTTGGCTAAGTAAGGGGGCAAGACTGTAATATTGGCAAAGTGAGGGGCAGAATGGTAATTTGGGCAGTGATAGGGGCAAAACTGTATTATTGGTAAAACAAGGGGCAGAATGGTAATTTGGGCAGTGAAAGGGGTAAAACTATAATATTGGTAAAGCGAGGGGCATAATGGTAATTTGGACAGTGATAGGGGCAAAAATGTAATATTGGTAAAACGAGGGGCAGAATGGTAATTTGGGCAGTGAAAGGGGCAAAAATGTAATATTGGTAAAGCTAGGGGCATAATGGTAATTTGGACAGTGGTAGGGGTAAAACTATAATTTTGGCATAGTTGGGGGCAGAATGGAAATTTTAGCAAGGTTAAGGGCAAAGTGGTAATTTTAGAAAATTAGAAGAAAAATTAGAGGTGGTTGGTTATATACTGCTTTGATAGTGGGTTGGATTTAATTGACTTAATAATTTGATATTTAGAAGTAATTATCTGGCTTACACCTTGTTAGAGGTAAATTGTGATATATTGTAACTTTTGATATATCGAATAATTGCCGAAATTGAATGACTGGCCAAATGACGGCCAATTAAAGGTGATGATTCCCGCAGTTTGTCGAATAGACTGGATTGGACTAGGGACCTGGGTACATCCCTAATTGGTGGGCTCAAGCGATTGGAATTTTAGAAATTTCGAGAGATATGATTATTTCTTTATTCTTGAATGTGGAAGTTGATTGGTGCTGGATAGTGATTGTTTTATTATTGAGTTTATAATTATTTGTTGACGTGGTTATGTAATTGCATTTAAATGTTATTAATTTTATAATGCTAATTAATTGTGAATGTGTGAGAGTGAGGTTTATTGATTTAATGAGGAAACGAGCAAAAAATGTGAGAATTAGATTAATAAGGGAATTAGGGATCCTAGGGTAAGTGCCCTCCTAATCGGGGATTAGGGTGTAGACTCACTGAGTAATCTCACTGTTGTTGTTTAACCGTTTTTACAAGTTCGTGTCATGGAGTCTCTCTCCGAGAGCCTGATGAGACTAGTGGCTCACGTTGATGTTGATAGTTAATTCCATTTGATTATTTCGATTTAATAAATGTAAGAGATTAACTCTAATTAGACTTGATGTTTAGTTATTATTTGGGCCTTTATTAGGCAAGGATTTTGTTTATTTGATTTTGAATAGAACTGGATACCTTAGGATTTGTCAGGGGTTAGTTAATAAAATTCTGCTGCGTTATTTAAATGTTAATTATGGAATGAATACAAGTTACTATCGGTTGGCGGTGCTTCCTAGGGGAGTTGCGATGTGTTACATAATCTTTTGATTTGTTTTTTTTTTTTTGGGTAAGGTAATCTTTTGATTTGTTGATTCCTTCTATGTCCAAAATTCTTCCAGCTAAAGACATCGTTACGCTCTTTTGAAGCATATGAATTTGGAGTTAGTTTGAACGGTGATGATGCCGTTGCGTACATCCCCTAAAATTAGCAGTGAAACTTCTGTTCGCCTTACATGATGCAAGTTATTTTGGTGGAAATTGTCTCTCTAACTGTCACAAAAAACATAATATCATAAAATTCTCATTGATACTTAAATTTTGTCTAATTATTTAGGTTTTTAATTGCATAGAGTATTATGGAATAAACTTTGTGCCCTAAAGAAGTTATTTTACAAAACATATAGTTTTTAGGAGCATCACATATAGCTTAGTCTATTAATTACATTTACGTTGAGCCGGTGGTGATGAATGCAACTGAATTGATCGCGTGGACATATATATTTGTATTTGATTTGTTGGAGTGGCTGTGTTGATACCTAATTTTGTCGGTCTGGGAAGTAGCTTAAATTTTAAAAATTCGAAATTTCCCTTTTTTAAAAGAAATATTATTTTAAAAAGAATTAAAAATTTTAATTTAATTAGTTGGGTATTGGTTAGTTGAGATTAAATTAAAACTAAGAAAAAAGAAAAAGAAAAAGGGGTCGGTGGGTCTGACATGACCAGGTATGGAAGAGACCTCGGGCAGAAGAAATTAAAAAAAAATGAAGATTCTGAAACGGGATGACATGAGAGGGGGTGGGTGGGCAGGCGGCAAAGAGAACGGCGAGAAAAAAGAAAAGAGGAAAGGACAAGACCTTGGGAAACAAAGAGGAAAAGAAGGAAAATGAAGAAAGAGAAAGGGAGGAAAGTCAAAGAAAGAGACGGGGACGTTTTCTTTCCTTAACCACGGCGGCGACTTGCGGGACCGCCTCCACCGTGTCGTTCCTCAGCCCCCCCCGTCGTGCAACTCCTCTTCTCGATTCACGGCACTTTTGGTTAGTATCACGCTGACTCAAATCCGAAGTGCCTCGCCCCGAGAATCTCGGTTCGGAGATAACGCCACTGGCCTTGGTTTGACTTGCCTTGAACCTGCCATGCTTTTGGCCAGATGTTGATATCAAGACATGGTAGCTCTAGTCTATATGTTACCACATCGTATTTTAATACTTTAAGTGTTTACTTTTTTCGCATTGTTTTTCAGTAAATTATGTACTAATTTAGCATTAATTTAGATTGGTATGAAAAGGGTTCCACAAAAAACAATTATGGTAACTTTGAATGACCTTGTTTTGGCCATGAATGATGAGTAAGAGTACATGAAAGATGTGAGCGTTACAGCCCCACTTTGAAATCTTAACTTGGTGGATAGTAAATTCTTTAAGTTATCATATTCTCCCTTTCATTGCTCTGAGATATTTTGGCCGTGTCATCTCGACTAGAGTACGAGAGGTCACATTCAGCATAGGAGATCATTTACTTTGTAACTAGTGGACCCAGGCATGGTGCAGGCTCTTATATGTGCTCAAGATTAGCTAGGATTTGCACCACTTTCACTTTTAATTTAATTGAGGAGGACTTAGAATAACTAAAAAACTTTTAGTAGGTGAGAAAAAATAATTGTGAAAAAGTTACACTCTTCTGTATTACAATGGATACTTAAAGTTTTCATCTGCATTGTGAATTTAATGCAAAGTTATCAACTAAGCCCATGAAGCCAAACTCGATATTGATTTCTCTCGATGATTGACGAAATTGGAGATTGATACTGGTTAAACCAATTTTTATTATTGCAAGTGTAATTCCTCATATTCAACATGCAATTAGTAATTGGCTTGTACACTACCACAGTTGTGTCTCATCTGTCAATCTCCTCACAAGTGGCCCTACCATGAGTAGACTTCAGTCCTTAGGGAACATGTACATGTTCAGTGTACCTTACGTAGTAGCTGCACTTGTTAGCTTCATAATACCACCTCTTCTACTAGTCACTAGGAGGGTAGTGCACTTCCTTTCTGACATCAGCCTTTTCTTTAGCCGGAGGTTACCTCAACTCGCAACAAGTCGCAACCCAAAACTGGTAGATCTTTCTACCAAGTCCCTTCTCAATCTTCGAGACTTTACTTGACACCTCTTTAAAGCGTGTAATCTCAATGGTGCCAATTGGCTCTCAATAAAGGGATTTAGTCTAACTCAGGGCTTGATTGTTATCGTTCGGTCCACATGATCTTCCATGATCCTCTTGCCATATGCACTTGGTGATTTCACTTCACACTCTCCATCAAGAGTTGATCTAAGTGGAGTTTCAAAAACTCGATCACCTTCTATTATGTCGCAGTGCTTGAGAAATGCTTCTTTTTTATTACTATCCCAATAGCGTTCCTAATCGGTTCTACTCTTTTAAGTAAAACAATTCCTTTGGTGGCCTCCCACCAGTGGCTGGTATCACCCTCAATATGATAAGTTGTCATGACCACTTTAACTACTTCAATGAATCTCACTTCAGAATCGCTTTTCCAATATTTCTAGGGCCAAGAGATAGCAATTTCCGGTCACATCTTCTAAAAGATGATGGAGCTTTTGTTCTGTAGATTTGCTCCACCTAACTTCTGTACCATTTTCCCTCTTTCCTACCTTAGTGGCTGGAATGTAAATAGGGACAAAACTTGTAAATGTCCTCAACAGTACGCCTATACAGTGGCAATGCTTACCCTCAGTTCCAGTGGCATTTTTCGTGGTAGCATCAGCTGCAACAACGACCTTCCAACTCTAGGCTAAAAGGGCAACCATGTCCCGAAGGTCCTCAAGGGATTGCAGGACATCACCATCCTAAAATCGTCTTTAGCATCACCTCCCACGCTGAAGCGACCTCTAGTCACTTTCTTACATGTCGATCTCTAATCCCTACTCACTTTCAGGCTCTACTCAAGCTATATTATAAACAAACCATAAACTCAATCACTATTCACGCAAATTTAATATCAAACGATATACAACAACTTTAGTGGTGAACTACATCGGTAAGCGACAATCGGTATAAGATAATCAAATGATCTACCTTAACCAATTCACAATTAATCGGCAAGTCTAGGTCAACATATGACAACTCGTTAGCTATCAATGCACTTTGACCTTAGGGTGCAGGAACCGCCCTATGTCGTCTCGGTGGCGGGCCTCCTTGAGGCACGATCAATCCGCCCTGTGACGCCCCGATGGTATCTCTCTAACTTTCTTATTAGTAAGATGCGAACACGCTGCCTTGTGACGCCCTTAATGACGTATCTCCTTAGAGGCGCAGACACTCTACCCTGTGACATTTTGGTAACATGCCTCCTTGAGGCGCGATCACTTCGCTCTGTGATGTCCCGACGACGTGTTATTCCAAGGGGGACCAAACAGCCTTGGTGACGTTCCGGTAACATGCCTCATCAAACTTTTTTTATTAGTGGGGCGTGAACACGCAGCCCTGTGATGTTCTGGTGACATGCCTCCTTGAGGCGCCATCACTCCGCCTTGTGATGTCCCAGCAACGTGCCTCAACCACACAACCAATGAGGTCAAATGTCGAGCCTTTCCATCCACGTCCCATACCTTGTCAACTCGGCTAGACAAGACCATCAGGTCCTAAGGTTTATTGGTAATTCGACCTCTAGACCTGACTGATTATCCTTAACCTTTCATCCAATGACCGCAAATAACAAACAAGTCTCCAACTTGTTCTTCCCAAGAGCGTAATTCAGCCTTCTCACTCCAAGCTCTATCAGGGACTTAAATTTCCAATTAATGATCTAATATAGACATCAAATTCTCACTTATTATCCTCAACATTACTTTCTATCCTTATCACTCAATGAACTTGGTCTTCCTTAGGTCCTAACCTAAGCTCTGATACCAAGCTGTCAGGACCCTGTCCCGCCCCGCCCTTGGGCACGAGACAGTCCCCAATTACCTTCTCTTCTAGCCGAATAATTACGACATCCCAGGCTGGTCGCTGGCCTTCAATGCAACCGGAAGCGCGTCTCTTCATCTTCCTCGTTCGATTCTCCTTAATGTTCCATTGCTTCATACCTGTAAGAGGGTCTGTAGTGGTGTGAGATATTTATATATCTTTGTGAGTTTAACCCTAAACCCAGACTAGGAAAGCTATCACCCTAGGATCCGTAGTCCATAGGTCAAACTCTCATAGGCAAAAATCAACTCCCTCGGGTCTACTATTAACACCTCACTAGGTCATAGACCATAGTGAAGACAGTGGCAACCACTCTGGGTACCACGGGTTCTTAAAACGGCCCACAGGCCCGACTAGCTTACAGTCCAGTCCACAGAGCTCTCTGAGATGACTGGCGTACGATTCAGTCCTCAAGACTCTCTAACCTGACCATTGTGCATTACACCACTCTTACATATAGCCCCATTTTACCCACGGACAATTTGTCTATGACTGGGTCCAGACCAACACGATATCTATCATACGGTCCTACTCGTTTCCACTAGTTAATCATTTAGAACACTTGACTTTTTTGTAAGACCCAATTATCCCCAACATTCCTTGTTCCTCCAAATTTTCATTGCTTCCGCCACACAACCCATCTACGGTCTCTTTCTCTCAATGCTAACCCAGTCTACCCATGAGTCAATCGGTCCACGATCGAGACTTGGCACTAAACCATGATTGTCCACCAAATGAGAGTTAGCCAAGAAAATAAACCCCTTTTCATGAAATTCATAAATAACTGGCCATTTAATAATAAATTAATTAATTAATAAGTGCATAATTAAAGTAAATAATTTATTATAATTGGAGATTAAATAAATGAATGATAAATAAATAAATAAATTGATATGAAATATAAATAATTAAATGCAAAATTGCACAATCAACTAAATAAAAACCATCCACTCTCACATGAAAAATTAATTAAATAAAATCATCATCCACACATTGTATAATTAATTAAATAAAAGCATCTTCACAATTAAATAAATACATTTTTCTGAAATCGGTCTGGGACCTAAATGAGGCTCGATGCTTGATTTACTTCCTTTAATGATTAGGGCCCATGGGTCACCTAATCAGACTATCCTAATATGCATTCATTGCATTTAGCCAAATCTCCAATTGGCTCCATGACAAGCAAGGACCCTCATGCCACCACTTAAGTGTGGTCCTGTACAGATGACCACTTCAGTCATTTTAGCAATCACCATGTGATCCTTGCATTTCTTGTCGTCAACCCTAATGGGTCGACCAAAGAATCACCGTAGCCTACATATCTACTAATAAGACTGTCCACAACCAGTCACAGACCTAACTATCAATGATGGGTGGTCTGGTATTAACAACCGCATCAACATTTAACCAATCACTTAGTGATCCAAGCAGTTCAATTGACACCCCATAGGGCTCAGTCGACCACCACAACTAAATTAAGGCCTATCAGCCACTTAGTTCGTCTAATCCATCGTTGCCTAAATTATGACATACTTGACACTACTTGGCCCTATCCACCTACTCACCCAATTAGCCTAGCCAATCTACCCTTACCGTTCTACTAAAGCAGTAAACCGGCCTAGGCCGGAGATAGGATGTCTACTCACTCGTTTGTCCGTACATCCCAAGCAACGACTCACAGCGAGATTCCAGCAAGGCTCCGGTGAGGCCTCCGCGGCTGGTCATGGTATCGAGAGGCGGGCCAAGCCCGTTGGTGGTGTTGGCAGGCGCCGGAACGGCTCCGATCTGGTTGAACAGAGGCAAACAAAGCCAGTTGGGTCTCCCGAGTTGGGAATTGGATTGACGTAAGAGGTAGTCGTGTCGTGGCTCGATTCGCCCTCTCTAGGCCAGATTAGCTCCGTCGAGTGGCTGGGCAATAAAGAAGACTCCCCCACGAGTCAATTGACTCTGGTGGCAGGGGCTAAGGTGGTTGGAGGATGAAGAAATGGCTCGTTGATGGCGAAGGGACACGGCTAGGGTTCCAGTGAGGGTGGCTGGACTTTGAGGCTGATGTCTCTCAAACGGCTCGGTGCCGACGGCCACAATTAGTAGATCTAGGCTCCTGGGACTCTAAGCTTTGGATTGGTACCAATGGGGGCAGCTTGGACACACCGGAGGTGGCACGGCAGCCTCAAGAAGTCGACAACGGTGAGGATGGGCTCATCAAGCTTCGAGGGTTCCTCCGGTAGCTTCTGGGCCAAGTTAGCCCGAACGACGACCACTAGAGGGCCGAAGGAACTCCTAGGGATGCATTGGAGGTGGTGGCTCGGCCTGGGTATGGCCGGAATGGCCCAACTCTGACGAACTCCTCTTCGGTAAATAGGGATGTACAATGCCATCGAGGTCTCTTTCGGGGGGCTCCCGGTGAAGTCTAAGGATGAACCGACGGTGACGGTGGCCTGCCGACGTCTCAAGCTTTCTAACTCCATCGACAGCGAGCAAAACAGAGGCCGCAGGAGGAAGAACGAGCAGTGAGAAGGGGAGGCTCTCCCTCGGGTGCAAAATAGGGAGAGGCTCGTGATTGAGAGGAAGAAGACGCGATCGGGGCAAGTAGAGGCCATCCTCTATCCGGGAGGCAGGTCGATGGGATGCCTACGGAATTTGGTAAGCGTAGCCTGCTGCCGGTCGGCCACTAGACGCCGATGGGATGGCTCCCGCGTGTGCACTCCACGTGCTCGGCCAAATGCCCAAGAGAGAGAGGGAATGAGGAAAAGGGACACAGCCGGGCTGGGCTCCTCGCGGTTGGGCTGGGTTGGGTCCTCGCTGGTGGGGCCAGGTCTAGTCTGGGTCCAACCCGATCTACGCGAATCTGACTAACCTGTTGACCAAAAGTTGAATTTTTCCATATTCTTCTAAAATTGCCGCTGAAACCATAATTCACTTCATTTGGGCTTAGGTATAATTTTAGTTGATTAGGTTGGCTGGTTTTGTGGGCTGAAGGTTGATTGGCCTTGGGCTGGTTCCTTTTTTAAAAAACTTCATTTGTTTTTTTGGGCTATGTCAGTCTTGGGCCTATTTCATTTCTAGGCCATTCTTTTGTCATTTAGTTTAAAAACTTTCTTTTTAAATTGAGTTGGGCCATAAGCTTGACCCAATCCAAAGACCTAACCCGGACCATCAGGGTCCAGGTTAGCGAATCGGATCGGGTTTTTCCGACCCGATCCGAACCCTTTTTTAAAAAATTTAAAATTTAAAAATAAATAAATTAAGAAAATTTTAAAAACTAATTTAAAAAAAGGTTTAAAAAGTGACTAGGAGAGTGACCTCAATTGATCTTATAGATTTTTTAATAGTAATACTATAAGTCTTCAATTAGTTTTAGTTTCTCCATTTGAATTAACACTTTTAATTTAGCATAAAAAGTAAGAAAATCGTAAGAAAATTTTGAATGAGCTCTTAGAGTTTTACATTAAGGGGTGTTTTTCTTGATTTTCTTTTAGGGACAATATTAGGATTGTTGATTGTGCATTTCTTTTAGATTATACTTGTTTGTGCAATTAAATTATATTGGTTGTTATTGTTTTTTAGCATGGTTAGGATTTAGATAAAGTTAGGGCATGATTAATTAGTGGACTTTTCGTAGTGGGTAAAAGACTACATGAAAATACTTTAATTAGCAAGATAATCAATTTTGGGAACGGAAAGGGCATTAATTTATTTACTAGTGTAATCAAGTCTACATTCTTAAATCTCTGATCATGTAGAAAGTGAAGCATTCTCCCATGCTTTCACTTGATTTTTAGCCGACCCTAATAGGCTAGTGGTGACTCCCATTAATGTTTTAAGATTATTGAAAAAATTTTAAAATGAATATTGCCTAAACGTCACGTAAGGTATGAACTTAGGAGAGTTCGAGTTCGAGATTGAGGAATCAAGAGTAAATATTTCTAAACCTATCCCTATCCCCTTCTCGATTAGGGTAGGTCGTGAAAAGCCCTTGAATCCAAACATGATTAGACAGAGAGAAAAGTTATTCGGTAGATCCACACACCTTCAAGCAAATCTAAGTCCATGAAAATGCATTCAAGAAAACCCCCCGCTCAAAAGGGAAAAAAGACTTTTAGTCCAGATGTTCTCGTTCAACATCATATCCTGCCGGACCCATGCTCATGATTGTGGTGGTCTTGGAACGGCTTACGTGAAAGTCAATCACGCCGAATTCTATGCGATTGTCAATCACGGGTGAAAGTCACTTCAGGCTTACGTGACTTTCAGGCTTTCCAGTAAGCTTTTACCTCTGGCGCTTCATAAATATAGCCATCACTATCAGTGTCACTATCATTGAAGATCTCATGATCGGTTTTGCCATGGTCTGACTTGGCGCCACGCTGAGGACACGTGTCACCTCCTGAGTTGTTTTTCGCAGCTCTGATCTGGCGCACTAAATCCAACCAATGTTTTCTCGCTTTGCTACTAGTCTCCTCTTGCCTTTTTACCACGACTGTGTGGGCATCATACTTCTCCTTGGGCACCTTACTTGAACCTATGAGCTCGCCAGTAATCTTCTCCTTGTCCTTGAGCTCCACCTGCTCCCAGAAACGCACTAGCTTTCCAAAATCAAATTCATCAAACTTCTCCTTAGGCAAATGTATGGGCTCGCCTATAGCTTTCTCCTTGTCCAAGCGCAACATCCGTGTATGTCCGGGCTCGCCATTTGCTTTCTCCTTGGCCGAGCGCGTCCGTGTATGTCCGGGCTCGCCAATAGCTTTCTTCTTGTCCAAGCGCAACTTACGTGTACTTCTGGGCTCGCCAATAGCTTCCTTCTTGGCCAAGCGCAACTTACGTGTATTTCTGGGCTCGCCAATAGCTTCCTTCTTGGCCAAGCGCAACATCCGTGTATTTCTGGGCTCACCAATAATCGTCCCGTTGCCCTTGGGCAGCATCCGTGTATTTCTGGCCTCACTGTCATTTCCCTTTTTCACCTTCTGTAAAATCGCCGCTCGAAAACATTAGTCAAAATCTAACATTGTGGATGGTCACTTCCCTTTCCAATCGTGAGAACGTTTTCCAAATCCAACATTCTCGTGCAAATTCTCAAACTTTAGTCGCAAGGCTACTCACCTCATCCTCCGATGCGGGACGGGAAAGAGAGCCCATCTCCTCAAGTCTTCGTGATATCCCGTTGATTTCATCCTGCGGCTGTCCTACACTTGGCACCTCCTCGTGAGCTCCTGCCATCGCTTTCCCGGTCTCCTCTCTTCCTGCTCTTGTTGGAAACTCGTGCTTCCTTCCTGGCTATTGTGGGCATGACAATTTACCAGTAATCTAGGTTACATGGAGAGTACAGCCAATTCTGGATTGAAAACAGTGCCAAATTTTCACTAATCTAAAGCAGTCTCACCTGGTAAAAATTTGCTGAGAATCCTCCGAAGGAGACACCACAACAAGAGCTTAACTGAACAACGGTGTAGGCAGAGGAAAGGAAGGAATGGCTGCGAGAGAGAAGCCAAAGTCCCAGGAAATGGTGAAGTGAATGGAAGCAGAGCAACCTTTCCAGTCGTTCGGCTCTTTTATAACAATGACTGAAGCAAGTATCGAGGCATGGGGCACCTTCCTGGAAGATGGTTTAATCTTTGCACAGACTTAAATTGCATTTATCATCGAAGTCGGGTTCACATTCGAGGCTTTTCGCCCTAAAAAGTCACTTTCATGTCAAAACACTAGTTGCTGCCTTGTTCATTTTGCCCTTAGACATATAATTTGACAAAGATATATGTAGACATGTAATTCGATAAAGATATATGTGACTATTTTTAGTATTCATGTCCAGCGTCATTTTCACATCATATCACATGAACCAACACGATTATGACATATAGGATAATTGTGTTAATCAAATGAATTTCCACGTCTCATATGTTTCACGAAAAACTAATAATTTGGAAAAGATTTCTTAGAAATGAATTAACAGATTTTTTTTTCATCAATGATAGAAATGCGTAGACATAAATTGTTTTATCATGAAATTCTTCTTCGTTAACTAATAATTCTAAGCTATGTGGACAAAAGTTCAAGAAGAAGATCTTTCAAATTATTGATTTCAGGTGAAACATATGCAAGAACGTTGTCTACACTTTTAATTCTCTGCCTAAAGCAAAATTATTGAGGCGTGGCAGCCTTGTATTCACATTTCATGATAGACAGATATGCGGACAATAACTTTACAATTTTACATGGTTTGTATAATAAAAAAAGTACATGAGCTGTGCTTTACAAGATGATTATTTGAGGCAACAAGGGTGGTTGAGAATTTATTGATTAGAGGTTTGCTTTCCTCAAAATCCAGACCTACGTTTTATTTTTTTGTTCTCGCACTTGATCTAACTTTATTGCAGTATTTGAAAAAATGCGTCGTCAATAAATTTTTAACTGATAAGTGTGCAGAAGCATCTATTAATATAAGTGAAGTTGAAATGTTGACATAATTATTATAATTTTAATACTTAAGATTGGATAAAAACTGATAATCTGAATATTGATGAAATAAAGTTCACTGTGCATCACACACATATAATGAATGATTTTTTATGTGATTATTGCAAATCTCATGATGTTCCTTAATTATGTTATTTCCCATTCTTCATTTACTTTTAAATATATACACAAAAGGTGTTGATGAGTCAAAATGAATTGATCCTGTGCACCTACAAAATTTGAATATACCAGTACATTAATTAATGGTGATTCACAAATAAAAAGTACTACCTAGTCTCTCAATACAATTGGTTATAATCAATGCATTGACTTTGAATAAGACCATATGATTTTCATGTTATGTCATTGAAATTGACTACAGCTCAACCACGTTTGATTAAATCATTCTTATTGACGTTTAATGAGAAGAAGCCTACGGGGCCAAGTTGCCGGCTAGGGTACATATTATTGGGTCAACGGTTAACTTCTATCAATTTGGCCAATTTCGATAGGACAAAAACTGGGTTAGCATGTGAGCAGCATGATTTGCTTTTGGTCAGTATTAAAAAGCTAATTTTGATTAATTCGATTGAGCCCAAACCCGTTGTTTTCCACGTATAAAATGCCCCCTTGATCAAGGCTATACTTGACCTAGACCCCATACTTGTTTGACTATTTTGCCGCTATTTGTTAATGTCTAATGCTAATTTGCAGTAAAATTTCCATTTAGCAAAGCTAATAGGATCACGTGATATTGACAGCCCAACAAGAATGTTATTATCTGTAAAAAATGGCCATCAAGCACATAGCACTTGTTGACTTGATATGTACCAAAAACCTCATCTCATCAACTCATCTTGAAAGCAAGAAAAGATGGCCAAAACTTAAACCTTTCGATTTTTTATTTTATTTTCGTCCATGTCCAATATTATTCTTGCTGAGAACAGTAATTGAGCTCTTTTTAACAAGACAAACCAAAGTTCGTTTGAATGGTGGTAATGCCGTTGCGTACATCTCCTGAATTAGCTGTAGAACTTCTTTTGGGTGTTCGCCTTACAAGTATGAGACATATATGATGTTAGTTTGCTGGAAATTTTCTCTCCTACAGTCACAAACACAAGAATCAGACTTAATCTTCTTGAAGAAATGACGAACAAGGTCCTAAAGTTATTAGACTTATGTCGATTCAGTACTAAAACTTTTATAAATTTATCAGTTATGCATTTTTCAGTCAATTTGGCCTGAGATTGCAAATGTGAATATTATCCTATGAGGTACAACCAACACTAGAAGTGGATAATTTTTAAATAATTTCAACTTCTTTGAATGTTTTATTTTTCCATACTTTTTTCTCATTCTGTAGACCATGAAGACCTCGCCCAGACTGAGAGAGGACCACCTTTTCGTGGGGGCAAGGGCCGCAGATTCTCAACGCGAGGCCATTGCATTCGCAAATACCCTCAGCCACCTATATCTAGCACGGGCCAATGCGCCCTCACTCGCAGCTATTGGAAGAAAGAAAGCTTTAGGTAAGGCTATCCTAGCCTCGCTAGCTACTTCTTTTGTTGCTAGTGAACCAACAGTCTCTCCGATTAGAAATCTCTCTCAATGAGCTCTCTCTGCCGTCATGGCAACTACTCCCTTTTTCCAGAAAAGTTGCCTAAAACCCCAACCCTAATTCCCATATCGCACAGCCACCTAACTCCTCCCCAATGAATATTACAATCTACGTTGTTATGGCAGATATCCCTCTTTCCATAAATGTTGCCGGAAACCCTAACCCTAATTCCATGTCGCACAATACCTTACAATCCTCCACTGAACATCATCACCCATTTTTCTACCCTAATTACTGTTACATCCCCAAAAACCAGAAATTACACATGCCAATGTATATGTATTCGGTAGCCAAACTCTTGTGGGATGCTGCTGCAAGCTGTTCTCCGGATTTTATCTTTACCTTTTCGGCGAACTAAACTATCCTAGTGGTAGGGCTCCATGGAAGAGTCAGAAGAGGAAGCTGCTTGTCTAGTGACCCTATGCAGGAAGCTAGGTGAATTATGGGCGCAAAGGCAGATAATAGCTGTGAACGAGGATATATATGCAGAGAAAATATATGAATGTAAGATGTCTTTGATTGGTCAACTCTACCAGAATCCTAAAATTAACTTCCAAGCTTTCCAAATTCTAGGGTAGCGTTATTGATTGATGTGATTGTTTTGAATTGTTATGTTGTTTGTGATTATTTGATTAAAGAATCTTGTTGAGTATGGCATGCATGTCTTAATCTATATGGTACGGGACATGTATGGTTATGGCATGAATGTGTATTAGAAAATGCATGGTGTTACATTTAGCCAAGTTGGCATGATCTGGACATGTTCAACAAGGCCGAGTATTCGACCTTGTTAGTATATAATTTGGTGTTATGGTGTTACGTTTAGCCATGTTGGCACGGTATGTGACATGTCTGGCAAAGCCGAACGTTCGACATTGATAGTGTTGGATTAGGTGTTATAGTATTATATTTAGCCGTGTTGGCATGGTATGAGATGTGTGCAGCAAGGCCGAACATTTAAACCGATTGGCGTTGAGATGGTTCATGGGCGTGTATGCGTATAGTATGCCCGAAGTTAGTATGCGTATAACTTTTCTCAAGTAGCTACCAGTTCATGGGTGTGTATGCATATCGTACACCAGAGGTTAGTATGTATATTGCTTTCCTTCATAGCTACTAGTTCATGAGCGTGTATACGTATTGCAAGTTAGAGACTTGTATGTGTATCGCTTGCCTTAGTAATTATCTGTTTATGAGCGTGTGCGTGTATCGCATGCCACGGCCTTATATGCATGTTACTAGCCTGTGCAAACTTGCCGAGTGTTGCTTATTTTCTGTTGATGATATTTTCTTTGGGTTGAATGTTTGATGATACTTTATTGTGGCTCTTTTTGACGAAATCATTGAAACATCGGAACCACGACTGTTTGATCATGGACATGGATAGAAATCAGAGATCTCCGAGGAGGAGAGTGACCATCGAGCATTTCGGTGATGAGGAGAATACTCAGGGGGATTCCAGAGTTGAGGGGATCCTAAAGTCTATAGAGGGTGCATGAACCCTAGGATTGTCAACTTTGACTTCATGGACTTGATCAAATTAAAACTGAAAGGGTTGTTGCAAAGTCTAAAGCTTCACACATTCTGTTATGAGGTGGTCCCTGTATACATGGAATTGACTGCATATTTTTATTCCAATCTTTCCTTTCCCACACGTGACTCATTGCAATTTACTATGTGTGACAAAACTTGCATTGTCACTATTTGTCACACCCTGACCTTGGAGCGCACGGTAGTCCCTGATTTTTCTTTTTAAATCCTTTTCTCGATAATCAGAGTCATACAATAGAAGCAAGGTAAACAAACATTAAAATACATTATTCTCATTTATATAAAATTAAATACAATATATCCCTAGTTAAAACCTCAAGGCCAATTTCCTCCAAACTGTGGTCCATAGACGATATTTCTTCGTCCTCATTCAATTGCTAACCGACTTCTTCGATTCAATCTTCCTCCATTGTCCCTTATCTCCAATGACTCCTTTTTTGGGTCTATGATCCCTCTTGAAATGGTTTGGGTGGTGGGGTGAGATACTGGGGGGTACATCAGTGAGTAAACTACCTAATCCAAAATTAGGTACACAGATCGCCTTAGGGTTCTTATTCGTCTCTCACATATCAATTATATCTAGGGCATAATTCGTCCTCGCCTGCTTGCCTATAAAATTTATCATTTTCTTATCTCTTTCTCTTTCTTCCGTATTCTCTCTGTCTATGAGTCTACCAGTCTACTATCACACTAGATCTATTCATCACATAGATTTGAAATACAAAATCCATATTTAACAACATAATTAGGTGAGTAAATTGATAATTAAATTATCGACAATTAAATTAATAAATCGCGTAAAAGAATTGACAATCAAATAACTTGTCCCTTCCACACAATAAGACCGTATAAAATCGATATTAGACTTAGTCAATCTCCCTAGTCTTACTACTATATCACAACCTTATCATTATGAAATCTGAACCCTTTAGGCTCCCATTACACTACATTGTTCAATTTAATATATCAGGCCTTACAGCCTTACATTTATTACTTCTTGACCCTAATGAACTACCAATTAATATCTCTCAGGCCCTATGACCTTATATTTGAACTATTTAGACCTATTGGCCTCACATTTGACTTATGTAGGCCTATTCACCTCTCATTTGTTCTATTTCATCGCATGACCTCATACTTGGTCCATTTCATCTCATTCAATTGGTACTCGATAACCAATCATGGCTATCCCTTCCACTAATTTCATTTACTAAGATTACACAATTAGCCTAACAATCCTACCAAGGCAATAAACGTACCCTATTAGGGTTTAGAAGGTCCACCCACCTCAATTTCTTAATGATTTGGTGGTTCGTGGCGGCATGATCCTTGTGCTTCCGATTGTACCCAAGCTTGATGTGGTTGTCCAATCTCCAATCCAATGCCATGGACGTGTTGTCTAGCCTCGAGGGAACATCGGGACGACTCTGGTGGACTCCAACGCTGGCGCCGATGAAGCTCCAGTGAGGCTCCTGGAGGTGGGCTGTGGTCGTGGAAGGCCAGCCCAGCCCATTGGAGGGGCTACGAAGGCCCACGGTGGCCCAAGGCAGTTCTAGTGAGGCCCAACAAAGCCAAACCAGTCCTAACCAAATTGGTCGGAGACCGGCCAGGTCGTTAGGTGATGACCCACGGCTCAGTGGAGGTCAAGTTCGCCCCTAGGAGTCCCTGGTTGGCTGTTGAGGCCCTAGACGGTGGCTAGGTAGCCCTAAATCAAAGAATCAACAATTGGTTAGCCGTAAGGCCGATTAGAGCACAATTCAATTTGGACTCTGATTCTCCCAATCCAGACTAGACCAACCAAATTAAAGGCGTAATACTTACTCTTCAAATGCCCACGAGTCAATTGATGCCATTGATGGTGGCTGGAAGTCGTCGGGATGGTGACGGCGGCCAAATGAAGGCCTCGGCCCAAACAAGGCAAAACCTGAGCCTGGGGTCAGTTCTTCGGGGTTTGCTGATGGTGCTACAAGCCAAATTGACGGTGTAGGCTAGCTTGGTTGTGAAGCTTGCCTTGAGAGCTTTCTAATGGCACCGAGCTCGAGCCAAACGGAGCTCGGAGCTGTGAGCAATCAAGCTCGAAAGGAGAAGTGTTCTCTCGAGTGAGAAATAGGGGAAGTCTGAGGTCGGTGGGGACGTGGGGGCTCGCCGGTGCAAGTGGTGGCTGTCCAAGGGCCGACGTGTACCCTAGCTAGGCCCTTAGGGTGGTAGATGTCCCTCCCAAGCTCTTGGTCGCTCGTCGCTTGCAGATTGGCTCGCTGGCTACGTGTCTATAAGCTACTCGATGGAATGCGATAGAGAGAGAGAGAGAGAGAGAGAGAGAGAGAGAGAGAGAGAGAGAGAGAGAGAGAGAGAGAGAGAGAGAGAGAGAGAGAGAGAGAGAGAGAGAGAGAGAGAGAGAGAGAGAGGAAGTTGGTGACCGTTGGCCAGTCAACAATTGACCGATGACCAAAAGTCAACATTTCCCATTTTTTTTTCCAAAACTACCCCTAAGCCCAAAATTCACTCCTTTTGGGCCAAAATGCAAATAACCAAGTCTCGGAGCCTAAAACATAAATTGTAGAAGTCTAGAATCACTTTAAATTTTCTTCCGGTTTGGTCCGAGGAACTCCTAGGGCCAACATGCCACTGACCAAACTCGTAACTTCGTCCAACTTGGTCTTAGAAACGGCCTGAAAACAGGGTGTTACACTATTGATGTTCTGGCAGACATTACATAAGTCACAAGGAAAGAGTTTGTTCCTATTGAGGTTTTAGACGATGCAGTCATGAAGTTCTTCACCAAGGACAAGTCAATCCAGGGTAAACTTGTCTATAAAAAATGAAGGCCATCCACATCATTGTACATAAGATTGTAATCAATATTCTTCATCCCAAGGCTGCCTCTAAGACAGAAATTTCAAAGTCTGAGGCTCGGATGATGTATGGGATGGTACAATAGGGACTCCTTAGTCTTCCTCATACTATACTTTTTCAGATGTATAGGGCAACAATGAAGGATCATGGAGTTCTCCCTTATGGCAGTTTGATCACTTAAATCTTCAAGCACTTTAATATATCTATTCCCTTTGACCAAAAGATATATATATCTATTCCTTCTGTCCTATCCCAGACTGTTTTACCACACTACATCATTGGGAAGACCACAGTTGCCAAGATGAAAATTCCAGAACTTATGCTCAGTCCAGTCTTTTCTAGTCCTTCCAAAGGAACAACTTCTACTGGCAAGAGGAAAGGTAAAGCCCTTTTGCAGAGCACTACCCCCAAAGAAATTGAAATCTACTATCCTTCGTGATGAGGATGATGATGAACAGACCGAGGAAGATTATCTGGATAGGGATATTGATGCATATGTTGACCCTGAGAGTGAAGTTGTTGGGGAAGAGTCTGTCCAGACAGGAGCCGATGTAGGGGAGCCAACTAAGCAGGCTGACAAGGGACAAGAGGATGCGGATGCTGAGATTAATGAGTATGCAGCACATGCTGCACAAATGGGTGAACAGATGTAGCAAGCTAACCAAGTTGATTAGGTTGAAGAGATTGACCAAGGTGACTAGACTGAACAGGCTGAATAAGTAGAACAGTCTGTACAAGTTACATAGGATGCACCGTTCTGACCTGGATGACCAGCTTGAAAAGTCTATTGTTGTTCAGATGGATGAACTAGTTTTCATTAATTAGGTGATTGAAGGGGTGGCTACACCGCTAATTGAAGAGCTAGCCACCCGGGTGGCAACAAAGCCTACACCAGTTCTTAGGAAACCAGAGAGTGTTCCTATTAGCTCATCAGATGAAGAAGTTGCATAGACTGAAGTTGATTTAGGTCAACAGTTGGACCAGACTATGACTGCTAAGTTACCAGCTCTTCCTATGGTTGACGAGCCGTTTGGTGTACATGGGGTGGTTTCTTGCACATCTTCTATTCCATCAAAGGAAGAAGTTCATGCCTCTCCATCTCCTACTGATAGCTTTGAAGCAGGGGGAGCAATAGATTTTTCCCCTCCAGTGTCATAGCTAGGGGAGCCACAGTTCCACCTCAGACGTTCCTCAGGCATATGTTCCAACAGACGGTTCACACCTCAGCCTGTCTCTCAAGCACTCATCTTGTCCTCGATCTCAGACCTTCAATCTCAACAATCAACCTTGGTGAAGACAGTGGACGATCTAAAGACTTCTGTCCATCAGCTGCAAGGGGAGATTCAGCAGTTGATCCATGCAGTGTAGGCACTGGATCATTCCACTCTTGTTCACATTCCCTGTAATCGTTAGTTTTTTTTTTATGTTGTCAAAAAGGGGGAGAACTTGAGCAGATTTTTGTATTTTGAAGTTTGATGATTGTTTATGACTAGTTGTTTTGCGCTTGGTTACTTATATTTAATAATGATTATTTTACTTATGATTGATATTGAATTGACAGTGCATACGAGTGTGGTACATTCTACAGGTTCTTCTAAAATCTGAATGATGGTTTTGTCATCATAAAAAAAGGGGAGATTATTGAAGGATTTATTTGTCTACATTATTTTGAAGATGACAAAACTAGTTTCAGACTCTATACTCAGAGTTAGATCATTAGAAGGTCTGGAGGTTATCAGATGGTCTGAAGATGTTAGACGGTCTGATGAGAGCAGACGGTCTGGAAGTTATCAGACTATGGATAGTCTGGTGTGACTTGGCAGTCATTTTGTTCCATTCTATTTGTGATTATCTTATCCTACTATATGAATCAAGTACATGATTTCTGATTTGATGCAATATATTGATCAGATTAGGAATCAAGCTCAATATGGAAGTATTTTGGGCAATTGGGATTTACAGGATCTCTCATGATCTATTAATGGCTAGAAAATCTCATATCCAACGGGAAGATTGGACGGACGAATTTGGAATGCTCCAACGGTCATTAAGGATTCATGAAGACTATATTAGCCGTGTGATAGAACATGACAAAGTTATGAACTGTAAGCTTGAATATTGATCAATTTGATTCATTGAGAGAAGCACATTCATTGTAATCAAAAGAGTGAGAAAGCTAGAGAGCAGAAGAGCTTGAACTGTAACTATTTTGATACTTAGTAGAAAATAGCCAGTCGGCTGTCTCTCCAGAAAGTGGACATAGGCTTGATCTAAGCCGAACCACTATAGACTTTGTGTTTGATCCTCTCTCTATCTCTACTCTTTATTTATTCTGCGTATAGTTTTCAATATATCTACGCACTAGTATTTTCAAATGGGAGTGGGCAACCTTCGCTGCCGCTCTGTGCTTCTAAATCAAGGCTCGAAGAAAGCCTTTGAGGCATGCGGTCTTATAGAAGCGGAGCACCTTCCTGGAAGACTGTTGAGTCTTTTCCCGAGCTTACCTTGCACGATGGACCGAGTCAGACAAATGACAGCATTTTCATCGAAGTCTTGCATCCACCTAATGGAAAGATGGCCAAAGTTGCGTTGGCGTTAGAGATTCCTCTTTTTTGTCTTTTGTTTATTTGCCCAAGAAGTTTGCTTCCGTGTCGAAAACTCGTTGGTGCCACGTGCATTGTGCTGGAAGACATATAATTTGATAAAGAAATTTAAGGCTATTTCTAGTTTTCACGTTCAGCATGGTTATAACATCACATCACATGAGCCATCACGTTTCCTAAAAAGATAGGATTTTATAACACGTTTATCTCATGAAAAATCAATAATTCAATAATGATTTTCTCATAACTAATTCCTCGTATTGCTCTAGAATGAATGTGCAAAAATTATTTTCATCAACAACACAAATTCAGACATAAATAGTAATCCATAATGGAATAATTCTCCGTTGACTAATAATTCAAAGCAATGCGAACAATCGTCATCAGAAAAATGTCTTTCCCCTCATTGATTTCAGGTGAAACACCAGTTGTACTACTCTTTTATGTTGACGCCTAAAGCAAGAGTCTTGAGGCATAGCATCTCTAGGGGTACACCACTTCATCCTTTTAATCACGTACTCACATCGCATGATATACGAATGCGTAGAATTCATTACAAAAAAAAACAAATTTTCAATTTATCCGTGTTCTATAGTAAAAGGTGCCCGAGCCATGCTTTTCTAGAGGATTACCTAATGCAACGAGGGTGCTTGAGGATTCTTACCAAGAGGTTTACTTCTCCCGAAATCTAGAGTTCGCTTTATTTTTCGTATTCTAGAAGTAATTTAATTTATGGTGATTTACAAATAAAAAGACTGCCTAATCTTGCAATCCAATTGGTCATAGTTAATGCGACGACTTTGACTAAGGGTGCATTTGGTTCAACTTTACAAATGAACTTTGGGAGAAATGCTAAACTTTTTGCAAGTGGGATTTTGAGGAAATGCAAAGAGTGTTTGGTAAATTCTGCTTTGAAAAGCAACTTTGAGATAAATGTTGTTTGGTAAAAAATAAATTTAAAAAGCCCATTTGAGTAATTAATTTATCATTTTTTATTTCTTATTTGTGAAAACATTAAAAAAATAATGTTTGAAACTTTCTTAATTTTAGATTTTGGTAACAATGTTAAAAGACATCGTGTGAATAATTTTAATTAAAAATAAAATTTATTTTAGTGCTAAATAATACAATCTAAAAATATTACTTTCATATAGCATAAATGTAGTAACATATGTTGTGATGAAAAAAATTATCATCCTTAAAAATTACAAACATCTTTAAACATTTCTTAAATTTATAGTCATTTAATCACGTAAACGTAATATTGCATCATCATTTGAAATACTATTTTCCTCGTTTAAGTATATTTGATAGCATCAACCGAATCCATGGCTACTTCAGTATGCCTTGCATCTTTCCCCATGAACGCAACAAACACATATGGAAAGCTCCGTTATCAAGTAGAAGCAGATCAAACAACCTTTCCCTGCATCCTTTTTAGAGATCAAACAACCTTCATGCTTGTCTTTTTGAAAAATATGCTAAAAAAAGTTAAAAATGAAAGTGGGGCACACCTCACAAACATGATCCAAGTGTAAAACGAACAAAACGCTAGGAAAAGAAAGAACAAAAAGGCAAATTCAGTGCAAGATCCAATCTTGTTTTTCCCCAGAGAACTCTGTCTGCTGATGAGAAAGCTCCTTGTCGCAACCTCCCCGAAGGTGCACCACCTAGGGGTTTGGCTAATGCATTGCTAAGATTAAACCTAGCTCGAGCTCTCCCAAGCCTATATCAATTCGCGATTTAGATTTCACTTTTTAACATGTAAAGTATTTTCAAAAGAATCGCCACTAATCTATTTATAGTGGGTCGATTAAGAACCCATGTAAAACATTGGGAGCTATGCTTTACTCCTACGAACCAGAGATTTAAGGGATCGGGGACTTGGTTATGCTAGATTAATCTAACAACCTTTCGGTACCTTTTCACTTATTTCCAAAAATCGGCAGGCAGTTTCGATTAATTTTAAATTGATCCCTAACATGCAATGGTGACCACACGAATACTCAAACATTAATAAAAAGAAATTCAAGAAAGGAATGAAATGACAAAACAAATCAAAAGATCTAATATACCATATCTAATAAAATAAAATAAAATCTAATCTAATCTAATCACATAAAATATCAAATAAAATCAAATCAAATCTAACCAAATCAAATCCAAATAAAATCTAATCAAATCAAATCCAAAAAAAAATTTAACCAAATCAAATCTAATGCAATATATGAAATGCAATTTTTTGGAATTTTTTATGAATTAATTAGCCTAATTATCCGTAGTTAAATATCTGTTGACACCTAAATTTTTGGCTTCATTTAAAATAGAAATTTTTTTCTTTTATTTCTGCATATAATTAATTAGGGTATTTTGCATATCAAGGAATTTTGGGCATATATTACATCTGGTTAAAAGGAAAAGAACAAAAGGGGAAACATAATTTTTAGGTCCAAAAGAGGAAATTGGGAAAAGCAAAATATAAAAAAAGATCAAAAAGCAATATTCGGTCAATTGACCGAATATTTGCTTATCTCTCCCTTTAAAAGGACCAGAAGACTTTTTCGGCAGGGGGAGACACGGGAGGACTTTTTCGGAAAAAAAAAGTGGACGCAAAGACACGAGAGAGAGAACATGAGAGGAAGAGAGAGAGGGAATAAGAGGCGGTGGCTCGAAGCTTGCAAATCTGTGGCATCCCGACTGAAATTTCTAGCTCCGGCAACGCGTCTTCGATCTCCGTCATTCATCTTCACTGGTGAGTCCTTCTCACAACTTTCTCATCCTTGGCTTCCCGAGGATCACGATTGGGAGACTTTTGTGGGCGAGCAATGGTCTGGCTCGGTTCCATTCGAGCGCACCTGATCCCTGCCATCATTGAAACGTGTAGGGAAATTTGCCGCCCACTTTTACTTTTTTCGGTATTTCTACATGTTTTTGTTCTTGCTGTGTCTTTGAAGCCGAGAGGGAGTTGGCCGATTTAATTTGTTTTTAGGTTCCCAGGGCGTCTATTCTTGCTTTTTCTTTCATCCTTCTTCAGCATTAATACATTGAAACCCAGATTTCGTGCTGTTTTTGACTTGCAAGTGAACCCGTTTTCTGCATATCACATATTTGATGATTCGTTTGAATGAATATGTCCTACTTTATATTCTGTTTTGGTGGATTTTTGGATGTCTGGTCGCAACTTGTTGTTGTCGGAGAATTGCCGTTGAGCCGGTCACATCGCCGGTCGTCCCCATCGTCAGGCCAGAGCTCCTCAAGGTTGCAACTCGACGTGTCCACGCGAAGAAGAAGATGTGCAGAAGGAGTCGGGCTGAGTCTTTCGTGCACAGAGGGGGCTGAACTGAGTTTGTCCGAGAATTGGGCCAAGTTTGCTGGGCGTGAAAACTGGGCTGCGTGGAAAGGAACCTGGCCGGGAATAGGTTGGGCCAAATCGGCCTGTCGCGCGCGTGGAGCCCCAACTAGGCTCTCGTGTGCGCTGGACTGACTTTGGGCTAGCCCTGATCTGGGGCGGGTTTGCTTGTTGGACCCTTTTTGGGTCGCAGCAAAAAAAAATAAGACTGGGCCCTTTGTGAGCTCAATCCGTTTTTTTTTGTTCTTTTGGCCCCTTGGAGAGCGGGTCGGGAACGGAACCGTCGGTTCGGTTCCCGACCCGATTTCCTTTATTTTTCTTCTTTTTTTACTATATTTTATTATTTTCGTCTATTTTAAATTAAAATTTTAAAAATTTTAAAAAGTCATTTTTTTAGAATTCAATTTTTAAGTGCTTGATTTGTTATTTTCTGTTTAATTTTCTTTTTGGGCATATTTAGTTAATTTTGCACGTTTGGATTAATTTTGTTGCATTGCATGCACGTTAAATTAATTGCTTATTTAGGTTAGTTGCATAATTATGTTATTTGCATGTTAAAATTGCATTTTTAGATTAGTTTCATGTTTAAATTGAAAATCACATGATTAGGTTAATTTGCACGTTTAGGTTAAATTGGCATATTAGATGTTTTTGTTAGGATAATTTTAGCTAGATTGCATTCTAGGATATTATCTTTAGTTGAGTAAGATTTAGTTTAAATTAGGAATTGATATATTTGATTTCCTAATTTAGATTAGGTAATATTTAGCTATGGATAATTAGGCTAATTGATTCCTAAAAATTCCCAAAAAAATTGCATTTCATATATTGCATTAGATTTTATTTGATTAGATATTTCATTGGATTAGATTTTATTTAGATTTTATTTGACTAGATTTTATTTGGATTTTATTTGATATTTCATTAGATTAGATTTGATTTGATTTGATTTGATTCTATTTGATATTTGATTAGATTAGATTCGATTTTATTAGATGTGATTTGATTTTAGTTGATTTTATTTTATTTTATTTGATTCGATTTTGGTTAGATTTTATTTGATTTGATTTGTTTTATTATTTCATTCCTTTCTTGAATTTTTATTTATGTTTGAGTATTCGTGTGGTCACCATTGCATGTTAGGGATAAAATTAAAATTAATCCAACCTGCCTACCAATTTTAAAAATAATAAAAAGGTATCGAAAGGGTGTTAGATTAGTCTGGCATAACCAAGTCCCCGAATCTTAGATCTTTGGTGCTCCCGATACTTTACATGGGTTTCTAATTGACCCACCAAAAATAGATTAGTGGCGACTCCAAATCGAAAATTTGTTGCATATTAAGAAGTGAAACCTAAATCGCGAATTGGTATGGGCTTGGGAGAGCTCGAGCTAAGTTAGGCTTAGTAATCCATTAGCCGAACCTTAGGTGGTGCACCTTTGGGGAAGTCGTGACAGCTTGGCGACTCCGCTGGGGACCTGAAAACTTTTAGTGGATTTAGGCCAATTTTATTGTTTTGAAAATTTTGTTTGGTAGCGAGGATTCTAGATACGTCCCTAACTCGTGTGTTGAATGTTTATGCAGGGTTGTTTGAATGCTTTTATGTCAAGTGTTGATTGATTTAAATTGCTGTGCATGCTTTAATTGTTTTAGCACTACACTTTAGCACACACAACCTGCCGCCGGACCTGGGCCGCATAGGATCACTTAGGATGGTGTTAAGATAGATGCCACTCCATCCGCATGCCCGCGGCCCGAGTCGCCTATCTCAACCCCGAATTTCTTTCTTGGCGTCAAGAGTATCTACCCCAGTCTGCAAGCCTGCGACCCGGGTTAACTCTTTGACTGTGTCGGAGTCATAAGGACCTGACTTAGTACGCGCGCCTGCGGCTAGTCCGATCATCCTTATGGCTCCACTTTGCTGAGCCTTTTAGAATAGAAATCGAGCTGCACTTTTCATGCGCATGTCAATGTGGTTGACCCCAACTTTATTTGTGAAGTAAGTTCTCTAAACCTCTTTTTCACAATTTATTTATAATTCTGGTCGGTCCATGACATTAGATTGCATATCGGTCTTGGTCTATATACCATGGGAAAACACGACATTCGACTTGTCCCTACTCCCAAAGCCGAGTTAAGCACGTGGTGGGATAAATTGGATCGGACTGGTCGTGATTTCGTTGAATCCAAGGTGGGCCGTCTTCTGCCGCTGTTGAGAATTGAAGTTCATGGAGGCCTAGTTCAAGCATTAGCCCATTGTTGGTGCTCGGGCACGTCCACTTTCATATTTGGTAAGCACGAGCTCACTCCCACTTTGGAAGAATATGCCATTGCCATTGGAAAACCGTTGGGATCTGAATTGATTAGTCCGCCTATCGGAGTAGATCTTGCACTCACCTTATCTGATTTTCTGAGAATCAAAGAGTTTGAAATAAGGAAAGTTTTGAAAGCAAATCACAATTCTTGTCCTCTTTCCTTCTTAGATGAGTATTTTAAAAATTCCACATCCTTTCAAATGGGCTGGATATTTCTGTTAGCTTTCTTTGGGATCATGATTTTTCCTCACACCAAAAATACTATCTCTCCCTCAATTGCTTGGGTGGTCAAACAAATCTGTGTAGGAGTGAGTTATGTCAATACCATATTAGCTGAAACATTCATTTCCCTCACATGATACAAACAAAATAAGGATAGGACCTTTCATGCTACACCCGAACTATTGCAAATTTGGTTTCTTTCTCATATAAAAGGTTTCGGACTCTTAATGTCTATCCGTGAGGTTAATGATCTAGATCACCCGATTTTGAAATTTGAGGAAAAGAAAAAACATGCTCCAGATTATCATTACTCTGAGTGGTTAGCTTTCATGAAAAATCCCAGTCCCAATGGTTTCCTATGGCATGCCAAATGGTTCCAAGTGCGAGAAGCAAGGCTTACATGTGCAAGCATTGGACCGATTCCCCTCCTCGGTTTTACTGGTGCAACCAAGTATCATCCGCTCAGAATAGTTCGTCAATACCAAGTCGTGCAGGAGCTACCGCCAGAAATAAAAGAAGAGCCAATTCGATCTGATTTCACCTATAGAGATCAAGACGAGGAAGACATGTGAGTCTATTCAAGTCAACATGGGATATGTGCCATCCATGCAAACTAACATGGCCCGAGGAGGAGTTGCAAGGAAAGGAAAGGAAGTATTACGCCTCGGCCGACTACATTGAGCATCACGAGATCCCTATGAAGTTACTTCCGGAGACTCCCGATGTACCAGTCAAAGTCACCAATCGTGCAGAGATCAGGCAACTCAAGAGGAAGGTGGAGCAATATCAAGAACGTGCCTCAAAGCTAGCTCGCGAGAATGAGCAGTTATGGAAGAAAGTCGTCTCCCATGTGTATATAGATCAAGCTAAATGAAGTAGCATGAGTCTATCATTTTGTTTCTAGTATTATTGTTTAGGAGCTTCAAATTCCCAATGGTACCCATGTAATATTTGCTTCATGAAGTGAATAAAACAAAGCTTTTAGATCATTGCCATGGACCGACCATTTACTTTCTTGCACTTTATGCTTATTCGTCCTTCTATTCTGTTAACCAGGTGATCACGGAGCGTCCTCGTTCACCGATCCGCACGCGGTCAAAAGCTAAGATGGCTAATCAAATTGAACTCCGTGACCGTGTCACTAGCATGGAAGAGCAAATGAAGCAGTTATTCACCTTGATGCAAGAGATGACGGCTGAACTTAAGGCAGCCCGGCTAGGCTCAACCTCAGCAGCACCGAAACAGAACGTCGATAACAATGTTATCGTCGATTTTGAGGAGGAGATATCTCCTTTGGAAGAAGTTCCCATTACCACCCGTGGGAGAAAAGCTAATGCTGATGATATACACAAGACAAAGCAAGAGAAACGTCTCGAGAAGTTAGAGGAGAAGCTGAAGCAACTGCAGGGCCCCCAAGACTCATCCGCAATAGATCTTTCTGTCTATTCTAAGGTGAAAATGCCGAAGAAATTCAAGATGCCTGAGTTTGAGAAGTATGATGGCACAACATGTCCAAGAGCTCACCTGCAGATGTACTTGGTGCGGATGACCCCGTATGTCGATAATGTTCCTCTGATGGTCCAATCATTCCAAGCTAGTCTGACTGGTCCTGCTCTGAGGTGGTATATCAAGAAAGGTGTCAACCTTTTCGAAACCTGGGATGAAGTATGCGAGGCTTTTCTGAAGCAGTACAAGTACATAATGGACATTACTCCTTCTCGCGACGACCTTGAACGTGCTGAGAAGAAAAGAACTGAGTCGTTTAAGGAGTATGCCATTCGGTGGAGGAATCTAGCTGCCCAGGTTGATCCCGAGCCAACTGATGTAGAGTTAAGGAAGATGTTCATCAGGACGCTCCCCCATGAATACCGCACTCGGATGATAACCACAACTGCTGAGACTTTTTATCAGCTCATTCCAGTGGGTGAACAAATTGAAATCGGGTTGAAAGAAGGTTGGTTCAACGAGCCAACTAGAAAGTTCGCTGCAAAGAATGAGAAGGAACAAGCTTCAGAAGTCAACTTTGCATACTCGCAACCGGCTCCCAACAGGTCGTTAACTGCTTATGCACTTGGAAATCAGAGGGGCGAAGGCCGATCATCGGCGCCGCGACAATTCAATAGAAGGCAGTTCTCTCCTCTTCCCGGTCCTCCATCGAAGGTTTTACTGGTCCTTCAGAAGAAAAATCTGCTTTCTCATGAGCCAAAGCGACCTAATCCTGAAAAGTTTCATGGTTACGACCCATCTAAAAAGTGTGATTACCAAATGGGCGAAGTGGGGCACTCTACTAATGATTGCTTCATTCTGAAGCATCGGATCCAAAACCTCTTGGACACAAAGGCGGTCACTTTCACTGTTGCTTAACCAAATGTTGAGAAAAATCCACTTCATGAACATGAGAATAGCGTTAATGCAATCTTCAAGGTTGACCTTGGGATAAGAAGGAGTTTGAAGGTGTCTATGGAGGAGATCTATCAAGGGCTAGTTACGGCTAATTACTATCCTATTGACCGACACCTTTCTTTGATCGACATGAAGAGAAGAATTCAAGAAAGCATCGAAGCCGGTGTAATCGTGCATAACAACTGTTTGGGAAGTGTGTTGACTATTTCCCAAGTGGTCATTGATTGGGAGGAGGAGGTTGAGAGTCTGGATGATCTGGAGCTTGAGGACATGCCGCCACTCGAAGATGCATCAGATTTTGAGGTTGACACCGATGACATGCCTGGGATAGTTATAGAGGTGCCTCAACCTTATGAATATCGTGACAGCAAGGCGGTCCTTTGGCACTACGATTTCGATGTGGATTTGGTTACAAGGTCAGGGCGTACCTATGGGCAGGCTAGCCCCTAACCACCAAGGGTTGTCACTGATGAAGAAGCCAAGGAGTTCCTAGCGGTGATCAAGGCGAGCGAATACAATATAGTGGAACAATTAAGAAAGTTGCCCGCACAAATCTCCTTATTAGACCTTTTGCAAACATCAGAAAAGCACCAGAAAGCTCTCATGAAGGTTCTAAGTGAGATACACGTGCCTGAAACAATTGATCAAGACAAGCTGGAGGGATTTATAGGTGTTGTACTTCTCAAGGATCTCATCTCTTTTTCTGATGAAGAATTCCCTACTGAAGGGAAAGGACACACAAAGGCGCTATACATCTCCGTCAGGTGTAAGGATTCACATGTCGCTCGGGTTCTTATTGATAATGGATCTGCCTTGAATATTTGTCCACTGGCAACTCTGCGTCGCGTCAAAATAGATTTCTCCAGGATTAATGTGGCTAAGACTTCTGTTCGAGCTTTTGATGGGACAAAGAAGGAAGTAAAGGGTGAAATTCATCTTGATGTCCAAATAGGGCCAATAATGTTCAACATCTTGTTTCAAGTGTTGGACATTCCTACTGCTTTCAATCTTTTACTAGGACTTCCATGGATTCACGTTGCTGGAGCTGTGCCTTCTAGTCTGCATCAGAGTGTGAATTTTGTTGTTGAGAGGAAGCTGGTTATTGTTCATGGTAAGGAAGACCATCGGATTTTTCGGGAGACTGCCATTCCATATGTTGAGCCAGAGGATGATTTTGGGACTAGCTATCAGTCATTTGAGCATGTATCAACAATACACAAGTCTCGAGGATCGCCCGCACCAATCCTGGAGATGTCAAATGCTGCTATCATGGTTGCAAAGATTATGACTGTAAATGGTTTTGTTCTTGGAGGCGGACTTGGAAAGTATGGGCAGGGAATCCGAAAGCCAATTGAAGCTCGCCGAATGCCCCGCAATGCTGGATTAGGGTACCGTGGAGAGGATAAAAAGGGCAGAGGTGATAATAAGAAGCAAGAGGATACTGCACTACCTCATAACGGAAAGGATGAAAATGGCAATGGTGGAAGTGATAGCAAGAAACAAGGGGGTACCACGCTACCTCCACATATTAGTGAGATGTTTCCAGGGCCCTCTGTAATGATGCATGATGAAGTGATCGACATTCTGGGGGAGCCAAGCGGCAAGTACGATTATTGCGTGAGGTATTCTGTTCCTGCAAGTTTTTACATTGATCCTCGAGACATCGTCCCGGATGGATGGGATGGCATGGATGTTATAGTTTCTAAGAGTCGAGATGAGGAGCTGGATGGACTCGCAGATCTATTCAAGGACACTTTCATATGCAACATCGAGGAGGAGCAGTCGGAAGAAATGGGTGCAAGCCCACATGAGTAATTTATTTTTGTTGCACTCCCCTGCGAGGGAATTTCTTTCATTTATTGCTTCCCTAGGATTTCTCAAGTCTTTTATTTGAATTCTGCAATTTCTATTCAATAAATGTAATTGATTTGACATTAATCAATGAAATTACTATTTTTATTTGGAGAGCATGATGAAGTACACCAAACCAGTCCGGTGATGTTATTTAACAGTAAAAAAAATCATCCATGGAGTTTACTGAGGCCTGGACTTCATCATGTTTTCTTGTTTTTTACTCCTTTTAAAAAAATCATAAAAAAAACTTTTCAAAAGAGCTTTTAACTTTGTTTGTTTTACTGATTCCTCCACTTTATGTTTCAGGAATGATCTCGAGGAGTGTGGTGAGGATCCCGATGATTTTAATGAAGACCCCATGGGAATTCAACGGGAGTTGGAGCAACATGAAAGGCCTAAATCTCTTACTGCTGAGCACACTATCACGGTCAATCTGGGCAACATAGAAGTTGTTAAAGAAGTGAAGATCAGGGCAAATCTCCCCGACGATGAGGCCACATGCCTTATTGCTCTTTTGAAAGAATACCAAGACGTCTTTGCGTGGTCTTACGCGGATATGCCGGGTCTCGACCCAATGATCGTGGAACATAGCTTGCCGACAAATCCACACATGCCTCCTAAAAAGCAAAAGTTGAGGAGGATGAAGCCCGAGTTGTCAAAGAAGGTTGAAGAAGAGGTGATGAAACTCCTGAAGGTCGAATTCATTGAAGTCTCGCTTTATCCTAAGTGGGTAGCCAACATAGTGCCAGTAATGAAGAAAGACGGTCGAGTTCGAGTTTGTGTCGATTATCGCGACTTGAACAAAGCTAGTCCGAAAGACAATTTCCCGGTACCACACATTGATGTTCTCATGGATAGCACTGCCGGATTCGAGCTGCTCTCATTTATGGATGGTTTTTCTGGGTACAATCAGATAAAGATGAAGGGTTAAGATAAGGAAAGGACGGCATTTATCACTCCGTGGGGAACTTTCCACTACAAAGTTATGCCTTTTGGACTGAAGAATGTCGGGGCAACATATCAACGTACCATGGTCACTCTTTTCCATGACATGATGCACAAGGAAATTGAAGTATATGTTGATGATATGATTGCCAAGACACGGCATGGAGAGAGCCATGTGAAGATGCTGAGAAAGTTGTTCGAACGGCTCCGGGAGTTCAAACTACGCCTTAATTCTGCAAAATGTGTGTTTGGGGCAACCTCTGGAAAGTTGCTTGGATTTATTGTGAGCAGTAGAGGAATCGAGGTGGATCAAGCCAAAGCTAAAGCGATATGTGAACTACGGCCTCCTTCCACTGTGAAAGAAGTTCGGAGTCTTTTGGGTAGGTTGAACTACATTGCACGTTTTATTTCTCAGCTCTCTGAGACTGCAAGACCTTTCTTCAAACTCCTCAAGAAGGATGCACGGGTCGAGTGGGGGAAAGATTGCCAGGCTGCGTTCGAGAAGTTGAAACAATATCTGATGAAGCCACCAGTCCTGGTTCCCCTAGTCCCGGGGCATCCATTGATTCTGTATCTCACAATCTGTAGTGAGTCTTTGGGCGCCATGTTAGCTCAGAAGGGGCCTGATAATGGAAAAGAGCGTGCCGTCTACTATTTGAGCAAGAAGTTCACGTGTCAGAGTTAGCGTACTCTGAAGCAGAGAAAACATGTGCCGCGTTGGTGTGGGTTCTGCACAGACTTCGGCAATATACGTTTTATCACCAGACGTTCCTCGTCACCGAAAATGATCCTATCAGATATTTGCTTGATCGACCGGCTTTGGTAGGAAAGTTAGCCAAGTGACAAATCTTGATTTCTGAGTTCGACATTCAGACTTTGCCACAAAAATCTGTCAAAGGCCGCGTCTTGATATTTTGGCAGATAATCCTGGTGAAACACATGAAGATATTCCCATGGATGATCGCATCGTGATGGTGGAAGCAGATACATGGACCATGTTCTTTGATGGCGCTGTAAACTTGTCAGGATCCGGGACTAGGGCAGTTTTGATTTCCCCGAATGGACAGCACTATCCAGTCGTCACAAAGTTAGTGTTCCCATGCACTAACAATATTGCCGAGTATGAAGCATGCATCCTTGGTCTTCAAGCTGCGATTGAGATGAAGATTGGCAAACTCAAAGTGTTTGTGGATTCTGCTTTGATTATCCTTCAAACTGTAGGAGAGTGGAAAACGAGGGATGCCAAATTGCTTCCGTACCATAAATATCTGGAGGAATTAGTGGAGGAGTTTGATGACATTTCATTTGAATACTTATCTAGAGCTCATAATCAGTTCGCTGATGCTTTAGCGACGCTGTCATTTATGCTACAAGTAAATGACAGGATGGAAGCAGAGCCTCTGAAAATTGACGTTTTGGCAAAGCCGACCCATTGCATGAACATAGCTGAAGAGCCTGATGGGAAGCCATGGTATCATGACATCATGACGTACATCAAGAGCGGAGAATTTCCATATGGAAGTTGTTTTACAGACCGGAAAATCATAATGAAGATGGCGTCAAAATTTTTCGTTAGCGGTGAAAGGGCATGCGGTCACACATAATGATTCGGTGTTGTTGAGGTGTGTGAATGCTGCTGAGGCCACACAAATAATGCAAGAAATACATAAAGGAGCATGCGGTCCGCACATGAATGGCCATATGCTAGCTAAAAAGATCATGAGGTTGGGTTACTATTGGCTAACTTTGGAGAGTGATTGCATCAAACATGTGCGAAGTTGTCACCGATGTCAGATCCATGGTGATAAGATAAATGTGCCCTCAAATGAGTTGCATCAGTTATCGAAGCCATGGCCTTTCTCTATGTGGGGGATAGATGTTATTGGACCAATAAATCCAAAGGCATCAAACGGACATCGGTTCATCTTGGTCGCAATTGATTATTTTTCCAAGTGGATCGAAGCAGTTTCTTATGCGAATGTCACTGCTCGAAATGTGGTGAAGTTCATTCGACGTGACATTATTGCTCGATATGGAGTCCCTGAGGCCATCATCACTAATAATGGGACTAATTTGAACAACAAGCTTGTTGATGAGTTGTTCAGTGAATTCAAGATTCGACACCTGAATTCATCTCCTTATCGTCCCCAAATGAATGGAGCAGTGAAAGCGCCAACAAAAACATCAAGAAGATTTTGGCCAAGACAGCCGAAAATTACCGCGACTAGCATGAAAGGTTGCCATTTGCCCTACTGGCGTACCGAACTTCGATCCGAACTTCTGTTGGAGCGACACCTTTTTCTCTTGTGTATGGCATGGAAGCAGTCCTTCCCGTTGAAGTAGAAATCCCTTCGTTGCGAGTGTTGTCCCAGATGGAGCTGTTTGAAGCTTAGGGGATACAGCAAATGTTTGAGCAGTTGAACTTAATTGATGAAAAGAGACTTGAAGCCATTTGCCACGGTCAGTGTTACTAGCGAGGAGTAGTAAAGTCGTTCAACTGCAAAGTTCGGCCAAGGTATTTTGAAGTAGATGACCTTGTTCTACGGAAAATACTGCCAATTATCCCTGATCCGAGAGGTAAGTTTACTCCAAACTATAGCGGGCCATACGTCGTGAAGAAGGTACTCCTTGGAGGTGCATTAATCTTAGCTGAAATGGATGGTCGGGAGTTTTCTAATCCTGTTAATGCTGATGCTCTCAAAAAGTACTATCCATGATGATATTTTCTTTCTGTTGATGTTGTGATTCATGGTGAATTCATGGTGAATTCGTGTTCAATAAAATTTGCCACACGTTGCATTATCATTGTTTGATTAATGGAAAAGTTGATGAATCATTAAGTGTGAGATGTATTGGGATGACGAAAGGCAAGCCATATCCATACACAGTCCTATGCTTATACACACGTGAGAAGAGTGTGAAAAAATTCCATGTCTGCAGGATGAAGAGTTCTCTCGCGAAAGGTACAATAGCCGAAGTGATGAGAGGCAGTTCATTTCTCTATACCAAACACTTTATTGATCCATTGACTACCTAATTTGAGCCTAAACACTTGTGAAGTTTCATTTCATGTTACCCCTGTCAAGAATCACCCCACACTGGAGCAAATTGGAGGTACATTTGTATTATTAGTGTTGAAAGGTGTGAAATGGGTAGAAACTTTCTTGCTTTCACTTGCATCAATCTTTGAGTGTTGCTATTACATGTGAAATCAAATGTCAAATCAAGTGCCTTAGAATGACGAAGAGCATTCATTTCTCTATCCTAAACACTCTTATCCTTTGCTACCACTTTGAGCCTGTGATCTTTATTTCAAATTAAACCAGCATGGGTGGTGATCAAAACTTACACTGGGGCATGAAAAATTTCAAAGTTGTTTGAAATAGCATAGTGCATGAGTCACATCATGGGGCGTTAACCAAAGATGTTACACCACTCACACTTGTCAGTAAAAAGTGGGGCAAGAAAAGCAGTGTGCCTGGTAAAAGCAAGGCCGATGCCTAGAGAAGTTAGAGCCGAAGGCTCAAATATGCAAAAAAAAAGAGAGTCAAATCCCAGTGTGGTGGAGTTTTCCAAAATATGCTGAAATCCACAGTCAAGTTGACGTCATGAGTCATCCCCAGTGAAGCGAAGCTTGAAGCTCGAAAATTGAGCTTGTGAAGCAATTTCCCAGCAATTGATCTCATACACACTTTTGAGCCTACTTATCCATTTATCTCTCCCATTTGAGCCAAGCCTATATTACAAACCCTTAAAGTCTCTTCTGATTAGGGCACTTGAGTTGATGTGAGGTTTTTAATGGTATAAGCTTAGCTCGAAGAAGTGCAAGCAAGACTGTTTCAATTGCATTTGCTAGGTTCTTGACTTGTAAACTTGGTGATATTTGTTGAAGACATTTATTGAGCAGACTTTCTTTCTAAGCCTTGACTCAAGGAGTCCCCTTTGCTTAGCCTTTGACCAAGCCTAAATTACGGTCCTTTTAAAGACCTATCTGATCGGTAGTCCTGTACCGTGCGAGAATTCTCGGACCCTTGTTGACATGATGATGGGAAGATTGAGAGATGCAGTTATTCCCACATTAAAGGCTGGGACAAAAGCCATTTTAACGAGAGGAGTGAAAGTCCTTTCTAACCATGAATCATCTTGCTTAATGATTCACTTTGGTGGAAATTCAATGATGTGGAGCTGATATGCATGAATTTGAACTTTGAGTTTTGACTATGTTCTTGATGATAGAATGCACATAGATAGTTGTTCTTCTGAGAAGCAGAGAGTTTGTGACAATCAAATTGTTTTTTGAAATTTTGAGTATTTCTTAAGTCTTCTTGAGCCTTCTTCTTGCAGGAAGTCAATTTTGGGTGGAACATGAAGTTTTTATCAACACGGGGTGCTTCTGTAGCCCGTGGTCCATTTTCATTGACTTGGCGTGCTTTCGTAGCCCAAGCCACATTTCAGTAGACACAATATCGATGGCGATGTATCGGTATCTCATCTCGAGTTCCTATGGCGATGTATAGGAATCTCACTTCCAAGTGCCAATGGTGATGTATTGGTATCTTACCTCGAGTACCGATAGCGATGTATCGGTATCTCACCTTGAGTACCTATGGCGATGTATAGGTTTTTCACTTTGAAGTGCCGATGGCGATGTATCGGTATTTTATTTCATCTCGAGTGCCTATGGTGATGTATAGGTATCTCATTCTCAAGTTTCTCATCTCGAGAGCCTGTGGTGATGTACAGGTGTCTCAATTTCGAGTATCGATGGCGATGTATCAGTATCTCATCCTATATCCTTGTGGCGATGTACAGGAATTTGGACCTTTGTGAGTTCTCGTTTGCCTCTGTTGTGACCGATTGAAGTTCGAGCCCCAAGCAAACAAACCAGGTAAGTGATTACAGGTATGTTTTCTTTTCTCGCATCATGCATTTGCATAGCATTGCATTTAGAATAAGATCCACATTTAAAAAAAATTCAAAAACATTTTTAAAAAATTCAAAAAAAAATTTCTTTTTTTTTTTCAAAAAAAAAAATCATTTCATTACATTTGCATAGTCAAAATTTAGGTATCGCGTTGGTCTTTGAATGCAACCTCTGCGAGCTCACCTTCAAAGAGGGGTAGCTGTTGACACCTAAATTTTTGGCTTCATTTAAAATAGGAATTTTATTTTCTTTTATTTCTGCATATAATTAATTAGGGTATTTTGTATATCAAGGAATTTTGGGCATATATTACATCTGGTTAAAAGGAAAAGAACAAAAGGGGAAACATAAATTTTAGGTCCAAAAGAGGAAATTGGGAAAAGCAAAATATAAAAAAAGATCAAAAAGCAATATTCGGTCAATTGACCGAATATTTGCTTATCTCTCCCTTTAAAAGGACCAGAAGACTTTTTCGGCAGGTGGAGACACGGGAGGACTTTTTCGAAAAAAAAAAGTGGACGCAAAGACACGAGAGAGAGAACATGAGAGGAAGAGAGAGAGGGAATAAGAGGCGGTGGCTCGAAGCTTGCAAATCTGTGGCATCCCGACTGAAATTTCTAGCTCCAACAACGCGTCTTCGGTCTTTGTCATTCGTCTTCACCGGTGAGTCCTTCTCACAACTTTCTCGTCCTTGGCTTCCCGAGGATCACGATTGGGAGGCTTTGTGGGCGAGCAATGGTCTAGCTTGGTTCCATTCGAGTGCACCTGATCCCCGCCATCCTCGAAACGTGTAGGGAAATTTGCCGCCCACTTTTACTTTTTTCGGTATTTCTACATGTTTTTGTTCTTGTTGTGTCTTTGAAGCCGAGAGGGAGTTGGCCGATTTAATTTTTTTTTAGGTTCCCAGGGCGTCTATTCTTGCTTTTGCTTTCATCCTTCTTCAGCATTAATACATTGAAACCCAGATTTCGTGCTGTTTTTGACTTGCAAGTGAACCCGTTTTCTGCATATCACATGTTTGATGATTCGTTTGAATGAATATGTCCTGCTTTATATTCCGTTTTGGTGGATTTTTGGATGTCTAGTCGCAACTTGTTGTTGTTGGAGAATCGTCGTTGAGCCGGTCACATCGCCGGTCATCCCCATCGTCAGGCCGGAGCTCCTCAAGGTTGCAGCTCGACGTGTCCACGCGAAGAAGAAGATGTGCAGAAGGAGCCGGGTTGAGTCTTTCGTGCGCAGAGGGGGCTGAACTGAGTCTGTCCGAAAATTGGGCCGAGTTTGCTGGGTGTGAGAACTGGGCTGCGTGGAAAGGAACCTGGCCGGGAATGGGCTGGGCCAAATCGGCCTGTCGCGCGCGTGGAGCCCTAACTAGGCTCTCGTGCGCATTGGACTGACTTTGGGCTGGCCCTGATCTGGGCCGGGTTTACTTGTTGGACCCTTTTTGGGTCGCAGTAAAAAGAATAAGACTGGGCCCTTTTTGTGAGGCCAGTCCGTTTTTTTTTTGTTCTTTTGGCCCCTTGGAGAGCGAGTCGGGACCGAACCGACCCGGTTCGGTTCCCGACCCGATTTCCTTTATTTTTCTTCTTTTTTTACTATATTTTATTATTTTCGTCCGTTTAAATTAAATAAAAAATAAAAAAAATCATTTTTTTATAATTCAATTTTTAAGTGCTTGATTTGTCTTTTTGTTTAATTTTCTTTTTGGGCATATTTAGTTAATTTTGCACGTTTGGATTAACTTTGTTGCATTGCATGCACGTTAAATTAATTGCTTATTTAGGTTAGTTGCATAATTATGTTATTTGCCTGTTAAAATTGCGTTTTTAGATTAGTTTCATGTTTAAATTGAAAATCACATGATTAGGTTAATTTGCACGTTTAGGTTAAATTGGCATATTAGATGTTTTTGTTAGGATAATTTTAGCTAGATTGCATTCTAGGATATTATCTTTAGTTGAGTAAGATTTAGTTTAAATTAGGAATTGATATATTTGATTTCCTAATTTAGATTAGGTAATATTTAGCTATGGATAAATTAGGCTAATTGATTCCTAAAAATTCCCAAAAAAATTGCATTTCATATATTGCATTAGATTTTATTTGATTAGATATTTCATTGGATTAGATTTTATTTAGATTTTATTTGACTAGATTTTATTTGGATTTTATTTGATATTTCATTAGATTAGATTAGATTAGATTCTATTTGATATTTGATTAGATTAAATTCGATTTTATTAATGTGATTTGATTTTAGTTGATTTTATTTTATTTTATTTTATTCGATTTTGGTTAGATTTTATTTGATTTGATTTGTTTTATTATTTCATTCCTTTCTTGAATTTTTATTTATGTTTGAGTATTCGTGTAGTCATCATTGCATGTTAGAAATAGAATTAAAATTAATCCAACCTGCCTACCAATTTTTGAAAATAATAAAAATGTACCGAAAGGGTGTTAGATTAGTCTGGCATAACCAAGTCCCCGAATCCTAGATCTCTGGTTCGTAGGAGTAAAGCATAGCTCCCGATGCTTTACATGGGTTTCTAATCAACCCACCAAAAATAGATTAGTGGCGACTCCAAATCAAAAATTTGTTGCATGTTAAGAAGTGAAACTTAAATCGCGAATTGGTATGGGCTTGGGAGAGCTCGAGCTAAGTTAGGCTTAGTAATCTATTAGCCGAACCTTAGGTGGTGCACCTTTGGGGAGGTCGTGACAATATCATATAATCTAAATTAGGAAACAATATATATTAATTCCTAATTTAAACTAGAATCTACTCAACCAAGAATAATATCCTAGAATGCAATCTAGCTAAAATTATCCTAACAAAAATATCTAATATGCAATCTAAATTAATTATGCAAATTAATCTAAACGTGAAAATTAAACTAAACATGCAATTATCTAAATGTGAAACTTTAAATCTAAATATGCAATTATAACGTAAACGTGCAATTAATCTAAACATGCAATTCTTAAACGTGCAATTAATCTAACTATGTAAGTAATTTAAACATGCAAAGAAGGTAAAATAAAATCAAACCAAATCAATTCTAATAGCACCAAGATTCACCAACAAAGGTTCGCGCATATAAATCGATAAATTGATCTCAAGCCTTAAAGATCAAGATATCAATTTTATAGATTCCCACTCAATTAATTATTCTATCTAAAGCCTTATAGATGGAATAAAAAATTGTATGCGGTTGCGAATCGGAAAAACAAATTCCAATTAGTCATGCATATCACCCAAAACAAGCAAATTAAGCAACAACGTGCAATTAATCAAATATTCAAATCAACTTGGGAAAAAGAATTTTTTTTACCAAATCTTTGGGATCATCTCTCCAAATTTAAATCGATTGCATCAAACAAGTGTGGCGGCTAGAGATGACGCTCAGCGTTGAAGTGGCCAATCACGCGGCTTGAGCCAGAAGCTATGAGAAAACAACAAATTCCAACAAATCCTGATTAGCTCGATGAACAAACAACAAAATCAGGGAAAAAAACACAAGTAATTTATAAGTGTTTATCTTTTTTCGAGACAAAAACTTGCCCGCTTGTGTTGCCATTGGTAGTAGCGCTTGGAACCTCATAGTGTGAACAACTGCCATATGGGATAAGCGACGTCGAAGTGAAGAACTCGATTCACAAAATCACGCGGCGTGCCTTGATTCCTGCCAAAACAAAGGAAACAACTTCTGAAAATAGCTAATACGGAGCCAAAAGTGCTGGAACGCTGGGAAGATCGACCAACGCCGTGGACTGGAAGAGTGCCTGTGATCCGTTGACGAATGTCCAAGCTACGTGGGTTAGTGGCCGCACAAGAGGGCAATGAGAGCAATGGGACTTGCTGGGAGTGAGAGAAAGACTTTATCAGGAAGAATTTCTGCTTGCGTTGAGGGAGCTTCACGTGGAGAATTTTCTTGGAGTTTCTTTTTTTCATCCCCTCATGTAACCTCCTTCTCTTCTCAAGATCTTTTGTTTTAGCACGTGAAGTTCTCTCTTCTCTCAATCTCTCTCTATGTCTTCTTTTCCTTTTTTTTTCTAACTGAGCCGCCCCCCCCCCCCCCCCACCAAAGTGTTTTGCCTTGGACGCTTTTATACATGGATGATAAAGATTCGGTCAAATCTTCCCCAAGATTTGACCAGGAATTCTTTTAAAAATTGACGTCCATGAAGATTTGGTCAATGTACGTTCCGCTGCATGTATTATCTCCCATCCATGTTGCTTATCTCTTGCACAATTTTAAGGAAATAAAAGAAATTTTCAATCAAATCTTTTAGAAGATTTGACCAAAAATCACTATCTCTCTTCAATGTTTCCTTCTTCCTCTCGATTCACTTTCCTTGAGATTCCTCTTCCAGATTTCCTTCTCAGAGAGTGAGCCACCGTCTCAATCAATTATGAATATTGCAAAAGTTCAAATCATTTTTGTTTAGGGATTAAAGTAAACCCCTAAAAAATTTTATGCAATTAATTCTACATGATTCGCCAAAATTTAGGTGTCAACAGCTGCCCCTCTTTGAAGGTGAGCTCGCAGAGGTTGCATTAAAAGACCACCAAGACCTAAATTTTAACTATGCAAATGTAATTACAGAAAAGGAAAACATGCCCGCAGTGACTTACCTGTCGACGCGAGATTGATCTTAATTTGCTCAATTCAAATGAAAATCCCATCACAAATTCTCCAAAGAATGTGATCATTCCATAATAAAATGTTCATTTGACTAACCAAGTAAATGCAATTGAATAAGTCAGCAAATAACATTCATATCTAGAACGAAACATTAAACAAGAGGGGAACATCTAGACTGATTAAATGCAAATGTTATGCATGATATTTTTGTTGAGACTAATTCTCATTTTTTTCTCAAATGTAATTATGGCATGATGAGTGCAAATGAAGAGAAAGAGAAACATATTTGCATACTTACCTTCGTAGATTAAGGCATGTATTGAATGAATTTTGGAAACCGCCTTCTTAGGCCCGAGCTCTTGCTTCGGTCACAAAAGAAGCCAAACGGTAAAAGGGTTTGAACTGCCTTCTTACACAAAAGAAGCCTACGGTGAAAGGATTTGAACCACCTTCTTACACAAAAGAAGCCAACGGTAAAAGAACTTGAACCGCCTTCTTACACAAAAGAAGCCAACGGTAAAAAAAACTTGAACCGCCCTCTTAGGCCCGAACTCACTTTGGTCACAAAAGAAGCCAAAAGGTGAAAGGGTTTGAACCGCCTTCTTGACAAAAGAAGCCTACGGTGAAATGATTTGAATCGTCTTCTTACACAAAAGAAGCCAACAGTAAAAGAACTTGAACCGCTCTCTTAGGCCCGAACTCACTTTGGTCACAAAAGAAGTCAAACGGTAAAAGGGTTTGAACCGCCTTCTTACACAAAAGAAGCCAACGGTAAAAAGGAATTGAATAGCCTTCTTACACAAAAGAAGCTAACGGTAAAAGAACTTGAACCGCCTGAATTGGTTTAAAAATTTCCTTCGGATTTTCTGAAACTCCAATCAGGAAGTGGACTCAAAAAGTTCCCTTCGGACTTTCGAGAGAAAGGATAGGTTTGAAAGTGCCCTTTGGACTTTCAAAAAAGGTACCTGAAACTCCAATCAGGTAGTGGACTCAAAAGTTCCCTTCGGACTTTCAAGAGAAAGAATAGGTTTGAAAGTTCCCTTCAGACTTTCAAAAAAGTTACCTGAAACTCCAATCAGGTAGTGGACTCAAAAGTTCCCTTCAGACTTTCAAGAGAAAGAATAGGTTTGAAAGTTCCCTTCGGTCTTTCAAAAAAGTTACCTGAAACTCCAATCAGGTAGTGGAATTAAAAGTTCCCTTCGGACTTTCGAGAGAAAGAATAGGTTTGAAAGTTCCCTTCGGACTTTCAAAAAAGGTACCTGAAACTCCAATCAGGTAGTGGACTCAAAAGTTCCCTTCGGACTTTCGAGAGAAAGAATAGGTTTGAAAGTTTCCTTTGGACTTTCAAAAAAGGTACCTGAAACTCCAATCAGATAGTGGACTCAAAAGTTCCCTTCGAACTTTCGAGAGAAAGAATAGATTTGAAAGTTCCCTTCGGACTTTCAAAAAAGGTACATGAAACTCCAATCAAGTAACTTTATCCCTACGGATTCTTGAACAAGCTGCCTGAAACTCCAATCGGGCATGCTGGATGCTTTAAATATCAGTTTAAGCATTCAAAAGTCTTCAATCTTCAAGGAAACATTACCTGTCAGACATGATTAGAGCACAGCAACATATGCATTCATCAAGGCATACATGTCAATCAAGTATTTGTACATGATGGTTTTACCATGTTTGCATCACCAAATTTTCATTGAAAATCATCAATCAAGATCATTTCCACTTACAGCCTGAATTTCCTAAGAATGACAAATGAAACACTTTCGGTTAGAAAGGAAAGGCTCTTGTCCCGGCCATTAATGCGGGAATAACTGTATCCCTCGATCTCACCATCATCATGTCAACAAAGGTCCGAGTATTCTCGCAAGCGGTACGAATTTACCAATCAGAGAGGTCTTAAACAGGACTTTAAATCGGGCTTGGTCAACGGCTAAGCAAAGGGGATTCTTTGAGTCAAGGCTTAAAAGGAAATTTCTTTAATAAGCAACTTTGGGTTTACAAGTAAAGACAAATAGAAATAATCTTGCTTGCACTCCTTCAAGCTAAACTTAAAACATTTGAATCCTACGTTAACTCAAGTGCCATAATCAGAAGAGACTTTGAAGGGTTGTAATGTAGGGTTAGCTCATGGGTTAAGAAACGAAAGGATTATTAGGCTCAAAAAATGTGTGTGGGATGATAAATTGGTGATCATCTCAAAATTGTCACTGGACTTCCTTTCACCGGGGAATTGTTCCAAGGCTCAAATTTCGAGCTTCTGGCTTTGCTCCATTGGAGATGTTACTTCATGTTAAATCCTCTGGAGGTTATTTGCAAGACTGCCCCATTTGGCATTTTTTGGAAAACCCTAACATACTGAGGGTTGACTTTAACAGACTTGAGCTTTTTGGCTTTAACTTCTATGGGCATCGGCTTTACTTTTATCAGGCACACTACTTCTTCTTTGCCCCTAAGCTTTTTCATTCATTTTTTTCAGGCATTGGCCTTGCTTTTACCAGGCACATTGCTTTTTTCATGCCCTACTTTCGCATTTTTTACTTGACTTATGCACTAAACTCAACAAGTATGTGCAATATGACAACTCAGTGATGTCCCTTGATGTGTCACTTGTATTTTGCTGCTTCCAATGGCTTTTATTTTTGACATGCCCCAGTGTAAGAGACGATCACCAATGTGGGTTCAATGAAAAGAAATTGCAGGCTCAAAGTGGCTAGCAAATGATAAAAGTGTTTAGGATAGAGAAATGAATGCTCTTCATCATTTTTAAGGCACTTGATTTACCATTTGATTTTTCATGTAATAGTAACACACGAAGATTGGTGCAAGTGAAAGCAAGAAAATTTCCATCTACTTTTCTCACCCTTTAATACCAATTAAGCAAATGTACCACCAACTTGCCCCAATGTGGGGTGGTTCTTGACAAGGGTAACACAAAATGATACTTCACAAGTGTTTAGGCTCAAAATGGGTAATCAATGGATAAATGTAGTGTTTGGGATAAAGAAATGAACTGCCTCTCATCATTTTAGCTATTGTACCTTTCGCAAGAGAACTCTTTACCTTGCAAACATGGAATTTTATACGCACATCTCACAAGTGTACACGTATGGGACTGTGTATGGACATGGTTTGCCTTTCGTTATCCTGATGCATCTCATTTAGCATTCTCAATTAATTCCACATCACTTATCAAATTATTTAATTTTTGCAATCTTCAGTGAGATTCATGAATGCAACAAGCAAAACCATCATGCAAAATCTTTTTTCAGCATATATGAGTATTTTGGGCTCATTGACAAGCACATGTAATTTATCTCACCTAAAAAATTGTCATCAAAGCCTAATATGAACATGATATCAAATACCATAAAAGCTATCAAAATTGGGAGCCCTTTGGTCGACCTTGAAGATGGGCACATGAATTGACCAACTGACATGGAAACTTAACCTTCAATGCCGCATTTCTGTTAATGCCCCTGCACCAAAAGAACGTGCATGACTATGGCTCTAAACAAATGTAATCTAAAATTGGAGAAATCTTCACCACCCATCAATGCGCTGTCTCCGTCAGATTGGAAAATGCCCCGCAATTTTGCATGTGAATCTTTGCAAATTATTTTCCTTGGAAAGTGTTAATCCTCGATCAAACAAGGTGAGTTAGGCTCTAACACATGAAATAAATGAGTTTAGAAAAACAAAGAAAGGTTTATCTAACATGTATTTTTTCCTTTTTTTCTTGAAAATGGTGACACATACTTAAAAATGGAAGGAATCAATTGAACCTTTAAATTTGATGCACCTCTTTTCTCTTTTTCTTTTACTTTTTTTTGAACTTTTTTTCTTGAAATTGGTGACGCATATTTAAAAATGAAAGGAAACAACTGAACCTTTGACTTTGATGGAAAATTAATTCGGACTCAAGTAACATCATGAAGACATTATCGACATAGACTTATCATGGACCAATGAAAATGAATGGAATAAGGGAAAAAAATAGAAAACTTACCTCACCAGGAAAATAAGACAATCACATAGACATGCACATGATAGGTGCAGCTCGATATCTACTCTAAAAGGCTTAATAAAGTGGTGCCACGAGGGTGGGATAACTAGTCGTAGCCTCGCGTACTAAGTCAAGCCCTTGTAACTCCAGCTCAGTCAAGAATGATGCCCCAATGCGACGCTGACTCGCGGGCAGAGGCAAACACTCTTGACACCAAGAAAGAAAGTTTTCGGGATTAAGTTGTGCAACCTCTAGTACGCAGCCTCGCGGTCGAAGTTGTATCCAAACTTAATACCATTCTAAGTGATCCTATGCGGCCCAGGTCTGGCGGCGGGTTGTGTGTGCAAAAGTGTAGTGCTAAAATAATTAAAGCATGCACATCAATTGATATCAAACAACACTTCACACAAAAGCACTTAAACATTTAATTTAGACAACCCTGCAAAAACATTCAACTCATGTGTTAGAGACTTACCTGGAATCCTCGCTGCTAAACAAAATTTTGAAAATAATGAAAAATGGCCTAAGTCCCCTAAAAATTTTTTCAAGTTCCCAGTGGAGTCACCAAGTTGTCACGACCTCCCCGAAGGTGCACCACCTAGGGGTTCGGCTAATGGATTGTTAAGATTAAACCTAGCTCGAGCTCTCCCAAGCCCATACCAATTCGCAATTTAGATTTCACTTTTTAACATGTAAAGCATTTTCAAAGGAATCGCCACTAATCTATTTATGATGGGTCGATTAGGAACCCATGTAAACATTGGGAGCTATGCTTTACTCCTACGAACCAGAGATCTAAGGGATCGGGGACTTGGTTATGCTAGATTAATCTAACACCCTTTCGGTACCTTTTCACTTATTTCAAAAAATTGGCAAGCAGTTTGGATTAATTTTAAATCTATCCCTAACATGCAATGGTGACCACACGAATACTCAAACATTAATAAAAAGAAATTCAATAAAGGAATGAAATGACAAAACAAATCAAAAGATCTAATATACCATATCTAATAAAATCAAATCAAATCTAATATAATCCAATCACATAAAATATCAAATCTAATAAAATCTAACTAAATAAAATCCAAATAAAATCAAATCAAATCTAACCAAATCAAATCCAAATAAAATCTAATAAAATCTAATAAAATCAAATCTACTGCAATATATGAAATGCAATTTTTTTGGAATTTTTTATGAATCAATTAGCCTAATTATCCGTAATTAAATATCATATAATCTAAATTAGGAAAAAATATATATTAATTCCTAATTTAAACTAGAATCTACTCAACCAAGAATAATATCCTAGAATGCAATCTAGCTAAAATTATCCTAACAAAAATATCTAATATGCAATCTAAATTAATTATGCAAATTAACCTAAACGTGGAAATTAAACTAAACATGCATTTATCTAAATGTGAAACTTTAAATCTAAATATGCAACTTATAACGTAAACGTGCAATTAATCTAAACATGCGATTCTTAATATAAACGTGCAATTAATCTAACTATGTAAGTAATTTAAACAGGCAAAGAAAGTAAAATAAAATCAAACCAAATCAATTCTAATAGCACCAAGATTCACCAACAAAGGTTCGCGCATAAAAATCGATAAATTGATCTCAAGCCTTAAAGATCAAGATATCAATTTTATAAATTCCCGCTCAATTAATTATTCTATCTAAAGCCTTATAGATTGAATAAAAAATTGTGTGCGGTTGCGAATCGGAAAAACAAATTCCAATTGGTCATGCATATCACCCAAAACAAGCCAATTAAGCAACAACATGTTACTAATCAAATATTCAAATCAACTTGGGAAAAAGAATTTTTTTACCAATCTTTGGGATCATCTCTCCAAATTAAAACCGATTGCATCAAACAAGTGTGGTGGCTAGAGATGACGCTCGGCGTTGAAGTGGCCAATCACGCGGCTCGAGCGAGAAGCTGCGAGAAAACAACAAATTCCAACAAATCCTGATTAGCTCGATGAATAAACAACAAAATCAGGGAAAAAACACAAGTAATTTATAAGTGCTTATCTTTTTTTTAGGACAAAAACTTGCTCGCTTGTGTTGCCATTAGCAGTAGCGCTTAGAGCTTGGAACCTCAGAGTGTGAACAACGGCCATATGGGATAAGCGACGTCGAAGTGAAGAACTCGATTCACAAAATCACGCGGCGTGCCTTGATTCCTGCCAAAACAAAGGAAACAACTTCTGAAAATAGCCAATACGGAGCCAAAAGTGCTGGAACGCTGGGAAGATTGACCAAGGCCGTGGACTGGAAGAGTGCCGGTGATCCGTTGATGAATGTCCGAGCTACGTGGGTTAGTGGCCGCACAAGAGGGAAATGAGAGCAATGGGACTTGCTGGGAGTGAGAGAAAGACTTCGCCAGGAAGAATTTCTGCACGCGTTGAGGGAGCTTCACGTGGAGAATTTTTGTGGAGTTTCTTTTTTTCATCCCCTCATGTAACCTCCTTCTCTTCTCTTAATCTCTCTCTCTCTGTCTTTTTTTTCCTTTTCTTTTCTAACCGAGCCCCCCCCCCCCCCCCACCAAAGCGTTCTGCCTTGGACGCTTTTATATAAAGATTCGGTCAAATCTTTTCCAAGATTTGACTAGGAATTCTTTTAAAAATTGAGGTCCATGAAGATTTGGTCAATGTACGTTCCCCTGCATGTATATATCTCACATCCATGTTGCTTATCTCTTGCACAATTTTAAGGAAATAAAAGAAATTTTCAATCAAATCTTTTAGAAGATTTGACCGAAAATCGCTATCTCTCTTTAATGTTTCCTTATTCCTCTCGATTCACTTTCCTTGAGATTCCTCTTCCAGATTTCCTTCTCAAAGAGTGAGCCGTCGTCTCAATCAATTATGAATATTGCAAAAATTCAAATCATTTTTGTTTAGGGATTAAAGTAAACCCCTAAAAATTTTTATGCAATTAATTCTACATGATTCATCAAAATTTAGGTGTCAACACTACCCAAATTCCTCCAATGGCGAACGCGTAGAAGAGGGACTAGCAACCCCAGTTCCTCCTCCTCCTCCCTCTCCTTCTCATCTTCTACTTCCTCTCCCTCCAGCCCTCGACCCCTTTCCCTAGTCCTACTCCAACAACACTCTGCTTCACCACTCTCGAATCCTCACTCTCTCTCTCCAATTCACGAAGCAAAATCCAATATTTCCCCCCCCCTCTCTCTCTCTCTCTCTCTCTCTCTCTCTCTCTCTCTCCATGGAAATCTTTCTTTTTTGTCTTCTACTTTCTTGAGATGACTCCCAACAAAGTAGAAGACGACCTTTTCCACGACCACAACCACCACTACAACCTGGGCCCACCTCCGCTTTTGCCCTGATCTCAACCGTCCATCCCCCACCTCGATCTCCCCGACGAACCCACCTTTTCCCTCCTCGAGAGCGTTCTCTTCCGCACCTCCGAAGAACAGAGGTTGCGTGACCAGATTTGTTGAGGTCGCGCGACCTCGACAGATCTGGGTTGGCGTGACCCAGTGTCGAAGGTCATGCAACCTCTCCGACACGACCTCAGTAGATCTGGGTCGGCGCGACCTCTCCGACGTTTTTCTGTTAGCCATCTCCGCCTTCTAGTAAACTGAATGGAGAAGATGAACAGTCTTGAACTGTTTATGGGCAAACTTGGACTTTGGAAAACATTTTGAGGGCAAAATGGGTAACTAACAAAAATTCATTAAAAAAAATTTCAGCATTCTAAAAAAAGCTGAAAGCACAAAGTCCATTCAAATAATTTTGGACTTTCAGCTTTTTTAAAAGCTAACTTTCATCTCAAAACCCTTTGAAAATATTTACCAAACATCTCAACATTTGCTTAAAGGGCTTTGGGACCTTAAAGGGCTTTCTCAAAACTCAACCAAACGCACCCTAAGACCATTCGGGTATTCTTAGGTATGTATTAAAATAACCTTTTCTTAATTCGGACCGACAAAGCAAATAGACTTTTTAAGCAAGAACGTGCGTGAGCATTATAATAAATTAATAATCGTGTTTACAAGCCAATGGAAATAATGAGAAGAAGGATACATAATAAAGAAACTGCCAGCTAGGGTTCATATTATTGGGTCAACGGTCAAAGTCTATCAATTTGGCACTTTTCGAGCTGGCAAATTAGCGGTTGGTTGCGTCAAAGTCAATCAATTTAGCATGCATGCGTTACGACTTTCTTTTAGTCAGTTTGAAATTTTAATTTGGTTTGATTCGATGGAACCCCCTTTTTTTTCGCACTCTTCTAGACGGATTATGTTAATGTCTTCTGTTTCTACTCTTGTCAGGTCTGCTACGTTTGCTAACAAACGTGGACGCGCTTGGTTACGGAAACATCGCATGCATTGCAACGGGGCTTCGATCGGCTATGTCAACTTGATCACGGCGATAATTGACGTCGACCTCATACTTGCTTGACGATTTTGATTTTTCTTTTATCAATGGCAGCTACTTGATTAATGTCTCATTTTAATTTGAAGGGAAATTTCCATTTAGCAAATCTAAGACGAGCGTGTGGTACAGTGAGGATAAGAAGCCAATAGCCAAACAAGAATTTTATTAGCTGTCAAGAATTTTCTGTGGAGCGCATAACTCTTGCTGACTTGATGGATACCTAAAAGCCCATGTCATTAGCTCGTCTTGATTGTATGAATAACAAGAGAAGACGACCAATAGTTAACGTTGTGATTTCTTGATTCCTTGTATGTCCAAAATTCTTATCGTGAAAGGCATCGTTATGCTCTTTTAAACCATATGAATTTGAAGTTAGTTTGAACGGTGATGATGCCGTCACGTACATCCCCTAAATTTAGCCGTGAAGCTTATGTTCGCCATACATGATGCGAGTATGATTTTATTTTGGTGGAAATTGTATCTTTGACAGTCACAAAAACATAACATCATAAATTCTCATTGACACTTAAATTTTGGCTAATTATTTAGGGTTTGATTGCATAGAGAATTATGGAATAATCTTTATCCCCTAAAGACAAATAATCAAATTATATAACATGTAGTTTTTAGGAGCATTCCTATATAGCTTAGTCTATTGATTACATTTACATTGAGCTGGTGGTGATGAATGCACTTGAATTGATCATGTGGGGATATATATTGGTATGAAACGGATGTATTATTTGATTTGTTGGAGTGGCATTCGACATCTAATTTTGTTGGTATGGCAAGTTATTCATAGCTTAAATTATAAGAATTTGAAATTTCCTTTTTTAAAAAAATTATTATTTAAGAAAAGTTAAAAAGTTAGGTATTGGTTAGTTGAGATTAAATTAAGAATTAATAAAAAAGAAAAAGAAAAAGGGGCTGGTGGGTCTGACATGACTAGGGATGGAAGAGACGTCAAGAAAAAGGAAAAGACGAAAGGACAAGACCTTAGTAGCTCTAGTCTTTATGCTGATTCGTGTCCAACCAGCCCTTGCTTTGTCGTTTTCCAAGCTTTGTTTGTTTTTCATTTCCAGCCGGCATACAAGTTCTGGTCCGCCCCATGTAGATGATGTGTTTGTTGAAATGCTTGAGCAAAGTCCGTTCAGGTTTTTCTCCGGTCACTCGCTCCACCGAGCCATCGCTACGGTGGGTGTGGTGTTTGATGGCTGGAGGGATGGCCGGGCGGCGTCACGGATGGGAGGGAGTTGGCCAAGTGGGCCTTGGTCAATTCTAGGCCGAGCCGACGGTGCGGTTGTGCCGATCGTGTGTGGGTCTAAGCAATGATTTTGGGACTAAAGGGCTTTGATTTTAAGTAAGGGCTTGTATTGAGGTCTATTAGGGATTGGTTTTTCAGTTGTTGGATTAGGCCGGCATGTCAGGCCCAATATGTTTGATAGAGATGGACCCATGGAGAAAAGAAAGAGGGAAACAAGAGACCGAGCCATAACCCCAGTCCTTTGAGTTGGGCCGGAGGTTCCTATCCAAGAGCCCACGTGAAGAAGGGCCCGGTCCCTTAACATTTGGGGCAGGCCCGAACATCACCCGATTTAGAGCTCAGCCCAGTTTTTTTAAAATATTATAATATATATATGTTAAGGCCTATGTTGCCACTGCTAGGGTGATGCCCATGAATGATGGGGATAGTAAGATGGGTGGGTGCATTATTGAGTGGTCTTTTGTGTTTGATCCAGTTAAGGGTTGGGGCCTCCAAGACAGGAGTCTATGGTCAAGAAGATCAACATTTTGATTCAAGAAGTTAGAGGGTGAAGTGAGAGAGATGCGATCATTCTTATTAATTAATTATGTATTCTTTAAATAATTTCAGTATGATTATGTTTGATCTCTCAAGGTTGCATTTTGCATAACTTACATGAATAATTTCAATCATTGTTGGGGGCTCTCTTTTATCATATTAGCCATAGTTGGATCACTATGCAACAGTCTGCCATAAACAATTTAATTCTCAAAATATAGCCAGACCTCCTCCTCAGGCTCATTATGCTACACATGCTCTACAAACCTATTATATTACTCCTGCTTACCTGCCTCAGTTTTTCTCTTTCTCCACCTCAACCTCCTTCCACCCATGTTGTTTACAACTAATTTCCTGACTCTGATGCTACCCATCATGTCACTGATATATCAGCAGTCTTATCAATGTTACTGCTTATGTAGGCTCGCAATAACTTATTATAGGTGATGGCATATAAATGACCTTTCACAACTATCCTCACCCAGCCCATGTCCTCTTGTCCTCCGTGCGATAGCCTTGGGAGCACTTAAATAGTTTCTTGTAATTGAACTTATCTATTCAAATTTGGGAATTTTCTCTCAATTAAAGGAATTTATTCTAAAAATAATCTCAAAGAGAGGATTATCAGGTTACAAACCTACAGTCATTTCAATTGAGCAGAATCTCATACTTACTACAACATAATATGATGCAGGGTTACCCTTGCAAATAGAAAATTTATTGCTTGAAGATCCTTCCAGTTATTAGAGTTGGTAAATTGACTTATTTTATCATGACTAGACCAGACATTTGTTTTACAGTACTAACACTTAGTCAATTTATGCATTAGCCCAAACATTCACATATGATTGCTCCTTTAAAAGTAGTCAAATATTTGAAGAAATGCCAAGAATTGCAAATTCTACTTTCGAAGGATATGGAAATGACAGCTTATTGTGATGCCGACTACGCTAGATATCCAATGAGCTGAAAATCAGTGACCACTACTTTGTTGGAACACCAAGAAGCAACTAATGGTTTCTCTATCTTCAGATGAAATAGAATACAGGGCCACGACCAAGAAAAGAGATGAGAAAAATTAAGCTACAAAGTATTGATATCTACAAAAAAAAAAAAGGAAATTGAAAAAGACGAGAAGCATTCCGGGTTTGCAGCTAAGAGAGACGTATTTGGATGGAGACAACATTAGCTGGGGAAAACTGAAAAGCGGAAGCAAACTTGGGGCAGATGTGACCTGATACTAGGGGTCTTTGGGTGGTCACTTGAGGCCAGCGAGCACCCGATGGCCCTTACCACTAGGCCTCGGTGATACCACGGTCGTTGCAATTGAATACTTCTATCAAGTGGATTATAAATGTAACATATTCAACTCAAATTAAAATGTCATAGTTCTTTTAATTTGTTCTTTCAATTTGGAAAATTAATATCCATGTATTTTTTTATGTTATATTTTTTTTATTCTTCGTTCCAACTTACCGGATTGGAAGCCAAATGTGCAGGTTTCCTTAAATTTGAATTAATAGAAAGATAATATATATTTCATATAATTTAAGGATTAGATCGAATATTTATTAAAAAAATATATATTAATGATCCACATGAAAAATTCAAATGATGACATGGCGTGTTTAGTTAATGGGCCGTGCTGTTTGTCTTAGGGCCTTCAAGCCCATGGGCCCTAAAGGCCCACCTAGGGCCAAACTTGTTGAGGCGGAATATAATCGTCGGGCCCATGTGCAATGGGCCAAAGAGAGAGAAAGTCAACAACAACAAAATGTGTCTCTTCACCTGCGGACGAGATATGTCCCTGTCTCAACATTGAGCGACTGAATTGTGTAATCAATTAATTTATTAGGTCGTTAAATTTTTAGCAACCAAAAATCTTACATTGAGTATTTCAGTCATCTCTCCGCTACGAATCAATCGCACAGATTAATTTTGTCCTATTTTTATCATTTATTATTTTCCTTTCTTTTTTCCCCTTCTTCCTCGAGAAGAGTTATCATTATGAACCATGGCCACCAAAGCTTGCATCCACTATGGCCGATGCAACCACCACCACCTACGTTGGCCCTCTCATTGAATCTCCTCATAGCCATGAAAAGGAAACTCTAAGTTTATTGTTTTAATGTCTAAGATTTAAGATTAGACTTGTCTTCACCACTGGGTATTCCCAGTATTCAAAACATCTACTCATGGACAATCACATCCTTGATTTCGACCGAACATTAAAATGGTCGTCCCAAAGAGATTAGTCGAAGGCAAATTTGCTATTTCTACCTACTCCTCTACATTCGAAATTTTATAAATTGTATTGATATACTGTCTTGATGCTATATCTATTACTCTAAATCATCGAGATCTTTCTTACACCTGCTTTCATTTTGTAAATTGCTTCATGTAAGTCTCATAGGGAACCTATAAGTAATTACTCGAAAAAGCACAGAGATATGAGTTAAATGATATCGAATTCTATTAGGGAAATTGTGGAGTCTCGATTAGAGTTCTTACATCTATGTTTTGTAAATATTTGATCGTTATTTTTCCTTTCAAGCAAACTTTTTATTGATCTATAGCTATTCATATTCTTTCAAACTAATCAATCTATGGAAAACATTATGCGTAAAATGAAAATAACAAGTTTAGATTTAGAGAAAATGATTTCCCATTCTAGAAAGATGGAAATCATTTACCCAACGATCGGTAGCTGTGTTGGTAGATAGTTTCTTCCTCATCGCTGAGGTCGAGGGTTCAAAATCCGCAGTTGCTAGTGCCTTAAATAGGAGATTATAGTGTTGGGGTCATGTGCTAGTCTCCCAAGAGGTATAGGGGCCCGACCCTTTGGTGCTGTCCGGGCACGGGGCCCCGTGGTGTATTCCTCGATTATCAAAAAGAAAAAAAAGATGGAAATCACTTTCTTTAAAAGCACTAAATAAATAAAATCTAATTATTTTGTGAAATGTATATAATTAAGTTTTCGGTGAAATGAAGGCACCATAGCGAGATACAAGTAATTACCTCCTGCATTACAAGAGATGCTCCAATTTGAAAAAATCTCAAATAAGAGTCTAAAATGGATAAATTATCTCAAAAGAGGGTCCAAAGTGTTTTCATTTATCGCCTGGTTGTGGAAATTGTAGCTACTTGTACAAGTGAGCTCGCTCTTTCTCTTGCTTTGGTGAGCCTTCGACATCCACCACCCTAAGGATGAAGTTTCATTATAGAGCCATGTCACGCCAATGGCTAGCAAGTGCATATCTGCTTCCAAAAGTAGCTTTCTTCTTTGCCCATTATGTTTTGCTAAACACCTTATCCGCATCGAGCAATTTTTTTTATCAAAGCAATGAACAAATTGGATAATCATGACGGAAAAGGGATGAAGTTTGTAATTATCCATTGCTAAAACAAAAAAAGTCCATTCAGACATTTCATCGAACATCTTTAGAGCAGACGGTGTGCCTGGTAGGAAGACCCTCAGATCATGCTTAAATTTGAGATGAATGTGGTGATGTAGAAAGCATTTTTTTTTGTAAGCTCACCATTTTTGTCTTAGTGGAATTGTCTATGAACCATTTTGAGGACTGAATTGCTTTAGTCGAGGAAAAGTTACTAGTCCTAGTCACTAGACGATACGAGATGGCAAATAGAGATGTTAAAAGCAAATCATGCTGCTCACATGCTAAAAGCTTGAGAGCCGCGTCATTATCATAAAATAAGGTAGTCAGTCCTTTAATGCTTACGCCAAGATCCGACAGAAGTCCACAAAGGCAAATTATCTCACAAGTGATTTTTGCCATAGCCCTATATTCTGCTTCTGCTAAAGATAACAACATAGTGTGTTGTTTCTTGGTCTTCCAAGAGAGTAATGATCTCCCTAGCTTAATGCAAAAACCTGTAACGGACCTCCGACCCATTGGACATGTGGCCCAATCAAAATCACAGAAAGCTGTCATTTCTAGATTGCATTCCCGCGAGAGTAAAATCCCAAGCCTTGGACATTGTTTTAAATGTTTGACTACCTTCAGTGCCGTAGTCATGTGAGAATGCTTAGCTTGGTGCATGAACTGACTGAGAGTCTGTACAGCAAAACAGATATCTGGTCTTGTCATAGTGAGATAAATCAGCTTACCAACCAGTCTTTGGTAACTAGAAGGATCTGCAAGTATTGGATCATCAATTTTCAACGCTAGGTCAAGCTCCATCAATTTAGCATCATGCTCTACTAAAGTAAACCTAAGATTCTGTTCAATAGGAATAACTGTCGGTTTGCAACCCGACAATCCTGCTTCTGAAATTATCTCCAAAATAAAATTCCTTTGGTTAAGTAGAATTCCTAATTCTAAACGGGCAATTTCAATTCCAAGGAAATACTTCGGTGCTCCCAAATATTTAATGTGAAATGTCGAGTGCATAATGATTTGAGATCATCAATGGCTCTTGAGTCGTTGCCCATGATAAGAATATCATCCACATAAATCAACAAATAAATCTGTGACATACCTTTCCTCCATGTGAGCAGAGCATAATCATGCTTTGATTGTCTGAAGCCAGCAACAAATAGAGCACTAGTAAATTTAGCGTTCCACTAGTGGGATGCCTGCTTAAGTCCATAGAGGGATTTGCGAAGACGACACACTTTGGACTTCCCCTGTCTTCGTAAACCCAGAGGAAGCTGCAAATAGATTTCCTCATCAAGGTTGCCATGTAAAAAGGCATTGTGAACATCCATTTGATATAAATTCTATTTGCGACAAGCTGCAACCGAAAGAAAGGATCGGACAGTGACATTTTTCGCAACCGGCAAAAATGTTTTTTGATAATCAAAACTTTCATGCTGGGTAAATCCTTTGGCCACTAAGTGTGCCTTAAATCGCTCGATGGAACCATCCGCCTTGTACTTGATCTTGTACACCCATTTGCAGCCAACCGCACGACGGTGAAAGAAGAGGCACAATGTCCCAGGTGTGATTATCCATTAAGGCTGTCAACTCATCTTCCATAGCTTGCCATCGCGGATCTTTTATGGCCTCATTATAAGACAACGGTTCTTGTATCTCAAAAATCCGACTAATGCGACACATGTGCTCTGGAGATAGTCGATCAAAGGAGACATAAGAACATATTGGATGAGCAATACTTGGCAAACTTTGAGAAGTGCATATAAAGTCCTTAGAGTAGCTCGACCAAAACGACGAGGAATAACCGGTGCAATATCTGAAGTAAAGGGTGCATCATCAGAAGACGTAATTGCTAGAGAATGTTCCAGTGAAGAATCTGCAGGAGATGGTAGAGGACCACCACTGGACAAGGAATTAGCAGGAGAAGAAATGCTACCATCAGGAGAAGGAATGTCAGAACCATTAGATGCAGGAAAAGCAGGAAGAGGAGCCATTGGTGCAATAACATCCACGGGATATAAAGGAGGGAGATGATCGTCCTTCGATGAACTTGGAGGAAAAAAGGAACCACTCCTAGAAGTTGGAGAAGATAAGTGCATGTCTTTGGACGAGAATACATCTTCATGAAAAATTACATTTCGACTGACGTAGAAATCCTCAATATGAGGATTATAAACCCGATAACCCTTCTAAAGGGTCAGATAACCCATGAATATGCACTGTTTGGCATGTGGATCCATTTTATACCTAGCTCCTGTAACAGTGACGTAACAAAGACAACCAAAAACACGTAGATGATCCATAACAAGCTTTTTACGAAAAAGCAGTTCAAAAGGACTCCCACCATCAAGAACTCTACTTGGCATACGATTAATCAGATAAGCAGCAGTGATCACACAATTGCCCCAAAAAGACTCAAGAATAGATGCTATGCAAGGCATGTGCAACTTCAAGGATATGACGATGTTTCCTTTCAACAATCTAATTTTGTTGAGGAGTGTGAATGCAAGTACTTTCATAAATAATGCCAAGTAAGGAAAGTAAGGCTGAACAATCACGATTAAAAAACTCCGTGCCATGATCTGTTCAAATTTTGTGAACAAATTTTTTGAATTGATTTTGCGATAAAGAAAGGAAATTCTTGAGATGGGAAAAATCTTGACTCTTGGATGTCATCAGAAAAAGCCACGTGGCATGAGAATAATCGTCCACAATTATAAGAAAATATCGAGAACCATCATGATGTGGGATATGATAATGACCCCATACATCAATATGAACAAGAGCCAGAATGCTATCGGCACGATTATTGCTTGATGAAAAAGGGAGTCTAGACTGCTTTGCAAGAGGACAGATCGAACAGTCAAGACAAGGAATAGTGGCACTATGACCAAGTCTTTGATGAAGAAGGGAAATTTTATTTCTTATATTGGCATTACAAAGAGCTTGATCGGTACATGAAATGGAAGAAACATCCAGATTATTCGAAAAATGTGCCCAAAAATAAAGACCCTAAGACATGCTACCCATCCCCATTAGTTTACCAGTCAAATGGGCCTGAAAAAAACACTTATTAGCTTGGAATACGATGTGACAAGAATTGTCGACACAGACTTTCGAAACGGACATGAGATTAAGGGTCTGTTTGGTAACCATTTTGGTTATTGGTTTCTCGTCCCTTGACGAGTTTGGGAAGAGAAACCTATTTGGTAAATACCCTTAAAATTTCTGTTCCCGAGATGAAAAAAGGGTTGAGGATGAGCCAGAGACGAGAAATCAGAATAAGAAATTTTTTGGTGCTCCGTTTCTCGGACAAGTTTGAACAGTGTAAAAGGAGAAATAAATTTTCATTTGATCTTTTTAAGTTCTTTCTTTGATATTGCAAATGTATGTTTTAAATGACAATCAAACTTTCATTTGATCAAGTTGATTGCATTCCTTTTTTTTTTGTACTTAATGCTTTCCCTTATATATTGTGTGTATACCATGGTAGATTCGCCACGTGTAATTTTTTACGGTATTTCTCTCTAAATGTTCATTTACGTCCCTCATGATTGAAAATAATGAAAAAAATAAGCTTGGCTCCTTCTCAATTCCTGGCTTTTCTCCTTCACTTTTGTCTCATCCCTCCAACAACGTTCACACCACCAAGGGAATCGACTCTCAAGATGAGATCTTGCTCAAACCACAATTCACTCTATTAGTTCCTCATATAGCACAACTCTATCGTATCAAGCACAAGAAAGAAAGATGAAAAGATGATGATGAGACTAACTAAGTCCAAAACTAGACCAATCTCCATTTCAAACATGATCAGCTCCAAGAAGGAAGTTGGATATTTTTATACTTTGTTTCCTTTTGGTCACCTAACAAATCATCCACCAAATAGTTTAATTTATTTATTATGAAGGCATGAATTTAATTTGCAAAAGTTATTGTCTTAGATAATAGAAAAGTGTTTCATATATCAATTAATTGTCTTTACTGATATTTTTTAAATTAAATGAAAAAATCCATGGACAAAAGTTTTGTGCAGTTATCAAACATGTTTTTCTTCCCTAAAACTCATCCAAAGACCATTTCTAAAAAAAATCCATTCTAAAAAAAACCTATTTCTGGGACGAAAATGATTACCAAACGCACCCTAAATTGAAATTGAGGAACATAAAGGACATTTCTCAATGTAATATTTGGACAAAGTTTCACTGTCCCTACTTTAGTCACAAGAGTAACATGGCCATTTGGAAGCTTCACGGTCTTAGGAAAATCAAAAATTCCTAGGATATTGGAAAAAAGACTATCATTGCAGATAATGTGATCATTAGCTCTTGAATCTATAACACATGCAGTATTAGAAATAGAGTTCGAGAGGCAGTAGGTAGTACCTGAGAAATTAGCTCCTTTGTCAGTGATGTCCATTTGCTGGAGGGCCCGCATTAACTGCTGATATTGTCACTTGATGCGCCTGGGCTCCTTGTGATTTCTTTCCTTTTTCTCCATGTTTGCCATGTAATTTCCAACACGTGTCTACTATATGATGTGGTCTCCTGCAAAAATTACAATACAATTTACCTTTATTTTTACCAGAATTGCTGGCCCATGCATTGGAAAAGCCTATTGGGCCACCTGCTATTGATTCGGGTGGGCCACCATTGTGCTCGTCCGGCCCTCAGCCGAGATGATCTCAAGATATGCTGGAATTTGTATTTTGTCATGGTTCTTCTTCTTTGCTTTATCACCGAACAAACATAACCCTGACCTTGGCTATGAAAATGGAAAAGAAAAAACGTTATGAGAACGATTTTTGTGATCCCTCTGTTTCCTACAGGAGGTGTTCATATTCCCGTTAGATCAACTCCCCCTCCTCAATCTAGAGGAGTTCCAAGTGCGTTGTCCTTCCAAAGAGTCATCTCATCGTCACATGATGAAATTGTTTTTTTCTTTGACACTTTCTCAAAGTCTGCAAGGAAAAAGTATCGACAAAAGGCCTGAAAATGTTTCCATCCATTTTGCAAGAATCTGTGAAAATGTAGTCAATGAATTCTGTTACCTATCATTGTTGCGAGCTGCAGTCAAAAGTGAATGGAACTTGCTAATAGAATTTTTCAAACTGATATTCTGTCAACGACAGCCATTATAACAAGCAGATCGGAAACAGTGCTTGTTATAGCAGCTTTGAATGCCCAAGAGCAATTTGTCGAGAACATGGTTACGCTCTTCCCTCAATCTCCGCAAGCACTTTTGGAGGTTGATTGTGATGGCCGCACAGCCCTCCACCATGTTGTCCCGTGTGGAAGGATACGGGTCGTCGTGGCATTAGTTAGAAGAAATCCTTGGTTGACTCAAAAACAAGAAAACAAAGGATGTATTCCTTTCAATTTATCTACTTAGGAAGCTTCCATGCATAAGGATATTGCCTGGTTCCTGGCGCAAAATACGTCATTTGATGGGCCAAATCATCCCGGCAGCAGTCACAATGCTGGTCATCTTGGTAAGATCATCACTCTGTCTCAACTCCATTTGTACTTTTCCTACATTCTAGACTTGGCTTATTTTTCTGATCGGTTTTGCTGGTGAATTCCGATAGATATCGTCCTTTATTTGCTTGGGAAATACCCTTCACTCATTCTTGAGAAAGGCCCAGGGGAGACGGACAAGTCTATACTGGGCATATTGGCAAAGGATGCCCTCTCACTTTTGTAGCGGAACCAGGCTCAGTGCTTGGGACACATTAATATACAAATGTTCGTACTTTCTGCACCCGTATTACTTCAAGGAGATTGTACCTGGCTCATCACCTGCTCTTTTGTATTTGAGTTGAAGGTGTTCCCGTGGACGTGAACTTTTGGCCCACAGATGCAAATTCAAGGCATGTGCAAGTGAAACAGGTCTCCTACCCCAGTACTTTCTAGGGTAGGGGTGCCCTGACGCGGTTCCCTCAAATGGCTGCTTTTTGTTATTAAAAAAAAAACCAAACTTCCCTTCTTAAAATGGGAGCTGTCTGATATCAGACGGCTCTCATTTAAAGGCTCATCTAACCAGATCGCACCCGGTCAGAGGATCCGGATTCATATGCAAATGTTAACAAACCTGGGTGGGTATGCAGTTTTACGGTGGACATTATCTAATCTAAGACTTCCCATGATTTTTGACTTAATTCAATTTTCTTAGATTGATTCCCTCCCTACTAGCAAAGGAAACCCAAAATGATTGAAATGCTTGTTTCTTTGTGGAATATATTCTGGTTTCTTGACCTAGTTTTACTTCAATAATAACCTAAAAACGAAATACTTTATGGATCAGCTATTCCGTGATAGCCACATATAATTCAAGCATGTACAAAAGTGTTGCTTGAATTGTTTAATAAACAATGTTACAAACAAATTAAGACGCAAATAGAATTGGAGAAGTCGCAACACTAAGCGGAGCTGCACTTCTTGTGGTGCTATGGCGAGTCACTTACAATCCCAACTATCTATCCATGTGAATGTTAATGTTGATAGTTTTGATATCTATGACTACCAATCATGAAAGCTGTGAAGACAAAAGTTACTTTAATCTTGTACTAAAGTTTCCTCATTTCACATCCACCGACCATGCTCTCTCTGCAACTTCATTGGAGCTCTTCAATGTCGTACAAGGTCACTCTAGAATGTCGCCACAGTTGTAGGTAATCTTCCATTGTTATAAAGACATCTCTATCTCTCTCCAACTAAGTGCATAAGTGTCGTATGATATTACAAACAAATTAACACCCAAACAATATTAGAGGAGCCGCAATACCAAGTGGAGCTATACTGCTTGTGGTCCTTTATCCTTATCCATATCTCTGTGGCGGGTCAATTACAATCCCAACTCTTTATCCATGCAAATTTCGATGTTTGTTTTGATATCTATGATTATCAACCATTAAGACTGTATAGACTGATATCTTATTAATGTATTGAAGTATCTTCATTTCACATTTCTGACTAGGTTTTCTCTGCAATATTGGTGTAGCTCTTTGACATCTTGTAAGGTTACTTTGGAATGTCACCATGATTGTAGGTAATCTTTTATTTTTATGGAGACACAGTGTCTCCCTCCAACCAAAAGTCTCTGACTTGTTCGTTTTTTACTTCTTTTATAAGAAGAAAAATGTTCCTAGCTAATTTTTACGCCAAAATTTGAAAAGAAAATTGTGACTTTAGTTGGTTCAAAGGCTGCATAGATAAGTCCTTACACTTCTACTATTGGATTAGTGATATGTTTAGTGAAGTTAGTTTTGTGACTTAATTTTGCCACATGTCAACGATCCAAAGATGCATGGGTAATTTATTTTTCATATTGGCAGTTGATTAAAATCGTTTAGAAAATAATTCAAACTCTAACGAAATCATGTATGATTCCCTCATCAATATTTTCTTTATATTTTGAAAGATTTACAGTATTCAACAAGTTTTATTGCAAGAGTCATGACATTATAAACAAAAGAAGAAGCAAAAGATCCCAAATTGAGGCGAGATTTGATGTTGACCTAAATTTACCTAGCTTATGGCTACGCATTATAAGCAGAAGCTATTGAATGAGAGTTAGCTAACCTAGGACTTCTCCTTCAATCTTGATGGGTGAAATCATGCTCGCTTCATCATCTCTACGAGCATGTTAGTCGTTCTGAAAAAAATATATATGTATAAGAACAGCGAATTTATATTGTAATTGTTCCCCATTATGGGTGAAGTGCTAAACGCGGACATTTATCTTCTCTGGCTGCTACTTCGTCTTAATACAGTAGGATAAATATGTTGAGAGGGTGCAGGACTTGCGCATGGAACAGAGTACAAGCCCCTAGCTTCATACACTGAACAATAAGGCTGCATACACAAAATTTATTTGGAGGTAGGCACGGATTTATCATCTGAGGCATTCAATATTGTAAACATACACTATAGTTTGGGAACTTCAAAAAGGCTTTAAGAATTGGACAAGATGAATAAAGTAGGAAGGAAAAATCGAAATAATTTGTTTGGGTGGTCTATGGAATGGGAGAGGATTGAAGTGGCAGGGGAGTTTGCTTGTTTCGCAGTGATCTTATGTTCTAGACTTGTTAGGAGCAATCTAGAAATAAAATTCTAAATTCACTAGGCATTTGCCGTTGTCACTAGATTTTCTGTTTTTGTCAACGCATAGAAAGAAAAAGGATTTGATTATTATTTGTTTAGCAAGGCTGGCTTTCCTAAACAAAACTTCAAACTTTTTTAAATTTTCGAAATATTTAATAAAAATATTATTTTATTATTTTTAAATAAAATGTCATAATATTTTAATATTAAAAAAGGGACCCGGATCGGACTCCAGAAAAGGCCCGGGTCCTTCTTCGGTTCTAAAAAAAATATTATTATTATTAATTCTTAAATTTATTTATTACTTTTTTAGCAAGTCTTGAGGCATGGGACACCTTCCTGGAAGATGCTTTAGTCTTTGCACGGACTTAAATTACATTTATCGTCGAAGTCCTGCGCACACCTTCCGCCAAGTTGGCCAAGGTAGGGTTCACGTTCGAGGCTTTTCGCCCTAAAAAAATCGCTTTCTATGTCAAAAACTAGTTGATGCCTTGTGCATTTTACCGATAGACATATAATTTGATAAAGATATGTGAGACTATTTTTAGCATTCATGTCTTGCGTCGTTAATATCACATCACATCACATGAGCCCACACGATTATTCTAGATAGGATAATGGTGTTAATTAAATGAATTTTCATTTCTCATATGCTTCACGAAAAATTAATAATTTGGAAAATATTTCTTAGAAATAAATGAACAAAAAATGTTTTCATCAATGACACAAATGCCTAGACATAAATTGTTTTGATCATGAAATGTTTCTTCGTTGACTGATAATTCTAAGCTACGTGAACAAAAGTTTTTTAAGAAAATACATTTCAAATTATTGAATTCAGGTGAAACATGCGCAGGAAGGTTGTCTACTCTTTTAATTCTCTGCCAAGAGCAAAAGTATTAAGGCTTGGCAGCCTTGTATACACATTTCATGATAGACAGATATGAATTGCAATTTTATATGGGTTGTATAATAAAAAGAAAGTACATGAGCTGTGCTTTACAAGATGATTATATGAGGCAATAAGGATGGTTGAGAATTTATTGATTAGAGGTTTACTTTCCTTAAAATCCAGACATACGTTTTATTTTTTGTTCTCGCACTTGATCGGACTTTATTGCAGTATTTGGAAAAATGCGTCATCAATTAATTTTTAATTGATAATTGTGCAAAAGCAATTACTAATATAAGTGAAGTTGAAATGTTGACATAGTTGTCATAATTTTAATACTTGACAAAAACTGATAATCTCAATATTGATGAAATAAAATTCCATTGTGCATCACAAGCGTATAATAAATGATTTTTTTTTTGTGATTCCTGCAAATATCATGATGCTCCTTAATTGTGTTATTTCACATTCTTCACGTACTTCTAAATATATACACAAAAGGTGTTGATGAGTCAAAATCAATTGATGCTGTGCACCTACAAAATTTGAATTATACCAGCAAATTAATTTATGGTGATTCACAAATAAAAAGTACGACCTAGTCTCTCAATACATTTGGTTGTTATCAATGCAACGACTTTGAATAAGGCCATATGATTTTCATGTTATATCATTGAAACTGATTACAGCTCATTCATGTTTGATTAAATCATTCTTATTGACGTTTAATGAGAAGAAGCCTATGGGGCAAGTTGCCGGCTAGTGTTCATATTATTAGGTCAACGGTTAACTTCTATCAATTTGGCCAATTTCGATCCGACAAATCTGGGTCAGCATGTGAGTAGCATGATTTGCTTTTAGTCAGTATTAAAAAGTTAATTTTGTTTTATTCGATTGAGCCCAAACCTGTTGTTTTCTAGGTATAATATGCCCACTTGATCACAGCTGTGCTTGACCTAGACCCCATACTTGTTTGACTATTTTGCTACTATTTGTGAATGTCTAATGTTAATTTGCAGTAAAATTTCCATTTAACAAAGCTAATAGGATCACGTGATATTAATAGCCCAACAAGAATGTTATTTTATGTTAAAAATGGCCATGGAGCACATAACACATGTTGACTTGATATTAACCAAAAACCCATCTCATTAACTCTTCTTGAAAGCAAGGGAAGATGGCCAAAACTTAAGGCTTAGTTGGTTTCATGGAAAATAATTTTAAGGAAAATGCTCCAAACTTTTCAAGGTTATTCTCAAGGAAAATAAAATAGTTAAGGAAAATATTTTTTACCAATGGAAAAAATCGCCTTTAAAAGTAAGGAAAATATTTTCTGTTTTTTTAAGTGAAATTCTTTTTTTCAATTTTTTGTTTACCTTTAAATATCATAGCCTCTAACAGCGTGTCCTAACCTCACTCATGGCTAGCAAGCAGGCGGCTTTTGACAAACTAACACCGGAAAATATTATTCCAGAAAATGTTTTTTAGGATAATGATTTCCTAGAAAATATTTTTTAGAAATGATGTATTTTCCATGAAATGAATGGAGCCTAAACCTTTTGATTTTTTAATTTCCGTCCATGTTCAAAATTATTCTTGCTGAGAATGGTAATTGAGCTCTTTTTAACAAGATAAATCAAAGTTCCTTTGAATGGTGGTAATGGCGTCGCATACATCTCCAGAATTAGCTGTGACACTTCTTTTGGGTGTTGGCCTTGCATGAATGAGACAAATATGACGTTATTATGCTGGAAATTTTCTCTCCTACAGTCACAAACGCAAGAATTGGACTTAAGCTTATTAGACTAATGTCAATTCAATCTTAAAACTTTTGCGAATTTACCAATTAGATATTTTTCGGCCAATTAGGCGTTTTACAAATTTGCCAATTAGGTGTTTTTTGAAGGTCCCTAAATCTTTCAAAGAACTAGAGTTCACTAGGAAATATGACAGTATCGTGTGCCCTAAAACCCACCTCAAGTACTATTTAATAGGGTTGATCGGCCACCCGGTCTGGTTTGGTTCCCAGGTGGGTAATAGGAAGAAACTTGCGAGGGCGCAGATGGAGATGGAGATATTGAAGTCTCTAATTCATCCTTTCTTATCCACTTTATACGTGCACTTTGAGACAGAAATTTTCTTGCTTGGTGTTGGTGTTTTGCCCAGGAGGAGATTTGCACATGCTCAGGCAAAGGCAACTCAGGAAGTATTTTCTAGAGTGTGCAGCTAGATGAAATGTTGTTCTTTTACTTTTCCTTCTTTTGTGTTTCCATTTGCATGATTAATCTAATGAAGGCACTAACTTTCTGAGAGCATCAGTGAGACCAATGAGGCACCATCATATAGTACTAGTGTTTTAGCTCAGCATCAGTAACGAACATAGAGGCAAAAAACTTGAATGACAATTGCAAAATATTAGTTATGGAGTTTAGAAACCAGTTAATTTGCTTTTGCATTGTACATGCCACATTACATATGCGTCTTCTCCGCAGCCAGTCGGTACTGTGAGCACTTCTTCAAAATTGCTGTTTAACTTGGACCTCTTCAGCTGTGGCTGCAACAAAGTATAGGCAAGCGGAATTATTGAATATCAAGTACTGAGGTAGTGGAGTTTCTGTAGGGTCTCTGGTAATTTTTTAAAATTTTATTTTTTAATAAATAAAAATGGTTTCGGTCCGGGTGGATGGTTCCACCCCGAAACCGGGAATCGGACCGTTACTTTTTGGAACCACCCGGAACCACGCCGTCCGGGTGGTTACTATTTGAGGTAGATGGCTCGCTACCGGAGAAATATCCCACTCCTCGTTCACTGCTCCTCCAGATTTGATGATAATTGTTTTTAAAAAAAAAGTGAAAGGCAAATTGTACCGAATCAACCCGGCTTACGCCCTCATTTGCCCCGCGCGCCAGGCTCATCAACCCGACCCACACCAAGTCTCTCTTCCAGCTACACTCTTTCCCTTCGTTCCCCTCTTCTATCTATGGGTGGTGCAAAAGCAACCACGACACACGCTACAACACGTAAGAAGATAGAAGGGACGGAGTGGCAAGAGAGGGTAGAGAGCTTCGCTCAGCGAGAGAAAGGAGGGATCAAAGAAAGTGCAAACAGGGAGAAGAAGATGAGAAGTGCAGCTCCGCTTAGTGTTGCGACTTCTCCAACTCTATTTGCGTCTTAATTTGTTCGTAACATTCTCTATTAAACAATTCAAGCAACACTTTTGTACATGATTGAATTATATGTGGCTATCAGGGAATAGCTTATCCATAAAGTACTTCGTTTTCTGGTTATTATTGAAGTAAAACTAGGTCAAGGAACCAGAATATATCCCACAAAGAAACAATCATTTTTTGGGTTTCCTTTGCTAGTAGGGAGGGAATCAATCTAAGAAAATTGAATTAAGTCAAAAATCATGGGAAGTCTTAGATTAGATAATGCCCACTGTAAAACTGCATACCCATCCGGGTTCGTTAACATTTGCATATGAATCCGGATCCTTTGGCCAAGTGATCTGGTCAGAGGAGCCTTTAAATGGGAGCCATCCGATCAAAATCGGACGGCTCCCATTTTAAGAGGGGGGTTTGTTTTTTTTTTTTTAAAGCAGCCGTTCGAGGCGATCGTGTCACGGTATCCCTACCCTGGAAAGTATCGGGGCAGGAGATCCGTTTCATTTGCATATGCCTTGAATTTGCATCTATGTGCCAGAAGTTCACATCCACGGGAACACCTTCAACTCAGATACAAAAGAGCAGGTGATGAGCCAGGTACAATCTCCTTGAAGGGAATTGGTAATGAAGGGATGCGAGTGCAGAAAGTACGGACATTTGTATATTAATGTGTCCCAAGCACTGAGCCTAATTCCGCTACCAAAGTGAGAGGGCATCCTTGCCAATATGCCCAGTATAGACTTGTCCGTCTCCCCTGGGCCTTTCTCAAGAATGAGTGAAGGGTATTTCCCAAGCAGATAAAGGACGATATCTATCGGAATTCACCAGCAAAACCGATCAGGAAAATAAGCCAAGTCTAGAATGTAGGAAAAGTACAAATGGAGTTGAGACAGAGTGATGATCTTACCAAGATGACCAACATTGTGACTGCTGCCAGGATGATTTGGCCCATCAAATGACGTATTTTGCGCCACGAACCAAGCAATATCCTTATGCATGGAAGCTTCCTGAGTAGATAAATTGGAAGGAATACGTCCTTTGTTTTCTTGTTTTTGCGTCAACCAAGGATTTCTTCTAACTAATGCCTCGACGACCCGTATCCTTCCACACAGGACAACATGGTGGAGGGCTGTGCGGCCATCACAATCAACCTCCAAAAGTGCTTGTAGAGATTGAGGGAAGAGCTTAACCATGTTCTCGACAAATTGTTCTCGGGCATTCAAAGCAGCTATGTGAAGAACTGTCTCCGATCTGCTTGTTATAATGGCTGTCGTTGACAGAATATCAGTTTGAAAAATTCTATTAGGGAGTTCCCATTCACTTTTGACTGCAGCTCGCAACAATGATAGGTAACGGAATTCATTGACTACATTTTCACATATTCTTGCAAAATGGATGCAAACATTTTCAGGCCCTTTTGTCGATACTTTTTCCTTGCAAACTTTGAGAAAGTGTCAGAGAAAAAAACAATCTCATCAAGATCCGCCCCAAATATTAATGTGACCATGAGATGACTCTTTGGAAGAACAACGCACTTGGAACTCCTCCAGATTGAGGAGGGGGAGTTGATCTAACGGGAATATGAACACCTCCTGAAGGAGACAGAGGGATCACAAAATCGTTCTCATACCGTTTTTTCTTTTCCTTTTTCCTAGCCAAGGTCAGGGTTATGTTTGTTCAGTGATAAAGCAAAGAAGAAGAACCATGACAAAATACAAATTCCAGCATATCTTGAGATCACATTGCTTAAGCCATTGTTTTTACTCGTTGAAACTTGAACATTTACCTGCTGCTGTTCTGCATTTCTTTCGATTTGTTGCGTAGCCATTTGGTTGCTCTCGTGGTTATAGTCTTTTATGGACGTCAAATGGGCGGGTCAAGTCAGGTCAAAAATGGTCTGACCCATTTTGACCTATTTTCATATAATGCAATTTTAGCAACCAATACCCGACCTAACATTGACCTAGTCCGATCCGTATTGTTTAAATACTTCTATATTTAACCAAGTCCAAGAAAATTTGCTTCATCAATTTTTAAAATATGTATTGTTTAAATAATTTTATGTAATACGATTTATTTGATGATTTTCTAAGTTTTTTCAAAATTTTAATTATTCTTATTTTTTATTTTTTTTTGCTTTTTTCTCCTTCCAATCGCTGGAGACTAGTGAGCTTGCCCCTCGCCTTTTGACCAGCAACCAACTTAGAAAGAGGAAAAAATCAAAAACAAAAAGGAAAAAGGGGAAAAGAAAAATAATCAAACTTTTCTTTTCAAAGAACAAAAAATAGAATTTGGAATTTTTATAGTGTAAAAATGACTTGTTAATAATATTCAAAATGATCAGTTAATAATACTTAAGTTTAATCATGCTATCAATTTATGATCCATTTACAACCCATTTAAGATCCAATAGATTTTTGAGTAATCCATTTAAGATCTATCTAACATTTTAAGCTAACACATTTATGACTCACATTATTAAATATGAGTTAAAATATGCATTTTTGACCCATTTTGCCATCTTTACTTTCCACTTTCTTAGAGAGTTGAAGCTGTTATGTCAACGGCTTAAGTTGCAGGGCCTCTTTATATGAAGCACAAGGCTTGACCATTTCCAAAAAAATTTGGTCATTTTTTATATCTATTTTTTAACTCATATGTAGAAATAATTGAACGTTCTCCTGATGGTACTTGTCCTGACGAACGTGGGGCAGTTGAAAGCCACCAAAACTTGCTCTGGAGCATGTTTAGTTTAGAATGATGATTTACACCCACCGGAGAAAGATTTACTTATGTTGACTTGAATACTACCAATGGTTCATGTCTACGCTGTTTGTTTCGTTTCATAGTATACTTTTACAATAAACCATATGATCGACATTGATGAGAACTCATCGGTGATGAAAGAAGACAAACTTTGCGAGTTTGGTATAAACTAACCACTGTGACAGAGACTCCACTTGTTGTGATTTTAATTATTTGCATATAATATGTATCATTCCAATATTCTATTATTCCAATGTTGACCTTAACTTACCATATACTTTACGATGAACTTTCATGCTTATTCAACTCATTGTGGCCTCGAAAAATAAGTCACGAAATAAAATTTTAAATGCGTAGAGGAAACACATTTGTCTTATTCTCATTCACTAATTTTTGATATATTAAGTATCCATCTCTTGGTTAAGAAAGGAATGAGGGAGCATGCGCTTGGGAACATTGTTTTGTCCATGTGCGAACTATTTTCTTTTTCCTCGAGGCGCTAACCCCGGCTGCACCGATGCCATCAATCACGTGCATTCCCTTTACTTATATTATTTTTTCCGTAAAAAAGAAATATTTTAAGTGGCGAATCTTGTGCGCTTGGTCTCGTCACTTACAATTGATAATATATATATATATATATATATAATATAGCCATAAGCTTAGTAATGACAAGTAGTTTTGTTTGATATCTACGCTGTAGCTTCAAGAAATTCTCAACCACCCTTGTTGCCTCATATAATCATCTTGTAAAGCACAGCTCATGTACCTTTTTATTTATTTGTTGGACAACCATATAAATTGTAAAATTATATTTTGCATATTTGTCTATCATGAAATGTGAATACGTGATTCCAAGGCTGCCACGCCTCATGACTTTTGCTTTTGGCAGTGACTTATAATATCATATTTGTCTCGTTCATGTAAAGCGAACACCGAAAAGAAGTCCTACAGCTAATTCATGAGATGTACGCGACGACATTACGACCATTCAAATGAACTTTGATTTCTCTTGTTAAAAAGAGCTCAGTTACGGCTCTCGGCAAGAATAATTTTGGATATAGAAGGAATAAGCAAATCGAAAGATTTAAGTTCTGGTCATCTTCTCTTGCTTTCAAGATGATATAATGAGATGGGTTTTTTTTTTTTTTGTACATATCAAGTCAACAAGTGTTTTGTGCTCCATGGCCATTTTTAATAGATAATAACATTCTTGTTAGGCTATTAATATCACGTGATCTTATTAGCTTTGCTAAATGGAAATTTCACTGCAAATTAGCATTAGACATTAATCAAATAGACGCAAAATCGTCAAACAAGTATGGGGTCTAGGTCAAGCATAGCCCGTGATCAAGTGGGCATATTAAACCTAGAAAACAACGGGTTCGGGTCCTCAAATTAAATAAAATTAACATTTAATACTGACTAAAAGGAACTCATGCTGCCCGCATGCTGACCCAGTTTTCGTTTTGCAGAGATTCTCGGATCCAATCGAACTCTAATTTGTCCGATTGAAATTTATTAAATTGAATGAAGCTGACCGTTGACCCAACAATATGAACCCTAACTGGCAACCTGCCCCCGTAGGCTTCTTCTCATCAAACGTCAATAAAAATGATTTAATCAAGCGTGGTTGAGCTGTAATCAGTTTTAATGGTATTATTAGAAGTCATTGCGTTGATTATTAACTAAATGGATTGAGAGACTAGGTCGTACTTTTTATTTATAAATCACCATGAATTAATTAACCAGCAGAATTCGAACTTTATAGGTGCACGGGATCAATTCCATTTTACTCATTGACACCTTTTGTGTATTTATTCAACGTGCGTGAAGAATGTGAAATAACATAATTAAAAAGCATCATGAGATTTGCAATAATCACATGAAAAATCATTTATTATGCATGCGTGATGCACAATGAAATTTTATTTCATCTATATTGAGATTATCGGTTTCTATCCAATCTTAAGTATTAAAATTACAACAACTATGTCAACATTTCAAATTCACTTATATTAATCGATGTTTCTGCACACTTCTCAGTTAAAAGTTTATTGATATTGACGCATTTTTCTACATACTGCAATAAAGTTAGATCAAATTAGAAAATGAAAAATAAAAGGTAGGTCTGGATTTTGAGGAAAGTAAACCTCTAAACAAGACATTCTCAACCACCCTTGTTGCCTCATATAATAATCTGGTAAAGCACAGCTCATATACCTTTTTTTTTATTGGACAACCTATATAAATTGTAAAATTATATTCCGCATATTTGTCTATCATGAAATGTGAATAGGTGATTACAAGGTTGCCACGCCTCATGACTTTTGCTCTTGGCAGTGACTTAGAAGAGCATACAAATGTTCTTCCGTATGTTTCACCTGAAATCAATAATTTGGAAGATATTCTTCTAAAAATTATCGTCCAAATAGCTTACAATTATTATTTAACAAAGAAAAGTTTCATGATCAAAACAATCTATGCCTAGGCATTTGTGTCGTTGATGAAAACAATTTTTGTCCATCGTTTCTAGGAAATCTTTTTTCAAATTATTATTTTCATGGGACAAATGAGACGTGAAAATTCATTTAGTTAACACAATTATCATATCTATCGTAATTGTGTCGGCTCATGTGATGTGATGTGATGTGATAACGACGCAGGACATAAATACTAAAAATAGTCTTAAAATCTTTATCAAATTATATGTCTATGGGCAAAATGCACAAGGCATCAACTAGTTTTTTGACATGGAGGCGACTTTTTAGGGCGAAAAGCCTCGAATGTGAACACGACTTTGGCCATCTTCGTGGAAGGGGGGCGCAAGACTTAGATGATAAATGCAATTTAAGTCCGTGCGAAGACTAAACCATCTTCCAGGAAGGTGCCCCCCATGCCTCGAGACTTGCTTTAGTCATCGTTATAAAAGAGCAGGACGACTGCAAAGGTTGCTCAGCTTCTATTCACTTCACTCTCGCAGCCATTCCTTCCTTTCCTCTGCCTACATCGTTGTTCAGTTAAGCTCTCCTTGGGAGGATTATCAGCAAATTTTTACCAGGTGAGACTGCTTTACATTAGTGAAATTTTGGCACTGTTTTCAATCCAGAATTGGCTGTACTTTCCATGTAACCTAGATTACTGGTAAATTGTCATGCCCACAATAGCCAGGAAGGAAGCACAAGTTTCCAACAAGAGCCGGAAGAGAGGAGACCGGGAAAGCGATGGCAGGAGCTCACGAGGAGGTGCCAAGCGTGGGACTGCCGCAGGATGAAATCGACGGGATATCACGAAGACTTGAGGAGATGGGTTCTCTTTCCCGTCCCGCGTCGGAGGATGAGGTGAGTGGCCTTGCGACTAAAGTTTGAGAATTTGCACGAGAATGTTGGCGCTTGGAAAGGGAAAGTGACCAACCACAATGTTAGATTTTGACTAATGTTTTCGAGCGGCGATTTTACAGAAGGTGAAAAAGGGAAATGATGGTGAAGATGGCAATCCACCGTCAAATCAAGTGCGTAAGGACACCACTGGGGAGCCCACAACTTCACGAACGGTGCGCAAGGGCGCTAGCACTAATGGGGAGCTCAAAACTTTGCGCAAGGGCGCTAGCACTAATGGGGAGCCCAAAACTTCACGAACGGTGGTGTGCAAAGGCCCTAGCACTAATGGGGAGCCCAAAACTTCACGAACGGTGGTGTGCAAAGGCGCTAGCACTAATGGGAAGCCCACAACTTCACGAATGGTGCGCAAGGGCGCTAGCACTAATGGGGAGCCCAAAACTTCACGAACGGTGGTGCGCAAGGGCGTTAGCACTAATGGAAATCCCACAACTTCACGAACGGTGCTTTCCAATAATGAGACCGACACTAAAGCTTTCCTTATTTCGACTCCTCTTTATGAAGCGCCAGAAGTAAGCGCTTATGCTGCTGCCCTAGAGTCAGGTAAGTCGGTCAAAATGATTATCACCCATGATTGATAATCACATAGAATTCGAACTACTCAAGATCACCACAGCTCGTTTGGCCTAATTTTAAGTGTTTGGTTTTGCATTTGGAGGACTTTGGAAAGGCCTTCAAAGGCTTTTAGACCGAATTGGGTATCCCGGATTAAATGAAAATAGGTCGATTTCCATCTTACCCCTCATCATAATTCCCGTTTTGCCCCTTTAGAAGCCCTAGCTTTCCTCAGCGCTGCCTTTCTCTTCTGCGTTGCCTCTTTCTTCTCCTCCGAGCTTCTTATTGAATCTCTGTCTCCCTCCGAAAACGAGGAAGCCATGGCGGATCAGCTCACCGACGATCAGATCTTCGAGTTCAAGGAGGCGACGGCGACAATCCCTCTCTCCCTCTCTCTCGCTCTCCCTCTCTCGTGGTTTGTTGCTTCTGTTCGCTTTTCTTTTTTCGGTTCATGTGTGATGGGCTGCACTGTCGAGTTTTCCTTCATCCGTGGTTGCTTGACCTTAATAGTTTAGCTGCATGATGCAGCTGAAAAATCCTACGACCGCGTGGACTTGTTTCGATTTGATCAGTTTTTTCATGTGCATTCCATTAAGAGTTTTCAATCATCCGAATGGCTTTAGATGGTGGAGGAAGTTAGTAGTTTCTTGATCGATCCTTGGATCCTTGTTTTTTCAATGTTCGACTAACTAATTCTAGACTTAGCTTGTTATGTTGTGTTCAGCTATGCTAATGCCTTGCTTTAATGTTTGCAGTGTGATGAATATTTACCTAAAATGGCCTGGTTGATGGTTTGTTGCATTTACTCGGATTGACAAATTATGCACGTTGTTCATTGCTTCAATATAAGAGGATTTTGCTAGGAATAGGACCTCTTCATTTCTGTAAGTTTTAGAGATGCATAATTGCTAGAGCATCAATATGAGCAATTTTTGTGATTTGGAATTGAATAATAAGAAATATATAGTTGCATCAAGCGTAAAAGTCCATGATGCAACATTGATGTACAAATGTACCTACATTCTACTAGGACAACAAAATTCCAGAAAGTGTAATGCTTTGAATAATAGAAACCATCTTTTGGTTGAATTGATGACAAGAGTGAAGTCTCTCTTTTTGTCTTTTATCGTCTTCAACCATGCAATGTGGCATTTGGTCTAAGCGGGGAACCCTTCTTCCCCTTATCTCTTCCTTTCTTTTCCTTTCCCTTTCGAGCGAAAGTCTCTTCCTAGTTCCCTCTGCTAACTCATATTGTATGTCCGGTGCTTTGTATTCATGTTCAAGATAATGTGGCTCACTCTTCTTTGTCACAGGTTGTATCACTACCGGGTTGCTTGGGACTGTTATGAGCATGCTGGGGTACAACCCCACCGAGGCAGAGCTACAGGATGCGATCAATAAGCTGGATGTTGATATTGGCACCATTAACTTCGTGGAATTCATGGGTTTGATGGCGGCGTTGCCTAATTTCATGGGTTGGAAGAAGAAAGGCATCGACTCTGAGGAGGTGCTAGAGGAGGAACTAGAGGAAACTTTCCAACTTTCTGAGGAGGACCAGAATGGCTTTATCTCTGCAGGTGATGAACATTTGGGAGGAGCTGACCAATGAGGAAGTTGATGAAATTATCCGTGAGGCTGATGTGGATGGCGATGGCCCGATCAACTATGAAGAGTTTGTCAAAGTTATGAAGGTCATCATAACTATCCAAAAATAAAAAATAAAAAATGTAGAAAAGAAGGGAACAAGGCAGTAAGTTAAAATGAGATTTTGATTTCAGCTTAAGCTTTCGTCATCATTCACATTTTTAACTGTTGTCAGGTGGTCTCTGTGTTCCGTTGTTTGCTTTGATTTATAGCACTTCATTGCTGTCTACTTGTTTGTTCCGTTTCTCATTTACCCTTAATGTATGGTAACGGTCAATATTGTGTCTGGTCTTTGCATTTTTCCTTGGTATTGTGAACTTGATCGGTTGAGCAGCTTGGCTGCTTTTGTTTGTATTGACTGATTAATCCTTATTCTGGTTCATTATGTTTGCAAATTACTTCCTCCCTATTTCTAATAATTCCACCTCTTAGTGATTTATCTCTCAACTGTTCTCTATTTGATGGAACGTTTGTAGCTCCACTTTATATCTAAATCCAGATGCAAGCTCTTGTTGGTTTTAGATAGAGATAATGATCAAAATGCTTATATCCATCACTGAGGTGTTGGCACTGAGGAATTTGTAGTGCCAAGCCCGGTTAATTCCTAATGAATGCAATCTTTCTTTCTTTTTTTTCCCTGAAAAGGAAAACCATGACGAAGAGAAAGAGGAATATTGGCAATTTTGTCCAACTGCATATACTTTAGCTTTAAAATAATTTTTATTTTTAAATAAAATTGTTTACTCGATATCTTTTTTTAATATTACCAAAATCTAAATTTAAAAAAAATTGCAAACATTTTTTTTGGTAAATAAAAAAATTGCAAACATTATTTTTTCAAGTTTTGACAAATAAAAATAAAAAATATAAATTAATTATTCAAATGAGCTTTTCAAATGTTATTTCAACCAACTAATATTTTTCTCAAAGTTACTTCTTAAAGCACAATGTACTACATAGTCTTTGCGTTTCCCTAAAGCCTTTTAGATTAAACTGCTTTGCATTTTCCCGAGACACAATAAAAAAGTTGAACCAAATGCACTCAAGTGACTTTGATGACTTTGATAGTGACTTGGATTAGCTTGAATGCATTTTGATTGACTTGGATTAGCCTGAAGGTGTGTAGATCTACCGAATAACTTTTCCCTTTGCCTACTCATGTTTGGATTCAAGTGTTTTTTGTTATTTGTCCAACCCAAGTGCTTGTTGAAGCTACTGTGGATCTCCAGTCTCCACACGCTTGCGTGAGAAAGAGAGACAGATAGGAAAGCGTGAGGGCCGACTGAGAAGGAAAGGGTTGGGCACAAGTATTGGGCCCAAGAAAAAAGAAAGAAAAAGCATTATGGGCCCAAGCGGAGAGGAGAGAAAAGGAGGCTGGGCTGGGGCACGGGCCAATTGTGCAGGCTGAGCCCAAACGTGCCTGGTTGAACTGACCTGACCCAAATGTTTTGAAATAATAATTCTTTTTTTCGGAAAAGTTATGTGCTGACATACCAAACTATTTATTTTTGCTATTATTACATTGGTAACAACTTACCTAACCAACAAGAAATACCCCTTTTTTAAAGCTTTAAAAGATAAGATGCACCTTAAGTTTGAGATGTAGACATGGTTGTTAAAATTTAATATTAAGATTGGATAAAAACCGAAAATCTCAAAATCAATGTAATAAAATTACACTATACATAATACAAATATAATAAAAGATTTTTTTATGTGATTCTTGCAAATCTCATAATGCTCTCTTGTTATGTTGTTTCACATTCTTCACAAACTTCTATCTTTATACACTAAAGGTGTTGATGATTAAAATTGAATTGATCTTGTGCACCAACAAAATTTGAATTCTACTACTAAGTTAATTCATGTTGATTTACAAATAAAAAGTACGACCTAGCCTCTCAATCCATTTGGTTATAATCAAAATGCAATGACTTCAAATGAGATAATATGGTTTTCATGTTACGTCATTGAAACTAATTATAGCTCAACTACATATAATAAAGTCATTTTAATTGACATTTAATGAGAATCAGCCTATGGGGACAAGTTTCCAGCTAGGGTTCATATTTGTTGGGTCAATGGTCAATTTCAATCAATTTGACAAATTTCGATTGACAATCCATTTAGGTTCATATTATATAAAAAAAATTAGAAATTGATTCACAAATAAAAACATTTTGGCAACATTGCATAATACATAGTATTCAAGCTTTCAAGATAGCATCGAGCATTGGACTAGCAATAGCATGAATCAAAATTTGTCGAGCGGATCTAGCCCTTATCCCAAAGATTCTTAGCCTGGTGGACTGAATTTTCTAGTCCCTAACTTTCAGCAATTTGAGCATTAATCAAGATGAATTTAACCCATTAAGTAGTTAGGTCTTGAAATTAATCTAAATAAACCCAAGAAAGAGGTCAACCCCTGCAAATCCAAAACCTAAAGAGCCAGAATTTTGGCTAGCCCATTGAGGGGGAGGGCTTGGAAGATATTCTTTCTCAAATTAGAGAGAATTTATGCAATTTGACTCTCCAATGATTTAATTGAAAGAACTTTCAGACTTGAGATAAAATATGCAAACATTAGAAAATCAAGGTCCTTAACCACAAAAGACCAGCTCATATATATAACACTATCCCTCAGGGACTCCAATCCGCAATCATAGTTTCAAAACACACATAGAAAATGTGAGAAAAAAACGTGGGGAGGGCTTAGCTGAAATTCTTTCTCAAATCAGAGAGAATTTATGCGATTTGATCATCCAATGACTCAATTGAAAGAACTTTCAAACTTGAGATCAAATATGCAAATATTAGAAACTCGAGGTCCTTGACCACAAAAGACCAACTCACATATATAACATTATCCTAAGGATTTTCGATCGGCAATCATAGTTTCAAAAACACATAGAAAATGTGTGGAAAACACATGAGAAAAACAAAAAGACCAGGGGAAGATCCATAGCCGGCTAGCGACCACCCATGCTCAATCTCTCCACAGCTGCACATCTACACATCTTGTCGAACACTGCATCCTTCCTCCACACAACATCTCACTGTCGTGCTGCCCCATGCCATTATGACCAACAAGGCTACAATGGACCTTGCCAACCCATATCTAAAACAAGGGCCTTTGCACCTTCACTTGTGACTAGCAAGGCTATGATAGCCTTACCTAAAGCTTTCTTTGTCCCGATAGTTGTGAGTGAGGGCCTAGATATAGGTGGCTGAGGCTACTTGCGGCTGCAATGGCCTCGGGATGGGAATCTGCGGCCCTTGCCCCCACGAACCAGGTGGTCCTCTCTCAGTCTGGGCTAGGCCTTCACGGTCTACACAATGAAGAAAAAAGTACGGAATAATAAAACATTCAAAGAAGTTGAAAATTTTAAAAAAATTATCCATTTCTAGTGTTGGTTGTACCACATGGGACACTAATATTCACATTAGCAATTTCCAGTTAGAATTGGACGAAAACTGTCTAATTGATAAATTCGTAAAAGTTTTAGGACTGAATTGATATAAGTCTAATAAGTTTAGGACCTTGTTCATAATTTCTTCAAGAAGATGAAGACCAATTCTTGCGTTTGTGACTGTAGGGGAGAAAATTTCCCACAAAATAACTTCATATCCTGTCTCATTCTGTCATTTATGTAAGGCGGACGCCCCAGAGAAGTTCTACAGCTAATGCAGGAGATGTATGCGACGGCATTACAACCATTTAAAAGAACTTTGATTTATCTCGTTAAAAAGAGCTCCATGACAGTTCTCAGCAAGAATAATTTTGGACATGGAAGGAATAAGCAAATTCAAAGATTTAAGTGTTGGCCATCTTCTCTTGATTTCAACATGAGTTAATGAGACGGGTTTTTTTGGTACATATCAAGTCAACAAGTGTTATGTGCTCCAAGGCCATTTTTAATAGATAATAACATTCTTGTTAGGCTATCAACATCACGTGATCCTATTAGCTTTGCTAAATGGAAATTTCACTGCAAATTAGCATTAGACATTAACAAATAGCGGCAAAATCGTCAAACAAGTAAGGGGTCTAGGTCAAGCACAACCCGTGATCAAGTGTGCATAATTATACCGAGAAAACAACTGGTTTGGGCTCAATCGAATTAAACAAAACTCATTTTTTAATACTGACAAAAAGCAAAGCATGCTTCTCACATGCTGACCCAGTTTTTGTGTTGCAGAGATTCTCGGACCCATTCAAGCTCTAATTTGTCCGATCGAAATTTGCCAAATTGAGCGAAGTTGACCATCATCCAATAATACGAACCCTAGCTGGCAACTTGGCCCCATAGACTTCTTCTCATCAAATGTCAAAAAATGATTTAATCAAATAATTAGTTTCAATGATGTAACATGAAGATCTTAATTCGAAGTCGTCGCATTGATTATAACCAAATGGATTGAGAGAATAGGTCATACTTTTTATATGTAAATCACCACGAATTAATTTACTAGCATAATTCAAATTTTGTAAGTGCACAGGATCAATTCAATTTTACTCATCAATGCCTTTTGGGTATATATCTAGAAGTGCGCGAAGTATGTGAAATAACATAATTAAGGAGCATTATGAGATTTGCAAGAATCACATAAACAAATCATTCATTATACACGTGTGATGCACAGTGGAATTATATTTAATCAATATTCAGATTATTAGTTTTTATCCAATCTTAAGTATTAAAATTGTAACAATTATGTCAATATTTCAAATTCACTAATATTAATCGATGCTTCTGCACACTTATCAATTAAAAGTTCATTGATGATGCATTTTTCCAAATGCTGCAATAAAGTTAGATCAAGTGCGAGAACAAAAAGTAAAACATTGGTCTGGATTTGAGGAAAGTAAACCTCTAATCAATAATTTATTCGATCAAAATTTGCCAATTTGAGTGAAGTTGACCCTTATCCAATAATATGAACCCTGGTTGGCAACTTGGCCCCGTAAGGGTTTTGTATGTTTGTTTATTTGGAAATTGCTGGTACGTCACTTGACCCTTTTTACAGCAATCAAGATATTGTTCACACTTTATGCTTAGACAACTTATCGTCAAAACAAATGAGAACAGGAGCGTTTTGCAAATTCCCCTTTTGATACCATTTCATTTGGTGAGGTGCGTAGATATGCAAGAGAAAGAAGGCTATCCTGATTCTTTTGACAGATAAATTCTGAAAACAACTCAAAAAATTGAGTTAAAGAATCAAATTACAAGTAATAATTATTTCACGTAAATTTTTCATGCGCATATGTTATTGAATTTCCTCGATTTGGCTTCGGTTTAGTCCAAGATTGAATGCATGTATTAAAACTAGTTCAATTCAAAAGAGTATTACATCATCAAAATGAGCAAACTTAAGATTATTTATCTTTAGGGGATAAAGATTATTCCATAATTCTCTATGCAATTAAACCCTAAATAATTAGCCAAAATTTAAGTGTCAATGACAATTTATGATGTCATGTTTTTGTGACCGTCAGAGAGACAATTCCCACCAAAATAATATCTTACTTGCGTCTGTCGCGACCTACCCGAACTTTTCCCAATAAGAGAAACCGTCCTAAGGTAGATTTAGAGGTATCACTCATAAAGAGATTTGAATCGGCATTCCTAATAGACGGTTTAAAAGTGACATCTAATTGGTGATCCCACTTAGTTCAATCCTTACAAGCACGGACTCTCCCAAGCCCATACCTCACGTGACGTTTAGGCGTTTTGATTTTAAAAGTTATTTAACAACCTGAAATATTTCTAAGAGTCACTACTAGCCTATTGGGGTTGGCTAGAAACCGATCAAGACGCGGGAGTATCGCCTCGATCCTTACGTAACTAGAGATTCTAAGTTCAAGTATTTGTTTACGCTAATATTTCTATGAACGCCCTTTCGGTACCTAACTAGTTGATTATTTGATCTAAAGTGGTCAAGCGTTCTTGCTCATCATTAAAGTCCTAAAAGTCATTCAAATTCACTAAGTGTTCATGCAATTGTTTTTATGAAGCCATTTTCATGTGAGCCTAGACTAAAACTAACTCAATTTAGAAAGGAACATACAATTTATTAAAACAATGATGCGATAAATAAAACACTCAAGATATTAAAATATGGTGTAATAAATAAACATTCAAGTAATTGAAAGCAATTATCCAATAACAAGAAAGTAAAACCCGCAACTCGTTGGGCATTCAATAATACAATTTCATTAAACTACGCACATGTTAAATAAAAATATAGATATATCTATCATGGGATAATCCTAATGGACTTAGGCTAAAAAACATACATAAGACCGGAAGGGACATCGGTCTAATAACCTTGTTTCCATTTAAGCCACCTCTTCGTCATCACCACGGGCCATAATCCAATAGGTCTCGATTTTAGCATTCAAACGATCATACAATACATTCAATCAAGCAAATAATCAACAATGTGCATATCAAATTAAATAAATGGCCCCACGATTAACGTGAAATTTGGTCATGCAATTTAACCAATTCAAATCGTTCCTTTGAGCTATCCAATCAAATCATGCATAAAGTCTAACCATACGACCAAACATCCAATCAAGAATGGCTAGATAGACATGCAATTTAATTAAGAAAAATAAGAGAATTGATAACATTAGTTGTTCATTCAAGACAACTTCTTTAATCGATTTATAAGAAATTGATTTTAATTAATTAAACTAGGCCTATTCTAAAACTAGAATATGATATAAGGCAATACTGACTTCCCTAACAAATGTTTAATTTTTTTCTTTAATTTTAGGAATTAATTTATTATTATTTTAATTGTATATTTTTTAATTTGTTTGTAATGCACTTAGTTGGAAAGAGACAGAGATATCTTCATAACAATGGAAGATTACCTACAATTGTGGTGACATTCCAAAGTGAACTTGGAAGACATTGAAGAGCTCGAAGGAGGTTGCAGCGAGAGCCTGCTCAGTGGATGTGAAATGAAGATACTTCAATACAAGATTACAATAACTTTTGTCTTAACAGTTTTCATGGTTGGTAGTCATAGATATCAAAACTATCAACATTGATATTCACATGGAGAAATAGTTGGGACTGTAAGTGACCCGCCACAGCACCACAAGAGGTGTAGCTCCGCTTAGTGTTGCGGATCCTCCGATACTATTTGCGTCCTAATTTGTTAGTTATATTATCTATCAAATAATTTGTACTTGGTTGAACCATATGTGGCTATCAGGGAATAGCTGATCCATAAAGTATTTCATTTTCAGGTTGTTATTGAAGTAAAACTAGGTCAAGGAACCAGATTATATCCCACGAAGAAACACTCATTTTGGGTTTCCTTTGCTAGTAGGGAGGAAATCAATCTTATAAAATTGAATTAAGTAAAAAATCATGGGAAGTCTTAAATTAGATAATGCCACTGTAAAACTGCATACCCACCCGGGTTCGTTAACGTTTGCATTTGCCTTGAATTTGCATCTGTGGGCCAGGACTTCACGTCCACGGGAACAACTTCAATTCGGATACAAAAGAGCAGGTGATGAACCAGGTATAATCTCCTCGAAGTGAATTGGTAATGAAGGGATGCGAGTGCAGAAAGTATGGACATTTGTATATTAATGTTTCCCAAGCACTGAGCCTAGTTCCACTACGAAAGTGAGAGGGCATCCTTGCCAATATGCCCAGTATAGACTTCTCCTTCTTCCCTGGGCCTTTCTCAAGAATGAGTAAAGGGTATTTCCCAAGCAGATAAAGGACGATATCTGTCCGAACTCACCCGTAAAATCGATCAGGAAAATAAGCTAAGTCTACAATGAAGAAAAAGTACAAATGGAGTTGAGACAGAGTGATGATCTTACCAAGATGACCAGCGTAGGTGAGACCCAAAATGCACTGAATCGCACTGTGACTGCTGTCGGGATGATTTGGCCCATCAAATGACGTCTTTTGCGCCAGGAACCAGGCAATACCCTTATGCATAGAAGCTTCCCGAGTAGATAAACTGAAAGGAATACGTTTTTCTCTATCTTGTTTTTGAGTCAAGGTAGGATTTCTTCTTACTAATGTCTCGACGATCCGTATCCTTCCACACAGGACGGCATGGTGGAGGGCTGTGCGTTCATCACAATCAATCTCGCAAAGTACTTCTGGAGATTGAGAGAAGAGCTTAACCAGGTTCTCAACGAATTGCTCTTGGGCATTCAAAGCTACTATGTGAAGCACTGTTTCGTATCTACTTGTTATAATGGCTGTCTTTGACTTAGGATCAATTTTAAAAATTCTATTAGCAAGTTTCCAGTCACCTTTGACTGCAGCTCGCAACAATGATACGTAATAGAATTCATTGACTACAATTTCAGATACTCCTGCAAAATGGATGCAAACTCTTTCAGGCCATTTTGTCGATACTTTCCTTGCAGACTTTGAGCAAGTGTCAGAGAAAAGAACGATTTCATCAAGATCCGCCCCAAATATTAATGTGACCAAGAGATGACTCTTTGGAAGGACAACGCACTTGTAACACCTCCAGATTGAGGAGGGGGAGTTTATCTAACAGGAATATGAGCACCTCCTTAAGGAAACAGAGGGATCACAAAATCGTTCTCGTACTATTTTTTCTTTTCCTTTTTCCTAGCCAAGGTCAGGGTTATGTTTGTTCGATGATAAAGCAAAGAAGAACCATGACAAAATACAAATTCCAACATATTTTGGGCATGTTTGGTAATAAGTATTTATCTTCTCCAAAATGTTCTTTTATTCCGGAGAACAAAAAGAGCAGAAATATTTATTTATACTTTTATCTTCGGGAACAAAACATTTTTTTTTGTTCCCAAAAACACATTGGGAACATAAATAAAAAAGTAGGGAAAACTTATTTTTTATACTCGGGAACACTTTTTAAGAAATAAAAGAACAAAAACTCAAAATTTGTTTATTTTAAACACTTGATTAGCTATTAGCAAAGACTACTTTTTTAAAAAAGACCCAAAACTCAACACTTTTTAAGAAACAAATAAAAAAACATGTTAGTTATTACCAAACACGTTATTCTGTTCAAAAATTACTTTGGGAATATAAATAGAAAAAATTATTTCTGTTAAAAAATTATTCATCGGAACATAAATGTTACTAAATGTGCGTTTGAGGCCACATTGCTTAAACCATTTTTTTTACTTGGCGAAACTTGAACATGTACCTGCTGCTCGTTCTGGGTCTGAACTTCCTTGTCTTTCACTTTGTTGCATCGCCA